>JAMXBC010000001.1:85589620-87023786 GCA_024138005.1 Lumnitzera racemosa | reverse complement strand
CTAGAATCAAAATCCAACTGTTTATAGTCCACAGTTGATTCAATCTTCATTGACCCAGTCAAACAACTATCAAATACTCCACGATCATGTTCTTTACTCTCTCGAAACCCAGCATAATCGGGATTTAAATCAACCGAGTTCCCTAAAGAAAGCTGCTTTTCTTGAAATTCCGGTTTTCCGACTTTGACCAGAGAATCGGAGGCTCCTTTTTCAGTGTTTCTGGCACAAGGGGCATTGAAGTTGGGTTCTTGCTTAAGAAGAGGTGAAGGAGAAATCACCTGTTGTCCGTGAGCGATGTCAGTCTTCTCTGTTTCTTGTGTGTGTTCAGCGGAGAGTTCTAGGGTTTCTTTTTCTTTGAGGTTATCAGAATCAGCGTCGGCGCTCATCTTAAAGGTTAGAGAGAGAGAGAGAGAGAGAGAGAGAGAGAAGGGGGGGAAGAGGGAGAATCTGTGGATGCGTGAGGGAGGGTTTGCGAAGGATGAAAGGGTTTTGGCTGATTTGCAAAGCGGGATTTTCAACTGAAAGAGTATGAAAATATATATATATTAATAGAATCTGCTGTGAAGAGTAGCTTTACGTTTACTTGGAGCCTATGAACGCCTGGATGCCCATGTCCTTTTTTGTTTTTGTTTTTTTTCTCGGAAATCGAATCCAGATTAATTCTAAAATAATGATCGTATCATTATTAAGTTATAATATTTCGATTTATGCAATATATTTATGTTATTAAATATAATTAATTTATATAAAAAAGTATTACATTTAACATTTAGAAAATTGGAATTTAACTCTTCTCAAGTTTCATCAAGGTGTTGATATATTTTTAAAGTTATTGCAAAACAATCTCCTAAATTTTGTTAAAATTAGCATCATAAAAGGGGTTTGTTTTTCCGATTTAAAAAGAAAAAGAAAAAAACATTGAGCTCAAAGTTAAACAATACCAAGACACACTTAGACGAGCCCTGAGGATATTGCACACCATAATTAAAATTTAAAAAATTATTTATAACCGTTAAAGATTATTGGTCAATTTATTGTAGCCTTTAAAAGTTAAAAAATATATCTATATCAATGTCAGTATTTATAGAGTATTTGTATTTTTCTCTTAATTTAAAAAAGTATATTTATAAATTTTTAAAATACATTTTAATCATATAAATATATATTGCATTGTATATTATCGTTGCAGTTTTTTCACATTCATATGAAATTATATATTGTTTAAGAGTTATTATATTCTTCTTATGGAAATACAACTTTATGTACCAAAATTATATCATTTTGCAAAATCAAGCAAATGCTATCAAACTTGTAATTTTACCTAAAATTACTAAATAGTTTATAAAATTAGAATATAAAATCAAAATATAAAAACATAAGTTTCTATAATATATGTAAAATAATATTCAAAAAACTACAAATTTGCTTATAATAGTTATAAAATACTTGAAATACATAATAGAAATAAAAAAAATTAAAGAATTAAGTTTTTTTCAATAAAAAAAATTAATTTATAATATAACATTTACGAAAGAAGATTAAAAAGTGATGATTGAAGAAAAGCAAATGTTTCAACTTATTTTGAATTATTGATAATCTAAAATTAAATATATGTGGTTTTTTTATAAACTTTTCCATTAGAAGTAGAACTTGGTGAAGATTATGAATATCAAACAATGGATTAGGAGAAAAGGAAAGAGGAAAACAATTTCAATAGGATACGAAAGACGATTAGTGTCCTAATAGTCAATGAACTAATAAAAGCCTAGTTATATTGTTTTTTTTACTTTTAACACATTCAATTTATATATATATAATCAGTAAACCCGATTAAAAATATAAGTTTATACCAAATTTAATATATAGAATGGGTTAAAAATATAACATTCTACGAGAAGACAATTTTATACTTGAATTAACTTAAAAAATCCTTTTAAAATTATAAATTCATAAAATTGCATTGGCATAATTATGATTTTGACGACTCTAATATAAGTAATCTTGTAAAAAGGGTATATATATCTTCGATAAATAAAAGCAAAGAACTATTAAGGATGCCAAAGCATTTACAACCCAATAAAATAAAAACTAATTTTCCAATGAGATAAACCAAGTTCTATTTAGTATTACTAGTAAAATATTACCAATAACAAAAACTTTTAAGAAGGTATTATCACATGAGATTACATATATTTGGAAATTTTCATAAGATAAGTTGAATAGAAATTACCTTATCAAAATTTTCACAAGTACTCTACAAACCTATTGTCAAGATCATTACTAAACCATTTCACTCAATGGATAGTTGCAAATAGAATTGAGCACCGTACTAAATCAACCTTAAATTGTTGATTCATGGGCTGGCGTAAAGCTGAACCTAACCAACCCTTAAGTGATAAGGATCAAATCAGAAACAACAGCGGATCTCGAACAAATAAGAATGGGTATTCAAAAGAAAATGGTTATGAAGAACAAGAAGGTTTTTTATGGTGAATATGAATGGATATAATTCACCAAGACACAAATACAATCAAGGGTTTGAGCTCAAAATAAAGTTTGATACGATTCACGAATACTAAATGTTGCTCAGGGATTCAAATAAGAAGTTAGATATGACTCACTAACCGGTTCAAATGAAGAGGTTCATCACAATCTAAGAACAAGATTAATAAGAACGCTAGGACGATTAAAGAGAGTAATCAACACTCGATAATCCAGCAAATGCTAATGCAAGTATAACCTTACTCAAAGGAGGAAAGATTCACTTTGTACATTCTTCTATATACGTCTATATCTCTCTAGCTAGGTATCTGTTTTAGTACAAATGTTGCTATTTATAACAAGTCCTAAACTCTAGTAGCAAAATTGTGAATAATGTAAAAGACCTTAAACTCTAAAGAATTGGGCCCACCAATAAAATAAGGGAAAACATATACAAGAATACAAAATTATGTGTTTTACAGAAGTCAACATATAATCACTCGGCATGTCCTTAGAGTAGTAGTATCCAAACCAAATAGGGCCAACAATTGGATATGCGAGTTCGAGAAGGAGTCCCTAAAGTCTCGTGTGGCTTGGCCAAGACACCAAAAAGGTCAGCCCATAATTGCCGAGTCTTAGAATCAATCAGTATGACTCTCTCAATGCTGTGCCGAGTAGTTCTTTAGTTTCAAGTACTTGGCCTTATGGTATCTCATCTTCTCAGCAAACGATAGATTTGTTGCCGAGTAGCTCATTTTCTTCCCCTTGACCTTCAGTCATTTGCTTAGCCTCGACCTTGAAGTGTTCGGTCTTAGGTTGGAACAAGTCAGCATCTTCTTCTGGAGGGTCGGTGTCAGCTTCGAACAGGTCAACCTCAACTTGGATATAGTTAAAGGCTGATTCCCATCACTTAAGGGCATAAACCTACGTCGATTTGGCCTAATTGACAATTTAAGAGTTGGTTTGCAATTTTTTTTTTAATTTCTTTTAATCTTATTCCCATATTCCTATAAATTACTATAAATAATTTTTCGTTTGCTATCATTTTCTTTTCTTTTTTTTCCTCAAAATGATGGTAACACTTTATATTATACGGATATTACATGTAGATTATAGTGACACGTAAATGATTAACTATTATTTTCAAATTAAATTTTATTCTGTTTCAAAATAATTAATTTGGACCACGTAATCATACGATTACTTTAATATTAAAATATTGAGTATGGCTAAGTAAAATGGGAGAAGTTGTAAAAAATGGAGATTTCTCATTCGAAATCTCGTAATACATTATCAATGCGAGAAAAACTAAATTACAATGTAACTATTAATTGTAATATATAATGATACTTTACAAAATATTATTTCCCTAATTAGAGCACAAATGTTAAGTAGAAATAAAAATTACAATGTCATCAAAATTAGTAGAGAAAAGCATTTTAATAGTTCACTCTTATAGAAATAAAGGACAGTAGGGGAAAAAGTTTTTTATTGATTTTAAGGTCACCCTAAATGTGCTTACGTATCCACTAATAGGAATCAAACTGTCGTAATTCAATATGGTTTTTTAGAAAACCTTTAGTGTGTTAGTTAATTTTAAATTAGGTTAATAATGCTAAGTATACATAATTATCCATTTATTTTTTTTCAAAGAAAAATAATTTATGTTAGTGGTATTTTGAAGAGCCTAAGATTAAATCACTACTTTTTGGAAAACCATATTTTTTTTAGTTTTTTTTTATTAGCGAAAACTATTTTACTAGATGAAAATACATTTTTGAAGGAATAAAAAAAAATACAAGAGAAAAGAATGGTTAGTACTTACTAAGTATCACCTTACATTAGCGGTGTGTACTCAGGAATGGAACCCACGACTAAGCTTAGGCTTTCATCCAATCTATTCCAATCACTAAAGTATTTGTCCTCTTCACTCAATATACCGTATGGTTCTTATTGTCTGTAAGCCATCTAATACCAACTTTTGTGTAAGTGCTTTCTTCAAAGCTGACAATAGAAAGGGTGATAAGGATTGATCTAGAAGAAGAAACAACAGTGGATCTCGAACAAACAGGAATAGGTATTCAAAAGAAAATAGTTACGAAAAACAGGAAAGTTTTTTATGGTGAATGTAAATGGATATTACTCACCAAAATACAAACACAAACACAAACACAATTAGGGGTTTAAGCTTGAAATACAGTTCGATACGACTCACGAATACTAAATGTTGCTTAGAGTTTCAAATAAGAGGTTAGATGTAACACTAACTGGTTAAATGAAAGGGTTCACCACAATCCGAGAACAAGATTGATAAGAACGTGAGGACAATTAAAGAAAGTAATCAATACTCAATAATCCGGCAAATGCTAACACAAGTATAGGCTTGCTTAAAAGAGGAAAGATTCACTTTATATGTTCTTGTGTATATGTCTATATCTCTTTAGCTTCAATTTCTGTTTTAATATAAATGTTGCTATTCATAACAAGTCCTAAATCCTAGTGGTAAAACTGTAAATAATATATAAAGCCTTAAACCTTAAAGAATCGAGCCCACAAATAAAATAAGGGAAAACATAAACAAGAATAAAAAACTATATGTTTTATAGAAGTCAGCATGCAGTCACTCGACATGTCTTAAGAGTAGTAAAATTCGAATTGGATAGAGTTGGTAGTTAGATGTGCGAGTTTGAGAAGGAGTCCCTGAAGTCTTGCGTGGCTTGGTCGAAACACCGAAAAGATCAGCCCATAATTCCTGAGTCCTAGAATCAATCGGTACAAATCTTTCAATGCTGTGCCGAATGATTCTTTGGTCTTAAGTACTTAGCTTTATAGTATCTTGTCTTCTCGATAAACAATAGGCTTGTTGCCGAGTGACTCATTTCCTTCCCCTCAACCTTTTGTCATTTGCTCGGCTCCGGAGAAAGCTATTCAACCTCGACCTTGAACTGTTCAGCTTCAAGTTGGAATAGGTTGTCATCTTCTTCTGGAGGGTCAATGTCGGCTTCAGACAGGTCAGCCTTGACTTAAACGTAGTCGGAGGCTGATTCCCATCAAAAGGAGACTCTCCAATTGTTACACCCTGGATAGGAAGAGTCATAATAGTCCCGCCATATAAACTAATCAAAAATAGAAGCTGATCTCACAGCTGCTATCATCGATATAGTTCACATGAGACGCACAACTCAACCAGCTTGACACGTATGTTCTGACACCTGTTAATAACCAAACCTGTGGTAGAGCTTTCATAAAATATCTATTCTATACAACCTATTGTTTGTAAGCCCCAAAGTTCAGCTAAGTAACCGTAGGATTGAACTTAGAACCCAAGGTTTAGGGCGATCGGCTAAGGGATCCGATCACATCCAAATTATAAACTATTGAGAAAAATATTAGTAAAAATGACCCCGTAAACTTAAATTTAATAAATAGTAAAATAGAAGGATATAAAATTTTCAAATTTTAAGCATAATAGGTATTAATCATCGAAAATGCGAAAAGTGTAATGAAATAACTAATAAATTACTAGAGATAGATTATATGTATACTAAAAATTTTAGAATGACCAAAATAATATTTAGGAATGTTCACATGTACCCTACATGTATTTACGTGTAGATAAAAATACGCGTAATTACCTAAATTAGCCTAAAACTAAGCAAATAATTAAAGAAAAATACAAAATAATTATAGAAAAAATCAGAAAAATCAAAAGAGGATAAGCTGCAACAAGATAAGGTCGTGGTCAGCAAGAAAAAAAATAACCAATAAGAATTTGACAAACAAAAAGCCAAAAATCATGGAATTGGTGCAAAATCCCATCAAATTAATGCACATTAATTTCTACAATTGTCTATAAATAGGGGAAAAAATTCCAGAAGTCCTTTGGTCAGTTTATGATTTGAGAAAAATCAAAACACCGAAAAAATAGAGAGAAAATCTAGAAAAATAAAAAAAAAAGGAAAACTTTGCAGTTAGGGATTTTAAAGGGAACCCACACCAGACGAGGAGCTGGGAGTGGAAGGCCACCACCACCACACGGTGGTGACAGTGCCCAAGCCGGCCGACAAGGCCATGGCGGCCTGCGGTGGCCGGAGACACCCAAACCGGTGAGTCTAAATTCCATCCCGATTCTTGCAAAATTTTGTAAAAATATTAAATATAATTAGAAAATTATGAATTTTGTTATTCTAGGATATTTTTGTATGTAGTTTGTAGGAAAAATATTAGTTTGATGAAAACATGCCCCGTAATATATGGTCCTTAAGAAATCATGCAAAACCGAGCACATTTCGGTTTAGAAATAAATGACCTTAGGAGTGTAGTTTGGAGCTCAATTTTTTTTGTAGGATGCTCATGTGATATAGAACAGTGCTATGAATCCATTTTTTTAAATTTAATTTTCGAAATTTTTAAGTTAATTTTTAGCCCTAAAATGATAGAAAAATTGGGTAATTTGGAGTTAATTAGATGATTAGGATATTAATTATTGATTTAGATAGTAATTAAATGTTTAGGGATGTTAATCTCTGATGTGGAAACCCGATCCTAGTGTATGGAGTGTTAAGTATAAGTAATGAAGGTGTTATGTGGTAAATGTAGAAAATTAGGAATATGTAGAATTAAAAATTAATAAATATGAAAAAATTAGGTTTAATTAGATAATAAAATAATGAAAATCAGAACATAAAAAAAAATCTGAAACAAAATTCAATTTTAGGTAATTATATGAAAAATGTAAAAATTTTTCACAACGTGAGTAAATTCGGTACACTAATACGGATTTAAATGTACCGGATGGAATAAAATGCTGACTAGGGGTAGTAATCGTATTTAGGGTATCTGGAAATAATGTGGTTAGTTTCACATATGAGTTGAAACAAATTTCTAGGGTCCGGGTACAAAACAGTACCTAGAAATCGAACTAGAATCTAATTTAGAAATCGATGCGGAACCCGAACCTAAACCCAAACCTAAAATAATTATAAAAGACTTAATACCTAGATAATTAGGTATATTAAACCTTAAACAAAACCTAACAATAAGCGTTATAGGATAAAATAAACTTATAATATTATATGAAATACTGAAACCACGTTCGTGTTATAGGGATGATCGGCGATGGCCTGAGCAAATCGGACCTCGAGTAAGTGAGCGAGGAGTCGAGGTAAGTTGGGATTAATACGATGCTGTATTCTGGAGGCTTAAGATTATGCTTGGTTGTTCTTGTTAGATAGAGAATGTGTGCATGTGCTTGATTATGGGTGATGTTATGATTCTGTTTGTTGCTCTGGCACATATTGTATGACTTGTATGAAATGACTGATCACCCTAAACTGGACTTAATTAAATATCCGACCAGTAATCATAATCGGACATGCATGGTAACCTGTTAGGGGAACTTAGGACTCTCCGGCCAAATACCGACCCCTTCGAAAGGGATAGCGCAAGATTGCAAAATGGTCCCTTCTTCATCCTCAGTCGAACTAAGTGACAGGGGAGGAGGTCGCGGCGAGGGTGAAGACAGTGGTTCGAAGGTAGTCACGGGAGGAGCAAGGTCTCCATTACACAAGCCTGGGTTTGGTCGTGAGCTATTGCATTAACGGCAACTCCTCAACCCGGATTAGAGCGAACGCAATTTCTCTAATCTCACGACGGGCCGGACAACGTCGTGCGATGGCATTTGCTTGCACATGCATTGCACCTAATAAGTGATTGAAAATCTTGTTGTGTATATGGTATAGTTTTAAGTCCTCCGTCCTAACTTACTGAGCTGTGGTTGCTCATATCCCTATAGACGTCGTGCAGGTGCTGGCTAAGAAGTGACAACCAATTACTCTGAAGCTAGCAACTGCTGATCCTGGGGAGTGAGGAAAAACATTGAAGAATAAATACATCTTTTAAGGTCTAAGTTTTTATTTTAGAATTATTTTTCATTTCCGAATGATATAATACTAAGGAATATACTATAGAGAAATGTTATAAACTTTAACTGCAATAACTAAATGATAACAGATATATATAATTCCTCACATTTATAGGTAAATGATTTATTTAAATTACAAACTGTCTACTTCAAAGCGGATTAGTTGTGGACGCCTTGTGTGGATCAGGTCTAAGATAATGGTTGTGAGGCCAACTTCTATCTTAAGGCGGTTTACACGGCGGGGCTGTTATGACTCTTCCGCTTCAGGGCGTGACATTGTTTAGTACCACAACAATATTTATATAAACGTTTTACGTCCAAAGGTGAAATTTACAATCAGAGTTTATTAAAAACCACAAGTTTTGCTGTCTATATACAATAAGTTAGGAAACTAGTGGGCTCTTAGGGAATTCTCAATTAGTTTTCTCAAAACTCAAAGATAAAGTCAAAAGCTCAGGTTCAATTAATTCCCCGATCCTCACTTTCCCAAACAGTAGCACACTAACCTGGGAACGGTGGTACCTGAACATCCTGTCCTTACTCAACACCTGAAAAAGAGTTTATAGAGATGTAAGTATAACTAGCTCAGTAAGTTGGACGGAGTCAGAAAAGTACTGCACAATCACAAATAAGGTTAATAATTATGATGAAATGCAATGCAATCACTCAAATGAAACATCGTGCAGTGTTATCCGATCTACTATGAGGTTAAAGAAATTACATCCACTTCAACTCGGATTGAGTAGTTTCATCATGACTCAAGTCAGACCAAACTTGTGTAATGGAGAACACCCTCCTCCCATGACCGCCTTCGAACCACGGCCCCCAACCTTGCCGCAATCTCCTCCTCGCCTGTCACTTAGTTCGACTAAAGATGAGGAAATGACCATTTTAACTATCCTCATCGAAGGAAGTCGGTATTTGGCCTAACACTCTTAATCGTTTCCCCTAACGAGTGTTATGTATGTCCAATTTCATTTTAGTTGAATAACCGTTAGTTTTAATCAAGGGTGACCAACAAGTTCACATAATACAGAATCCATGCAAATATGCAGAATAGCACACCAAGGAGTTGAACTAATGTCATAACAAGTATCATCCACATACATAGCATGCGCATAATCATCTAACTATAAACACAACCAAAAGTACTCTTGGGTCTCCGGATACTTTAAATAGTATCCAAACAAGCGATGAAACTACAATTCCAACTTACTTGTTTAGGCGTTCGTTATTACTGACTCGAATCGTCAACCGTCTTTGTATTAGAAGGTCCTAATTACACAAAAAAACCCAAATTCAGTTTTCGTAATAATTACAAAAACATTAAGGTTTAATTTAAAATGGTTATATTTATATATATATATATATATTATTTCCATAATATACAGTCATGTTATCACTTTATATCGAATTAAGTTACTAATTATTGATACTGTACATCATATATACTATTACGTATTATATATCGTTTCGATCGTATCAAAACGTATTTTTAATTTATTAATTCATGTTTTAATTCCAGTAAGGTTACCAAAATACGTACATTCTTGAATATGATAAAGTTATAGGTTAAATTAGTTAAGGTTGTCCAATTTTAACAAAATTAGTATCATTGGGTTCTTATAAATCTAACGACACGTTTTACGAGTCCTATTTCTAAATACGGCTTTTAACGGGTAGTTTGAGTTTTCAATACAGTTATACATAATTATATGAATATAATCATATTATACGTAATTTATGTTATTAAATTGTATTTTATCTAGTTTGTCCATATATTATTGCAATATAAGTATCATCCAATTCTAATATACCTAAAGTGTATCCTAATCAGAAAATATTAATAGTATAATAAAAATATCCATTTAATCCAATCTGATCAGCAATCCTATATATAGTTTTTATTTAACTATTTAATTCATTTTAGCTTATTAATATTACAAATACACCCCGACTTGTAAATTAAGCTATTTTACTTAATAAATTCATAATAAATAGTTCGGGTTACCAAATAATTCCCCGAAAATTTCTATAGACTCCTAAAATTATAGGGGATTCAGTTATCACTTGGTTTCAAGTTTCCGACCTATTGCCTATATATTCGTATTGATAATTTTACTCCTAAATTATCATAAATTACCCAATTATGATTCTTTTAACACCAAATTAATTTCAATCTAACTCAATACTGTTATTATTTATTATAGATCAGCATGTCTATTTCATCAATTCTTTTCATAGTTTCCTATTAAATTCATAATTTCAACCTATTTTCGAGTTATTTTCAAGCCTAAAAATACAATAATTATTAAAAATATTCAAATCAAAATTTGGGCTACATAGCAATTATCTATATATCATACACATCCTACACAAAAACTTTTAGCTAGAAACAGCATCATTTAGCACATTTGTTTTACAAATATAAATTCGGGTAAATAACAGATTTCTTAATAAAGCATATTAAATATTACGAATTTTTCAAAAATAAAAATATCACATGAAAGCATGTTTAAAATAACCAAAGTACAATTTTTTCATAATTTTTTGGGTGGATTTACTAATTTTTAAAAATTATTGAACAATAGGGTAGGAAATCAACCTTGGTGTTCTTGGGTGCTTTGGTGGTTGGCGACGGATGGGTGGTTGTTAGACGGCCTAGGCGTAGTGGTGATTGGTGGTGTCTGGTCGGGCTCTACGGCAGATCCACTTTAAGTTATAGTTCTACCTTATGATGAATTTTCTCCTGGATATTCTAAATTTCTTTTTACTTTATACAATTTTTTCTAATTTTTTTCTCTAAGTATTTCTGATTCCAAACTGCTAAAATTTACATTTATGATGTTGTTTCCCTTTTATAAAGCCTAAAAGTCAATTGAAGTAATTTTTCCTCTAATTATTCTTTTTTTTTTTCATCCTACTTACACAAGCAAGAGGTATCCTTTTCTCCCACTATTGCTTTTGAATCAACACATACAAATCCCAAATTCTTACCACGTAAATTTCCAGTAAGCTCCAACGCATTTTGATAAGTATTATTAATTATTTATTTAAATATGAATATTATATTATAGGATTTAGTTATTTAATTAATATATAAGCATATACCCTATGTAAATAACATGTGAAATATACAACTTTACTCATATAATTAAGTTTGTAACATATCTTTTACTTTTAAGATATGTTCTAAAGTTAATTTCATGAATTTAACATAATATATACATAATTATATAATTTAGGGTTAATTTACGAGTATAATTATTATTTATACCGGGTATACTCATAAAATTACAGGTATTTTTATATAGTAAATTATACTATATTATCTCATTTTATAACTTAATTAACTTATCTCTAAGTTCTCATTATAATCTAAGTTCTCATTATAATCCAAGTTCTCATTACAATCTAAGTTCTTATTACAATCTAAGTTCTTATTACAATCTAAGTTCGATTTTAGGAGTTCAGAACATTTTAATACTATATTAAATATTCCTACTTTTAAGGGCAAAATTGAGATGTTGGGTCATTATTTCTAAAATCTAACTTCACTGTAATATCTCGACTAACTTTTTTATTCTAGTCATAAAGTTTGAGCCCAATTAGATAAGTTTCCCTAAAAGTCTTAAATCTAGACTCGGTTGTCCTAAACTCAATTTTTTGGAGCGCACACCAATCGTCAAAGATGAGGCCTACTCTATTAAATGCTTGCTCCATTACTACTGTTGACATGAAAATGGTGTGTACTTAATGAGCAACGCAAGATATGATTAGGTAGTCTCTCGCGTATTTCTACCACCACTCCAAGATGTCAAAATCCTTTATGACAAAACTTTTAGAGAACTTAAGGCTCATATTCATACAATGCTGCAGCTCCCCAAGACTATCGTTACTTCAATTTTTGTACCAACAACTATTTACCCATAAACGAGTCACAATGTTCAGTAGGGGTAGCGACAAAGAGACTGATGATTGGCTACCATATTAACATTGGAAGCACGTAAAAAGCTCCTCGAGGTTGGTTGTTACTACGAAAACCTCCTCCTATACTTCTAAACTATACGTATCTTGCAAATCCATTAGAGAATCAATATATTCGTCATAAGTTTTCAAATACATTTGTAGTATTTTAGTTTTACAATGAAGATCTAAAATAATTACAATAAGATAAATATGGGAAATTTCTTCATAATAAGACAACCATTTCAACACCATATCAAGTGCATGATCGTATAAGTTCAGGTCCTCACACATCTAGAATAATACATTAAGAAAGCTAACCACTAACATCACAAACATATGGACACTAGACCATTACACTTGAGAAAAAGTCTTAGTCCCATCATGACAAATTCTGAGAACCTTCTACAACTTGATACATATATCATAGTTGTTGGGGTGAATTTTAACCTCACGTATGTTGTACATCACAGAATCATATAATAGTTCATTATAAGGAACAATGCTATACAACAACTCATGCATTGAGTTACAATAGTGCTACAGATCCATCTTAAATTTTTAAGGCCTCTTCCCATGTTTTATGCAATAGTTTCTCTACCTTCTTGTATAGGGATGGCTTCTCCACTATTATCTTTACTACATTTTTTATTAAGACTATCTTATCCTATAAAATAGCAATATCATCCTTAACATACAAATTAAAAATATCACATACATAATGTATACGAAAAAATATCCCCCCAGTGTTAGTTGACAATGGTTTTGCAAATCCATTATGGACGCCATGTTTGCACTTGTTTTTTCAAATCCAATAAGAAAAAATTTCTTAGCCAAGTCATACTCGTTTAGAATTACATCAATAATTTTATAAATATTTTGTACCATGTAACAGTCATTAAATGCCCTTAATGCCAACAATTTTTTACTTAGTTTCCAATTATCCTCGATTTAGTTAATAGTTATACCCATGTATGAATTGTTATAGAAAGGATTTGTCCATATGTCAATACATATGGATACTAGCTTATAGAGTAAAGCGAACTTACCTGCAAACTCCTACTTACATTTGTAGTAAAGCTCTTGCATAGCTCAGCTCAATATGCTGTAGTCTACCTTGCATGCACTTAAGTTGAACGTTTCCCACTCAAGTTGAACGTCTCCTACTCATATTAGCTCTACCACTATGGCGTACTCACATTACGAGATACCATGCAAGGTTATACTTGTGCTTCTCCTGATTGCACCTCATTAACACTTGTATAGACAAACATCACCCCTTGTGATTTGTTGTTAAGTTCTGTCTATCCTAACCTCCTCAGGATGCTTCAATCTCAAGTGCCTATTGAAAATACCATACCCCTCTCTCGTCTTCCAAGAGTGGCTCAAGTTGCAGTAGTTTCAATATGCATGCAAGTTTCACTGTTCATATGTATATTTACAGAATTGCCTAATGAAAATATTAGGTTTATTGGGTTTATAGGGCTTACCTGAGCCCAAAGGCCTTAAACTACCAAATAGTTTACCCATCTATTGCTTTTCAATCTTAGGAATTATTTTAATCACATTTTCCTTGTAAACCCTAAAAATAAGCCATGTAACCGTAAGATTGAATTTAGTACAAAGGTTTAAGGCAATCGGTTAAAAAATCCGATTAAACCTAAATTATAGACTATAGTTATAAATATTAGGAAAAATGACCTTATAAACTTGAATTTAAGGAAATAAGATACTATAAAATTTTCAAATTTTAAGTATATTATTTGTTAATTATCGGAAAGAAAAAAAGTGTAATCTAATAACTAATAAATTGCTAAAGATAGATTATATGTATACTAAAAATCATAAAATAACCTAAATAATAATTAAAAATGTTTACTTGTACCCTACATATATTTATGTGTAGATAAAAATACGCGAAATTACCTAAATTGCTCGAAATTTGCTAAATAATTAAAGAAAATTATAAAAAAATTCAAGGAAAAGGGGGAAAGGAACCAGATCAAGTCGTGGCAGTAAGAAACAAAAATTAACCAGTAAAAAACAAGCAATACAAAAGCAAGTTGGAAAAGATTTGGGCATTGTCTTATCCTAATTAATGCATAATAATTTCTATAAAGCTCTATAAATAGTAAGAAAATTTATACAACTTATTTGATCAGTTGGGAATTGAGAAAAATTAGGAGCATCGAAATTGAGAGAAAAAAAATTAGGGTTTTAGAAATTTGTCCCAAATCTATGCAAAGGGAGCAAGTAGGCTGAACCCACACACCACCACCACTTGGAACTAAACTACCACTCCCACCTGGAACTGAACCACCACCACTACCATCTTACTCTAAACCCACCGCCTGAACTGGCCAACACACCTAAACTGGTGTTGGAGGCCAAAAAGTCATCAAACCAAGTGAGTCTCACATCTTCTTCGATTTTGTAAAATTTCTTAAAATTATTAATTTTACCCACAAAATTATGAAATTTATTATTATGAGATTTTATTATATGTATATTTAGGGGAAAAAATGGTGATTAAGTTTAATCACGTTTGTAAATATAGGGTTCTTAAGAAATTAGATAAAACTAAGCATGATTAAAATTAAAAATAAATAAGCTTAGAAGTATAGTTTGGAGCTAAATTTTTTTCTATAGAATGCTTAAGTGATATAAAACAATGCTATAAAGCCATTTTTTAAAAATTAATTTTCAAAATTTTTGAGTAATTTTTTAGCCCTAAAATTATGAAGAAAACAGATAAATTTGACTTAATTAAGTGATTAAATAATTAATTAATAATTTAAAAGGTAATTAGATGTTTGAAGATGTTAATATCTAATATGGAAACATAATCCTAACATTTAAAGTGTTAATTGTAATTAATATGGGGATAATGTAGTAATTGTGGGAAATTTAGTAATATATGAATTTAGGATTTTAATAAATAAGAAATAATAGGTTAATTAGGTTAATATAATAATAAAATTAGTACATAATAAATTTGGTATAAAAATTAATTTTTGGTAATTGGATAAAAAATGTAAGATTTCCTCATATCAAGAGTAAATCTGGTATCCCGATTAGGATTAGAGTGTATCGAATAAGTTAGAACACTAAATTAAAACTCAGTGTGATATTAGAATACTTGAGCTTAATGCGATTAATTTCACACTAGGATTCAAGCGTATTTAGGATTCCTTGTAGTCAAAGAAAATATAGAATCAAAACTAGAATTTAATTTAGAAACCAAACCCCGAGCTAAGGTAAAGTGAATCGTTAGTAAAAAATAGGTATGCATGAAGAAGTGAGTTAAATTATAACTTAAAATATGTATCATCAAAGTATAAATACTAAAAAGACGTATTTGTATTATAGAATACCCGGAAACAAACCAACCTACAATTAAGTGATTGAGTGACCGAGAATTCCAAGTAAGTTGAGTTTTTACTTCACCATATTTAGAGTACTATTTTAAAGTATTTGGAGACTTAGGATTGTATATAATTGTGATTGTAAGTAGTTTTATATATGTGCTTGTGCACCTGACTTCATGTTGAAATTTGTGTTATGATTGATTGTTTATTATGACTAAATTGGTATAAAATTGTCTTAACACCCTAAATTAAACTTAATCCTAATCGAATCTAATACCTTAAATTGTCATGCATTACAACCCTTTAGGGTATCATTAGAATTCTCCAACCAAACATCGATACCTTCTAAAAAGGTAGCGGTGAATAGTAAATTAGTCTTTTCCTCATCCTTAGCCGAACTAAGTGATAGGAGAGGAGGTCGCGATAGGAGAGGAGGTCGCGATAAGGATAAGGACATTGGTTCGAAGGTTAGTTTTAAAAGGAGAAGTGTCTCTATTATACAAACCTGCATTTGGTTGTGAGCTGTTGCATAACATGAAAACTCCTCAACCCATATTAGAATTAGTGAACTTTCTCTAATTTCGCAATGGACTGGACTACGTTATGTAATGACACTTACTTGTTGCATTACGTGAAAATAATTGCTTGATAATCTTGCTTGTGTTTGTATACATTCATGAGTCGCCAATTTAATTTACTGAGCTGTAATTGCTCATACCTGCATAAATCCTTTTGCAGGTTCTGATTTTTTATTTCTCTAACTAATATACCGCTCTACAACTATCCGGAGGTTAGTTCTTTTTTAAACTTAGGAGTGTGAGGATTAATTCGCCTAGTAGTTAATATATAAATAGAGTATCATTAGTAGCTTAAGGCTGAAAGATTGAGATTTAATATGTAAACCAATTTACTGTTAATTGTTATGATATGATGTAGAATCACTTGGGAATTTTACTATAATGTATATATAATTATATATACATGTTGACTTAAAGCTCTTGATAATTACTGTAACTTCAGCTAAATTCTTAATTGGATTGTTTACTTCAAAGAGAGAAGTCGTCGATACCTTGTGTAGATCATATCTATGATAGGTACTGTGAGGCCAGTTGTTGTCACAGGATGGTTTATACAACGAGACTGTTGCGACTCTGTAACTTCGTGGTGTAACATTCCTCATCCTCAAATATAATCATAAGGCAACCCATGTGTAAAGAGTCAAATCCAAGTGTTAGTATAGGTCGGCAGTCAACGTTTGTCATCACCTCATATGCCATCTCCTCGTCGTAGTCATACTCAGACTCCGGATACATTGGAACTTCTTCAAATCATTATAGTGTGCATAAAATACCCATTCCCACAACCTTCGCCTTACCTTTCCTACTTGATGAGGAACGGTACTTCTTTCCAAAAAATGTACAACGAAAGAATTGATCCATGGAGATAATTTGATTTTCCTTATAGCTAAGGAGAAGAAAGATTTTCATGGAAAAATAATTCTACTTTAGTGCAACAAAATTTACACCTCCAAAATATTGAAGGCAACTGGCAATATGAGACTATAAGTGCATGAGTTAAATTCATTGTATGAACAACAATTGTAGAAACAAAAATACTTGAATGCAAAAATACACAATGAAGTTTTCAAACAAAAGGAAAATGTAAAGAGCAAATATTAAAAGCAAAGTGGTATGAGTGCTTAATTGAAAAATGAATAATTTATGGAGGCTTAAAGCTGTGTATATGTGCAAATTTGTACCATCATTCAAGCAAAATGACACAACACATTTCAGCATTCAAATTTAAACTTTGCAATTGCTCTACACATTCACATTTTAAATAGACACTCCTTTCTAATAATATTTGCAATGAGAAATGCACTACACCACATACATCTTCCCCATTTGCATTCTAGAAATATTCACATTTCACATACTCTTCCTTGTCTACTTTTAATAATTTCTACTACATTTGCATCAGTTAAAGATTTTCCTGCCAATGGCCATTGTGACGTATCAAGGATCATGCATGTATAATATATGTTTGTCTTCTTCCAATAATGTATGTTTGAGTTAGACATGTAAACATGCTATTAAAAATGTGATTTATGTGATTTTGATGAGAGAAAACTTAATTAAAATTGAGATTATCTTCTGAGAATTATCTTGGGAACTTTATAAGGAAATTTACTTTATTAATCCTTAAAATAGAAGATAGCAATCGTATGAAAATACTTAAGAACATATTGTTAGTAAAATAAATAGTTGATGTGTTTGTTTTGGTATTAATATCTTTTGCAGGTAAATTAGAACTTGATCAGAAGTAGTAGAGACCTACCAATCGATTGGTAGGAAGCCTAATGATCAATTGATGTCTAGAATTACCATGCAGCTTTCTATGATTAAAGTGAAGCCCAACGACAGCACAAGTAACCAACTGCTAGAGAAGAGATCGTTAGAAAATTTATATTAATGATTAATTGGTGGCTTGCTTAGCAATCGAATGATAGCTTAAACCTAGAACTGGAGCTTTCTATGATCATCTTGAAGTTTGGTGACACACCAAAGCGATTAATCAATTGAAGGAGATGGCTAAGAGATTTTTGCTATCGATCGATAACTTATCTATTGATCGGTAGCTAATATAATAATTGATCAATAGCATTCTAAAACTAGCCATTGGCTCACATTTAATGTAGCAACGAGAAGAATTTTGTAGCCCCTAATTATACCTCAACTACTCGTCAAAGATAGAGAGAATTCTAATCTTCAACCACAAATTCCAAACATTAGCTTATTTACTCTATTAATTGTGCTTTATCTTGATATTTATTTGAGAGAGAATTGCGAGCGTAGTGTTTGGGTTTACTACTTGCAAATTCATCTTATAAAAAACACTACACTTGAAAGATAGAGATTTTGCTCAAGTATTATTGAGTGATTGTTGTGTGATTATAAAGTGGTGTAAGCTCTTAATTAAGCATTATGATATTAAGATTAATAAGAGTGTGTGAAGTCATTGGTTAGAGGCACAGGTATCTATAGAGAGAAAGGAACGGTCCGAACTTCACGTTATATCACAAATTGATCATCTCTTACCTTATCTTTTTAATTTCCGCATTTATTATCTTTGTTTGATCATTTAATTTGCTCTCTATTGTTACATTTATTAAGAAATTTTAAGGAGAATAAAAACTTGTCATTAATACTAAATTCACCCCGTTCTCCTCCAATTATCTTGAGTATTAGCCTAGTGTTCTTCACATGCAATGATACAAAAGCCTCATGTTAGTATGTGTTTTTTTTTTTTAATATATTCGAATGTAGCCCTCCCTTGAACCACTAAATCAACAGGTGATTCAAAGATCGGCAAACCTAACAATTAGTTGGTTGGTTGGGTTGCCCCTCTTAAGCCAATTCAAGACTAATTCATAGTTTAACACTAGTTCTTACACGAGTCTAGCTACAAAGTCATTACACTCCCAAATTATCATGTGCTCAACGTATTTCACCTCTGTATGGTCAATATGTGTTTTATAACTAATGTGTACCCTTTTCACCTTATATGTTTTGTGCTTTTAATCTTAATCAAATGACCAACTTCAAATGCTTTCTTAAAAATGCCAAATATACAAACCAAATAAGTTCTTAGTAGCATTTGATTAGTAAGACATGATAGCCAAACAATATAATATAAAAGGATCATGATGATATAATCGTATATCATATTTGATGTATACAGTATTAAATATAGATTTTTACAATTGAATTTTTTTTTAAAATAATTAAAATAATTAACTATTTATATTATAAAGTACAATAAAGTTCCATACAATGTTTTGGAAATTAATGTATGGTTATTTTTAAAATTTTGAAGATATATTTATTTTTAACTACAAAATATGTTTCTGAACCATTAAATATATAGTACAAATTTTAAAATTTAGTCTACTACATCAAGGGCTCTTTTGTCCAATAATTTAAACTGATATGCAAACTAAATATTGAATTACAAATCCTGTTCAATGTGTTATTATAAAAATATGATAACATAACAATGTCTTAAAATGATAATGTTCATTTGGCTAATGGAACAAGAAGGATGGGAACTAATATTGTCATATGATGCATGGTCTACTAACACTATGTTTGGGGTGAGAGAAAGAGAGTGGAAAGAATTAGGAGGGAAGGAAAGTGGGGAGAAAACAATACGATTCCATTAATTGTTTTAGAAAGGAAAATGAAAGGAAGGAAAATGAGGAGAATCATTTCCATAGCCTTATTAAATTTTGATCCCCTCCAAAGTGGAGAGAAAGAAGAGGGAAATAGAGGAAAAATTTTGTAATTGCCAATTCGTCTCTCCTTTTCAAATATTTTTTTCTTCTTATTAATTTTTTTATGGATATATTAGTAATTTTAACTTACATCATTTTCAAAGGACAAATCCGTGCCTCCTTTCAAATACCTTTTCTTATTAGTAGTATTTTTTTTATATTAATAATTTTAACTTAATCCCATTTTATCATTAATAATGATTAAAATTCCTTCCCAACATTTTTAGTTGGCTAAATGGAATATAGGGGGACTAGAATTGGTATTACTAAGCAATAAATAAGGGTATAATAAAGGGTCAATGTATACTACGATATTTACTTGAATGGAGTGGAATAAAATGTACATTATTTAGTTCGTAGAATCGCATAAGGAATAAGCAATGAATAAAAAATGAAAAGTTCAAAATACCCTAAGTAAAAATAATAATAAAATAAAAGTAAAACAAAAGATAGAAAAGGAAATCATGATTTAGATGGCAATCACCCCTAAAACTTGTCGAAGAAACCTTAGCCTAAGCAACTGCATCAAATCCGTCGACCACCTCCACCATAATCGATTCATCAACGCCTACCATCACATGTAGATCATTTGCACACCTTTGTACACACTTCATCAAATCTTCAATTCACTAATGTAGGAATCGATTTACCATTGCATCAAGCCTTAACCTAAGCAACTACATCAAATCTTCGAAGAAGCTCTTTACATACACTACTTCACACCAACCAACGAGGATGACAACACATGCTCTGGAGTACAACCGCACAAACTTAAGATAAAAAATTATGCCCCCCAACCAAGCTCTTCAATCCAACCCCTTAAACCCTAGCAATTTTACATGAGACGAAAACATCAGATATACAATACCGAAGTTGTGAATGGAATGGAAGACAAGGGAGAGAGACAAAGCTAAGTTAGGGTTTCAACCTGCAAGGTGATACTTTAGTTTAGGATGTTAGAGATTGGATGCAATAAGAGATGGGAGAGGAGGTCGACACGATTCTCGTAGCTTCTAATTGTAAATGGAATTTAATTTTTTGGGGGGCAATTGTTGTCTTTTAGGGTTTATCTGAGGGTAAGGTTAGAACAAATCATACGTTGTAGGTAGGGAACATGCCTAATTTTAAAGAGAATGTATTCCTTGTTTTAGCCGAATTAGGATTCGGTTGAATTTTAACTACATATGGGAAATTTCAATTGAACATTGTAATTAATGGACAAAGAGAATAAGGAGGGAATGGTCCATTCCCTCCAAGTAAACATGCAATCCATTTTCTTTCATCTTGGAAAGAATTAATTATCCTCATAATTCCTTCTCTTCTTATTCTTTCCTCTAACATTATTTCCTTTATAATTTTTTCCCTCATACCAAGCATAGTGTAAAGAGGAGCAAATGGGGTTTTCTTAAGGTTTTAACAAAATAAGCATAAATGGAGAGGTTGTTCGACTAGCTACTAACTCAATGAGGAGCCATCCTCAATTATTATGTTTTTATGCCTAGCCTTAGGGGTTTCTCTACAATATAGATATTAAAAATCTATATTATTTCAACCCCTAGATTGTGTATAACTGTGATATTAGTGTCTTATATGATCTAATCATTATATTATATTTTAATTTAATTAAATAAATAATTTACATAATCATTATCTAAATAACTAGCAGCTACTTCTTATACACCATGTTTTATCTATATCCTTTCCCATCTTTTATATCCATTCTCACATGTTACATATCTACTCCTTCTTCCTCTAATTTTTTATACACCCATAACTACAATAACTATAGTATTAATTTTTTTTCATACACCCACAATACAGGTGCGTATGTCACTAGTGTTCATCGGTATCTACCATTAAATTAAGAATCACTCATGGCATGTTAGCATGACATTATTTTCCAGTTTAAATCGAGATAGAAACCAATCTTTTACATGGTTTATATATACAAGGTGATTCAAGTTACATCAAATATAAATCCAACTTTCTATGATATTTCACTTTATATTAACTATTGAGTTTGATAATTGGGTATAATAATAAATAAAATGTAACTAACCACTCTTTCTTTAAAACTAGATGCCAAAGTCTTTGAGAACTAATGGGGCCTGTTAGTTGGGTATAATAATTAATTAATAGAAGGTGACTAATACCTCTCTCTTTAAAACCAGATGCCTAGGTCGATGAAGAGGGGCCGCACAAGCAAGCAATAAGTTCATTATGATTAGTCTATGATCTCGAGACTTGAAGCAGAGAAGATCTATCTGTTATTTCGTTCTTACTAACAATTCAACGTGTGGCCATTGATTTTTAAACCTAAATGGCACTCTAATAGTAAACATCAGGACATTAGGAAAAGCCATTTAACGAGAAAAAGAAAATAGCGAAGGAGAGGGAGAGGAAAAAAAAAAAAAAACAAAGAGAAAAAGAAAGAAAGAGGAGGAGGAGAAGAAGAAGAAGAAGAAGTCCAGTTAGTTGTTCGTTTTATCTAAAGGAGAGGTGGTTATGTAGTTAATGAGATGAAGATTTGTCAACGGGGATATTAACAAACTATAAATAGGCTTGTTTTTTACCATGAAAAGTAAATTCAAGATTACAAATTCTCTATTTTTCAAATTCACAATTTTCTTTGAGACTACACCATCTGAAGTAGAAGTACTTGTACATTTTTCATATGCTAGCTTTGTCGATTTCACTAAACCAATTCTAGCAAACCTTAACATATGGTACCCTCATTTGTTCCTGAACTCGGATCACAATAAAGATTCTTTATTATTATTATTATTATTATTATTATTATTATTATTATAATGATGATGGAAATTTCTTGTTTTTTTTTTTTTCCAAGAGCTACCAAGGATTTACATATCAAATCCATTGGGATGGTTTCTCAAAAGGAAATCTTTTGGATTATCATAAAGTCACCAAATGAAGAAACAACAATTACATATTCCTGCATATTGTTTTGGATGGATTTGCATTCGGGTTGCTCATACAGATAATGGTGACCATCTATGAAGATTCCATAGATGCTGAAATCATGGATAAAGATATTTTACGTAATTCACATAACCCATTTACCGACTTTCCTAGACCGATTCTGGCAAATCTAACAAAGTTATCAAGTGCTTTTTGCGTATTCCAGAAATGTCTACCCAAGACTTACTGCATATAAATAACTGATGAAGTTCATCAAATTACCATGCTAAGCAGCAGACACAGTAGTATATTAACCAACTCCGTCGTTCGTGCTGAAACTATATGTTCATACTTGACGAAAGGATTCCCGCAAAACTAACAAAACCAATTCCAAATGAGCCGGACAAGAGATTTCACTGACGAAAGTCGCCTCGTTTTCTGCATAAGATTTCGTCTCGATGTTCTAGTCCCCACCCTTTTTCCAACAGAATAATATATTGCCATGCCCACTGTTATTTAATGTGGAACCACTTTCTTTTCCAACAGAATAATATTAATGTCGCATTTGCTAATATATATATATATATATATTATAATTTGTAATTATATAATATTAGTTAAGTTTGATTGAAATTCACATTAATAAATTTACTTAGCACCTCAAAATGCTTATGAAAATATGGAAATAAGACTAAGACCTACATCACTCATCATTGTAGGAAAATTAAACAGTAGCAATCACAAAATTTCAATAGAATAATATCGGTACAGGTTCAACTATACAACATACTTGTATCAGCTTTAAATATTGATTATAAATTTGTAATGTGCACTAGATACGTCAAATATATGGAATTCATCCTAAATTTTTCTTCGTGTAATAATTTATTTTTGACAATGAAGTATGAGAATTTGGTGTATATTATATGTCCTATATATGCAAGATATATGTGTGTGTATATATCAGTATATGTATTTATCTAAGAGGTTAAGATATATCATACATATAAATATATATATTTATGTTAAATATATATAAAAATATATACATGTAAATGTATGTTAGCATGTATATGTATATATACATATATATATATATATAATTGCAGAATTTTTTTTTTAAAAAAATACCAATTAATGAGATATTAAACCAGCCCATGAACCAAGCTAGAACTAATCTTTCCAAGCATGTCACGGTTCACCATTTTGGTGACCCATGAACCAATAAGCATGACCTAAATCTGGGCGGATTCGACATACCATTTTGGTGACCCATGAACCAATAAGCATGACCTAAATCTGGGCGGATTCGACCAGCATCCCATGTTTAGTATTATCCACGTGAACATACATATATTTAGTCAAGATTTTTTTTTTTTCAATTAATATATGTAGTCAAGTTAAAGTTAATTTTCTCATACTTTGAACCAAATTCAAGTAGCAATGGAGAAGCTAAAGAAGAACAGATGTTAGCAACCTAGACTAGAAAGTTAATCCAAACATAGGAAGGATTATGGGTTGAAAGGGTGTCACAAGGGTCAAATCAGAATTTAATTGAAATCAATAAAAATAGTATAATAAATTATATTTATTTATAAAATAATGAAATTGTTCACGTTCTTGATATTTCAAAACTGAGAATTTTTTACAATTTACTTTTTATTTTTCTTGACTCTATTTATTTTTATTTTTATTTTTTTTTTGAACCGGTACATTCTCTAAAAAAGGAAAGAAAAAAATAAGAACAAGAAAAAGAAAATAGTATATTCAACCTAAAAATTTAGTTGACTCTTATAGAAATAGGATTAAACTAATGAGACAATCTATTCGAACTGAAATCATTGTCAATGAGAGTCAAATAGATTACTGAAATAAATCTTAGAGCAAAACCATATTAAAACAAGTTAAACTAAACAAATCAACCAAAGTCCAACAATACCAGAAAATATAAGTCAAATACTAGGTTTTTTTATAGCAACTCAAGGATAAGTTAGTATTATTACGTAGAATCTTAACTCAAGGCCAACTTAGTATCAGTAGGTAGAAACTTGAGGACAAGATTCTTTTGAAAAATGGGAGTAATTGTTATAATGAAATATAAACAGATTTTTAATTTTATTTGTTAGTTTTATCTGGTTGTTACTTTTCAGGTTTATGCAAAGCAGAGAAAGTTAGATGGTTAATGAGATAAAAGATTTGTCTCAATATATCAAGAAGATAACAAAAGGATTGTTGTCGTACAGAACTTATGCAAAACACAAGCAAGAGGAAGTTCCTCTTTCTCTCAAATTCAAAAACTATCTCAATCACGGATAAAGATATTTTACGTAACTCATACAACAATTTACCAACTTTCCTAGACCAATTCTAGCAATCTAACATAGTTAGCTAGCGCTTTTCGTGTATTCCAGAAATTACCTCCCTGAAGTTTACTGCATGTAATAACTGATGAAGTCCATCAAGATTGCGATGTTAAGCAAGAGACGCAGTAGATTAACCAACTCTGTCTTAGTGCTGAAATTACGTGAATACTCGAGTAGAGGATTCCAGCAAAACTAACAAAACCAATTACAAATGAGCCGGGCAAGAGATTGAGTGGGAATTAAGACGAAAATGACAGCCGCTTCGTTTACTCGATATCATAGGTCACCCTGGATGTACAAAGATTTTGTCTCCCAACCTTTTTTCCAACCGAATAATATATTGACATGCCCAATTTTCATTTGACGTGGAACCACCTTCTTTTGTCTTTTATTCATACACAACAACACGTTATTTCGCAAAAACATGCGGAAAGAATCAAGCGAAAGGCAGGCACAGGGATGAAGATATTACAAAATGCAGTATCACTACACCAACTTTTCATAATGCTTATTACACATCATGAGTAATGATATCAGAAAATTGATCTTAAAAGGATGGGCTTCAGCATATCCGCTAGATGAGCTTCATGTGTTGCCGAAAAGAAACAAGAAGATGATAATTGGTGAATTAGCAGACTAATGTATTGAGAGTGCAACAAATAAGTGTATCCATCAAAGAAGGGGGGAAGGGAAAAGTTCATTTGCCAGTACATGAGTAGCAGATTTTCACCAACATGGTACACAAGAGCAAGAAACATTGCACCGACAACACCAAATATGAATTGGATCCTAAAAAGCCTCATGTATGCAAAAATGAACAAATATATACCGCAGATCAACAAAACAAATCATCCACAACTTCAAGGAGATGCAAGTCTGAGAAACTAGGATTCACTCCTTTCACGTCTCTGGAGCTGGGGCTGGTGGCTTTAGGAGCGGCTGCAGAGCCTTGACAACAATGCTCATGTTAGGCCGGAACTCAGCCTCATATTGCACGCACAATGCAGCAACGGCTGCCAACTGCGTCAAGCCACAAAAATAAAGGACATAAGCAATACTAACCAAAGGGATTCTAAATTCTGTGGCATCTGGTATGTTGAAGGATATAAATACCTTTGCAACTCCTTTCGGTGGATATTCTCCCTTTAGCCTTGGATCCACACATTGCTTAACTTTGTCTTCGCTCAATCTTGGAGTAGCCTATCACAAGATTGATTATGGAACAACTTAGATGTATAGACATGTCAAAAGTATATACAGTGGTCACCAGAAAAAAAAGCTCCTTACCCATGTGACAAGACTCTGCTGGCCACGAGGCATTGTATGATCAACAGGTTTTCTACCTGTCAGAAGCTCCAATAGAACAACTCCAAAGCTATAAACATCACTCTTCTGTGTCAATTGTCCGGTCATTGCATATCTGAAAAATGAAAAATCTGTTTAAGAGCTGCAAGACGGTTTTTTGTTCTAATTTGTATCTAATTAGTAAAGCAAGCATTTTCAGGTACAAAACCTGAAATGCAGGTCAGTAATTAGTCAGAGGTCAGTTAAATGATAGGCTTATGATAGAAGTACTATGAATTTGAGAGATCAATTTGCGAGCACACGAAGAGCTCCATTACTTTGAAGCTCAAAAGAGACATGAACTTGTTTGACCACACTACCATCATGGGTGCAAATGATAACTGTACTTGCGGAGAATGGAAAGAACAATTCTCATATGAGAAATTTTAGCACATGAATTTCAATTATGCATCATTGTGTTATCGATCATATAGAGATAATGAGACCCTTGCTAATAGAATGTTGACTTCAATCCTTAGCATAAATCAGCTCGTGCATAGGATGCTGATGTACCAATACAAACTGCTACAAGCACATATCATTTGCTTAATTGAATTGCCAAGATCAGCAATCAACCTACAAATAAACCAAGTCACATGACAGATGTACATTTTTCAAATAAATCAGGACATCAAAGTGATAAAAATGTTTCAGGCAACACTACCACACAAGTTGAGCTTAAGGCTTTTGAGCTTATTCATATACCAAGAGGTGAACTATTTAACAAGCGGATATCCCATCAAAATTTAGTTGATTTGCGACCATCTATGATGGTCAGAGCATTCAAGCTTAGCATACAACTTAAAGCAAGCAATAACAGTCACAAGGAAACCTATTGAAAAAGAAAACAGCATCAAGCTGATTTCAAAGAAAACGGCTAAAATTGATAAACAGTATTATGGAAGATAAAAACATAGGATTAAAGATGCATTACTCTGGAGCATGATAGCCAAAGGTCCCCAAAACCCTAGTTGAGTGTAGACGAGCTGCCATGTCAGGGGCTTGATTTGATAGGTTAAAATCTGCAATCTTGGCTTTGAAATCTTCAAAAAGGAGAACATTGCTAGACCTAATATCCCGGTGAATAATGGAAGGCTGAACCTTCTCATGCAAATACTCCAATCCCCTTGCTGCATCAACAGCAATTCTGACCCGTTGCATCCAATCAAGAGCTGGACCTGGCTGTGCACCTTGAACTCCCTTTCTACCTATGACAGTTAAAAAGTGAAATGGTGATGTTTATTCTTGCAATAATATATTTACGGTCAGTTACAATAATCATGTAATTTGTATTGAAATTGTAAATAACAGCCATCTTTTCAAAATTAATCACTTAAATCATAATCCACTCCATGACGAAGCTTAGGTTTCATATTTTCCATTAGAATACCCATTCTCTAAGTAAGTTGGTAGTTGCATCACCCACCATACTATGAATTCTAGGTCAACATTGGGTTTAATGGCCAGACGATTATACACATGAAACTCAAAAATTATTTGGGTCATTTAGCCTAAACTTTCACCTAAATATTGTATTGTCCAAATGATTTGAATATTAACTCAGTTAACCATTTTGTATTTTAATGAAAATGCCACATTGTCAACACCTGAGAGTAAATGATCAATTTTGATAAGGTGGGGGATACCTATAATTGCAATAGTTTTCAGGGGTGCCTATAAGTTAACTTAACATGCATCAAACTGTAATGCAAATACAGGAAATATAATTGCCTACCGTGTAATACATCATGCAAGGATCCCATGGTTGCAAATTCATATGCAAGCACACGGTTATTTCCTTCAACACAGTATCCAAGCAACTCAACTAGATTTTCGTGTTTCAATCTAGAAACCATGGAAACCTGAAAATATATCAATCAAATTAAATACATAAGCAGAACAATTCTATCTGAATAAAAAGACTAATAGAACAAATCCACATTAGGTTTTGTTGATAATTGAATGCATCTTAGGTTGGCCAGACCTGCGTCAAAAACTCAACATTGTCTGCATCAGGCTCAGATGAGACATCAAGCTTCTTCACAGCCACAGCTCTTCCACTATTTAAATCAGCATAATAAACCCTTCCGTATGATCCTTCACCAATCAATGCCTTTGATCCAAAATTATCTGTCTTTTCATTCAGTTCATCCAACAACAAAGCCGGAACATCAATAGGTGGTGGTGTCTTTCGCACATCAGGGTTAGCAGGTGCTGAAACCTTTGAACTTTTTGGATGTCCTGAAACAAAGAAAAGCAAAAAGCAATTGAAATTGGTGGTATATTGAAGAGATAAAATCGAACAATATGGAAAAAATAAAGAATAGAATAACACTCTGCACAAGCCCTCTGCTTTCCTAGTCAATTCTCATCTTATTTTTATTAATCATCTGGTTTCATCGTTCCAACAAATCAGTAATTCTGAGAAGAAAACAGCATTAACCTTTAATGGTGAAAAAAACATTTGGCAGTTAAAGAATGAGGAAATGTAGTGAAAAGTTCATGTGATCGAACAAAGGTATCAATCAATAAGAAATCAATCATATGGAACCTTTTCCCACTACTTTAGCCAATTTGCTCCTACAAACTAAAATGAATACTTTTAGCATAACTTATCTCAAAAACACATCTCCATCCACATTGCACTGAGTAACCCATAAGCAGCCATCTCTCAGATCCAATCTATGTGGAAAGGATAGTTCTATATCACCCTTATTGAAGCAATCATCATTGCAATTACAAAACCATAATCATTTATTATATAAAAGTAGTTTAAAGAGCTACTAATAAGCTTTAATAAGAGGTCAAATTTTTCTTAAAAGTGCTGCATAGAGTTTCATATCATATAAAAATGACCGTTGTAATATTTGTTTTTATAACAATTAGCCAAAAGATTGAGATATTAAAAATGGTGATCTCTAGTGAAGATCAAAAAATCAACTAAGCTGAATTCAACAAAAACACTTATGCAACCCCATCAACAAGATGTAGGAGTAGAGGTGAATCCTCTGGCCAGTGTGTCCACAATATTCACAGGACATCACACGACTTAGCAACATTGCTTCACCTGGAGGACATAAGAACACAATACTACAATCACATTGCCTCACCTTGCCTAAGCACCTAAGAGCTATGTTTAAGACATTCACCTTAAACTATCCTTCATTCACCTTCTAGCAAAGAAGCAATTACGTATACTTCAAACCCCTTCTGGCCTGAGCATCGCTACAGGATGAACCAAGGGACTCATGTAGTTAAGATATGTCCCCACACACTTTTCCAACACAAGGAGGAATCAACTACAGAGAGATGCTGACTGAGCACGTTTGTGCAATCTCATGAGCAGCAAATTTCAATATGCAGTAACTATGCTCCCACAGACTTTTCCAACAGAGGAATGAACTACAAAGGGACTGCCTAGGCATGTCTATGGAATCTCATGAGCAGCAAATTTCGATATGCAGTTAAGATGTATTCCCACACGCTTTTCCAAGGGGAGGAATTGACTATAAAGGAACTCTGTCTTAGCATGTCTATGGGATCACATGAGCAGCAAATTTGGATAAGCAAATTGTGCATTCTAAAGTAGGTTAGAGGAAACTGACATCACTACAAACATAGTAGGTAGAGCAGGAAATTGGAAGTAGTTAATGACTTCCATATTTTACATGATTAAAAACCATACACCAGATATTAATGGACTGGTTTGTTCGCTTTCCTTTTTTCTCTGGGAAGAGATGTCTAAGTTCAAGCACTGAAAGCATTAGAGTCTAAGCTATTTGCCATTCTCATTCAAGTCTATGCCAATAGTCTCTTGCAGTTGCATGGTAAAGGACGTGTACAGAGAGGTCATGGTATGAAAATTGAACATCGATGAAAGCACAAGATAATTTACTGAAAATAGCTGCTCCACTTAGATGCTAAAACAAGTTTCTCCATTCAAACCACAACAGTGACTTGCCATGCCGTTTAATGCACATATAATTACTTCCATACTGTTCCTAGACTATGTTTCCAAACATGATGAGTTGAGAGAACATACCATCTGCATGGCTTTTAGGGCTCTTCAAGAGCTCTTCTTCATTTGGATAAGACTCTTCTACTTGGCAAGTACAACAAAGAAAACGACGCATCTTGTACCTCTTCCTCAAGTAACGCTCGTCCTTGTTATGATAATCTTCCTGGTAGATATAGTAACTTGGGGGAGGTGCATGCACCTTCAGGAGATGAAACGGAGCCAACATCAGAATGATAACAGATAAAAGTAATATTAGCAGCATTTGATGCACCAAAATCAGCACAAAATCAAATGTGCAGCACGCATTTCCACTAGTCCTTGTGGGATCAATCTAGACAAGTTAGATGAAAGCTAAGTACACAATACATGACTGTAGAAACATCTGCTCAGAGCAGGAAAAAGACAATTTCAAGGGGGGGGTGGGGTGTGGGAAAAGGAAAAAATCCATCTTGATGGCATTATATCTTAAGTACCAAGTGTTATTATTATCTAAAACTTAGTTTGTTCTAATGAGAAAGAGTACATAAACAAAAGAGATTAAAATATGCAATTGACCGCATATTCTCCATGATGGCACTAATCTTACAAAGGGCATTGCAACAAGAGACCAGTCCAGTGAAAGTAAATTTCTCTAAATTCAGTCATTTCACCAGTGAATTAAACACATAAATATCTAACAGCGCGCCACTTTGTCAAAAAATATTTACTGAGAGCAAAAAGCAACATCTTACATTTGTTCACGAGGCCAAGGATAAGAATCTAATGCAGTATAACTTGGTTGCCAATTCATGTTATCATTTCATCTTAAATTCACATGAATGACAAAATACATAAAGCAGGCGCATCATGCAGAACTAAATTATCTTATAACCACATCAATCTGCAATACATTTGCATCAAACACATCAACAGGATCCTCTTGATTTCAAATTTTGCCTCCGTCACTGTATGTTAAATCATGAAGGCACTCGACACGACGCTTAATTTATCACTAAGCACTAATTAGAAACTTTTCATCCTCTCCTATATTTATTATGCACTTAACCAAAAAGTAATTACACAAAAAATAAAATAAAATAAAAAGTTTCTCTTTTTAGCTTCTTAACCAGTGATTAAACATCCGTTACTGATACATAACCTGATTAATGAAAATATCTAAATTAAAATCCAATAAGTAGAAAACAAAACCCAATGTCAGCGGGAAACATAAAAATCATAAAGTTAAAACAAGTAATCCTCACCGGTAGTCCACGTCGATATCTATTACGGTGATCCATCGTATCAATCACTCAATCAATTATAAAATTACAAATTGAATTTGCAGAATCGAATCGAAAGGCTACGAGAACGAAACAACGCAAAATATAACGAGGAGGAGAGAGAGACAGATATAGATAAAGAAAGAAAGAGAGAGAGAGGGAGAGAATGGATCGAAGAACTCACCTTGAAGATGAATAAATTGGAAATAGAAACCGCGTGAAGAAGGTTAATTTGTTAAGTTTCAATGCTGGTTTTGGGGCTTCTGTTACAATGTTCTCCCTTTTATGTGTTGTAAGGTAAAGACAGAGAGGATTTTCTGCTTTAGCTTTTGGTCTATAGAGAGAGAAAGAGAAAGAAAGAGGAGAGAGAGTGTGTGTTTTCAGTTTTGATCATGACACCAATATGAACTGGGCTTATTCTAGTCTGCTGGTCTAGTCCCCGCGTTGCTCTGTCTTTTTCTCTCGCTGCCTTGCTGGATAAAAATGATAATGATTGTGCGAATACTACCGTTTCTCTTGCAATTTCCTTTCTTGTTGTTTAATTCTTGTCTTTTTATTCTCACTTCTATTTCCATCATTAACAAGCATGGAAGCACTCATTAAAAAAATTAAAATATAAAATTTATATTTTATTATAAATCAATAATATATGAAATGACACACTCAGTATACAAAATTATTGCTTATATAATTATACCAAAGAGGATGAGGATACAAGGCAACAACATCATGCCTCATAAGAGGTTTAAGTATAAAAAAGTTTTCAATATTTTTTTTTTCTATTTTAATGTTAAGTTTCAAAAGTTTCACTTTTATCGTTAATGTTTAAAATTTTTGTTAATTAAGTCATTCCATTAGATTTCATTGAATTTTCGGTTAATGTGAACATATAGCAACATATAATTGGTTCGGATATAATTTTTAAATAAAATATTTATAAAAATATATAGTAAAAAGAAAAAATAAGAAAAAACTGTAAAATTGAAAAAGCTTATGTAATGTATATAATTATTTTATATAGATACATATATATATATACTCATATTCAAATTGATATGTTAATACTAAGTTTAAATTAAATAAATAAAAATTAATAAAATTCAGGAAAAAAAACTAAAATATGCAAAAAGAAAGAAATCCAGCCACCACTACCCTTAAGTGGTGAGATTTCAATTTTTTGATATTTTTCTAGTTTTTTTTTTTTTTTTGCAAAATTGTTAAATTTTTTATTTAATTCATTAATATATAAATATATATATCTTACTAAGATTTTTTTTTTCAGATTTTTATTTTTTAATAATTTTTCTATATTTTTAAATATTTTTTTATTAATTTTATTTAGATATATATATGATTAATTTATTCAATCAAATTAATTATATGAAGGAATCTAATTATTTCACATGTCAATAGTAATGAAAAAAGTAATGAAATGATCTATTTAGAAATTTTTGCAAACATTTAAGATTGCAACATTAAGGATTGAAATAAAAAAAGAGATAAATATTATAAATTTTTCTTTTCTTTCCCTTAGAAAATCCTCAATTAAGTCCAAATACAAAATTCTAACAAAGTAGATATATAGAACAATCAACTTCCATTAAGGCTACATGACCAAAGCAACAACAAGGTGGTTGATTGATAGGAAGCGTGGTTCACTAAGAGTAATGGCAATTAATCATGAAGTTTGCTTCTGTCTCCATTTACTTCCTATTTTATTTGATTCAATGTACACGTGCCATGGGTCTATTTAGGGTTTAGGTATGTAGACTTATAGCATAGTTGTTGCATATGATAGATTCCATATCAAGTAATATCATTTGTCATAGCAATCTTATTGCCCTGCTCTCGAAGTTTTCCACCTTAAGTTCTCTAAGGTTTTTTGTATTAGATCATTATATGAATTTTTTTTTTTTCCTATTCTCTTTCATTTTTATTAGTGTTAGCTTATATCATAAAAACTTATCTATTTAAACTTTCGTATCAGTGCATAAGACAATATTAAGCAAATACTACTATTTTTTTTTTTTATGTACTACCTCAACCTTATGAATTCACGTATTTCATTTTATAAATAGAAGAAGAATGCTCAACCTTAGAGAAATGCTACGAGCACTATGGCGTACTTTATTTCAATTTAAATAATTTTTTTCACTATCAAATTAAATGATTAAATTAGATATATAAAATTTACTATTTGTTTATTTATTCTAAGAAAAGCATCCATCTCTCTCTTTATTTATTTTACTGTACAGAGGACTACTAAAACTATCCAATCATGTACAGTAAGTGTGTCGATCAACTTTGAAGAGTTCCTAATCAAATGATAGGTGTATGAATATCATAGAAACAGATGTGGCAAAAGAAATAGGTAAACTCAATGACTCACGCAAATGTGATAATAAATTAAATTTTATACTCTTAAGATTCTTGATATGTTCTTCACAAGATAATTGATTTGATCTTCTGTAGAGACATTTCAACAAAACTTATGTATACTCTTAAACTTAGCAATATGCAAAATATGTCCACTAAGAGAAGAGGAAACTCTTATTCATCCCTTCTATAAAGGCACTAATCTTGATGGAGGATGGTTTTGAGATGGAAGACTTCGGGTGTTATAGATGACCATTAAATTGTTCATAATAATCCACGACTAATATCCGTCCCTTCTTTCCTTAAATCGGCATGGGCCTTATGGGTATGCTTGAATATTAGCCTTTCATAAGCTTGAGGACTTATAAGGATGAAGAAAGGGAAAAAAACAGGTCATTTATAAATGGTCTAAAATGCTTCTTTCAACCATTTTAAAGCCTATCAAAGCTAAGTGAAGCGTAAATGAGCTTAAAAAGATCCTTTCTGAGTTTACTTTTCACATACGAGACAACTAAGTAAAATTAAGAGTAGAAAAATTGGTCTAATGATCTTCATAGGAACTTAACAAGCTAAAACTCACTAAGACATGGTTGAATGGATTTGATATCCTAAGCCTTAACACTAACCTTATAAATTAATCCATAACATTAAATTAGGCCAAAAGTTTTAATTATTGGAATGATCCACTATAGATACATATTTTGATCTATCACAATTATAATAGATATGAGATTTTCCTATACATGGCAAGAAGCACTAAATAAATAGTTTGTTGCAATCTAGCTAAATCGAACTGAAGTTACTTGAAAGTTCATATTATTCTTTTTCATTAAGATAAATACAAAATTAGGAATTAGGAAATTCATCGTTTTATTGATTTAATTTTCAAAAGTTATTTCAAAATTACTTAGGTAGCGTTTGGTTATTAAAACTAGACAGGACAAAAAGAATTAGATAGTATAAATATAAAAAATATAGGACAGTATGATATTATTGTACCACATTTGGTTTGTATAGTTGGACACATGCTTTTGTGATGTCTCTTGTTTGGTATATATAAGTACCAAACTCAATATTGTATTTTGACATTTATATCATAAATATTGTCAAATATTTATTTAATTATATTCTTACATTATTTAAAAAATACAAATTTTAAATATTATCTAATATTTATACCCTAAATATTGTATAGTTTTTATTTAATTATATTTATATCCTCAATACTTATATTTTTGTCTAGTAAAGTCAACTTTTATACCATGTCTTAAATGTGATAAATTTTAAAAATTTTGTCCAATCCTTTAGCCTTTTTTTTTTTTTAGCAACTAAACTTAAATTACAAACCAAATATTAGACAAAAAATTTTGTCCGATCTACTCACGTAAGTTTTGCGCATCCAAACAATACCTTAAAGTATAAATGAGTAACTATAAAGTGAATTAAAAAGGAAACCTTATCCAAATATTACTATTTAGACATATGCTTCACAAATTTTAAATAGAATCTCACTAGGCTAGTTCTTAAAACCACTTAAGAATCTATTTCTTGTAAATTTTTATAAACTTTAGGGAATCCTATAGAACTTTGACATTGGTAATTTTAATCGGACATAATGTTCAAATTGAAAACCAATGTAGCTTTTGAGAAAAAATAACAAAAAATTCAAATATATTGAAATAAAAACAAAAATCAATATCAAACTTAAAAACCATAATACTAATTGAAATTGGAAATGTGAAATATGCCCATTGTCTTATTGGTGTTGGGCTAACTTATGTTTGTAAAAAAATTGTTGTATATTTTTAGTGACATGTGCATATCATGTACAAGATGACAAAGGCATCATAAATTTAGATAGGAGAAATGCCATGGTCCATAAGTTTAAAGTTTAAGTAAGAGGGCACAATTGAGGCTTACAATGTAGCAAGTGGTATCAATATGGCGGCTTATTCTAAGACAAGATACTATGAAAGTAATTTTGGCCTCCCCTAGGAAACTAGTCTAGAATTGATGTCACTCTCCTTATAAGGTTGTGGTAAGACGACACTAATTAGATAAGTAGAACCTCTAAAACATATGTAGGATGATGACATGGCTTAGATGCTCTCCTCGTAAGAAGGATAACTCAAAAAAGTCTCGACAAGACAAGAAAAGAAGGTTGGCTCACCATCTAAAATCTAAGTAAAATGAAAAGTTAAGAATGATTGAGCCCCATATGAGCACTCCAAAAAGGGAGAAGCTCTCATCTTGTGAGACCTTGCATGTGTCAAAGAAGTGTAAGAGACTTAGAATCCAAAAGTTGCAGTATATAGAATAAATGGTCTAACAAAAGTCCCCAAGTCATTATAAGGTAATACCTTATACTATAGATGCGAGAGCAAATAATGAAAAATTAAAACTAAAAATTACATTGCAATTAATCCTACCCTAAAACCTACTCAATCATGCCTAACAAAATGCTCTGAGAATTAAACTAAACGCTAAGGCAAATGAGTTATTGAACAATTGAAAACTAAAGGCAAATCGTCATTTGAACCATAAAACCTAAGTAAGTTAACCCTAAAGTCGATTCCCTTTACATAAGTGCTCTTTTTCTATTTTAAGCCTCCTTCTAATTTTCACTACATTCCTAATTGGAAACTTAAAGTTAAAACTACACTCGTAACCTTAGTAAATCGTGTACGCCTCTTCTTTCTTTAGTAATGCTTCTTTTTCCAATATCAATCGTTGCTTCAATTCAACTAAAATTGAGAACATTACTAAGCTAGAAATTAATGAGTAATTAGTAGTTGATTCAAGTTAATAAAATTGATTTAGTTAATAATCAAGATAGAGGGATGATGGATTTATGTTCAACATCAACTATGGATAACTAAGTAAAAAATTAAATTAAAAATGGGATTAAAGTCCGAGTTAAATTGGTTTATGTTTGAAAAAACTTTTAACAAATTAAAATATGTTTTTTTAATAGCTTAATTAAGATAAGTGTTTCAATGGGTATGTTAATTAAAAATAGGTTCAAGAAGGATAAATTTAAGCATTATTATATGTACATTTTTCTAGGTCCTCCTACATAGCCATTAGGTTCGCAATGCCCCCCTAAGCCCACATGCCAGGCATGTAAGCTCTTAAGAGGGAATGACGCACAGAATGTAAGGGAAAGATTCTCTGATAGTAGGCAGTTGTAACTTCTCATGCTAAGATTCTAAAATATTCTAATGGTGAGGGATCTGCTTCCACATATCATGATTTAAATGAGCAATATTTCCTATAAATTCTTTATAAAGTCTCCTTGGTAGAGCATTGAAACCCTAATTCTTGACTCTAGACTCGATAGTAATAGTTTTTGCTACTTTCCCGCTCTTTCTAGCACCTTTGTGCCCTCTACTATCTTAACTGTCGGTGTATCTCCATCAGGAGAACTCCAGCATCCATAGTTTGTCTTATTTTGTAGATCAACTTGATCATGAAGCACTCATGAGCTAATCTTCAAATTAAAATCTTTTAGAGTAAAAATGTAACCAACAAGTGCAATCGATTGCTAAGACAAAGGATAGGTAATGGAATCCAAATCGTACTTCTTCAAGTTTAAGAACACATGTTGGAGTAATGTAAAATTTTTGTCAAGTTAATTTAACTCTAATTCAATTGATCAAACTAAGGGAGTCGAACTTGGAGAAGTTCAATCAACTAAACTTGAAAACAATTGAAAAACTCATTAAAGCACAAGTGCATTGTTCCCTTGACTAAGTTTAACCAATTGAACCACAAAATAGTCAACCAAACTTAATCACAACCCAGAATCTACTTCTCTTACTTGATTTAGTCAATCAAATTATACTTTAATGAGCTACACTTGGCAGCTTTTGTACTTAAAATCCATTAGGGATGTTTTGTAAACTAACTTTAAATTAAATTAACCAAACCTTCTGATTTTGTCACATATCTTAATTTAAGTGTTTAATTGGACATTGGTAATAAGATATGGACCTAAAGTTTATCTAGTGCATTTTAGGAGAGTGATCAATGCCCTCTAGATTACCTATTGGTTGTTTTTCTAAATTAATATCATTTTATACATGCTCTTGCAAAAGGTTAGTAAGCTTTTGAGAAAAACCTTTTTCCAATGAATATAAGTTATACTTTGTATCATTAAGTTATAAGGACAAACTCTTTGTAAGGGAGGCTGATATCATATCTCGACCACGCTACTATTGGACTTTTGGAAATTGTGTATCTTCAAGTCCAATTTTTCAATAAGACCACAAATATTAGATAAAGTGATCCATGAAATTTGTTTATCAAAAAGGAAGATATATGATAACAATATTTAGTAAAATAAAATAATTTATAAAAGGATATTCGTTTATAAATTTAGTTAAATCGATATAGTCGAATGTTGGAAGCTTAAGCTCGTGGTAGAAATAGGCTAAAAGAATTATGTGGCCTATGATTTGGTAATAAAACAAGTTAAAAAGGAACATAAATAAATCCAACCTTTAGTTAAATGAACTTGCAAAATGGTCAAAACTCAAATCCACGAACATTAAAACCAGCAAAAAAAAATACGATTTTAGCACACAAGTTTAGACCATAGTTTTATAGTACATGATTTGAAAGCACATGCCTTTAATACAAGTGTCAAACAAACTTCCAATCTTTTTCTTACATTTGGAGTCAAATAAGTGAGAAGCTTCATATATTATACGCCAAGAGAATGTAGAAAACGTCATTAAAAGCCATATCAAAATCTAAGAAAATGACTTAAAAACTTAGGAAATTAAGAAAATTAATCAAAATTCGATATAGAGAAGCCCCAATTCTGAACTTGCTAGTGTATGTCTCCATATTGAAAAGGAAACCCACCTCAACAAGGTGCTCTGAGATAGAACCTCCCCTTGATGGTAGTTAGAACTCCACAAAACAACCACCGTAGATCTCCAGCGGTATAAATTCTAAAAATATTAATTATTGAGAATTTTTAAAAATTGTATTCTAAGTTTATTTTATATACAGTAATTTTATAATTCTAATTAACTTGTTATATGGGTTACCTATTTAGTGGCACACATACAAAAATGTTAGATTCTCCCAGGAAAACCATATGGCATGGTTATAAGTTCAACTTTTACTACAACATCTATATAAAATATTTTTTATAAATATGAGAAGAAATTGTGAAGAAAGGTGAGTTTATTATTTATTAATTTATTATTCCAAAATTAGCAGTTTTAAAAATAATTGAAATAAATAGTATATGATGAAATTAATTTATGAATACAGTATATCGTGATTACTGGAGCTTCATAGTGATGTAAGAAATAATTTATTTCCATTTTACATATAAATTATATTGTTTGTGTAATTTAAATTGATTTATGGATTAAAAGTATGCTTTTGAAAGTATAGGCGATGAAAGGTTCGGGTTATCAAATTTTGCATAACTAAACGACATATTTTTCCAACTCACAAAAATTTTCATGGAATTATTCGAGTACCTATACTACTTATTGCCTAATTAATTGTAAATAGGTATATTATGGCATAAAATGTAAGAGAAAAGTTATCTAGCGAACTTAATGATATGTACATGACCTAATGCGAACGTAATGATAAGAACATTATACTGAACAATAACGATTTAAGTATAAAAATGTCATAATTTTTTTACTACTTTAGGTAAAGTAGATTAATTAAGGAGTTTAGAATAATATAAGGACAAAATGTCGGGAATTGTTAGAAATTTTTACACATTTGGTCAATTAGGTTATCTTAAAATATTTAAATAATTTTCTAAATGACGATGACAACAGTGTAAAGAATACAAAATCTGATACAGTAAAACAAATTATAGCTATGAAAAAATGGTCTTGGACACAAGTTAACTACGATATCTACACATGCTAACTGAGATAGACGAGGAAAACCCAACCCACTTGATGATGAGCAAGTTTAAGACCCTTGTAAGTAGATTTGTGCATGTTTGAACAAGAGACTTATGTCAACTTGAAACGTGACTGCATGTTTCTACTGGGAGTATAATAGCTATAGTGACTTGCTATTATTGGTGGAATCATGTGGGTTGAGTGTGTATGTATCACGATTGCTCAAAGGTCATGACTTCGGAATTATTTTCAAAGTGTAACAACCGAACAAGATTTCGCTTGAATAAATTATAGAGTGGTCGTCTATTATAATAATGGACTTCGCGACATGATGCTATATTTGGCTTTGCTAAAATTATATTTGGCTTGAAATATGCTATTTATGCTTAGTTGTTCAAATACTGATATTATTTTATACATTCACAGTATGATACGGTACAAAAAAGAATTATAAATCAAACTATACTTTAAAAAATGGGTTTTAAGCATACAAAACTATATTGAATTTGAATTGGATCACTCTGTATGACCAGTTAAGCTAGCTTTATTGATTTTTTTAAGGGTTTTCTATTCTAAAGGTCACTTCTTACAGCCAACCATGCTAATTTGCATGGTCTTACTCCTAAACCATTCCTTGCAGCCAATCGCTCGATGGCTAGGTAGGTGCCAGCTTTGCAGGGTCTTTTAGTCTCATAATAGTTCTTACCACGAACAAGGTTTCTAAATTTTGTATCCAAATATTCAATAATGTTGACTCACCTGATGAGTAGGACAAGTAGGATTCTAGCAACAATGCATGTCACATGCCTTAACAAGGTAGACATCTACAAGAAGTTGTTCTGAAATGGATATATTGCCTTGTGTTGATGTATTGGCGATTTTGCATGTAATTGTTTATATATTGTGTTGCTTGTTGTTATATCCACTTAGCTTGATAATGATCTAAGGGGTTAGTTGTTTATCCTCAAGTTTTGAATGAATATCCAAAAATACCACCATAGCATAGAGACTTTTTAAAAGCACTAGTTGGAGTTAGTAGCATATGTTTAGTGTTTACTTAAATATGTTTGTTGTGGAAAAAAGAAAAAAAGAGGGAGATGTCTATATATGTTTTTTTTTTTTTTTTTTAATATTTGCAGCTCACATGTATCTGTTCCTTTTGTTATTGATGATATTATGGCAATGTTCGTGGCACGCTACAGCCATTTTGTTTTTCCAAGTGTTAACTAATTGCATGTGTGAGAGATCGATGCAACAAATGTTTTAAATTCCTTTTTTATCCTCATTCACAAATAGAGACCTTGATACCCGGGAAAATGAAAAAAAAAAAAAAAAGTAAAAAAATTACATAAATACCGCTCTTAAAAAAACATTCTCAAAAATACTGCATCAAGAAATGATTTTAAAATAACCTAAAATCGCTTTTTCAATATATGATTTTACCTAATTAAGATATGATTTTATCCTAAATTAGGTAAAATTGTCTCTTGAAAAAATAATTTCAATTTAAAATGAAATTATCTCTTGTTGAAATTATTTTTTCAAGAGATGATTTTAAATATTATATTTTTTTAGAAGCGTAATTTTGGGATCATTTTATTATTTTACTTCTTCTTTTTTTTTTTCCCCTTTTCCCTTGATACACATCCTTTGAAATCAAGTATAATATACGGTCTAACTGGGATCCAGTAGGTTCCAATACCAAGCCTTAATTACTAGGACTCTTATATAAAAGAAAAGCGTGCAACCGCAAAATCTGGTGGCTGATTCAACAATCTAGGGCAATTAAATAATGAAGTTGAAAGGGGTTGAAAAATCTTGACGTTTAATTAAGGTTGATGTTTTCTATGCTCATGGCATATAATTTAGCATAACTTGTACATCTATTGTCCACAAGTAAATCCAGAATTGGGTCAAACAACATGGAATTCAAATGAGCGAACCTTCTTCCATAAGAAAAGTGAACATAGGAATAGAATAATTGGTAAAGCAGCAACTTTGAATGCATTTGCCATATTTGCTTACCGACATTTGCTAATTTTTAAGGTTAACCATAAACACTTTCTGTTATGGCGACAGATCACCTTGTTGTTTTAGTTTATCTTTTCCAACCAAAGCTGGTCAGTGCCAACTTGTGCTTACGAATTGAGGCTGTATACGTTTGACTGTTTTTGGTTTTATAAATTCAATTGGGTCTAAAAAAGAAAAAGAAAAAGGAAAAGAAAAAGAATATTCTCGGTTCAATTCAGATTTAATAAAATATCTAGTTTCCTTTTCATGTAGAGATTCCTACTGAGTTTGGATTGGTTGTAGAGAGCGGAAATCAAAGGTAATTGGAGGGAATGGAGATTATTTATGTTTTATAATTTAATGAAAGAGTGGAAATTGGTGAAAAAGAGAGAAAATAAGTAGAAATATTTTTTTGATTTTATTTCTTTTTTCTTTATAATTGATGAAAATGAGACAAAATTACAAAATTATCCTACTGCAACATATTCATCAAAATATAATAAGGGTGTTTTTCTCAAATACAACTTAATCTCTCACCATTTCCTTTTTATAAAACTAACCAAACAAAGAAAATGGAAATAAATTTCTCTTATTTCCATTCCCATTTTCTCCAAACATGAAATGGAAACTACAACATTTTTTTTTATTTTAACTTTTTTTTCTATTTATTTTCGTATTGTGAAACATAGTGTTTATTTCTTAACATGCGGGATGAAAACATTTCATAACCAAATTCGTTGTGGGCTGACACTACGAGATTATACTTTATTTCTTTCAATTCTTTTTCTTTGAAATTTCAGTCTTTATTGATTTGATTTGGGATGCAAAATAATGATTTATAGATTTTACATTGCATAATACCTTTCTTTTTCTTTTTTTCTTTTTTCCCTCCAATCAACAAATTCCGCTTTAGAAAGTTATAATCTTAAGCTTCACTGCTACCATTTACCAATTTATTGTATATATCTGCCAAAACATATGACCGATTGAATTTGATCTCATTTTAATTAGATACTTACTTTTGATTATTGTAGCATTGGAGACCAAGTTATATTAATTTTCAACGATCAAAACTAAGTTTGCAAATATTACTATCAACCAATACTCTATAGACGCATGTTAATGACAAAAGAAGAAGAAGAAGAAAATAATGTTTTTATCTTTCTAAACATTTATTATTTCACTCAGTGTTACAAAACATGAGTTGATCCATTCAATTCAACTTGATTAAATATAACCTTCTTATAAAATCAATCCAAATTATTCATTTGATCCTTATCAACAATAATCTCAATTCAACTCAACTGGATACACTGATCTAATTTAATTTCTCTAAAAACCCACCATATTTTTTGAAGTTTAAATACATTATTTATTTTATATTTTATAGAAAATGCATTAATTTGCTAAAAAGATAATGTAAATACACCATAAAAAAAGCTCAATTTTTAAATTTTAAAAATATAAGTAATTTTTATTAGTTATAAATAAATATGAATTATATTATAATATTTTTATTAATCTCGATTCAATCTTGTTTTAATCCCAATCGACCCTTTTAGCCCTTATAACCCTTAACTTCTCATTCCAAGTAAAAAAAAAAACAAAAATACATTAGACATTCCATCCTCTAAAATCAACGCTTTTGATGTTATTAACCTTATAATAATTTCTATGTGCCTATTATGGGTTTGCACTTCATGGGACCTATAAACCTTTTGGATCTTATTAACCAAAGAAATACGACTTTGCATTATAATTAGCTCAACACCAATAAAAAAATCCTCAAGGAATTTTGAGAATTTTTGTTATGTATTCATTTCAAATCAATTGAACGCAGTTTTAATACTTGTTCCACTTTTAAAAAATCTTATGATATATCATCAAATCTCAACTTTTCATAAATAAACATAACTAATGTATCTTTTTTGAAAAGGTGTTCCTTATAATTGTCATGAACAATTACTCCTAAGGTGAAGAAATAAGGCTTTGCTAAAACTTGACCCAATTTTAAGTATGATCTATATTTGATTATACGTTCATTTTCACAAATAAACTATTCTGAACTGCAACTTTCTTCCTAATGATTATAATAAAAATTATTTTGTAAAAAATACCAATTCAACAAGATGCTATTACCGGAATCAATATTATAAGACCCTCCATTTTCATCCATTAAATAATATTTAATTTTTTTAAAAAATCTACTTGAAATTTTCAATAGCAAATATTTAATTATCAAAATGGAATTATGAGTTATTAAATAGTAAAACGAATAAAAATGCAAATTTTGAAGGCCTTTTCCTAAAGGGCTAATCAAATTCTTAATTTTAATTATCGAACTTCTTTTAATTGATTCTTTTATTACACTGTAATATTTAACATTATTGAATGTACCCATTCAAAAACAATTAAATGATAACAAAATTATCAAAGAGGCACATTCTTTATTGGAATTTACCAACGTGTGATAGCCAAGCAGCAAAGTGAAACATCCATAGCAAATATAGAATTGAGGGCTCATAAAACCTTTCAATCCGGATTTAACAACATTAATTTCGTTGCTTCTAATGAATTTTAAAAGATGAGAATTTCTCTTTATAAAATTATTAGCTAAAGTTCCGAAAGCAGCCATTAATAAAACTCGATTAACGAAAATAGGAACATAGCAATGAAGATAATTTCATATACCCAATACTTGCTTCAAGTGCACATAACTAAACTAAATTTGACGATCATTCACATGGATAGGAAACTATAAAAGTGGATTTATGTCCTCCACAATCAATATCAATTTCCCTCGGAACTCTAAAAACCAAACACCCACTACTTCAACTCAACTCTTAAGATACCTATATGTCATTTGACTGCAGACTTATAAACTTATCATAAAAGGTTTCATATGGGATAAGAAAAACTACTCCAACCTCTGCACCGAGAGGAGGTATTCCATTAACAATTTCACTCCATGCAAATGAGAAAGCATGGACAATGGCCCTTCAATTGATTCGGGAATGCTCTCCTGGCTCCGGAATCCATCGACGATATACAGTCGCATTCAAAATTTCCCATTTGACATTTGTAATTTCCATGGCGTCTCGTCCATGTTCAGACATGCCAAACTCTTATCAAACCACCATAAATAAAAATATACAAGTGCTACCAACAACCGTACTGACTCTGACTCTCCATGTTCACACTAGAAACACATACATCGTGAGCGGAAGGATCAAAAACCATGCTCTAGGTCTAAATGTCTATTGGATTTACTTCAATCATGCCAAATAGGAACGACAGACAGATCACACAGAAGTACACAACCATAATGGTACGTGAGATGGTTCTAGTGCCAGAGCGGATAATATAAAGACATTAAAGTTACAATATTAGCATGACTGACAAACGAGCAATGCATAGGGTCTGATAAAGAATCAAATAGAATGCTGCCCCAGAACCCATTCTATTACATGTACGTTCAAAATGGCCAATACAACAGCCTAACCAAGTGACTAAAAGGCAGCAACTCGTCTAAAATCTGATGAGGCAAGAGAGAGGGCCACAATGCATATAGAGTAGCTATACATTTTCATTTTGATAGCAATTCACTAATTTATTGACCCGACACCATTAAGCAGATGAGAACAAAATATTTACACAATACAACCAGAGAAACTGAAGAACAGCGTGTCTGTAACTATGTTACAATATATGGACACAAAATGTGTAAAGGAAATTATAATACCCTCCAGATGTGGAAGCTAAAGGAAAAAGTAAAAAGGTCCTGATCTAAGCAACTTCAGCAACAGAGAAAACAAACCCATGCTAGTCTATCTGTGGAAAATAATCACTGTGTTTTTAACTCCGGAAGTCAAGCAGACTGCTTGCAATGCAATCTTTTACTTTCGAAAAATCTTTCTCCCAACATAATGTACCAGAGGGGAAAGAGCAAGGACTTTCCATCTAAATCTTTCATAGCCAATGATGACAGATCCCATCCCCTTTTTATGCAGACACGGGGGTTCGTTCTGCAGGAACTTCTTGGGGGGACTTGTCCATGAAACCCAACATTTTGTTTAATGCACCAATGTAGGCCTTGACACTAGAGACAACAATATCCATGCTTGCCCCAGTACCACTGATAAAGATGAATGTAAAGGATCATGGACATGATTGTAGAAGAAAGAAGAAATTTAAAACAAAAACATGACCAGCCTGGTCAAGTTAGAGCATGCTTGGTTCTGTACCTGAAAGTTCGGTGGAAAGGCTCTCCAGTGAGAGCATGCATAGATTTATGATTGTTCTCACCACGAATTAGAACACGAGTGGTGGCTATCGCATCAATACCTTCTGTGACTGCACTCAGGGAGTACTCAAGAAGCATTACTGGTACCTGTGTGTAAGTGTCAGGCTTATGGCCAACGAGTTGCAGCATGACTCCACCAATAGTGGATTACATAACAGTTCTCAAGTAGAAATAAGAAATTAGTAACTATTCCACTGTACTATTAGACCAAGTATAAAAGAAGCCCTAGAAATAAGCCCCTGAACATTAGTTGTGTGCAAATAAGCCCCTTACTGTTCAAGCACCTGAGCTTTTTTTTGGTTGTAAAAAATTGAAAATTTTACTTAAAATTACTGTAATTATGATCCAATTTTAGCACATAGAGTCCAGAAAATGTAAATAAGAACTTCATTAAAGCTCAATTAGAGCATATCAGAAGAAATTGGAGGTCCAAATATAGATTAATTAGAAGAATTGCTAGCAAGACTTTTCAATATATCACTATCAGAAATGTAAGGGCTTATTCAAACCAATATGAAAGTATATGGACTTAAATGTACAGAATATTATTCAGGGCTTTAATTGCACCGTAAAAGAAGCTCAAGGGGCCTATTTGTGAGTTTCATCTTACAATTATCAAGGAAGGCTGCAATTTCATTTGCATTAAGCAAATAGTGCTATTTTGAGCTGCGAGTCCAACCTCTTATTTTATTTCCTTTATATCTGTTACTTAGCAATTTTCACAAAATGAGATAATATGAAAGGAAAAATGAGACAACATTCTTAAGTACATGCCATTAAGCCATCAACTTATGCTAATCAGTCTAAGGATAGTGTTATAGCCAACTTATGAAATGTGTCGTAATATGCAATGACACACCCAATTATAACAATTTTATGTGTAACTCTGCTTCATTTCTCTCTCAACAAGCACTACAACCTCCAGCAATTCAGTTTCAGTATTGAACCTTTTATCCCCTTCTTTTAGTTAATTAAACATTCCAATAACTTTACTTTTGTTAGATCCATTCAATTAGAAAGAAAAAGTTTCACCATTTTGAGTGTAAACCACTCCCATTCTAGAAAGATTTATCGCACAGGCTACAGGGTAATTATATGCTTTTTTACCAGTTTTTCATGCAAGGTAACATTTCACATCATAGTTGCACCTGAAAATTTCAGACTTCAAGACAAAACAAAAGGAAATGATAAAATCCCAAGGCTAGGCCTACCTAGAAGGTCCAAAGAGTTCTCATGACAATTCACCTGAAATCATGGGTTTAAATGCCAATATAAACTTTTCTTCCAGCTCAAAGACTTGAGAAATCTCATGAATCTTGTGGGGCGGTTCATGTACCCAGTGACAGCGTTAGAGGATCAAAGGTTAATTCATAGTTATAGGTCTGTTTAGTTTGAATCTTATTCTAATTTATTTTTTTATGGTTCTCCTTCCTTAATTTCCTATCTTGTCAATTGAACTTTGTAATCATTTGAGAGAATTCAAAATCTTTTGAGAGCTGTTTCTTTGGAAATAGGACTTGAATCTCTTCATTAGATTTTTCCAACCACTACTCGTTACACACAGCAGTTACTTCCCACTAACTGCTTCCTATCTTCTCTCCTTTTATAGACATGAATACCACTAAGCTACTGCAGTAACTGACCTCGAGATGTGGACATAACTGACTAAAATGAACATATTAAATACAAATATCACACCTGCTCTCTATACACATCAGCAGCACTTGACACAAGACCCTCTCAACTGCCTCCTATTATCTATCTTCTAGATAAAAATAACAATTAAAACTGTCAAAATAAAAGCCTTAAACGTGTACTCATAATGGGCTAACACAAAAATATTAAAAAACAAACAAATAAAAGCAGCACTAATCACACAACAAACACTCATCACCAATCTCCTAATTCAAAGCTCATACAAACACTACAACAGACATTACTGGTGCCTCTTCCTCTTGCATTAGGCATGTATTGGCTGATGAGCTAGCTGCAACAGATAGCTAGTCCAGTTACAATTGTGCCCCTCCATTATAAAGGGGAAAAAAGGCCAAAGATTTTTTAGAACTACTAGAGGCCCATTGGCAAGACTCTCCAGCCCGTTATCTCATCATTAAGATAACTATAGAAGTTAATAACACAACAGAAATTTCAATGGTCAGCTTATTGACAAGACTTTCTACCAACAGGACAGTGGAAAAAACCCAGGATGTTTGCATTAAATAATCAAATTCAAAATGGAGAATAAAAAAATAAAAATAAAAATAAAAATGGAGAAACAAGCAGCATATCAAAGAAGTAAAAGGTTTTATGCATTGTTAACAAAGGGGGGAAAAAAAGAAAAAAGGAATTTCAAACAAAGGAAGAAAAACCTTCACAATCAGATCAACAGCCTTGTATGCTGAATCCACGGGTCCAGTACCAACAGAACAAGCTATGTGCTCCATCCCATCAGCATCAATAAGTTTGACAGTTGCTGTAGAAAGACCAAGAGTTCCACAAGTAACCTGTTTTCCATTGAGGACCCGTCAATAGAAAGTTAAACAGCTATACAACCAAAACCATGAAAGAAACTCTAGATGTACCTGCAGATCAGAAAGTTTCCAAACAACTGCAGGCTGAAAGACTTCATCCGACACTAGCGCCCTTATGTCAGCATCAGTAACTCGCTGTTACAAAAGCATCATAATACATTAGACTTTAATCATCTTCCTGAAGAAGCAAAACAGACACGCAGCATTCAGTTTCTTCTTTTTTGTTTTGGAGAGAAAGGGGGTCCAAGACATGTAGCATTTTGATAGAAAGAAAAGGCTGTCCAATTGCCAATAAAGCAATAATAAAAGAAGCTGCTTCACATTTTCAGTCCTTATCTAACATTCTATTTGAATTTTCTTTTTATGTTGATAGAATTTCTCCTGATGATTTCAAGCTAGAAAAGCGACATTTAACTAAAGAGCTAAATTGCTAAAGGGGGAAGACTTGCAGCATTCATAAAGGAAGAAAGCGCTTTTGACATTTCCACAAATCCAAATTTGTATTGATGATACACAAGAACACAAGTACATGAATGTAATGCATAATGAGTCAACTAACATGCTGACGTCAAGCAATCAATTTTTTCCCCCTCTTAATTGTCAGCATCATAAGTCTTTCGCGATGTGTCGCTTGAATTGCGCAAAATGATTTCGCCAGTAAAAATTTACATGCAATGCCCTAGCATATATTGCAAGGGGAATTGTGCTCAACCCTTGTACTGACCACTACAATTAAGAGAAGTCCGGAATTTTTTTGTCCATAAGCAGACTGTTACATAATGGATATATATATTATTCAATATAATTCATGAGAATAGCTACTACTTACAAGTTATCTTACTTACATTAATAGGTATAAAGGAATCCAAATCCGCTAAATCAATTATGAAAAATAGAAATATTTTGAGATCCAAGAGACACCTAAAGGCAGATGATTTTACTATATTTTTTACTTGAAACAAAGAGTAAATATATGTCATATTTGAATTTTCTTTTTTTCGTCTGTATCTCATCTATATCTTATTTATATCTTATCTATATCTGACCTGTATTTCTTTAAAATCTAATATTTAAAAACTATTTTATCTGTATTGTATCTGTTTCTATTTCATAATTATAATAAAAATGATAAATGAAGTGTCAAAATTAAAAAATGAAAATTCATATACTTTTACGAAAAGAGATTTGAAAAAATATGTTTTATACATTAAAAATGATTATTTTAATTGTTATTTTTGTAAATATAAATAAAGTAAAAGATAGATAAACTTAACTTTATTGAAATTTATTGCGTATTTAATTTTAGAAAAAAGGTATATATGAAATTATGTTTTTATTTTTTTTATTGTTTCATTCTTACCAAAAACAAGATTCAAATAGACACCAATAAAACATCAATAAAACGGAAAAAAGATGAACTCAATGAAGCCATAGAAGATCACCATGATTTTGTGATCCACTACAGAACTCATTCATGTGAGACCTTGGAATCATAATAAGTTCAACAGCAGATCACATTTCTAGTTTTGGAGACACTACACTATACTTAGCAAAGAGAACAATCCTTACATAAGAGTAAAAGAAATATTTCTAGTTCTTGCCCACCTTCTTCTGCTCCGCTACTGCTTTAAAACGCCAAAATATATTGCCCAGCTGTTCATCACCAATATCATAACCAAGCTGAAAAGCATGGAATGTTTCATTTGTCAGATAAGGAAGAGAAATGATAACTCAAATGACCCATCAATTGAATACATATGCATATATCCACTTACCTCTATTAGTTTCATCTTCAAGGCATGGCGCCCGCTGCATCCAGAGAATTTTGGAAATTAAAACAAATCTACTTGTCAATTGACTGTGTACACTAATAAAACCTTCATATATTACATACACCCGAATATAAACAATTACTAAACCAAGAGAGATTACATATACAATTAGCTAAATTGGATGTAAATGCAGGAAAAGAATTCTCTTAATCCAGTGGCTGAAGTCACAAAATGAGGAGGGCAAACTCCAAAAAAATGTTTTAATATCGGTCCAGTCTTTAAGGACACTTAAATAAATAGTAATTTTCTTCATGAGGAAAAATGTGTGAACTATGGATTGTGCAAAGAATGGTTGGTGGCATTTAATTTTTTCCCTCAAAGCTTTTATGTAGCTACTAAGCATAATGTCCTTCATTACTACTTAACTTTTGTTTTAGGACGGTTCCTCTTCTTTTTGTAAACTGGGGAATACCCCATTTTTTTAACCTTTCTCTTTTCTAGGGTAAAGTCAGAAAGTTTCTCATTCAATTTAAATAATTTACAGAGAGGGTATAAGCCCCTACACGAAATATAATAGAAGCCTTGATAGGACTACCCAACACAAAAGCAAAGAAACAAAACAGAGGAATCTTGAAAGATGCACCAAGTACAAAATGGGGAGGAATATGCTGATATTTCTAGCATTACAAATCAAGAAATAATTCTAGTTATTGAGGCACAAGAGAGGACTCTCCTATGGATGTTATCTACACGTGGCCATTTTCCCGACTCTTCTATCTTTCCTTTCCTTCCAAGTAAATTAAACAAAAGCACTATTCCCAACTCTTCAAAGGCGTGTGCCTTCTTTTGCACCTTGCACCCCATGCAAAATAAGGGTCTAGCACCTCGAATATGCTTTTCACCCTTGACTACATTATTCTAAATTCAAATACAGAAAGGTTATGAGTTCCAACCACACCACCCTCCTCTCCTCAACTACCAAATAGAAGTATACAATCAACAATACAAACATTTGAATAAACTTTTAAAAATTTGAATATTTATCCAACTAAGATAATTAAAAAAAAAAAAAAAACAGATAAGATGGCAGTGAGCAACATGCCTTAATTTTCCTAGGACAATGCCAGCCTCGTTGGTCCTCTCAAGCCCAATATCTTCGGGAACTATAATCTCATAAGTGCCCTTGTGTTTAAGCATCCCATCCTACGAGCAGAATGTAAAATAGATCCAAAAATAAAGTGTCAGCATAAAAAACAGAGAAATAGAGAATCTTGGGAATAAGTGAGCAAACATACCAAGAGAAGCCATAGATCCAAAAATAAAGTGTCAGCATAAAAAACAGAGAAATAGAGAATCTTGGGAATAAGTGAGCAAACATACCAAGAGAAGCCATAGATCCAAAAATAAAGTGTCAGCATAAAAAACAGAGAAATAGAGAATCTTGGGAATAAGTGAGCAAACATACTAAGAGAAGCCCTTTGTGGAATGATAAATCAAATAGATACAGGAAAGACAAGAATGAGGAATATACAAGGATTTTTTATATATTAGTTTTCTGTTGTTGGGGAGGTTGGGGTTAGGGTGGGGTGAGGAAGATTCAATGTGGGAAGCAAAATTTTGCTTGTTTGGTAATTATGAACAGAAAATACTATCCAGATGAAGCCTCTACAGCATTACCACCCTTTCAATAGGGATCAGAAAAAGTATAGAAGATATCCATTTACAATATCAAATTATGTGCCTAAGGTAATTGGGTGGGTTGTGTTGGGGAAGGAAGAAATAAAAAAACAGGTCTAAAATAACATCTATGCCGTTGCTCAATGAGTGATGCTAAATTTTGGAAAGTATAAATGACGTAGATACCGCTGTTAAACCTGTATATCAATGCAAATTGAGCAGTCAATTCAATTTAATATTACTTGTATGAGAAGGAAATAAACTCTACCTGAGCAGCAGATTACTAAAGGAAGATTCAACATAGGAGATGGCATACTTGCATGGCAATCATGCACAGAAAGTACCATGGGGATGAATCCTATCTAGTATCTACTGTGTTTTCACCCATTCATTAGAGATCATATAAACTATAGAAGATATCCATTTATGATATAGAATTATGCATCTAGGATAGTTTGCGTCATTTTATACCTTATACAAAAAGTAACTCAAATATCAACCATAAGGTCTTTTGACTAATGCAAACAGATATATTTAGTTATTATACAGGTATCTTTTCACTAAAATTGAGTAAAGTAATTGCAACACCAATTAGGTAAAATCCCAAGCAAAATGCAGATCATCTTAAAGTTAGGTAGATTGATCAACCCTCAAGATTTATTCTTAGAACAACAAAAGCTCCAGGATAACAATGTTTCAATAATTGACATAATCACCCCAAGATGTATTGCCAGTTCATATAACCATTGGTTTTATTTATTATAATTTAATTATTTTCAATTTGGTATATATGTAAAAAATTTTCAGTATGTAGACATATAAGAGAGGCATCATGAGACATAAAATAAAGGTCAAAGGATGGTATAAGTGATACAATCCTTGACAGTATTATAGTGTTAGTAAATAGAATAAGAGGAGTGACATCTTTCTAAATAGGAGGAATTGGAGTATTATTTATAGGGGATGTGAGTTTGAATAGGAAGCTAGATATTTGGTTAGAAACTTGAGGGTTAGCTGGTGTGAGCAATTGTGCTCATGAGTGAGTCTTGCACTCACATGTGTGAGCTTTTAACTTATTGCTCTCAACTTGTGAGAAATTAAGGTTCTTGTAATCAATTTTTACTTTAAAAAACATCAATAAAAATCTTTAGTTTTCTGTTGTTAATCTTTAGTTCATATCAATAAGAGACCAATGGACCTAGAAAGAATAGTAGATGAGAATGGAATGCCTAAGAACCATGCAGCTTTTTTCTTGCTTGGGTCTAAATGTGATTCACTCAAGAGTGAGGAAAAGTTGCTGAAGATGCAAATAAACAAGGAAAAGAAAGGAAGGAGGAGAGAACACAGAGCTAAAGCCCCTTTTTCTTTGTATTAGAGAAATATTCTTGCTGTAAAATTTGTGATCTCTGTACTCTCTCTCCTGTGTCTAATGAAGGCACTACAGAGCATGTATCCTCTCTATTATCTAACACTTCCTTATACACTATGTCAAAACAATAAAGGAGAATATGCCAATATGTTTTGGAGGCCATCAACTTTTCATTGAAGAGGCTTATGGGCCTTGCGCTCCACTTCAGTTTCTCCAGCATCATTGAAGCCCCTATCAAAATGCTTGAGCAGTGCAGCATTCCTAATGTAACGTCTATGCAATATTTTGTTTATCATTGCAAAAAGATGGACAAGCACCACATGAATAAACAAATAATCACACTGAAAATGGTAGAAGACTGCAATCAAACTTTCTAAGTCTCTCTTTACCCCAAAAAAAATAAAAATAAAAATAAAAATAATCCAAGTTTCCCCAAAGCTCAACTGAAGTTAGATCCAACCAACAAATAGAGATAAATTACCCAAAAAGGTAAAGATGAGATAAGCCAGAAAATGGCAAATTTTATACAGCGGTTCTGCCCAGACAAACAAAAGGCGTAATAAGCCTTCACCAAAGTAAATTTAGGTTAAATCTACTACAGTGAAAAGTCCACAGCTGAGCACAAACTTGTTACCACATACCTGGTGAATGCCACTCTCATGAGCAAAAGCATTAGCTCCAACAACAGCTTTATGAGGTTGTATATTCAAGCCTGAGTACTCTTCTACCTGTTAAAATCATAAGGGACCAAAATTAGATATGTTAGATGAACAGGAAAACAGTTGATTGCAATTAAGAGAAGCATAATCAAAAGAAAGTAGTAAGACCAATACCATTTTACTTGTCATAACAATATGGCGTGTATTTATTCCAGAATAAAGCCCTCCAAGTATGTGCTCTCCCCGGCATTTAAGGGCCATGACAACCTATACATACAAGCAGAAAATAATATCTGATGTGGATAACAGAAAACAGAGCAAGGGAAAAGGCAAAAAGAAAAATGAAGGAACTTTGATCCTTAAAACAGAGTCAAGCTAAACAAAAGCACAATAACAAAAAGCATGCATCCTAATTTATACATGATTTAACCACCCCTGCATTCCCCATCCCAAGCCCCCCCCCACACGGCCCCAACCCCCAAAACTCTCCCTTCCTGTTTATAATAGAACCGCAAAACCAAGTCAATCCAAACTCAGATTTTTTATAGCAGACAATGATACTCACCTCCTCCAGAGACGCGTTCCCAGCCCTTTCACCAATGCCATTTATTGTGACCTCAACTTGTCTTGCTCCTGCATAAGCACCCTGAATTTAAATGGTGTAGGCATATGAGTGCCTATTCAATACAGTGCTTAGTTAAACAACTGGAGAAAGAATGACATCAGCATACCGCTATAGTATTGGCAGTGGCAAGCCCAAGGTCATTTTGACAGTGTGTTGAAATGATAACATTTTGAATTCCGGGTGTGTTAGCTTTTATATCAGCAATCAATTTACCGAATTCCTCTGGCATGGTAATGCCTACAGTGTCAGGGATATTCAAAGTTGTTGCACCTGCTTTGATGACTTCGCCCAGTATCTCATAGAGAAATTCTCTCTCAGATCTGGTAGAAAATCAAGTGGAAAGCAAAACATCAAAAGTTATTTTTCCAGGAAATTACACCAACACATTTGTAGCAATGAAAGAAAGATTAACATGATCAAGACCCTTCCCAAAATTTAATTAATCCTTACCCAAAATAGAACATGATCAATACTAATGAGAAAGTTGGTCAATTAGAACTATGGAACAGTTTTCAGAGCAATAACTGGACATATAAGGCTAATGCCATTGCATTGGGAGGCTCAATTTAATGTGAACAGTCTGCCATTGGCTTGGAACTTGCTGACACCAAGAGGAATTAAGACTAAATGGAACATATTGCTATGCTCCAAACGATGGATAACCCAGCACTCATTCTACCATGACTAGCAATCCACCAAAGGCTCTACATATCAGACAAACTTAATGCTTGAGGGACTTGAAACTAGCAGAATTTGACATATCTCCAGAGAGGGTAAAGGGCTTCACAACCATATACTTTTCCCATGCCCATATTCATGCCACAGCTGTATCTTCCACCTTAGTTTCAATGTTTCAATAAACCGGAGCAGCTAATTGATAGATTTGCTACACTAGCTCCCAAAACAGCATCCTCAGCAAGTTGGTGGGAAGAAAAAAGGGTTAAGATGGAATGACCACCCATTTCAACAGTTTTACTGATTTAACCAATCCAATCATGACCATCTTTTAAAATTCAATTAGCTTCTTACTACTTACTCTGAAGGGGAAAAAGATCAAATCCTGCCAATGCGCTGCTCTCTTTAATAGTGTTAAGAGCCCAAACCCTTAATCCCTAGGATTAATTATATTGAACACAAAGTTAATTTATTACTGAAGGATTTCCATCAAGAGCAGTCCTTAGACCAGTGAATTCTCCGCGCTCACTGAGAAAGTTTATCATTATGGATAAGGCAAAATATTCTAACGATTGGATAAAACCCTACAGATTATCATAAAACTAACTTTTGCTACCAAAAAATAAAATTGGAAAGTATTCATTAAAAGAAACCTATGTCAAAGAGATCTTCATGTTGATTAGCTCCAAATATCTACTGATATCAACCAAACCCAAAACCTCATATCATATAGCATTTAGTTTTCCATACTAACAAGGTACAGAACAAAGAAAATAGCAATAATCACCATCTACAGCCTCTCCATTGATATAGATCACTCTATTTAAAAATCTATCCTCCTATTTTTCGAGAAAGACCAACTTGAAAGATTTAATAAGTTATAGAGACAACATATATCTTCATTTTTCTCAATTCATATCAGAACCAGTGCAATACATCAGTAATTTCACATTGATCTATACATACCAACTTCTTTTTTCCCCATCCTATACATACGACTACTCTAAAAATATAAAGCAGAAGCACTGAGAACAAATGTAATCCACCATTTCTCATATAACGATAATCTTACCTGCCTGCATCCTCGGGGCTAAATTCCACATCATTGCACCCAAGACTGCGAGCGTATGCCACCATTCTCCTTGCGATATCTATCACCTCCTCCTTAGTCTTCCTCAACTTATGCTCCATATGTATCGGACTCGTTGCAATAAACGTGTGGATTCTTGGTCTCTTTGCGTACTTAACCGCCTCCCAAGCTGCCTTTATATCCTTCTCATTACACCGTGAAAGCCCGCAAATAACCGGCGCATAGCCGTCTCCATCCACTACATTCCCAACCTCCATGGCAATCGTCTTAACCGCCTCAAAATCATCCTTCGAGGCGGCCGGGAAGCCAGCCTCAATTATGTCCACTCCAAGTTTCGCAAGCTGACGGGCAATGTCCAGCTTCTCCTTGGATGTCATGGTGGCTCCTGGGGACTGCTCGCCATCTCGGAGAGTGGTGTCGAAAATGCGGACATATTTTGGATCAGGGATGTGGTTGGGTATGTATTGAGGATGGCGAGCGGGGTTAAGGTTAAGGTTCGGGTTTGAATTGGACGAGCACTTGACGGGGTAGGATTTAGAGAGGGTTTGGAGAGAGAAAATGGAAGGATTTGAGTGATGGAGGGAACGGGAGATGGAGAAGTTGATTGGGTGAGCTTTGGAGAATGAAGAGGAGAGAGGGAATGGCGACGGCGTGGGAGTGATTCTAGGGTTTGTGAATATGCATGCCATGGTAGAGAGAGAGATAGAGGTGGTTGGAGGGAGGAGGAGCAGAAAACCGAAGCGAAATTTAAAAATTAAAACCCTAATGTTAAATGGAGCTTTGAGGGGAGTTTTGAGTCGGAGTGGCACCACACTGGATAGGATAGTGGCGGCTTCTCTTTGCACGACATGTGACTCAGCAATTCAAATCATACATAAACGGTAGCCATCAGAAGACTTTTTGCACGAAACAAATAATGAAAGATTAAAATGTTCATGGAGAGGACACGTGTAGATGGATGATTGATTATACATATCGGAGAACTTTGGAAGTTCGTATTAATTGAGACTGCAAATAATATTTAAATCAGAGCTACGAAGGACTCGAGTCCAAACTAAGTTTTTGAAAAAGTAAACTTAAATTATTTAAAAGATTGTCAACTTAGAGCTAACCAAGCATTTATCAACCCTGGAAATTATATGCTTGAGTTTAAATCTTTAAATGAATAAATTTTATTTTAAATTCAAGACTGAGTAATCATCGAATTAAACTACAACGCAGCAAAACTAAAAGCAAAAGCAAGCCAACCTTAATTAAGTAGAGGCTCGTTTTACAAACTTATGATAGGAGATAAAATTAAATATAAGAAGTTGAATATTAAAAATAAATACTGTAGAGGTCGAGTTTTAAATATTGTTATCACGTATAAACTATATGAATATTATGATATGTGTAGCCTTAAAAGATTGAGAAGTAATATGTAAATGATACTTGCAGAAAGGATTTAGAGAAAAATATTTAAGAGGAAAAATAGGCAATTTCTATAACTTAAACACACTTACAATAGATAAGGGAGTAACCAAATATTAACTTTACTTTTATTTATTAAGCCTTAACTCATTCCTTGTGTGATAGGTATTTTGATCTTTAAATACAAAAGTTTCATAGGATAACATTATTTGTTTGATATTTAGAGCTTTTGAAAAAAAGTATATAATGATAAGATATGATTAAGTATTTATAAAAAATCATGTTAATAAGTGACAAGTGAAATTAAGCTTGCTATTAAAGATTATTTTAATGAGCTTACTATGAGCTTAAGGCCAATAGTCTACTTTACTAAGTGTACAAGCTTGCATAAGAAAAGTTGAGAACAAATAAAGCGGTCCAATAATCTCTATAAAAATACCCATAAAACCAAATCTTCGTAAGTAATCTTAATATACGAACAAAACTCGTTAAGCATGTCACTTGACCTAGAAAGTTAAGCTCAAATAAATAATGAGCCTAACTCAATATTTCATATAGCGATTTTTGACTCTATAAATAAATAGATTATTTAATAATAAATAAATATTAGATTATATATTATGTCACATCATGTTTATATATTTAGTGTTTAGGTTTTAAAAATATATAATATATTATTATAATATATATCAATTAAAGCTTAAGTTCGACTCATTTAAATAAATAAACTTTATTTTGAGTTTAAACTTAATTTATTTACAAATCAACTTTAAGCTCAATCAACTTAAAGCAAGCTAAACTTAAATTGCTCACTAAGTGTTTGGTTCATTTATAACCTTACCTAAAAAATTGGCCTTTATGTATATTAAAAGGCATGCATACATGATGTCCATGCAAAATTAAATATAGTGTTGTAGTAAAATTTTAAATATAGTAAAATCAGTAACAAGGTGATTATCCCATTGATTTTGTAGTGAAGGAGTAATTTGTGAAAAGTTAGTGGGCATACGATTATTTAGAGGAGGGATGGGATTATGGGAAGTTATTTTTGTGTCGATATTCTATGTGGGTTGGTTTAATGATATTTTAAAGAAAAATGATTCCTTATATATAAAAAAAATCAAAGACTCTTATCACTTTATATTATAGATATATTATATATCTCTTGTTGGTTTTTCCCTTTTATTTTCTTTGTATATTGTTTTATCTTCTTTTTTTTTTTGTACGTGGTAATGACGTGATACAATTTGCCAAGTGTACATTTACTCTTGCAACGGCTTCTTCTTCTTTTTTTTTTTTGAATTTTTGTAATCTTTATTGTTTTTACAAAAGTGCTTAATTAAATATACTTTATATAATTTTATTAAATTAATTATTTGTAGACCAATTAGAAAATGATACATAGCCAATTATTGATATTTATACATACACATAAAATATATAAGTATGTAAATTACAAAGAATTATTAATTTCTTATAGTATGTCAGTCTAACTTTTTAGGACTTTTTATCATAGGATTATTAAAAAATGACGGTATATAATTATTACTTATAACAGTCTTAATTAATGTTAAGTTATCCTCAATTTTAATAAATTATACTTATAAAGAGTAGAAAGGTATAATTAATGATAGCAAAAATAAGGTTATTGGAATTATCTCAAACTTTTATTTTATCATTAATTTACAAAAATCAGAAGTAATTTATTATAAAATTAAAACTATTGACAAATGACAGTACAATACCATTAGTAGAATTTCCCCAAATTTTTATTGGTTTTTGAGGGCAGTAATCGATATCGACGACAATTTTATACAGAAAGTTCAACAATAAATTGTTAATTGAGAGAGACGCAAATTGTGCGAATCACTGCATCTCAGTCCGACCGAGATTTACTCTGGCCGACAGAGAGTCTACAGATGCTGAAGGATGGCATTTATGGTGGTTGTACTTCCAACACGAGGAAAACGTTGGTTTACCTTATGACAATTATCATTATGTTTGGATCGTGTCAGTAATAGAGAGCTGGAACAAGCCATGGAGTGGTTGGTTATGGCACTTTTGTATTCGTTACAATGCAAATAATCTCAATAACTGGGCCAACACGTTCTTTACGAGAAGATTTTAATTTTAAATGAGGTCCAAAATTATTTTGAAGAGATTATACAGATTTCTTTTTTTTTTTGGGTTAATAAAACTCTATACAGTCATAATTTTTTTTTTTTTTTAAATTCGAGTGGTGGGATGAAAGCAGCAAGTGACCATTGTATTATAATTTTCAACTACAAAATTTGAAGTGTAGAAAGTTATAATAATATCACGGTTTTTACATATACGGTGAAAATAGTAACAACGGTTATAAGGTAAAACTCAAACCGCTAACATGCACTTACAGAAAGTAGAAAACAATCACGTGTTTGTGCAATCCTAATTAAATTGCATATGGATTATATATTATTATTAGGAATATTGTTGGGAGAATTAATGGCTAGTATATGCACACTCTTTTAGGCCTTGTCACGACAAGGCCAATTGACCTCCACTTAATGTTCCGTGTGGCATCCAAATTCCTTTTAGGCAATATCCACGTTCCATAATTCAAGCTTTCATCAATATGGACATATATGTTGCAATGCTTCTCTATAAATATACATTCCTTTTCATTTAATCACCTAATCGATATAAAATCATTGCCTAAAAAATTTGTGAAATTATACTAAGAAAAATTAAAAGCAAAGACCTCGTTAATTTTCACCTTCCTCGAAACTCTTCAATAGCAATTTTAGAGAGGCAAAACAAAGAGACTTATCGACTTCAGGCTCCAGTTGAAATATTTGAAGAAAAGAAGAAGACGTAGCAATTGGACGAAGTTGAAATGGTGTCGATTTGGCGTTTAGAACGGGGATGGTGGATTGGGTTATGATGCTGATTGTCGGGGTAGAGTTCCAACCACATATTTAAATATGTTTTAGAAATAGGCTAGGAAAGTGCTTAAACTTTTGAAATCGAATGCTTTAGTGTTTAAACTTTTAAAAGTGATAATTTAGTGCTAAAAATTTTAAAAAGTGTTCAATCAGTGTCTTTATTGTTACAATACTCCTAAAATAAATTGCCAAATTTCCATAGATTTGAGGATCATTGACCAAACAAATAGAAAGAATGAATTGAAGAGAAATTTAACAATTTATTCCAGTTGTATTATGGTAATTTTAACAATCCAATTAGATATTACTTATCCATGCATAAGAAAAATCACCATGTGAATGCCATATATTTAGACATAAAGATCCATTATAATTTAAGATAATGAAGACATTTAATTGAACACCTTTTAAATTTTCAGACTAAATTGCAACTTTTAAAACTATAGTTACAAGAATACCCAACAGTAAAAAGATTAGGCACTTTCTTGGCCTTATTCCCTTTAGAAACGATGTACTTTTTGACTCAAAAGCATACAATCTATTTCAAAAAGTGTCAAATCCAAGACTTCATCGAAGAATGGCAAGCGTGCATGGAGTACAGTACATATATCTCGATTTTTTTTTTCCTTTAAATTTTAAAAGAGATTCTCCAAATTTTCGAGATTTAGAGAGCCACTGGGGCCAACCACTAACCCCACCCCTCCCAGGCCAAGCATATCCGTTTTGGAGTGAGGACTAGCATGATGTCATGCAATATCCACTTCGTAGAGCATACCTACGATGGGTTATAGACATTGGACCTTCTTGAAACTGGCCATAGATTTGCAGAAGATAGAGATTCGTACGGCCAAAGTAACTTATTGAGTAAACATTATAAAATTCAAATTCAATTTAAGAATTAACGATCAATGATAATCAGTATTTGTTATTATTTTCATCATTGATTTAATTACTTTTAAATCTGATTCATTGAATAATTTATGAATTCAATGATTCAAATATAAAACATAAAAATGATTTGTAAAATTATGAACGAGATCGGTCCGATCAAAATAAAAATAGGACCGTATAATCTCCCATAATATAAAAGGATGTTTTCAGATAACTTTAATGTTACATATAAGGATAGTATAAATTTTTTCGTTATAACATTCACAATCGTTATAACTAAATTTAACAAAGGTAATAGAAATTTAAGAAAATGCCGATGGGGGCTAAATGACACACCTACTGCCACATGAAAGAACAAATAAAATAATAATAGTACCTTTAATGTTATAGTAGATGTAAGATATAAAGTGAGTATATGGATATTTCCATACATTAAGAATAGATAAAAGAACAAATATTTAGGTAGTGCTAGAAAACTGCCATTAAGATTACAAACCGGGTATAATGGAAGCATATTGTTTTAGCAGGTATTTTTTAATAATATACAGCCAATGAGAATTTCAATGCCACCTATTACCTTAGTATCTAATTCTAAATCAGTCACTTGTGTTTCTTAAGAATTACATTTGAAAGAAACGTGTTGACGGTTGTGTTGCACTCGTCATAACCAAAAAAGAGTTGCTCGACCAACAGCATACCGTGGTCCCCGATAATCTGTTATACAAGTGCCTGTAAATTAGGGCCTATAATTTTAATTATCATGTTATATGTCGTTTGTATTTAAATGGGTTTGTTTTTAAAAAATTTCAAATAATGACATAATTCGTTTAATAAACGTAAGTAAAATTCTAAACTTGTAATTTAACCTATTTAATAAGTATATCTCTTGTCAGGATTAGACCATTTATCGATTGAAAAATTATAAAAAAAAATTTACAAAATACTTATAAATACAATGAAAAAAATCATCATAATAAATTTAGATTTTATAAAAATAAATAACACAGGATCTGAATACTTAATATATAATAGCCCAATTAGAACTCCTCCCACAAGGTGTTGTTCAATTTGATGTGATACATTATATGATTTTACCCTTAGTACAATTGCTTTTCGTGGGGTTGATGTAGCCTAAGTATGTTTAGTTTCAAAGTTTCGACAAACTCTAAGATGCTACACAAAAATATGTCTCAATCGTTAAAGTTCTATAAAAGGGATCACAATCTACCCTCCATCACCAAATTGACATCTTTATTAGTTTCACTATCTTTTTGCCCATTTAAATTACAATACAGGAAAAATAATATGTAGTTAAGAGTAGTAAATCTCATACATTTACTTAAGATCTTTAACATAAAAAAAAAAAAAGATTTGTTCAACAAAATGCAAATATAGAATAAAAGAATATATAAGGCATTTCGTGTTTAGATCTAAGAATCATGTAATTTATGTGTTGCTTACCTTTTTTTTTTATAATAGTTGTCTATTGGCTATAGCCATTGTTCTTATACTTGTGAATGACTACTTTAGCCATTATTCACTTTATTGAATAAAATAAAAGGGAAAAGGAATTGCAATTATTGTGGAATAGAATAAAAAGGAAATGACCATTACATTATTTACTCAAACAAAAAGGGCAATAGGAATAAACTTGTAATAAAACTTAAAAAAACATAAATACCCTTCATCCTCTTCCTCGCACTAAACCTAAACATACTATCTACCAAGTTTCACAAGAAAAACGGACGTTGTACTTCACAAGAAAAACACGAGTCACCAAATCGTGCGTTGAAACAAGTTAAATAATCACATAACACCAAAAAATGCAAATTTCTTTCAAATCTAGCCATATCAAAATATTTTTTAAAATCACCCAATTCAAATATGAGTTTTTTTAGCATATTTCTACGATTTACTTAGGTGTTTTGTGATCAATTAAAAGAGTTGAATCATTTTTCAACACCCTTTTTAACCAATTGGATCACTTTAGAAGCGTTTTCTTTTTTCCAAATCTACAAATTTCTTAGATTTGGGCTTTACGAAACCTAATTTGATCAAAATTTCAATCTACTTGTAAAGTCGTATTTTTAACATGCCCCCAATTAACCTAGGTGTTAATAAAGCAAGTGATCTGTTGTAAGTCAAGCTTACTTATGAATCCGTAAAAATAAAAAAGAAAGAAAAAGTAAAAAAAAAAAAAACATTGTTTTGATTTTAATCAAAACTTTAAACTAAAGTAAAAAATGAAATGCCAAAAATGCTTGCCATCTTATAAATATCCTTAATCATCCTTAGCCAATAGAACTTTTCTTTCAAGAGCTTGACAGTCTTAGTCTTACCAAAATACCCAGATAAAGCTCCATTATGAGCTTCTCTTATAAGTAATTCCTTTACTAAAAAGCTTAGGATGCATAATTGCTTTCCTTAGAGTAGGTATCCCTCATTCAAGAAGTATCCGTTTACAGCAATTTCTTCACAATAGTGATTTACAATAGGATCCAATTAAGGATCTAAAGCAAATTGTGAAGTCATAAGAGAGAATCTTAATAATATGGTTCGAAATGCACTCAGTAGAGCATATCGTTACAATAGTGCATTAGCTGTAACATTGCTACTCTCCTTCTTTTATCAAATGACATAAGAGAATCCATCCATTAACTTAACCCATTTGTTCCTATTTGAGAGTTTTTGCTAACTACGAAGGTGCTTTAGGATGATGGTAATTGAACAAGTCATTTGCCCACTTAGTAGAGTAGTGATCAATAGGAAAGGAAAGAAATAAAAGGAAAATTGTGAGTTAATAAAAGGAATGATGGAAAAGTTGGAAACTATAAGTAAGGTAGATAATGAGAAGGTCGAGGCATTATACAATTTAATGAAGTCGAGAAATAGAAGGAACACAAAAAGTAGCTTGAATAGAGAAGATTAATAATATTTGTGGATACATTAGTGGATGAAGGATAAAGACAATGTATTGAGGAAATCAATAAAGAGATCATGAAAACAAGAAGCAACTATTAGTTCTATTTTCAAATAGCCCATGCATAAGTTTTATTTAGTGGGATTATTTTTTAAGTTAGCCATTGTAAGTTTATGTTAATTAAATTAGGTTTTTAAATTAGTCATGATAGTATTTGCTAGTGAAATTAGTTATTAAAAATAAGTTGTTATGGAAAATATTTATAGCATGCATACACTATTATGTGCATTATTGTTATATCAACGAATATGATTAAATTTCATCAATTATATTTTTTACATTAAATATTAATGATTGATAATAATTATTTAATTTTTTAGTAATAAATTTATTAATTATTTACAATAAAATTAGCTTAACAAAATTATTAAGGATGTTGGTTAAAAGTAATTAGCATGAGACACTCAAAAAGATAAAAAGAAATACTAAGGAACTCTCCTCAAGGTCCAAAAATAAAGTGAAGAGGTCTTTAAGGAGGCAACACCCTTAAAATGTTGATGTAGAATTCTAAGGATCTCTTTGGAGATGGAGATGGTCTTAGGCCATATTTATCTAAGATTTTTTTATCACAGAACCATATGTATAGTACTGCAATATGCTGTACTTTCGCGTTAAACAAAGTTCCTTCAGTTCTTTTTAAGGTCCTTCATAAAGAATCACAAAAGGCTGATAAAATGTTTTTTCTTGTATATTTTATATGATTTAGTTAAATTAGTAGTAAAGTAGGAAAAAGTTTTGAAAAAGTTAAAAGTTTTGGCAAAGGACCTTAAAGATAAATTACAAAGTTCCTTAAGAGAGAGAGAAGTGTGGCTATATATTTGTTAAAATCACGATTTTACTAATGTAATCATATTAATTTACGATTTTAGGAGATCTTTCTAAGTTAAACCATGTATAAAACCATTTTCTTATAAAAACTTATGTTATTAACTAATTTTATATATCAAACTTGATAAAAATTTACGTTTTTAATTAGATTTACAATTTTACATATATGAGTTTGATTGGCAAAAAATAAATATATATATATATATAACTAGGCTTTTATTATCCTACAAACTATTAAGGTATTAAATCGTCTTCCTCATTCTATTCTAATTTGTTTCTCATTCTCTCTCTCCTAATCTTTTTTTTTTATATACTTATAATCTTCATCTAAGTCCCATCTCCAATAGAAAAATTTATAAAAAAAAAACCATAAATTTAATTTTATAACATTAATTCAATTCATTGTTTTTTTTTTCAGACAAAATAATGAAAAAAAAAGGTTTCAACCTTGCTTATCCTCATTCCATAAATATTAAATTATAGATCAAGAATTTTTTTATAAAAAAAAACTATATATTTTCATCATATATTTCAAGTTTTTTATAATTATTATAAGAAAATTTATAATTTTTTAAAAACTATTTTCTATAGGTTAAATCATCCCAATTCTATAGACCTTCTAGCATTTGTAAGTAAAAGTTTAACAACTTTGATTGACAATATAAAAAATTTTAAAAGTTTCTTAAGGATAAATATGATATTAGTCCGGTCGTTGCAACTTTTCAAAACTAAATAACTTCTTAGACTTTCCTTCTAAGAGCAATTATGAAGCCAAAATATAGGCTAGCTTGTCTCTCCATTTCTCTACTAAGTTTGCCTTTAGTTGTATTATGATAGGCTTTTAGCATGGTTTCCATTATTCTTATTTATTCAATGCCTATTTGGTCCATTATAATTGCTTATATGGTCTATTGAAATTGCTAGAGTTATTTAAGAGGAGAGGATTACATAAACTAATTCGTTTAATTTTTTTTTAAAAAAAAAGCATAATGAGTATGAAAATTTCAACATATTTAAAAAGTCGTATTTTTAGCCCCATTTAATGTACGGGTTAATAAAGTAAGTGACGTGCTATAAGTTAGGCTTTCCTATGAATCCATGAAGATGAAAAAAATTAGAAAAATGGTGAAAGAAAAAGTAAAAAGAAAAGTTTTTTTTTTTAATCAAAACTCTAAACTAAAGTAAACAAAAAGAAAAACAATATAATAATATGACATATTAATCTCATTTTAGTGAAATTTACATTTATAATGTATTATAGGGAATAAAAAACGCAAAGCTTCGCTTTCTTCCCTTCTTCTTTAGTTTTAATTTTAGGCACATAGAAGTCGATAATATATGTTCGTGTATTATAGAATATGAATCATTAAGTAGTGTTGTAGTTAATATCGTGTCTCAAACTAGAGAGTCGTAATTGTCAAGTTTGAATTTTTTGATTACTTTTTTATTTTTAATTTGATTTAAACTAAACCCTAATCCCATTTAATTTAAACCCTCAACTAAAGTTAAAAAAAAAAATGATTTCTTTATTTTAAAAAATTTAGAATCGCCACCCGATAAGACTGGGAAAAATGATTAATCGATTTTAATTTAGCTACTAATTTATATTTTAAAAACTTTTTGAAAATAATTTTAAAAATCAATTTTTTTTTTTTAGTTTGAAGGCTACTTTATTAAATCCTTACAAGTACTACTATAGATTTTCTAAAATCAGACTTTATTTTTCAAAATTATCCTTTTTTATTTTTTAAAGAAAAATAGAAATGAAATAAATAAAAAAAACCTAATTTTTTTATAGATTTTATGTTGTTTTAGATGTGTTTACGTATCTGCTAATCGAGATCAAAAGTTTGTAGTTTTTTTCAAAAAAGACTTTACTGAGTTTTTTTTTTATAAAAAAACAATTAGGATATATTTACATTTTCACTAATCATTTTATTTTTATTAAGAAAAATCCCTAAAAGCCTAATTTTTATTACCGATTAAAAAAAAAACCTAAAATCCTAATTTTTGAAAAGTTCCAAATTAAGATTTTTATAAAAAAAAAAACAAATAAGTGATTTTTTTTATTTTCTATAAAAATTGTGTCGACTTAAATATGTGATTTTTATGAAATATGCAATATTCTACTTGATAAATCTTTTTATATAGAAAAGATGCCTAAACTAAAAAAAAAAAAAAGCCTAACTATACAAAAGATATTTAAATCATGAAAAAAAAATCTAAATAATGGAAAAAAGACTAACTATAAAAGATGCTTAAATCATGGAAAATATGTCTAACTATAAGTATACCTTAGTGTTCACAGGGCACTTTAGGTAAGAACTATCATACCTCGAACAGGAAGAGTCATAACATTCCCGCCGTATAAACTAACTTAAAATAGAAGCTGACCTCATAGCTGCTATCATAAATATAGTTCATACAAGGCGTACACAACTCAACCAGTTTAAAACATTTATTCTGACACTTGTTAATAACCAAACCTGTGGTAGAGTTTTACAAAATACTTAATCTATACAACCTGTTATCTAGTACCACAATAGTATTTACACAAATATTTTACATCCAATAGTAAAGTTTACAATCAAAGTTTATTAAAAATCATAGGTTTCGCAGTTTATATACAATAAGTTAGGAAACCGTTGGGCTCTTACGAAATTTCTAGTTAGTTTCCTTAAAAAAAAAGTAAAAAACTTAAGTTCAGTTGAATCCTGAATCCTCACTTTCCCCAAACAGCAGCCTGCTAACCTAGGAATGGTAGTATATGAACATCCTAACTTTACTCAACACTTGCAAAAGAGTTTATAAGGACGTAAGCACAATTAATTCAACAAGTGGGACAAAGTTAGAAGAGTATTATACAAATATAAATAAAGTTAATAATTACGATGAAATGTAATGCAATCAATCAAATGAAATATTGCACAATGTTATCCAGTCCACTATTAGGTTAAAGAAATTACATCTGCTCCAATCCGGATTGAAGAGTCTTATCGTGACTCAAGTCAGACCAAACCCGAGTTTGTACAATAGAGAACACAATTTTTCCATGACTACCTTTGAACCATGACCCTTAATCTTACCGTGACCTCCTTGCATGTCACTTAGTTCGACTAAGGATGTGGAAAGGACCATTTCAGCTATCCTCATCAAAGGAAGTCGGTATTTAGCTTAATACTCTTAATTGTTTCCACTAATGGGTGTTGTACATTGCCAATTTCATTTTAGTCGAATAAATGTTAATTTTAATTAGGAGTAGCCAACAAGTTCATACAACACAGAACCAATGCAAACATATAGAACAGTATACCAAGAAGTTAAACTCCTATCACAACCAAGTATCATCCACATGCATGGCATGCTCACAATCAACTAACTACAAACACAGCTAGAAGTACTCTTGAGTCTTTGGATATTTTAAACAGTATCCCAACAAGCGATGAAGCCACAATACCAACTTACTTATTTAGACGCTCACTATTACCGACTCGAATCGTCAACTATCTTTATATTGGAAGATCGTATTTACACAAAAGACCCAAATTTAGTTTTCGTAATAATTACGAAAACATTAGGGTTTAATCTAAAATGGTTATATATATTATTATTTCCATAATATATAGTTGTATTATGACTGTATATCGAATTAAGTTATTAATTGTTGATACTGTACATCATAATAGTATTATGTATTATATATTGTTTTGATTGTATCGAAATGTACATTTAATCGATTAATTCATGTTTTAATTCCAATAAGATTACCAAAATATGTGCATTCTTGAATATGATAAAGTTATAAGTTATATTACTTAAGGTTGTCCGATTTTAACAAAATTAGTTCCTTTAAGTTTATATAAATCTAACGACACGTTTTACGAGCCTTTTCCTAGAGATTACTTTTAACGGGTAGTTCGAGTTTTTAATACATATATATGTAATTATATAAATATGATTGTATTATACTTGATTTACGCTATTAAATTGTATTTTACCTAATTTGTCCATATATCATTACAATATAAGTATTATTCAACTCTAATATGCCTAAAGTGTATCTGGATAAAAAAATATCAGTAAATATGATAATACTCATTTAATCCAATCTGATCAGCAATTGCATATATAGTTTTTATTTAACTATTTAATTCATTTTAGTTTATTAATATTAAAAATACACCTCAACTTGTAATTGAAGCCACTTAATCAAGTAAATTCACAATAAATAGTTCGGGTTTCCAAATAATTCCTCAAAAATTTCTATAGACTCCTAAAAATATAAGGAATTCGATTATCACTTGGTTTTAAGTTTTCAACTTATCACCTATACACTTGTATTTACAATTTTACCCTTAAATTATTCTATATTACTTGATTATGATTCTTTTTACACTAAATTAATTTCAATCTGACCCAATACTGTTATTATTTACTATAGATTAGCACATGTCCATTTCATTAATTAATTTCATAGTTTCCTATTTAATTCATAATTTCAACCCATTTTCGAGCTATTTTTAGGCTAAAAAATGCAATAAATATTAAAAATATTCAAATAAAAATTTGGGCTATATAGCAATTATCTATATATCATAAGCATCTTACACAAAAATTTTTAGTTATAAACAACATCATTTAGTATATTTATTTTACAATTCTAAATTTAGATGAATAGTATATTTCTTAAGGAAGTATATTAAATATTACGAATTTTTTAAAAATAAAAATATCATGTAAAAGTATATTCAAAATAACCTAAGTACAATTTTTTTCATAATTTTTTGGGTGAATCTACTATTCTTTATAAATTATTGAAAAATAGGGCAGGGAATCGACTTAGTTGTTCTTGGGTTATTCGGTGGCCGGCGGTGATTGGGGGTGTGTTGGACGGCTTGCGTAGTAGGTGGACTATGTGGGGATGGCTGGGTTTCATAGTAGAATCGAGATAGACTTAGATTCTAGCTTAGTACAAAAATTACTCTGTTTTTCTTATTTTCTTTTCTATTTTCTACGATTTTTTTTTCTGATTTTTCTTTGTGTTGTTTCTGGTTTCAAAAGATGTGAAATGATGCTGTTCAATAGATTTACAGCGGTTTAGGTCAGTTTCTTTTCCTTTTATTTTTTTAATATTGTTTTCTTACTTTTTCCTCCATTAATTGCAAGTAGGAGGTGACTCCTTCTTAGTGAATCAACTTTAGATTCATCAATCTTCAAGTCTTACGGCATGCCACTGAAAATTCCACAATTTCCCAGCCGAAATTGGAACATTTAGATGAGATTTGCTATTAATTTTTTAACATTTTAGGTATATTTTATTAATATTTAGTTATTTAGTAATATGCGTATATATCTCATGTATATGTCACATATAATATATAACTATACTCGTATAATTAAGTTTCTAACATATCTTTTATTTTTAGGATATATTCTCTTAATTAATTTTCATGAATTCAACACAATATATATATAATTACATAATTTAGGATTAATTTACGAGTATAATTATTATTTATACCGGGTATACTCATAAAAAAATGTATATTTATATAGTAAATTATACTATATTATCTCATTTTGGAGCTTAATTGACTCATCTCTAAGTTTTTGTTGCAATCCAAGCTCAATTTTAGGAGTTCTGAGCATTTTAGTACTATATTAAATAATCTTTCTTCTAAAGGCAAAATTGGGATTTTGGGTTATTAATTTTAAAATCTAACTTCACTTTTTTACTTCGTCTAACTTTTCTATTTTAGTTGTAAAGTTTAGACTTAATCAGTTGTCCTGAACTCAATTTTTGGGGCTTATAGGGACCTTTCAAGCCCGATTAAATCCGCCAAGCCTTACCTCACTAAGCTCACCTTTATAGGCCTCGGGCCTGGGAGGCCTAACTCTTAGTAGCCCAAGCCCATGAAGAATTGTAACCATTATAAACTACAAAATAAGGATAAAACAATTACTTTTTAAATATTATGGACACGTTAGACACAACAGCTCCACTCTCCCATACTTGCAGGAGAAGATCTCTCCTGCCAGCTAATCTTCAACGGTTGGCTCTACTCTACTATAAATACTATACATCTACCCAACGATAACCCTCTTTATAAACTCTGCATTCCAAGCCTGCAAACTCAGTATTTTATTTCACAAAAAGCCCATTATTGACCTAAGTATCGAAGTGGCCATGCTAGTAAACCTCTGGCATCCCTTCATTCTGTATTATTTTACAGGCCCAATATATGTAGACCTTAATCTTTTACTGACAAGAACTAAGGAATGACATTTGGCACTGTTTGTAGGAATTGAGAATTCCTACTCCTAAAATCCAAAACACACCAAACAAATAACCTACATTAAGCCTTTTTACATCATATTTCAACGCGACAAGTAAGGAAATCAATAGTTGTTGAACAACTAACCTAAGGGTAACTAACCCTTCTTAAGAGTTGTGCTAGAAGAATGTCTAGAGCATGCGGAGAACCTGGTTGAGCAGTATGCTGAGCAGAGCAGGGAACTTCGAGTTCGCTTAGACGAAGAAGAGCGTCGTAGTAAACAAACTCACTACTTTGAAGCTTCAGATGCTCATACCGGACGGGACAACATCTAGCAGCTGCTGTAAAATGAAAGGAATTAGCAAGCTGATCCGATGCTATTACAGCAACTAGCAAGGTCTGTAGCTACCCGCGACTAAGCTCTGGCTGGTAATGAATAAGAAGTCGACTCATAGGGAGTTTAGGCTCATTCAGCTCCACGACGAACTTACTAGGCAAACAACGCCGACCTAAATGAGCTTCATGCAATGGTAAGGCAACTCTTTGAGCAACAATGGAGCAAGCTTGCTGGCGACACCAGGCTGGTCACCAGCAACAAGACCCCCTTTACCAAGGGTGTCCAGAAAGAAGTATTACCCCTTCAACGACAAACTTCCATCCTTAGACCATTATAATGGCACGGGCGACCCCGATGACCACCTCCTTTACTTTTGCACCTTCATGAACCTTCATGGTCATGGAGATGCCATACTATGCAAGGCTTTCCCGAGTACGCTAACGAAGGCAGCATAAACATGGTTTAACCACCTCTCTGACAATTCGACCATCTTCTTTGTTGAGCTGGCCAGGAAGTTCAGTCTCCATTTTAGGGCTAGTAAGCCCCTATCCAAGGATACATCGTCCTTGTACCTGGTAAGGTAGGGTGAGTCTTTGTGCAACTACATGAATTGATGTAATAACGTGTGGTAGAGATCCCTCAGTTAGACAGAGGAGTCGTTATTTGTGTTGCACAGCCTAGCATCAGATCCTCAAGAGATTTCTTCCAATTACTTGTGAAGAGCATGCCAAAGATGCCGGCCGACTTCTAGAATAAAGCCTAAAAGTACATTGACTAGGAAGATAACATTCACGCCAGGTGTGATGTTGACCAAGAAAGTTTGGGTGGAAAGTAGGATAAGGAGAAATTGTCCATTAAAGATCGCCTTGGCGGAAGGATGCCAAGTAGGCCAGAAGGGGAAAGCTCTAGGAAGAACAAAAGCTAAGTAGTGCGTGACCGTCTCCTCCCTCCCATTTACAGCCAGTACACACCACTAAATAGACCCATATCTTAGGTCTATTTCAAAGTAAAGCACTAAAACTTGCAGTAAAGACCGTAGAAAATGTAGGGAAACCCTAATCGTCAGAACTTTGACAAATACTATCAGTTCCACGACGATTACAGCCATATAACTAAAGAGTGCTTCTGGTTAAAGAATGCCATCAAATATGCCATTTAATGTAACTTCTTCAATGAATACATAGCACATCGATGGAACGATGACCGGTCCAACAATGAAACTGATAGGGCACCTTAGAGGCAATTGACTGAAGATGCCCAAGCAGAGTAGAATAATGACTACTAGAATAACCACGCCCCCAATGGTGTCATAAATGTAATTATAGGAAGCCCACACCCTAAGAGCCAGCCCGGTATTAGCAGCTCGGTTAACGTCTAGTTAGAGGTGCTGGCAGTTAGGGAGAAGAGACAGAAGTTAGACACTCCCATCTCTTTCTTTGACACCGACCTTAAAGGAGTTGACACTCCCCACTAAGATGCCCTAATGATTGAGGTGAGATCTCAAAATTTGAGGTCTTAAAAATTATGATAGACACTAGAATCTCCACCGATATGCTCTTCCTCCACACATATGACAGGATGAGGAAAAAGCTGCTAGTAAAGATGAAGTCGTATCACCACAATCTAATTGGCTTTAATGGCAACACAGTCCGAGCCAAGGGCATCGTTACGCTGGATATGGAACTTGACGATGATAACCATATGGCACAACGACCCATGGAGTTTGTTGTGATTGATTATCCCTCCCCATATAATGCGCTCTTGGGAAGACCAAACATAAATGCATTTAGGATGATTACATCCTTCCTATATTTGAAGGCTAAATTCCCGACGCTTATGGAGGTAAGAGTATGCAAGTGTGATCAAAAGCTCTCACGAGAACTATATGTCAGGGCGACCAAAGGTGATAGCATCTTCGCCTTAGAGATGGGCTTATAAGAGAGACCGGGCAAGAGGGGCAAACCCGGAGAAAAAACTGAAGATGTCCAGATTGGCGACTCTCCTAACCAAACAATGAAAGTTGGGATTGAGACCTCAACCAAAGTGAAGTACGAAACCATTGCCTTCTTGTAGGCAAATTTGGATAGGTTCACCTAGTTAGTGTCCGGAATGCTCGAAATTTCCCTTGACCTTGCAACCTACAACCTTAACATCGATACTACAACATAGCTTGTCAAACAAAAAAAGAAGTATTTTACCTCGAAACGACAGATTGCAATCGAGGAGGAAGTGCTGAAGCTGCTTAAAGCCGACTTTGTAACGGAAGAAAAGTACTTGACGTAGTTGGTAAACGTAGTACTAGTAAAAAGGAAGAGTGGGAAGTGGCGCATGTGTATTAATTATACCAACCTCAATAAAGCCTACCCCAAAGATTGTTTCCCCTTCCCTAGAATCGACCAACTTGTAGATTTTACGTCAGGACACGCCCTCCTGACCTTTATGGATGCCTTCTCGAGATATAAGTGTATCAAAATGGACTCGAAGGACGAGGTCCATACCTCCTTCATCACTGACTACGGTGTATGCTGCTACACTGTAATGCCATTTGAATTGAAAAACTTCAGGGCTATATACCAGTGGATGGTGACGAAATTGTTTAAGCCCCAGATCAAGCGCAATATAGAGGTATACATCGATGACATGATTGTTAAGAGCTAGAAGTTGGTAGATCATGTTAAGGATCTTCAAGAAGCCTTCGACCAAATGCGCACGCATGACAAGAAGCTGAACCCCTAGAAGTAAGTTTTCAGCATTGGCTCTAGCAAGTTTCTCGGATTTCTGGTTACCTAGAGAGGTATCGAGGCTAACCCTGAGAAGATCATGTCCATTAGGGGAATGAAGCCCCCAACTTTAATTCGAGACATACAAAAACTCACGGGCATGGTAGCTACCCTGAGTAAATTCATTTCGAAGCTGACAGATGTACCGAGTTCTTTAAAATCCTTAAAAATCCCAAGGGTTTTGAATGGACTTTGGAATGCGCCGCTGCCTTTCAGTAACTCTAAGACTTCTTCTCTCATTTACTGGTCCTCTCCAAGCCTATCTTAGGGGAGGATTTATTTTTGTACTTGGCCATAAGCAATAAGGTTCTCTCCTCTATGCTGGTTAGAGAAGACGAAAGAGAACACAGACTAGTATATTATGTCAACCGCATACTTTATGGGCCTATGGTTAGGTACATTTAGGTAGAAAAATTTGTGTTGGCTGTCGTTATTACTTCCAAATGGCTAAGTCCCTACTTCCAGGTACACTAGGTGATTATACTCATGGACCAGCTACTGTGCACTATGTTGCAGAAACCTAAAGTGTCTAGACAAATGATGAAGTACTTAGTGGAACTGGGCGCGTATGGAATCCAATACCAGCCACAAATGGCTTACAAGGCTCAAGTCTTAGGCGACTTCATGGTAGAATATACTAGAGAAGAAAGACCACTGGGCGACGACAAACCGGTTTGGACTCTCTACGCCGATGGATCATCCATCACTGGAGGTAGAGATCTAGGCCTTGTGCTAACTGGCTCGCATAAGGTTACCATTTGTTACGCCCTCAAGTTCGGGTTCGATGCTAACAATAATGAATCTGAATACAAGGCACATATTGCTAGCTTGAAGCTGGCCAAGGAGATTGGAGTGAGCAACTGTGGATATTCTTAGACTCTATGCTTATTGTAAGCAGGTCCGTGGTGAATATAAGGCCAGAAACAGCACCATGGTTAGGTATTTGGAGAAGGTGAAAGGGCTTTTAATGGATTTTCCCTCTTAAGACATCAAGAATATCCCTTGAATAGAAAATTCAGCAGCCGACTGGCTATACAAGCTGGCATAAATTAGCATACAGAAGGCTAAGATGAAGGATAACAAGATCTTCATATAATACTTGCCTGAAAAAAGCATAGCTTCAAGCTTGGCTGTAGTTCTAGAACTGACTACGACGGTACTAGAGTCGAGCTAGATGGATCCCTTTCGGAGCTACTTGGAGAAGGGAACGTTGCTAGAGGATAGGAGGGAGTCAAAGAAGTTTCGGTACCACACTACCAATTATACACTAATTGACGGCGTCCTATACGCAAGGGAATTAGCTTCACCCTCCTCCGATGTCTCCAAGAAAAGGAAGGATTGCACATCATGGAAGAGCTGCACGTTGGAGTGTGTAGCAATCATATCAAGTCCCCTCCTCTTGCACAGAGGAACTTACATGAACCAGGCAGGTCGGAACGCTATTGACCTGGCCCCCTTTTGGTGACCTCGGCAAGGGGAAACACTCCTTACATAGAAGAACTCCCACGAACGGAGCAGGTTGGAACTCTATAGACCCGACCCCCTTAGGGTAACTTCGACAAGGGGAAAGACCTTTTGCAGAGAGGAACTTACACGAAATGGGCAGGTCAGAACGCCACCGACCTAACCCCCTTAGGATAACTTCGGTAAGGGGAAACACCCCTTACATAGAAGAACTCCCACGAACTAGGTAAGTCAGAACGATACCAACCTAACCCTCTTAGAGTAACCTTAGCAAGAAGGAAATACCCCTTGTACAGAGAAACTCCCCTAATAAAACCTTGACTAAAGGTCCATAAAATTTATAGAGAATAGCGAAAGACTTTTGAAAATTTTCATTTATTTATTCTACACTTTCATTTACAAAGCAAAGGCCCGCATCCCGATCTTAACCACATAAAAAAAAAACAAAAAAATAATTGCATAACCTCTCTGCTGCTTGGGATCAGCTAACTCAGGTAACTTTGAAAAATCTAAGGCATCAATCTGCTCTAAGCGTTGATTTACGGGCACTTCAGTCGATAGGCGTTGAGTTGTAGGGGAGCATCAGACATGTGAATCGAGAGAAGCAAGACCCCCTATGAGCGGATCTTCCCTAAGGATGACTTCTGAGAAATCCTCCTACTGAGTTGCCAAAGTGGAGCCGAATGTAGAGGCACCCTCCCCCTTAACTAGGGCTTCCTTCTTCTTGATGAATGTGGGGGAGTCCAGAAAATCGAGGAAGCTTAGGTTTAGATTTGGATAATGGGAGAGGATTTCTTTCCTTGTGAAGTGGGCAGAATCAGTAGACAAGTCTAACAACTTCTCTAGCCTCTCCTTGGTAGCCTTGTAGTCGGCAATCGCCTTCTTCACAGCAGCAGTGCTAAAGACCTCCTCGCTGTCTATCTTGGAGACGATCTCTTCTATCTCCAAAACCTTGCCCTGCAGCTTCCAGACTTATTGCTCCAAAGTAGCCTTTGAGCCGACCAGCTTGAATGATGTGGCCTTAACGCCCTCACATTCGGATGCCTTCATCGCCAGTTCGGCTTTCAGCCTGGCTACGAAAGCCTTCTACTTAGCATTTTCTTTTTGAATTCCGGCTCTGGCCATGCTCTCTTCCTCAAGTCATTGCAAGAGACGAGCTTTCATCTTTTACTCGTTCTCTAGCTAAGCCTTTAGTTCCGTAACCATCTGGGCATCCCATTCTACTTTGCCCCTCTCCTACTTCGCATGCTTAAGCCATGTTTGAAGCCTTGCTACCTACACAATAGAGTGGTAGATGCGCTTGTGAGCTTGAGTAAATTTTCTCAAGTACCTCCTGCTAGAAGTTTCTGCCCCTAGCAGGCATTTCTTCTATTGATGTAACTCTTCCTGCAATCTAGTTACCTCTTTCTAGGTAACATAGGACTTACTCAGCTTGGTCGTGGTACTGCAAGATGAAAATAGAATGCATAAGTTAAAACTAGATGCTAAAATACAACACCACAACAACATATAAGACTTACTTATCGTATTAGGGTACTTAAGTGGCCTGCAATTTGTATAGGGCTGCCCGTACCCTCTTGGGAGATCCTCTCCAATACAGCTTAGTCACCAAGGGTGTAAAACCCCATTGAAGCTTGGTAATTGAGGGTTAGATGGCATAGCATTAGGACGTTAGTATAAGCTTCCCATTTTGGCCGCAGGATCTTTCCACGGGCCTTCTTCCTCTCCATCTTAGGGGCCCTACTATTTAGTGCCTCGTCCAAGGAAGCGTACAACGCTTCTATGAATGAGTTTGGCCTTAACCCCAACCCCAGCGCCAGCGCCAGCCCCAACCCCATCTTTCAAAAGTTGTTGAGGACATCCAAAAACTTGTCCCCAACATCATCCACTTGGAAGGGATGAGCCAGGGGCTACTCATTGCACTTCCCCTTAGCTAAAGGGTCTTTTGCCAGGGGCTTCTGCCTTTTTGTCAGGGGCTTCTGCCTTTTTGTCCTTGGACTTAGCTCTCCGGGTACTTCAGGAGCCTTGCGCTTGTCGCCCATGGCAGCAGGAGGGGTAGTTATGTCCTCGATTCCTTCTTCAACTGCCCTTGGAGGGAAAGCACCTATACATCGGACCCCTCTATGTCAATACCTTTGTCGCCCACGAAGATGGGCTTAGACGAGTGGATAGCAGGAATGGGTAGAGCCTCGCTCAAAGGCGCTACAATTGTTGGCTCGTCCCAGATGATGAGTGGAATCCCCTATAGGCCCTAGCTTTGACCTTGTTGCTTTCCTTATCGGTTACCCTACCTTTGATCGCGCCTGGTGTCAACTCATTAGATCATCTACAAACGGACGAAATACCTTTAGAGCCAAGCTTTTGCTTGTAAGAAGCTCGATCTAAAGGTTAGAAAAAGAAAATAAGGACAAATTAAAGGAAACTACCACTATCATTTGTAAAACATCGCCGTGACTAACATGATTAAGGAAGTCCACCCATCCTACAAGCGTCGGATGAAACGCCCAACACTAGCAGAACAAATAGGCACGTATGAATGAATTAGTACCTTTGACCCACTTCTCTGCCATAGCTTTCTTTATGTTAGGGAAGAATTTGGAGATCGGGTGCCCGAAATACCTTTCCAAGGTCTCTATAGCGTTGTTCTCTTAGCTACCTCTCAGCTCTATAAAAGCCAAGATCTCTTTGATAGCCTTAGCGTCGCTCAAACCAAGCCTCTTCTCACCTCTAGTAAGGAACATTCCGGTCCACTGGGTCTAGAAGTTAGCCTCTTTGAGTAGCTCTATCACCACGTATTCATCCTGCTAGCCTTTGATCAAGTTGACAAAGCTGTAAAACAGTTTCTTTCCTAGGTACGGCTGGAGGTAAGGTCACCCCTTAACGCTCTTCCACATGTAGAAGTAGCATAAAAGCTCGAGAGTAGCCTTTATCATTAAGTATTCGTAGCGCGCCTGGAATGCCTTTAATACCCTCCACTCATTTGGAGGGATCTACGACAGGTTACAGCGGTAGTAGTCGAAAAACTTTCTCTCAAAATGACTTGGGGGGAGGCGTTACCCAAACTCCAGGCACTTCTTGAATACCCCAAAGTTCCTTTAGGATAGTAGGGCCATTCGTTTGTCCTTACGCAATAACATAATATGCTACTCGGTTATCGCTCATACGAGGAAGTTGCTGATGACCCAACTGGGGGCAGAATCCTTACTTTTGCTAGTATGGCGGTCAAGGCCCTTCCCCGTACTAGGAGTGTCAAATAAATCCTTGTCGGGGGGCAAAAGAATATCTGCGTATACGTCTCTAGAGATGGCATTAATGATTTTGGCCTTGTCTAACGCTTCTTCGGCCATCTTCGTAGGTTGGTCGAATTGTGTTAGTGACGATACTTTGCCCTCCTACACCCGATGAGGATCACTGCTCATAGAATCTGAACTAGAGGTAAGTTCCTGTTAAGAAGAATTAGTCTTACCCTTGTTGGTAGACATGATTGTGATTGTTGAAAAGAAAAATTGAAGTTTCTGAAGAAGGTTTGAGAGTTTAAACGCGCATGTAGAAATTATGATAACTAAGTGAAAAATATTGCAGAAAAGTGTTCTCCCTTTATAATCCTCCTATTTATAGGAAAACCACCTAGGAAGTCGTATAGGTGGTTATGAGGATACGTATATACACAAATCCCTTAGAATGTTACCTAGTAAATGCGAGGAAATCACTTCGATCGGATGACCACCTTTAAAAGGGCAGAAAGCATGTAGTTGTACGATAGTCTATTGCAACCTGACACCTGTCACGTTGCATTTAATGTACAAAATACAAGCATGCAAAAGTTGCATTTTGAAAGTCCATTTAACAGGGAGCTTCTTTAGGGCCCGTTTAATCTACGATTAGTCGACATCATGAAGACATGACGTACCTATGTCCCCTTAGTCTCTATCAAGCCCTATTCAAGCAGATCGGTCTATAGCATTGGAGTACCTTAATACCCCTACTCGCCTAGCCTCAGACACTTTCAGACCGACAGACCACTACTTAGGATGACTCATCACTTCAGCTTTCTCACTTTAGATCATCCATTACTTCGGATCTGTAACCTCATCACGTCGGTATTATGGCATCGAATTGAACTTCTTAGAGCCGGATTGCTCACGTTTAAGCGGCCCACACATTCCTTCTCCTTGCCTCTTCTTCAGCAATGAGACTGCCCCCAGGGGGTGGGGGTGTTAATAGGACACTTTAGGCAAGGATCTCTCAAACCCGACCAAATCCTCCAACCTTTATTTCGCTAGGCTCACCTCTGTAAGCCTCGAATGTGGCCCTTAGTGGCTCAAGCTCATGAAGAACTATAATGATTATCAACTATAAGATGAGGATTAAATAGTTACATCCTAAATATTAGGGACATGTTGGATACAACAGCTTTACTCTCCCACACTTGTGGGAGGAGATCTCTCCCACTAATTGATCTCCAACGACTAGCTCCACTTTACTATAAATAGCAAATATTTACTTAACAATAACTCTTTCTACAAACTTTGCATTCTAAGTTTGTGCATTTAGTATTCTATTCCACAAAAAGCCCATTGTTGACTTAAATATCTAAATGGCCATGCCGAATAACTCTCAGCGTTTCTTTATTGTACATTTTTTTTATAGACTTAGTACGTGCAGACCTTAATCTGCTACCTATAAGAACTGAGGAATGACACTTATTTTTCTTCTATTTTTCTATCTCTATGTTATTGACGTAAATTAATCAACATTATAGATAATAATTAGGAGTACATGTACTCAGTGGCTTAGAAATGGCATGGCTACCATTTACTCTACAGCTTAGACAATTTAAACTGTTTAAAATAGTGCAGGAAAAACGAGGGCTCAAGGACATAATTTAGAAAAATAAATCCTCTAAAGTTGCAAATCAATTGACGTTGTTATTTTAAATATTTAAATATCTAGTGACATTATTATGGCATATTTTTTTCTCAAATATTTCCATGATAAGGATCATTGATTAGTAAGTTAAAGGAAACTTTAGGAAAAGAGTAACTTTAGAGATCTAAATCCAAAATTAAGACTTACATTAAATTCATAATGATACATGATGTTACTTTACAAATGTTGCAAACTTACGTACAAGAGGACTTACTCGGCAAACAGCAGATGTAATAGAAAGGGTGAGTTTTCACAGAAATGTACTTCCAAAACGTAAAACTACTATTCTGAGGATATCATATTTGCAAGGGCAGAATATTACAAAATTCTATTATGTATGTCCTGTCTTCTATCTGAGTTAAGTAAGACTACTTTTATATCTCCACAAGCCCTGGCCTTGGGTAGTTATATCAGTCAACCGTGATATTATGGATGCGACACCACGTTTTCTTCCGTGCATTGCATATGCTTCAAAATATGCGTTGTGATTTCACTTTTGAGTACTTTTGCAACGTTACAATGTTTATAGTACCCTCGAGGGTTACGGTTCACCCCAGACTTTTGTCTAAAACTTACCCTTCCAGTTGCATTTACTATTTGCCTAGCAAGCCCTCTTGTATGCAACATTTGTCCAGTGACACGGTGGTGGTGATGGATTTAATATAAATCTTCATAGCCTTGAGCCCTTACTTTTTTTATATTATTTTAAAATGTATGTACCGTTATTATTACGTACTTAAAAATCATTAATAATTATATATTGCTCTTTATTTTAAGTAATGTATTAATAGAATTAAATCTTTTTTTTCAGCTGGAAACACTCCAACAGCATTTCCCGTTTTCATTATCTACTGTTCTGTTTCCGTGTGTTGTAACGTATCTCTTCCTCACATGGATTTGGGCTCCTTTTCTTAAGCCCTTCAACAACTGAGTAGTAATAGAGATTTTGTTCCTTTTAGCAATCTGGTGTCCACTGTTTCTAGAGTATCTAGTGATTCTAGAGTAAGCAAACCACGTCTTATTAACTTTGAAAACTTTATACACTTCATGCTATCAAAGCTGATGAAACGTACCATGTGTCTCATTATTTGAGCGCGAATTCGAGTGTGTGTCCATAACTTATAAAATCATAATTTATTATCAAGGTAATTCGTATCCATTTATATAAATGAATATAATTAGGAGAATTATGTTAGAAAATTTTGGAAGAATTATACTAGAAAATATCAATTGAAGGAAAGTTTAAATAAAAAATTAACGTTTTAAAATATTTAAATAAAAAACAATGTTTTAGAGAAAGATTAAAATGAGAGATCGTTATTATAATATTGTTAGTTTCATTTAAACGTTATTGTTAAGTGACACGTGGTGTATGCGTAGCATATAGATGATGCTTACATATGTACTTAAATAATAAATAAATGCAAAAAAGAAAAAAACTTAAAAAATGTACTAAAAATTAAGACAATTTTGAAAAACGAAAAAGGTAATTTAAAAGCAAAAAATCTAAAAACTAAATACTATAGTGTAATTTAAGTGTAACATAAATTATAATATAATTAAATTAATAAAAAATCAAAAATTAGAAAAAAATAGAAAAAAAAAAACTAACAACCCCTTTAAGGTACCAAATCAACATACACTTATATAGGTGGTTGTGACTCACTTGAAAAAGTGAGTTATCGACTCACCAACCAATGGTGAAGCGGCCACCCAGTACTAAAGGAGGGTCGCATGACCTCCTTTGGTAGTGGTGGCTGCCCCTACTACATTATTTAAAAAGAAAAAAGAAAGAGAAGGAAAAGAAAAGTACAATCTAATTACGATTTTTACTCCTTTTTTTTCTTATTTTACTCCTTTTTTTTCTTATTCTTTTGCTCCTTCTTCTTCTTTTTTTTTAATAATGGTGTGGCAGTTGTCCACCATTAGGAAGGATCGTGCAACTCCTTTTAGGTGTGAGTTGTTGCCCCTACTACAAATTGGTACAATCGATGACTTACATTTTAAAATAAGTTTTAACCTATAATATAATTATAGGCCAATTCGACCACATGAGGGCAAAGGATAGCTGGTGGCCACCTTCATGAGGTTACGCAACTCACTTTAATGGTTGCGGTTACCTCTTGCTATTAAGGTGGCCTTTTTTTTTCGATTTTCTTCTTTTTGTTTTTTATTTTTGATTTTTTATCAATTTAATTTAATTATACTACTATTTATGTTATACTTAAATTATAATATTTAGTATTTTTTGTTATTTTATATTTTTTAATTTACTTTTTTTTTTAAAAAAAATTTCTTTTGGTAGTACTTTTGTAATAGTTTTGAAGTCTTTTTTTTTTTTTGCATTTACTTATTATTTAAATACACATGTGGGCGCCCACGTACACTTCATGCGTACATCATACGGGCACTATGTGTTACTTAACCATTGCATTAGATTAGATTAATGGTGTCATAACGACGATACTTTATTTTAGCATCTCTCTAAAATGTTGGTTTTTTATTTGAATTTTTTAAATGTTAATTTTTTATTTGAATTTAATTCCAAATGTCGATACCTTTTTATGTAATTCCCATAAATGTAATATGAATTTTAAATAACCACCATAAGCAAAATTGGGAAATAGGATATCAAGAAATAGTCTAAATATGTTAAAATTCGACACCATAAAATTTTACGTTTTCAAGGTAGGTATGACAAAAAGAAAATGTGCAATGTATTAGAAAATGTAAAATAAAAAAATAAAATAAAGTAGAAAAAAGAAAGATAAAAAATAATCCTAGTCCATAAAATATAAATAAGTTTTTGTATTATCTAGTTGGATTATCGAAATTATATATGATAATTATTTTTAACCTTAAATCTTAGTTGTGCATAACATGTTTATATGATATATGATATTGGCAGATTTCATGACGTCTTAAAGCTCTCGACACAAACTCCTTATAAAATTAAAATCGAGTATGTATCTAGAGATTTTCATGTTCTAATGAAATTTGAATTGTCAATTGTATCGTTAGCACGATTTTAAATCCGATTCAACTATTTTAGGTAAAAACCCGTCAGGCAGTTTCTTATTGTACTGACAAATTAGTGCACAAATCAATGCTCGTATAGAGTAGCCAGGTAACGATTGTATCTGAAGACTTCGTTTTTAATCCTGCCGAGGGTCGCATTTCGCTTGATGAGCGAATGATGCCAAATCTTGTAGCGATGATATCCATTGGGGTGATATGATCGTCCATCATTCCGCTTGGCATCTTATAACAGCACTCGTGGGTAGTGGGTTGTATATATGACTTCATGCAGCTTTATTTTCGAACTATGTTGCTCGTCAAGTCGGAGGCCTTCAGCCATAGTTCCCTATATCGACATAATTAGGGTTCGATCTAAGGTTAATCAGTCATGTACACATGCGATATGGTTGGCATGGTTGGAAGGCTGTGAGCAGTGCATCATTGAGCTAGAGTCACTCATTAGCTCCACTAATGGTGCCAATCTGGTTGGGCATTGTGATACATAAAAATTATCCCTTTTATTTGCCTTCCATTTTCTTTATATATATATATATATATTCCTAAGAACAGCCACTCATGTCAATCAAAAGCATTTCCTTCTAACCCAATACCCGAACCCCAAAGTTAGAAATTAAGTCAATAGTAATAAACTTGCCCATGTGTATAATTGGTATAGCTTATTTAGATAACAATTAAAGACTCGAACGGTAATTACAATTAAGCGGAGATCAAGACATGGACAGATTTATCTAGAATTTTCTTGTTTTTAAATATCTAATATATTAAATTGTATGTCGTCTGTAATAGAAGTAACTTGATAACAAATGAATAGAATTTCTTAAATTATCATTCTTCTTAGATATATTTATGTGTGCATATTCATTTTTGTGAAACCTTGAGAATTTTTTATGTCTGCATTATTTTGTGGAGTTCATATAAACATGGACGAATAGAGCATGGAAAACTCATAGATATGAATTAAAAAGTATTGATTTCATTTACATATTGTTTTGCGGGCGTGATGTAATTATTTAGACTTGGGACTACATTTATTGTAAAAAATTTGCAAAAGACAAAATCGTGACTTGCAGTCAATATTTTTCCGAGAGATGAAAGCATGACGTTAAGTCACAATTTTAATTGGACTACAATAAAATATTACCCGATAACGGAATTATATCTTTAAGACACAATTTTAAGATAATTTAAAACTGTGATTTGAAATTATTATTTCATGTAAAGTACTCTTAAGTTTTTCCGTAGGTACCATATCTTACGGAATTTCATAACGATAATATTTTTCCCCTCTCTCCAGGGGTAATACCTCTTCCACTTTTTCCATCAACATGAAATGGATTTTTTTCATTTACTTTTTTTTTAATTTTTCTTGTTTATCTTTTAAAATGTTATCATATGTAATTAATAATTAAGATTATAAAAAATACAATAACGTTATAATAACATTACATGATATTTAAAAAATTTAAACAATTTCAATCAATATTAAAAGAAAAATAAATCAAGAAAATATAAATTTCTTATTCATTAGAACAAAAAAAAAATGCATTGCTATGAATTAGTCGTCCAGAGAACTAAAGTTTAACCCATTTATGGAGGAAAATTAAAATAAAAGTTAAATCGTAGAAAAACCATCTCATCTTTATTTAAGATGCAGTTAACTTTCTTATCTTTGGAGTATTTCTACTCCAAAACCTATAAGGATGGGAGTTATATTTCATAGTTTACAATTTTACCCTTAGAAAAATTATAAAATAATAGAAAAATAAAAAGATGACTAATAAAAAACCAAAAAGGTAAAATTACAACTAAAAAATATAGAAAAATATTAAGAGAATATCGGATCTCAAGAAGTATATAGTGTAATTGAGCTTTTTAGGAAATGAAATTGAGCTATTCCTTCCTTCTAACTCGAAAAGTATAGATAGATAGTATCACTAAGTGAGAGATGCTGGAAGTTAAAAAAAGAAACATAATATGAAAATAAAAATATAATATTCAAAAGTAAAGATAAGTTGAAACTGAAATACGAGCTTTATGTGTTTTCTTTTCAAATTTTTAATTCATCTTTCATTTATAAAAAAAAAATCTTGAATACGTATAGTTTGAATTTTAATCTTTCATTTTTTCTTAATTTACTAATATTCAAAAAAATTTCTGATTTTTCGGTCATTTCTCTTCTCATTTTAAGTTAGAGGGATAGAATGATGACATGGGGTTCAGAAACACCATCTTAAAAGTTTAAAGATAGTAAGGTTAAGAGTCCATTGGGTGGAATCTAAGAGTCTTTTGCCAATTTATGCTAACAATAAATATATATATCGATTTTTAAAGTGTTGATTACTTTAAAAAATAAGAATTGAGTTTTTTTTTTTTTTTTTCATTTTGTGTAGCTACATCCTGCATTATCTCCTTCTTACACATATAGCCCGAGTTTTCATACCTTCTCACTTTATGGACTTGTATCTTTTTGTTTTTAATTATACAACATGAATTTTCATACTTATTTCACTCTGCATGCTCATATGATATGTCTGATAAATTTCGGATTGATGTTATACTGTATTTAAATTTTATCAAAACATGCAATTTACTATCTATACATTAAAATGATTAATAATTTACTAATTTTTTAAATTTATTTGCTAACATGAATATAAAAATTAAGAAAAATTAAAAATTTTAATCATCCCTAAACCAAAAAGAGACTGGCAACCACTTATAGAGAGTAGTGCTACCCTTACCCAGGAGCTGCCGACCACCCCCTCAGCCAGAGGTGGCCAAAACAGCTATTTAACGAAAATTGAGTCATGATCTACTTCCAAAAATAGGTTGCTTAATTTATTAATAGTCATGAGTTAATTCTTATATCCACATCAGTGAATAAAGTTAACAAAATTAGTTCCAATAGTAAAAAAAACTATGAGACATTTAATTAAGTAGAAAATTAATCTTTTCAATATTTACAATATTGACTCATTAATTTTGTAATGATGCGCTTTCATAGTGAACATGATCAGCACAACATCGCCAGGTCAAAATGAAGAGTGTAAAAAGTTAGGTTATTAGAGAAAAGATTATAAAACAGATATGTGAATTGAAAAGCTATAAAAAGTTTATGACACCAAAAAAAAAAAAAAAAACATAGATATGCAATAAAAAAAGTATGAAATGAATTTTTTTTTTTCTCTTTTATTTTCTTTCTTTAGTAATTAACCCGATTATAAAACATCTCCTTGTACAATGTAACATATGCAAGATCTTTCTTATCCTAAAACTGTGTTAAAACTTTTCATCTCGTTTGAGAAAAGAAAATTGACTGTTTTGGAAGAATAAATAGCAAGAAAGGCTACGAACACAATTTTTCTATCGTAACACGACCTACTAGAAATTTACAATAAGTTACCATGTTTCCAAATTTCCATCTGAAGCTTCGAGACTAGATGCAGCAGCAGGGATCCAAAGATCTCCAGTTAAACCATGTTCTGACTTTTCAGAGTCATCACTAATTTCATCGCTGCTTAAACTCTCAAATTCCAAATCAGAAGACTCGAATAGATGTTCAAAACCATCATCATAATCTTCCTCATTCTCACTATATAATCCATAATCTCCATTGAGATCAGAATTATTACTGATGCTAACATCAATGTAGCCTATTCTATTACGCCTTCTCTTCTCTCTTCTTATCCTCTTTCCTTCACTTACCAGCTTCAACAGTTGATATTTAAACTTTGAAGACTCATCTTCCTCCAGAAGTACGCCCTTCTCATCAAATCCCTCTACTAAAAACGCTGAATCTCTCTGCCCTTTCAGACTCACGTAGAACAATTCTGGATGTCTCACAATCATTGACCTCAACTTGTTGGGCAGATGAAAATCCTTCCTAAAATGAGTTAAATGGTCGATCAGGGTCCTCTTTTCAACTGTCATGCCCAAAACTTCCCTAACGACAGCACAAGCTCTCTTCTCTGCCTCAAGAGACTCTTTTGCAAGTTCTTCACCCTTAACAGCATAGGGGCACACAGCCGGTAGCTCATTGAACTTGATCAGGAACTCTCGATGACTCCTTTTCAAATTTAGCCCTCTCCATAGCTTCAAATGCTTGAATTTCAAAGGCCTGTCAACAATCAGGTTATGGGAATTAGTTTCTGGCGTAGGTAACGGCTTTGCCAGTTGCGGGTCCCAGGAGACAAGCTCGAGAGCACGGCCATATGATGTGTCAACCGTTCTGAATTTATCAGGGTGATCATTGCAAAGGCGAGAACGGAAATTAGGAGGCAGGCCAAGATCTGGAGCAATGTGAACCAATTTGGATAGAAGAAGGCGGTGGTATGGAGTGAGCATAAGAAGTTTCTGGAGTTTGGAAGCCAAAGTGTAGGAGAGGGCCAGTTTGAGATTGTATTCTTGGGTGGCAAGAGCTGAAGCAGCTGGTGTTAAACGGACACATAGCTGGGGAAATGATTTTGTTGCATTAAGTGGAGTGGGCGGATAAGGGATGGTGAACAGCTCAAAGATTGTAGGATAGCGATGGATCATGGAAATAATAGAGCGAGGCTTTGGGAGAGCGAGATAGGACCGACATTTGGAGAGAATTTGAATTGGTATGTAGTGCTTTGGTTTAGAAAGAAGAAGTGTTTTTAACTTTTGAACAAAGCGTATCTTCTTTTGCCTTTCTACATGCTTGTCTAAGGAAGTGTTTCGAACAATCTTCCTAGCTGAACAGAAAAGTTTAGGATATTGTTTGGTCTTCTTGCCGTTTCTAAAACTTCCATTGCATGTAGCTAATTTTACAGGAGAAGTTGATGGAAGAAAGTCAGATTTGAGTCCACTGAAGCACAAATCTTTATAGGATGCAAAAGGTAGGGCAACTGCCATATGGTTTTCCTATAGTTTCTTGGAAAGAAAAGTAGAGGTCAGTGGTTATAGAATGAGCTAGGCCTAAATTTCTCAAACATGTGCTCTCTCCATCAGTGACAAGGCATCTGGAACAGTCTTGAGCACGTCTCCTCTTATCCAGACAAAATCGATTTACTAGTTAAGGGCACTAGCATTTCCTAGACCTTCTAACCAAAAATGTGCATCTCATCTGCACAGGGAAAACAGCATATCAGCTTTTCATCCACACAGAGTTTTTATGGCAAGCAACTTGTATTACATTGACAAAACAAAGGATCTGTTGTAGGAATACATATAATCAAACAAAATTACATGCATGCACAATGTAGGATGAAGAGAATAGGATGCAGTTAATTGAATAAGATTTTGAGATAAAATATTATTCATAGTATGTGTAGTGAAATAAATCACTCCAAATATGATTAATCAAAATCGTCATGTTGCACATTCGGTTTTTATTTGCCAATAGCATTGCTTGTTTTATTCCTCGGAGTAGGGTTACATGGAGTCCAATCTGCTAATAATCTCGGTAGGAGCTTGTTGAGAATATAGGTGCAAGTATCGGAAAAAACAAATGCACAAGTCTCACTTGAAATAGTAAGGAAAGGGGAATCAAATATTATGAGATTATTACGATATATCTCTGTCATTTTTAATACTAATACTCACACATATATTCTCAATAAAATCTTACTGAAAACAATTATGAATTGGATTAAATTACATAGAAACCCTAAGGTTGAGGCTTTTTACAGTATTTGTCATTTGAAGATTATAAATTTCTCTACAATAAATAATTGTTTGGAGAAATTGCAAATTCATCCGAAAACCACATTGGTCAAGAGCGGATTCATTTCAAAACATGAATCTACTTCTTTATTAACTTTTTAAAAATATATATTTACCGCCTAATAGATGCCGACGCATGAAATCTGTCAGATACTTGTGGGCATTTTACATATGGTTTAGGATCATTTATATTTTGAGACGGTTTCAAAGTTGAAGTCGTTTTGGAAGTCTTCAGGAGAAATCTATAAATTGCCAATAGTTTTATGTGTGCACTTTGCCATTATCATCGGAACCCTAAGAAATTATAACTCAATCCTCTTCCTACGGGTTTTTCCTAGTCATTATCTCACTAGAATGAGAAGTAAAGGGCACTATTGTGGACGATTTCACTCGTAAAGTCCAACTTGAGGCCGACAATAACCCCTAAAAAGAAGCAGCTAATGCAATCCTCAACACTAATTGACGAGCAAAACAGATGTCCCATTCAATAGAAATTCAAATATAAAACATAGGACAAGCTAAACTATCAATCAATCACTTAATTAAGTAAGGAAAAGAAAAAGAACGAACTTGATAAAATAAATTGAATGAATTTGGGAAAATTAGATAAAAGAAAAGGTGGAGAAATGAAAATGGAAGAGAGTGGTTAAATAAGTAGTGGAAACTCCAGGGTAAGGAATATAAAGAAGAAAAAACGTACCTTGTTGTGACGCTAAGCTAAGATTAAGCTTGTTTGTGAAAATCCGGAGAGAAAGAGAGAGTTTGAAGGAAGGAATGGGGGAAGAAGATGATGGCTCGCAAGTTGTCTGGGACTCACACCATAGTGAATGCCAATCGAGTGGAAGTAGAAAAGGAATATCCACTTTGTTAACTGATATTTTAATTTTTCAACTAGTTTTCACACCGGGTCCGTGTCCGTGTCCGCGTCCATGGCTCAGTGCACTTGCACGGGCCCAATCTATTTATTATTAATCCTTTTAAGATTTTTTCTTTCAACCATATCGGTAAAATAGAACAATCGGACCCGGTTCATTCATCCCTTTAGCAACCAGTTTATGAGGTTAGGGTATAAGGCTACCTATTAATAAAATTGTAATTTGTTTATTATTAAAGTAGTATCGTAATTATTAAAATTGCGATTTTACCCTTATAATTCAATAATTGTACTATTTTGGAAAACTCTTTTGAGTTAATTTTTGTACAAAATCGTTTTTTTTATAAAAACTTACGATTTTAACCAGTGTTACAGATTAATTTCGATAAAAATGTATGTTTTTAATTGAATTTACCTATTATATATATATATATATGAGTTGAATGGATAATATATATATATATATAATTAAACTTCTATAATCCCATTTACTATTAAAATATTAAATCATCTTTCTTATTCTATTCAATTTTTTTTTTCTTTCTCTCCCTTTTAGTCCTTTATCTATATTTATGGTCTTCATTTGAGTTCTAATTTCAATAGAAAAGTTTGTAAAAAAAACTATATATTTAAATTTATATTATTAATAATTTAAAATGACTCGAAACATTTGGTTTTCTTCGATTTATCACCTTTTTAAATAAAATAATAGAAAAAATTAGTTCACCTTGCTTATTCATCTTTTGTGAATATTAGATTATAGATTAATAATTTTTTAATAAAAAAACTTGATTTTTTCATTTTTTTTATCTTTCATAATGTATTTCAATTTTTTTACAACTATTATATATATATTTATATATTTTTTAAATTATTTTACATGACTCGTAAAGACTTACTTTTTTAAGTTTTAATTTCATATTCCGATTCTATAAAATTTTTAATGATTTTAGATAAAATTATAAGTTTGATAACCTTGAGTAATACATTTAACTTTTTATACAACATTAATTTAGAACAAGGTAAAATTTGTTGTATATTACTATAATTTGAAAAAAAAAAAAAATACCATGCTGACTATACTTAACTGTTAAAGCAACTGAACATTTCAGAAAAGTCCATTTATACTATTCTAATGACTTTCCAATCATACATAACTGAAAATCTTATGAAACATTTATATATCTTCCTCCAATCAAGGTATCTATATTTATTTCTATGTATAAATATCTATTTATTTCCCTCCAAGATTATTTCAAAAAGAAAAACATATTCCGTGTAATATATTTATGATTCCACCGGTCTTTATTTTTTGTCACAAGACTCATCCATCGAATTTTTTCTTGTGCATGTTTCAATAACTATAAAAAATAAACATTGGACAGTATGTGAATTTTCAAAACTTGAACAACAAAGATAAAATGGGGCAATATCACCATTTGTACTTGAATTTTATAAATTTTTTTCAATTTTATACCTCTACTTTCAAATTGTATTAAAATACATCTAATTAAAGTTTTAGGTATCTTAATATATATCTTTATTAATCTCCCTTAGCACCATTTCAACACCATTAATACAGTAAATAATATGAGTCGGTAACGATGCATATTTATTTTAATTTTGAATTTCCAAATCATATTTGCCCTTTCCTAGTCATCCATCTACGTAAGAAAAGGAGGAAAAACAACAGCACACATCAGCAAATTCAGAAAGTAAAATTTTGTCTAGAATTGAAACAAAAGTAATTAAACCTCTGGCAATTTGCAGTAGCCTTAAAACACCATAAAACACCGATACCTTTTCGCTTTCTTCCTTGATACCCTCCAAACAGAGTTTCCATGCAGGCAAACACCTTTTACTTTCTTCCTTAATGCCATGTAAGCTGCAAATTCCAATGATTTCCAATAAGCTTCTTGGGCAATCCATAGGCTTTGGATAAGTCTCTTTACCAATGGCAAGGAAACTTCAAGCTTTTCCATCTACTAACGGACTGGATGATGGTAAGTTGTACCCTTCTGTAGTTTAAAAGCTGGAGAAAGTTTAGTCATCATCATGTAAATTAACCAAAACAACATTCACAAACAAACCACGTAGAAAAAGGAAAAAAAAAAAAAGAAAAAAGAAAAAAGAAAAAAGAAAAAGTGTACTCCATAGCTGTCGGTGAATGAAAAGGACATAAATTTAGTTGAAACAAGCTCTTTACAGAGTTTGTGTTTTGTTTGTGAGAAATATAGAAGGAAGAGGTAATGAATTTCATTTTTCAATGGATTTATAATTAGGGCTTTACAATTGATGCGTTGTAAGTTAAGGTTTCAATGGTGTATGAGGAATTAGGGTTCGATTGTAAAGGAGAATGTCCGATTGTAGTTGTAATCCTTTCTTTTACATAGGGTTTTTGATGTGGCATTTTATTTCTGTGTGGACGATTGATTAGGAAATAAAAAAGGTGATGCATGAAGATAAAATTTAACTGTTCACATATCTTATAACTACTAGCTGGTATTGTCCATTGTACTAACGATATGAAGAGAGATTATAGAGGTATATATTAAGATATATAAAATTTTAATTAAGTATATTTTAATACAACCTGAAAGTACAGGTATATAATTAAAAAAAATCACAAAATTCGGCTACAAACATGATATTTTGCCAAAATAATATCATACCATATTTTAGTAGATTTGCTCTGCGAATCTTTTTATTGGGGTCATATATTAATAGAAAGTCCTTACTTTCTAAAGGCTTATGTGCTAAAAGGATAATGAAATCAAAACAATATCAATGATTATATGAGTTTTGTTAAAAATTAATAATAAAATATAAATCAAGACGGACTAATTCTTGAGATTGCAAGTTCAAATGAAAAAGTAGAGAAGGAGACTTCTTGATAAGAGTGATAAAATGTTTTCCAAGGGAAAAGGTATAAATACTTCTTATGATTTTAGGAGGATAAAGTATAAATAATTTTTTTCGTTTAGTAGAGAAAAATGATTTTACTTTTTTTTTCTCTAATAATTTTGGCTTCTAGAGGGAAATTTTTTTTTTTTCTTGTCTTTGCATGTATATGGCATATAGATAAAATTTTTACGCATAAAGTACCATATAGGATTTTTAGTTATCATTATGATTGAGAAATTATCAAAATGGTATTATTTAACTTGTTTAAAAAGTTAATGATTTTATTTTAACAGCTTAAATAAAAGTTTATTGGTTAAAATAAAAGTAGAATGGCACCGATGATTTCTATAATTTTTTAACACTTCATGGTAAACCGAATTCGGAAAAGGGAAAAAAAAAAAAAATAAAATTGACAAGTTAGATAAGGGAAAGGACATAACCATAAGTTTTAAAAAAGTTGGAAGCAAAATGTATTTGCTGCATTTTGTCACGTAAATAAGGTTGACGTAACGTAGCATAAGATGTTGCTTATATAATTTCAACTTTTTTGGAAGTAATGGAATTACAGGATAAAAACCCCTCACATTTACTTCCTGCTTTCCGTTATTTTCTCTTGTTTGCTTTAATGATTTTCTAAGGAAAGCAAGATATTGAATTTAGAGGAAGAAAAAGAACCATACGCATGTATAAATTCAGGCGGGAGTCAGGCTCGACCCCTGTTCCGGCACACTGTATCTGAATGGATCCATTGTTCCCGACCTGCTGGGTTTAGGGCAGTTTGTGAGGAAAATCTAAAATAAAATTATTATAAAAAAATAATATTAAAATTTTAAACTATTTTCCATATTATTTCTTAGCCACAGAGTCTACCATGTTACTATTAACAATAAAAATAAAAACCTAAATATACCTTTAAAGCATATGTGGTTTAATTTACGTAGGTTTTTAATTTTTACACCACATCACTAATGTTACAAGTCAATTTGATATAACTTTGTATATATGTAAAAATGCAAATCCTTTTGAACTGGTTTCGAATATAGGCTAGAAGTTTTATGATTTTCAGGCTTAGATTTATTTGTTTATTTTCTAATTTTCGAGTTTAAAGCTCAAGTTGGTCTTAAAAAAAAAAAAAATTAAAAATAGTTAAGACCTGCAAACCATCACAAGAGAACCAGCGAGTTCAGGCTGATTCCATGCCAAAGTCTAAAGATGTGTCATGCACGTGAATGGAAGTTTTGAGTAGCATGCATGGGTTCCAAAGCTGTAAATGAATTATATGAAGTAAACCCGTACAGAGCTTCAGCACAATTTAAATATTTAAAAACTCGAGCTCATCAACTTGATTATTCCTTTAGTTCAGCTCTAATTTAAGCAAGATTATTCAGGCAACTATATATATATTTTTCTAGACTAAATTTATATAGAGTCAGTTTAGCTAGATCGCAGTTGAGCTTAAGCGTTCATCAAACTGAACAAGTTGAAGCTCAAACTCTACACAACTATAATTGTTGAATTGGAATCTAAGTAATTATGGAGTCAATCTTAAATATTGGAACGAGGGAATTCCATAGGTTCGTGTAACCAAACAATGGTGCCTATTAACATCCCACTGACAACATTATATGACACTTTTTCCCCGGGTAGGGTGTTCGCCAAAAAAATAACAATTGTAGACAGGAAGTGGAAGAACACACGATTCTTTGGCGGCTGTCCCAGTGCACAAAAATTTACCAACTTCACGAAAACTAACCTCAACCTGTTTGAGACCCATGGCCAGAGTCCCTTGGATTTAGAAAACCAAAAAGTAAAGACCTGAGCCAACATTACATAAAAAAAATTTCACGTCAACCTAAAAGACATGAAGATGTGAATAGCCTTCATGCACCGTCAAGAGGTAAGGTGGATAAAATCCATGTATTAGATTAGGTTTCAACAACTCCCCAAGGCAAAGAACACAGATGGCTATGGAAGCCGAAGGTGCATTTAAAAGGCAGCATGGAGATGAGACAATCAAGTCTTACTTGCCCATGATAGGTTTCAGGATAGCATTGGAGCTTGAAGTGGAAATTTATCCTTCATACGTGAACAAATAACTAGACAATCCTTTCTCTCTACCATTTTCTAATGTATTAAACTTGACTCTGGAGATTCAAGGACAAATTGATCCACTACTTTGAAAGAGATGAATCATGTCTTCAACCACGTAATAAATGAAACGCAAGCATCCGTACATAAACAGTCATGCTACACAGAGGGATCAATTCAAGACAGCAACACAGCTGTTTCCATAATTGAAAACTAGAAATCACAAACAGGACATGTTGCAAATATAACAAATCCACTATACATGGACAAATGAGATTAGAATACTTTTTAACCAACCAAAAAGCAGAAAAAGAAGGCAGTAAAGCCAACTGCAAAAAAAGAAAATGATTAGAGATGGTAAAAGAACTTTGGCAAAAGAGAAAAACAGTTGTAGGGAGATATACATTCAAAATTTTACAAAAATGATGAGAATTGTTCCGCGGTGAATTCCCAAAGCATTACCTTGGAGTATATTAAGTTAGCTCTGGGGTAGCATATTACCAATTTGTTCCAAGAGAATATCTTCCTCATTGCTCATTTGGAGTCACATTCGCAAACAAGGGCATAGATGCATGTGTCCAATCGTTTATGGTCCTATGCTTGCACTGCAGGCATTATGAAGCTGGAAACTCCAAGCTAGTCGAGGAGTTTATAAAATCAGGTTTTATGGACCTGAACCCCAACTTGCAGGCATCCCAATCCCCAAGTAGGTTACGATTGATGCTCCAAAAATATGTCAAGCAAAGCATAATCCCGGCGGATCAAGATCATACGGTACCTTGAAGTAAACTTAATCAGAGAAGAAGTCCGTGTCCTTTGCTGGTCCTATCCGCAGCATTTCTTGCAAAGCTGGATCTTTAGGAAGAATGAGTTCCGTTTCTTCACCAGACATGGAAAAATATCTCTCTAGAACCATCTGCAGCCATAAATTACTAAATTAAGAAGCAGAAGAATGTTTGGCCCAAAAGAAAAGAAAAACAGAAAAAGGACCAGAAGAATGGATAACTATAGCTCCAGAATGTTTTCGGCTTGTAGTCCTTGTGCCATCTTAATAGATAGAAAAAGTAATGCTTCGATTGTCTTCTCGAAGAAGGGGAAATTTTGAACACATTACGTACCACTGCAGCAAAAGCATCAACTTTTTTCTGCCGGGTAGACTTGCCAAGCCCCCTGGAAAGAGTAGCAGCAATGAAGAGATCAATAATTAGATACACTGTTATCTGGAGTTCCCAAGTTCTCTGTTCTTTTTGCATGTAAGGTAGTGGCTATATTCTTATTGAACATTACAGCAAAATCCAACATCAATAGAGAAGTTATTTTGAAGCCACTGTAAACCAAGTATTACATTTTGCCAACTATACACATGGAAGTTCTTGAAGCAAGAAATGGTAAAAAGGAGTCAATGAGGTATGGGACATAGGGAACTTTACATGCTAAAAACACACAATACACCACTTTACAACACAAACCTCAACCAACCACCCACCCCACACCACACCACCCCCCGAAAAAAAAAAAAAAAAAAAATGGACAATTCATAACTAAATGATAAGTATAGTTATCTGCTTTACACGTAAATCGAAGGAACACAGGTTCCATTCGCTGGTCACTGGCCAGCAGGAGGTAGCAATTTCCAATTAAGATATCTTTTCATAATTTATTCAAATATAATTTGCGGAGAAAAAAATCTATAGCATAAGAAAGACTTGTTTGTAAATTAAGCAACTTGTCAGATTTCATAATGCTAAAAAAAAAAAAAAATGAAAAACCACCAGCTAGTTGAAATCGATCTAGCCAACTGCTTCTTTTCACAAATTGTTAGTGGATAACAAGGTAATTAAAGGGGGAGATTTCATCATACTACGGGGAACAGAAACCGCAAGAGACAAGATGAAAATAGAACAATTCATAGGAGCAACTTACATAGTAATCATTCGAGCAATGGCTTCTTCTGATGACCCATGCTCATCCTGCAGATATACTCTCCAACCCCTACATTTGCAATCACAGCTGACATCAAAGACAATTTCTCATTGATATTCAAAGCTAAACACGATAAAACATGGTTTTGAGTTTCTTCTATACCACTTCAATTGATGGAGGAAATTGTTGCAATTGTACCGGATAAGTCCACTTTACACGCATTGTCCCAAAAGGTGATTTAAGTAGAAGCTGAACTAGCAGTAATAAAATCTTTTATATCAATGTACTACCGGGCCAAAGTAAAACCTGGAGGTTTGAGAGTATTTTAGTGTAGACAAGCCAACTTATAGAGAAGAATGAAATGCAATGCAATGCTACACCAAGTATTGTTATAGGAATTTGGATTCCCTTCATGAGTTCCTTCATACACTAGTTAACAAGCCCATAGAAGAAACTTTTACCTTTATTTGTCTAATCACACATATCCCGAGAAGAAATGGAATAAATAAAAAGGAATAGAAATCACCTTGGCACGCATTAAGAATTTCCTAAGAAATCTAGGTAATTACCTCTCGGCAGCACGAACAGCTAGGCGGCCCGCAACACTACGGACTTTATTAGACTGAGAATTCTCCTTTCCGTCGTAGGATTTGGGAATCCCAATTATGAACTCATCAGCCTCCTAGACATTCAATAGTTCAATTTCAATGCTAACAATTAGAGTAACCAAGACAAAACAAAACAGAACAAAACCTCTGCTTGTGCGATCTCCATAAGCCGAAGCTCAAGCTTCTGTCCTCGCAATTCCAATACCTTAAAAAGAAACAAACTTTATCGGTTCAAAACGGGGGGATTTTACTATGCATACATCGATTAATTAATTAGTAAATAAAGAAGTGAACTTAAAAGTTTGAGTATAACAAACCGTAAGAGGACGAATAGAGAAGCCCTTACTGAGAGCAAGGCCAGTACGAGACATGCCCAAGTCCACTCCTATGGAGAACCCTCCACGCCACATTATACCTTGGCTCTTACGGCGTAGAGCATTTGGCGGATATTCCTTTATGCGAGGGTCGTAACAATAACATGATGAACTTTTACCGTTACACGTATGATTATGCAGGTGTGAATGGAGGGGAAGAGAAGAAGACAATGAATTTGAAGCAGCCGAGAACGGGATTATCAGGTTCATGGCTTCTACTTTTTAGTTCTACTTCTACCAAACATACCAAAGACAGAAATGAAATCACGTCAGACTGGTTTCACTTCAAGGAAAGAGAGACAGCGACACAATAGCTTTTGCCATAAGCCCAACTTGTCATTGGGTCTGGGCCCGGCCGAACAACGTACAAAATTATCGAATTAACCTTTCCTAAAAGAAAAATAATTGATGGTAAAATACCGTAACGAAGGGTAAGTGGATAATCTTTTTGTATAAAATATTCAATCAGGCCCATTTCACTAAATATATTTCGAATGAATAAAAAGAATCACAAAATAGGTTTGGAGTAATAATTTTTTAAAACCTACTTCTATATGGTAGGATAAAGATAAAAGATACGAATATAATGTTTGGATATTATGTATTCATCTTAAAACCACTCTTTTCATGGTACCTTATACGTACTTTGTAATAACTATTGAATAATACTAATAAATAAAAAAATTAATACTATTATATTTTTTAACATTAAAGAAAATAACAATAAAAACTCATTATATAATAAAACCTTGAGATTACATATTTTAATATTTGCTATCTTGTTCCTCTCTCTCTTTTTTTTTCTTTTTGGAAATAAAATCTTCTCTCTTTTTTTACTATCTCATTTTTACTCAACTTTTTTCCTCTTTTACTAATCCCAATTTATCGAGGCATTAAAAACATTTTAGTTCTTAATCTATCATTTAATATGTTTTATTAGAGTTACTTGATACATAATTTTTATATTTGCATATAAAAATTTTATTTTAATGACATGAATGTTTTCAATTTTAAGAATATTCTCTATTTTACCTACTAAAATTTTATATTATTAAAATTAACATTTCAAATTATTATTATTTAGTCAATTGGTATAATTATAGGTTTCTTATTGACTATATGTCTATACAATATTTTGAAAGAAGATAAAAAAAAATAAAAAACAATTTTTATAGGATACATGATATATAATGGTTTTAAACTGCTACAAGGTAAATTCCAAATACAAAAGTTTTAAAATCCATATCTATGAAATTGAATATGAATAAGGTATCATATTCTACCAAATGCAACAACTTATAGTCTTTCATCTACGATTTCTAGAGAATAGTATTTGTGGCAGGCATCTCTTGTCACATTAACAAAGCAAAAAGTTTGTCAATATGAAATACAAAATCAAACAAAAGTACACGCATTATATGAGTTGAAGGGAATAGGATGCAGTTAATGAGACTTATAGATAAAATTAGCGAATCATGTATTCACGCTCCGAGAATAAAGATAATTATATATAAAATCTATAATATCAAAATGATTGATAATTTTTTTGATATTTCTTCCTTTTGCATTGTTTATAAGAAATAATCGCATACAAATTTAAATTATTAAATACATCAATTTATATTTTGATTGTAACAAGAATATGCCTTTCCCTTACCCGTCCATTAACGAAAAAAACAACCCTACATCATCGTCTCATTCATGATTAATGGGGTTGAATTTTCCACCGGAGGATCATTTCAGTTTGGTTTCGATTATAATTGATTTAGTGGTTGGATCCCTAAGATTTTTTTTTTTAAGTATGATATCAATAATCATTAAACTTATAAAGACACATGGCAGTTAATAAAAAAGTTTTCTCCTTAATAATATAATATAAATGTTATGCGTTATATGTAGTAAGATAAATCATTCCGAATATGGCCTTTAAAATCTTCATGTGCATATTGGATTTTTATTTTCCAGCACCTCCCATAATTAGTTGCTACTAATTAGCCAAACCAGTTAATTTACCAGCAAGCATGGCTTCTTTTATTCCTAAGTATAGGATTAATGGAGTCCAATTCACTGGTATGTTTAGTAGGAGCTCGTTGAGAATACAGGTGTGAGAATTAGAAAACACGAACTCATAACTCTTATTTAAAATAGCAGGAAGAAGAATAAAAAGCTAAGAAATTACAAATATATTCTCATTAAAATTCTACTGAAAACAATTATGAATTGGACCGAATCACATAGAAAAACTGTTGTAAGGAATGAATTAGCCGAGGCTTTGGTATTTGATGATGATATTTCTATATCACAATAAATGGTGGGGCAAATTGCAAATTCGTATGAAAATTTCATGCCAAGCATTGAGCACCCCTTGTACTTCCAAAATGTGACTTTACTCCACTATAATTTTTTTAAAAAATGTATACTTAATTCTCTAATAGATGCCAAAGCACTAACAACTGTCGATGCTTAACCCTCAATGAATATTGGTTCGTTCGTGTTTTTTTTTTTTTTTTTTTTTTTTATTTTAAAGCATGTTTTGGAGTTTTCACAGTTATGGTATATTTGCAAAAAAACCAATATTTTTGGACATAAAGTTTCCAATTATATTAGTAACGCTAATAAACTTTAAACTTAAAATTCCATCTGCTTCCTATGGGTTTTGTCTGATATCCTCCGTTTCCTTCTTCTTTCAATGTTCCCATATGATCATTATCTCACTAGAATCCGAAGTAAAGGGCATTATTATGTACAATTTCAATGGCAAACTTAGAACATGAGACCGATACTAAACCCCAAAGAAAAGTTGATAGTGTAATCCCCAACACTTATTCACGTGGAAAACAGATGTCCAATCGAGATTTAAATATCAAACACTGAACAAGCTAAACTATCAGTAAATCTCTTAATCAGATAAAGAAAATTAACGAACTTGATAAAAGAAATTGGATGAAGTTGGAAGAATTGGCAAAATGAAGTAAAGAAATGAAAATGAGAGAGTTAGAAATTTACTAAGCAGTAAAATTTACTGAATAAGGAAAATAAAGAAGAAAAAAGCATGCCTGCTTGTGAAACTAAGCTAGATGTAAGCTTGCCTGTAAAAAAACATAAGGCTAAATCTATAAGTGGGTACTTAAGAAGAGATGTTTTGGGCACTATATCAATATTTTAAATACTTCTTTTTTTAAATATTTATTCATTTTTTAAAGAAATGCTTAACTAAAAATGATCGTTATTTTTAAAAATATATATAATATAATTTTTTTATTATTGTATATTATATTAATAATATTTTATTTATTTTTATAAAAAATTTAGTTAAAGAAAAAAGAAACAGGACAGCCTTTTCTATAAAAGCAATGGCACATTGCAATTGTCCGACACTTTTTCAAATTTCAATAGAGAAAAAGAGTAAAAAATATTTACCGATACTTATGCAGGTACTCGCATACTAATAAACACTTAAAGTGCTTAAACTTTATAAGGAGTGTTGAGATACTTGATGTAGAAAGAGATTGTTAATTATCCATTTGAAGTTTGAATTATGTGCTTGAAATGCTAGATAATCAACTTAGATAGCACTCGTATTAATTATGAATATTAAAAGGAAAATTTAAATATTTTTGAGAAGATCGTGACCGTAAACTTAGATATGATCTTTTCAAGAGCGCATGATTTGCATGCATCTTTACTATTACAGCACTAATATTTTTCTACAAAGACCCTATTTCGTAATACTTTTTGAAAAGGATGTTGTATTTGTATACAACTTCATTTTGTCACATGAATTATCCAAAAAGGAAAGAAGATTGTCGGAACGGAGGATCATATCTTACTTATATTAAGTCTTATTTGAATTATCTTTTTTTAGCTGTATCTTATCTATATTTATTTAAAATTTCATATTTAAAAAACCATCTTATCCATAACTTATTTATTTATATTTTAAAATTATGACAAAAATGATGATTAGAATTTAAGAATTAGAAAATGAAAATTTACCTACTTATGATAGAAAAGATTTATATATATATATATTTTATGTATTAAAAATGATTATTTTAATTGATATTTTTGTAAAAAATAAATAGATTCAACTTCATTATAATTTATTTGGTATTTAATTTTAGAAGAGGAGTATATATAAAATTATATTTCTATCTTTTTAGAGTTTTATTCATGTTAAACATAAAATTCAAATAGAAAACAATAAGATACTAATAAAATGAAAAAAAATAAAATAAAAGAAAAACCTTCGAAGAAATGATAGCACGGTAATCACGTCCACTTCCTGCTTTCCATCTTCCTCTTTTGTTTGCTTTTAACGGTTTTCTAGGGAAAGCAAGTTATAGAATTTGGAAGGAAAAAAAAAAAAAAAAACCATAGACGCGTATCAAGTAAGTGAATAAAAGTTTTGAGTAGAATGTGTAGTGGATAAAACTGTAAATGGATTACATAAAATCAACCTGTACCCAGCTTGAGCACAATTAAAAAATTTAAAAGCTCCAACATATCTACTTGACTATTCGTTTAGTTTAATCAACTTCATTTAAGCACAATTATTTAAGGGAATAAGAAGCATATTCTTCTAGACTAAATATATGCACAAGCAGTTTGGCTTGAAGTTAAAGCTCACATTTTCATCAAGCCTAATAAGTTAAAAGCTTAAGCTCTCTAGATTATGACGCAATCGTCGGCTTAGAGTAACGATGGAGCTAAACTTAAATAGTTTATGAACAAAGCGTGATCGATTTATGCTACTAATTAATTCCTATCCATACTTGGACATCGCACGTTGAAGCAGGTTTTAGCACCAAAGCAGTTGATTGCTGTAGGTGCCATGAGCACTACATTTAAACAGTACAAAAAAATTTATATGAGTTTTGGGCTTAAAAAATGCAAGATAACTGGCTTCTGCTTTCCGTTGCAATTCTGCATTTCCATTTGAATACACTTTTTCTATGACGATCCAATGTGCGTCAAAAAACATAATATTTATCTTGAAGAAAACTAGTATCGAGAATCACCTGAGAAGACCATGAGCGAACTGAAAACTTTTCACCCTAAACAAATCTGCAATTATGTCTTAGGGATACCTTAACATCTTAGAAAACCAGTGAAGTGAAAAAATCTTATATTAGCCTTGTCACGTGTACAAGGAACAGCTTATTGCAATGCTTTACTTCACTGCTACTACATATATGCACTACAAACGCATATAATTAGAAATCAAGTTACTTCAAAAAACCAAAAGAGAGAAGAAAAGCTACAAGGTTCTTAATCCAACCCCACATTAGTTGTAATACTTACAGGAGGAGGAGGGGTTGGAATCTCATTATTTTATTTCTCATTGCCGTTGCCACCATACTGGGTTGAGTTTCCATTCCAGAACTGATTTCTATCATTGAACCTATCATCTTCATCATGCTTTAGAGTGTGTATGTTGCTTCCAAACTGCGAAGATGCCGGTTTCCTGCTCGTTACTTGACTTGTACCAGCTGTGGACATGTCTCGATTAACTGAATCCTGAGAGAATGGTCTCTCCATTCTTCTGGAGTTATCTTGAAGAGCAGTGTAAGGACCTGAAAGATGTTGAGATAAGTACCATACAGATATAACCAGATAAAAATTCTGCATATTGCAGTCTCGATGACATAGACAATTATGAAGCCTTCATATGAACAGTAGAGCACAATTTCTATATTGCCTCTATCATTATTGTCTAAATCCACCCATTTATCGTTTATGAACCCAAAACTATGATTTCAATAATAATAGAAAAAAGGATATAATAATTGTTAAAATTGCGATTCTACCAAGACTTTGAATACACAGAATCAGTAGAATCATAAAGAATCGTCCAAAACCGATAAATTTATAAACTTGTAGAATTATATAATAAAATTCATAATTCTATAAAAATGAGCACTTAAACAATTCTCTATCCGTTTTAACTAAAGAAAAAAAATTATAAAATTATAAACTCATAAAATCGTATAGTTAAGTTGCGATTTTAACAACTATAAGCTACTTAAATTTACGTAGCAAAAATATAGTAATTCTTAGATCAAAAATTAGTCACTAGAATTTTATCTTAGGAACAAAATTGAAGAGTTCAGTAAAGATTGGGCAAAATGAGAGATCCTGCCTACGTTTGTGATAATAACTAGAAACATGAGACCTCAAGAACCATAACTGAAACATGTATACTCCCATAAGTGTTCATTTTTTTCCCCAATTAAAAATCATTTTACCATAACTACTAGAATTTTTTCATTAAAATCTAACAAATAATCTATAACAGAACGAAATTGAACAGGTGTAAGCAATGAAAAAGAGAACAATGATCATGTGCTGCATCCTAAACATCAGATGTAAATGGGCACGATAAACCGGTGGTCACTATTTGAACAATTAGACGCAAAATGATAACAGGTCATGATTGCATAAAAATGCACCTTCGTGAAGAAACTTAAGGTGAATACTAGCCAAAGACACTTACGATATTGCTGGGGGTCCTCAGAATCCTGTTCTGAGGTTGAAGATTGAGAGCTCCCACCAAGATAAGAGAATGGATTCATATAAGATAACAGCTTCCTTACAAGTCCAAAGTATCCTCCAATGCTTCCGCTAGAAGAATCAACAGACGAATTTGTAGTACTATTGTAAAGGGAAGGAACTCCACCATAATTTTTAGCCCTAGCACGGGGAACTACAATCAAAGCTTGTCTTCCACACAATTCCAAGTCCAACAACGATTTGCTCAAATCTATATAAAAGGTCCAAAGTTATAACTGAATTATTTAGGAAACAGAAATTAGCGAACAATTATTGTCTTGCCCAAGGAAAAAAGAAAAGAACAAATGGTTATCGATAACGCATTTCAGAGCAGAAAGAAAAGGCAGATGCAACAAGATCGCCCATATGAAAGCCAAACAAATAATTCACTTCTTATGAGATCAATGGGTAAAATAATGAATTCATAGGAAAGAATATCTAGTGACTGACAAAGAAAAAATATGTTGTGACAGTATTCTAATTAGGAACCAAAATCATGAGATTCACTCCTACAAGTTTTCAGTGGATCACTCTCCCCCTCCTTCCAAGATAACCATGGATCTATAAGAGTAGTATCATATAAATCTTCTTTTCCATCCAAAGTTTGTCAAACGTTCAAAAGCCATTTTTTCAGAGCCAAACAAATGCTGATTAGACACTCTTGATGGTTTAGTATTGGGAATATATATATATAGCATAAATACTGATTTAAAAACTAACATCATCAATTCATGTAAAAGTAACAATCAAAGCAACATTATCAAAACTCACTGCGAATGTCCAAAATTCAAGGATCTTTGTGTAATATTTACTATTGGATTTAATACAACCTGAAATAAGCTAAACAAATATGCCTTTGCTCGCAACATAAGAAGATAAGAACACAAGTATCAGAACAAGAGAAACAGTGAAAAAAGATCAAAGAATGTCCAGCAGTCCCACCTTGATCATTGAATATCTTGCGAGGATATGGGATTGCTAAATCATAAGATTGAAGTTCACCAGAGTGATTTTTGTCCACATAATCTTTGACCATACCCAAAGTGCTTGTTAGTGTAAACTTGTCTTGCAAACTTACACCACTTGGTAGTCGGATATTCAAATGGACATCACTTGACACATTCCTATTATGATTTGTGTCCACTGGAGCTTCACTTCTTTCCTCTATACAAGCAGGTTTTCTGTCCGCTAAGGTTGCATTTGAGTTGCTGAAGTTTAACTCCGGACCTTCTTCTATTTCTGAAAGACATTCCTTGTCTGCTCCTCTTGTATGATGTCCTTCAGAATTAGAAGTCATCTTGGGATCCTCTCCAGGAATTTTAAGATCAGCAGATTGTGGCTTCGGTAATCTTGCCTCCTTAGTGGTGGAGTTCTCTGCATCAATTGCTGCTTTTGACCTTGAAGATGTCTCATCACTTATCTTTGTCTGGCATAGTTTAAGAGAGTGAAATCACTCAGCATCAAAAGCTATTATTAGACTAACCAATCAAACCCATCCCCTTTCCCGCTTCACCACCCCACCCACCACCCCCCAACAACCCCCAAACCAAAAAAAAAAAGGAGAGAGAGAGAGAGAGCGCAAACACTTGAATGTCATCTTACACCCACAGTTTCTCCAGAGCCTTCTTTTTCCTCAGTTTTCTTAGATAATGATGATGGCTCAACCTTTGAATCTCCATCACGCATATCAGTTCTATGTGCAGCAGCTGTTCTTGAAGAACTGCCTTGGTCTGTTGCAGAAGTGACTCTTGAAGCCTCAGAAATAGGTGGCTCTGGCTTCTGAGCAGCTAGTGCTGCAGTTAAAACATTGGCAGTAGTTTCCTGCAATTTCCATGCAAAAAACAATTTTTCATTCAAACAGAAACATGCATCCTGAATAGCACAGAAACTCGAAGGAATTCAGTTGCATAATTTTATTAGGATATCACATATATAGACATTATGAACAATTAATCTAATTATTGCTTCATAATAGTAGCCTTTCATCGTCAAGAAAGGGCATAATCATAATTTCATGGATAATTTCCAGGTACATAGACCACTTCTTAAGAGCTAGTCCACTAGTGCCCCATAAATAGCCCAGAAAACGGCCTTGAACCTAGGACCAACATTCATTATAGAAAAACTAAACTAATAGGAAAATTTTACAACTTGTTTATACTTCATTGAATAGAGGGGGAATAGAATCACGATTCCCCTTCGATTTGATAAAACAGTCTTATAACTGTAATAGCTATTTAGCAGGGCAAAATCCCACCCAATATTGAATAGCTATTTGGAGGAAGCTCTATGAATAGCGATTCAATGATTTATTTCCCACTGCCCCCTTCTTCTTCTTCATTACCAACAAGGCAACGACCATGAGCCACCACTAAGGCATCACCAGTGACCCACCACTAGACCACCAATGGCCACCACTAATAAGAACCAAAGGGTGTCTCACCCTATTCATTATGTGTACAGGAGGAGTAATAAAGGGGAAGCTTGCATAGTAGTGGGTAGTATTGTGGGTGTTTTATAGATGGTGTGTCTTGTGTCTTGTGTTGTTTTGTTTGCTACTAAATGTGTTGTGGGTGTTGTGTGTTGTTACACAAGTGGGAGAGCTGCTAGGAATTAGTTAAGGAGTAGCAGTATAAAAAGGAAGCAGTAAGGGGGGCACCAGATTCGACATCCATTCTTTGCAACAAGCACTTGGCTCTTTGGGAAACTCTCTAAAGCTCTAAGCTCACGCGTTCTTTTTCGTTATTCTAGAAAATTCTTAAACCCATGCTTATAAAATTTGGTGCTACCTATGGCTTTTCACCATAAACCACTGACACACCACCATAGAACATACTCATGCACCACCTCTAAACACCATATACCACACCCCCCATCAACATAGACCACCATGGAACACCGCAAACCAGATCCACCCACAAACCACCTCGCTCCACCATCCTGGCAACAACGATAGCTTCAAGAGCTACCCTGCCACAACCTTAGCAATGCAACAACTAGTAGCCTAATTCCTCTAATAAGTCAATGTTTTCTAGTTCAATACACTTGTGTCACGTTTGGTATATAGAAATGGTTTTAAATAGAATGGAATGTGTTAGAACGAAATAGAATGATAAATCATTTCCTGTGTTTAGACATGTCCATAAAATAGAATTAAATGTATATATAGCAATAATTAAAAAAAAATACCCTTAATTATTAAATGTTATAATTAAATGAAAAATTAAATAAATATTTTGATTAATAATAATAAATACATGAGGAATGGCTTAGTGGAATTCAATTCCCCTTTAAAGTCGGAATTGATGATTTTGTGAAACCATGATTACAACTTCTAAACATACTTCCTAACATGAGTAAAGAGCATGGAATCCGGAATTTTGATTTCATTCTCGTGTACCCAACATGATATTAAAGGAATCTTTCCTTCTCAAACCTTAATCAAAACGCTAATTAACCATGTACATGGTGACAAGGTGTCCCTTGTTTATAATGTCACCATTGCTACTAGACATGGTTGTTGCCACCATTGTCCCATAGTTAGGGTTAAGCAAGTTTTACCAATAAATTGATTGGTGGGTAAGTAAAAAAATGGAAATGGAAATCATTTGGGGAGAGAGAGAGACAGATTGGATAGAGAAGAAGATAAGTGCATAGAGAAATACAAAAATATAATTTACATTCAAAAGGAGAGGGTATGGAGGAGAGAGAAAGTGAGGGAAAAATAGTGATTTGAAATTTATTACTTGTTTATTCCTTTGAATGTGTTTTGTCCGAGTGAAAAATGTAGTAGATGATTTCAATTCCTAACGAATGGGCATTCACTTCTAAGTTTATCACATTCAGTAAACAAATGGGCAGTTTGAGATAAATGTCCTAGGTATTACCTTTACTTCGTTAACAAGGTGCATTTACTTCATGAACCCTATATTTTGCAATCACCATATTTAAACCTTGCAAAAATGTGCATTTTATAGCCCAAACTTAGTTGGTGTCACCAACAGTATATGTATTTGCTATCTACATTTAGTATTATTTTTCAAAGTAACAAGTTCCATGCTCTAATAAGTTGTTTCATGAGAACTAGTAATGAAGCTGGAGAAGATAAAGTCCAATGATATTTTACAAAGTAAAAATGTTTAGGCACTAATTGCATATTTTACAAAGCAAAGATAGTGTATGAGACATTAACTCAAATTTTCGAATAATGTAGTGTCTAAGACATTAACTCAAATTTTCAAAAAAGATTGTCTTTTCATTGAAGGAGGAATGTGACCTACTTTCTCTAATTCTCGACATTACAATTGAACCCTTGGCATCAAGAGTGAGCAAATTTTAAGTAGCACTAATCTGTTGTTTAAATATGTAATGCACTAGCATAACATTACATGTGAAGTCATTGTCTTGTAACTCTGTTGGATGCTGGCAATGTCCAACTCTATCCCTCCACATCTTCTCTTATATTCCAAATATTCCACAAATGCAATGCAAATGACCTTCAATGCACAAATTATGCATTGTGCTCAAGCATCATTTCCAAAAAAATATTTATAAGAATCTATGACAGAATAAGATTCACTCGATAAACAACAAAGGAAAAAAATGTCACATTAGACATCGACATCATGACTTGTGCAAGCAAGAAGCAGTTTCATTAAATTCCCAAGAAGAATATCAGCATTCTAGAATTCTCCCCAATCTTCTTCAGAATATAAATTGGTTAAAATCACATTATAGGATCACCTGAGAAACACCCTCTGATGACTATTGATAGTTGTTATATATGTCAATGTTAGGAGATTTCTATTATCTATCATGTCAGTGCATCATCTCTCCAACCTTGTAATGCTGCCCACAGAACATAAGATTGGAGTTTCCCAAAAATATTTCTAAACTGCCAACAGATAGGTCTAATGCAAATTGTAGAGAGGGAACTTGAAATATGACTCATTCTGATTGATAGTTTATCTGATCACAAGAATGTCCTGTTTTTACATTTCAGGTTTCCACTCTTTTTTCTCCTTACCTTGTCCTCATCAACTGTATACCATGACGAATTATGAACATTCTACTACACAAAAATGATTAGATGAACACCAAATAAAGAGATATCTGAAATGATCAAGGATAGAAGTGATATTAACGGTATAATCAGCATTATCACTGTACAATTGCATCTCTGCCTGGTACCTGAATATGGAGACTCAACCATGCCTTCTCAAGACTGGATGCTAAAGCTTCAGCAGCAATATATCCTTCTGGAGGAGTCAAAAAAGGATGGAAAAAAAAAAATTCAGTTAATGGTGACATTGCAAAATGCAAAAGTGCAGAAAAAAAATAATAATAATAATAATAAATAAATAAGGGAAAAAATGCAGGCAACTGTAAATATACAAGAATTTATGCAACCTACCCATCTGCCAGAGCTTAACACCATTGAACCCAACAGCTGTAATGCAAGGAACAGAATTCTGAGGGTCTGTATAGCTTGATAAGGATTCATTTTTGCACTTAGCATGAAGTCATGAAAGCATATGCACTGAACCTCATTCACGAAATGAAGACTAAGGTCCATTAGTGCTTCCGTGCCAATAAAGTTTCAAGATATTACTGCGTTGCTGAAAGTTCATATACTTTACATTTTTGATGATGCTTTGTAGTAGAAAATACAAACTAAGCCAAGTATTCCAATTAAACAACAAGAAAAGAAAAAAGTACAAAAACATAAATGCAACTTGAATTCAGAAGAAAAGATGCAACGGCATTCTTCTCTTAAAAATACACATTTTCAATCAGAAATTAATAATTGCATAAGAAGCTATAACAGAAAAATCATACTTCATGCCTAGAAGATATTTAGATATTTCTTCCCAATTTCATATAAATATCTAAAATTTCTCAAATTTTTAACTGAGCTTCAACATCAGCCTTAGGAAAATCTTCAGCTTGAATGATGGTGAAAAGATACAATTATGAGAGTTTAGTGAATTACATAAGAAAGAATCTGAGTAATAAATTGCACAGGAAAAAGGAAAACAAAAATAATCAGCCTGAAAAACCTGGCATGATACAGTCTGCCTTTGACATGCGATGATAATGCGAGAGAGCTTTCTCCTAATTAGTAAGTAGAAAGTATATTCAACCAAAAGGATACATATCTTTGAGAAGTTAATGGCATCTGGACTTCCTTCTTGAACATGCAACAAGATGCAATACTTCAATACTGATTCAGAGACCTGATTACCAAGGTTTATATCATTAGTACAAGCCATTAGCAGTAAGATCTGTCTTCAAGCATTTAAGATAAATTTACAAGGGACATACATTATGAGATCTCCAGGTGGAGCTCTCCATTTCAACAGACTTTTCATCTTCTCCTGGAAATACAAAATGAAGAGTTGCTATTGACTACTTGGCACAGCAAGCAAAGTATCAAGCAAGACACAGATTTATGTCAGTGAAATGTACTCTCTTGCTAAGGACCTTGTAGAGTATGCTGCCACATGATAGCAGGAGAACTATTAAGGAAAAAAGGACCTTTTGTACAAACAAATCGTCTCAAATGCAGAGATGTATTTGTAGGTAAGAATTAATGCAAACTGGAACCAACAGAGCATGGTTTAGAATAACGGCATGAAACATACTAAATCCATGATCTTCAATGAATTAGTCTTAACCTTTATTCTGAGATGTCTAAAATAAAGTAATCCACATCAATGCATAAATAACAGACGGCTTCCATAAATGACCTATCATGAAATGTATATGTATGAATATGTCTAAGGAGAGAGACGGCAGGGAAAGATACGAGGCTGAATCAGCATATGCTGCCTAGAGACAAAGCAATCAAATTTTGCTATCTTGATGTTAATTATCTGAACTTGTAGTAGTAAAACAACACAGCCTAACCAACAAAAAGTACCTGAAATATAGACAACAAAAAGCTTCTTCTGTAATTTGGCTTCATATATAGCTTCTGGAATCGAACCTTTAAAACAAAGAGAAGATAAAGACTGCTCCATTTCTTTAAAATAGATAGCACAAGATTGGTATCTGCAAATTCAATCAGGTCTATGTGAAGATAAAGGTAGAATACAAATACAGGAACAGTATTTTTTTTGACCAATTTATCATGTACACATATTCTGCAGGCAGCAAGAGTTACAATCAGCAATAGAAAACCCAGAAGGTATCTCTATTTTTACTCCATATTTATACTTTTATGTGTTTTAAACTGAAAACCTAATGCTGAGTTCTCACTATCATGAACTATTTTGTAATTGTGTGCTATTCCATTTGAAATTATGCACCAGATAAATCCAAATTTTCTCAACAAAAGCAAGTCAATGCATAGACAGGGCACATAAAAAAAATTGATACTGTCTTAAAGCATATCGAAGGATCACAGCTCTTCCAAGGTTCAAGTTTTAGATATTTACAACCAAAAATTCAAACAGAGACAAAGTCCATGAACTCCGTGAGTACCCAAATGACTGACGTAATTTCATCAGACCATTTAAATTTTTGGAATTTATGATTGTCATTTCAATCCACACACTCAAATCAAAGAGTAATCCCACTGTAAATGAGGAAAAAAAATCAAGATATCGGTAACCTAAGTTCAAGAAAATAATAAAAAACGCATTCAATTCTGCTACTTCGCAGTCAGAATCCTTCAATGAAGAGCTCAAAGGATCCAATTTTTCGAACATCGCAATTCAATAAACAAATGCAAAAGGAAATCAAATCCATGAAAACAATAACGTAATTATCTCGACTAAGATCACCCTGCTTTTATATAAACAAACTTCGGGAATAATTATTTCACTATAGCATCAGTGGTTGTCTAAAATTTAGAAATCCTGTGCGAATAGCGACTAAAGAAAGTTGTGGAATATTGAATTTCGCACCTGAACGAGGAAATTGGGAGTTAGGGTTTTGGTTCTCGAAAGTAGGCAGTCAATGTCGCTGCCCGCTGCTTTTTAGAGGAAGAAACGGAAACTACAATTCGCAAAAAGAAGAGGACTTAAGAACATTTTTTTTTTTTTTATACTTAAAAATATTGCATTTGAAAAAACCTAAAATACGGCATTGAAAATAAAAAAAAAAAAGGAGAAAAGAAAAAACACAAAATACAATATATCTAGCTACCATCATATATACGCTCGGGTTACAACTTTTAATTCCCCCCAATGCTTAGGTGACATTTGATGTATTGTAGATAGTGTTCCCAGTTTGAGATCTCAATATATCAAATTTGGATATGATATAACATACTTTAAATGTATTAATATAGAATAAAATTTGATATGAGATATAAACGAATTAAATCTATTTAAACACGTTTAAATTTATGTTTAATTTCGAGTTAAGCTTTCAGGCTCGGATATGGGACACAAGACACGTTATATATTTTTTCATATTTGAATATTGGTACATAAATTATTCTTTCTTAAATAAAAAATCACAATTAGATATACGAGATATTTTTAAGTATATATTCTTATTACTGCATTGTAACTTAAATATGTAAAAAAATTATAAACTCATACCTAGATTTTTTACCATCTCCTACGGAAATCTGATAAGTAAGATAATGAATTTCAAAATTAACACTAATAATAATAATATTAATATTCGTTTAAGTCATGAACCTACATAATTTAATGATATTATGATAATATTATATACTCTTCTTATTACATTGTAGTTTAAATAACAAAAAATTACAAATTTATGTGTAAATTCTTTGACCATCTCTCTTAAAAATCGAAAAAAATAATCCAATAAGATTGTGAAATCAACACTGATAACGATATTAATATTCATCTAATCCATAGTTTCACTTAATTTAGTGATATTATATAACTAAAATTTTTTTTCTATATTTGATAAGATTTTATTTTACTAAAAACATTTGTTTATGTTGTAATTTTTTACTAAGTACGAAAATATTATGTCATTTATCTTTATAAAATTTAAATATTATTATTATTCTTTTCTCTTTATATTTACAAATATTTTATTTAATTATACTTTTTAATCGATAAATGGTGTTAAATTTAAGATAAATAAGATACCATATAATAGCATAAATTGTTAGCCTAAATATAAATGGGTTAAATCCGAACACAAATCATTCTAAGTTACAGATTTAGACTCTCATATGCGATTCATAAATAGGTTGCATTATGGATTTAGTTTTTTTTAGATATGAACTTATTTAGATACGAAAATAAGATACAATACGATAATACGAAATACTAACCCTGACTATAAACTACCCCAAAACTATCCTAAAAGAAGTTTGGTGTACTATTCTTTTCATATTAGTACTATATTATCTTTTTCTCCTTTGCTACCTTACATATTATGACTTCATTTTATCTCATTTAGAAATCAATGTCCATATTTACAACGCCTCAGAACCTAGAATGTTACAACCCGTTACACATTCTTAACCTTTACTGACACGTCAAGCATAAAACCTTTAGCTAAAATCTCTAAACAATTATATTTTAACCTTTAAATGATTTCACAAAATTTAATTCTTCAAATAATTATTTCAATAAAATCTAATAATTCAAATAAATCCAACCTAACTATAAAATAGACTTTAGAAATCTCTAAACAAATATTTATGGGCATATAATGAAATGTACCTATCCCAATTCACTCGATAAGCTCACAATAAAATAATTCCATTCGCTACTCCTCACTTGAAATTCATGGTTATCGCATTTGTAAATGCCTCATTTTTGTTCTTCGCAGTTTTAGAAATTTTTAGAATAGGCAAAATGATCCTAATTTAGAAAATAACAAAAAAATGATAAAATGATAAAAACACAAAAAAAAAGTTAAAAAAATACAAAATGTCAAAAGTGTTTGAGTCAAATCAATCGATTGTTTAAGATCATATCAGTTAAAGTTCAAAATATACATGAGATTTGATAAATTTAATGTCTTTCAAATTTATGGATTTTATTGGAAAATATTCCAATAAAATATTTAAATGGATTTTTTTATCCAATTTGAAAATATTTCAATGGAATTAATTAAAATAAGACTATATTTATTAAATTCAAAAGTAGCATTAGAATGTATTTGACATGTATATTTTGGGTTGTATTAGAACGCTCAGGTCATTTTAAGGTAAGTTAGATCAAGTTAGGCTTGGACTTAAATGTAAAATTAAGGCTAAATCCAGTATTATGTTTAAGTACAAATGAATTATATAAACTAATAAGAAAAAGCCAAGCTCAGATGGTCAAGTGTTGGGGCATATGACTTAAAGAAACTTTAGGTTGTGGGTTTGACTCACATTGGTGCTTGATGCACTTTTTAATTTTTATCTTCTCTTAAGGTTACATGTTAAGCACATGATCATATCTTCTTCTCTAAGGGCTTGGCATGAGAAGAAATAAGAAGGAGATAAAGCTCGAATTCCCCATTGATTTATTCAAATCTTTTTTATTTTTAAGTAGATTTAAGAGAATCTTGATAAAATCATTAATAAAAACCCCAAAACAAAGATTTAGATGAATATTCATGAATGAAGGATTTGTTTGAATGGATTTGAATCTTAAAAAATTGGATGTGTTTTGATTTGAAGAAAAAAAATGAATATATAATCTGAATTGAAATTTTATAAAAGCATATCTCTACTATCAATTACTCTCTCTTCTATAACCTACATACATAATCTATCATTTATGCCCATCACTACAAATCCAAACCTATCTATCCTTACAACATTGTAGCCCTTATCCCAACGAACAGAACGAACCCAACGTGATGCGAATTGAGGCTAAGAACAGACAAGGCTAGTTGTAGGGATGGATCTAAGCTTGCGGAAAGCTTGAAAGGATGATGAGGAAATGCATGAGAGAATGGAAAGCGAATGAAATATAAGCAAAGTCTACAAACAGCTCTAAAGAATATGATACACTGATAGAACTTTTAAGAACTCATGGCATAACTCGATATGATACATGAATTAGTTTAGTAAGATTACTTGTCACCTAGCCTTGCTTAAAGGTTAGAATAAGAGTGAAATGAAGGTAAACAAAACAGTATCTACACAAGGAAGAATATTCAGTTGTATTGATGATAATCTGTTGATGCCTTATGGCTATAAATATAAGGGTATTTATACCCAATAAGTTAGGGTAATTTGCCCAAAAGGGGAAAAGATGAAAAGAGTACTGCCTTAAAGGAGTAATGTATAAGAATACAAAAGAGTAAAAATGAATATTCAAGAAATACAATGGTTAGTGGAGAAGTTTTTACACGTAGCAATGATACACTAGCGAGGCCGTTAGAGGATGTAGACAAAAGTTTACAGTCACTTTGCTTGTCCGAATAGTGACAACTAAGAATCAGTCTAGTCTCTCTCTCTCTCTCTCTTAGCTTTTAGGTAAGGGAGATGTTGTATCATTGGTTAACTCGAACATAAGTAAGTAATCGTAAAAGGTTTGGTTGTTCTCTTAGTAATCTACAATTCGGTACACTTCAAAGAGATGGGTAGTCATTCAACTTGACGTACAAAGTGACTTGATAAAGAAGTATTCAGCCTCGGTAAGAGTCGGCTGAAGTAAAAAAATTTGCATTGCCAAGCTTTCCAGTCCTTGAGCTCGGTTGTGAGTTAAGGCTTCGTAGCCTAATTCATATCATTCTCTCCAAGTTGATTTAGATTTGGGATAAAATTTGAATGGTCTTCGATCAACTTTCCATTGGGGTGATATGGACTAAGGTCAGCAATCTTAAAAGTATTAAAAACCCCATAGTCCTCAGGCAGCTCCAATCTATAAGCGTTATCATTAATCTTTTAGAGGATTTTGAAAGGTCCTTTAGCCCTTAAGGATAATTTGTTCCTCCTTTTACTTGGAAACCTTTCTTTGCTTAGGTGCAACCAAACCAAGTCTACTGGTTGAAAATGTTTCGCCATCTTACCTTTAGCCTTTTCTCGCATATGCCTGGCGGCTTGATTGATGTGCCAAGTAACTTTGCTGTAGATGTGCTGAAGGGATTGTATCCTAGCTCTTGCTTTAAGGTCCTTGCGCAAACATAGGTATAGGGGTGTGATCGAGGGGAAACTTGGGACTGAAACCATAGACAACTTTAAAGGGGGTCTATTCGGTGGTGTTATGTACTATTTGATTGTAAGTGAATTTGGTTAATAACAAACAAACATCTCAATTGGCCAAGTTCTTACACACTGTAGCTCGAAGTAGTGATCCTATAGTATGATTAACCACCTTGGTTTTGCCGTTAATTTGCGGGTAACAGGAAGTGCTGAATAGTAGTTTGGTCCCCATTTGATGCCACAAGGTTCTCCAGAAATGGCTTAAAAACTTCGAATCTCTATTGAAGGCTACACTTCTCGGTATGTCATATAACCATATAATTTCTTGCAAGAAAAGAGAAGTAATAGCTAAAGCATTGTTAGTCTTGGAACAGGGCATGAAGTGTGCCATCTTGTTGAACCTATCTACAACAACTATTATAGAATCTTTGCCTCGAGTAGTTTGTAGTAGTCCAAGAACAAAGTCCGTGCTCAATTCGGTCTATGGTTTCATCAAAACAGGCAATGGTATTGCCTTTCCTTTTTTGGCTCGGCACTTAGCCCTCTTATGCATGGCACAGCTTTCAATAACTCGATATACATCTTACCTCATTCTCTGGCAAACCACTCGGCAATTCATATGTTCTTTTCTCCCCAAAATGCTTGGACAATCTTCTATTGTAGGTTTCCCTGATTAGCCGCTCTCGAAGTGAACAGGTTAGTACATACAATTTCCCTCCTCAAACAAAGTATCCGTCCTTAATATGATACTCATCCACTGTCATTCCATCAATACATCATGCAAGTATAGGTCCAAAGTATGGATCTTCAGAATACTAGTATTTGATACTCATAAACCTAAACAATCTAGTTTATAGTTCATTTAGGAGCACATGTCTTCTTAAAAGAGTATCTACAATTACGTTATTCTTTCCCTACTTGTATTTTATCATGAAATCGAATCCTTTAAGGAATTCAACTTATCTCGCTTATCACTTTGATAACTTTGTTTAACTTCAAAGGTACCTTAAGGACTTATAGTCAGTATAGATGACAAATTCTCTTGGCAGTAGATAATGCTACTACACTTATAGTGTTCGAATCAGTATTAAGAGCTCTTTGTCATACACAGAGTAGTTTAGCTGAAGTCTTTTGAGCTTCTTATTATGGTAGGCAATTAGCCTACCTTCCTGCATGAGGATAGCACCTAGCTTACTGCTTGACACGTCACACTCTAGCTCGAATATTTTCTCGAAGTCAGATAGAGTTAGTACAAGGGCGGAGGTCAACCTGTCCTTTATTTTGACAAAACTTCTCTCTTCCTTTCCTCCCTATCGGAAATCGGTGTTCTTCTTTATTAGCTCAGTAAGTGGTGCGACGAAGGTGCTGAAGTTCCTGATGAATTTTCTATAGAATGAAGCCAGTTTATGGAAACTTCTTACGTTAGCATAAGTAGTAAGAGTCGATTACTTGATGATTGCTTGGATCTTTTGATTGTCCACTCGTAAGCCTCCTCTACTTATTACGTAACCCAAAAATACCACCTCTTCCTAACAAAAACAACACTTTTTAAGGTTGTTGAATAATCTCTTGATACGGAGGATATCTAGTATGACTCGGAGATGTTCATAGTGACTCAGCATGTCAGTACTCTAAATAAGGATGTCATCAAAGTACACCATGACACACTTCCCTATTAGATGTCTTAGCACATGGTTCATCAGTCTCATAAAAGTGCTCGGGGCACTCTATAAGCCAATGGGCATGATCATCCATTCATAAAGTGAATGTCGAGTCTTGAACATAGTTTTCCACTCATATCTTGGCCTTATGTGGCTTTGATAATAGCTAAACTTGAGATCGATCTTGTTGAAAATCTTGGCTCCACTCAATTCATTTAACATGTCCTCTAACATTGGGATAGGATACTTGTATTTAATCGTGATCTTATTCACAGCTTGGTTATCTACATACATTCGCCAGATTCCATCCTTCTTCAGCATTAGGAGTACCAATACAACGCAAGGGCTGAGACTTTCCCTGACATAGCCTCTCTCCAGCAACTCATTAACTTGACGTTGGAGTTTAGAAGCATGTTTGTAACTTGACGTTGGAGTTCCGACCTAGGCTGGCTTATTTGGTAGTACAGTGTTGAGTAATAAGTCAATGCAGTATTCTATGCCTCAAATTGGGGGGTAACCCCTCAGGCAACTGTTTTGACAACAAGTCAGCATATTCATTAAGCAACTCTTTTATTTCCAAGGATAGTTCACCTCACTCCTTCATCCTTAATAGGCACTTAACTAACATGAGGGTCGTCACATCAACTTTAAGCGCCACTTAGAGCTTGGCTCTACTCATTATCAGAGTCTTCTTTGATTCGTGAGCAAGTTTGGCTTGCAGTTTATTAATTTTACTCGGCGGCATAAGGTTTAACGTAATCTTTCTACTATCCTTCTCAAACGTATATGTGTTATAGTATCTATCATGGATAACTCTCCTGTCAAACAATCATGGTCTTCCTAACAACACGTGGGAAGCGTACATGGGAAGTATGTAGTAAAGAATTTGGTTAGAGTCATTTTCAATAGTAATCGGAAGTGGTACTTATAAAGTGACATGTAGTGCCCCTTTGTCTCTTAACTAGTGCAACTTGTACGGCTTTGGATGCATAACAATCGACAACTTCAATTTTGTAATAAGATCGGCTGATGCTACATTGGTATAACTACCATTATCTACAATGAGGGTATACACTTGATCATTCACCTTACGGGTGATATGAAACAAATTATCTCTGTGCTCTTCTTCACATTAAGATTCCATGTTCATTGTACGTCGAACAACCAAGATCAATTGGTCTGGGTTCTCAACAAACACATCCTCCTTAACTAATTCATTTTCCTAAAAAACTTCTTTACTGGCAGTGTTCTCCTCCTCTTCAGGTTCCTCATTAGTACTTTTTACTTCTAGCTTCGGGACGTTTCCTTTAATGACCATAGTCCTTCAGTTTGAACACCAAGCAGCTATATGTTCGAACCTTTGGTACTTGAAGCACTTGATCTAACTCGTCTTCTTACCAGATCCTTACCCTTTCTCATAATTTCAGGTCAATACATCCTTGTCGAGTCGGCCTTTCTACTTGGCTTGGACATCTACCTTTTGGATCGGCTCAATACTTAGTTGAGCTTAGTGACTTCTCTATCCTAGTAAGCTAGCCGGTAGTCTGGTAGGCATTCGGCTTCTTTTTTGCCTCTCTACTCATTGGGCTATTCTAATGACTTTATCCATTGTGGCAAATTATTGGAGTTCCATAATGTCTCGAATGTTACCTCTCAACCTATTGATGAACTTGGAGACAGTTTATATTGGTGGTTCCTCCACTTCACAGCAAATCATAAGCATTTGAAACTCCTGAACATACTTGTCAACTGTTCGGCTTCCTTATCTCAACTCTTAAAGTTGAGTAAATGTGTCCTGTGAATAAGTATTTGGCATAAATTAGTTTCTTAGTAGTCTTTTCGATTTAAACCAAGTATTATTCTCTCAATTGCTTTCTTGCCTTCTCATAGCATGGAAATTCTTCTACCATATGGTAGCATAGTCGAAGAACTTAATAGCAGTAGTTCTTACTTTCTTGTAATCATCATATTGATAATAGTAAAAAATAGGCATTCTAAGTATTCATTAGCACTTCCAGATCCATTGAAACTCAAAATCTAAAGCTTTACATGGTCATATACTCTGTGAACTCGAGCTTACTTTTCTTCAAAATGCTCTTCTTCGTTCTCTTCATCCAATTCTCTCAAGTCTATCCTTCATCTTACTGGTCTGCCTACTCCTCCACCTTGAATTAGTCGAGTTGGGTTTTGACCTCTAGCAAGTCAAGTTGGGTTTTGAGGGGTATTAATCGTAGCTTGAACAAGATGATAAACCAATACGTGAACAACTCTAATTAAATCCACTAAGAGGTTAGCCATCTCATTAAGTCTCTCATCAGTGCTTTTTGGAGTATCCTGAGATTGTCAACTATGGTGGACGACACCATTGTTCTCATCTCCAGTACTAACAATAACACTTGGGTCCATCATTTCTCTGATAAACTCAAACTTGTCAACTAGGTGTTTTAGTAAACACTTTCACAACCCAGAAAGTAACAGCTAACAAGTATAGTAATTAAACGAACACAATGACTTACCCTGTTTTATACATGCAAAATAGAGTATAATAGAACTTTGAAAATAGACAACAACTTAAATGAAACCTTCGCTTTGATACTAAGATGATGTGGATTGAGGCTAAGAACAAATAAAGTCGGTTGCAGGAATGGGTTCAAGCTTATGAAAAGCTTGAAAAGATGATGAGAAAATGCGTAAGAGAACGAAAAGTGAATGAAAAGTAAGCAAAACCTGTGAACGGCTTTAAAGGATACGATACACTAATGAAATTTTCGAGAACTCACGACATAACTCGATATGACGTATGAGTTGATCCGATGAGGTTACTCGTTACCTAGCCTTGCTTAAGGATTAGGATAAAAGTAAAACGAAGGTAAACAAAATAGTGTTTATGGAAGGAAGAATATTTGGTTGTATTAATGATAATCTGTTGATGCCTTCTACTATAAATACATGAGTATTTATACCCAATAAGTTAGAGTAATTTGCCCCAAAAGGGAAAAGATAAAAAGGGTATTACCTTAAAAAAGTAATGTAGAATAATACAAAAGTTTAAAAATGAATATTTAAGAAATATAGTGGTTAGTGGAGTAGTTTCTACACATGACCTTGTACACGTGGCAATAATACATTGGCGAAGTTGTTGGAGGATGTAAACAAAAGTATATGGTTAGGTTGCTTATTCGAGCAGGGGGAGTTAAAGATCAGTTCGATTTCTCTCTCTCTCTCTTAACTTCTAGGTAAGAGAGATGTTGAGTCACTGTTCGACTCGAACGCGAGTGAGTAATTGTAAAAGTTTTAGTTGTTTTCTTGGTAATCTACAACTCGATATACTTCAGAGAAATGGGCAGTCATTAGGCTTGGCATACAGAGTGACTTAGTAAAAAAATACTAGGCCTTGACAAGAGTTGGTTGGAGAAAAAGAATTTATCTTGTCAGGCCTTCCAGTTCTCGGGCTCAATTATAGGTTAAAGGTCCCGTAGCTTGACTCCTATCACAATGCTACTGTTGTCATCATCTCTACACATAAGCACACACCAACAAAAGTCCACCGAAGAACCACTTCTTCATCCTTGCATTAATGCCCCTCGTCGACCATCATCTTCATGCCCATCCTCACCCCTTATCCAACATAATGTGACCAGCCCTACATTTCATAGTAGCAAACGACATCAAACCGAACACACAATAGCAATCTTCATTCTTTCCCATGCTCCATCCACGTTCATGGTAATGAGTCGGTACCACCACGACCAATGAACAACAATAGTAAACCTAACCAGCCACGCGTCGACTAAGCCAAACCCCAACTGCCTAACATTAGTACAACACGAAAAAATAGAATAGCCCCATCCTCATTCCACCGATGCTCCACTACAAAACTCCAATGGATAGCAGTAGTAATGACTGCACCAATAGTACAAACACTACCGTCCATCCTTTAATATCCTCCACCTGCAAATCTAGACACTCCACATCGATTCTCTACAATAGCTATCCCATTGTCGACGCACGATTAGCAACACCCAAACACATCCACACATGACGATTGTCCCTCACTATTGCCACAGTAACAACGTTGAGCATACATTCGTGTAACTTACTCCTACTCGCGCAATCACTAAACCTATTATCTACTACCAGTAGCTAACCCTAAAAGCCGTTAAAAAAAGATGCCAATCATCACAGCATTAACACAAACCCGTATTGTCCAATTTGAAACACACATAAGTAGTTCTTCCTACTTGTTTTGGCATTGCAAAATATCTTAATCGCTCCTTGCAGTTGTTTTTGTATGACCCAACTTTATGATTGACCTGAGTCCAATTTCAATCCAAATTGAGGCTGACTCCGACCATGCCTTAATCTATTGCTTATATGTTTGGGGGATTTGTTTCAAGTATATTGCGTCGGTTTCTTTTTTCTTATTTTTTCTTGTTTTGTTTTTATTTGTTAATTAGTTATAAATAAAAATAGAATGATTTTACCATTTAGAAAAAATTACTTTCCAAAAAGATAAAGTTCAAATAAACTTGTTTTTTCCGAACTAAGGCTTTCTTTTAGAAAATTTCAGAAAAATAAAACTTCAAGTTAAGACCCTTTTTTAAATTTCTTTAGCAAAAATATATAAATAAATAAATAATAAATAAAAATGTAAACTTGGCGGGTCTTCAAAATTAAAATAAATTAACCCACTATAGTTTTTTTTAAGAATGAACCACGAACGTTTAATCCCAACTTGCGGGTGTATGACATCTCTAAGGTGACGTAAAATTTGTAAAAACTTTAGTTTTTTGTTTTTTGTAAATTATAGCTTGAATTATCTTTTTTTTTTTTGTAAAATAAATACAATTTATCGGTGAATGAATTTTATTAAATTTTAAAAAGGATTATTTTGCAAACTAAATCTAATTTTAAAGAATTAATAGCAGTATTTATAAGAGTTTAATAGGTTAACCCTCGAATTCAAGAAATCTAATTTCTTGAATTCTTTTTTAAAAAGTTTTCAAAACGTAGACTAGTGACAAATTTAGAATCAGTCCACTCAATCGGTTTTAGTTTAATCATCTTTCTCAGTTTTACCAGGTGGCAATTCCAAAATTTTTCAAAATAAAGAAATCAAGTTTTCGTTAACTTTAGTTCAGGGTTTAAATTAAATAGGCATAGGATTTAGTTTAAATCAAACTAAAAGAAATGAAATTAAAATAAGAAACTGAAAAAATTAAACTTGACAATATCCAATGGACAACTCTATAAATTCTAGTCAAGTACTTGCATCTACACTGGAAAAATTATATGGAATGAACCAAAACCTAATACGGAATATGATATACACATGTGCTAAATAATGTATCACAAGTTACGTGCATTACAAGTATCCACCAATGTAGCATCCACCAAACAATAAATTATTATATTTAATTTAGTCGTCAAACAATATAAGGGCACTTATGATCTCTATATTATATATATAACATATAATATCGGTGTTGGATCTTTTCTAACACCTTAAGAACTACGTATCTAAGTCACATTTAAATCTACCCATATCATTTCCAAGCGAAACTTCACTTAAGATAGCATTGCATAATGATCATTGGGTGTTACCCTAAGATCATTGATTTTCTCGGTTCCTTGAGCCTAGCCACAGAATACAAAACAATTTAATATCAAATAATTTATTAAATTCAGTCAATTTCTCTAACTTAGCAAACACAAACAGCATACAAATATCCCATACTTGACTTAATGGATTTCTTGGATTCTGAAATGGTCACCTCACAACCTATTCATATGAAAATAAAACACTTTTACTTAGTTTATAAACTTATCTAACATTACCCTTACATACTTGTAACTTGTGTTGCTTAAAGAACTTATGATTACTATGATGATAGATTGGTTTGTAAAGCATTTTGAATGATAATTTAGGTTTAGAAAACGTTTAAAAAGGTTTAGGATTTGAAAGACAAGCTCGAAAAACACCAACAAACAAATGGAAACATCGTTGTATATGTTAGGGAACTTAGCGTCCAGATGCTACTTTGCGTAGCATCCAAATACTAAGATTATGGGGAAGTTTTCGCACTAGTGTTGGGATGCTAGTGGGGGGTAGCATTCAAATGCTAACCTATAGTCTGCAAATTTGTAGTGGCATTTCACCCTATGTGCATTAACCCTCTTTCGTAAATTTTCGGAAACCCCATCTCCTGAGTGTTTCCTAATCATAAATTCATCCCTACACTCCCCCAAAAACCTTCCAAACATCAATGCTCAACTAAAACCGAATTCAAACTTATATAGTTCAATCAATATTTCTAATAAACAACGCGTAAAGAGTATAGGGAATCTAAAATTTGCTCTTCCACCACCAAGATCTCATTATAACAACTCTTAAACACAACTTAGATTCATTTTTCTTGTTGTCCTATAGAGGAAAATGTATGGAGGAAAATGAATTTTAAATTGAGATTTGATCAAATCCTTTAATAAAAAGATGTTTTCAAAACTTACCTTGAAGATTCCAATCTCAATCTTGTAGAAATGAGTCAAAACTTTTCATTTGGCCTAAGTTTTGCACAAGAGTCTTATGCCAAGGGTGCTACATGCTTGTAAAAGTATGAAAATGATTTTTGAAAAGCTTAAGATGACCTTTTATACTAACGTTTTTAGGAACTTTTACTATGCCTAAATTGCCTCTCTCTCATATTTACAATACCAACCTATACCCTTATTGAAAAACAATATTTATTTATTTATAAATCTTTTATTCTTTTCCTTTTTGTTTGGTTTTTTAATGCCGCTTAATTATAACAATTTTTGCAATCCTATGTATATTGGAATAACAAATTTGACAACTATGTTATTTATGTGATTATGTTTTTACTTTAAGTACATTTTGCTATTTTACCATTGTTTTATCTACACCATCATATCACTAATTTGCTATTGCATCAATACCATTAATAATACCAACATTTTGACTCCTATTACTTGAGTAGCACCATTGTCGTTATAGTAGCATGTAGTAATATATTTGATATAATACTACAAGTGCAATGGGAATAAACTAAAATCTATTGGTCTTTTTATGTTTTTTGATTAATAGGTTTTCAATAAAGATTAAGACAAAAAACTAAACGATTGTCAAGCCTAATTTTTCAAAATTTTTTTTTAACTTGATTTCGTTTTCCATTTTCCGACTAATATCAAACCCTAACTTATTTAATATTAATCCCCAACTAGAGAAAATGGAAAATTTCAGTTTCTTTTTTAATTGAAAATCTTTTAGAGTCACTACCGGATCAAAGTCGAGAAAAGAGATAAATTGTATCAATTGGGTGGATTGATTACGACTTAACTACTGGTTTTTTATTTTAAATTGATAAGAAAAGGTTAGAGAATTCCAAACTTGAGGGCTATCTATTAAACCCTTATAGGTACCGCTAATAATTTTTTTAAATTAGATTTATTTTTCAAAATTATTATTTTTTAATATTAAAAAAATAGATTAAAAAACTTAATTTTTTACAAATTTTTACGTCTCCCCAAAGGTACGTACTACCTGCTAACTGGAATCAAATGTTCGTATTCTTTTAAAAAACTTTATTGTGTTGGGTCGTTTTAATTTTGAAAATCTACCGAGTTTACGTTTTTTGTCAATTTAGTTTTATTAAAACATTTTAGAAGGTCTTAATTCTAAAGTACTTTTATTTTATAGAAAACTCTATAAAACGTCTTAGTTTTGAAAAAAAAAAGTTTGTTATTAATTTTTTATTTCTAATAAGTAATTTTTTCTTAATGAGAAATTAAAAAAAAAACTAATGCTAAAAAGATTTCCTAAGATAAGATATATATATATATAAATATATATTACTTTTAATACTAAATAAATCAATAATTTAATAAAAAAATTTAGAAGCCGATCTTTGGACAATTAGCACACGGCTTGGGGAGTCTAGATAGGTGTTGTTGTTAGGCGTTGCAGTGAATTAATATTGGTGTATGTGCTGTCACTGTCTGTAGGGTGATCGTGTATCTATGTTTTAGAGAGAACGATGTGGACGAGTGGATTGGCTTGAGGGCGTATTGGGTTGTGCTGTTGTATGTTGAACTAGAGTATGATAGGGGCTAGTTTGACAAGAATCTGCTGTTGTGAGGTAATGTGTGGATGGTCGACTTTGACTTATTTGATGGTGATCAGAAGTGGAATGTGTACATATGTAGGTGATGAATTTGCTAAAGTGTGGGTTGGTTGGTGGTCGTTGCTGTGAAACATAGAGCTGGTTATGTGTTTATGTATGAAGAGAGGATGGGTGTGCTCGTGGATAATGGACATGCAATGAATGCTGGATAGTAGACGTGCGGTGTGGCGTGTATGGACAATGGATAGGGAGTTCTTGGACGTGCTTTGGTGTAACGCATGTGGTATGCTGTTGGATGTTGGAGTACGAGAGATTTTGGGGGAATAGGGATGATCAGGCTAGAAGGAGAGTGTGTGATTGAAAAATATTTTCCGTACCGTATGATCCATATTTATAAGACTTAGAATGAATCTTTTGTATTAACTCAAATCTGATTTGATAAAGATTTAAATTACATTCGAATCATACAATTCTCAATTTTATTGGATTTAATACTATCGTATCAGATTCACGTTTTTTAACAACTATTTAGTTAAGATTCTATCTAATTAATCTTTTTTTTTTTAATTTTCTCTTTTTTAGTTTTTTTCTTTCTATGAAAATTTTTAATTGTTTATCTTTTTATCATTTTTCTATTTTTTTGTTATTTTCTAAATTAATACCCTTATAAATACAATAATTAAAACTATGTAGGGATGAAAATAGGGTATTTATAACTACCTCTCTTTGTGGTGAAGTTTGAATAAAACTTTGTCATAAAAATAAAAGAGATACCATTTTTGCCTTGAGGATCACTTTATCTTAAGAAGTGTTATGCTATCTAACTATCTTAGAACCAGTCCGTTGGGGATCTAGTGATAAGAAGGTCGAAAATAACAGTGGTGAAGGTAGCACCCTTATGGTCTAGTAGGAACTTAGAAGTACTAAAAGGAGAGTAGTGCTCTATGAGCTGGCTAACCTAAGTGAATGGATAAAGCGCTTTTTGAACTAACTAAGACTCTATAACATATTAAAAGGAGGATAGCGCCCTGTGAATTAGCTAACCTATGTAAATGAGCAAAGCGCTCCATCAGCTGACTAAGATCCTAAATGAAAATCTAATTGTACTTCTTTAAGTTGACTAACTTAAGTGAATGGGCGAATCGCTCCTTGAGCTAGCTAAAACCTTAAATAACAACCTGATCATACCCTTCTAATTTGACTAACCTAGGTAAATGAGTAAAGTGCTCTTTGAGCTAACTAAGACCTTAAATTAGAACCTGGTTGTGCTCTTATGAGTCAATCGACTTAAGTAGGAGCTTTAAGGGATTAGCAACTCTAACTGAAAAGTTGACATAAAACCTAATCGCACCCCTTTGAGTTGATCAACTTAAGTAGGAGCGTCTTTAAATGACTAGTAACCTTAATTGAAAAGCTTACATAGAACCTAATCATGCTTCTCTAAGTTGATTAACTTAAGTGGAAGCGTCTCTAAGGAATTAATAATCTTAATTGAAAGGTTGACATAAAATCTAGCTGTGCTCTTTTGAACTGACTAACATAGGTAGGAATGTCTCTAAGGGACTACCAACCTTAACTAAAAATATGGATGGGGACAACGTTCTATGAGCTGGTTAGAACCTTAAAAAGGAAAATATAAATTGACGTAATGCTCTATAAGCTGGCTGCATCCTTAAGAAATACGAATTAGGATAGTGTTCTATGAGTTGGCTAAATCCCTAAAAGAGAACATAAATCGGGGCAAAGCTATATGAGCTGGTTGGAACCTTAAGAAACTGTAAACTGGGACTGTACTCTAAGAGTTAGCTAGATCCCTAAATAAGAATATGAATTGGGACAAGGCTCTATGAGTTAGCTAGAACCCAAAAAAAGATGGACAAAGGGTAGGTATCCTACGGGCTGGCTAAGAACCTTAAGAAGCAAAACTAGGGGATGTAACCTTTTAAAAAACCCCTTAACTCAAGAAATTTACAAAACCATTGATGACAAAAAAAGCATTAAGGGTAAGGTTTCTTGACTCGAAAAGGAGTTAATGGACGTCAACAATTACATTAGGAGAATAACTTAGAAATAGATGATATGAATTGAAGACTTGGCCACTCAGGCTGACACGGATGGAAAAACCTGTAACAAGCTTTTACTTTTTCTTCCTCTTTTTCCTTTCTTCTATCTCTGTTCTCTTTTTTTTTTCCTTTTTTTTATTCTCTCTTTTTTTTTTCCTTGAAAGTTTACTAATCTAAGAAACAAATTTTATAACCATCTCTTTCCTTGGTAACCATGTTGGGTATCTCATATCAGTCCTAGTTTTTGGCCTTAATACCGAGCTTCTTGGATAAGCCTTATGATTTTAAATATTCATTTCCTAAGGAAAAGGTAACTCATGATTAGTATGGTCAATGAAGATTTCCTTATGCACTCTTGGTCTAGATTTCGTTTTTTACTACTATTCTAAAAATGACAATCCAATTTGTAAGTAATATGCCTTGATCAATTTGTTAGGTCTTTTTAGGTTAAACTTTTGGTTAAGTGGTTTCAAAAGGGATTAATGAGAGGGCCTATTTTGAAATAAATAATTTTATCTAACTCGATTGTACAAGTTAAGAACCTTTAGGAAAAAACTAAATGTGTACTTGCCCTAGTTTCAAAAATAATTTTAATTAAAGATAAATTATCCTTAAAGATCAAAAGAGCTTTTATCGAGTATGGGAGGTATTGTGGGTGAGGAGGTCTTGTGTAATTCAAGATAGATAGAAAGGTTTTGTGTTTATAATTCAGAGTGTGATTCTGAAATGGATATGGGGTTTTGTGTTGGTAGTTGGGAATTTGATTTTGAAATGAATATGGGGTTTTGTGTTTGTGGTTGAGAATGTAACTTAGAACCTTGTGTTTTTAGAGCAACTTAGGCTTCTAGGCCTTCTTTTGTTGAGGCTTTTCTTAAGCCTGATGTGTAAGCCTTGCTTCCTTTTTATTTCTTCTATTTTTTTTTTCTTTTTGCCCCATAATTTCTTGCTTTTCTCTCCCTAAAAGCAATTATCCCTTTTGTCGAGTCTTTGTCTTTAGATGAATCAAGGCCCTAAATCCATGGGTTTTAAGTGTATGAGCTTGGGTAAAGTACGTATGGTCTTAAGGTATTTAGAAAAGTATTTGCTCTTTTTTAGAGGAAAAAATTTATCAAAAACAAAAGTTATTCTTGAATTATTATTATTAAGGTAAGCATAAACCAATTTTATTCTTCTCTTCTAATTAATAACCTTAACCTTCGAATTACCTCATTATGGGGTGGATCTTGACAGGGTTTATATTTAAAAGCACTCCAAATTGGTTCAACGGGGTTAATAAAGGGTAACTGCGTTTGGGATTTCAAAATGAATGCTTAACTTTATTTCGGCTTGCGTATCAAATTTAAAAGACTTCCTTTAAGGAATGAGTCCAAAATATCCTTACTATGATGTCTCTTGTCTCTCAAATTGTTTAAGGGTCAATATGTGGAATTTAGTTCGTCTCTTTTCATTCTAAACCTTTTAAAATGAGTTACTAATTCCCTACGTAGAGATTGATTGATCTTAAGGTGGAGACTGACCTTATTCCTCAATTTCTCGAAACATTCTTTAATTGTGAAATAATACCTTTCATTTGAAGTTTAAAATGAAAGACCAAATGCCTTGTACCTTTTGTGTTCTTGTTTAAATTTTCCTATACTTATAGTTCTTAATGCCTTATAACTCTCATGTGTAATTTTGGGCCTAGTTCTTTAGAGTTGAATAGGCCAGCATTAATGTCTTTTGAGGTGGAAGGGATTGTGAATTGCCCTTTTTGTTTGTACTAGGGATTAAACTCAAGATGGTGTTTCATGTCTTTGTGTTAGACTTGGTTCATGGATAGACTTGATGGACTAAGGTTTTGAGTTCGTTCGACTATCTTGACAAGTCATAGGCTTATATTTATCTTAAGTCTCATAACGATTTGTGAATGTTAACAACTTATTTTTTTTTTCTTTTTTCTATCTTTTTTTAAGAGAGATAAGGCTTTATTTTACAGAGATCGAGTGATCAAATTGTAAATGGAGGATTGCTTTCTTAGGATTTTATATACGTGCTTAAAGAATTTATTTACATAAAGAACAACACTATCGAAGGTCTATTTATAAAAAAGGATTATTAAAGAACGAAGTATAATAAATTAAAAGATCATGGCAAAAAGAAACAGAGAAAATGGAGCCTAATATTATGCTCGATTATTATTCAATGGAGCCATTATATATACCTAATTTTTGCCCCTTTGTAATCCTAATTTTTTTTATTTGATTTTATTTTATTTTACAAAAAGGGTCTTAATTCAAAAATAAAATAAAGATAAAAATAATAATAATTAACAAATAATGAAAATACAAAAAAAAAAGAAAAGGAAAAAATTATAAAGAGTTTTGTAGATTAGGAATAAATAGTTTTAATTTTAGTCCAGTTAAAAAATTTATTTTAAGGAATTGGGTGTTTTAAGTACAATTTAGTTATATTAAAAATTAATGCGTAGACCAATGATCTAACGGATAAGTATTGGAGTATTTGGAATGGATGTAGTTTGAGGTCTTGGGATCAAGTCTCGTCAGGAATTTATATCTTTTGTTTTTCTATATTTTACAAGAGTAAGGGAAAAAAATAGGATTCATATCTAATTAAAAACATTTGAATTTAATTTGATTTTATTAAATCAGATTTGAGTTAATTTGGATTTAATTTTTATCGAATCAGATATAATAGATATAATTAGATATGATTTGATTTGGACCTTAAAACGCACATACACGTGCATAAAAAAGAGGAGACACAGCAGAAAAAAGACTACCTTCACACTGCAATAATTTAGCGACTAAACAACAGAACCCAAAACACGGATCACCCCATCCTCTCTTCATCCACGACCAGCCATACACTTCATTGACATCACCATCCATCTCGCAGCACACAAGGGAAAAGCTGACCTAAATTTCTACACTCTCGCTAAACAACCCCTATCACATACAACACACAGAACCGAACCCCAACGTCAATCAACGTGATCACAGCCATTGTCTTCTTTCTCACACAGCCATTGTACGTACGACTTCGACCACCCTATCCACGCGAGACCCCCACAAAGCCAACCTACTGTTCAATACACAGCATATCCTCAATCGAGCAATTAGCCCCAGTCACGGTCCCACGAGCAGCAGACAATAATTCTACACTCACGAACACTCCAGCCCATACAAGCTAACACATACGCGATACACATCGATCTGCACTTCACACACCGACCACTCCACGCCTGCATAATCCTATTAATAGCAAACTAACGCTCGACACAAGTGCATGCCTCCATCCTCCTCGTCCAGTTAGTACACATGAATACACACACTTTCGATCAGCCATACGCTGCAGTCAACACATCGCTCCGTTGTGCACATCGTTGATGAATCATACACCCTCCATGCAATCTCAAAGTCCACCATATGCAGCACTAGCAACAACATCCATTACAACACTCGTAGAACAATAAGTTGAGCAGTGGTTACCCCTCACGCTTCATCGCTGTTGTTTATAACCCACACTGCCTACTGTACTGATTGACTGTATGTAGAGGCCGACTCCATAACAGCCAGCGGTCGCCAAACAGTTTACTGTTGCCCCTCACTGTGCGCGACAAACAGTAACCACACGCAATTAGGTTTGGTTTCTGTCCAAGCTTTTTCTAATTTATTATTATCATATCATATTATTTTGTTAAGACTTTAATAGTTTAACATGGTGTGTGTGCTCATTGTGCGCGATAAATAGTAACCATACGCAATTAGGTTTGGTTTCTGTCCAAGCTTTTTCTAATTTATTATTATCATATCATATTATTTTATTAAGACTTTAATAGTTTAATAAGGTGTGTGTGTGCGCGCGCGCACGCGTACGTGTGTGTGCATGTGTGTGTGTGTGTGCGTGTGCGTGTGCGTGTGCGCGCATGCGCGCGCGTGTGCGTGCGCGCGTGTGTGCGTGCGTACGTATGTGCGTACGTGTGTGTGCGTGTGTGTGCGTGTGCGTGCGCGTGCGCGTGCTCCTGCGCGTGTGCGTGCGTGTGTGAGTGTGTTAGTTTAAGGTACTTCTTTAGCATTAGATATAAAGACATATGCATATTAGATAAAGGATTGTTAAGATTAATTTTTATTATATATATATTGTTATTTATTAGTACACATAATATATAGTATATGAATATGTCGGCATAGGGGTTTTAATATTAGTTCTTATGCAAGTGTATTATATGAATTATTTTATTTTTAGTAGATAGTTGTATATTAGTTTAGAGATTATTATGATTGGTCTTTTTTTTTTAAGATTTAGTTTTATTTAAAGATTTATCACATAGAAAGTTGTTTTTCTTTAAATAGAAAAATTAATAAAAAAACCCTTTTTTTAAAAAATAGGATTGTTAGAGCATTCTTTATAAAATAAAAACATTTGAGAAGTTAAGACCCTTTTAGATTTTATTTCAATAAACTAGATTGGTAATAACGTAAATTCGATCAGTTTTCAAAAATTAAAATAAATCAATACATTAAAGATTTTTTTGGAAAGAATTAGGATCATCTAATCTCGGCTAGCGGGTACGTAGGCACCTTCGGGGTAACGATAAAATATATAGATACTTAGGGTTTTTTTATTTTTATTTATTTATTTTTAAATATTATAATTAGAAGAATAATCCTAATTTCGGTAAATAAAAAGTAGTACTTGTTAGGGTTTAATAGGTTAGCCCCCGAATTCGGAACCCTCTAGTTCTTCATTCAAAATTGAAATCAAAGATTGGTAGCTAAATCGTAATCAATTCATCCAATTGGTTATGGTTTCTTTTTATTTTCCCGACTTAGGTCGAGTGGCGACTCTAAAAATTATTTTCAATAAAAAATCCGAAATTTCTTAATTTCTTTAGTTAAGGAATAATATTAAATGGGTTAGGATTTAATATTAATCAGGAAATAGAGAAATTAATTTTTAAATAAAAGAAATAAAAAGATCAGGCTCGACAACCATAGATTATTTGTAAATTTTATTTATTCTAAATGAGGAAGCCTAATTAAAAGGTGCTAATCTATTTGAAAGAATGAATATTCATAACTTGCAGAGTGCTTGGCATACTTAAAATTATTTTATAAGATTGATTATTTTTGTTTTTTTTTTCTTTTCAATTTTGATTACTTAAGAACAAGTTTTTAAGAAAAGTGTAATATTTTATAGGGTAGCAAAACGTAATTATTTATGAACATAACATTTAGAAATTAAGATATAATTATCAAGTATGAATAAGGAAAAAAAAAATATAAAATGATGACACACAGATGCAAGGAATCAGCGATCAAATATTATTATCGCAATATTAGGTGTTTAGGGTTGTAATTATATCGGAATTCCATTGTTATAATAAATTTACAAGAAAGATGTTACATAGAAATATAATTGACAAGGAATTTTTACATGTACAAATATGTAATTAAGAAAATAAAATATAAGGAAACAATAAACGTGTCCTATACAAAGAATTGATACACATGAGAAATTACATGGGAATTCCAACATAATATCGACCTTCGATTAACATGCCCAATTATTATTGTTCAACGATCAGGGTTTATATATGCAATTAGAGCAGGTTCTAAAGGTTCTCAGGTTCTGTGACCTCATACGTTTTTTAAAATAACGGTTTTGTGATCATATCTAAACTCGAGTAAGGTAGCCTGATTAGCCTTGAAAGATGGTTGGCTCACAACATCCGAACTTTATACAAATGGCTCTCCTCCTAAGGTCCTTATATAGCTTGGTTCTAACTATATCTACCATATGTTTATGATACACTAAACCCTCTTAATATGCCCCATAGGTAAGCTGTGATAAAATGGTTAGTATACGAATTTATATTTTACAATAAAAGGGTATACATGGATTGGTGGATAATTTACAACTTAAGTATCTTTTTTTTTTTTGAAAAATAATCCTAATTTTGAAAAACTTAAGTGGCTAGCCCTTTTGACATTCTCAATGTAGTTGCTAAGTTGTCGATCTTGATTTTCGATTTTTTATTTTAATTTGATTTCATTTTCCATTTTTCGACTAATATTAAATTCTAACTAATTTAATGTTAATCATCGACTAGAGAAAATGGAAAATTTCAATTGAAAATCTTTTGGAGTCGCCACCTAATCAGAATTGGAAAAAAAAAAAGATAAATTCTAATCAATTAGGTAAATTTATTACAACTTAGTTATCGGTCTTCGATTTTAAATTGATAAGAAAAAGTTAGAGATTTTTGAATTCTAGGGCTACCTATTAAACCCTTATGAATACTACTATCGAAATTAGATTTTATTTTTTAAAATTATCATTTTATATATTAAAAATAAATAAATAAATAAATAAAACCTAAGTTTTTACAGATTTTTAAGTTGCCCTAAGGTACTTATGTAGTCTTGAAGTATTTATGTATTCACTAGTCGGGATCAAACGTTTGTATTTTTTTCCAAAAACTTTAGTGTGTTGGTTTGTTTTGATTTTGAAAATCCACCGAGTTTATGTTTTCTTTTTTGTCAAAATTGTTTTATTGAAAAATTCTAAAGGGTTCTAATTCTGAAGTACTTTTATTTTATAGAAAACTCTCTAAAACATCATAGTTTTGAAAAAAAAAAAGGTTTGTTATTAATTTTTTATTTCTAAAATGTAATTTTTTTCTAAATAAGAAATTAAAAAAAAAACAAATGCTAACAAAGTAACCTTTAGGCTTTAGGGGCATTAGATTCTCACTCTTGTAAAAAGATTTCCTAAGTTAAGATATAAATATATTTTTAATTTTACTATGAAAAAAATCAAAATAAATAAATAAATCAATAGTATAATAAAAAAAATTTAGAAGCCAAACCTTGGACAACCAGCACACAGGTTGGGGAGTCTGAACAGGTGTTGATACTAAGCATTGCAGTGAATCAATATTACTGTGTGTGCTGCTACTGTCTGTAGGGTGATTGTGTATCTGTGTTTAGGAGAGAAAACTATTCGGAAGTGAAAATGGAGTGTCTAGAACAATATAAACTTTTTTTAGATATGATGCACCAATCAAAACTTGCTTTATGTTTTGTTTTAATCCAATTGATACAGGACACAATCAAATATAAACATATTTTTAATTCAATTGGCTATCATGTAAACCTTAAATGTAAGCTCTATAATTATAGGATCAGGCTTAGTACGTAAAGTTTAAAGCGATCAGCTAAAAGATCCGATCGAGCCTAAATTATAAAATAAATTTATAAATATTAGTAAAAGTGATTAGGTAAGTTTGAATTTAAGAAAGTAAGTAATAAAACAAGAAAGTAAAAATTTTCAAATTTTAAGTATATTGCTAGTTATTTATTGGAAATACAAAAAGTACATTCTGATAACTAACGAATAATTAAAGATAAATTATATGCATACTAAAAATCATAAAATGACCTAAATAATATTTAAGAGTATTTAATTATACTCCATATGTGTTTACGTATACATAGAAATATATGAAATTACCTAAAATGCCTGAAATTTACTAGAAAATTATTAAATAATTAATGAAAATTCTAAAAAAAAAAAATCAAAGAAAATTCAGAAAAAAAATTAGGGAAGTGAGATCAATCCAGATTTGGGTTGTGGTAGTTAGGGGAAAGAAGAGAAAATTTTAACTAATTAAATTTAACCACTTAAAAAGGCAAAAAGGAAGGAGATATGGGCCTCATCTTGTTAAATTAATGCATAAGAATTGCCTTACACCTCTATAAATAGCAAGAAAATTACAGGAGCTCATTTGGTTTGTTTGAAGTTGAAAAAAATTGGAGAGCACTAAAATTTGAGAGGAAAATTATGGTTTAAAAAAAAAATTCACAAAACTATGCAATTAAGGCAATTAGGTCGAACCTACATATCACCACCACCTGGAACTGAGCCACCATCACCAACTTACTCCAATTGGACTGCTTGGACCGGCCGACATACCTTGAACCAGTATTGGTGGCTAGAAGCTTAAGAACCAATTGAGTCTCAAATTTAGTCCAATTTTACAAAATTTATTAAAATTATTAATTTTTCTTAGAAAATTATGAATTTTGTTATTTTGATGTTTTATTATATGTGGATTTAGGAAAAAATAGTGATTAATTTTAATTACGTTTGTAAATATATGGTACTTAAGAAATAGATCAACACTAAGTATGTTTAGAATTAGAAACAAATAGGCTTACAAGTATAATTTTGAGCTTAATTTTTTTTTAGACTACTTAAGTTATATTGAACAGTTCTACAAAGCCCTTTTTCAACAATTAATTTTTGAAATTTTTAAATAATTTTTTTAGCCTTAAAATGATGAGAAAAATGAATAATTTTGGACTAATTTAGTAATTAAATGACTAATTATTGATTTAGAAGGTAATAAGATGTTTAGGAATGTTAAATTCTGATAGGGTAACATAATCATAGCACTTAGAGTATTAAATATAATTAACATGGGAATTATGTAATAAATATGGATTAATTGATAATATGTATAATTGGAATTATTATAATTATAAAATATTGGGTTAAAGTAGAAAATATAACGATAATATTTATATGTATTAAATTTGGTATAAAACTTAATTTGAGATAATAATATGAAAAATATAAAATTTTGTCATATCAAGAGTAAATTTGGTACACTAATCAGGATTAGAGTGTACCAAGTGGGTTAAAACATTGAATTAAGACCTAGCATGATATTAGGATACTTGAGCTTAATGTGATTAATTTTATATTAAGGTTTAAAACGTATTTTAGGATTTACTTGTAGCTAGATCCGATTTAGAGCCTGAACTAGAATTGGATTCGAAAAATTGAACCCTAGACTAACATAGAATTAATCGTTAGTAAATAAAAGGTATATAAGAATAATTTAACTAAATCATAACCTATAATATATATATCATCAAAGTATAAATATTAAAAAGCGTATTTATATTATAGGATACAAGGAGACGAGCCAACCTGCAACTAATTGACCGAGTAATTAAGGATTTTAGGTAAGTTGGGTTTAATACTTCATTTTATTTTAGAGTACTATTTAGAATACTCGGAGACTTAGGATTGTGATTATAAGTAGTCTTACGCATATGTCTGTGTATCTGATATCGTATTGAAACCTGTGTTATGTTTGTTAACCGTTGTGATTTGAGTGGTGTGAAATTGTCTGGTCACCCTAAATCAACCTAAATCTTAATCGACCTAAATACCTTAAATAGATATGCATTGCAACCCTATAGGGATCATTAAGATTCTCCAACCAAACACTTACACTTTCGAAAATATATAGCCTTGGATAGTAAATTGGTCTTTTTTTCATCCTTAGCTGAACTAAGTGATAGGAGAGGAGGTTATAGTAAGGATGAGGGTATTGGTTCGAAAGATAGTTTTAGGGGGAGCGGTGTCTCTATTAGATAAACTTGTGTTTGGTTGTGAGCTATTACATTAATGGAAACTCCTTAACCCAGATTGGAGCAAGTGAAATTACTCCGATTTCATAACAAATCGGACTATGTTATATGATGATACTTGTTTGTTGCATTTCATGAAATTAATTGCTGGATAAACCTGATTGTGTTGTATATATTTATGAGTCTCAAATTTAACTTACTAAGCTATAATTGCTGACACCTGCATAGATTCTTTTGCAAGTCCTGACTTCTGATTATTTTGGCTATTAGATAAACTTGTGTTTGTTTGTGAGCTATTACATTAATGGAAACTCCTTAACCCAGATTGGAGCAAGTGAAATTACTCTGATTTCATAACAAATCGGACTATGTTATATGATGATACTTGTTTGTTGCATTTCATGAAATTAATTGTTGGATAAACCTGATTGTGTTGTATATATTTATGAGTCTCAAATTCAACTTACTAAGTTATAATTGCTAACACCTGCATAGATTCTTTTGCAAGTCCTGACCTTTGATTATTTTGGCTATTATATCGCCTTACAACTATCTGAAGGTTAGTTCTCTTTTGAAGTTATGAGGAGTGAGGATCAACTAGCCTAATGATCAAGTTTTTAATTAAGGTCTTACTAGCATCTTTAGGATGAAGAATTGATATATGATATGTAATTTAGTTGATTGTTGTATTATGTAGAATCTCCTGAAAATTCTACGGTAATATGAGTGTATATATATATATATATGACTCAAGATTTTAATCTTTACTGTAAATTTTAGCTAAAATCTTATTTGAACTGTTTACTTCAAAACGAGAAGTCGTGAACATCTTGTGTAGATCATATTTACGATAAGAATTGTAAGGTCAGTTCTTGTCATAAGTTGGTTTACACGGCGAGACTGTTGCAACAATGCAACTTCGAGGTGTAACATGTTATAAATCATAATCAATTAAAGGAAGAAGTTTATTTGCCAACAATGTAATATGAATTGATAAAAGTAAGAGTTAGAGAAAAGTACCCAATTAATTGTTTATAACATAAAGAAATATACATGCCTAAAGCCCTAGACACATTAAGGCATACTTGTAAAAACACTAGTTGAGATGAGGACATCAACATAAAAGCCAAAAATTCAAAATTATCCTTAATAACTTAAATATTAAGTAAATAATATTGAATGACTCAAAGCAATATAAAATATTGAGTTATTCGATCTATGCAAGCCATATATAATACAATCGTGTCCAGTTAGCATCAATGAAGCTCCAATAATTTGCTTGGTGAAGTTGATCTTTTAGCCTTAAGAAATTGATCCAATGATTACATCGAGCTTAAGAAGATTTCCCCTCAAATCTCTAATAAGTTAACCACCTAGATTAAAAAAGAAAAAAGAAACCTGCAAAACTTGAACTCAAATTGATAACACTAATAGAGGTGAATAAGAATCTTAAAGTACAATCCTATTTTCTTCCACTCATTATAAAACTTATCGACAAATTTATGTGATAACTACTGAACACAAAAACCCCTACAATGGCATAATATTGTATGCTGATTCATAGCTTGTAATGTCTAAATTTACTGTAGCTTTTTCAACTGAAAATCTAATGATATTGCACTAAATAGATTTGCATCTTTAGCTTTTTTTTTTTTTGTTTCGATTAATGGTTCTTGAACTAGTGGCTCTCATCGTATCGCCTCCTCATTTTCATTCCCAACTACCTCCTTTACTTTAGATTTTCTTCCTCATCAACGTTTATCTCCATACCCTCAATCTCTCTTACTTCATTTGCATTCTTTACATCTATTGCACTAAGAACTTACTCAACCTTAACCACATTTGTGGAAAATGTGCTCTTGGTTCTTTAATAACTACTAAAGTCTCTCATTCTTCTTCTTCACTTTCCCTAATGGCTTTGGGGACATATTCTATGCCCGCTATTGTAAGCTTGTTTATACATTGGTATATGAGATGCCCATACCTTAAACATTAAGCATACTTTATATCCTAACATCTTAATCTTTTCCCCTTTTCTAACATCTTTAAATTCAAGTGAGTCAATCCTATTTTTCTATAATTCATTACTTCTTATTACACCTTCCAAATGATCTCATAAAGCTTAAAACTTGTTATCATAACATTATACAAAGATTCTCATCTAGTTTGTTAATTAGTGTGTCGATTGCGCTGATGACACATAAGCCATATTGTAATTCAAAATGGTTCAAGGTTAAGATCAAGAGGGAAATAAGGAAATTTAATTACCATAATCATAGGTTTCACCACCATACACTTTACTAGTAACATAAATACCGCTACCGCATACCATATGTTAAGTAACCACCTACTACATCAACTATACGCCTATGTCGAGACTATAGCGATGAATGATTAGCACAACATAGACCACCAATGAAGTGCCTATTGGTTCTCTAGTCACCGCATTAAAAGCCACAATAGTACAACATCATATGCTTCATAGCCTAACAACAAGTGCACCCTCTATTCCCCCCAACACATATACACACACATACATAGTCTACACTTGTGTATGACCACCTACCTCCCTCTCCCCTACCTCCACCAAAAAAAAAAAAAAAAAACACATACAGTACTTACCACCTACCACTCACGATAGCATAGATGCACTACTCAGACCTATGTATGCTCAAAACCAATGTAGTACGTAATCTTATTGCTCTTAGTCACATCCTAAACACCAAATAGAAGTTCCTTATGTGCCCAACGTACCATTGATGCTTACCCTTCAACAGCCTAAGGCACTACTCTAACAATACATGTAAAGTAGTCGGCTACTTGTAATCTTCAATCTAGCTCCTATTGCTCTCTACCATGATGCCTTACATGTACTCTAGCATAGCCTAATATCAATCCCACGGTGAACACTGCCCAAACACAATGTAAACTCCAAGTGATTAGTGATCAAATCTCGACTCCTTTGTAGGATCTTTACTCCAATACCAAAATGATACAAATAAACCCTTACACTCTAATGTTATGTTAGGCAACAAAACCCCAACACCCTAATGTTATAGACATTATTTAGGGACATTTACAGTTACATTAATATGACCATCCAATTCATCATCTAGCCAATAAGTTGATTATAAGTTAATGTAATTGGAACTTTATTGGTCGGATGATGAACCAATAATCTTACCTTTGGAACCTTTGTATAATCTATATTATTAATATTGATACTATGAGCAACAAGACCTGTAGCATAAGTACATCCACTTGCAATAAAATAGAAAATAAATTTAAAGGGAAAATATAAGGGAAGCAGTACTTTGTGGGAAAGGGACTTGGATTTATTAAGCACAAGTTTAAGGGCTTGTATTTGTAAATTGTTGCTTTTAAAGTCTCCCTTTATTTGTCGTCACTGCTATTTGATATGGCATGTGGCAGCGTTGAATTTGTTGGCATGAACTTGACAGGGGGTTTAACATAGTTTGGTTCCTTAAACTTATAGTCGATAATAAATTCAAGTCTTTTGCATAAACAGTACAACTCCAGACCCTTAAACCCATGATCGACAAATTCAAATCCTTCTTAGCATAAACAATAAAATCCAAAGCCTTAAACATGTGCTTGATAAATTTGGGTCATTATATAAGCACTAGAAATCTAGATTATTCTTCTAATATCCTAGCAAAGGGGAATGAATTAGATATTCTAAACTATGACCTTCCTTTTTTCAATCATTTCAAATTATGTTCCTTAGGATCATTAGATTAGTGCCAAAAAAAAAAAAAAAAAACCTCAAAGATGGCAAATGAACAAAAAATAACAAGGCTATATACTAGAATTTGTTTGCTAAAAAGTCATACAGCATAAAAAACACAAAATCATGTGATTTTACAATTATAGAACCATACACCTAAATCTCAATGTTTTGTCTCTCGTCCATGTTATATTCATCAGTTGAACATTTTATATTAGAACAAAATATAAGGTTTTCGTCATTGGCTGTTGAAGATGAACTTGAATGCTAGCTTCGTGGAAAAGAAAGAATAATTTCCTTTAAACTAATGGTATTGAGTTTTGAAAACTCGATTTACTTAAAAAAAAAATGAAGAATTAGTGACTTCAACACGTGAATTCTTCTAAATAACTTATCTAATTATAATGTATTAAGCTCTAGAGTTTAGAGATAGTAAGGGCAACTACTTAAACTCTATGTACTAGACTAGAAAAGTTGCAGTCGATTTGAAAAAACCAAACTTGATATATTTTTATTAAAGGAAAAGTGCAAATAACTCTTTTAAACTTTGATTTAGGTATAAATTTTTTTTCCTCTTTATTTTTTTTGAGTGTTGGTCTTGGTATAGATTTATTCTTTGAATTTTGAAATGTTGCAAATTATACCTTAAATTTTGACAGGTTAGCAAATAACTTCCCTATACTTTGACTTGGTGCAAAAACACTACATTATGAACTTATCAAAGTATATTTTATGACTATTTAAACTTTGATTATAGTATGATTATTTTAACTGAAAAGGAAAATATCTTTTATATTGTTAATTTATTAAAATTTAGATATTAGTTTTTACCGTTTGAAAATTTTGGGGATATATTTATAATTAAGTGAAAGTTTAGAAATGTTATCCGCTGCTTTTTGTTATTTGTCTCCACATGAAATATACAATGGGAAACTCGTATTTGCTGTAAAATCAATAAAGAAAAAGTTGGTTATGAGTATGGAGGCTTTACTTTTACATAGACAATCTTTCTTTGACCGATAGAGACCCTCATTATATTCCCTTGACATGAGTAACAGATCGAGGATGGTGATAACAGTGAAGCCCCAGGTCAATGGAATGAGGACTTAAACTTGTAGGAATACCCATCATAGAAGGTTTCTTCTTTGAAGGACACTTATAGACGACTGAGGAAGCCATGAATTCAGCTGCAGAGTGTAGAGGTAGCAACTTCAAAAGTCGAAGCTTCGGTGGTAAGGTACGAAGCTCGTGATGAAACTTTAGGAGAGAAGCTAGATGATGCTTCTTCTAAAGCTAATGGCTGGACCCAAAACTTACTGTATGGAGTAGGCCTCCATTTTACTTTCTTGGATCATGGTTGTTCCTTTCTTAAGATATTTGAATGTCTTACAATAATTAGATGCTCCGAAAGAAGTAAACTTGTCAAGTTATTTGAGAAAATGTTATGTGACACAGCCTCTACATTATGAAGCTCCTGAAGATAATCATAGAAAACTAACAAATGCTTCATCCAGAGCTCCAGACACATTTTGTTTGGCTGATTCACTATATTAATAAGGGGAAAAGATAAGTTCCGACATAACCTAAACTATTGTGTGTAGATATAAAGGTTATATTGTTTCCACTTTCCACGCAAAGGGAATATGAAGAATGGACATTAAGTTCTTATGATTGTAACATTGCTTTCCAAGCAACTTCATTGAAAATAGAGGACTCAGTAAATTCCTCATTGAACTATAAAATCTTAAACCCATTCCATGCCATAATGCTTCTTTAAAGATATCATTCTTTGGGATTTGTCAAACGAAATTACATCAACATCATTCAATAGTTAAGACCTCTGGGGATATTATTATGGCAGATTTGGAATAGATTTTACAAAATTCAAACCTGAATTAGTATCCTATAGAGCTTTTTAAAACTATATAGGATACCTTACAAAACTTTTATTTTGTTTTCAAAACCCAACTTATAAGATTTTGTAAGATGTGTTAAAAACCTGACTCGACTTATTAATGCCCAAAAATAAAATAAAATAAAAAGAAGATTTGTGGGTTTACAATAAAAATAAAGTAACTGGTGTATTTTTTTTTAATAATAAAACAAATGGTATATGGTTATTCTAGATCAAATCAACTTCCTTTTAGTTTAAATGAATGCATAATTAATGAAAAAAAAGGAGATAGGTGGGGATTGATGAATATAGCTTGTTGATTGAGAGAAAAGAGAGAAAGAGTTGGAGCTATTTTTTTTTTTCTTTTTTCTTTTTGATAAAGCATAAAAGAGAATATATCTTTTATTAATTATTATGTTTTATTATTTATAACTAATATTAAATTACTAATATCATAAATGTATATATTATTATTTTTAATCAAGTTTGGGTTTTTTGATGTTTTTTTTTTTTTTTTTTTACTTCTTAAAACTCAGATTTAGAATTCTATAAAGTTAGAAAACCATTTTCAGAATCTGTTTTAAAACTCTATCTAGTTAAACCCTATAGGGTATAAGGTTTTTGGCAGATTGAATGATTTGAAAACCTATAATAATCCACCTATTGACATCCCTAATCACCTCAAGAATGATTAGATATTCGAGGAAGCTAAGAGTGTAACTTTGGTTAACGATTAAGATGAAAAATGTAAGTACTCCACGAGCTATGGTTATTTGGAGAAATAGCGGCAGCCGCCGCTAACGAGACCCTAATCTTTGCGGGAGGCAACAAAGCATATTTACCTAGAATTGATGAGTAAGTTGCTATGTCTAGAAGCCCTTACCACTGGAAAGCAACTCCTGGTTCCACCTTGATGGGCTTCTTAGACTTTGCGCATTTAAAATACCAGCACAACTGGAGAAGATAAAAGCCAAACTCCTTTCGTGAGGCGAACGACAATCTACATGGTGAGATCCAATTGTAATATAGCTCTCTCGTGATGGCCTGCCTAATTGACTTGGAGTGCCCAATGCAAAGTCAAGCAATGGCTTTCTACGCTGCAATTAGAGGGGCGTGGTGGTCAAATATCACTAACGAAGGATCTGGAATGCAAATTCAAATTAATCTGTATTAGGTAATTTCAAAGTCGTGTCACTGGGGGAAGAGTAAATGCATGTTAGCATTCAAATCAAGTGCAAATTTTTATTTGCATTCAATTATTTTTTTCCCACCTTAAAATTGTTCACAATTCTCTTAATTAAGGTGCTTATGAAATCAATCTACGACCTTTTAGCCCATTAAGAGGTCATTTGCATTTCAACTCGATAGACGCATTCATCGATTAAATTCCAAGAGTGAAAACTAATATAACAAACATTAGTTATACACTAAAAACTCGAATCATATGGTCCCTAAATTGACTACTGGCAAAGGATGGGCAGGAGGAGTCATGAGGGCCTTAAATATGGATTCTGGAGCATGCAAAACACTTGGAGATAGTTAATATTTTCAAGGTTTATTCAATCTCTTCAAGACGATGACAAGCCGATAAGAAACAATTGACATTGAAGCTTGATTCTCTCACCACACCCCTTTTTTCTTCAAGCTTTGGTCCAACATCCATCGGTGCTCATGGCGAAGGAACCTTGATATGCTAATCGATATTTGTAGTAGTCCTTTCAACCGAAAAGTTTACTAAATTGCAACTTCCTCCATTTTCTCCAATACCGCAAAGAATGAAGTTCTTTGTGGAAGGCGAAGCAAAGTGCAATGCCAAAGCCGGACTCATCCCTTCTAGAAACCAAGTAACGGATTACAATGACTCGGAAGATGCTGGTATCAACTGGACAAGCTGGCTTACGTGAGTTGATAATGCATAGTAGTTTCGGTACGTAAATACATGGTGAGTTATTAAAACGTCAAACCATTGTGAAAGCTCTTGGGCTTGTCATTTTTTTTTTTTAATTAAAAAAAATACCGTCTCTTGCCTATTTTCACATGGGCTATTTAGTATTTTACACATTTACAAATATGTGTTAAGTAAGATACTAAAATAGATACGTGGGGTATCTGTAGAGGGGAAAAAACACCAAAATGTTTGGATTAGATAACTAAACGAGATAAAAGTGTTTCTTTACTCTTAATTAACATCTAATTAAAGCAAGCAGAGATAAACAATTTCTTTCCCTTTTAAATCTAAGTTTTAAAGGACGTCCGTGAAGCTTATTGTTTACCTTATGCCAGTGCAATAACTGATATTGTATTACAAGCAATGTATTGATGGGTATATAGCTTAGCTGTTATTAACATGAGAATAGCAAAATCACTACTTAAAACTTTTTGAATGTTTTTCAATTTTATGCCTGAGATTTAAAGTTACTGGTATCATGTTCAATCGAACTGTACCTCTAACTTGTATACATGGACCAAGAAGAGTTTAATTTGATAAGGTACGATATTTAAAGAATTTAAGCTTTTGGTATATGATTTGACGATTTCAAATTTCAGGAGCAAAATTTAAAAAAAAAAAAAGCACGCTAAATTCAATGAGCGATTTTAGTATTATCCTTAATAATATCAACAATATACATTGGGGTTAAGGGTATCAATTTATATAAGACATTAATGTTATTCGCTATGGGAATCAATGGCAGTTATACTGACAATGTGATTGCGAGTGGGAGGGACTTGACTCTCCCCTCCTTTGCCACTCACCTAAAATAATGGAAGGTTCAGAAAGTACTCGTGCTAATGGGAGTTCTAATGGAATGCCCCTCCATGTCTGGAGTACAAAAACGAGCATTCCCCAAGTACAAGAACGAGCATTCCGCTTCAATCCAATATCTGGGAGCAGTGCATACTTGCATAATCCAATGGCACTATCGCATCGTCCATCCATGATGGCTATTGGCAGACCACCATGTCTCTGTGGTCTCTCTTGAATTTGTTTAATCCATCTACATTGTTTGCGGGACCATACAAATGCGTACGTGCAGCCAGAAGTTCTGATCTTTCCCCTTGACGAAATAGTAAGTAAAGAATATTTAGAGAATTGAACAGTAGCTATAAAAGCAGCAAAGGAAGGAGGAAAAACTGGCGACTATAATTCAGCCACGTCAATGAATAGCTTTCTAGCTGAATAACAAAAGAATGTTAAGTTTAACTATTCATCCATATTCAGAGAACAGATTCCTTCGCACAAATCTCCTTAATACCCAGTTATATGGAGCACAAGATACCGTGTCAATTCCTTTCCTATCCTATATATTTTTATCATTTTCAATCTTGGACCCCCGAATGTCATGGATGCTTTCATTTCATATGACAGTACTATACAGAAATGCAGTTCTATAACTACTCACTACAAAGAGCAATAAAGACAAGCCATCCATCATCTGCTGACACTGCTAAAAAGAGAAAATCACCATCTCGGACCAGCTTCAATAACCAAATTGCCTTGTTGCACCAAAAAACGCAGATGAGACACCTATTTTTATGATACCTGGAATGAGGATGTTCAAGTATAATCTGCATATTTCTAGCCTGGCAGCATATCTCAAGTTAGAGAAATCCTCTCATGGACTAGAACCAATGCTACAACTACAAGTCAATCATGTCTTGTCAAACAAGATATCCAAATCTTATCCACCTCAATCCTAAGTATATATATTGTAAAACACAAACCATATTCAAAAAAACTGAAATCACCTGCTCTGGCTAAAAGAATGAGGCCTTGCAAAAATCTTCAGGCAGGGTTTGGACACAGCAACTTGAGCCATTCAGGTGCAAGTGCAAGGAACCTGGAGAATTGTGAATCAGTCACTTGTGCTGATTTTCATTTCAAATGTTTTAAGTCATATAATATCTTTTGCTCAGCATAGAAAGGCTCAGTTGTACCTTTATAAACATCTCTCAATTGGACAAAGAGTGAATAATGCCACAAACTGTATTAGCTTATCTAGCCCAGTGATCCACCACGTCCTCCTTCTTCCAGTCATAGCACAGCTCAAAATACCAAGACCAAGACCTCTGCTGTACTGACATCATTGCAAATCCTGATTCCATACTCATTTCAGGTCTCACACATGAGGTCACTATCGTTGCATAACTTGATACCACACCAGGTAACCGATTTTCCCAGCTCCTTAGATATTTTAAGATTCCTTCTCATCTTTGAGCCAATGAATGTCCTGTTGACAGAAAGAAAAGTCCAAACTGTCAAGCAGAGACAACTGATAACAGACATCAATGTCTAGTAAAATAAAATAAAGTAATGAAATTTTAGATACTACTGTCAACACATAATAAGGAAGAGGGGGGGGGGGGGGGGGGGGGGGGGGGGGGGTGCAAAAATTTAGAAACTGATGTGATTTCCAATGCATAAGATGTAAAAAAACAGTAGATAGCAGAACAAAACCATCGCAACAGGTCTTCTGGTCTGTAAATTCATGCATAGAATATGCGTAATTCTTCCAGTAATAAGCAGAACTTGTAAAAGGACAAACATACAAGCCAACAAATAAATACAAACGTGAACGAAAAATCAGAGAGGGATGGAGAGAGACCATTTGACAGATGCAGTCAGACAACAGCAAGGCTTCTTCCCATTTGTTAATTCTGATCAGTCCTCTTATCAGATGAACAAAGGTGCTTAATTCAGGGATGCCACCCCTGCCAATCAAGTCAGCAAATAATTCAAAAGCTTTGTTAATCTTCCCTGAAAGAGCGTGGCTTTCAATAAGTGAAGAGTAGATATCCTTGCAGCCAGCTATAGATAATGAAGATGACTTGATCTCTTCATAAAGATCAAGAGCCACCTGCAAGCGTCCAGCTTTGGCAAAGTTATCTATCACAACAGTATAAACTGGAATAAGGGGCAAACTTTCAAATTTTCCCATTTCATCTAAAAGTCCAAGAGAGGTCATGAACTCCTTATTAAATCCTTCAATGACCTTTTGGTACGCTGCCATGTGCCTCGGCCAATATGTTAGTTTCATCTCTTCTAAAAGTTGGTGAGCCTCATCTAGAAGACCAGCGGAACAGCAATGCTTTATAAGAACTCCATAAGTCACAAAATTTGGAGCACAACCCTTCAAAGTCATCCGTTCTTTAAGCTCTAAGCACTGGTTTAACTTTCCTGCTTTACCAAAGCCATCAATCATTGCTGTATATGTCACAACATTTGGTTGACAATCTTTTTCTTCCATCATCTGGAGAAGCCTGTAAGCTTCATCTATTTTTCCAACTTTGCAGAGACCATCCACCATCTCTGTATAGATAACAACATTAGGAGCACAGGAATTTTCAAGCATTTTGGATAGAATTTCCATTACCAAATCCAGCCGTTTATCCTTGAATAACCTATCAATCAAAGAACCATAAGTATATGCACTAGGACTATAACCTAGCTCAGACATCTTAGTTAATATCACCTGCGCATCCTCAAGTTTGCCCACCTTACAAAATCCATCTATGAGAGCATCATACACTACAAGGTTTGGTTCACAACCTTGGCCATGCATGGCATCTACCAAGTTACGGGCTTCTTTGACCTTGTGAGCTTTGCATAGACCGTCAACCAAAGCACCATAAGTATATACATTTGGTTCTTGGTAATCTGCTTCACTAACCTTGAAATAATTATCTATATCTGACAAATTAGCATTTCCTTTCATTTTAGAATATATCTGGCAAGCCTTTTCAACATCTCCAGCTTTACAATGGCCATCTATTAAAGCTGTATAAGTGATGATATTAGGAGAGCAACCGTCGGATAACATCATATTAAAGAGCTCATTTGCATCTGCAACCTTCCTTGCTTTCAAGTAACCATGAATAAGAGCAGTGTAAGTTACCACATTAGGTGCACATCCATTTCTCACCATTTCATTGAACATGTTACGTGCCTGCTCAACTAGTCCAACCTTGCAGAAAGTATCAATCAGAATTGTATAAGTATACACATCAGGAACAATACCATTACCTTTCATCTCTTCAAACAATGAAAAAGCATTCTCCACTCTGGAAGCATTACACAAAAGATTAATAACCTTGCAATATGTACTAGAATCTGGTACGAAACCCTTACTCATCATTTGGCGAAGGACTAAATAAGCTTTCTCAAATTTCCCAGCTCCACAAAGACACCTGGCGAAGTTGCTGACATTGATTTTATTTAATATGACGCCAGCATCAAGCATTTCAGCATAAGCTTTCTCAGCCAATTCTAACTCATCTGAGCCAGGGAGTTCCTCATTGCCACAAATACCACCAATCAATATGTTGTAAGTCACATAACCAGGATTATGTCCACATCTAATCATTTTCTTAAACAACTTGTATGCATATGAGTAATTCCCTGATCTACAATAGGCATGAACAAGGGAGTTAAATATTTTCAGACTTGGATAACATCCTTCAGTAATCATCATACTAAGAATCCTTTTGCACCTACCTAATTGTCTCTTCCTCAAACACCCAGAAAGCAGGACACTATATGTTACAACATTAGGAATACAAGAATCGGATCGCATCCTATCCAGGATGTTCATAGCTTCGTCAAAAAGTGAAGCTTCACACAACCCTGATATCATTTTGGTATAAAGAACTGTATCACGTACAGCTTCTTCCCTCTCAGTCAACGCCAATGCTTCCCTCCACTTGCCTTTCCTACAAAGGGAATATACAAAACAACCTAAGGTATGGCCATCCAAACAGAATCCTTCATCAGACATTTCCCTGTGGACCAACTCAGCACTTGCCAACCTATCATCATTAAGAAATACTTGAATCAAAGCATTATACGTAGTACGGGTGGGCCTGTAGCCAAAATCCTTAAGTCTACCTAATTCTTCAAGAGCTAAATTCCACAGGCCATTTTGGCAACACTTCTTAACCAAAAAGTTAAGTAACTTCCCAAGCACCTCCCTGTCATCCTCCTTGATTTCTTTCAACAATGAATCAGGTAATCTTCTATTATCGTTACAACCGAGCACCTCTAACAACGCATTATACACAGCCGAAGTATGCGAATACCCAATTTGTCTCCCTGCCCAGATAAAAAACTTAACACCAAATTCGGGATTCTTTACATTTTTCAGCACCTCAATCACAAACTCCCCATCTAATTTCTCCCTATATTGCCTAAGAAACTTCTGGGTTTTATCCCTGAACCCATCGTTACTACTTTGAATCGCATTTGCAACCAAAACAGCATCTCTATTAGAACTAGTACTTTCACCAAGATCGTTACTTTTTACCAAGCCCACGTTTTTCTTATCAAAATCACTAATACCCAGTAATGAATTACGCAAGAATTCAAATTCAGAAGATGGAATGGAATCGCCCTGAGTGTTCTCTTTTGGAATATGATCCTCAGGATCGATAAGCCCTTCGAGGTTGTCGTCCTCTGGTACAGTGGAGCTGATGAAGCGGGTGATGACTTGCGGTTTAGGAGAGAGATGGAATTGGGATACTGTGTTTCGAGGGAAAATTGAACGTCCGGGTTTGCATTGGGGTATCAGAGTGTGAAGTGAGAGAGAGAAGAGGGCTTTGACCACTCTTCCGCTGCTCATTTCATTGTATCAAAATCAAGTTGTGAGGAGGTGGTTGGAGGTGTCCCGAAGGGTTTTTAGGGTTTAACGCAGGAATGAGTACAAGGGAGATTCTTCAATAAGAAAATGCCTGAAAAATAGTGGCGTGTTTTTATCCAAATAATTTCATCTTTGATTATTTGCTTAAGGACAAAAAAATCATTTTTATCAATGTAATTACTAAATTTTGTATTTTTTTTTTCACCAAATATATAGATCATAAAGGATGAATATCGGGATGGAAGTTTTTCCCTATAGATTTACTAGGCACAAAATAATTTTGTTGTCATACATAATCTAAATAACGCATTAATCAAATAAATTAAAAATAAAAAGAATTGCACTAAATGCTGGTTTAGGTGGTCATCTAAAAGTGTTTACAGTTATTTGATAGCTCCCACCTAGGTGGTAAAAAAAAAAAAAAAACTGCATTTTAAAGATTGTACTATATATAACTTGCTATATTATTATTTCTTTTGCGCCTGTGGCGGGTGCAATATTGGCCAATAATATAAAGTACAAACTATTCTTTTAAAAAAAATTTCAAGCAATGGATATAAAATGACTTATACTTTGATATGACAAAATACACTTAGCATTTTCAAAGTCTTACATTAATTAAAATCACAAATGAATATGAAAAATAAAAATTTATAACGGGAAAGAAGAAAAAGGACAATAGGTATACAATTTGAGAAAATTAAAAATAGCATAAATTATTTTTAGGATATTTGTATTTATCACTTTTTCATTTTGAATACCTATGTTTTTATTTTTACACTTTAGGTATTCATATTTTGCAAAATGGGGAAGCACAAACACCATTAGCGATGGGTTATTATTATTTTTTTATTAAAAAAATTAGAATCAAGGATACTCAATGGAAAAAGTTTCGATTTGTTATTTTAAAAAGGAATCCATACTTTCATACAATCATTCCTTTTAAGAAGAAATCTATTGTGTATATTTTTTATTGAAAGGATTGGTTATATAACTATTGTGATATCTGTTAGATTTGATGTGGTTAGACCAATTTTTTCTTTTCTTTTCTGTCAAGATGTGGTTAGAAAATGTTTTACAATTAAGAAGACCATCTAAAACTTCAAGAGCAAAGTTTGAATCTAGTGGAGATGAGAAAATTGAGGTCAATCTATAATTCATTTTGCTATGATAGATCTCCATTGCGATGGTGGAAAACAAAACCGGCAAGAACCCTTATCTCCCACTGATTGCTAACGGTGTTAGTTTTTCCTCAATGCATATAATATAATATGGGTATTCAAATTGTCAAAAATAAAAATATAGGCACCTAAAGTGAAAAAGTGAAAAAAAAAAAGGAAAGAAACATAGGTAATCTAAATATATTTTACCATGAAAATATAGTCACCACGAAATTAAGAAAAAATGATTCGTTGATTTTGGGAAGCACAACCGAGCACAATGGCTTAAAGCTAGAAAGAAAGAAGGTTGTCCCTAGAATTTAAAGACTGGTATGTTCGGTTTTCCCTAAAATTTAAAGACGTGTATGTTTGCTGCAATATAACTTTTCCGAGTTCAATTGACAGTATATTTTCGTGTTTAAAATGACAAACCATTTCACTTGGATTATTTCAAGTGTGAACCAGCATTTCACATTGCGAGGTATCCCGGTGGCGGTCATTGGGACTATATATTAATCGGTCGTTCGGGCAACCGTATATCCACTCTGAATCCTACCAGTGAATTACATGAGTTGTGGTGCCGCCAATACACACCATTGGTTTGATGCACACTGCAACTCGCCAATGCATTTGAAGCATTAATTCGAGATAATGTCGAGCTAACAATCGTCTAAAACTTGATTACTGTTGCTGTGATGGAAAAAAAACCTCCAAGAGTACAATTCTATCTGAATACATACACACAACTGCTGTGGCGAGCAGAGTGAAGTTGAAACACCAGAAAACTGAAAATGCAGCATCAGCAGACCTTCATTCCATGGTCTGGTACGTGCCTCTCACTATCACTACATCCAGAAGGTCAAAAATTGCACCTACAACTTACAAAATAGGCATTGAATTGTGCAGTTTTCCTCGATGACAGATTATGAGATTGGAAAATGTTAGAACCAATTCGAAATGCTGAAATCTCGAAGCTTCCTGAGATGTCTCTCCATATCTTGTCTGGTTTTTGCCCACTCTTCCCTCTCTATCACAGTGGTTGGATCATCTCTCTCGCTCTAAAAGCACAAAAAATAAAAAAAAAAATAAAAGATGAATCCATCGTGCCTGTATGTAAAGGTTCAAAAGAAACATTTTAGTGAGTTTGAGATGGTCACCATAGGGATGATCTTGAAGGATGTTCCATTATTGCGAATAACAAGCAAATCCTTCTTCCTGTCTCTATTTCTTCCCTCTGGTACAGTGACCTGCAAAATCACAGATATCAGGCATATTGGCCATCTGTTCTCAAGGAGTATCGATAACCAAGCTAACAAAGGGAAATGCAAATTCATGTAGCACATGTTATATGCATGAAAGTTACTGAAATTTGGTCTAAGGAGCATCAACTAGCTTTTCCACTATTTCGAAGGGCAACTTCGACGTTATATCCGAAAGCCAAAAAGTGGTTAAGAGGCATTACTCTTAATCTTTGCCTACACTGCCTAGATTATTGTATCTGCCTGTCTAAACTAGCTACCATTAATTTGGAGTTTGTGCTTTTCATAATCAGGTGCTTTGATAAAACTTGAATGGGATCTTGTCTTGGTGGTAGAGGGAAACACCAAATATGGATCTCAAACAAAATAAGACACTGAGTAAAGTGGACACAACATGCACAGTTGCATTAGCTTCATATTTCTAGGTCGAATGCCTTAGGATTAGTGATTTGGTGGCCAAAGTTGCATCAGAAAAGATATGAACAAGATGTAATTGCCAAAAATAGTAGCACACAAAGTGTAGGTAAAGTGGAGATAACATACCTAGTTGGTATTTACATAGCTGTTGGAAAATGGAGAAAACAATGCTTGAAGCCAAAAGTTAGGGATGGTGTTGAGAGAAAAGAGAAAGGGGGTGAAAGTGAACCACAAGGACTATGAAATTCTGCTATAAATTTTTAATTGATTCTGTGAAAATTCATGTTCATGCAATATTTTTGCTTATGATATTGCATTCTTTTTGTCACAGAGACTGGCACTGATGGGAAAGAAAGAAATCTTACTATCACTTTAGCTCTAGTTATTGACTTTGTCCTTGAATCAATTGCATAAATCTCCTCAAAGTCAAGTACAAACTCAGGGTCATGCAACCTTCTGTTTCTGTAATGCTTTGTCAAGAACACCTGCAGCCAAGACAAACGAACTGAAATCCAATGCTGGTGAATAGACTTCAAAGCAAGACAAAAATACAAGAAAATAAAGAATGCTATAACTTCAGAATAATAGTCTTTTATAATTAACCAACCATCACTGAGAGAAGGAAGAGAAGCATGTATGGAAAATTAAATGGGTCTACTGATGATTTTAGAAAAAATCATCCTCAAACAAAGATTCAGACCATATTTACTCACTGTAGAGGTGATATCAGAAGATTCACATTCCTTTTAAGAATGATAAAGTAAAAATAATTGGGGAAAAAATGAATAAAAATATGATTTGCTATAAGATACTAGATCTTATATTTTGATGCCTCATGATCTTAATTTACAGAACAAATGTAATAGGAAAAATTGCAGATTGATAAAGACTTCCAAAGGCTTCCTCTTTCTAGGGAAGCCTTTTTTATCTCAAATGCCATGCACTGAAATTCTACTTGTTAGAGGATCCAATAGGCACATAAGTAATCATATCTCATGAGATGATGACATAAAACTAGGGTATGATTCCAGATGAATGTTTCACATTGTGTTAGCAGTAAGAAAGATTGAAAAATGTAAGTGATGCCACTGATGCAAATTTAGATGCTTTGAGCACATACAAACTATTCTAAACATATATTAGAGTAATCAACATCTAAGAATAAAGAGAACTTGAACAAATCAACTTGCTAAGTGGTGCACAAAAGAGCTTTTAACTGCACAGAGCCAGCCAACTCAAGATATTATAAACAACATATGACATGACAATATGAACAGTGACCATGCAAAAATAGAATGAAACCCAGGACATAGTTGGTCCCACAGGATCCTCTATGTGATATCTCCAAATAATCAAAACTACCTGAGTCTATTTCTGCAAAGTATTCAGGAATCGATGAATCCTACTTGAAGAAGCTTGTAAAACAAAGCAGTGATGTATTGGTAGAAAATATGAAGCTAATACATGATATCATGATTTGAATTCTCATAACAAGTTCACCTTTCCTGCAATTGAACTTTCTGGGGATTCTTTTTGTTGACATCAGAAGTGAAAAGATCGAGGGTTGTGGTAGGACTGAAAATGCATAGGAATAGACAGTAAAACAGATAAACCAGCTGGGATATACCTTTGTGATCTCCCTCTCAGACTTATACATAGGGTCCCGAGGAGCATCTATAGGAGGCTCAGTGACATTGTAACATCCATAATCACTCATGGCACACCGAATGTACTGAAAATTTCAAAAGTAAAACTTAGCTATCAGTAAATATACCCTGAGGCCATCAATCTATGCAACCAAGAATATAGTATCGAATTAAAACAAGTACAAACAGGCCATGAAGATTTTGAATGTTAATTAGGATTAGAGAAGATCCTGATAAAAAATATCAACCACTAAAAGACTACCTTTTGAGGCATTGGTGCAAGCACCCTCGGTATTGCATAAACATCTGTATCTGGTGGAGTGACATACATCTGTACCAAAGACAGCAATTTAAAGAAAATTATGGTAATTCACCAAGCAGGAAATAATTCATAAAAAGATCAAGCATCTTTTCCGGTTAGTGGTGAGAGAGGAATTATGCAATTTGTAATGTTGTGTATTTCAAATCCCTCAAATTATACTCCTAGATGTTTGCCAATTCCAAGAGAATATAAAGACAACCGTGTGGAAATGAATCAACAGACTGAGTAGTGGAGGGAAAAAGAAATGTGATTGTCCCTTTTTTGTTTGGGTGAAATATTCTCTTTTCTTGTTTGGTTAACACTACAAAAGTAAACTGTAACGAGATGAAGGATCGTTGAATTAAATTAGCCCCATCTTATTTTTCTCATATTGCCATTAGGCCATTTTGTATCTTGCAGGTGTAGTTGTATTGTAATAGGGGGAAAATCTGTTACCTCACAATTATTAAAGATGAAAGATGGCTTCTGATTTATGAATTATTAATGTTACATGTTTTGTATAATGTGCACATAACAATATAAGGCATTAAAATGATTTTGACTGATATCAACATCAGATGGCCATTATCATACCACACCATTAATCATTAGTAAAATAGCTAGTTGCACCACTACTTTTGATTACTACCATGGTAAATATAAAACATTAGGAAAACTTTCAAGCAAAACAAGTACACCCTTAGCTGTAATTCCATCCATTGAGAACCATATTGAAGAGGAACAAAATAACGTCAATAATCTATCCACTCCTGCTCAGTTTCCTCATTTCCACAATCACTTACCACTAAAAATTATAAAGAAATGAAACCTTTTAAGATTACTACGAGAATGCTACTATGAGAAACTTGATGTCTCTCGGTATTGATTACAATACCAAAGAACCTTTTCCAGAATACAAACACATTTCTCTTCATTTCCTTCCTCTTCACTGCAATCAATCCAACCATGCCCAGTTCACGAATTCATCAACACTCCACTTCACAAAAATATCCCATTTTATCTATTTCCAAATAACGTTCAATTTCTTAATAAAAAACGGAGTATAAAAACAAAACGAAAAGAAGATATTCCAAGCAAAGTTAAAACAAAAGATTACTCGCCACTGAAACGAAGCAAAAACAAACCTCTCTGAAATCGTAGACATCATTATCCGGGTCAGGAGGCTTTCTGATAAAGAAATCACAATCCAAAAGACTAATCTTATGAAACTCATCCTCATTAATCCTATAATCAACAACCATCTCCGAATCCCAACCCTGCGTGGACACGAAACTCTTACTATGCACCATTGCTATATCTTCATCACCACTACTGACAGTACCAGCAGCAGCAGCGGCGAGGGGGTCATACTCGACCTCGAAATCCTTTTTATTATCAACCTCCTCCACCTCGTCGTCCTCCATGTCGTAGTCGTCGGGGCTACCGCTGTCGGCATCGCCATCATCGACACGGACGAGGAAGGGATTGTGGGAGGGTTTTCTGGTGAGGGAAGTGATGGAAAGGTTGAGGAGTGGAGAGTGGAGAGGGAAAGAAGAAGAGGGGATTCTGGCTGTGGTAATTGGAGGGGGTTTTGGAACGAGAAAGGGTGGCAGAAAGAGAGAGTTTATGGTTGAGGTGGTGGTCATGGGTTTTGGGAGGAATTGGGAGGAGAGAGAAAGACAACTGAGTTGCAGAGACTGTTAGCGAGAGCGAGGAGGAAGAAAAGTTTGTACTTCCGGATTGGGTAAACTGAGAACGAAAAAAGAAAAAAAGGAATAATAAATAATGCGTATGCGTTCAGTCTTTTAAGAGCATTAGTGTAAATTACATCATACAAAACACCTTCCGAATGAGAAGGGGGGACATATTTATAGTAGTCAAAAGAAGAAGTACCAAAGTCATGAGAGGGTTTAACCGCCCTTCTGAATGTACGATTTTATGATTTTTTTATGTTAAAATAAATATAAAATTATTGAAAGGTAAAATTTTGGTAGAATTATTTATTTTGATGTTGGATTATAAAAACTTAATACTAATTTTATATATTTAAATAAATAATAAAATTATAATTTTAATAATCATACATATATTAATTTATAATAAAGACAAAATAAGGTAGAGGAGAGGGAAAAAATTTCCTCATAATCCACGTTAGGCTATTTGTAACTATATTTTCCTTCTATGGTATTAGATGGTATGTATTTCTACTCTTTAGCATCTCAACGAACATTTTTGCTTAAAAAGTTATTACTTTATTTTTAAATTTCTTCATAAAAGTTTATTAGTAATTTTAAAAATTTATTTAAAAGTCTAATAATAATTTTTATTTAATTGAAATTAAAAAAAAAACAAAACAAACAAAAAGTTGCATGAAAACATTTCTTTTCAAAGAAATCATCTTACCTTAACGGAATATGTAGCTAGATTTGTATAAAGGCTGGTTTTAAATCGTAAATTGATTAAACTCGAACTGTTGGACCTTAAGGATTCAAGAGATTTAAGAGAGTGGAATCGTTCGAACCGATAGGTCATGAATTATCGAACTGACTCGCCATTGAATTAACAGGTTGACACAGCCAATTCACCTCCTTCAAAAAAGAAGGAGAAAGATGGCCATTAAGTCGGAAAAAAAAATTAGATGATATCCATTAAATCATAACATATCAAAATAACTTTCTTTGTAATAGTGAATAACAATTTTTTAAAAATAATATCATTAAATTAATGATAAATTACTACTTATAAATTAATTATGTATTAAGAATAGATCAAAATTCAATTTAAGTTAATATAAATATTTTTTATAAAACTTTTCAAATGTTAAAGACTTAAATATGATGAAAAAATAAAATTTAAGGAAAAAAATAAAAAGTTAGAATCATGTTAAATAATAAATTAATAAATTAATATACTTTAAAAAAAATGTTACGTTATTAAAATTTATTAACATATTTAAAAAATTAATAAAAAATATTTAATGGCCAACTTACCCCACAAACCAATCATGATTGAATGTAGTTAAGCACTTGAACCAGCAATTTTAAGCCGAGCTGGCCCGGTGGGCTAAACTACATACAGCACCATATGGAAGGAGCTCAATTTTGTTCCTTCGTCATGCGGCTATTGTGCATAGGAAACCAATGCACATGATCTTAATTTAATCTTCCAATCTTGTAGCTATAAGCCCTATAAATAACAACATTTGAATAGAGTAATTTAGTATCTACTGTGATAATAATAATCCAACAACTCTCATATAATCAATATTAATTTTCACTTGTAATAGCTCCTTTTGAATGTAGTATTTTAAACTCAGGATATAAACCATAATTATGTTGCCACTATATCTATTTTCTCAACTTTTGTTGTGTTTGTAATTGTATTAAGAACTAAACCATCAAAATTTAGATGTACCTAAATTTTTTTTCCATTTCAAGTTTTTTAATTCAATCGAATAAATTTGCTTATACTTCCTAATTGATTCCTAATATTCAAAAGTAAGTTTTCAAATAGTCTGTACATGATTCTCATGTACCGAGTTAGGTTAAAAAAAAATTTATCATTTCTTGAAATTCATAGGTGCTAAATAGGGTTAGATAAAAAAATTATGACTCACAGATCGAATTGTAAACCAAATCAGAATACTGGTTTTTTTTTTTTAAATCATTGGATTTAAGGTTTAGTTTGATTATATATAAATGGTTCGCGATTCTATTCAAGAAAGTGAACTGAATCGTATGGTTTTGGATCAAACCAAATCATATAATTTTGAATTAAATTGAATCGTTTAGTTAAACAAAAAAAAAATTCATATAATTATTTCATACTTTTTTATATTTTTTTATCAATATCCATAGATTTTATTAAATTTTCCATATCTTGTTATTCTTTATCTTAATTTTATGTCAATTATTAAGATTAAATTGAGTAAATTTTATCTTAAATTTCATATTAATTGGAGATAAAAATACTTAGTAAAAATTTGATACAAACAATTCGAACTATAAATCAAATCAGACCAAACCGGTTTTAATTAAATTTAAAAAATTTATGAACCGAACTGTATGGTTAGGTTTAACTTTAAAAGAAAAAAAATAAAATTAAACCGTTAGATTAGGTTCGACTCAATAAGAGGAGCGGACCATACTGAGTCCAACCTAACTGCGCCCTTCCTAGTGCTAAAGCATGATGTCAAATATGAACTACTTTCAAGGATAAACATTTATTTTTTCCCTCTTTTTGATTGCACAATTTATATAATCCAAGTTAATAAATATTCATTAACATTTGAATTCCTATATTCAATAAATTCCTAACCTTTATATACTTCTTGAATTTCTCTACAAGTACAAAAAGACATGTTGAAGGTCTTTATCTCTATTATTACACCTAGACAAGTAATATCTTCTTAAATTTGTTGAGTAATTAAGTTTTTTGTAGTAAGTAAACTATCAATCAATTCTCCTAACTAAAAGGAGGAAGAAGAAAAAATGCCCTTATTATCATTTTGTTTAAGTTTTCTATGTTTGGTTCTAATAAGCTTTGCCTACAAAACTTTCCTATTTTGGATTTCCTAACAAATTTTGATGACACATCCTTTGTTTCTATTGCTAAATCTATAGGACAAGTCTACCCATCTCCTTTAGAGAAGCAATTATTTCCTTAACTAACCTAATGCATTTGATTTTTCTTAGCTACTCCATTTTATGAAAAGTTTCAAATTACATAGGTTGATTTAGACATAATTATTTGTGGTAATTTGCTTACTTGCATATAAGGAGTGAGGAGAGCTTTAAGCAATGTCTTGGCAAGGATTAATTGACTTACCTACTATCTTAAGATGTCAAGCTTTCTAACCAATTAACTTTCTTTAAGCTTTTCCATTAAGATGTTCTACATTAGATTTCACCCCTTTATGGAGGAGAGTTCTTAGATATTTATCAAAAGATTCCATTTTAGGAAAAATAAGAAAGTAAGTTAGTTTCTCTTTAATATTTGCTAAAGTGTTTCTAAATCGAAAAATGGATGACTTTTGTTAGTTTATTTTAAGAAAGAAGAAAGCACCTGCTTAATGGTTTTTGTATTCTCCTATAGGCTTATGCCAACAGTATAATGTCATTAGTAAATATTATACACAATATGAATAAGGGAGCTCCGCTAAGTTTGAAACTTTCCCAATCGCCAAAATCAAACCTTTTTCTTTACCATTCTACTAAAAAATTTTAAGTTTAGAATAAATAAGTAAAGGATAAACAATCCCTTTATTAAATTCCTCTACTAGGGAAAAAAGAATCTAAAGGTCACCCATTGAGTAAGACTTCCATGGAAATAATAGACAAATAATAATCAACCAACTCAATTCACCAAGAAGGAACGTTAAGGTTGATTAAGGTCTAATGTGAAGAGTCCCATTCAATGGTATTATAGGTCTTTTCAAGATTTAATTTAATAATCATACATTCCTTCTTCTAGATTTCTTTTCAAAATATTAATGATTTCATTTATTAATATTATATTTTCTATAGCTTTCCTTCCTAGCATGAAGCTTAATTGGGTAAGATGAACAATTAAGTCAAGTATAGGCCTCAAGCGATTCACTAAAATTTTTTAGATGACTTTGTATAAAGTTGTACATAGTTTAATTGGTCAAAATTGTTCGATGTGATCTACTCCACTTTGCTTGGGAATTAGGTAGAGTTATGCTTGATTTAGTTGCCAAGGAAGCCTACGTATAAGGAATATTTTTTTAATTAGATTTTCAATTGATAGACTTGGGAAGCTATACCATTTCTTGAAAAAGAAAGTGTAGAAACCATCCTTTCCCATGCCTTCTAGGAGCTAATAGTGGCAAGGGCATTCAATATTTCCAAGAGAATTGGGTGGTTTGGTTAATTCTTGTTTATCTTGGTTTAAAAGGCCACACTTAAAAACTTTAATATCGAACTGTCTAAGGTACTTCTAGCCTTTGTTGTAGTGAAAATGGTCTTAAAGTAATTATTTATTTAGCTTTGAATCTCCTTTAAACTATACACCCAGGTACCCCTTTCATTTTGAAGAGTTAAAATTCTGTTTTTTGTTCTTCTCATTTGCATACTTAAAATGATAGTAGGAGGGATCGAATCTCCATCCCTTATCCATTTTTTTCTTACTTTAGATTTCCATAGCTACTATTCTCTATATAGTAGGTTGTTTAATGATTTAAGGAGATTACTAAATCTGAAGGGGAGTTTGTTAAGACCTTATCTATTCTAGCTAATCTCTAAAGGACCTTTCTTTTTGAATATGTATAATACCAAAAACCTTAGTATCGTCTTTAGGTTTTGGCTAGTAAAGATTTAATTGAGATTGGGCTTTACGTAATTGTGTGAGCCTATAAGACAAAGAATAGTAGGGGGCACCGTGGTATTAGTTAGAGTGATTACTGTAAGCCCCAAAGTTCAGCCAAGTAACCGTAGGATTGAATTTAGAACCCAAGGTTTAGGGCGATCGGCTAAAGGATCCGATCACACCCAAATTATAAACTATTGAGAGAAATATTAGTAAAAATGACCCCGTAAACTTAAATTTAAGAAAATAAATAGCAAAATAGAAGACTATAAAATTTTCAAATTTTAAGCATAATAACTTCTAATTACCGAAAAGGTAAAAAGTGTAATATAATAACCAATAAATTATTAGAGATAGATTATATGTATACTAAAAATTTTAGAATGACCAAAATAATATTTAGGAATGTTCACGTGTACCCTACATGTATTTACGTGTAGATAAAAATACGCGTAATTACTAAAATTGGCCGAAAACTAAGCAAATAATTAAAGAAAAATATAAAATAATTATGGAAAAATAAGAAAAAATCAAAAGATGATAAGATGAATCAAGATAAGGTCGTGGCAAGTCCAAAGTTGCAAAATAAAAATTAGCCAATAAAAATTGAACAACACAAAAGCAAAAAATTAAGGAATTTGGACAAAGTCTTGTCAAATTAATGCATATTAATTACAGCAAATGTCTATAAATAGGAAAAAAATTTACAGAGCTCATTTGGATAGTTTGGAAAGTGAGAAAATTAGGGAGAGCCGAAAATTCGAGAGAAAATCCAGAAAATAAAAAAAATAAGAAAAACTGTGCAGTTAAGGGTTTTAAAATGAACCCCTACCACCACACGGTGGTGGCAGCGCCCATTCTGGCCAACAAGGCCACGGCGGCCCGCGGTGGCCGGAGCCACCCAAACCGGTGAGTCCAAATTCCAGCCCGATTCTTGTGAAATTTTATAAAAATAGTAAATATAATTAGAAAATTATGAATTTTGTTATTCTGAGATATTTTTATATGTAGTTTGTAGGAAAAATATTATTTAGATGAAAACATGTCCCGTAATATAGGGTCCTTAAGAAATCATGCAAAACCGAGCACATTTCGGTTTAGAAATAAATGACCTTAGGAGTATAGTTTGGAGCTCAATTTTTTTCTGTAGGATGCTCATGTGATATAGAATAGTGCTATGAAGCCATTTTTTTAAAATTAATTTTCTAAATTTTTAAGTTAATTTTTAGCCCTAAAATGATGGTAAAATTGGGTGATTTAGGGTTAATTAGGTGATTAGGATGTTAATTACTGATTGAGATAGTAATTAGATGTTTAGGGATGTTAATCTCTTATGTGGAAACCTAATTCTAGTCTATGGAGTGTTAAGTGTAAGTAATGAAGGTGTTATGTGGTAAATGTAGAAAATTAGGAAAATGTAGAATTAAAAATTAATAAATATGAAAAAATTAGGTTTAATTAGATAATAAAATAATAAAAATCAGAACATAACAAATCTGAAACAAAATTCAATTTTAGGTAATTATATGAAAAATATAAAAATTTCTCACAATATGAGTAAATTCGGTACACTAATACGGATTTTAGTGTACCAGATGGAATAAAATGATAACTAGGGGTAGTAATCATATTTAGGAGATCGGGAAGTAATGTGATTAATTTCACATTATGAGTTGAACAAATTTCTAGGGTCCGGGTACAAAACAGTACCTAGAAATCGAACTAGAATCTAATTTAGAAATCGATGCGAAAACCGAACCTGAACCTAACCCCAACCCTAAAATAATTATAAAAGACTTAATACCTAGATAATTAGGTATATTTAACCTTAAACAAAACCTAACAATAAGCGTTATCGGATAAAATGAACTTATAATATTATATGAAATACTGAAACCACGTTCGTGTTATAGGGATGATCGGCGATGGCCTGAGCAAATCAGACCTCGAGTGAGTAAGCGAGGAGTCGAGGTAAGTTGGGATTAATACGATGCTGTATTTTGGAGGCTTAAGATTATGCTTGGTTGTGCTTGTTAGATAGAGAATGTGTGCATGTGCTTGATTATGGGTGATGCTGTGATTTTGTTTGTTGCTCTGGCACATATTGTATGACTTATATGAAATGATTGATCACCCTAAACTGAACTTAATTAAATATCCGATCAGTAATCATAATCGGACATGCATAGCAACCCGTTAGGGGAACTTAGGACTCTCCGACCAAATACCGACCCCTTCGGAAGGGATAGCGCAGGATTGCAAAATGGTCCCTTCTTCATCCTCAGTCGAACTAAGTGACAGGAGAGGAGGTCGCGGCGAGGGTGAAGACAGTGGTTCGAAGGTAGTTACGGGAGGAGCAAGGTCTCCATTACACAAGCCTGGGTTTGGTCGTGAGCTATTGCATTAACGATAACTCCTCAACCCGGATTAGAGCGGGCGTAATTTCTCTAATTTCACGACGGGCTGGACAACGTCGTGTGATGGTATTTGCTTGCACATGCATTGCACCTAATAAGTGATGGAAAACCTTGTTGTGTGTATGGTATAGTTTTAAGTCCTCCGTCCTAACTTACTGAGCTGTGGTTGCTCACATCCCTATAGACATCGTGCAGGTGCTGGCTAAGAAGCGGCCACAACTACTCTGAAGCTAGCAACTGCTGGATCCTGGGGAGTGAGGAAAAATATTGAAGAACGAACATATATTTTAGAACGAACATATATTTTTAAGGTTTAAGCTTTTACTTTAGAACTTCTCATTTTTTTTTAATAATGTAATAACTAGGAAATATATTTCCGAGAAACATCGCAAACGATAATTGTAATCACAAATTATAGTGAATATATGTATTTCCTCACTTTTTTGTAGAGGAATGATTTATTTAAATTACAAACTGTTTACTTCAAAGCGGGTTAGTCGTTGACGCCTTATGTAGATCAGGTCTAAGATAGCGGTTGTAAGGCCAACTTCTATCTTAGGGTGGTTTACACGGCGGGGCTGTTACGACTCTACCGCTTCGGGGCGTGACAATTACTCCAATGTTTGAGTTAGATTGGTGTGCAAGGAAAGTAATAATACTTGAATGTAAAGAATAAGCTCTAGTATGCGAAATATTAAGTAGTTTACCATTAGGTGGTAATCTTGTACTTATAGAAATGTGGAGCTGTTGGTTGGAGAGGAGTTAGTGGGCAAAAGTAACATTTATAAGCAATGGGGTAGTGGAGTGCAAGGTCCAACGTGAGTTGCAACTATAAGGGGTAGTTATTGACTTAATCACACAGCCTTATCTATAATCTTCTAGTTGTCAATGGCTTCTATAGTTGGATAGGTCATATAATGGGCCTAAGCCGAGGTTATTTGTAAGGATATGAAGGTCTGGTTTAAAGAGACATGGTATAGGCCATAAGTTTAGTCAGATTGGCACAAGCCTAAAGGGCCCATATCCAAAAGCCCTATCAACACTTATACCCCCCTTCTTCTTTGCAATTGGCGGACCCGAGAAAATTACTACTAGGGACGAGGTAAGTGCTCTAGCCCCAATACGGGATACAGGAGGTCCGTCCTCCTTAGTCATTAAGGGGTTCCGAGTAGTTAACCCTTTGTCTATTAGGGTAGAAGAGACATAAGAGGGGATTCAGATTGATAATTTATGAGGTCAAACAATATGACATGATTTACGGAGACTAAGGAGTGAGCAAAATACTCATTTGTTGAGTTAGATGATTGACCCAACGTAAATACTGAATGGGCCGAGCTAGGCACTTCAAGCCAAGATGAAGGTTCAATAGATGGGGTAGTTTAAACAATAAGGATATAGAGCAGAGGTGTTGAGTATGCAGACGTGTTAGACGGTTTAGGTTGGCAGGACTAAGTTGAGCTGACCACTATCTGGGCGGCTCCTATTTGTTCGTGTCGAGACTTAGTGTTGTTAAAGTGCTGAAGAAGTTCTCTTGATGACATGGAAGTTGAATGAGCCTTGGGAAAACTTCTTGTAAAAGTAACATTTCAAATTCTTACTTTATCGCGCGCTTTCATAGTGCAATAAATGTAACGTGCCAGGTATCCTATTTCTATAGACTTACGTATAGTTGCATACGTTTTATCTTTTGAATGCAACTGTTTGATTAAAATTGTCTCTATGTGTTTGCGTCATAACATTTCACATGTCTCTATAAACCTACCTCTGGAACTACCTTAGGAAGAAGTTGTTTGAAGGCTTGGACTCATCAGTGAAAAACTGATAAGACATGTTCATGGTAATAGAATTACTTGGGATAGCAAACTTCTGGATGTAGTAGACTCCATTGGTCTGAACTGGGACCTAAAAGGTGCTCCCCTTAAGTGGTGCCAAAGCAGCTTAAGAGATTGAGGACTTCGTGGCTTTGAGTGTATCGGGGAAGGGGGCAATTAGGAGATTAATGCTGGGGAAACAATATAGAGGTACTATTCTCGATTGAGCTTTGAGTTGTTCCTGAGTATAGAGAAGGAAGACTGTCATGAATGCCATCTTAAGCAAGTGGTTGGAAGGTATAAGTCCATCTTCACTGAGAGTTGCCTCTTTTATCGTACTAGCATGGGCTTGCTTGAAGCAGTTTTTCGTTTGTAGCGTTAAGGAATAGGGAGTCCTATTTGCTCGTACTGGTCATGGCAGATTTTTGTAAGTGTCATGCTTTTTTTTTTTTTTGTATTGACAATGTTTATTTGTTTCCTTGCAAGTGAGAAACTGGTTAAAAGGATAGAGGTACCCTATACTTCTAGAGCTAAGTTGATGAGGTGACGTTAGGCTAAGGTGAAGCCGACCCCAGGGGCAAGGCCATGGAGTCGAGATCAGGGGTAGAAGAGATTAGTAAGATCAAGCAGACTACTTTACCCCAAAGGATTCCTCTTGTTTGTCCCCTACAAAGCTGCTAGCTATTAAGCCTATTAGCATGGTCCTTCCCTCCATCTGTTGTATCCCCACTTCTATGCCTATAATAGTAATAGATGACTCTATTAGTGTCAACAGACGTAGTGATGCTTGCCCAGGGATGAGAAGCATGTTGCCAGAGCTACTTCCCCGACGAAGACAGCAAGGTAGAAAAGGAAGGCCTTAGAAACTGCTAAGGACAAGGCCTTTGCGAGGTTAAGATCTAAGGTGGGAGAGATTAGCAAGATTGAGTCGGCTGCTTTGCCTTAGGGGATTCCTTTTATTGGTCCCCTCATAGAACTGTTGGCTATTAAACCTGTAAGCATGATCTTTCTCTCCATCAGTTCTATCCTTACCTCTACACCCATAACAGTTGTAGATGACTCCACTAGCGTCGACGAGCTGGATGTAGTGATGCTTACCCTATTTGATAGGGATAAGGAGAGGCTAGCTGAAGCCAGTGCCTTGGTGGAGACACTAAGGTAGAAAAGGAAGGCCCTAAAAACTGCTAGGGACAAAGGCCTTGAGGCAAAGAAGATGAAGAAGGGGTGGGAGCCTATTAGTTAGTCATTCGTCCACAACTGGCCTTCAAGTCATCCCTACAGTTGTGCCGATAACCTCAGGGACTGTTACACTCTGAAGTTACAAAGTCGTAATAGTCTTGTTGTGTAAACTATTCTATGATAATAACTAGCCTGATAGTACTTACTATAGACATGTTCTATACAAGGCATCGATGACTCCTCGCTTTGAAGTAAATAGTCCAATTAAGAGTTGAGCTAAAGTTACAGTAATTATCAAGAACTTTAAGGTACATTCTACAGAACTTCCTAGGAAATTCTACATCAACGCAACAGTCAGCTAATTTACATATCAACTATCAGTGTTTCAGTCTTAAGTTACTAAAGAGACTCTAGATATACATTAACCACTAGACGAATTGATTTTCATACCTTAGGCTTCAAAAGAACTAACCTCTGGATAATTGTAGGGTGACATATTACTTGGGGTATTCAGAAATCAAGACTTGCAAAAGGACCTATACGGATATGAGCAACTACAGCTTAGTAACTTGAATTGGAGACTTGTTAATGTATATAAACACAAATAAGATTATCAAGCAATTATTTTCATGCAATACAACAAGCAAGTATCATCACATAATATAGTTCGGTCCGTTGCGAAATCAGAGAAATTTCACTCGCTCTAATTTAGATTGAAGAGTTTTCATGTTATGTAACAGTTCACAAGCAAACCCAAGTTTGTGCAATGGAGATATTGCTCCTCCTAAGACTATCCTTCGAACCAATGCCCTCATCTTCACTGCGACCTCCTCTCCTGTCACTCAGTTCTACTAAGGATGAGGAAAAGACCAATTTGCTATCTAATGCTATCTTTTTCGAAGGTGTCGGTGTTTGGTTGGAGAATCGTAATGATCCCTTAAAGGGTTGCAATGCACGACAATTTAGGGCATAAGAGCCGATTAAGATTAAGTTCCATTTAGAGTGTTTAAACGATTTTACACCAATCTAGTCATAATACATAATCAATCACAACATAAATTTCAACACGAATTTAGATACATAAACACATGGATAAACTACTTACAATCACAATCACATACAATCCTAAGTCTCCGAGTACCTTAAAATAGCACTCCAATACGGTAAAGTAAAAACTCAACTTACTTGGAATTCTCGGTCGCCCAATTACTTAATTGTAGGTCGGTTCATCTCCAGGTATGCTATAATACAAATACGTCTTTTTAATACTTATAATTTGATACATATTTTAAGTTATAATTTAACTCACTTCTCCATATATGCCTATTATTTACTAATAATTCACTTTACCTTAGTTCGAGATTCGATTTCTAAATTAGATTTCAATTTTGATTCTGTATTGTCTTTGACTACGAGGAATCTTACATACGCTTGAATCCTAATGTGAAATTAATCACATTAAGATCAAGTATTCTAATATCATATTGAGTCTTAATTTAGTGTTCAAACCTATTCAGTATACTCTCATTTTAATTGGGGTACCGAATTTACTCTTGATGGAGGAAATCTTACATTTTTTATACAATTACCTAAAATTAAATTTTGTTTCAAATTTATTATGTATTGATTTTTATTATTATATTATCCAAATAAACCTAATTTTTCATATTTATTAAATTTTCAATTCTACGTATTCCTAATTTCTTACAATTACCACATAATTCCTATATTAATTACATTTAACACTCCAAAGATTAAGATTAGGTTTCCAAATTAGAGATTAACATTCTTAAACATCTAATTACCTTCTAAATCAGTAATTAATCACTTAATCACCTAATTAATCTAAAATTACCCATTTTTTTCATCATTTTAGGGCAAAAAAATTACTTAAAAATTTCAATTTTTTTTTTTAAAAAATGGCTTTATAACACTATTCTATAAAAAAAATTTGAACTCCAAATTACACTCTTAAGCCTATTTATTTCTAATTCTAATTATGTTCAATTTTAGCTAATTTCTTAAGAAACCTATATTTACAAACATAATTAAATTTAATCACTATTTTTCCTTAATTCTACATACAATAAAACCTCAAAATAATTAATTTCATAATTTTCTGGGCAAAATAAATAATTTTAAGAAATTTTACAAAATCAGAGAAGATGTGAGACTCACCTAGTCCGATGACTTTTTGGCTTCTAACATTGGTTCAGGTGTGTCAGCCAGTCTAGGCGGTGGGTTTGGAGTGGGGTAGTGGTAGTGGTGGTGGTGGTGGTGGTGGTGGTGATGGTGGTGGTGATGGTGGTGTATGTGTATGGGTTTGGCCTTCTTGTTCCCTTTGCATAAATTTGGGACAAATTTCTAAAACCCTAATTTTTTTTTCTCAATTTCAGTACTCTCAATTTTTCTAAGGTTCTAATTGTTCAAATGAGTTTTGTAATTTTTCTTGCTATTTATAGAGCCTTGTAGGAAGTATTATGCATTAATTAGATAAGACATTGCACAAATTTCTTCAAATTTGCTTTTTGTATTGCTTGTTTTTGATTGGTTGATTTTTGTTCCTTACTTCCTTTGTTACTATGACCAAATATGGATCATTCCCTATTCCATTGATTTTTTTCTAATTTTTCCTTATTTATTTTCTAATTTTCTTTAATTATTTAATAAGTTTTCAGTTAATTTCAGGCAATTTAGGTAATTTCATGTATTTTTATCTATACGTAAATACATGTAGGGTATAAGTAAATATTCCTAATTATTATTTAGATCATTCTATGATTTTTAGTATATATATAATCTATCTTTAATAATTTATTAGTTATTAGATTGTACTTTTTGTCTTTCCGCCTTTTCGATAATTAACAAGTAATATACTTAAAATTTGAAAATTTTATAATTTCTTATTTTATTACTTATTTTCTTAAATTCAAGTTTGTAGAGTCATTTTTACTAATATTACTAACTATAGTTTATAATTTACGTTTGATCAGATCCTTTAACCGATCGCCTTAAACTTTATGTACTAAATTCGATCCTACGGTCACTAGGTTTATCTTTAGGGCTTACAGGGATGCCTTTTCTTGAGGTCTTGAACAAGTTTTAGTATTTAGAGATAATGCCAAACTCATTTAAGGATGTAGTATACGAGTCTTAGAATAAGGAGTTACGCCTTTAAGGGAGCAAATTTGAGACCACGAAGGCTAGGGGAAAGCTCTTAAGGAAAAAGTGGACCTTCATAGCAATGACATTACGTCACGCCACTGAGGTCTTAGCTTCGAGGCTTTAATGGGATCATATATCCTTGGTGATTGGGGCCATCCTCAAAGATTCGTCGAAGATGGAAGGGGATACTCCTATAGAGATGGTGGGTCACTTGAGCTCGTTCATTCGACAGGTTAGTCTTCGTCTCTTTAAATTGATATATTTCCTTATTGTTATTGCTTTGGTCTTAGTTTGTGTATTCCTTTTTAGTACCATGGTTAGGTATTGTTGTGCCTCTACAGCTACAATACGTTACTCAATCAGGTAAAGGGACTTTATGGGTAGTGTTTAGTGTATAGATGGGCCTAAGAGAGGTAGAGTCCTCCTTTAGGAAATATTTTGAAAATTTTAGCAAGGTTAATGGCCACTTGCACATCTATTATGTGTAGATGATTGTATTTAAGGGGAAGTTATAAGAGGTAAAGCAGGTTCGGGTTGATGCTGAGAAGACAGTTAAGCGGGCTAGTGAACTTAAGACTTAATTGGAGGACGAGCAGAGGATTAAGGCTTAACACTCTTATAAACTAGACAAAGAGAAGAAGGCCAAGGAAGAGCTTGAAAAGGAAAATGATAAGCTGAGGGCATTAGTCTCTAAGCTGAATATCAAGCTGGCAATGAAGGCATTTGAGTGTGGCAATACCAAAACAACTTTATTAGAGCTGGTTGATTAAGAAGTTGGGTTGGAGTAGAAAATTTAGGAGCTCTAAAAAGAAACCACGGAGATGAAGAAGATCATCTCTAAATTAGAGACTAGGGATGATATGAGTTCGTAGATGAACATACGAATACGATATCACACGTAACTAGGGGATGGGTATAAGTCGCAAGATGGTCTAAAAAGTAAATAATAGTCAAGGGTAAATAAGAGTTCTCGTGCACCGACGATGGATATAATGTAATAACGCTTTGCACGAGCTCGACTCTTACTTGATATAACGTATAAGTATGGCCTAAGATCACTCGCCATTAGTCCACGCTTGAATGGACTAGATAAGAGTAACTCAAGAAAAAAGTAGCTCAAGAAAAAAGTAGCTCAAGAAAAAAGTAGGATGATACTTAGTTCGAGAGAAAAAGTTCAGTCTATTTTTTTTGTATATGTTGTTTTTGTGGCTGTTACATTATGTGATTATTTATAATGCCTTATTCAGGCAAATTCTACGTTATAGAAAATGACAAAAAGAATCCCTATTTGCTAAATAAAAAGAAGAAGAATGTATAAGGAAAATGTGAAATCATGCGCAGCAAACATCCCCTGTTAGAAAGGATAATACGGTTGTTAGAAAGGACATCATGCGTGCGTTTGCACATTTTTATTTTGCGATTCTAACAATGATGCCAGTTGAACAGGGGCAATCCTTTGATTAGGTTTGTTTGGCATCGGTAGTTTAGCACCTTGATGGTTGGGGCTGGACAGGGGATGTTGGGTCGGCTTTAGATGGTCAGCCCTTTACAATCATTAGCTCGGCTTCAACTCTTTGGAGATGGTTGTTTTCCTGGTTTGGCGCTTTGATTGGGGTGCAAGGAAGGGTTGGCTCCAGGTGAAAGTTAATAACTTTGGAAACTTCCTAGATGGTGTGGAGAGCAAAGTAGCTTGGTGAATCGAACTGGGGAAAATACTGCTTTTCGGTGCTTAACTCTCTTTGGAGAGCTTGGCAGACCATGTGAGAGAGCCCTCTAGCTCGGAAGCGAATGATCGGTCCTCGATCCCTATTAAGGGAAGTGCTTAGTAAGGCTGCCTCCAATAAGGTTGTTATAGATTTCTACAAGATAGACTAATAGTTAGAGGAGCTAGAGGACATCTCCACTAAGTGTGCTTGGGTTATTCGAAACGAGGTACTTTCCCATCATCTTGAGCTTAACTTTAGCTTCCTAAGCTGGTTGGATGCTCCAACTCATCGGTAGAAGAGGGCAGCCCAAGTAAGAGAAAGAGATACTGCCTAAGTAGTTGATGCGATTTAAGGTGCCCTTCCTACGGCTGGGGTTAGTTAAGACACTTCTCCATTTACTTCTACCTTGATAGCTCAGCAGGAAGTCACTCCTAAGAGTGCTTCTAAGGATAATCTGGGTTTGGGTGATCCTCTTGCTAACCTAAGTTAGCAAATCAAAGCCCCTCCTTCTACAGCCCTAGGTCCTAGGCTAGTTATCTTAGGAGCAGGGGCCATTAGCGGATCAACCCTTCGAATAGATTGAAGCATTAGACTTTTTAGAGCTTTTAGGCTTTAACTTCTCATGGCATCGGTCTCTACTAGTATACGGGCCCATCCTCTCTCCCTTCTACTCTGACTAGTATAGAGAAGAGTGCTCGGTCACTAATGGATGGTTATGAATACAAGTCCTCCCTTAGAATAAGCTTGGAGAAGACCGAAGGATGTGCAAGGAAGTCGCAGCTACTTGAAGGTTGCCGTATACTGAGGAGTCCATTCAAAACTCTTAAGATTCTTGAGGATTTTGAAGAATTTAGTGCATTTGTTTACAGTCTTAAAGACAAATCTACTCAACATGGCTATTATGCAAGTGAGATTTTGTATGTATTGGACTTAATAAGGGGGCTTTGTATCCTTGATAGTTCGTATCTTTTTAGGGTTAGCCTCGATTCCCCTTTAGATGACTAGGAAGCCTAGGAATTTGCTAGAACCAATCCCAAATACGTATTTTTAAGGGTTCAACTTCATGTCATATTTTCTCATTTGGTTAAAGGCTTCCTATAAGTCATTGACATGATTATTAAGCTGTTTTCTCTTGATTATCATATCATCGATGTACACCTCCATGTTCCTCCGGAGTTGAGGCTTGAACAACTAGGTTACTATATGCTAATACATTGCCCTAGCATTTTTTAGGGCGAAGGGCATGACAATATAGTAGTATGTGCTGAAGCTAGTGACAAAAAAGGTATGGACTTTGTCATTCGAATCCATCTTGATTTAATTGTAGCTCGAAAAGGCATCTATGAAGCTAAACAAGGCATGTCCTTATGTGGAATCAACCAATTGGTTAATCTTGGGGAGAGGGAAGCAATTTTTGTACAAGCTTTGTTGAGGTCGGTATAATCGACACATATGCTCCACTTCTTGGACTTTTTCTTGACTAGTACTATATTTGCCAGTTAGGTTAGATACTTCTCCTCTTTGACAAAGCCCAATCTTAAATAGCTTTTGCATTTCTTCTTCTATTGTGGCTTACCTTTTTGGTGTAAAATGCCTCTTCTTTTGCTTGACAGGCTATGCACTTGAGTCAATAAAAAGGTTGTGGGTTGCCGGGTCAAGAGAGATCCTGGGTATGTTCGATGTTAATTAAGTAAGCATGTCTAAGTTGGCTTATAGGAGTGAAATTATCTCCTCCTTCACCTTGTGAAGGGTCTCAATCTTGACCTTGGTAGTCTGGTCGAGAGAGGCGTTGATCTGCACCTCTTTTGTTTTTTTAACTAGCTTACCTTTCTCAGTTGACTTCTCCAACAGCTCAGTCTTTAGAGTAAAGACACTATTTGCTTTGGTAGACTTGATATAAAGATCTCGGGAGAGCTTTTAGTTGCACTTACAAATTTCCACCCCAGTAGGGGTTGGAAATTTGGCCTTCAAATGGAGGGATGAGGTAATGGCTCTAAAAGCGTTCAAGCTCGGTCATCCCAAAAGAACATTATAGGGGAATGGGTAGTAAATTACAACGAACTCTACTGGTCATCATGTAACGTTGTTGCCATTGCCAAGCTCCATATCAAGAAGGATGATTCTTTTAGCTTGGACAGTTCTCTTATTGAAGCCAACGAGATTATGGTGATAAGATTGATTTTAACGAGTAACTTGCTTCGTATCCTTTCGTACATATGCAAGAAGAGGATGTCAATAGAGTTTCCAACGCCCACTATAATCTTGAGGACATTAAAATTGGCAATCCTTGCTCCTATTACAAGGGCATCTTCATGAGGGGTATTTACCCCCTTTAGGTCTTTGTCGGATAAAGAGATTGAAGTGTCTACCTTCTGCTTTTTTTCTCCGACAACTAATACCTTAAATAGTGCATTAGCTAAACGCTAGTGCTTAGCCAGTTCCCTAGGTATGGTCTCTATTGTGCCTTGAAGTAACAGAGTTGTAACAGTTCCATTGTGCAAATTATTCTATGGTAGAAGCTAACACTTTGGCTGCTATCGTAGACTTGATTTACACAAGGTATCAATGACTAATCCGCTTTAAAGTAAACAGTTCCTAAATAAACATGTTATTTACCTCGGTTAATAATGAAAGGTCTTGGAAGAATGGATTCTCACATGATTTGATTAGTACAATGCAGAAGCATTGGTATAATAAGACCTTAACCTTAACTTATGGGTTTATCTAGCGTCAGAGACACTAATCGTGGGTGGCTGGAGGTTAAGTTTAGAGATCACCGCTATAGGGCATGAGTGTAGATTGTGGGGATCACCTCATCGCTAAACTTAGGAGTTTGTATACTATTGGATTATTGGGAATAAAAACCTGTTTCATGAAACATGGAATTTCTCTCTCTCTCTCTCTCTCTCTCTCTCTCTCTCTCTCTCTCTCTCTCTCTCTCCTTCTCCATATATATATATATATGGTTAAAAACCTAAGTATTAGAACCTGGTTGTGATTGGTACTAATGTATCTCCAATTCTTACTTCGAAGGGCATTAAATCTGATGTTATATGCAGTACTGGTCAATTACATATATTTTCTTTGGTATACTGCTTGTACATGCATTTATATGGTTGTAAAATTAGCTTGATAATCTGCTTTTTAGTATAATATGAGAGATGACTCACTAAGCTCTTCTAACTTACTCCCCAATAGTTTCCTTTTGTAGGTTGATAGATAATCAGGTATGGGTTAAGAGTTGAGTGTTGAGTATATGTATTATGATACTTAGGAGATATAATCTAAAGATAGTTTGTATAGTAGATTTGAAACATTACTTGTGATTTACGGTTCTTATACTTCAATTTTATAATATCAGTAAGTTTACATTTTAGGTTTTTTACTACCTGATCTTATCATTTGATAGAAGATATAAATTCTTTACGGTTTTGAAGAACTGTAGAATATTGGATATCCATAGTTATTTATATTTTACAATATGTTAATTAATAAAAAATATTGGAAACCCTAATAATAAGTTATTTAAAATCTTATAATCTTTGACTTGCAAAGAGATTTTTATATCATGGGTACACATGTGATATGAAAATTTTAGATGATCCTACTATGTCCCCTTTAGGGTCATGACATAGTAAATGTAAGTGCACGTTATTTGGAGTCTATTGAGTTTTGAGAAATAATTGATTGTTTTTTTTTTTTCCAACTAACAATAGAATTCCTAAGAAAAGTATAAAAACCAGTAGTAGATTGTCGAGAATCTGAACATCTACCTTAATGACTATCACTATAAGCTCTTAAAATAAAATTAGAATCTTTTGAAAAAAATTAGCTAACAAATGTGAACGACAAGGCTTATCCATAAATTGGTTGAGAATATAAACTGAGTATGTAATATCCACCTTGGTTAGTGGTTATGGATAAGTACAATAACTTTCCAACAAGCTGCCTATATTTCTTTGAATCAATAAGATCAGTATCATTTGTGCTTGAGAATTTGTGATTAGCAATTATTAATGTGATAGCAAGCATGAACCAAGAAAACTAGCGTCAAACAACGAATCCAAAGCAAACTTTTATTGAGAAAAAAACCAATCCTTGAGAGGAACGAGCAAGTTCAAGTCTAATAAAATACTTAAGAATTTCCAAATCTTTGACCTTAGATTATGTATCCAACAATCACTTAAAATCATTAGTGAGCGTAAGATTCTTGCTAGCAATAGCAAGATCGTCAACATAAATGAACATAAGAAGCAGATTGTTACTATACCCTTAGTAGATAAAGAATAGTCATAATGTGATTGTGTAAAACCATATGTAAGAAAAGAAGCAATCAATTTAGCATTCCATTGCCTCGACGCTTGTTTAGACCCATATAAAGGTCTTATTAAGTCTGCAAACAAGTCTTCTCCTATTAAGAGACCTCCCTTTACTCCTCTTAATTTCTAATATTGGTGGAATACCGATAAGAACTTCTTCATCTAAATCACCATTTAGGAAAGCATTGTGGACATCCATTTGTTGGATGTGCCAATTGAAAATAGTAGCTAAAAAAAAAAAAAAGTAAACAGAAGTATGATTAATCATTAGACTAAACGTTTCATTATAGTCAAATCCTTCCTTTTCACTATATCCCTTTACAACCAATTGAGCTTTATAGCTATCAATGCTGCCATCAACTTTTATTTTCGAATTATACACCCACTTATAATCTATATTATGCTTTCTTGGAGGTAAAGGCATAATAGTCCATGTGTCGTTAGTTTCCAAAGCACCTAGTTCTTGATCCATTGGTATAAACTATAGATTTAGACTCATAGCTTATATATAAGATGAAGGCTTAAAGTGTTTAGTATTTTGAATAGTAAAAGCTAAAAAACAAAAAAAAAAAAGGAGATAAAGATATATATGATAAGACTTGTTGTATTGGATGAGATGTAGAAAAATGAGTAAAAAGAGAATCATAAAATGAATTGGCTAATATAGAGTGATGGTGATAATCAATTAAGTAAGAAGGTAATATGATTTATTTAGTACTTCATTGAAGTGAAGAATTAAGAGTAGAACATATAGGAATGGAATGATAAGAGATATGGTTAGAAGAATTGACAATATCAACTAATAAGGTCAATAATATCAACAGCAGTAGAAGTGTTATCAACATAAGTAGTACAATAGTAAGAATGATATCAATAGCAACAGAAGAAGAAACATTGGAAATAAAAGAAAGTATATTTTCAATGTAGGAAGAAGGAGAGTTTGACTGCAAAGACAAAGATGTATGTAGGGGTTGATTCAAAAATGGAAGAAATAGAGGAAATCTTGAATGGAAAAATGTGTTTAACAAAATGTATATCTCGTGAAACAATATACTTCTTGTCAATAAGATCATACAACTTGTAGCCTTTGAAGCTTATAAGATAATCAACCAATACACAAATATGAGAACAGGCATCAAATTCAATTTGATTTCTCTTAAGAGTAGAAGCAAAATATAATGATCTAAAGACACAAAAATGAGAAAAGGAAGGCTATTCATGAAAAAAAGGACCTGATATGGAGTTGGCCCTTCAAGAACAAAGTGGCCATGTGATTGATGATAAGAGTATTAGCTAGAATTGCATCTTCTAGGAATAAATAGGCAAAAAGATTGAGAAAACAAGGCTCTAGTAGTAGAAAGTAAATGTTGATGCTTATGTTCAACAATACTATTTTTTTTTTTTGGTGTTTATATACAAGTTATTTAACGAAGAACACCCACAGAAGAGTGAAAATCAGATAACAAGAACTCTTGATTGTTATTTGTCCTTATTATCTTAATTTTGCGATCAAATCGAGTAAGAACCACATTGTGGAAAGTGGAAATGATTAATGACAACTCTTGCTGAGTTATCATGAGATGAACCTAAGTTACCCTTATAAAGTCATTATCTATATAAGAAAACACTTATGCCCTTCTATAGTAGAAATAGCATAAGAACCTTATATATTGGTATGAAGAAGCTTAAATGCATAAGTTGTAATTCTGATGTGCAAAGAGAAAGAAGAACGTTGTTGTGTTGCTAAAGGGTATACTAAGTAATCAAATTTGTTACATGAAATTGATTTATCAAGCTTATGAATATCTTTCATTCTATCATAAAAAGGGTAACTAAATTTACATTGCCATACATAAAATATATTTGGCAAATCATGAAGAGCATGTGAAATGAAAGATGTCTTAAGGTTTTTACATGACAATGCATTATCCTTATGTAACGTGTAAAAAAATTTAAGAAAATGATTTTAAAGCGAGTGGCATTGTTATAATCTTTTCTATAGGCTTAAACCCATTTACCTACCTTAAAACCTATCCATATTACCCCTTTATTTGAAACCCTAATACCTTAAACCTTACCAAAACCCTCTTTGTTTACTTATTTTCTTTCCATTTTTGTCAGCCCTCTTCATCTTAGCTAAAACAAACTCTTAAAGCTTCAAATACTCAAGAAAAATCCATTTTTAAGCTCCTTTTAGGATACGGTAACTTTCTAGTCTCAAAAAACCTTTATTTTCATGGAGTTTCATAGAATTTCTTTACTAATCCAAATTTAAATGTTTAAATTATAGCTTTTCCTCTTTGGTTTGGTTTGTGTTTGTGTTTGAGATTCAAAGTCCAGATTCACTCATTTCAAGTAAGTATCCTTCTATCTATATTTTGTCCTTTAGTTTATAGTTGGTTTCTCTTGAAGTTATTGGTAGGCTTAATGATTAAGTGGCTCTTTGAGTTGAAATTTGTGGTTTTGATTGATTCAAAAGGAGTTTAAGTGATAGGTAATTGAGAGTTTTAAGTATATTTAAGGTTAGGTTAAATAATGGAAAAGAAATAATAAAATTAGAGTGCTTTTCGAAGGAGAAAAGATGTTAGTTTGTTGGTGGAATTGACATGATTAGTAATCATGACATGATCATGTCATTGATTGTGTCCAGTAATGGAGAATTAATGAGGATTTGACTTGAAGTGTTGGAGATTAACAAGGATATTAGTGGAGATAGTTATAAGGACAGCTATATTCTTGCCTTGGCTTTGTTCAACATCTAAGATCGATGTATTGGTTCTTATATTAGGTTCCTTTCACTTGGATTCCCCTATTCTCGTTGGGTATAGTTTGATTTTAGTTTAGCTTCTAATACGTAGTGCATGCTTATTGCTTATGCTTGTTAGAATAGTGAGAAAGAAACCAGATTAATTCATATTTGAATTAAATATTGTTTGCTGATTGTGCTTGTCATGGCTTATCCTTTAGAATAAGAGGGCAACTACTGATCATATGTAAGAATTCTCTAGTGAACTCGTACATGAGATGACATAACTAGATATAGTGTTCTCGGTTCTCGAGTGTTGGTCATATGACCTTCACTATAGTATAAGGTAGTAAATTAAAAAAGTTATATTTTATTCTATCTACCTCTTTATATGAGAGATCATGGTATGGTGGGGTTGTGAGTACCTCTTTGTTATATGTAGGCTTAAATTAAAGATAATTAACTTATTGTTTGTTATATTCTTATAAGAAATGCATGTGATTAACTGGTTTGGCATCGGTGTGTGCATGTACACTATGTGTTAAGCTTCAGCTCATTCTTTTATTTTTATAGGTGTAGGTATTCTTGATAAGATTGTTATTTGTGACGAGTTGAGGGTTTTCTACTATCTTTAGGTAGATAAATAGAGATAAATAGTTATATTGCATCGGGGATGTAATCAAATTGTGGAGATCAAGTAGTGATGCTGAGTAGGATTGCTAATATGAATTGTGGTTGTAAAATTAGAGATTTTGCTAATATTTATAAATGTAATTGCAATGAGTTGCTTGTGAGTCATTTTTTTGGATTGTTAAAATTGGAAGGTTATTTTAATATAGCTGATTTTTGAGGTTATAGTTTGTTTTAGAGCCTTAATATGTCATTAGACAACTAGGGAGACGTGGCGACTGTGGCATCCTTAGGTTTTGAGACGTTATAGCTTACAACTAAACGATGAATTTACTTTTTGCTCTAAGAAATACAGTCTACACTTCGCCTTAGCTTGACTAATCACATTTTGTGTGAAAAGAGTCTTAGATAAAAGCATCACTCTTAGTAAAAGTAATTATGCTTTTGTTGTCAAACACAATGTTTTGAAAGAGAAATAAGATTAAATTTGAATGAAAGAATATAAAGAACATTATGAAGTGTTAAATTGGAAGAAATGATTACTCTATCGATATGTATAGCAAGCAAACATGGCCTACTGGGTAATAGAACATAATTATGTGGAATCGATGAATATGAGTTGAAATTTTTGAGTGGATTGATCATATAATCAGTGGCTATAGAATCTAATATCCAATATACAATAGAATTCTTGTAAGAATAAGAAATACTTGGTAAAGAATTACATGTATTTGCCAAGCGAGTTGAATGAATAGCATTAGGTAAGAGCATAAGTATTATCCTACAGAATCCTTTTGAGACATTTAGTAGATTTAAAAGATGAAAAATCCAGTGCTTTGTCAAACTAACATTTGAACCTATACTAACACTAAGATTGACTATAAAAGCACTTGTGGTACTTACATTAGCACTAACTTGAAGAATACAACTATCTCCAACATTAATAACATTAGCAATAATATGATCGGCACTAGATACTCTTAGCCTAGTAAACTTGAAATGTGGTGGAAATTCGATCAATTTATAATACTTTTCCTTCAAGTGAACTTTTTTACAATAGTAAACACAAACCAAATCACTCCTATTCCTCTGTTTATTTTCATTAGCAACAACCATAGTCAAAGCATCATAAACAAGATCTTTAGGCCTATCCATCCTCTGAAATTCATCACAAAATACTATGTTGTGAACTTCATCCATTGTAGGAAATGGCTTTAATACTAAGATTTGAGACTTAAGAGTTGAAAAATCCTCATTTAATTCATTAAGAAATTTGAAAACATAATCCTTTTGTTTCATTTCCACAAACTTATCAAAACAATATTCATCATAAGAACCATACGAACAATGTGGTAAACGCTTTTATATGGTCTTAAGCAAACTTCTCATTAATGGTATCATTAATTTCACTAAGTTGTTGCTTCCATTGGTTTTGGAATGAATGTAGACAATAATTGTTTATGCCATAAGTTTAATAGGAGTAAGCATATTTTTTCAACTTTATATGTTGCTTGCTACTAATGGCATAAGTTTATTGTATGAAATTAAGAGATTTCAAACAAATAAACAAAATCCAAAATAAAAGATCTTAGGGGTGGCTCTTTTTTATTAGGCCTATTCATGCAGCAAGATTTCTCTTAAGGTGTGTTATTATGAAAGAAGTACTCTCTCAAGAAGGTACTAAAGAGATTTGTCATGTAAAATCCGAAATAAAAGATCTTAGGGGTGACACTTTTTTATTAGGCCCATTGATGCAACAAGATTACTCTTGAGGTGTATTATTATGAAAAAAGTACTCTCTCAAGAAGGTACTTAAGAGATTTGTCATGTAGAATAGTAAACTAGTACATACCTCTATTACTTAGAGGAACTAGTTTATTAACAACTAAAAACCTATGAATGATCTTGAAATTAAAGAGAAGCAAAATGTCGCTTATGCATCAGTTATAAGGAGTTCAATATATGCATAGGATTGTATGGTCCAAATATAGCCAATGACAGATGCAAAATCATCTGAATAGGGGGATTGGGTTGATATTTTAGTTGTTCATGAAAAGATATTCACTTAATAAGATTGTAGTATTTGTAGTATTCACAATGTAGTTACTATATAGACACACTAGTAATAAGTAAATAGCAACTAAGAAAATTTATTTAATTGAGTATAGTTTTGTGATAAATGAATTTGATGTTATTAGTTATTGTAAAGAGAAGGTAAAAAGAAGGGTGAGAGAAAAATGCTCTTTATAAGATTTGAATCCATGAATACTTAGTTCAAATTCATGCACCTAAGCACTCAACCAAGTCTAGTTAACATCTTAATAAAAGTTAGCTTTACAATATACATACTATGCATATATTTTTTCCTTTTAAAATTACTTTAAATAATTAATTTTTTCCGAGTTTTGAAAAGGAAGGATTTTTGGGGTTAATTAATCATGGGAATTAATTAAATCTTTTGGTATTCTGATTCCAATTGTGTATGTTGCCAAGACAATAGGAAATCCACGTCAGACTTTGTCTACCTGCTAGCTAAAGGATCTATATCCTCGAAAAGTGCGACAGTTATGGCTTCTTACATTATGGCAGTGGAACCGATAGGATATTGTAAGGCATCTAATGGCAGAATATGGTGGAGTTTTATCTCTGGATTGCATGTTGTGGATGCAACCAGAAAGACTACTTATCGGAAGACTACAACTGAAAGGTCTATCGTGGGCAGTGTTCATATGGGTGTTAAATCTCTTTATGATAAATTCTTTTAGTGCGAGTATGTACTATGAATATTCTCTTTAGTTGTAGACACATTTTATGGTGAGGACAATTTACAACCCCAACCCCACCCCCACCTCTCCCCTCCCCATACTACACACCCTTACTTGATCGTTGTTGATCATGCCAATATATGGTGACCATTGGTGGGTTTATTATGCTACACGTGATGAAAACTGCTTTGCTCCTATGTTGACATAATTGATGGACATGGTAAATTGGAGATCCTTCTGGTATTGTTAACAAATTTTGAGCTCATATAGGATATATCACGATATACAATTACATAGTGATATCTGTGGTCTGAAGTGTTACATGCAATTCTTAATTATATTCATGGACCTATATATGTACGTATGTATGTAGGGCCAGAGACCTATATATAATAATTTAATTGTACAGATCATAGGCTATTATTTATGAAGTCAAGCCTAATTAAAGTGATAGAGCAAAGTGATGTGGTTTTAGGTACCTTAACATTTATTTTTTAAAGTTAATAAGCATATTCTATTATCAATCGTGGATCAGTAAGCGTCCAGATTAAATCGATATCTATTTTTTTTTTCCTGAAAATTGGTCATACTTAAAGTTAAAGAGACTGAAAGATTGTTGGTATGTCCAATAAAGATATATGCCCAATTATTGACTCTACCTACAGTATTAAGCTATATCATATTAACTTTAAATAAAAGTTGTATTGTTCTTGGGTTCGCAAATAAATGAAACAGAATATATGACAACAACTAGATTGTCTACACGACTAAGCTACATTGCCTAGAAAATTTTAGGATACCAGAAGGGTCATGTTATATTGATTCCGTATCACTTAAAACTAAAATAATTAATATTATACAAGAAGGGTCATATTATATTGCTGCAGATAAACTAATTAATTAAACAAAATCAAATTAGCTACTTGCATGAGAAGTTTTCTTATGTTCTATGTCAACTCGCCTTAGTGATTTATGTGGGGAAGGATTTCGTGGGAATTAGAACTCTTATCAGCATGAAAGAGCCATTTGCTTAAAAAATAAATAATTGGTCTGTACCATGACAAGTTCGTCTCAAGCAGAAGTTAAATGTCAACGCTTCAATTCCCTTCATGACTGTTATGAGGAAATATGAATGTAACTAGAGCTTGACCAAGTCCGTTGCATGGCTGCATTACAGCACTAAAATATGGGGTAGTTATTTCTTCCCGCTGGTATACAAAAAAGTCGCTATCAAACATGCAAAAATGCCGACCTGGTGTCGTTTATTGGTATGGATATATGTCTCACAATAAAGTGGATTGGATATAATATTTACTTAAAAAGAAAAAAAAAAAATGCCAAAGACAGCTTCTAATTAACATTTTTAAAAATCATGTAACTCTTACGAATAATCTTTATTTAATTGTCCATAAATCCCTCAACATATGTTCTGCTTAACAATTACAACTTCCAATATAGAAAAGCTGATGTATCTGCGCTCATCAATCGAAGCCTTTTAAATAACGGAAAAACAAATGTTCATAACCACCGAGTCTGCAACAATGTTAAACCTCTCACGCATCACCAGTCATACAAACTGCTCCCCCATCCACTTCCGCAATATAGGAGTCGAAATCATCATAAGCATCAATATTAGTAACATCCTCAAAACCTGAAACGAGACAATCATAAACGTGGATGATCAATAAAATCCAGTGCATAACTATCGTGTATAGCCACAAATTATGTCAGCTCACATGCAAGTCTACATTTTCCAAATGCAACAATCAAGCCAATTATTTAGACTATAATTTGAGGGTTATCACACGACACAACCATGGCATCCCCATCATTCAGAATAGTGCACGTATGTGCGTACATATACATACAAAACCACAAACACACTTTCTTATGTTTGTTTCATGTATGGTTAGCTTTCTTATAATTGAAATTAAGCATTTAAACCCCTAAATTTTTAAAAGATGTATTTTTAGACTCTTTTTTTTTTCAGTTTTACTTGTCAATAAGATAATAATAAAAAAAAACTTAAAATTAAAGAATAATAAAATTACTGTTAAGATGGACATAAAGAATTTAAAAACACCTTTTTCTATAATGCTTAATTTCGAAAATAGGAGGTTAAACACATATGAACCAAATATAAAAGAGTTTATTTGCAATTTAGTATACATATATAATGAGACATTTGACTCCAATTCCCACACCTTGTGTTATGAAAATTGTGTGGTTGACAATATGTTACAAAGTTTTTTTTTGACTAAGAAGACTTAGAGGCACAATTTATTGCTTTCCTTAGAGAACTTAGGCCTCTCCATTAAGTTTGCTATGGGAGATTTATGTGTAGAATTCTTCCATGATACAATTATGTATTGACATATGAATAACAAAAATTTATATACCAAACCACACTTGAATATAAAAAAGAGGTTTGTTTTGTGCGTTTGTTTTAGAGAAGAAAGGTTTAAAAAAAAAAAAATTGATGAAATTCATGCTAAAAATGGAATGCCAAAAATTAGAGTTACAAATTTATTTATAACATCCAACCTGAAATGAAACAACTTTCCACCAAAAGTTGTAATGATTCAACATTGATACTTATTCATTAGATACAACTCCTTACAGTTGAAGCTAATGAATTTTGACCAAAAGTTGCAACTCTTTAAGAATTACAACTTGATGGTGATGAACTTATTTAACTTTACTTTATTTTTCTTATTGATGTTCATTGTAAGTTCATGGCCATGAACCTTGATGGTGAACATCTTTGATCATTTTTTTCCCTAATTTCCTATCATGTTCACTGGCAGTTTTATGACCACATGAACCATGGTGGTGAATTTTTATGATCACAAATTTCATCGTCATTACTAGCTCCACTTCTACTATCTTGACCATGAACCATAAACATTATAAATCTTTCATTTGCTTATGTTTAACACATACCATCTTAGTTAGTCTTAAGTATTCAAAACACATAGTTTATATTTCAAAATACATAATTGGTAATCTATTTCTACAACTTGGGTTATCTTGTCTTCGTGTTATAACTTGCATCATCCATTGAGTTACTTGTAAGTGTAAACATCTACAGTTGTGTACCATATCACTTCTATAACCTGTTTACAACTTATTACTTGGTACTTAACTCACATATAGCAATTAATTACTCAACAATCCACTTGTATGCATAAGGTAGTTCAACGGTTGAACTACAAGCCATTTTCATCATAAATATTTGATCCAAAATAGGCGGTGAACATCCATTCCATGATCATCAGTTCCATTACTCCAAAAATAGGCTTAAGCACAAGTTATTAACAACTACTAATATTGGTAGATGTCTTTATATTCATTTCACTAGTCCTATAGGCATGGCATCCTAACAAATTCTTGTGAGAGCTAGGGAAGTGTCTATGGGTAAATCATGGTATCTATATAATTGCTTGCCACCGATGATCTGTAATCCAATTCCAAGTTTAGGAACCTAGGTAATAGTATCTAATCAAAGAGCTTACAAAGGGAATGAATGGAACATGGAGTCTACTAGATGGGGTCCAATTAGCGGAGACTCTTGGAACAACTAGAGTAAGAAGTCCCTAAGTGAGCATATTATGGGGACCGTTAAGCTAATTATGTATTTAGATTTCACTTACAACCTTAAATGTACTTAGATATGAAACCAACTCCTATAAACATATAACATATAGTTATTAGCAAATTCAAACATAGGGTTGGGCTTATAGAGGCCTTAGGCTTCCATCATGGGGTTGTCACAACCTTTAGGGGAAGGTGGAAGGGGTTGATTTAGGGCCAAACTTGTGCCTCTACGTCATAAATTAATGTCAACAGTGAGTCCAACTTGCATTAAAGAACCATCTAATCACATTAAATTCTAGAAGGTAAATTCAAAATTCAAACTTAGACATGACTCAAGGGCCTTGCCTAAATCAAGGCTTTCATCTTTAACTTCTTTCATCAAATATCCATTAAGATTTTGAAATTGCTTATAAAAAAAGAAATATTAGCCAATATAGAATTCAAGTATCCATTATTACAAGACAAAATTGGCAACATTCAAGTTGCTACATTTACATTAGAATTCAATTTTCTTTTTTTTTTTTTTCTTTTCCAAGTTTATTTAATAGTAAGTATCTTATAGTTTTATATTTAAATATCATTTAACTTATATAAAATATCATATAGATAACAGTTATATTTTATATAATTTAATTTATATAGTAAATTGTTAAAGACATAGATAAAGTTTTAAATATACCAAATAAAGTACATTGTATATATAATTTCCAATATATGACACCTAGACCTTGTAATTAATAATATGTATTATGTAGAAATTAACTATGCATTATATTATCGATAACATAATATGTTTTATACATTGTATTATATATTATAATTAAGGCACTTAGTATATAAAAGTGTCATGCAATTTTAATATATTTTTCTAATTAAATATATGTGAAAAGGTAAATAATATTTCAATTTAAAAAAGATTCCCAAAAATACCATTATTTGAAAAATAATTCCAAATATATGGTAGTTGAATTCAGTTTGTGAATATGTGATTTTGTTTTTGTCATGACTTTAAGAGGGCCTAATAGGATGGTCTAAAATTTTCATATCACATATATACTCATAATACAAAAACAGTCTTGCAAGCTAGAGATTGCAAGACTCTAAACAATTAGTTATTAAAGTTTTCAATTCTTACTTTAATTAACTTACTATAACATATGAGTGACTATGGATATCCGATATTCCACAGTCCATCAAAACTATAGAGAATCGGTATTCCTTACCAAACAATAAGATTAGGTAATAAAGTTTTAAAACTTAAACTTACAAAAGTCATAAAATCTGAATATAGTATTAATAATTATATATAGTAATTCAAACCGTTTATATAGTCTATCCTTAAGTTCTAACTTTTAAACACCTTGACACTAGTACTCGACACTTAGCTCTTAGCTTATGTTCGATTATCTAGCAACCTGTAAGAGAAAACTATTAGGGAGTAAGTTAGAAGAGTTTAGCGAGTTATCCCTCTTATTATGCTAGCAAACAGGTTATTAAACAGTTTATTAACAAACATATGAATACATAAATAAGTAGTATGGCAAACAATATATATGTAGTTGACCGGTGTTGCATATAACTTTGGATTTAATACCCTCTGAAGTAAGGGTTGGAGATACATCAGCAATAATTACAACTGGACTTTAGTACTTGAGTTCTTTTTAACCATGTATAAATATATATAGAAATTCCTTGTTTCATGAAACAAGTTTATATTTCTAACTGTTCGTAGTATACAAATATCTAGGTTTAGTGGTGAGATAGCTCCCGCAGTCTATACTCACACCCTATAGCATATTTATAATTAGCGTCTCTGGTGCTAGTAAAACCTGTAAGCCAAGGGTAGGGTCTTGTTGTACCAATGCTTTTATGCTGTATTAATCAAATCATGTGGGAATCCATTCTTTCAAGACTCTTCATTACCAACCACGTGAGGTGATGGTCGGAATATTATATATAATGTTTGTGCTTATACATGATCTATTTGATTTTAGTTGAGTTGAATGTGATCAAGTAAATTTATTAAGTAATCAAACATTATCAACAAATCATTCAAATTATGCAACAATCAATCATATAACCAAATATTCAATTATCACATTTAACAGTATTTTGCATAGTAATAAATCAATGTTAGACATATGCATAACCTGAACCCTCATGCATTAAGTTATTAATATTTAATTTATGTGTACTAATTACAATCACAAAATAAGTATAGAGTTATTGGGAGTACTCACTTGGTCATTAAGTTTATTGACAGTCATAATAGTCCACTTGGGTATCTAAGTGGAATAATTAAGTTATTCATATATTTAGTACTAACTACTTAAATTGGTTATCTATTCTTATGAAATGCTCGTTTCGAGCTTTTTCATTAATCGCATATAATTTTTTCGATTTAACTATGATTTTTATGAACTTATAGTCTATTTTGATTGTTTTTGGGTATATCGTCTTATAACGGGATTCATTTTGAACGTTGTAACTCGTAGTTTCGATTATGATGTAAAAATATTACGGAATTTCATTATTTTGACTTATAATTATAAAATATTATTTTAAGCTTATCTTTGCATAAGTATGGTTAATTAAATATTTAAATTTTACATTTTGAAATTTTCTTATTTTTAAGTCTATTTTATTTCAATTCACTTATTCTATTATTTTTAAAATGTAATACTTATTTAATTCATTTTTGCTAGTTTAATAGTTTTCCAAATAATTAATTATTTTATTATTATTATGAATTTTTACTAAATTCCATTAAATGTTGACATGGCAGCATGTGGAGGTGCTATGTGTCCCTCTCATGAGTTTTCCATATTTTCTAATATTTTTTTTATTTTGTGATTTACTTAATATTCATATAATTATATTTATCACTATATTTTATTAAAGTTTTCAAATTATGTATTTCTTATCTCGTTAAATCTTATGGCATAGATATATAATATATTCATATATTACTTAACCTATTAATTTAATATGATGGTGTTTTGCATATATACTATTTATGTATACTTACATGCTCATATATAATATACTATTAGCATACGTATTTTTATACGTATATATACATATATATATATTTCAATTAATTTTCTCCACTTGGTTATACATATATGCTTATGTAATTTAATATTATAACACTAAATATACTATATGTGCTATACACTTATATATGTATATACTTATACGATACATATACTTATTTGATATTTGCATCTTTTGTACCTTATATATGCACATATATTTGTGGTTTTCTACTTATATAGATATCCACATGATAAAAATATTTAATATACACACATACGTACATGTGGCCATTTATAGGAAAATACTTAACACATACACACATATATATACATATGGTTACATATTACATATATATTTATCAAGAAATAATACACATATATATACGTGTATATTTATATACACATAAATCCTTTTTTTTTGGTGCCTAATATTATATAATTATAATATACATGTACACTTAGTACCTTATACATATATAAACATATGTACATATAATCCTTTACAAAATTAATAAAATACATATATGAAATAATACAATACATAGAATTTCACTATATACTCTTATGATACATATGTGATCCTACCAAATATATGTATGTAACAGAGTATTTCTAAATAATTAGTACAAATAAATACAATATACATACTACTTATCTATTACTAAATTGGAGAGTCTCCTCTTCTTCTTATATTTGTAAGGAAGCAAGAAGGAAGTTAAGAAAAATAAATGAATGGAAGGAAAAATATGGAATTAATTTTCGCTAGAATGTGTTTCTATCTTTTAGAAGTGGGTTTGGAGAGAAAAGAAAGAAGAGACAATTCCAAGAGGTTGCTGTCCGACCAAAAGAAACACAATACAAAGCAATCTAAATGAAAGAGATAAAGAAGATAAGGAAGCATTAATTATTGATTTGATTGAAACTTATCTTAACTTATCTTATTTTCTTATATTTAGCACATGGGGAAATTATTTTGCACACAAGGTTGCTAAATCATTCTGGAGAGTTCATGTAGAGCAAGGAAAGAAAATAGGAAGAAGGAAAAAGAAAAGAGAAAAAAAAAAGAAAAAGGAAAATAAAAATAAATATATTTAATTTTTCTAAACATAAAAATTATAAAATTAATATTTATAAATTAATTTTGAGATTTTATGAAAATTTATTAATCTAATTGGTATCCGACGTTTATAATATTTATGAGTTATTTTAACGTTTTTATGAGGGTTTATATGCTATTATGTGATTTAGTCGATAATTACAATCGACTATGGTTATATTACTATTAAGTGATATTTATTCATTTTATAAACTTAAAGTTATAGTTTTAGAGTTTTTAACAAGTTTGAGTTTGATTTCGATTTCGGATATTTGTGCGTACATTGAATTTAGGGTTTTTGTATGCGAATAGGGTTTCGATCAAAACTCTAGGGTTTTTATTACTTACAATATATTCATATTTATAATTAATAAAATTTTTATTTTACTTGGCATTATCGACTCCTAAAGTTATTTATAGTATTCGGGCTTAATCCTATACTCAAATGGCTAAATTTGTGGGGTGTACAGTTTTGGGATAAATTCGAATTTTGAAAAGCTGATTATATGTGCGTCTTTACTTACAAGACTAAAATCGGCTTTTGAGAATTGATTTTATCAAGATATACTTTTAGTAGCCATCTTCTTTTTCTTCATTTATGCACATAAATTACCATAATTCGAAATCTTCTCTCCTTAGGCAATTTTCTTTTTTTTTTTTCTTTTTGAAATTGAAGTTGAAATTGCATTATAAACCACTGCTCAACAATGTAGCTTGTTGGATTTTACAATTTTCTTGAAGAAGCACTTGAGTTTCAAGAACTTTCTCTCTCTAAAATTTGTTGCACACATAAATGTAATTTCTTTCTGTAAATTGCTTTTTAGTGTAGAATGTTGACTTGAACCCATGTGTAGTTTGATAACATTCCATTAACTTTATGTAAACATGTTTAAAATTTGTGTAATTGGTTAAACATGGTTAAATAGTTTGATAAGCTATGTGTGGTTTCATAAATTAATCATATGAATGTCAATATATTTATATAATTATATCATTGTATCCATTTTCTTTTTTAAAAAATTTATATAATTATGTTTAATGTGTAATCATTTGGTACTCTGTTGGCAATTTTTTTTTAAGAAAAAGAAAAGATGCATTAGGGATATATTAACAATTGTGTTTATGAATAATTATTAGTTGTATTCTATTTTAATTGAAAGTTTTCTTTTATCTTATAAAAAGTGGATGATACTATAACCACTATATTAGGGACAATCATCCTCTGACTCAACTACCATCCTAGCTTTTGCTTCTTTTTAATGTTCATAAGACATTATCTAGAGTCCTTATATGATTATGTGAAACTTTAAGGATCTGTCGATATATGAATTGATAGTAGTTTGTAATCAAATGGGCCTATATTGTTATTTGAAAGCTATCTTCAAAGATAGTATGATATTAATGTAGACTTGTTTATAATTAACCGTTGAATGTAGATAGATTAGAAAATGGGTGAATTACGGGTGATTTGCTATATACATGGCCACATCATGGAAGGAGAGAATAAGGTGTGTTATGACGGGTGACTGATAATAATAGTTAGGGTTCCACATAAGGTAAGTTAAGAGCAGTTGGTAGGCATCATTGTAGTTATATTCAGATTGATATGACAACCCATCGAGTTGAGTTGCTCTATAGGTGTCCTCTTATAGGAGAAAGTAGGGATTACTTTTTTATTATCCCAATGAATAATGATTACGATGTTCAACAAATGTTTGCATCATGCTATGGACGCGATGGGGTTAGTAGTTTTGTTGAGCTATATATTGAAATTCATGAAGTTCATTTGCTTGCTACAGTTAAGTATGTTGTAGGTTAGAAGAATAATATTGAATAGCAAGTTGAAACTCAAGTGCATGAATCTCACCTAGCCTAATTACTTAAGAAGTAGGTGGAAATCAAGGCCTCCTCAAATCTAATATCGTACTATGAATGAAGCTAATAGGGAGATAGATTTTGAAATAACTTAACATGTGCAGAAATGTCCGAGAATTTTGATGATGTGAATCTTGATGATGGTAATAGGAGAAGCAAAGATTTGCTTTAGACCCTAGATGAGGTATGGGTCTAATATGAAGAATGATTAGCTGCATGGGTTCTTGATAATGTGGATGTGGTTGGAAGTTTGGAGCTTGTGTCATTTTATGTTGTTAATGTGGGTAGTAGATATGATTCGTATAAGGAGAGCAAAAATAATTGGACCTTCAATGATGAATTGAAGGTGGGTATGTAGCGTCTAAAAAAAGTGTAGTTGATACATACTGTGAAAATGCACCTTGTTATGAACCATCATGACTTTGTAATGATAGAGTAGGAGAAGAAAAATTAGTCCATAAAATATGCTAATAGTGATAAGGGTTGTAGATGGAGGCTTCTTGCATACCTAAAATAGTAGGCTTATTTCATGATCACTAGGTTTGAGGGTCTACATACATGTGTTAATCGTACTATTAGCTAAGACCAATCATAAGTAGACTCAACCACCTTATCCCATTGTGTCATTACAAAGGTATAAGAAGTGCTAAGTATTAGGATAAAATATCTCTAAGTAAAAATTTGTAGGCATTATGGTTGCACTATACATATTAAGAGAATTCTAGAGGACAAGTGCAAGGCAATTGAATAAGTTTATGTGAAATGGGAAGAGTCATATAAAATGCTCCCTAAACTGTTGTATGTTATGCAAGAGGCTAGTTGCTTTGTATGATGTACTGAGGCGTTCCTCCATTGTAGGTACAATGCTATACTCTACTTGAGTTATAATACATAACCAATAGTTTAGTACATATGCAAATTGTCTAACTGTTTATTTTGAAACTTGTGATCATAATTGATGATACGTTTCTACAAGGGAAAAATAAGCATAAGCTTCTCATCGTGATTGGGATTGATGGTGCAAAACAACATCATACCATTAGGATTTTCACTAGTGGATGAAGAGCGATAGGACAGTTAGGGGTGGTTTTCAAAGTGTGTACCAATGTATGTGATCAAAGATCGTATGGATATATGCCTGATCTCCAATCGCCATCTTGACATAAAGTTTGCTATAGAGGTTGAGAATGCATTGTGGCCAAATGGTTGGCTATGATATTAGTGCATCTATCATGTAGTGAGTAACTTCAATTCTTGAGTTAAGAACAAACAATGTAAAGACTTACTAAAAAAGGCAGCATTTTAGACACTTGCTATAGGGGAGAGCTCCAACGGTCCTTCCCAAATACCTCCTGCTCCCTTTAAGAGATGACTTTTAGATTTGATTAGAAACATGGGCAAGGGGCTTACACGATTTGACCTTTTCCAATACTTATGCACATGCCTCATTTGCATAGCTCATCTAGTATAGGCTAGGATAACTTACAAATTACTCAGATAGATTGCGATCAGTTGATGTAACCTCAACTTACGACTTAAACGAATGATTAGGAGGAGATGCGTACCTATAGGTGTCGTCGGTGGAGACATCCTTAGATAGACATCACTATATGTACTTGTTTAGTCATTTTAGAAAGATTTTGTAGCATATTTAGTATGTTGAGCAAATGAAACTGTTAATACTTATTGAAATTGTAATTGTGTAATCCCATTTTTTTCATTTTTTTATTTAATTCTTCTTGATTGGGACTGTGAAAGATTAGATTTGTGGATGAAATGTAATTATGTACTATAAATGTTTAGAAATTACGGTTGGAGATGTGTTTGTAGGTGTTATAAAGGGCAACTATATTTGGGATGCATGGATGAAATTACTTGTTTCTTTTTGTAGGCTACTAATGTAATAGCTAAATTTGACTTTTCAAAAGCCAAGTTCTACCTCTTGGATAAAGTCATCTTCTCAAAAGCCGATTTTAATGCTATAACTAACGATAGCTTTTGAAAAATTGAATTTAGTGCCATACAAAATCGCATGTTCAAAAAACCTAATTCAAATGCTTAAAGGTATGCAAACGGGTTAAATGGGCTAACCTAACCCTACTCACTTTAGCCTACGGGTTAAACAGGTTGGGCTCATTTGGCTTACTTTTAAATGGGCGAGCAAAAAAACTTAGCTCTAACCCTTTTAAAAAGTGGGTTAAATATGCTGGTTTGCAGACCAAAGGCATAATTGTATTAAATGGACCAACCCAAACTAGCTCACTTTGGCTTACGGGTTAAATGGATCGGGCTTATTTGGCTTACTTTTAAATTGGCTAAAATACCTTAGCCTAAATCTATTTTAAAAGCGGGTTAAACGAGCTAGCCCGTAGACCGAAGCCCACTTGTATACCTCTACGAATGCTATATATTTGGGATTATTTTTGTAATAATGATATTATTGGGATTTCTTAAAATTGCAATATTATTTTCCTTTTCCCTTAAAATATATTTTCATTTATATTTTTTTTACTTATTAGCCATAGAAAATTAATAATTCAAATTGAGTTATGGGAAAACGGTTACAATTGATTTGTTTTTCAAACCAAAAATTGCACTCTCTTATGTGAATTAATGTGGAAGTAATTTTGATGGTATTGATGATGGCCCTTTCACCTTTTGATCTTACATATGTTCTTGTTCCAAAATGTTAATAAGATTACTTTTGTGGGTCAAAAAATTGATTTACACTCAAATTGGCCGATCTATTGTACTTGAAATTGGTCAACTAAGTTCCACAAAGTACAAAATTAGTCAACTAAGTTTAAGACTTAGTTAATATAATTAGTAATTAAATTAAAACTGGTGACTAGGTTAATCAAAATCAACTTTCCCTTAACAATTGTGAATTTAGTCACCTAACTCTTTGGTATCGTTTGGTTGGTATAATATATAGATAGTATAAGGAATATTGGACTGCACAACATAAGGTGAATAAAATAGTATAGCTATCATGTATTACATTTGGAGTACGCAAGAAAAACATGTTTTGAGAAGATAGATTTGTTTGAACTATGAAATAGATTTTTATAACATCATATATATCGTGCAAATTTTTTTTTTTCAATCCAATCACTCAAGGTTCCTTTTGTCCAATAACTTAAGCCAATATTAAGGTTGAAATTTTACCTAAAACCATTAAAGGGTTTGTACAATTGAAATGTAAAATTAAAACATATAAATATAAATTTTTACAACCTATGTAAAATAATTTTCAAAAACTATAACTACGTTTCTAGTAGTCATGAAAAACTTCAAGTACATGATAGGAAATAAAAAAAAAAAATTAAGTTCTTTTTCTATGGAAAACTCTTTATCTATAATCTAACATGTATAGAAAGAGGACAATCAGTGTCAAAACTAAATTCTTTTTTTATTATTATGTTTGAAAAAAAAAGATCAATAAAAGAGAACAAAACCATCTAACATATTTTTAGTTATTGATAGTCAAAGTGAAATAAATAGATTTCCTTATAAACTTTACAATTGAAGCAAAAACTTGGATGAAAACAAAAAGAATTTTAATCTTGAAAATCAAGTCTAATATATAAATCAAACAATGAATTAACGAGTTTGTTCGGTGTTGCACTATGAAAAAAGGAAAACAAAATGATATATTTAAATGGCATCGGTAAAGCCTTAAAACCTAAATATATCATAACCTACTCCGTGTACTTATAATCCAATGACATGTTAAGATTTTAAATCATTATCAAATCCTCCAATTCACTTATAAGACCTATCAACAGTATAAAATGTACAATTCTCCACGTACAACCAGACAAAAAACTCACAGGCAACTCAATCTAACAACAATTGAAACTTGGAAAAAAAAAAAGAGTACTAGCTTCTTTGACAATAAAATCTATCACCAAACCTACTCTACGCCATTTATTATATATCTATGGATTGTCAACTTCTTCACCTAGAACCTAGCAACACTTATATTTACCAAAATTTTCACTGATTGGTAAATTTAGAGTCTTACAGGCGAAATCTTTAAATTGAGTGGTTACAGATGGAAGAGAGAGGAGAAAGAGGCAAAGCGCATGGAGGAAAAACAGGGGAATAAGTGGATACCATGCATATGAAGCTAAAGGGGAAGAAAGAGGGTGTATAAAAACTACTAAAACATATAATTTGATCCATCTAATACGTGAATATTTATGAAATTTCGGGAATAAAATATTTTGACCGCATTCCATAAAAGTATGAGAACGTGCCCTTGGATTATGCATTAAAACAGATGCTTTGTAAACAGTGCTGAAGCATACGAGTATAAAAGATAACAGGAAAGTAGATGATAAAATTCAGCTAACTGCTAACTCTACGCTCGCTGTCACTATTTGGGGTTTCAAACTTACAGAATAATATCCACAAATCTCCTCGATATATCAGTTGCTTTGCTTCCATGTGTAATTTACACCGCAACTGAGTCTCATCAAAGAAGCTGCGACAGCGCAAACCATCGTTCTCCTGCACTTCTATGCTCTTCTCTTCGTGATTTTGATGATAGGAAGTTTCACCAATCTGCGCTGGAACTGGATGAATCTCGTACGGTCCATTCAGACTGGAAGATCCAATTTGCTGCCGCAGTACTAGCTGAATCTCATTTTCTCCATCATTTTGATTGGATGATCCACTTTGGTTCGGATCATCATTTTGATTGCGCGATCTTCTTTCCTGCGGTCGTCCTGAAGTAGACGCGCTCTCTCCATCATTTTCAGTGGGAAGTAACACTGAGCGAAGCTTTCTCACGGCCTCTTGAGCATCCGAAAGCCATTTCTCCTCCGCAGGCTTCCTCCCATATGGCTTATCCATTTCCTCAAACTTTTTTATCGTATCTATTAGCTTCTCTTGATCGTCTTTCAGTGTATCAGGTGTAAAGAGAACCCTTATAGAAGCAGTTATATCATTGTTAAATGGAGCAAAAAGAAGAACAATGATGGCGGTCACTCTGAAGTCACGAGGACAGTAATCATACCTGAGAAACTGAAACAAGCCATGGGAAAATGGAGAGATGAATTACTCCAGTTAATTCCGGTTTTACGATCTTTTATCCTTATCTTCAATTTTGCCAAATGAAACTTGCAAAAGCATATGGGAACCGGGAGAATTAAATAAGGCAAATTGCAAGTGCAATGGAAAAAGAATTTCCATAACAGTAGTGCTAAATGATTAAAATTGTTGATGCTACATAGGCATGACTATGTCTAACTCACTCATGGCTAAGGCTATTGAAGTCAAATACCATGAATATTGGTCTTGTAATGGGAGAACTTCTACATTTATGTCCATTATTTTAATCGAATTAGTTTAGTTTTTCATCTCACCAATTATTTAATATCCATTATATCTAGATAGATGATAATATAATTAGTTTAATGATTTAGATCTAATAAATATTAAATCAAAAGTACGATAGAAAGCAATATCAGTTCTGTAAAAATAGTGACTGGGTCGATAGAAAAATTGTTTAAGGTGTTGAGTTAGATTGGACTTTCCATTCCTAATAATTGTATTCTATATGGCAGTTTGGGGAGATGAATGTATAATCATGTGAATTCAATAATTGGTCAATGAAGCAATAGCCAAAGCCATTTTTGGTCGTTCCAACGTGAAGAAACATCAACGGAAGAGCATCGCCCAATCCTCTTCTAAATTGGGGGGCTTTTTACCGTTGTCGATTAACCTTGGTTAAAGTACAAATGCGGCGTGAGAAAAAAAAAAAAGAAAAAAAAAGAAAATAAAGCGAAGGGAATATAAATGGAGGTGAAAAAACGGAAGAGTTATACTATTGTTTAGATATAAATCCATGAAAATCGGAGGTAAAATCCATATAATATTATGTACCGTAGAGGTAAATTTGCGATAAGTGATGATATCCATAAAATTTGAAATCTTTTTAACATATACCATTCGAACTTGACACCTGTAAACAAGATGGCGCCACAAAATCTCATATATAATCCGTTTCTACCAAACTTTAAAAAAAAAAAAATACTCAAATATGAATTACATGAAAATAATTATCAAAATACTACAGTTAAATCGCATTTTGAAAATGCGACAATCTTTTTAATAAATATCTCTTATCCTGTAGATGTCATTTGGTGTTTTTGTTATTGTTCCTATAACACATTTATAAGATGTAATATTAATATAATTACATTATTTTTGCATCTCATCGATGCGACATGTATGCAATTGTACATATATCACATCTTCAATATGCAACGCTAGTATTTATATGATGCGACATACATAAAATTACTTAAGTCGAATTTTGAAGAGATGAGATATGGCTGGTATTTTGATAATATTTTTTGTATAATTTATACTTATATAATATTTATTAATTTTGATGGTAAATACGTAAATTTCTTCTAAAATCTCATATATATATATATATATATGTGTATGTGTGTGTGTATGTATGTATATGTTTGTGTGTATATGTGTTACTAAATATGCTTTAATCTATGTTGTTGATGAACAATTTAAGACTGTGGACTCCTAAGACCCATTCTAACCTCTATAGACCATAGATTGACTAACCTCTACCCCTAATTGGTTTAAGGTAACCTTAATCTTAGCCTTAGAAGATTGGTCATGATCAGGTCAATTGTGGAAAACCTCGGACCTTGACTAGGTAAGGTTGAGACCTCGGTCCTCGTGCCATAGTTGGAATAGTGGCATCCATGCCATAGGTAAGGGTGTTCATGGCTTGGCTTAGTTTAGCAATATTAAATCGAACTTATCAAACCAAACAAACTACATTTAAAATGGTTCGGTTTAAATAATTAATGAATCGAACCATTTTTAATGGTTTAGGGTTTTGAACAGAACCATTTTCAATGTCGCTCAATTTGATTTAGTCTAATTTACACCACTTTTTAAAACACCATTTTCTTTTTAATATTATTAATAGGTATTGAAGTTTTCAACAAATATTAATATCTAAATTAAGGTACATTATACAAAAATAAAAGCGACATGATATCATTTCATAATAATATTGCATCTTAAATGAAGTGAAGGCATGTGAGTCAGTTAGATACAAGAGACAATGGTGAAAGAAAATGAGTAAATTGTAAATGCTAAGAATGAAATAAGTAATGGCAAAAAGAAAAAGGTTAATAGGATTAAATTGAAATGTTGACAGGATTTAAAGCTTAAAAAATATTGCATATTTCTATTTTTTTTAATATGAAATAGTTTGGTTTAGATTCAATTGGTTTAGACCTCTAAACTAAATTGTGAATCATTGGACCTTCTTCGAATCAAACTGACACATAAAAGAACTACATTTTGCGATTCTAAATAGTTCGATTCAATTCGGTTTGATAAATAGCCCTAGCTGCAAGGGACCTTAGACCTTAGTAGACTGTTAAGTCTATTTGCTAGCCCAAGCCCACGAATCACTTGCCTTACCCTAAAATATTAGTATGGTATATAAGAGAGAGAAAATAAAAGTTCTCTCAGGTATGTCTTTCTCTATTCTCTTATTCTCTCAAAACTCTATTATAGAAAAAGTAGGATTCTACAAAACTTAATTACCTTAAGTTGTCTTTTAGATCTAATTACAAAAGTGGTTTTTTGATGATCTAATCTATATATCTTTACTAACAGTTTATGTTTTCTTATGCGAGGTAATAAAAAGAAGGAAAATGAATAGATGATTTTGGTAATTTGAGTCACCAGCAACTATCACAGCTAGATGCTAATTCTAAAAGGGAATCTCGGTATCCCTCGTTATTCTTTCTTTTTCCTTTTTTTACTTGTACAATACATCGAATAGAACTATAACAACTCTAGATCTAAATTTGTTACAAAGATCTATTAAAATCTATTTCATTATTAGTTGTAACTATGTGTAACTACCTGTAACTACTATAACTATTATTTGTCTTTACAAGCTCTAATAACAATCAAAATCTTTTAATGTTGTGATTGCTTAATGCTTGTCCTTTGACTTCTTAGTACTATTAATGGATCTATAGATGTATCATTTGCCTCCCTTTTGAGAACTTACCTATCCTCAAGCTTAAAGTACAGATAATCCCTACAAAACCTTGTGTAGACACTTAATTTTTACCCCTCTATAGTCTTAATCTTTATTTTTACAAAAAAGGTCCTAATTAAAAAAAAAATTAAATTAAATTTTAAAAATTAATTAATAATGAAAGTACTAAAAAAATAAGAAAAGGAAAAATTATAAAAATTTCGTAGATTTTTAGGAAGTAATTGATATTAGGAATGATTAGTTTTAGTTTAGTTAAAAAATTTTAGTTTAGGGATTCAAATAGTTTAAATATAATTTAATTGTAATAAATATCAAGATATAGGCCAATTGCTTAATGGATAAGTGATGGAGTATTTATGGTGGATCTAGTTTGAGGTCATAGGTTTGAGTCTTGGTGGGCATTTTTGTTTTTAATTTTTCTATTTTTGCAAAAGCGAGATGAAAACAGGATGTATATCTAAGATCATTTGAATCTAATTGGTTTTATTAAATCAGATTTGAATTAAATTTGTATCTAATTTAATAAATTAATTAGATATGAAAGATATGATTTGCGAATGATATGAGTTGGACTTTATATAAACATACACATGCTGCACCACTGGGATGAAAAAAGTGAGAAAAATCAGTTTTCATCGGATCTCTCTAAATCACCAATCACCTGATTCATCACCCCACACCTTACGTCCATTCCCGAAACGCCTACTTCAGCTGGTCACAATCCAACGTAATACAGCCTTAATCTGGTCTTCTTCGTCCAATCCCCAATCCTCTCTTCCTCTTGGCGTGCAGCATACACACACATCCAATAACAAGTCCACGACATTACTGCAGTATTGCAGCAACATATCCACACACGCTTCTACCATGCTGACCAGAAAATCAACGTAAACTGAATACCCACTCACCCATTACAACATGATCTGCAACTCCACTGAACACTCCGCAAGCCCTACGCAGCAATCACCCTCTCGCTTGAAGCTTAAGTACATGCCGCAGCAGCCAACAGCCATTTGATACCTTCATCCTCTCTCGCGAATCAGAACACACCAAGCTCCAGTTGCCTGACCGCTGAAGACCCTCACCTTTGTCCATTCTAAGTCGACTCGACCTATACTCTCTCATTGACTCCCACAGCTGCAACAGCCCCCATCTTTTCACCAAACACGGTACCGTGCACAACGGCCGTCCTTTATCGATACCTAAACACAGCTACACTCCATCACCATTCAACCACGAACGATCCGAACACATACACTTCATGCACAAATCAACCGTTGCTCGATCCAAACACAGTGCAGCACCACGCCAAACATTGAACATCATTGTCCACTACTGTAATTTGCTACAGCATGCTACATCAATCTACAACCTTCGCCCACTGCCAGTCGCGAGCCTCCATCAACATCCCCAAGAACGACTATCTCCCTCTCGTGCATGTAGCCGCAAAAACATCCGTGACCAATCAGTACATTGCACTTTGCCACAAGCTGCACATGCCTCTCGCACAGTCCCTAAACACCACTGCAGTTGCTCCAACTGCCAGCCAACATAGTCGCAATCACCAACGACCCAATATCACTCGATGACCGACTACTCGCTGTCTACTTGCCAAGCCATGGACTGTTAAAGTCAATAACTGAGCACTTAATTGATGCTTTTCAACAGCAGCTCCTTTGACATGTGTTATAGAAAATTATCGCAGCTATCATCACTTGATCAGCACTCCATGCACCAAACAAGACATGGACAGCAATTTATCTATCCAGGCTGCAACTGACCAATAAATCCTTCATTCACAAGCAGCAGTTTATTTAGTTTATTTATTTTAACATCAGCTTACTATTTTCCGTTTGGTCTGTTTACCAGCAGCTCATCCAAGTGCAATTACTGGCTTGAGAGCTCTAACGATAGCAGCCGTAAGTTCCAAGTTTCGTAGCTGCAAACTCCAAGGCCAAAAGCAACTTCACCGGCAACTGTCCATTGCCGAGCAACCAAGCTATGGTGAACAGCAGCCGTAATTTGTAATTCCCTAGTCACAACAGCAGCTACATAGATCACCACAATAGCTCACGATTCAGCACTGATCGTCACGTCTCCATGCTCGACGAACCAACACTAACACTTCACCGATCAGTCCAAGTCAGGTTTAGTTTTGATTATTTTATTTTATTTATTTGTCTCTTTATTTATCGTTATAATTCCATTAGTTATTTAGTTAAGTTTATGACATGATAGGTAAATAGATATATGTATATGTATTTATATGCTTAGGTATATTTTTAACATTATGACTTTAGGATTTTCTCACTTAGAAAAATTTATTTTGTAAATAAATAAAAATAAAAAATAGAAATCCCGTTTTAAAAAATAAGACTTTTAGAGAGTTTTTATAAAATAAAAATAAAAGGCTTAGTGAATTAAGGCTCTTTTAGAGTTTTCTTTGAAAAACTAAACTGATAATAACGTGAACTCGGTTGGTTTTCAAAATTAAAATCAATCAATACACTAAAGATTTTTTTTGGAAGAACTACTATCATTTGATCTCGGCTAGTAGGTACGTAGGCACCTTCGGGCCGACGATAAAATATGTAAAAACTTAGGTTCTTTTTTTTTCTTTTGATTTTATTTATTCATTTATTTTAAATATTATAATTAGAAAAATAATCTTAATTTCAGTAAATAAATAGTGGTATCTATTAGGGTTTAATAGGTTAGCTCCCGAATTTGGAACCCTCTGGTTTTTTGTTAAAATTGAAATCAAAGACCAGTAGCTAAATCGTAATCAATCCACTCAATTGATTACGGTTTCTTTTTCTTTTTTCGACTTCGGTCGGGTGGCGACTCCAAAAATTATTTTCAATAAAAAACCCTAAATTTCTCAATTTCTTTAGTCGAGGATTAATATTAAACAGGTTAGGGTTTAGTATTAATCGGAAAATGAGAAATTAATTTTTAAATAAAAGAAATCGAAAAATCAGGCTCGACACCTTGAAATCCTCCAAATTAAGTGACTCCCATTGTACTAAAACCTAAGTGATTTTATTCTTTTGTCGATAGATATCCTACATATCTAGAACTGCTAAGGGCTTAACAATTAAAGGTGTTGTGACAACTTCTGATGGAAAAGTTCCAAGTTGTTCCCTACTACCTTTGGCTTTCTTTAATAATGAAACATGAAAAATAGGATGCAACCTAGAACCTTTTGGTAAAGCTAACCTAAAAGTAATAGGCCCAATCTTCTGAATGACCTGAAAAGGTCCATACTATTGTAAGATAATTTGTAGGAGAGTCTATTGGCCACTATAGATTGTCTATAAGGTTGAACCTTAACTTATACATACTCTCCAATGTCAAATTGCTTATAAACTCTTCTTTGATCAATTAGTGTCTTCATCCTCTGTTAGGTTCGTTGTATATTTTTCTCAATTGTCTTAGCAACTCATCTCTAGTAAGCAACTCCTAATCCACTACTTCCATAGCATTAGACCCTAGGATAAAATTTGATAATATGGATAGTTCTTTGCTGTATAAAGCTTGAAAAGGGATCATCCTTATGTTAGTGCGATAGCTAGTGTTAAAGAAATGCTCTACTCATGGTAAATACTTAGGCTAATCTTTAGGTTTGTCCACGATAAATGATCTTATATATTGCTCAATACATCTGTTAAGTGCCTTAGTTTGATCATCTGTTTGCGGATGGTAAGATGAACTCATCTTAAGTTGAGTACTACTTAACTTGACTTTTGCTAAAATCAACTTTAGAATACCTTATCTCTATCTGATACAATAGATTTAGGTATTTCATGTAACTTCACCATTATATATCAACAAATAATTTTGTTACCATTGTAACTATATAAGCTACTAATAATGGGCCTAAATGGCAATACTTGGTTAACCTATCCACAATGACTAAAATCATTGAATACCTATGAGAAATAGGTGGACCAGTGATAAAATTCATAGAAATATCCAGAAAAGTGGCGTGTCATGCTGAAAATAAAAGAAGAAAAGTTAACCACTAAAATAAACCAAATAGAAAGTAAAAAAAGTAAGAGATAAGGGATACTTAGTAAGAAAAAAATTGCATGAAAAATCCCAAAACCCTACTATAAATTCAATAACCACACATCAAGCTTCATTTTGGTTAGTTAGAAACTAGAAAAAAAAAAAATTAAAAGAGCTTAAGAAGAGAGGGGAGAATATTTTTACAAAAAAATAACAAAATAGTGTGCAATTATGACTTATAAAGGGAACTCACACCCGACAGCCACGTAGAAACAAACAGCTACTACCATTAGACAGTGAACCTCTTGCCTAGGTTGCTAATGAGGGTGGAGCTACCACTGTTGGTTGGAAGCCGATTGAATGGTGAGTTTCAATTTTCCTTCCAAATTTATTTAATTTAGTAAAAACGTCAAATATGCCTGGAAAATTATGAAATTTGGTATTCTAGAATATTTTTGTATATAGATTTACGTAAAATATCAATTTGATAAAATTAGGGCTCGAGATATGCTGTTCTTAAGAAATGACTAAACTTAAGTTAGTTTTTTATTTAAATTTAAATGACCTTAAAAATGTACTTTTGACTTCAAAATTTTTTATGTAGATTATTTAGGATATATATGATAGTGCTATAAAAAGTTTTTCTTAAATTTAATTTCCTAAATTTTTACTTAATTTTTAGCCCCTAAAATTATGCATAAAAGGCAATATTTGGGCTTAATTTTGTAATTTAATGTTAATTTGGTAAAAATTATAATTTAGTATGCAATTAGATATATTTAGATGATAGTTGTTGATGTAGGATAGTATTTGTGGAGTTTGAGGTGTTAGTTGTATGTATTATGCATAATATGTATTAAATATGTAAGTAAATGGGTATATTTAAGTTAAATTTGTGATTTAGGGTTAGTTAGGTATAAATTCTGATTTAAAATATAATTAGACATCTTAAAATGTTATTGGCAGTGAAAGATAGTATACGTAGTATTAGAAGTGTTAAATAAATTATATAAGTGTATAATATATAATAATACATAATATGTGTACATAGGAATTAAACAAGTGGAAAATATTAGATAAAAATTTATTGTATTATAACAATAAGAATATGATATAAATCTGATTTGGAATAAGAGTTTACGAAATAATATGAAAAATGTAGGTTATTCTTATATTGGGAATAAGTTCGACAGTTAAATTAGGAATATAATATATCGTATTTGATACGGATTGAAGAAACAGTAGCGGATCTTGAAAAACTCGGAATGGGTTTGACGGACAGAAAGTGAGATAGTTGGTTTCGATGGTGAATGCGAATGGATATCACGTACAAAGACACAAACACAATTAGGGGTTTGAGTTTGAAATAGGGTTTGATACAACTCACGAACACTAAATGTTGCTCGGGATTCAAATGAAGGTTAGATGCAACTTACTAACCGGTTCAAGTGAAGGGGTTCACCACAATCTTAAAGTCAAGATCGATAAGAATGCAGGAGAGATTAAAGAGCTTAATCCATACTTGATAATCTGATAAATGTTAGCTTAAGAGTAACCTTACTCTAAAAGGGAAAAGATTCCAATCGTAGGACTATACTTTTCTATCTAATTTCGAATATATTATCGTATATCTTCTTGATGTTTACAGATGTTATTTATAGCAAGTCCTAAACCTTAGTGACAAAACTGCAAATAATGTATAAGGCTTTAAACCCTAAAGAATTAGGCTCATAAATAAAATAAAGGAAAACATATATAAGAATATAAAACTGTGCGTTTTATAAGGGAAGTCGGCATACAATTACTTGGTATGTTCTGGAATGTGTAGTATTCGAACTAGATGGAGTCGGCAGTTGGATGTATGGGTTTGGGAAGGAGTCCCTGAAGTCTTGTAGTGTTTGGCCAAGACATTAGAAAGGTCGGTCCATAATTGTCGAGTTTTAGAATCAGTCGGTATGAGTCTTTTAGTGCTATGTCGAGTGGTTCTTTAGTCTCAAGTACTCGGTCTTGTGGTATCTCGGCACTTCGGCTGATGATAGACTTAATGTCGAGTGTTTATCTTCCTTCCTTTCACCTTTCTAGCTTCAGTTTGGCTTTGACAAGCATTGATAGGCCTCATCTTAGATATAGTTGGAGGTTGATTCCCATCAACTAGTTAGAATATTAGTTAGAGGCTAAATATGAGATTTAGGATATTTAAGTGTAATGTGATTAATTTTACATAATGGTTCGGAGTAAGTCCATAGGGTTTGCATATAAAAGCTATAATCAGAAAGTGAATTAAAAGCTAGTTTAGAAATTGAATCAGAACCTAACATAAATTAAGAATAATTGTAAGAGACTTAATGATGTGTCTTCGGGGTCATGCATATAGAGAAGCACCACAATGAATGAATTGAAAAGGAAACAGAAAAGAAACTAGCAAAACCTGGGCAGTTACCGAATGGATATGACCAACTATTCGATCTTACTTGGTCTACAATTCACTGGATATGACATATCGATCTGAACTAAATGGTCACTCACTACTACTCCTTGGTAAAGGAAATAGATAAAAGTTAAGAGATGATGAGAACATTAAGGTTGCTCAAATGAGTAATTTTTGTATTGAAAAAGATGATCAATTGTGTGCATATAAGGAAAAGTGAGGGTTTATATACTTGCCCATAAGGGTTATTCTATGTGTATAAAAAGACAAAAGGGTATTCTATACTAGGTTACATAAGACATACTAAAAGGGGTAAAAGATATAGAATATATAGTACGGAAAAGAAAGAATCATTTTGGAACATTATGTTAGAAGACATGTATCACTTAGTGGTTGGGCATCTAGGATATGGTACAACGTAGGTGGAAGTAGGAATGCGTTACAGTTAGGGGTCGACCTGATCTTGATGAGGTTAGGAGCTAATTAGCCTAGCAAAAGATTAGCTGTCTTGAAGTTAGACGCCAGTAGGTTAGGTCGGTAGCTTGGCTCGACTAGTTCTAGGCTGTCTTCTGGATTAGGACTTTACTGTTGGGTAAGAGCACGGTGGACACATGTGAGGATCTAATAGATAGGTCGGCAAGTGGTTAGATCGAGATAGGAGTCTCGATCTTAACTATGGCTTAGAGCTAGTATTTTCTATGTAAGCCCTTGAAGTCCTCTAGCTCGGCTTCTTGTGATCGATCTAGGGGGTTGATTCCTATCACTTAAAAATTTGAATAATTAGGTATATTAAACCCTAAACTGTAGAAATAATAAGAGTTATAGAGTAAAGCTTATAGAATGTAGTTATTTGAATACTAAAATAACATTTATATTATAGGGATTATTGGCAATGGTTTGTATAAGTTGCATCTTGAGTGAGTAAACGGAAAGTCCAGGTAAGTTAGGATTATTAGGTTTCTGTATTCAAAGTATTATTTTATAGTACTTAGAGGCTTGAGATTATATTTGGTTGTATTTGTTAGATAGTTGACTATACGCATGCCTATGTATTCATGTTTCTAAATTTGATTATATGATTTTAGGTTACTATTTTGGCTTGTATTTATGCGATTTGTTTGAGTTGATTGAATACCTTAAACTGGACCTAACTAAGTATATGACCTATAAGTTTAAAACGGACCTACAAAGCAACCCATTTGGAGAGATGTTTAGGGTTCTCCAACCAAATACCGACCTTTTCGAGAGGGATAGTGCTAGATAGTAGAATGGGTCCCTTCTCATCCTTAGTCAAACTAAGTGATAAGAGAGAAGTTCGTGACAAGAGAGAAGGTCGTGATATGAGAGAAGGTCGTGATTTGGATGAAGTTAATGGTTTAAAGGTAGTAGTGTGAGGAACGGTGTTTCTATTGCATAAGCTTGGGTTTGGTTGTGAGCTATTGCATAAACATGAAAATTTCTCAACCCGGATTAAAGCATGTATAATTTCTCTAATCTCATAACGAACCAGATAACGTCGTACGATGACATTTTCTTGTACATGTATTATATCTAACTAATTTGGTATATAACCCTATTTGTATTTTATGCATAGTTTTAAGCTTCTGTCCTAACTTATTGAGCGATTGGTTACTCATATCCTTAAGATATTATTGCAGGTACTAATTAGGAAACGGTCTTATACTTACCTTGAAGTTAGCAATCACTGGATCCTAAGGAGTGAGGAAATAAATATGAAGAAAAAAATATTTTACAAAGGTCTTAGTTTTACTTTATAATTTTTCATTTTTAAATAACGTATTTTTTAGATAATATAATGTTGCGAAATCATGTAAACATTAATAGAAATATTTCAATCTTATTATATATATTTTTCATACTTTCTTAAGTAAAAAGCTTATTAAATTTGTGAACTATTTACTTCAAAGTGGATTAGTCATGAATACTTTGTATAAAAATTAGGACTCGCAATCAGCTACTCGAGGTTTGGTTTGTAGAATTTAGGGCAATAGAGTAAATTGTTCGATCCGATCCGATCCAATCCAATCCAAATTTTACAACAAAGTTAAGATTATTAGTAAAAGTGATCTTATGAGTTTGGATTTAAGAAAATAAATAATAAAATAATTAATTATTATAATATTGAATTTTTTTGTAAATTGTTCGTTATTTATCGGAAATACTTAAAACAAGTTCCAATAACAACGAATTGATATAGATAAATTATATACACACTAAAAATCATAAAATAAATTAAATAATATTTAAGAGTATTTATTTATACCATATATGTATTTGCATATAGGTAAAAATATACGAAATTACTTAAAATATGTGAAACAAATTAAAATAATGTTAATTAATTAAATAAAATATATGAATAATTAAAGAAAAATTAAGAAACTTATGGAATTGTCTAGAATTGAGGTGTGGCAGCTTGGAATTGAGTAATTGAAAGCAATTAATTAAATTAAAACAAACAAAAAGTAAAGTGGAAGAGGATGTCAAGTGAAAATTAGAAGAAAAAAATTTAACTAGCCCTATAAATACCCCAAAAGTTTTTAGAAGCTCATTTGGTCAGTTAGGAGAGTAGAAAAATTACAGAGAACCAAAATATTGAGGGTTAGGGTTATTTACAAAAATTAAAAAAAAAATCTATGCAATTAGGGCATATAAGGAGATCCCTAACCTGATGGCAACTTGGAATTGAGTAAATAAAAGCAATTAATTAAATTAAAACAAACAAAAAGTAAATTGGAAGAGGATGTCAAGTGAAAATTAGAAGAAAAAAATTTAACCAGGCCTATAAATACCCCAAAAGTTTTTAGAAGCTCATTTAGTCAGTTAGGAGAATAGAAAAATTAGAGAGAACCAAAGTATTGAGGGTTAGGGTTATTTACAAAAATTAAAAAAAAAAATCTATGCAATTAGGGCATATAAGGAGATCCCTAACCTGATAGCAACTTGGGAGTGGATGACCACCACTACTACGTAGAGGTGGCAGCACCTAGATTGGCCAACATACCTAGGGCCACTATTGGTGGCCAAAGTTACTAATTTTGGTGAGTCCGTTTTTCCTTTCGATTTTTCATATTTTGTTAAAAATACTAAATATATTTAGAAAATTATGAAAATTAGTATCTCGAGGTTAAGTATGTAGATTTAGGAAAAAAATTTACTTTGATAAATTTATGTTTAGAAATATATTATTTTTAAGAAACTATATAAAATTGAGCATGTTTCAATTTAGAAATAAATGACCTTAGGTGTATAGTTTTGAGCTTAAAATTTGGTGTGGGCTAGTTAGAGCATTTAAAACAGTGCTATGAAGCCTATTCTGAAAAATGAATTTTCAAAATTTTTAGATAATTTTTAGGCCTTAAAATAGTGCATGAAATGGATAATTTTGGGTTAATTAGGTAATTAAATAGATAATTGCTGATTTAGTGCATAATTATATGTTTTAAAATGTTGAAATCTAATGAAGTATGATATTTATAGCATTTAGGATGTTATGTAGTGAATATGTAATAGGAAAAAAATGGTAAATTTTAAGTTAATTTTATAATTTAAAGTAACTAGGTATAAATTTTGATTTGGGTTGAATTTAAATATTTTGAGGTGTTAGTCGATGTTGAGGAATAATATTTGAGGTGATGGAAATATTAGATATGTATATTATGTGTATATTAGGTGATAATATATAATATATAAGTAAAAGAAACTAACGAGTAGGAAAATATTATGTTAAAATTGATATTATAATAATAATAGGAATATATACAAAATCTAATAAGAGACTTAAATTTCGGTGTTTATATGAAAAATATTAAATTTTCTTACATCAGGAGTTGATTCGATAGTTAAATTAGAAATGTAGTATAACATATTGATCGAAATATTGATTAGGAGTTAAAACATAGATTAGGGGTACTTAAGTATAGTTAGATGAATCTCACATTTTAGTTTGGGTAAAATTTCTAAGGTTTATAAATAAAAACAATAATTAGAAGCTAAAACAAAATTGAATTTAGAAATTGAGTTATAAATTAATTTGGAACTAATTAGGTTATAGGTGATATAAAATTTGGATAAATGCGAAAAATTATAGTCCTAAACTTAAAACCCATGATTTAAAGCTTATATGTACATATACATATGTATAAGTAATCATGTTAAATGAAGATTATTTTTAGATTATAATCTAATTTAGAAGCCGTAATTATAATTGAAACAAGAAATAGCTTCGAAACCTAACTGAATAAGAGAAGTAATTCTAAAAGACTTAGACCTAAATCACTAAATGTAAGAAGATTATGAACTATAGATACTCATGATCTAAATCACATAACAAAACATCTATATGGTAGTTATGGGAAACTAAATCAACATTTGTATTATAGGTATCTTTAGCGATGGTTAGTACAAGTTGCATTTCGAGTGAGCAAGAGAAGAGTTTAGGTAAGTTCGGATTAATACATTTCTGTATTTTGGAATACTAATTTGTAGTACTCGAAGGTTTGAAATTGTACTTTATTGTATTTGTTAGATAGTTAATTGTGCACATGTGCTTGATTTTGAGTTGATGATGTGATTCTGGTTTATTGCTTTAGCTTGTATTTGTGTGATTTGTTGAAAAGATTGAATACCTTAAATTGAATTTAACTAAATATATGACTTGTAATTTTAAATCAAACATGCATAGCAACTAATTAGGGAAAACTTAGGGTTCTCCAACCAAATACTAACCCTTTCAAATGGGATAGGATTAGATATGTAAACCCTACTTTTAGTAGGCCTAAGACTTGATTAGGAGTACCTCTCGAACGTTCCTAAAGATCAACTAAACCAAAAACTTAAGTTTATATTTAGGAACAAATTAAATTTTTACAATTCAAAAGCCAATTGTCAATTCAAAAGCCAATTGTCGATAAAACCCGAGCTTGAAGAACTGCGAGCTCTAAAGCTACTTAAAACCCTAAACCTTAAGACCATTAAGGAATTTTAACCCTAAATAATTAATCGATAATTTAGTTTGAATAATTTTATTCAACTTTAGAAAATTTTACAATTCTACAAAAATCAAATCATAAATCACAAAACAATGTAAGATGAAAATCCTAAAATAATTTTCTATAAGGCTATGCCCTTATCTTTATGCATAAGCCTTACACCATAAATAAGTAGAGTAACCAATCACCTTAGATAACTTATCAATTGAGAGTTGGAATCATTTATCAATTGATAACTTATCAAAATCTAGTGATAAGACAATTTCCTTATCACCTCTTCACTTATACTACATATGGACAAATTTTCACAAGAAATCATGAGCTTAACTTTAATAAAGGTGACAAGACCACTCCATGCCATTAAAAGACTTCCCATGGCAGATCTAAAAAGGGGAGAAAGGGGGGCCATGCATTTGTCATTCACCCATCAATCACTTCCTCTTACACATCACTATTCATCCCTTAATGCTTACATCATCAAGAGTTGCAATTGTTGACTTTTTGTAAGCTTTAAGACAATACTTTCAAGGCATTTAAACACTCCTTCTCTCTTCATTCCAACCGGCTGCACTCCTCCCCATTTCTCTCACTTTTAATTTCACTTTCACTTCATCTTTCTCTCTTTTAAAACAAACATAAAAAGAGGAAACAACTTTACCCCACAAAATCCATTTTCTTCCATTTTGAAGCTTCAACTCACGGCATTTTTTTTCTTTGTTCATGTGCCATTTTCTTTCATCATTTAAGATCATCTAAGACCATTAGAATCTTTCATAAACCCCTTTCCAAAAGACCAAAGAATTCGGGTTTCAAAAGGTAAGCAAAAAGGAGGAAGCAAAGTTAAAGGCTTAAGAGGAACCTTAGTGCACAACCACCAAACTTTGCGTTAAGGATGAGTAAGTGATTCTTGTGATGTGTGGATTAATATTTATGTTAGAAGACTTGGATTTCTTGAAGATATGAGTAAGGTTTGAGTTGTTATAGCACAAAAATTCGTTTTAAGAAACAAACCTTAAAACCATTACATGAAGTTGAAATATGAGCATATAAAGTTGGTGTTTTGTATGGACATTTGTTTAATGCTTTGAATGGAAGATTTTAAGCTAAGGAAATCTTGAAATGAGAACTTTGATGAAGGGTAAGCATGCTGGACGTGAAGGTTCCATGATCATTTGAATGTTGATTTTGTTTCCATTTAGTTAAACATGCTCAAAACTAGACTTAAGTTAAGGAAAAATCCATCACATGAAGTTTTATAAAGAAATCAACTTTGTATGGTATGAGCTATGATATGGAGGTTTTATGAAGTATAAGATCTTTTATTTCTTTATGTGGAGCATGAGTTAAAGGATCATTTGATGGAAGGAAACTTAAGTTAAGATTTGTACACAAGTAGTTAAGTGCATAATCTACCCCCTAAACTTAAGGAAATGATGAAACAAGTTGTAAAACCAAGTGAGGACCCCTTAGGACCAACATGAACAGATCTGGTACATGGGAAAATGAGGCCTAAAAATATGATAAAAGTAAAAGAACAAAGTGAAAAGAATAACTAAAGCAAGTATAGTAGACATATAAAGCCTAAAACTCAAAACCGAGCTTAAAACTCTCAAAACAAGCCTAAAACTCTAGGATGGGCCTTCAATAAAAATCTGATCAGCACCTTAAGGAACCAAGAAAGTTGCTTTGAAGCCCATAAGAAATCTACCTAAGGCCCCATAAGCCCACCAAAATCATGAACCTTAGTTTGAACTAAAAACAAGCCCATTTGATAACTTAAGCTCACTAAAGGGCCCAAGAAGTGGTTGTTAGCCTTAGGAATATAAATCAAAGTTGTAAATCTGATCTCAAGGAGTATTTAAGCTTAGGATAAAATCTAAAGACCAAGCCCAAAGGATTCCTCAAGCTATCAAAAGCCCATTTACCAAACAAGGCCCAAAAACACTCCAACACATGAGGAACGCTACTGTTCGACCCATGGAAAGAATTGCATACCTCATTTCGAAAATCTAACCTTACCACGTTAAAGTACACTCGAAAACGATGAAGATTGACTATAAGATCATAAAAATCGGATTTAAAACGAAAAAGTTATACGCGATTGAACTTTAGGTAAAAAAAAAAAAACCGGAAAAATTCCGAGAACTAGCTAAGAATATAACTAAAGGAAAATTTACATAGTTTCTTAAGTTTGCTTCAATTCCTTATAAAAATTATTTCAATGACCAGGGGACACTGTTTTCGGAGACGACTTGCCTCCAGACTACTTTGATTGAACCACATGGCAGAGTGAGTAAATTCCCGATGACTCTTTACTTGATTGTGCTTGTAAAGTAGATGCACCTAATCTTATATTTATAAATTTGGATGCTTGTGGGATATGGGAGATGCATGTGTATGAAATTATGGAAGAGTGTGATGACTTGTTAATTATATATAATAATTGGGAATTGTTTGCATGAATATATACTTGTGAATTGTATGGAATGAAATTGGTTGATCACCCTGAAAATCAAGTTAATCACTTATATGATTAAGAACTCAAAATGAATCATGCATTCTCCATACTGCATACGGATAACACCGACTGCCGCTTCACGCAGAAGATGGGAAGGGACTAACAGGAATACGAGTTTCCTGCAGGATTGGGCACTAGCTATGCCATCATATATATTGAGTCTCCGTCTTAAGCTGATGGGCTTACTAGGCGCTGGGAGACGCCAACCGTTAGCGAGGGGCCAAGTCTTGTGGCTTCTGCTTAGGACGTGTGTTTGTGGACTGCGGGGGCCACCACACTGCTAGACTTGGGATTTTTAAAGGATGCGATTTGATTTTGGTAAAGGAAGTATATATATATGTATATATGTAGAGTTTTGTTTTGGTATTAGCACGATAGTGCAAATGAAATAAAACCCAAGGTCTAGAACCCGGATTTTGGTTTGGGTCGGTTAATTATCTCCAAACCCCGACTTCAGGGGGCGAAATTCTGAGTCGTATGCAGTTCCTAGGTCACTGCATGCGTTGTATGGCATACTGTTTGTTCATGCATTCATATGATTGTGCATCTAATAAATTTTTGCCTTGTGGTACTGATGAGAGCATTTATCTCACTAAGCGTAAGCTTACTCCCCTATAGATTTCTGTTGATGCAGGAGAACCTCTTCGTCAATCCGGGCCGAGGCATGCCCGTGGTAAGTCTCGGGTAGAGACGGGTTGGAGCGATCAGAGAGCGAAGAGGATATTTTGTAATAGATATTTAGATACTTTCATGTATTTATGCATTACTTAGATTTTATGCAGTTCTGTTATGAACTGCATTCGTTTGTAATATTGTTTTGGTGTGGGTCTTACGAGCCCACACAATTAGTTAGTTTATAACATAGAAGTAATTTTAGTTAAATTGCTCTATATTACTTGTCTATGGGCCTAGTGGTAACGTAGAGTGGAAAGAGCCTTGTGTGTCGTATGAAAGGCCTATGATCAGTAAGGGGGTTGATAATAGACCTTTATACGGTACACAGCGACTTATCACGACAACGATACTGTTGGGTTGTTATAAGATAGCATTAGATAGCATAATTGGTCCCTTCTTCATCCTTAGTCGAACTAAGTGATAGGTGAGGAGGTTGTGGTAAGGCTGAAGTTAATGGTTTGAAGGTAATTACGGGAGGAATGGTGTCTCCATTGTACAAGCCGGGGTTTAGTCATGAGCTGTTGCATTAACGGAAACTCCTCAACCTAGATTAGAGCGGATACAATTCCTCTAATCTTACAACGGGCTAGAAAACATCATGCAATGGCATTTGCTTGAACGTGCACTGTACTTAATAATTTGGTTGATAACCTTGTTTATGTTTACTATATGGTTTTAAGTCTCTATCTCAACTTACTAAGCTATCTTTGCTCACATCCCTATAGACATTATTGCAGGTGCTAGCAAGAAAGTGGTTTATAATCACCCTAAAGCTAACAACTAATGGATCCTGGGAGAGTGAGGATTATAACTTGAGGAGCAACTACACTTTCAAGTTTGGATCCTATCTTTAAAATTTTTATTATTATATTATGTATTACTTAAGTAGATTATGATTAAGCTACTAAATCTTGTAAACATACTTAGATTATTTAGTGTAAATAGTATTTTTCATAATTACATAGTTGAATAACATGTTTAATTTATGAAATTTTTTATTTCAAAATGTGTTAGTCGTGGACGCCCTGTGTAGATTAGGGTTAGGATAGTGGCTGTAAGGCTAGCTGCTATCTTAGAATGGTTTGCACGGCAGGACTGCTACGACTCTATCATTTTGCAGCATGACATAAATCAAATCTAAGATAAGGGTTGTAAGATCAACTTTTATCTTAGAATGTTTTGTACGATAGGACTATTATGACTCTACTACTTCAAGGCATGATGCCCATGCTCAATCTTTTTGAACTGCAACTCTATTTGACCCATTAATTTGATATTTGTTCCTTAGACATTAAAACTGATTGTCAACATTGTCTAATCAAATGTAACTGGTCCCAATGTTGTTAGCCATTGAATTCTTAAAATGATTTCTACACCTTATATCTCTAATATATAAAAATCCACTAAGAATTCTACTTGGTTTAACATTAAAGGAACTCTCTTACACATGCCTAAGCAAACCAACTTGTCTCCATTGGCTATCATTATTGAGAATTCAGGAAGAGCAATTATTGGTAAATTGAGATGCCTTACTACTAGCAACTATATGAAATTATGTGTGCTTCCTGAGTCTACTAAAATATAAACCATTTTCCCGTTAATAATCCCTTGTAATTTAAGTGTTCTTGGAGTTAAAACTCCTAATAAGGCATGATAACTAATCTTTACTGTATCATTATCATGTACCGGTATATTTTGCAGCTCCTTACCTTCAATTTGTTGTACATGATATTTAGATTCATTGTTATCTCCTACCTTAATCTCATCTGGTGAATCATCATTAAAAATTTTAGATTACAAACATGGCCTTTACGAAACTTTTCATCACAGTTGTAACAAAGTCCTTTTTCCTTTGAATAACTAACTCAGCATGAGTCATTTTCTTTATTGGTAAAAATTTTGGTTTAGTGGTTTGTGTATTTGGTTGTTATGAATGTGTATTATTTGGTCTGTTTAGTGGTTTTGAAGTAAAAGGTTTACAAACAAATGGTTTGGATGAAAAAGTGGATTTCTATGATGAATTGGTTTGATTGGAATGTACAAAAGGTTCTTTATATTTAAGTCTGTTTAATTTGGATTCATATAATCTCGCAAGACTCATTTCTTCTACTAATGAATTTAGCTGTGTTATAATAACTTTTGCTTAAATGTTTAGGTCTAGCCCTTAAATGAAATGACTTTGTACAAAACTTTCTAATAGTCTATGCATATGATTCAACAATGCTTCAAATTAAATTTGATATTTTTCAACAATAGTAGTTTGAACGAGTTTCACCAACTCACCTTGGTAGTCTTCAAACATTGAGGGACCAAATCTTGATTTTAGTGCTTGTAAAAATGGTTGCTATGTTTAAATGAATCTACTCTTTGTCATCTATTGAAACTAACTCAATGCCTCCTCCTCCATTGCAAGTGATGCAATCTTCAATCTTTCATGATCAAGAACTTCAAGGAAATCAAAGAATTGAGTAACTTTAAAGATCTACCCTTTTAGATCAATTCCATCGAACTGTGGCAACTTCAATATTGTTTGCATAAGCAACATGATCTTGTGTTGCATTTTGAGAAGATCATGATTGCTCTATATTATTCTCCTGATTTCATATAACATTCTGATTCTCTTTCCTTATGTTTAAAGATTCCATGATCATCATCATATTAGCATTCATTGCATCCATTATATTCTCCAATTTATCAATTCATGCATTAGTCTCCTTATCAGATTCCTCCATAGCTCCCATCCTATTTGCATAAGCATGCATCTCTTCTTACAACTGTGACATGTTTCTAGTGTTATTATCCATATCTCTAAGCTTACTATCTTTAAGGATATGTTTCTTGCAATAACGAGAGCACCAATGATAGGCTTATTTGTGGCCTAAGCCTAAGACTTACTTGCCTTACCCTAAAATATCAATACAGTACATGGGAGAGAGAAAACAAAAAGTTCTCTCAAGTATGTCTTTCTCTCTTCTCTTATTCTCTTGAAACTTCACTCTAGAAAAAACTAAGGTTTCACAAAACTCAACCACCCTAGGTTGACTTTTAGATTTGATTATAGAAATGGTTTTCTAATGATCTAATCTATATGTCTTCATTAATAGTTTATGTTTTCTTATGCAAGGTAATGAAAAGATGGAGAAAGAAAATGATTAGATGATTTTAGTAATTTGAGTCACTAACAACTCCTATAGCTAGATGCCAATTCTGAAAGTGAATCTTAGTACCCTTTATTATTCTTTCTTTTTCCTTTCTATACTTGTACAATACATTGAATAGAACTATAAAGACCCTCGATCTAATTTTTTATAAAGATCTTTCACAATCTGTTTCACTGTTAGTTGTAACTATGTGTAACTACTATCATTGTTACTTGTCTTTACAAGCTCTAATAACGAACAAAATCCTTGTAATGTTGTGGTTGCTTAATCTTTGTCCTTAAACTTCTTCATATTGTTGATGGATGTATCTCTATAGATGTATCATAATTTGTCTGGAAGGCTTAGACCTTAGGTACCAAAGGGACTCTATGGTCTCACCACTTTTCTATTTAGAAATGTATTTGTTTGAAAAATACACTTACCTATTAGGGTAGGATACATACCTATTCAAGATTCCCTCTGTGAAACCTTTAAATGGGGGCAAACCTAATAGCTAAGACACTTTTTACACATACACACATGTGAGCCCCATAGTCTTACATGTCGGATTTCGAGCGGATAATTTAGGGCGTATACAAAAGTAGCCTGATATTGTTGATACTTCATGAGTAAGTCTTATGAGTTAGACAAGGATATTCTATGTTGAACATAGGGTTCAATATTTGATTTTGATGAGAATAAAACAAAAAGTGTATATTTAAACATGCTGTTTTTAAAGAGAATAAAAACAAGTGGATGATTAAACTAAGTATTATTTAATTATTTTGAGATAAATGAATAAGTTTAATTAGCTTGCTTAATGATTAAATATATCAATTATCTCTACAAGAAATTTAATCTTTTCAAGTGGTGATCAAATGATCTTGAAGTTATATTGCAAAGAGTATTCGTTTGTTGTGCGTTAAAAGAATTTTCAAGCGATATTTAGCCTATCGAGTTGACGACTCAAGGAAGAACTAAGCTGACGATATAAGGCCCTAGAAAACACAAAGAAAAACTCATTAACTTGGAAGAACGGACTTAACGGTAGAATAATTTTTACTGACTTGTTGGTAGTTCAAAGTATCAGCATGCTAGATTCAATTAGTTGTTGGAACATTGAATGCATTGTAACGGGAAGAATAAATGGGATAATATAAATGCTCAACAACCCAACTAAGGATAGTAGAGAACTGATCTTTTACTACAATATTACAACATTCTCTTGTATTCTTGTTGTCTATAATTCTCATTGTCTCTTATACCATAAATTGCTAATATTTAGAGAGATTTGAAGTGTAGTGCTTGTGAGCTATTAGTTGCAAGTATTAAGAGTTAAAAGCACTATACTAATAATTCTTGAGATTGAGTTTTTATATTGAGAGTTGAGATTGTGATTTGTGTTGAGAGTTGTCAGTGTGAAACTTGTGTAATTAAGTTTGTGTTTGTATAGCTTTTGAAGCTTGGATTGAGAAATTAATAAAGTGGTGTGAAGTCCTCGGTTGGAGGCATTGTGTATCCGTGGAGACTAGGGGGCAGTCCGAACTCTACATTATATCCAGGCTTGATCTTCTTTATCCCTATCTCTTTTAATTTCCGCACTTATTATTGTTCTATTGTTGTTTTGATTACTTTTATTATTATAGTTAGTTGTTTATATCGGAAAAGAATTGTAATTTGTCCTTAAACTCAATTCACCCCCCCTCTTGAGTTTAGCCTAATGTTCTTCATCCTATGGGTTTGAATTGGAAAAATATAATAAAATAATAATATTATAACTAAAAATAATTAATTTCACTAAATTATACCATATTATATTTTATACGTTATAAATGTGCAATTTAGGTAAGGGAAGTTAACTAAACTTTAGAAATAAATTATTTACATTATAAAATTATAGAATGACACAAAATAATATGTGAAAACAGTATACGTACTTTAAGCATAATTATTATAAATGTAAATATGTACACTTTACAACTTAAGAATTATCACCAGGTGCTCTTAATGATTTATTAGGTGATTTAGGATTTTGAGAAAAATTGAGGATGAAGAAAAATTAAAGGAAAAACTCTAGGAAAATAAGAAGAAAAACTATGCAAACCAAGCTATTTTTGAGAACGCAAGTTCGAAGGGAAGCTAGGTATAGACTATCACCACTATCCAATACTAGAGGTAACCACTAACTAGGCTAACAACTTGGCGGGTGGAGTTGGTGGTTGGAAAGTCACTTTTCCATTAAGTTTGAAATCTTACCCAATTTTTTTTTTAATTTAGTATAAATATCAAGTTTATTCTAAAAATTATGAAAAAAAGATTATTTAGAAATATTTTTGCATGTACTATTTGAGAAAAACACTAGTTTGTAAAATTTTTAAGTAAATATATGACATTCTTAAGAAATTGCCTAAAATTGAGCTAGTTTCGAAGTTATTTTAAATGACTTTATTGTTGTAGTTTTGAAATCAAAATTTTTTTAGAACATCCCTATATAAAAATGCTATGAAGAGATTTTAGACAAATATTTTTTTTATGATATTTATGCATTTTTCAACCACTTAATTGGTAGAAAAGTGCTATTTTTTTGAAGCTTTTGTGTAATTAGTTTTAAGGAAAATAATATGCATCTATTCTGGAGTTCCTCTGAGTTATATTCTATTATGGTGAATGATCTAAAATTGAATTGTAATTGAAATATGTACAAATTATTAGTTATAGGCTTAATGCATTAAAATGAGAATATAGGAATTTGGAAGTTTTAATAGTACAGTGTTAAATTAATACGATAAACGATATGCATGATCATTTATAAGAATGTTTGTAATAAGAAATATGATGTTAGAGTGAGTCGCTTAGTGTGAATTATAAGTAGAATCTGTTTAGAGGTTCTTTAAGGGGATGATCTGGTAAAAGGACTTAATCCTAGGTTTAGAGACGTGATTAGAATGTTAGATGGTGTGAATAAGTTAACTAATATAATATTGGAAGGTTGATTAGAGAGTTCCTAATTGGTAAGGTTATTTTCTGATACTTTATCAAAGGGTTCCAAAACAAAAACTATATAAGGAATATTGTTCATAACCTTGTTTAAAGATTTCAACAAGAAGTTAAAACTTAACATAAGACTTAATAAACTTACCTAAACTAAATCAAAACTATACATGAAATAATAAAAAGAATTCATGTACTTTTTATTTAGCAAAAAACTAAAATATTTATGTTGATTGTTTAGGGACTTATGCAGAGATTGAGCATGAAAATCAAGGTTAACTAGTATCACCATCTTGTAAGTTAGGATTAGTGCATCATGGCATCTTGAAGTATTATTTTGGGATACTTGGCGGATTAAGAGTGTTCATGGTTGTAGCTAGATTGTATGTGTGCATACAATGTGTGTACTTATGATACTGATTTGTGATTGGGAGATGGTCTTTGAGGGTTGTTTCTTGGTTGAACATACTATGTCTAACTTGTTTTGAAATTGGTTGCTCACTTTAAAAACTAGATTAATCTTAACTTGACTAAGTATTAAACTAACATCCATGATAACCCAATAGGGGTAACGATTAGGTTGTGAGACTAAATACCGACACCTGGATAAGGATAGTAGAAATGATCCTTGTCCCACCCTCAATCGAACTAAGTAATAAGAGAAGAGGTTACGACAATATTAGGAACCGTATTTTGAATGTTGTCTAAGCAGATGGGTGTTCTCCATCACATAAGCCTAGCTTTGGTCTGATAATGTCACATTGAAGCTCCTCAATCAGGTTAAAGTGGATGCAATTTCTTTAACTTCACAATGGACTAGTTAAACATTGTGCAACGAGCCACCATTTGCTTATGGCATTTGCTTCTAATTAATAATTTGACAACCATGTTTGCTCAATGTACTCTTATGACTTCGTCTAATCTTTTTAAGTTAGTTGTGCTTGTAATCTTATAGACTGTTTTGTAGGTGTTAATTTGTACTTAGTGATGCTATATTATAATCACTCTCAAGTTAGTCTCCAATAGGCGGGGAGTAAAGAAGTGAAGGCTAATGAATTGATCAACTTTTTCTCTTGTTTTTGTTTTCTTTTGTGGGCAAACTATAAGGGTCATCCTAGGAGGCTCTATAGTTTTTGTTGACTTGCTTGTATTTCAAGTACATGTAATTAAGTCAACTTATGGAGTTGTACAATTCTTTTGAAAACTTTAAACTTCTGATGTATATAAAGTTATTTAAAAAGGTCTAAACTATCAAAAATCATATTTTACAAAGAGATACTCTATAAGTTATATATATATATATATATATATTATAAGTGCCCATCTGATTGCTTCAAGGCTAGTTGAGTCATGGATGCTTTGTATAGATTATACTTACATTAGTAGCTAAGGTGACTATCATCTAACTTAAGTTGGTTTATAGGCAAGGCTATTATGACTCTTCGGGTTTGGAGTGTAACAAAACACACACATACACACATACATACAAAAGCCATCTTACTCTTGTTTCCTCATTAATCCCATAGATTTATCCACTTAAGCATTGAAGTGGTTACGCTAAACAACCCTTCAACATCTACGAACCATGCTCTCTTTTACAGATTTAGGCCTATCTCTCAAGCTTAAGGCGAAATCTCTATAGGAAAATTTGAGACAACAACACTTATCACCATCTATGGGAAAGCTATATTTAAGATTGACATCTTTATATATCTTAAATTAAGAAATTGAGGGTGAAGATGGCAAGAACCTTTAAATCCAAGCAATAAGAACAACAAAATCTAGCGGCTCTAAGGTAATGGAGCCCATTGGAAGCTAAGTAGTTAATACTAGGAAGGGAGGAGATGTCAGAGATAAGGAAGTCTAAGGCGACAACAAGGATGTTGTTGTGATAATCGTAGGAGGTGATTAGAGCAATAAAAGCGATAGGGTAACTTTATACAGAATTCTAAGATTACTCACTTGACCGAATTGGTGGAGAAACTAATAGCATAGAATGATGAGCTTCAGCCTTTAAATGCTCAAGTGGTTGAACAAAATGAATTACTCTAAGAGCAGGGTAAAGTGTTTAGAGTGTAACTACACGAGAAATGGAGAATCCAACGTTGGGGGTCCCATGCTTCATGAGAAGATATTGAAGACTCTAGTGGCTAGGCCCTTCATTGACAAGAGAAGCATGCGGACAGAGAGAGGAGCTCTATGTGATCTGGGGACAAGCATAATTGAGATGATGAGGATCAAGACAAAGCTTGAAGGTAATGAAGCCCCACCTCCAAAACATAACCCGAAGAGAGAAGGAAAACTCCTTAGGTAGATCAGCCTCTTAAGGATGTTAATTACAATCACCTAAAGGATCTGGTTGCTAAAAGGATGTCAAATAGTTTTGAGAGTAGACAGATAGAGGTTATTGTTTAGTGCATTAGTAACATAACTTTATTCTCCCTGAGAATTTAGATGCAAGTAGTCTCAAGTAGTAAAATGCTCCTTACATTTGAGCCATATGATGGGACAATTGATCCAAAAGATCATTTGATGGACTTTTAGACTTTGATGGACTTGTATGGTCTTAGTAATGATGTGAGATGCAAGGCCTTTCTACATACCCTTTACAAGGCTATACGAACTTAGTTGAACCACTTATTAGAAAATCAATCTCCAGCCTTAAAGAGTTCGCTAAGAAGTTTATTCTCCAGTTTCAAGTAAGTAAGCCTACTCCAAAGGACAATTCATCCCCTTACCTCATTTGACAATAGAGGGGAGAGTCCCTTCGATCATTCATTGACTGGTTTATCAAGGTAGTAGTAGAAATACCATGGTCAAATGAAGGGGTCGTTGTCCATGCAGCCACCTTAGGGGTTGGTCTAATTGGTGATTTCTTTAAGTTAATTACGATGAGCAAGCCAACCACCTTAGCTGAGTTTTGGAAGAAGGCCTAATGGTACATTGATTAAGAAAAGAAAAAGAAAGATCTAACCTTGAATTGATTGACCTCAAGCGGTTGAGCAAAGGAAAAGAAAGAGAAAGGGAAAAAGTTTCTATAAAAGACCGCTTTGGCCCCAAAATTGACGACTAGGGCTCAAAGGACCAAAAAAGATCTGACCCCATATTGAAGTATGACTAATGCACTCCCTTGACTAAGCCCATAGAGGATATTTTGATGGAGGTCTAGAAATCAAGTTGCTATAAAAGCTCGAGGGGTTGAAGACTAGGTCCATACGTCTTAATGATGGCAAGTATTGCCAGTTCCATCAGATTACTAGACATAACATAGACGAATGCTATCAACTAAAGGATGTGTTAGAACGTGGTATCTAGCGTGAATATCTAAATGAGTATGTTGTGAATTTAGCAAATAGAGTTGAGTGACCCTTATAAAGAAGAAAAAGGAGGAAGATTGTTAACGTGGCAAAGATTGGGATGATTGGCATCGGAATATGACCCCAAATGGCATCATCAATATGATAATAGGAGGCCTACATCTAAGGAGTAAATCAGATCCTTCTAGTTCAGGGTACACCTTGACTGGCAAGAATGTTTACAAGGTAAGGGGGAAGAGGTAGAAGGTTGACACCTCTATCTCCTTTATGAATGATGATCTTCAAGGGATTGAAACCCCATACCAAGATATCTTAGTGATTGACCCCTACATTACCAAGTTTGATGCATAGCAGATGATGGTAGACACTAAAAGCTCAGTAGACCATCTTCAAGTACGCATATGACTAATGGAAAGAAAAGCTTCTAATGCATATAAAGCCATATCACCATGACCTGATCGGTTTCAATAACCAAACTGTGCTCCCCTAAAGCATAATCACCTTCGATGGAGCTTGGGGATAATGATAATGTGGTTGTACATCTAGTAGAGTTTGTAGTAGTCGATTGCAAATCCCCCTTCCACAAGATCTTCGAGTGACTAAGTATGAATGCTTTCAGAATGATTACCTCATCCTTACATCTGAAGGCAAAGTTTTCAACCCAATAGGAGTCGTTATATGTTGGGGCAACCAAGACTTATCCTGAAATCTCTACACCAGAGGCTTTAAGAGGGAAATTATCTTGTTCTTAGAGATTGAGCTATAACAAAAGTTGACTAAGAAGAGACTATACCTTGGAGAAGATACCAAGGAGATTCAATTTAATACAAAAGCTTAGTCAACCACTTGTATTAGCAAAGACTTACTAGAGTATTTGAGAGCAAACCTCATTAATTTCTTTTGAGCCAATTTATATTAGTTCGCTTGGTCACCATTAGAAATGAAGGGGATAGATTTGGAAATTACTAGGTATGAGCTTGAGATCGATTGGAATGCTAAAATCGATCAAGTATAAGAAGAGGTACTTTGCTCTAAAAAGTCATGTAGCGATTGAGGAAGAGGTTTAGAAGTTATTGAAGGCTAGGTTTATTCGAGAAGAGAAAGACCCAACTTAGCTGGCCAACATAGTTCTTGTGAAGAAAGCTAATGGGAAGTGGTAGATATGTGTCAATTTATACAGATCTGAATAAAGCTTACCTAAAGGATTATTTCCTACTTTCAAGAATCAATGAATCAATTGACCTTAACCTCACGACATACTTTCCTCAGTTTCATGCAAGGTATAACTAGATTGTGATGGCATCAAAGGATGAAGTCCATATATCCTTCCATTATAGGCTTTAGCACATACTACTACAAATTGATACCTTTTGGCCTCAAGTGTGCTAGGCCCACTTACTAGAGGATGGTCACCAAGCTCTTTAAGCCTCAAGTTAGGCAGATTATGAAAGTGCATGTGCACGACATGATCGTAAAAAACAAAGGGCCTGAAGTCCATCTTCGAGATTTGCAAAAGGCTTTTGACTAGATGAGGAAGCATAGAATGAAGTTAAACCCTTAGAAATGTGTCTTTGAGATAGTATCTATAAAGTTCCTTGGATACCTGCTGACTTAAAGGGGTATCGATAAGAATCAAGCTATCGACCCTCTAACTCAAGCCTGAGCATGAGGACTCAAGAGCTTAGTAAGGCGGATTCTCCTTTCTTGACCTATATTAAAAGAGTTTGAGTTGCTCTTGTCTACTACCCTGCTATCACTTCCGAGCCAAGCTCTTTCGTGCCTAATGTTGCTCTTTGAACGTCGACCTGAGGAGTACTCAGTAGACATCTTAGCTCACTCATCCATCAGAATTTCTCCAAGCTACCTTGATAATGTCTGAGCTGAACCTACTCCAAAAGATCTAGTAGGTTAACTCGGCATTAACTAGCTTAACCATACTACATTTTTTGTTTTTGCTAAAAGTCTGCTAATGTCTACTAGCCACATGTTTAGACCTCTTACGTGAAAGAATGCCATTCAAATCTTTTGTTCATTGATTTACCTTTTGTTCCCTTTTACATTCCTTGCAAAATGCTTATTTAGGACAATCCCCTTTTGTCTTTTCCTATCTTTAGCAAGTTTCCCTATATTTTTTGTATAAATACCCTTGAATTATGTAGCCATAATATCATCTTAACATTATTGAATATACTAAGTTTTCTCTTCATAGGCATTTTTCTTGCTTACTTACTCACTTTTATCCTAACCCTTAAGTAAGACTAAGTAATGAGTACCCTCTTTGAACTACTCATGCATTAGTTCAAGCTAATTTGACAGTCTTTGGTGGTTCCTTGACGTGTCATATCCTTAGAGCAGATCGTGGGTTTTGCTTGTTCTTACACATTTCATCCTTCATTTTAATCTTTCTAAGAGCTTAGACCCATCCCCTAGTTACAGTCATCTTAGTCTATCCTTGATGCGGTGTATCATCTTGGTATTAGAGTGAAGATTCTCATTGCGTAAGTTACTGTTGTATTGTGTTAATGTTCTTTTATGATGATTGCCATTTGTATTGAGTAGTGAAGTAGCTGTTGAGGTTGTGTAGGAATTAACTATTAGTGTTTGAGTAAGTAGTAGAAGGGGTGGTTTTGATTTACTCTAGTGGTTGTTGTGTAATACTCTATTATATTCCGTTTTGAGTTATAGAAAATAGAGCAAGTAATGCCTGCATATTTTTGTGTTAGGTCTAACAAAGTTAGCAACAGTGTTGGATTTCTGTAGTAAGACTTAGTTGAATTATGGGTTTGGTTTCTATGTAGATTAGTAGCTTGATAGATTGAAAGTGCTTATGTATTGTTTCTAGGTAATACAAGTATTACTTATTATTGAGAACACGAGACTGAGCAAAGAGTGACTGACTCTAGTATTGATGTTGGTATTGAAGATGATAATAGTGATGTTGTACATCGTGGTTGACAAAACACCTTAAGAAGCTCCGAGGAAAAATTTGATAAATGGCTAACTTGATAGCAGTTTGACTCGAGTTGTACATGCATTAGCCTCTAGACTTGTTGACATCATTCAAAATACTCCCTAAGTTATTCTTGAAGTTGGAGGTGTTCCATATGATGCTCGACCTATGCGTAGGTAGTATTCAACTTGGCAAGACCGAGGTGGAGGAGTAGGAGGACATGTGTAAAGAAGAATAGAGTTGGGTGAAGTAGACACGGAGGAAAGAGATGAGTATTATGAAGTAGAGGATAGAGCTCATGCACTACGTGCTATTAACCATATAAAACTTTAGGCTCTGAGCTTTAATGGCTCAAGAAATGCTGATGATTATTTAGACTGGGAGGAAAAAGTAGAGTGAGTATGTTACGACGTAGTAGAGAAACTTTCATGTCATAAGAAGACGAGATGGGTGTATAGAGATTAGTACTTAGCCTAAAATGAAGAGAGTCCTTAAAGCCAAATTTTTGACAAACACTTATTTATAAGATACTTTTGCTTGGATTCAAGAATTTAGGTAAGGAAACCATACTATCAATGAGTATGTATGAGAGTTTTAGGTACTTATGATCAAATGCAAGGTCAATGAGCCTTCATCCCCAACAGTATCCAGATTCTTAACTAGATTGAGAATAGATATCAGAGATGTAGTAGAATTACAACAATTTATCAATTTGGATGAGGTTATAAAGATTGCCTAAGGAGTTGAGAGATAAAGGAAGAATAAGCCAATTTGACCTCAATTGAGTCGACTTGTTTAAAGTAGCCAACCTGCCTATGTTAGAAATTAAACTCAATATAATATTGAGCTTAGTAGGAGGATTGAAGTCATGTTTGAGCAGAAGAATCGTAGTCTCGACTAAGAGGTATCGAAGAGTACTTATGAGGAAGGTCAAGGATCATGATGGAAGATGAGTTTGATCAAGTGCTTGAAGTGTCATGGTTTTGGTTAGATGGCCACCTACTGCCTCGACCAATGTACTATGGTTGTCAAAGGTGAAGTCCTTATCATTGAGATAGATGGTACTAGCGAGGAGCCTGAATAGAAGCCCAAATTAGAGGAACAAGTCGAGGTGTGTGGTGAAGAGCTTATAGAAGAAAACGTATTGAACCATCTGTTGAGGAGTAGCAATAAGAGAACTTATTTCACATCACTTGTAAGATGAACGAGCAAGTGTGCACACTCACAATGGATAGTGGGACTTATATTGATGTAGCGTCTATCGTGTTAGTTCTGAAGCTTAAGTTACCAACCTTATCACATCTAAGGCCATACAAGTTATATTGGCTAAATGAGAATGGAGCATTGCATGTCACTCAGCAATTCTTGTTGCCAATCTCCATTAGGAACTACTATGATGAAGTTCTTTGTGATGTCTTACCCATATGTGTATCCTATGTGTTGTTAGGCCAGCCTTGGTTATTTGATCAAAGGGTCATTAATGATGGGTTTAGAACACCTACACATTTAAAAAGGATGGGAAGAAGATCACCTTAAACCCTATGACCCTGAGCCAAGTAAGTAAGTTACAAGCTACATTAGCTCGAGGATCCAAAAAGACATTAGTATTAAACCAATCTAAGCTCTAAGAGGCCATTAAATTCAATGTGCTAACCTTTCTATTGATTAGAAGACTATTAGAGTTAAAAGAGCAAGTTATGCCACTTAACGAGTTTAGAGAACTATTAGAAGAGTATATTAACCTGTTTCTTGAGCAATTAGCTGATGGACTATTCCCTTTTCTCAGGAATTGAGCATTGCATTAACTTGATACCTAACATCACCTTACCAAACAAGGTTGCTTATTGGATGAATTCCGAGCAAGTAGTCGAGCTCTAGAAGTAAGTCAATGAGCTATTAGAGAAAGTATACATAAGAGAAAGTCTCAGCCCTTATACTATACCTGCATTACTTGTACCAAGAAGGATGGTACTTGGTGTATGTATGTAGATAGCAGACGTATAAATAAGATAATGATCGAGTATAGATACCTTATCCTAAGATTAGTAGACATGTTTGATGAATTGAATGGACCTAGAATCTTTAGTAAGATCAATCTAAAGTCTAGTTATCGTTAGATTTGTATGAGGCAAGGAGATGAATGGAAGATTGCCTTTAAGACCCAACATGGTCTATATGAATGGATGGAGATGCTCTTTAGCTTATTAAATGCCTTGAGCACTTTCATAAGGTTGATGAACCATGTGTTGAGAGAAATGACCGAAAAGTGTATTGTGGTATACTTTAATGACATCCTTATGTATAGTGCCGACCTACTGAGTCATGTTGACCATCTTTGAGTTGTATTTGATATACTATGAGTTAGAAGACTCTTGGAAACTTAAAGAAGTGTTGTTTCTGTTTGGAAGAAGTGGTCTTCCTTAGATATATTACGAATGGAAGAGGGCTAAGTGTTGACGCTGAGAAGTTTTGAGTTATTGTTGAGTGGATGACCCCAGCCATATGTGCCATGGTGAGAAGCTTCCATAGACTAGCTTTCTTTTACCTCTACTTTATCAAAGGTTTCAGCATCATTGTTGCACCCCTTACTGAATTAACAAAGAAGAATATCAAGTTCAAGTGGGAAGGACGAGAAGATCGAAGTTTTTCCAAGGTGAAGGAGAGGTTGACTACTGTACTCATGTTAGCTTTTCTTAACTTCGAGAAGGTGTTCAAACTTGAGTGTGATGGATTAGGTGTTCGTATATGAGCTATGTTAATGTAAGAAGGCTGACCTATTGCATATCATAGTGAAAAGTTGAGAGGACCCCAATTGAATTACTTTGTATCTAACAAAGAACTCCTTGCATTGATCCGAGCTCTTCAAGTGTTACAACATTAATGTCTTTTAAGAGAGTTTGCTATTTATACTGATCATGAGTCCTTAAGGTACCTTAGGAGTCAAACCACGCTTTGAAAGAGGCAAGCTTGATGGGTTGAATTTTGGAAAGGATTCAATCATGTGGTAAAGTATAAAAAAGGCAAAACCAATGTTGTTGCTGATGCCCTGTCAAGAAGGCATATTTCTTCTTACTGAGTTGTAAACTTGACTTTTAGGATTTGTGTGTATCAAGGAGCAATATCCTTAAGACCTTCATTTTGGTCTTATATTTGGACGCTATGGAGAAGGAAGAACAATAGATGATTATCATGTAGATGACAGATATCTATTCTAAGGAGGTAAGCTATGTGTGTCAATTTATTCCTTAAGAGAATTACTAGTGAGAGAAGCTCATTGTAGTAGACTTTCTAGAAATTTTTTAAAAAAGAAAGACCTATGAGTTATTGAGTGTGAGGTTCTGTTGCCATAAGATGAGGCACGATGTGCATCATGTAGTTGACAATTGTGCGATCTACAAGAAGGAAAAATGCAAAGTTGAATAAGGGAGAGATATGCCTCTATCTGTCCCGATCAAACCATGGGCTGATTGGAATAGGGACTTTGCCTTCGGTTTATCTTGAATTACTCAAAGCAAAAACTCTGTGATGGTCATCTTGGATAGATTTAGCAAGATGGCATACTTAGTGCCCGGTACTAAAACTAACGATGCTTTGGCCATTACTTTTTTTTTAACAAGAGATCGTCCACTTACATTGAGTGACGAGAAGCATGGTGTCATATTGGGACCTAAAGTTCTTCAGCAATTTTTGGAGAGCCCTCTAGCGTTGGATGGAAACTAAACTACTTCTTAACACTTCCTATACCTCTAGACGAATGGCTAAACCAAGGTTGTCAACTGTACATTGGATTCATTACTCCGAGCTACAGTGGGGAAGAACTTGACTAATTAAGATGTTTGCTTATTTATGGTAGAATTTGCTTACAACAGAATACATGACACCTGTTGAGCCTAATTTTTCAATTTTCTTTTTATTTAAAATTAATTTCCCCATTTCCGATTAATATTAAACCTTAACCAATTTAATATTAATCTTCGACTAAAGAAATTGAGAAATTCTGGTTTTTTATAGAAAATAATTTTTGGAGTCGCCACCCGACCGAAGTCGAGAAAAGAAAAAGAAACCGTAACCAATTGGATGGATTGATTACGATTTGACTACCGGTCTTTGATTTCAATTTTAATGAAGAACTAGAGGGTTTCGAATTTGAGGGCTAACCTATTAAACCTTAATAGGTACCACTATATATTTACTGAAATTAGGATTATTCTTCTAATTATAATATTTAAAAATAAATAAACAAATAAAAATCACAAGAAAAAGAACCTAAGATTCAACATATTTTATCGTCGCTCCGAAGGTATCTACGTACCTTAGCCGATATCAGACGATCGTATTTCTTTCAAAAAATCTTTAATGTGTTGATTTATTTTAATTTTAAAAAACTACCCATGTTTATGTTTTTAATTTATTCGGTTTATTTTAAAAAAAATCTAAAAAGGTCCTAACTCTTAAATGATTAAAAAAAAAAACTCTCTAAGAGACTATAACCTTTTTGTAAAAATTTTTCTCTTCTCTCTTTTTTTCAACTTTTATATCTAAAAAAAAATAGTTTTCTATATGATGATTACTAAAAAAAAAATCTAATCCTAAAAATCCTATGTTAATATTATATATATATATATATACATATCATTATAATTAAATAAGTATACACCTAAATAAGTTAGTAATATCATATACTTTAATGTAAATAAAAATCTCCACAACTAATATTATCCATATATACATGTATTATGCTAAGTAACTATAGAACTAGTAATACAATAGTAATAATATAATAATCTAAATAAGAAAATAATAAAAAATGAACCTGATTGCTTTGCAGTAGAATTGCCTACTCGTGGATCAGGCGTTGGTGATATGCAATAGAGTATACGAAGTGCAGCGGCTATCCAATGTGTTTGGCCAGGGGGTTGTGGATACCAGTGAAGTGTGAGTGTACTGCTGCTGTAGTGGACTATGTCGTGTCATACAGGGGGCAGGTGACTTCAGGCCGCGTCGTATAGGGGGTAGGGGCTATCCTGGAGCCGTGGGTTGCAGTGCTTACCGTTGGTGATGTGGCTCAATGCTGTAATGGATAAGTGGGGGGTCTATTTGTCTTAGTTTTCTGGTCAGCGTAGTAGTAGTGTGTATGCGGGTTCTGCGTATTCCGTGCGATGTTGGGAACAAGGCGGCGCTTAGAAGCTGATTATTGTTTGGTTGGGTAGTGGAGTTGTGTGGTTGAAAATCGATGGCATTATGGTTGAGTGTTGAAGTGCATTATGTCCGTCGACCATGGCCTTCGCCTGACGTTCTTGAAGTTTCGCCCGTTTCAATTGCCCAACTACAGTCCATTGTTTAGCACTAACAGGCGGCATTTGGAAGCTAATTGTTGTTTGGTTGGGCAGTGGAGTTGTGTGGTTGAAAATCGGTGGCATTATGGCTGAGTGTTGAAGTGCAGTAATCGGTTTGGTGCTAAACAATGGACTATAGTTGGGCAATTGAAACGGGCGAAACTTCAAGAACGTCAAGCGAAGGCCGTGGTCGGCGGACAGTTGGCTGTTGGCTTCCGTAGTGCTGAAGAATTTTGCAGCAGTAGTCGTTGGTTGTATGCAGTCTTGAAGGGTGTTATAATAGGGGCTAATTGTGGGACTTTTTTTTTTTTGTCGCTGAATAATTTTGCCGTGTGAAAAGTGGATCCTTTTTTCTACCGTGTCTCTCCTTTTATATGCACGTGTATGTGTTTTTTAAGGTCGAAATCAAATCATATCTGGATATATTTATTATATCTAATTCGATAATTAAACTAGATTCAAATTCGATTTAATAAAATCAAAGTAGATTCAAATGATTTTAATTAGATATGGTGCAAAGATTCGAACCTAAGTCCTCAAGTTAAATCCAATCCAAATACTCCAATATTTATCCATTAGGTTGTTGGCCTGCACCTTGACATTTAGTACAATTGAATTGTACTTAAACTACCTGCTTCTTGAAAATAAATTTTTTTAACTAAACGAAAACTAAAACTATTTTCTCTAAAATAATTTACTTCCTAAAAATCTACAAAACTCTTTATAATAATTTTCTTTTCTTATTTTTTTGGTGTTTTCATCATTTATTAAAATTTTTATTATTTTTATCTTTTATTGTCTTTATTTTTTGAATTAGGACCCTTTTTGTAAAAATAAAAATTAAGACTACAAAGGGGCAAAAATTAGGTGTCTACAACACCATTAGACATATCCCATTAGAAGTCATCTATAGATTTAATCTTAAACTCCCCCTTGATCACTCTCTAATGCACTCATCAATTAAGAAGACCCTGAAGTAAGAACTAGAGTTCAATTCTTCCAATAGATATACTGGAAAGTTGCCTAGCAAATTAGTCGAGCTACCAAGAAGATGTAGGAAAAAGGAAAAGGATGAAAAATGTGGTAATTTCAACTTGGCGACTTAGTATGGACATATCTAAGTAAGGAGAGATTCTTGAGCAAGAGAAAGAACAAATTATCCACCTAAGTCGAAAGACCCTTGAAGATACCCCATAAGATTAATAATAATGCCTATCAAGTGGAGCTACCAAAAGACTTTTGAGTATTTGATGTATTTAACATTGCTGACCTTAGCTTATACCACTCAGATAAAGAACAACAAGGAGACCAACTGGATTTGATACCAAATCTATATCAACCAAAAGAGAATGATAGGAATCAAGTTATCGACCTTTTGACCTGGCTTGAGTACAAGGGCTCGGGAATTGTATTCTCCTTTCCCAACCTGCACCAGAAGACTCCAAGTTGCTCTTGTCTATTAACCTGTTGTCACTTTCGAGCCAAGCTCTCTAGTGCCTAATATTGCTCTCCAAATGCTGACTTGAGGAGCACTCAATAGATAGCTTGGTTTACTTATCCATTAGCTTAACCAACATTTCTCTAAGCGCCCTGAAAATGTTCGAATTGAACCTACTTTAGAAGATTTAGTAAGTCATCTCAGCATCAACTAGCTTGATCATACTACATAGTCTATTTGTGCCAAAAGTCTACTAATGTCTACTAACCACGTATCCAAACCCCTCACGTAAAAGAATATGTTGCACAAATCTTCTATTTATTGATTTCCCTTTTGTGCCCTTTTACATTCCTTAGACAATGCTTATTTAAGACAATCCACTTTTTTTCTTTTCCTATTTTAGCAAGTTCCCCTATAGTTTTGGGTATAAATACCCTTATATTATGTAGCTACAATATCATCTTAACATTATTAAATACACTAAGTTTTCTCTTCATGGGCATTTTTCTTGCTTTCTTACTTATTTTTATCCTAACCCTTAAGTAAAGCTAGGTGGTGAGTACGCTATTTGAATTACTCGTGTGTCATATTGAGTTAGTTTGAGGATCTTTAGTGGTTCTTCGGTACGTCAACCTTGGAGTGGTTCATGGGTTTTGCTTGTTCTTGCATATTTCACCCATCATTGCAAGCTTTCTAAGAGCTTGGACCCACCCTAATAGGACTCAGGCAATTGGACCCTTAACTTAAGTTTGAACTTAAGGTCTTGACAAACTAATGAAGCATATTCTATCTTTCTAGCCAAACTGAAGTTGGGCCGAAACTTACTACTAACTAACTTCACATGCCTAGCTAAGCTACTCTAGCTCTGTCAACTACTATGTGTCGACTTGACTCATGCTTCCCAGATCTCCCCTTTAGACCTATTCTCTGCCTTGCTTTGCTAATGTTGACCATTAGCTTGATAATACTTATGTAGAGAAACCTAAAACGCTTCCAAACCAATGTCTCCTCAAAAGAACCCCTTAAATCTACTTGGCAACTTCCAACTTGATTGCACAACTTTATCTGTTTCTGCTAGAAGTGCCCTAAAGACTTATCACCATGTGTCCAGTATCATGTGAAAGGATTTTTTGCACTAAATTACTAAATTCTTTGATTTCTCATCTATACCCTTTATTATTCCTTGTACATTACTTCTTTTAGATAGTATCCTTTTTGTTTTTTCCATTTTAGGTAGGATGCCCTAACTTTTCAGGTATAAATATCCTTACAAATGTAGCTATAATAATATATCTGATATTGAATATACTTCATTGTCTCTTTCTGTGAGCATTCCCTTTTGCTTGTGATGAGTTCCTATTTGCATATATTTTAATTAGTGATTTTTCGTGATTTTCTTTATATTTGAGTTTATTTTTAGATAATGATATTTAATTGAGTAAATTTTTGTTTTCTAGGTTTTAAAATGATCTACACTAGAAAATAAGAAGATAGAAATAAATTTCACTCAAATCGGAGTTAAAATGAGCAAGTTATAAAGGTTTGAAGATTGACACAATCGAATGACATGATTGTGTCATATCTAGGCAAATTTAGAGCATATTTTCAATTTCCATAGCCTAGGACACGACCAAAAGACATGATCATATGTCTGGTCGTATTTTTTCTAGTCAACTTATTTTTTTTTATTTATTTCCTATATAAAGCCTTATTATGGTTTGTTTAAAAGAACTTTTTGGTATGACTTTGAGGGAGTTTTTGAAGCCAAGAATAATAAAGAAAGCGAGGAGAAGAGAAGATTTCAAGATTTAATTTTGTTTGGTTTTCATGATGTTTCTTTCTACTCTTTTCTATACTTTGTTTTTAGATTCTTATTTTGCGATTTGTAGATAGTAGGACTTTAGTATCTAGGTCTTGCGAAATCTAGATCTATTCATGTGATATGATTGGTATTTAATTAATTTAGTTTTTTTTTTTTATTATTTTCTTGATTTAACTATGTTTGATTTATGATTTAGGTTATTATTTTCGTGGGTAATAATATAAAGTTTGATATCTTATAAGAGAATTGAGAGATTTCTTATAAGATTAGATCTAAACATAGTTGATAAGGATTATTGCAAGATTAGAGATCATATGCAAGATTCTTTTGGAAATTTTGAATTAAAGCTTAGAGAATTTGTTATTCAATAATGCAATCTTATATCATGCTATTGATAAAAGATTCTAAGGTTAGGGTTAATTGGCTTGGGAAAGTGATTAACTTTATAAGAGAATTCTCCCAGTCAAGAAAGATTAAACAATGAATTAAATTATCTTTAAAAAAATCACATGTTAGATCTAGGGGAAGCAAGATCTAGATGCAACATTGAATCTTTAATTAATTTCCAATTAAATTGCTTTCTTGTTAACTCTTGAATTGCATCTTAGTTAATCTTAAAATTAGTTTTAGCAGTAATTTAGATTTACTTCTTTAAGATTCTTGAAATTTATTTTACCGATTAAATGATAAGGATCTAGTTAGTACTAGTAGTCAAAGTCCTAAGGGATCAACACTTGGACTTAATCCACTATTACAATTTGATAAGGTATACTTATCTACATCAGCTTGCTTCACTTTTATCCTAACCCTTAAGTAAGGCTTGATAACAAGTACCCTCATTGAGTTAGCTTGTGCATCATATCGAGTTTCTTTGTGAGTCCTTGATAATTCCCTGGTATGTAACATCCTTGGAGTTGATCATGGTTTGTTTGCTCATTCCTTAATTCGTATACTTTTCCATCTTCATTTTTCAAGCTTTCTGCAAGCTTGGACTCACCCCCTATGTGGTCACCCTTGTTGATTCTCGGTGTGGTCTATCATCTTGGTATGAGAGCAAAGGCTTGTTAGGTAAGTTGTACTTAAGATTTATGTTATTGTGTTTTGGGTAGTATTAATCGTAGTAGTATGTAGTGGTTGTGTGAGGGTTAGTTGTGGGTATTTAAGTTAGTAAAAGACGTAGCGGTTTGCTGTGGCGTATACTCTGTTGTACTTTGTTTTGAGTTGTGAAAACAAAGCAACTAGTGATTATACGTTTGCTATGAAGTAGTAAGCTAAGTGTTTAGAAACTGTACGTATGTTGTTCTATAAAAGGCATTAGTGTTGAGTAAAGGATGACTTATTTGAGTATAAATGCTGGTATTAGAGATGATAATAGTGGCATTGTCTACAATGGTTGATAACCTTAGAAGCTAAACTATTGATGAGTATGCCTAAGAATTCTAAAGGCTTATGATCTAATGTGAGGTAGATGAAACTTCTGCCAGAACAGTTTCCAGATTCCTTACTGGATAGAGATATGATATTCAAGATGTAGTGAAATTACAACATTTTTCCACACTAGATGAAGCCATCAAAATTGCCCAGTGGGTAGAAAGACAATGAAGGAATAAGCTGAGTTGACCTCCAACGAGCCGACCTTCCTAATCTCACTGACCTGCTCAGAGCAATAGCGAAGCTTCCTAAAGCTCTAGCCATAATAGAAGAGTTGAGATAGTGACTGAGATGAAGAGTTGCCTTACTGATTAGGAGATGATAACGAGAACTTATGAGAAGGGATGAGAATCTGGAAAGGAAGACGGGTCAGATTAAGTGCTAAGGATTTAGGCACATGGCTGTCCAATGCCTTAACAGATGGACCATGATCATTAAAGGAAATGCCATGAAGGTTGAAGTAGACAACATGGATGAGGAACTTGAAGGGCAAAGTAGGTTAGAGGAAGAAGCTAAGGTTAATGACGAACTAGTTAAGGAAGATGCATTTGTTGAGGATTTGGATAAATTGACCTTAGTTATCAGATGGGCAATGAGCATTGAACCATTAGTTAAGGAAGAGCAACACGAGAACTTATTTCACATCATCTACAAAGTGAACGACAAGTATGTGTACTTGTAGTAGATAGTAGGAGCTACACCAATATAGCATCTACTGAGTTGGTTAAGAAGATTAAGTTGTCAACCATCTCATACCTAAAGCCATATAAATTGCATTAGCTAAGTGAGAAGGGAGCATTTTATGTTACTTAGTAAGTACTGCTACTGATCTCTATTGGGAACTGTTCTAATGAAATTCTCTATGACGTGTTGCCTATGTATGCATCTTATGTGTTGCTAAGCCAACCTTGACTCTTTGATCAGAGGGTTATTCATGATGAGTTTCAAAACACATGTATTTCAAAAAGATGGAAGAAAAATCACTTTAAACCCTATGACACCTAAGTTAGCAAGCCATAAGCTAAAGTTACTCGATGATCAAAGAAGACCTTGATTCTAAGCCTTATTGTAGACACTCCATTTTTCCTCCCCTTTTTATTTTTTCAAAATTTTTAGAATAGGATAAAGGATCCTAATTTAGAAATACAAAAAAATAGAAAATTAAGAAAAACCTAAAAAAAAAAATAAGAAATTTATAAAAAAAATATAAGAATTTAGAAAAACAAAAAAAAAAAATAGAAAAAATTGAATAGTCATAAAAAAAAAAGAAAAAGAAGAGAGAATTTTTTTTTTGAAAAACAGAGAATTTAGAAAATATAGATAAATAATAATTTTAGATAGTGTTTTTTTTTTTTCAAGTTTAGAAGAAGGGTGTTGGGCTTGGACTTAGATTTAAATCTAGCCTAAGTTAGCTTTGTCCATTTGTGTAATTTAATTATACATACAAATAAAGTATAGGCCAACGGCTTAATAGATAAGCACTTGGATTGGCATTTATATTAAACTTGAGGTCTTGAGTTTGAATCTTAGCAAAGGCATGAAAAGCCTTTTTATTTTTTTCAGAAGATACACTACCACATCATCCACACTACACTGTCATGTGTCAGGAATTCACCGTGCTACGTATCCTAATATGTGATGCCTTCGAATTAGATGACGCTTATGTGGTGTTACGTGGCATGTACATTAGCGTTGTGCCACTTCAGCTGCCGCATGTCGTTATAGAGACACGTGCATGCCAGGATTGGATGATGCAGTTGACATGGCACCACATCAACCCCTTTCTCTCCCTTTCCTTTCTCTTTCTCCCCCTTTCCCTCTTTTTCCAGCTTACTCCCCCTACTTTGACTCAATTTTTAATGTGGATTCCACACATGAGCATACTTTTTTTTTTGTCTAACCTTGTTCAACGCATGGCATACTCCGAATAAAGCTTAAGAACTCATCTATATTCATACATTTAGAGCATCAAATTGGTCTAAGAAATAAGGAAAAAACTAGAAATTAGGCATTTTTTATTCATTTTAATTTTAAACTTTTCGAACTTAGTTAAGTAATTTTAAGTATAAATAAGGGTCGATTGAACGTTTTGAGGCAGACACAGTCACCGGAATCACTCACAAACACTATCTCTCACTTCCTTGATCACACACTCTCTCTAAGCTTCCTTGTCCAAAGCCACTACCATGACTGGCTTTATGGTGGTTCAAAACCCCAACCCTAATCGCGACCATCCATTCGACCCAAGCAAACACCACCTGAGCACCACGTCAATAACCGCTGGCTACTGTACCTAAAAACCACCTTAATGCCTAGCATTATGTCTACTCTACCGCCCAACATTGTGTCTACCCCGCCTCGACCCCCTCCCCCTAAGTTCAATAAACCGCCCTCACTACTTCAAAGACCCATTAGATAAAGCCCAAGCTTCCATCTTTACCTCTCTTCTATATAACCTGCGAATTGTAGGAGCCGACCCGGATTAGACCCAAACCCAAGTCAACCCAAGTCTGTACCCATAGGTCCGACTTACGCACCAACCTTACTCAAACTTCTTGATTTGGCCTTGTTTCTTTTTTTTTTCCCTTTTTTGTTTTATTTATTTATTCTACGTAAGTGTAAATGTAAATGTAGCAAAAAAGAAAAAGAAGAAAAACCAAACAAAAAAAAAGAAGGTAGAATAGCTTAGTTTTGTTTTTTTTATTATTATTATTATTTAACCATTTTTGGTTAAGGCTTAAATAGGAAAAAAATAAAAGGAATGATAATAATGAATAATAAAGAAATAAAACAAAAATGAAAATAGAAAATAAATTAAATTAAATAGATCAAATAATAAAAAGGATTTTTGCCACTTAGAAAATTAAATTTTCCAAATAAAAAAAATAAATCATTCTTTTCAAAATTAGGACTTTTTTTTTTAGAATTTCCAAAAAATCCTAATTAGAACCCTTTCTTAGAAAATTTCCTCAAGTAAATTCAAACCAGTTTAAAAACGTAAACTCGGCTACTTTTTTAAATTAAAATCAATTAACCCACTAAAATTTTCGTTGAATGAACTACGGAAGTTTGATTTTGAATAGTGGGTATGTAAGCACTTATATGTAAATACGAGGTAACTTAAAATATGAAAAATTTTCTTTTTTTTCCCCATATTTGTAAATAATAATTCAATGATCCATTTTTAGATGCTATCAACATATGATTAGATTAAGAGCATATTGAAAAGTAAATTTAAATTTGGAAAGTTAAAATTTGGTACTTATTATAGGTTTAAAAAAATTAGCCTCTAAACATAAAATCTCTAATTTTCAAAAACTTTTTTTTTAAATTGGCTTTTTTTATGTAACCCAATGTCTATATTAAAATTAATCCACCTAATTGGTTTTAACCTAAACTTTTTTTTTTTTGACTTCGATCGGGTAGCGACTCTAAGTATTTTCAAAATATGTTTTAAAAAACTGAGTTTTTTTTTAACTCTTAGTTGAGGGTTAGTATTAAATGGGTTAGGGTTTAATACTAATCGGATTAAGGAAAATAATAAAAATCGGGAGAAAAACCTAGCTCGATATATACCAACCTTTGAGAAGCTATTAAAGCTAGCATGCCAACCTTACTATTGATTAGGCGACTATTAGAGCTGAAGGAGCAAGTTCAACAATCCTTAGAAATCAAAGAGCCATTAGATGAGTATGCACACCTGTTTTTCTCAAGCAATTATTCAAGAGATTACCCTCTTTCGAAAGCATTGAACATTGTATTGACTTGATACCTGATATTGTACTATCAAGCAAACCTGCTTATAGAACGAGTCTCAAGCTAGATTCACATTTTCTTGTCTATTTCCATAATAATACGTACCTAGATCACAAAATCCAGAATTATCAAATCCACAAGTAACCCTTAACGTCTACTAGCAAATGCACCTTTACACCTTTAGACCCTGGCATTGAATCAAGATGAGCTAACAAAGTGTACCTAGAATTGAACTAAAAACTCGAGGGAACCAGTAAATGAGGACATAAAGGTTTCAACTTTTACTAAAATTGAAAAAAATAAAATAAAATAATATATTAAGATAATGAATAATCATAAAGAGGTTCAGTTCACCTAATACTTTTACAGATTAAGATCATTCAAGATACATTTTTTGGCGTTTCACAAAACCTATTGTCGAATAGCTAATCGAATAAAGTGAAGTGTCTTTGGTGGTTTTCATCTTCCTCGCAAACGTAATGTGTTAATGAAAAAACAAGAGAATATGCTGGAATCAACAATGACATTGGTTACCAAGGCCAGGCGGTGGCTGGTGACCACCAGGGGAGGGTTCAAACAATCCTCTATAGGTGGCTGGATGATAATTAATTAATTTTTACTAATTTATTTTAAATTAAATATTAATATATATAAATATATATTACTAAATAATATATATGTATTATTTTTTAGGTTTTTATATTTTTTTATATTTTTATCATTTTTTTATTTCTTATAATTTTTATAATATTTTAGTTATATAATAAAACATGTTTTATTTTTTTATTTTATATTAATTTATGTTAAAATAAATATTAATATATATGTATATAAATATATAAAATTATTTTTTTAACTTTTGCATAATTTTTTTTTCTTAATTTTTATTATTTATATATATTTATATTTTTATCATTTTTCTATATATTTTTTTATATTTTCATCATTTTTATAATGATTTTATTATTTTTTATTTAAATTATATGTGAACAAATTATATGTTGATACGTGTCCATAATAACAAAAAATGTGATAGATTTTAATACAAAGAATTATTTGATACAACTTAAAAAAGTCGATAATGAAATTGAGTAAATAAAATGTTAAGGATTAATTTATAAAAACGTAAAACATTAAAGACTTTTGTTATACTTTTTCTAAAAATATTTTATCTTTTTCTTTGAAAGTATTGAACATAAGGTTGATAAAATGATTTAAAAAATTACTATATAACTTTAGTAAAGTAAAGTAGCCGTTGATAAAATGGAAAGTCATTTAAAAAAGAGAATTGATTTTTTTTTTAACTATATTATAACATAGGAGAGGAGGGATTTGAACCATGGTTTATTTCAATGAAAAGCTAGTGACAATATCATTAGATAATAACAGTTTTGACAAAAAAAATAAAATTATTTATTATGTTGATATGTCACTCTAATTACCTTCTTAAGTATATTATTGATAAACATGTCCTAAGGCTTTAATTATTTATCCATTCCCACGTATTTTAAGGCATGGTTTTAATTAAGAAGTCATTAATTCTTTTTTTTTTTTTAATAATTAAGAAGAAAACAACTAGCACTTCGTCTTCCTTCTCCCCAGCACGGTTTTAATTAAGAAGGTAGATTTTTTAAATTCGAAGTTGTCTTCCTTCTACTTCCGCATGGATTTAATTAAGAAGGCACAATCTTTTAATTTGATTTGTTTTTTATTTTTTGTTAATAACTTCTCCCACCTTTGAGTAATTGCCCCACTTTATTGTGCAAAGTTAATATGAAAAGGTAATTTTCCTTTCTGTTAAAGTCTTCTTCTTTTTTTTTTTTTTTTTTATATGATGTTGATATGGTGGATTATTATTTTTGGTTTGCTGCAAAATATTATATATATTAATGTTAGATCTGTCTAATGTAGGAACTTTCTTCTATGGTTGTCTTTTCATTAAATATTATTTACTGTTTACAAAAATTTCCTGTGTTTATTTCTTCTTTTGTTTTGACATTCATGTTGTTGTAGATGATTAAATTTGGATTTTTAGGTGCTAAAACATCTAAAATTTCCACGTCTAGCTTTTTTCTCTTTTTGTCATTCTAAGTGATTGTTTTTATATATAAGTTTCTGTTCTTGACTGGTTGGTTCATCCAATTGTTCCGTGAGATGGATAGTTTTTTTAATGGATTAATTATAAATATATGATATGTGTTATAATAGTTTTGTAAAGAGATGGTTTGAATTATATTTTTCAACAAAGATATAATATATTTTGTAGTTTTTTGTTAATGACACTTAAGGAACACGTGGTACATTTTTATTGGAAGATTCTATAATTAAATAAATTATGAAAATAAATATAATTAAAAATGATTAAAAATTTATTAAGTAAATATAAAAAATGAAAAATAAAAAAAATAAAAAGAGAAGTGATGACCCTCAGGATTCTCTCGTAACATACCGACCAGGTTTCAAAGGAATTTTTCCCTTCTGACACTATTCGGGGTCGTAATACATTCGTACACTTTCTGCAACTAGACATCGCCCCAATAATAGGAACGAGACTCATTTCCTTTGATATTTGAACTTTTGGATTTCAAACCTATAGGTATGTCACAATAGATGGTAATCCTAGGGAGAAGAATCTATTGTACTATTTCATTGGGTTTGAAAGAAGTCCGTCAAGCAATCCTGTAGTATTGTGGCTTAATGGGAGACTTGGATGCTCAGCTTTGGTGGCTTCATCTACGAGCATGGTGCTTCTACAACATTATAGTAGATTTGCAGAATTCCGTCGTTTTTGGATGTATAAGTTCATCTAAACATAATATTATCTTTTCTCAAGGCCATTCAATTTTTGTCATAGGAAAATCTAAAGGAAGCTTGCCAACACTGCATACAAATTCATATAGCTAGTATTGTGGTGGCCGGCAAGTGAAGCCGCAACCGCTTTTTTTTTTTCCTAAATTTTTTTAATTTTTCTTTTTTTTTTAATGTTTACTTAATGCATTTTTAAATAATTTTTAATTATATTTATTTTGTAATTTATTTAATTATTAAATCAGCTAATAAAAGCATACCTCATAAGTATCATTAATAAAAATTTACAAAATATGGATCATATCTTTATCAAAAAATATAATTTAGATTATCTCTTTACAAAACTAATATAATACAGATAATGTATTTGTAATTAATATATATTTTAATTTTAATGTGGATGTTTTAATCAATATCCTTCTTCACAAAGGAGGTAAAAAAGATTGGACTACGAAAGGAAATAAACAAAGTATTCTTTTGATTTGATGCAAAAGGTATATCCTGATGGATGAGTTATTTTGATTTAACTTTTTTCACCGTCACCATTGAGCGAGATATTTCTTGATGCAGGCACAACAAAACTTATCTTTCTGAATTAAAACTTATTTTTGACGAATTTTGAAGGTTCTATTTCTAATTTCTTTAACAATTGTTAAATATTTTTCAATAAGAAAACCGTATATATATATATATATATATATATTAAGCAGTTGCTTTACTCTATTTCATTAATAAAATCACCAGTCGACCTATAATGAATGCGTGAATAATATATCAACGAGAGAAAGGTAGATTTTTTTTTTTCTAAAAAAATAATAATTTCTTTTCCATTACATCTCCAAGAAAGGAACAAAAAGGGCACATTGCTACTTTTATTCAACAATTGTGTTATGTTCATTATATTTAATTTTTGCACATGTATTATGATGTTACTAGTTTTAAATATAAATGAAAGAAAAAAAAAAAAACTTTTTAGATTACTCTGAATAATATGGAATGGGCCCAAAAAGTTGTGTAAATGCAACTTAACTCTATTGGTCATATTATTGTTTCCCTTGAAAACAATATGTGCTTAAGACATAATATCACCGAAGATTTCTTAGCTGCCAAAAATAATTATTTTAACTATCTTAACATCATCAAACGTTTGAGACGGTATTAAATTTAATCACACCATACAGCTCATTTTTTAGCTTGAATCGAATTATTTATAGTATTGTATTATGTTAAACCAGATAGTGTTAACCAAAGTCAATCTTGAATGGTTAACAGTAAATCTTTAGTAAAGAGGTAATAGAGAGGCAAATAATGACTCTTCTAGCTCAATTTTTTTATTACTTGTTTATTCACAAATTTGTTCTCTCTACAGAGGAAATAGTTAATACATTGGTGGAATTTTTTACTCCATCTATAAAGGAATAAAAAGTCCAAGTAATATGATCATCATACCCTTACTAAAATATGTATGTATATATGAATGTGTTTATGTATATATATGTATGTATTTATATGACATATAGATTATGTATACATAAAATATGGATACATATTTCTATATATCACAAATATACATATACAACATATCTTTTTTGTGTATATACATATATGAGTACGTATGTGTATATAATATATAAATTACATGTATATATTTATGAATATATTGGTGCTTTTGATTGTATACCCAACTTAATACTTGAAATGATGAGGTAAAGTAAACATTGAAATAAGTTTTCCTAATAGAAATTTATATAAAGTAAACACTAAAATAGAAATTTTTAACCTACTCTTAATAACAGCCATTCCTAGAAGTAGGCTCTCTACACCCTCTCCAATCCAGTCTACAAAATAAACGAGCCAAGGGCCACGATAATCATATCTTTCTTTTATTTATATGCAGTTCTAGAAGCTTTTGTATATCGATTACATGTCTAAAAGATTATATATATATATATATATATAAATATAAAGAATAAAACTTTTAGAATTACAATTTGTGCGTTGCTTAACATAAAATGATACAACTCATACCTTCCACAATATGGCATTCCTACTCCTCAGTTACGAAAGATTGTACCTTTGTAAATGATTCATCATTTTATATTAACATGGAAAAATTGTTTATCATATGAAACTAATATATGATGTATATTAATATGTTATTTGTAATAATACATTCTACAAATTTATTATTTTTTATACTATTAAGCAGAATCTGCTATTTAGCTTGACGCTATAGAGTATATGATTTTTGAAGAAATAAATATGGAGAATTTAAGCGAGTTAGTGAAGGGTAGATGCAGTTTTCTTATCATTGCATTTTTAGATGAAAGAAGAATATTAAGGCGTATTTGAGGCACGCGTATTGCACGTGCATGTGATTATAGTTTTTATTAACTTTAAAATCCTCATCACTTTTATGGTCCTTGATGTTGAAAACCAAAGGTACGTACCTGTACAAACTTTGTTGGCTAGTCAAAAAATTAATTGTGCAACCTGACTTGGTTTCCTGGGTTAAGTTACACCAAAATACCATCAAAAAAGAAAATTTGAAATATCACGATTAAAACATGAGGCAATGAACTACATCTTAACATAACTCCAATAGGTAAATATGACCAAATCCAGAATATAGTGGATAGTAGTCCGCAAAAATTCTTGACCAAACAAATGAGGCAAGAAAAGGATTGTGTATTTGCATTTTCCAAACAGATTTGGGCTTGGATTGACTATAGTTTGGTGTAAAATTTCAACTCTTTAGTTATACTTTAGGTTAGAGGTCTAAAAAGCGACAATTTTTTTTTTTTTAAACCATTATGTTGCACTTCGGCTAAAATTGATGTGGTTAAAACTTCATCTGTATTAGCACCAAATTTTACGCAAATGGTGTCGAGTTGGGGAAAACGTATATTTTTTTTTACCCTTAAGTTTTCTACAATATATATGTGTAACGCGAATGATGGCATGCTGATTTCATTTTTAATCAAATCCCATCAAGATATATCTTACATAACATTAACGAATTTATCAAACCCAATTCAATCTATTTAATTTAACTTCTAAACCCTATATATATATATTTAGTTAACACTCTGTCGTGTTTTCATTACCTTTCTTATAATGGGCATGTGAGGAGGAGTTACAAATTACAACTCACAAATGTATATCTAAATGGAAAGGGAATGAAGGAAAATATGTGCATTTATGTCTGTTAGGTAAATGTATATCTAAATGGAAAGGAAATGAAGGAAAATATGTGCATTTATGTCTATTAGGTAAGACGTTGAATTCTTACTAAGTATACAAAATTTATTTATTTTTCCGTATGGTAAGAAAATCAACCATTAGTCGTATACTTTATTAGAGTTTTCAACTCTCTCTCTCTATCTACGTATGTGTATATATATATGAAGCAAAAAGGTGTGTTGAAACATCAAAATAGATAAAAGATGAAGAAATCCCCAGTTAGATGTTTATTCTTTTTATCCATGCTTATGTTTATTGTATTTTGTAAGTTCTTCTATATCTCAAGCCGCAACTCATATTTGTCTTTTGCCCCCCCATTAATGTAACAATGATTTATGTTTGTGTAATATTTAACAAAGGGTGAAATGATTGTAGATACACATATTGATCCAGCTGAAGGGAGAGGACCGATCATAACATTTCACTGTGTTAATCATTTTGATTGTTGGCAGAAGGGTCTTTGCTATGATTGTGATAAAAAATGCGTCTGCGCAGATAGTCATTGTCAATGCGAGCCGGGGGATTCGTTGTCTATGCTTACAAAGGAAGAGGATCGATCATAACATTTCGCTATATTCATTTTGATGATTGTTAGAGTAAGGGTCTTTGCTCCAAAATTGGCCCAAGCCTTCCTTCAAAAAACATGGAGTAAAGACAATTAAATGAGACAAATAATGTTTTATCCTCTACAAACAAGAGCTTTTTGTTGTTTTTCTTTTGTCATTTATTCTATGCTCTTAGATTGTAAGGTGACTTAAGATAAATGGGATAAAAGCATTTAAAGCTTTGTTCTAATTGCGTTTCGACTGCATACTTCCTTTATTAAAACTTTTTCTTTTTCTTTTTGCTAACTACTATTATAATTAGTGAGCAGGAGAAAATCGAATATTGTTCATTTACTAGGGAGCCAATGTTCACACCTTTGGGTTATAAATAGTGTAGACCTAACCTTACAAAATGCGTTGATATTTGATAGATTAAAAAACTTTTTGTTTTTTATGTTATTAATCTCGTAATTATCGTTTACTTAATCATCTATGCCTTGATTACTATTACATTTATAAGTATCTACGATAAAATGTTCCTTTAGTTATCAACGACAAAACCATAAGTTAATTAAGAGGCTCCTTTTAAGCCACTGCACACATGAAGCTTAATTTTGATGGACGTTATGTTGATACAAGCTCCCTTTAATATGAACGATGTTTATTGCAACACAATGGAAAATGGTCCTACAGCATTAAATCATATTACTTCACCTGGGGGCTCCTACAAAATACCATGTATCGTTTAGAATATCTTTTTATTAAAAGGCTGTGATAAATCTTAAAAATAGGTATGGGCTCCATACTTAGTCTTGTTGTAATGTTTTTGGGCACCGAAAATTTAAACAATCATGTCCTCAGAGGTGACTTGGTCTTATAATAGCAATGTATGCCAAAACTTTTGTAAGGCTTTATAATTCAACTCTTTCATAATTTCATGAATCAAACTATGTTGTCAAAATAGGTTTACAAATCTTCACTCTTAGTCCCTCAGTTGTAAAGATCTCATGTCACGTATCCCAATCCTCAAAGAGGTCCTATATGTGTACTTCCCCGAAAACCTATCATGGATGAGCTAGTGATTAATGAATTTATCCCCTGTTCATTACAGGCATGCAATTAACAGGAAATAGCAAACATGATTGTTAAACAATAATTAACTGTTATATATGAACAAACATATATGAATCAACAAATTTTCTCCAGTCGTCTAGTGGTAGTTGCATATTAAGTTCACTCTATACAAGATGCTATAGTTAGCAGGAAAAAATTCTAGTTCCCACACCTGTTTCGTTTTCGAAAAGGAAGACCCCTCAACTGCCATAGAAAAACATAAAATAATATTGCTCCTCTAGTCCTAAAAGCAATTTTGCCTCCAGTCCAACATCTCTTGAATAAACTAATGGCTGAATGTATAAAGGCAAAATAAGTCATCATCTACCTCTTAAGATGTCACTATTGGGAACATAGAGCTTAATGACATTTTAATTTACCATGAAATGCGTAAGTGTTTAATATACTAGCGAAGATTGGGCAATTTATGTCTCAAATTCTGTAGTATGTTGAATGTAGAGGAATGAAGAGAATAACCTGCTTTTATAGATTGATCTTTACTATTGGTTAATTCTTAGATGGATGGTTGAGACGTAATGTTGCTGATGATTGTTAAATCGCTCTTATTGATCTTATCACTATGATTGATTCCTTCTTTTCTTATGGACATGAACATTTAGAAGTGAGCCTAAGTATAGGCATGCATGGTCGAAAGACTTACTATAAAAGAAAGGAGCCTAACTCTTTGACAAAGGTGCCTAACTTCTTCTTAAGGCTTACTTTAAACATCTTAAGGTCAATTGAGACCAAGCAAGGCCTAAATGACTTTGAAAAGACCATTTTTCAAGTTTATTATTTGTCTGGTAGACAACTACAACCAAGAGTAGAAAAACTAGTCCAGCAATCCTTATTTCGAGTTTGTCAAACTGTATCTCCTTAAAATATCTTTTATTAAGCCTAAAAATAATTTTTTAAAGCCCTATCATTAGCTCATTAAATAAGTTCATGACATTAAATTGTGCTAAAAGCACTATTATCAAAATGACCCTTTATACTACCAATGTTTTTTTCATGAACCATTTCTTAAGATGTATTATTTCGCATGATTATAGACCATTGGCTTAATTGTTGCTTATTAAATTTATGGTGATAGTAATCAAAACATTACTAGTTATACTTTTTCCTAAAGTACCTATATTCATCCGTTTTCCTTTTATGGCCTATTTAACTTATTTGATAAATTACATCTATTACCCTTGTAAACTTTTTATAATACATTAACATCCCACTCTTTAAAAATGTTGTCACACTCTGAATAGAAAGATTCATATTAGTCCTGTTGTTTAATCTAGTTTAAGGTAGAAGTTGATCTTATAGTTGCTGTTGTAAATGCATCTTAAATAAGGTATACCCGACTCAACTAACTTGAAATATTTAGTTTGGCACCTGCTAAAAATATAATTTATGGTATAACCTTCTAAAACCGTTGTTCAAATTGATCAGTAGTATATTCCATAATATCATAGTAATATTTACATCATAAGTTCTAGTTTTTCAATAAAAGTTTACAAAAGGCACATGTTTAGTTGTTTATACACAAATAAAGTTAGAAACTAGTAGGTAGCCCATGATAACTCAGTTAATTCCCAGTAGTCGTCATGCTTCTTCATTCCCCCAGCTCGTCATATACTAACCTAAGAGTGTTTATAGTATTGCATCTCTAGTCTTTAGTCAACACCAGTAAAGAGTTTATAGTAATGTGAGTATAACTAGCTTAATAAGTAGGACATAGACAAAAAAGTACAATAAGCACAAATAAGGTTTTCAACTATTGATGAAATGCAATGCATTTAACCAAATGAAACATTATACAATGTTATTTAGTCTATCATAAGATTAGAGAAATTACTTTTTCTCTAATTAGATTAAGGAGTTTTAATGCAACTCAAATTAGACCAAATCTATACTTGTGTAATAGAGAATATCTTCCTCTTAAGACTACCTTTGAACTACTATCACCAATTTCACTGTGACCTCTTCTCCTATTTCTTAGTTCGATTAAAGGTAGAAAAATAACCATTTTAGCTATCTTCATTGAAGGGGTTGGCATTTGGTATGACACACTTAATCTTCCTTTAGTGGGTTGTTATGCATGTTTAGTTAGAATAAAAGTTGATCCTCAGTTAATTTTAGTTGGGGAGTGATCAATGAATTATCAAGACAGAGCAAACCATATAAATTCATGCAATACAACACTCTAGGGGGTTCAGCTCCCTATCTACAATTCAATATAATAGTCATATACGCAGTATGTGCATAAATAACTAATTACAAAGGCAAACAATGAACTCTTAGGTCTTTAAGTGTTCTGACACAATACTCCAATATACCATGAAACATTGATCCCAACTTACTTGAACTTCAAGGTTTACAACTCTTAACCATCGCAACTTTGATCTTCAATTATCCCTATGCATATACAATAGATTAGTTTTAATCCATGTTCAAGTCTTAAATTAGTAGTAATTGATTCATTTTATATGAATTAAGTTGTTTTAACAATGGTTTTATGAGTTGTTTTTACTCCCGTATTGGGATATTTAGTGCATTAGTCGTATAAGTTATTTTAGTCTATGACATCCTCTAAGATAGGTTCTGAGCAAATTTTAATTGTAAAGTTCTTGACTTGGAATCTTCTAGGTTACTCTCTGATCGATATCAGATGTCATTTTTCATGCTAATTTTACCTTTTGAGATAACCTCTGAGTATCCTTTATTATAGGTCCCTTTACAAAATGCCTTCTAAACTACCCTTTAAGTTCTACGAGCTTCATAATTTTAAAGAAACTTAGCCTTTGTCTTAGCTTTTGAGCTCTCCTATGATTATAATTTACTTATAAAATTTCCTTTGACTTAGCTTTTCCTAACATGATATTCTTCCACAAATCCTTTAAGTTATCCTCTACCTTTAACTAACTTCCTATAGTTAATTGATTTGTTCACTTTTCTCCTAAGTTTCAGTTACAGAAAGTACTTAAACACTTCATTTAACACTTCACAAGTTCATTACTCCCAAGAATGATCATTCAATACTTCATCACTCACCAATCCTTAAATTCACATATTACTAAATTACACACATAAGTGACATATTCTTCATTTTCATAACTACCTCCAATAAAACTTAATCCAATAACATTAGTAGATGATAAATTACTCTAGCAATTAGCTTGCTATAGATTCTAAGTAAGGTCCTTAAGAAAATTTACTAATTTTTCTCAAAATACCATTTTAATCAAAACGTAGGGGCTTAAAAATCATGAAAAATACAAAAAAATAGTTTTATTGAAAAACTTTGCATAGAAATTTAATATAAGTATTGAAAACTTATAGAAAAATTTGGGCTTGAAACTATCTCATTTAGATAATTTAAATCAATATTGAAATCAACTCGGTTTTAATGATTTCTTAAAGATGTGATAGATACCTACTAAATTTAAACAAAATAATATTTTTCTTGAATTCCACACGTAAAAATACCTAAGAATAAATTTTCCTAAAACTTTTTCTATAAAAAATTAATATTTTTAGTAATTTTGTGAAACTTGACCTAAATTGGGATCCTTACTAGATCTAGTAGCTCTAACCACTAGTGGTTGCTCGAAGTGTGTTGACATAGCTGGGTAATGGCTACTCCTTCAGGTGGTGGTAGTAGTTGGTCTTTAGCTACTCCTTAAATCCTAGAACTCCAAACAACCTAGAATTATACCCAATTTTCTAATAATTTCTATATTTTCTCTTTTAATTTTCTCAACCTAACCTTATTTTTCCCAAATCCTAGTTTGCATGCAACAACTCCTGTAGAGCATTTTTCGTAATTTTTAGAGTAGTTTATTTTTTTTTTTTCCTCTCCTCTTGCAACTTCCACTTATATACTAAGCTTAAGTGTTGTGTAACATTAAGCTAATTGCCCAACACCTATCCAATTACACTTCCACCTTATTCTAAGTACATTCTAGTTGCCCTATTATTTTTTATTAACTTTTATTATTTTTCTTTATTTATTTTAGATTAATTTACATTTAATCAAGTATTTTAGATAATTATGGGTATATGTTTGGATACAAAAATTACATGCAATGTGTATATATTCCATAGGTTATCTTATGTTATTTAATAATTTTTTCACTCATATAATTTATCTCTAAAAATTTGCTAATTACCAAAATCTATTATATGCAATTACTATATTTTTGTTATTTTATTATATTTTCATGATCTTAGTCTACAAGTTCTCATTGACTAATTTCCCTAACCTACATGTAAATTTCTAATTTAATTAGATTAATTTTATTAACATTATAAATTGGTCACTCGGAGTCCAGTCGCTAAAGTACAGGGATTACAAATGCTACATATGCCCCCTTGTTTTTTCGGTGGCCCCACACAATTTTATTTCATGTCATGGCATGTGATATAGATTATTTTAGGTGACATGAGAGTTTATGTAAAAATATTAATTTCCACATTATTGACAACTCATTTATCAAAAACAAAATTATAAAAAAAAAAGCGAACAAAAATATAATATAGCCCAATTCTACGTGAACTAAAAATCAGGACAAATAGATCATATATTGTAAGAATCAACAAGGAGAAAAATCTCAAATAAGAAGATAGTGAAAGTCAAAGAGTAGACAAACAATCGGCTTTGTTCACAGAAGAGGCTGATCTATTATAGTTGTTTAACGCGGTCTTACTTTTCCGAGGTCGAAAAGATTAACAAAGTATGATTGATTAGAGTTTGATAACTTTTGCATTATATATTTTTTTTTTCTTCTTCCAAGGGAGCATATTTCATGTAATGAAAAACATATCAAAACCAATAGTTTGAAGCTGGACATAATTAGGTAAGTGTACAAAAGAGCTATAAATGATAACAATGCTTTAAAAATGCTATAAAAAATTTATAGCTATGATTTCAATAATCCAATCAACCATAACTCTTGAATTTCATTTTTAGTTCCAATAAGTTATTTTCATGATGAATTTTTTTTATTTATTATGGGTTTTAGTTGACGTAGGATTGGATTAAATTATAGTGTCCAAATAGTCCTTTTATTTTTGCCAAATGAATTATAAATGATGTGCAAATTAATAATCCACATCACATTCCATGCAACCAACTTCTATAGGGCCATGGAAAAATAGGGAAGAATCTATAGCATTTTCAAAAGTGTGGTATCAATGTATTAAAAAAAGTTATGGGGATGGTTGATATAATTTGCCTTAACTTATTTGTTATTTTTAGGTATATAACATGTATGAATGAAACATATCTAATTTGCATAGGTTTTAAGAATTAAAAATATAAAGGGCTTTGACATGGATAATGTTCATAGGGTATTTAAGGCTTGGCCCCCTTAGGCCTATGCTAACTTGCCTATGCTTATGCCAATCAAGATGAAGCCTTGCCACCATAATCTCATCAGCTTCAATGGGGGAACTGTTTGAGCTCAAGGTATTATTACTCTCGACATGGAGCTTAGTAATGACAATAATGTTGCCCGACAACAAGTGGAGTTTATCGTAGTTGATTGCCTGTCCCCTTATAATGTTATTCTAGGATAACCAAGCTTGAATGCCTTCAAAGTCATCACCTCATCCCACTACCTTAAGGCTAAGTTCCAAACCTTTACTAGGGTAGGAATTTGTAGATGTGACCAAAAGCTTTCCTGAGAGATTTATGTCAAGGTTGCCATAGTTGACAAAGTACTTGCTTTAGAGATTGGCCTGTAGGAGAAGCTGGTTGAGAAAACAAAAGAGGAACAGATTGGCGCCTTACTCGACTAGACCACCAAGGTCAAGATCAAGACTCCTCTTAAGGTGAAGGAGAAGATAGTTGCCTTCCTATGGGCTAACTCGAATAGGTTTGCTTAGTAGGCGTCAGATATGCCCGGGATTTCCCTCAACCAAGCAACTCACAGCCTCAACATTGATATTAATGCGTGGCTTGTCAAGTAGAGGAAGAGGCATTTTGCTCTAGAAAGGTAGGGCATTATCGAGAGAGAGAGGTATAGAAGTTGCTTAAGGCTGTCTTCATTAGAGAGAAGAAGTACTCAACTTAGCTAGCTAACATTATGCTGGTTAAAAAGAAATTCAGGAAGTAGCATATGTGAGTCGATTACACCGGCCTCAACAAAACTACCTAAAAGATTGCTTCCCTTTCCCCAAGATCAATTGGTTGGTCGATTCTACATTGGGACACGATCTGTTTAGCTTTATGGATGCCTTTTTGGGCTACAATAAGATTAAGATAAACCCAAAGGATAAAGTCCAAACCTCCTTTATCACTGACTTCGGTACGTATTATTATACTATTATACCCTTTTGATAGCAATCAACTCCTTGGACCAATCACACACAGCCGAGCTAGAGGACTCTAAGGACTCACGTAGAGGATATTAGCTTAAAGTTACATCCAGAAAAAAGATCCTTATTCTAACCTCTATCTTTTACTCTACTACCAACCTGAGTGTCGAGCTCACATGAGTACCAATATAGTTTCAGAGTAGTCGAGTAGATATTGCAACTTATCAAGCATATAAGCTGACCTACTAGGCAACCATACCATGACTTAGATAGCATTTGAGTAAACTAGCCTCAAATGTCAGTTCGAGTTAAGCTCCTAAGCTAATTAGCATATGACCCTAGTCTAAGCATAATTGCGAGATACTGGACTTGAAGGGATCTTAACATCTTTGATTAATTAAGCTTTGACCTCAATCCAATTAGGTAGACTCTGACTGTAGATTCTTTTCTTCACCTTATTCGAATTGTATCATACTCCGACCACCAACCACCATTCAACATATATCTTCTAACACAATAGTCCAAAAGGATTCTATACTTTTTCGTACTGAATATTCTGTCTCTTTAACCTTTTTAGTATATTTTATGTATTCCAATTGCAAATTACACTTTATTCCTTTTGCAAATTACACTTTATTCCTTTCCATGTATGCTTGTAACCCTAGTTGGGCTAGTATATAAATCCTATTCACTTTGTATGTAGCCATCAATCACATTATTACGATATTATAAGTTTCCTTTTTTAGCAACCTTAGTATCCTTATTTATCCTTTAACTCTTATCTATTCCCTTTTATAAGGGGTAATGGCGAGTGATCTTATAGTTTGGATCGGTGAGTCATATCTAGTAGACTATAAGCTAAGTAGAATTGATTAGTGTGTTATATCTAGTTAGTAACTGCTATGATTTTTGTTAATCTTCTTTTATTTTTGCTTTACTCTTTCCGTTGTGATGCTTCTTCTCCTATAAAACCCCGGAGATGCATCACCTTCACTAATATCTAAGTATAGTTCCAAGAGGGAGTGTGTGAAGTTATAAGGGAGTTTTGTTTCATGTTTGTTGTTAATGGCTGCTATGTTCCTTCCGTAGCTATTTTAATGTCTTTGTGTAAAGTTTAGAGTTGTCAGTTATGGAGTGGAGATTTGTGTGTTGGTAAGTATAGTTCCTGTTGCTACTTTATCATACTCTGTTTTTCATTGTGAAAACAAAGCAAGTGCATTTCTATTGTGTTTGAGTAGATGTTAAGTGTTGTTAGTCTATTACAGAAGTATTATATTGTGTCAAATTTAAGTGTTCAAGGTATTATTAGTGACCATGGTAGTGGTGGTCATCCTAGTTAAGGTCAGAATGGTAGTAACAACACTTGGTCAATCAATGACAAGCTTAACAGACTCACCAATCTAATCGAGAGTCTAGTTATTGCAGTGCAAGTCAATAGATAACAACCATAAGGTGTACCTCACCCTTTTATTGCCTAGTTTGACCTTAGTGAGCTAGAGGAGTAGTAGACTGAGTTGCTAGATGACGATTAGAATTAAAAGAGATTGAGGAGGATGATGAGGTAGTAGATGTAGAGAAGTATGGAGAGGAAGGAGAAGAGGTCAAGTGCTACCAAGCGCAAGAGTCAACTTGGGCTGACATTCTCCTAAGCTCTTGTTTTGTGTCGACACCTCATTTTTGTCTTCTCAAGCTGAGGAAAAACATAATCAGCTGTAAACACCTCATTTATCAAACTACCCTTACCCTCCTCGCCTTTTATTTTTTAGAATTTTTAGGATAGGGTAAAGAATCTTAATTTAGAAAAAACTAAAAGAATAAGAAAATTTAGAATTTACAAAAAAAAAAATAGAAAAATAAAAAAATAAAAAATTTAGAAAATTACAAAAAAAAAAAACCTAGAAAAACTACAAAAAAATAAAATTTTTTAGAAAAAAATAGAGAAAAATAAAGAATTATAGAAAAGCCACATAAAGTAAGAAATTTAAATAAGTTTTTAATAAATTTTAGGTGTTAATAAAGGAGGGTCGATGGGTTTAGGCTTTAATTCAAATCTAGCCTAGGCTAATCTTGTCTTATGAATAAAGCATAGGCAAATGGCCTAACAGATAAGAACATAAACATGAGCATTGGAGGTTTTAGGTACAAATCTCACCAAGGTATGGAATGCCATTTTTTTTTTTTTCACAAAACACACTACCACATCACCTACAACATATGGATACGTCAACACTAACATCAACCACATGTCTCATTAAGACACATGGCATGATGACACTCTCCCCTATTGCTAACATCAAAGCTACATGGATGCTACATCAGCATCTCTGCCACGTATCTGACACGTGGCACATAACACCTCAGCCTTGGCTACATGTTAGATACGTAGCATAACATGATTCAGCCCTACAACTAACGTGGCACCACATCAGCATTACGTTAGCACTTTCCCTTCTGTTTCCTTCTCTTCCCCATGATTTCCTCCCCTTTCCCATACTTCTCTTCTTGAATAGCTCACTTCAAGAGCATGTATAGGATACTATGAATTAAGACAAGAAAGTTGGTTTAATTCATTCATTTACTCATTTAAATCAAGATTTGAAAAATGGAAAAAAAGAGGAAATCTGCGATTCGTCATTAATTTTTTTTTCAATTCCCACTTACGACCCCAACCATACACACAAATTTGAGACCATCTCTCTCTCTTTAGTCAATCATCTTCGACATAGCAACCACACATACGCACTACACCATACCTCTCACGCACTTGCCCCTCATCTCCATCCAGGTTCCACCGATAGCCTATCCAATCTCCCTATCTCTCAATCTTCAGTAGCACCAAACAACCAACCATCAACCCATCATCATAACCAACCTGACAATAAATAGACCTCGAACTTCAACTGGATTCTCTTTGATCCAGCATACACATTCATGTCCACTCTAAACACTGTTGCACTATGAACCATTGTTGAACCCTTTTGTCTCTCTCTCTCTCTCTTTCTCTCGTGACAGTAAACATGAACCGTAGAAATCCGCTCCACCAAGCATCTTTGTTCCCACAACACTCCACTACACGTGACCAACTATTTGAAACAGTTACCACCATCTATGTACTATGCAACCTCTACCTTCGTCAGACCTTCTCTCCCATAAAAACCAAGCAGTAACAGCTGTACCTAGCCAACTACAAATCCAACCTCTCTCAAACCGAACACCACACTACTCTTATCAAATCCATACACACAACAGTAGCACAATCCCCTCTTTTCTCTATTGACAACAACCCAATTGTTGACTTACCCAGTTCGGACATTAACCCTAATCTACGACCTCTCTTCGTCAACTCATAGCAATCTCCTCACCAAGCAGCCATCCTTAACTTACCCCCGCATAGAAATAACACCACCAGGAGCTTTGTTGTTCCAAAAAACCCTAGACTATGACATTCCTTCATCTCAAGCATAACCCTAACACTGTCGGTAACCACCATTGCTACCCTCTACTTTATAACCACCACCAAATCACTACCCCTAGTCATGACACTATTGCTAAACCTTCTTTCTCCAATGAGTTTTACATGAAACTCCTTCTCCCCATTTAAAATCGTCCCCAAAAGTGCCTAGAGCACCCCTAGGTCGTCGTCTTTGCTCCTCCTTCACCTTGACTTAAATCCACTTTAGGTCTGACCTAGATTCAAGGTCAAATTGACCCGCGCTCTTACCTGCATTTCAACTCGCATCCAATCCCCCTTAGTCTAAGCTTCTTTTTTTTTTTTCTTCCTTTCATTTATTTAGTTATTTATTTTTCCTCTCTCTCCTTATTTGTATAAATGTGTACATACATAAAATTAAAAAAAAAAAAGGAAAAAAGAAGAGAGAGAAAAAAAAAGAAAAAAAATGTTTAGTTTAGTTTTATTTATTTGCGCTTTAGTCTAAATAAAATAATAAATATAAGAAAAAAGGGGAAATAAAAAGTAAAATAAAAAATAAAAATGGAATAGAGGAATAAATAAAAGCCATTTTACGACTTAGAAAATCATTTTTTTTCCTAAATAGATAAAAATAAAGTTGATCTTTCCAAATTATGACTACTCTCTACAAATAAAACCCCAATTAAAACCCTTTAGAAAATTTTCCTTAAATAAACTCAAACTAGATCAAGAACATAAACTCGACTTTTTTTAGAAAATAAAAATCAACCCAACACATCTATATTTTGGAAAAGAACTATGTATATCTGATTTTGAATAGTAGGTACATAGATACTTTCGAGGTAACGTAAAAAACGAAAAAAAAAATAGTTTTTCCACTATTAGTTACTCAATTTAGTAAAAAATGAAAAAGGTTTAGATTTCTTTCAATTTAGTTTAAGTTTATCCAATTTAACAGGATAGGATTCAATTCGTTAATTAATGATTGAGTTTCATTTTATATGATAGTTTTTTTATAGGTGATTTTAGAAATTAAATCTAAATGTGGAAAGTGGATGGTACCCGTAAGGGTTTAAAGAATCTAACTTCCAGACTCGTTTCTCAAGTTTTTCAAAAACCTTTTTCCTTAAAATTTTTTTTTCCATACAAACTAGTGTCTAGATCAAAACCAAATCTACTCGTTTAGTTTTGACTTAAACCGTTTGCCAACCTCGATTGGGTAGCGACTTCGAAATGTTTTCAAAGAAAAAAAGAACCGATTTTCTTTAAATCTTAGTCAAGGATCAGTATTAAATGGGTAAGGTTTAATATTGATCGGTTTAAAGAAGATTAACTTATAAAACTAGAAAAAAAAAATCAGGCTCAACATTGGCCTGATGATAGCCAGATAGGCCAATAGAGCCGATTAAGCTACCTGAGCTGACTTAAGGATAGGCCAACCCAGAGGATGTATGGAAAAGGATAAATCTTAAGATGGAAGACAAGCGAGGTGAAGTGCTTTAAATGCTTAGGTTTTTGACACATAACTATTAAGTCTCTGAACCAAAGTGCTATGGCTCTCTAAGGAGATGTACTAGATAGTACCAATGAGAGCAAGCTCGAGGAGGAGAAGAATGCTAGGAAAGTTGAAGTCAAGGAGGAAGAGGACATCTTTATCTATGCCAACCAGAGAGAAGTGATGACCTTAGTATTGAGACAAGTACTTTGCTCCTTGTTGAACTTCGATGAAGACTAAAGATAAAATTTATGCTATACAAAGTATATCATTAAGGGACAGTTGTGCACCATCATTATAGATGGAGGAAGTTGTACTAACGTCATTGTATAGTCTTTTATGCAGAGGTTGAGACTACCGTCCTTTAAGCACCCTCGACCTTACAAGCTACACTAGCTACATGATAAGGGTACTCTACATGTCAGAGAACAAGCATCCATGCCTTTTAGTGTTAGGAGAGTATACAAGGACAAAGTAGTGTATGATTTTGTCCTAATAGGAGCTTCACATTTGTTACTTGGACGACCTTGGTTGTTCGATCGACTTATTACTCACGATAAATGTAAGAACACATATGCCTTTGTTAAGGATGAAAGGAAGATTGTGATATAATTCATGACACTTACCCAAGTAAATGAGATCCATAACTAGCTCACCCGAACTAATAAGAAAAAAAATCTAGTGATAAGTCAAAGAGAGCTCCGAGTTATTGAGAAGGCTAATGAGCTTATGTTTTTGTTGACTAGAAGATTGTTGGAAATGGGAGATCTAGAAGATGTTCTTAAAGAGATCCAAAGATTGATTGATGATTTTTTCTAACCTGTTTCCTAAAGAGTTGCCTAAAGGACTAGCTTCAGTTCAAAGAATAGAACATTATATTGATCTACAGCTAGATACGGGCTTGTTGAACCGACCTGCTTACAAAATGAGCCTTGAGTAGGCTATCGAGCTAAAAAGACAAGTAGATAAGTCAATAGAACGAGTTTATGTAAGGGATAGCATGAGTCCTTATGTTGTATCAGCTCTGCTCATTCTAAAGAAGGATGGTTCATGGTGCATGTGCATCAATAACTGAGCAATTAATTGTATCAATATCAAGTACAGATATCTAATATCGAGGCTCAATGATATTTTAGATGAGCTTCATGGCGCAAAGATATTTTCAAAGATTGATTTGTAAAGTGGCTATCACCAAATTCACATGAGACTTGGTGATGAGTGCAAGACCACTTTCAAGATTAGGTATGGTCTCTACGAGTAGATGGTTATACCATTTGGATTTACAAATGCATTGAGCACATTCATGAGGCTTATGAACCATGTAACATGCCCTTTGATTGGAAGATGTGTGACTGTGTACTTTGATGACATACTGGTGTACAATATTGACTTGTATAGCCATGATTAAAATCTTTGAGTGGGGAAGTTATATGGAAACCTGAAGAAGTGCATGTTTTGTTAGTGAATTAGATATTGATTTTTTTTCTTGAACTTTTAAAGTGAGATTTTTTATCCCCTAAACCTATAGGGGCAAGTTATGAAAATAGGCTGAAAATCTTATAGGGTTTTAGGAAGCACTATAGGGTACTAGGTTGGGTTCGGGTTTTGTAATACCTATTCTAAACTTGAAGTTGTCTTTTTAGGGTGTGTAGTATCTAGAGACGAAATTCGAGTAGATGGGGAAAAGGTTTGAGTTATCTTAGAATGGTTGATGCCAAGGAATATCACTGAAGTATGAAGTTTTCATGGCTTTACTTCTTTTTACAAGCGATTCATTAAGCACTTTAGTATGATTGTAGCTCTCTTGACTGAGCTAACAAAAAAGAGTGAAGGGTTCCTGTGGAATGACTGAGCTAAATAGAGCTTTAGAGAAATCAAAGAGAAGTTCACTACTACCCTTGTCCTGTCATTACCCGATTTTGACAAGCTATTTGAATTGAAATGTGATACATCAAGCATTGGTGTTGGTGTCATACTGATGTAAGAATTACGCCCAGTTGCATACCAAATTGAGAAGCTCAATAGTGCCACATTGAACTATTCTATGTAATAAAAAGATTTGTATTATCTTTTTTAAGCTCTTATTTTTGGAAACAACTATTTATTACCACGAGAGTTTATAATTTACTCTAACCATGAGTCATTAAAGCATTATGGGAGTTAGAACAAACTTTCAAAGAGATAAGCCAAATGGTTAGAGTTTATAGAAGGGCTTTCATGTATGATCCGACGTAAGAAAGGAAGTGCCAATGTAATCGTAGATGCCCTGTCCCATTGGTAAACCTTATTGACTACCTTATAAAGGAAATTATTGGGATTTCACTTATCACTAAGCAATATGCTTGTTACCCACGTTTTGGTCTTGAGTAGTATAGAGAAGGAGTTTCTATTAGAGGATATTACCTAAAAAATGGCTATTTGTTCAAGGATCGAAGGCTGGGTATACCAAGTTGTTCCACACCTAAGTTATTGGTTAAGGAAGCTCATAGTGGTAGGTTATTTGGTCATTTTGGAAAGACTAAAACAGCTAATATGATGAAGGAAAACTTTTACTAGCCTGGTTTGGCCACACCTGGTTCACCTGGTTCACCAAGTTCTACCATTGTAGGGCCCAATCATAGTCAAAAGAAGAGTTTGATCCTAGCTCAGAAGGAATGCTAGCTATCTGCTTAACGCATCCAAGCTAAACATTGTTTTCAAGGAGCTGGGTTGAAGGAAAAGATGCTCGTAGGTAAGGGTAGCTTGTCTTCCCTAGCTGGTGGAAACTATTGAGAATAAAGGGGTTAATGGGGAAAACTTTAACCTTCGATTGATAGATGAAGGGCTTCGCCAAACTAATGAAAGTTGAGAACAATTTGGCATCTTGAAAGGCATCTAAGAGCACATTTGGTCTTCATACAAAGAGTGAGGGGTTACAAGCTCATTGCATATGTCTGATTCAAGCATCCATCTATCTTATTTTATTTATCCAATTAGAAGATCAGGATTTGTCCCAACTTGTCCTTTATTCTATGATTGATAGCAACTTGACCTTTAAGTAAGACGATAAGTGATCACTTATCATCCTAGTTATATTATTTATCTTTTTTACTCGGTTTTCCTCTAAAAAAGCTGTATAGACTACCCTCTAGGTCTTCTGCTTACTAGACCCCTCCCCTTGGCCTGGCAATGCCAAGGTAAGATCAAAATGTAACTACTTGCCTTGGTTCATAGGCTATGTCATTTATAACCTTAGTGTATTTCGGATACTCGAAGTATCTGCTAACCCGAAGTGATTTAGAAAGATTCTTCTTTATAGAAGCGGCTCTAGAATAATTTAACTTGCAGCATAGAGTGAGTTGAAAACCTAGAATGACAAAATCTAGAGAGAAATAACTAAGTTACATTATGATGGTGTTGAAGGACCTTTTTATTCATTAAGGGGCATAGATTTAGGCCTATTTGTTTGGTTAATCACCAAAGGTAGGGTAAGCCACTATGAATGAGACCACTTGGCCTCAATTCTTTTGCATAGTCCAAGGGTTGGTCGTAATAGAACAATGAGCATAGTAGTGCCCTCGCTTAGTGCCATTCTTGAACCTAGCAGCAAATGGTAGTAGCTTAATTGGAAGGCCAATGCTTCGTCAAGGAGGTGCTTGAGTGACTTTCTTAGGCATTGCATCTTAAAAGAAAGGATGAAAACACTCCCTCGATCTTTAGCTCCAAGGCTTGGGGCTTCTTTCTTATCATTTTTGAACTACAAAATGCTTGGTTTCCATTTCAGTTGTAAGTGTAACCATCCCACTAGTAAGGATATTGCAAAATGAAGTTAGATTGCTACCCCGTGTATATGTGTATGTAGGGCCACGGGGGTGGTGTGGGGAAGGGTTCAACGTGATGCATACTTTATGCCCTGGTGCCCTGGTAAGGATAGGATAATGAAAGAATATCTGACTTCTTGGTAAAGACTCTTCCAATCTTGCTGGTGTCAAGAATTGAATCATAAGATAGAACAGCTATTAACTCAGATGTGGGACTTTCAAGAAGAGAAGTAGGGTCTCAATAAATAAGAGTACCTTTCTCAATTCCAATTGAATGGATAATAGATGAGAGCAAATGACATAAAATAAGATTGCATAGAATGCAAACTAAATTGGGAGGGCTGCGCTCTCCAATTTGAGATGGCCACCCATACAACAAAGACAAAACCACCTTTTTTAAGGTTAAATTGTTCTCTCCCCCACTCCTGAAGGGGAACTGAACTTCTTCTCTACAATGGTGTGCACAATTCTTTAGTAATGCCTCCCTCTTGCCTTAAGCATGAGCTTTTGAATAATTTTATAACTCTATAGCTGTCTCTTATACCTTCATCACTTATTTCCACCCTTTGAGCCAGCGAGACTTCTCCACAAATCAAGTTGAATCGGGTAATAAGGAAAGACTTGACTGCTTTAAGGAAGGGCATACATATACAACATCTACCCCTTATGCATCTGGAATACGTGTGTTGATGGCGTGTCTTTAAAAAAATGTTAGAATATTGAATAATTGAAAACAAACTTATTCTTTGAAAATGTTATCTCACTGAAGCTTTACTCTAGCTTACTTCAAATAATGGTACCATGGAATAAAGATTGTTTTAACCAAGGAATAAAGATTACATAATAAAGAAAGCTATTATTCGTTCATGCTCCCCCTTCGGGAAGCACTTTATTCTCTATAGCTCATTAGTTGTATTTTACCCTAAATGGTTAATCTTTCCTTCCCTTTCTAAGAGTATGGGAGGGATCTCCCTTGAGGGCTCATACCATTAGTAAGGATTAAAAGCTTACTCGTTCGTGTACCCCCTAAGAAGTACTCACTCGAGCTTACTTTATATTACGTTTGCGAGAAATAAAAGATTGAATTAACTAAGGAAAGGGTACATAAAAGATATAGTCAAATCTTAGATATCCATAAGGTAGTCAGTACTTGTGAAGTTTGCAAGAGAGGTAAGTGGCAAAAAGAGAGCCACATGGAAAGTATATGCCTTTACTTACATCGAACTTACCTTAAGCTGACCTTAGCATAGACTTTGTCCTTAGGTTGCCTAGGACATCTAAAGGGAAAGATTCAATCTTTGTTGTAGTGAATCGCTTCAGCAAAATGACATACTTCATCCCATGCCACTGAACTAATGATGCCTTATATATTGCTGATTTGTTTTTGTAGAAAGTTTTCTGACTACATGGAGTGCCTAAGACCATTGTTCAGATTGAGATACAAAATTCTTAGGCTATTTGTAGAAGACTTAAGAATAAGCTTGTGCTCAGCTCTAGCAGCTATCCTCAAACAGATGGCCAGATTAAAGTGGCGAATAGAACGCTAGAAAATCTACTTTGAGCTATCGTATGAAAGAACTTAAAGAATTGGGATCTATGTCTACTAGTTGTAGAGTTTACATGCAATTAAACTATCTGCAATACTACTAGGAAGACTCTATTCAAGGTCGTTTATAGCCTTAATCCCATTATTCCATTAGATCTAATCGATAACCTCGTAGCTATTAAAGAGAGTCAATTTAGAGTTGTCTAAGCCTAAGAATTACAAGAGCTACATTAGTTTGTAGCAAGAAAGATCACTAAGTTTAACTAGAGATAATAAGAGATCGGTAGTTAAGGCCACTAAGTTGTTTGTTTCAAACTACATCCAAGACAAAGCAAGCTATCTCAACGAGCTGATGGTCTATTCAAAGTCTTGAAGATGATCAGTTATTACGCTTACCAAATCGAATTACCTTAGAATTATGGTGTTTCTTCCACCTTTAATGTGTCTAAACTAATTCTCCACTGACCATAAGAACAAGAGCCAATAGACACTATGACATAACAAGAGCCAGGAACCTCCTTCGATATGAGGACAAATCTTTTAGACCCTCAGGCAGATGATAGGAATCAACTCCTCGGACCAATTATGAGTAACCAAGCTAAAGGACTTTAAGGACTCACACGAATGATACTAGCTCAAAGTAACATCCAAAACGAGGATCCCTATTCTGACCTCCATCTTTCACTCTATTACTGACCTGAGCGCTAAGCTTACATGAGTGCTAACATAGTTTTTGAGATGCCAAATAGACATATCAACTTGTTGAGTATACAGGTTGACTTGCCAAGCAGCCATACCATAACTTAGATAGCATATGAGTAGAGCAACCTCAAAAGTTTGTCCGAGTTGAGCTCCCAAACCAACTAGCATCAGATCCTAGTCTAAGCCAAATTGCAAGATACCTAACCTAAAGGGGATTTGAACATCCTTGATTGACTAAGCTCCAACCTAAACCAGATTAGGTTATCTTTGACTGTAAATTCTTTTCTTCACCTTATCCAAATTATATTATACTATAAACCACCAACCACCATACAGCACGTATTTTCTAACACACTAGTCCAAAAGGATTCTTTACTATTTCGTATTCTTTGTCTTTTTTACCTTTTTTAGTATATTTCATGTATTTCAATTATAATCCTTTTGTCTTTTCCATATGTGCTTGTAACCTTAGTTGAGCTACTGTATAAACCCCATTCATTTTGTATGTAACCATCAATCACATTATCGGGATATTATAAGTTTCCTTTCTAAGCAACCTTAGTGTTCTCATTTATCCCTTAACATTTAGCTATTCTATTTAGCAAGAAGTAGTTGCAAGTGACCCTATAGTTCGGACTGGTAAGTCATATCTGGTGGATTGCAGGCCTAGTAAGATCAATTCGTATGTTATATCTAGTTGGTAGTTGCCTACATTTTTGCTAATCGTCTTTATTTTCTTTTAGCTCTTTTTGTTGTGGTGTTTCTTCATGCATACAACCTTAGAGACACATCACTTTAGGCTTTGAAAACGTTAAGGCATCATATCAGCATATGGTGACCAAGTTATTTAGTCTACAACTCGGGTATAACATAGAGGTGTATGTTAATGACATGATAGTCAAAAGTAAACAATCGAACGATCATGTCAAGGACTTATAGGAAGCCTTCGACTAGATGAGAAAATACGGCATGAAGTTAAATCCCCAAAAGTGTGTGTTTGGGGTTGGCTCTGGTAAATTCCTAGGCTTCCTGGTTACCTATAGAGGAATCAAGGCTAACCTTAAGAAGATATAGACTATTATGGATATGAAGCCCCTTTCTTCAGTTAGAGATGTGTAGAAGCTTACCAGCATCATGGCCGTATAAAGCATATTTGTCTTTAAAAGTGCAGATATAAATGCGTTGAGCTTTTCAAAATTCTCTAGAACCTTAAAGGTTTTGAATGAACTCTTTAGTATGTGACAGCCTTTAGGGAGCTGCCGGACTTCCTTCCATAACCACTCATCTTCTTAAGCCTATTTTAAGGGAAGACTTGTATTTGTGCTTAGTTGTTAGTAACTAGGCACTCTCTTCTATGTTGGTCAAAGCTAAAGGGAGAGAGAACAAGCCAGCATATTACGTCAGCCATATTCATTAGGGGCTTAAGGTCAGGTATATTAGAGTAGAAAAATTTACCTCAACTATCATCATCTCAGCATAGGCTTAGGCCGTAATTCCAGGCAGATCGAATTATCATGCTCACAAATTAGCTACTATATGTACTATTGCAAAAGCCTAATGTGTCTAGACGGATGGTGAAGTAAGTGATAGAATTGAGCTCATACGAAATCCAATATCAACCATGGATGGCCTACAAGGCACAAATCTTGGTCGAGTTTGTGGTATAATACATAGGAAAGGAGGAAGCATTGTTAGGCCATGACAAATTAATGTAGACTCTTCATGTTAATGGATCATCCATTTGGGGGGTGGGGGGATAGGTGTGGAGGTATGACCTGGTGCTTATTAGACTACATAAGATTACCGTCTTTTATGCCCTCAAGTTTGTGTTTGACACTGGTAATGACGAATTTGAATACGAGGCATTGATAACTCGTCTCAAGCTAGCAAAAAAAAAAAGGCACTTATAGTACCTAATTTTTGCGCGCCCCCTCCCCCCCCTTTTATTTTATTTTATTCTTCATAGGTCTTAAATTAAGAAAAATACAAAAAATAAGAAACTAAAAAAAATAAAAAATAATAAGAATTTTAGGAAAATACAAAAAAAAGGAAAAGAAAAAAAAAGAAATTTGGAAAAATATCAAAAATAGGAAATCTAGAAAGAAATCCAAAAAAATAAAAAGTAAAAAATTTAGAAAATAAGAAAATTGAAAAATGTTAGGAATATGAAAAATTACAAAAAAAAATGAAAAAAATAGAAGATTTTAGGAAATTTTAAAAACAACATTTTATTATGATAGATTTTTAGTTTTGAAATAGGTTTAGAAGTTGGGCTTAGATTTATATCTAATCCAAGCTGACCTGATCCATTACATATATGAATAAGGCACTAGCTAACAACCTAACGGATAAGCATTGGACATTAGCATTGGGTAAGGTCTTGAGTTCAGTTAAAGGTCTTGGGTTCGAATCTTAGAGAGAGCATACAAAGTTTTTCATATTTTCACATCAAGAACTGCTATATGTCAGGATTTTATTGCGTTACGTATGTAGATAGGTGGCGACATCAGGTTAGATGACTTATGCTGATGTGGCACCACGTAGGCATACGCATGGCATGCTAAGTTAGCTACCACGTGTTACTATTGATACGTGACACGTTATGATCGGTCGGATTGGCTGATGTGGTGCCACATCAACCGATTTTCCCTCTCTTTCCTTTTCTTTCTCCCCTCTTTCCCCCTCTTTCCTCCAGTCTCCCTAGTTTTTCTCATGTTTTCCTTCTCGAACAGTATATTTTATAGGCAGATTTGATCCCTTTTTCATTGCAATTTCATCAAATTAGTGATGAAATCACAGAGCACACATAGCTTAGTACTGATAGTGATCAAGAATACGTCCACATTTATACATTAACATAGTCAAACTAAGCTCTAAAAATTAGAAAAAAAACTGTAATTTCAACCATTCATGTTTAACTCCGATTCAAACTTTCCATGTTTCTGGGTTAATTACAAGTATAAAATGGGTGTTAGAGGAGATCATGGAATACATACAACCTCGCATGAGCAGTAGAATCAACTTGTAACTACTCTCTCTTTCTTTTTAATCACTCTCTCTCTAATACCCATCTAACCTACTCTCTCTCTTCAACTCTCTCTCTCTAACCACATCACCACCCTCACTAGCTTCCCTACCTCGCAAACTTTCGAGCCTAACCACCCTCGACCACTATCGTACCCCCCCTAGCAATACCACTGATAAGCCGCCGCGGAACCTTAACCACCACACTCCTCGATTACGTCCGTGAGTGGTTGAAGACAGCAGTTATCTACCTTCGCGTCACACCCGTGATCAACTAAAGCCTCTTGATCATACCAGTAACCCCCTCTAGGTGACAGCCTTCTTCTTCTTCAATTGGAAACCGACCAAGATTCGAAGCTCAACCCGAGTCCAACCCAATGACCCAAAGTCAGCTCCAGGTCCAACCCACGCGCTCGCTGTATCCAAAGCTTTTATTTTATTTTATGTTCCTTTGTATTTTTTAGTTGTTGTTTGATTTTCATTTTTTATTATTTTTTTCTTTCTTCTTTTTCTTTTCTTTATAATTATAAATGTAAAAGAAGAAAAAAAAAAGAAAGGAAAAGGGAAAAGAAAGAAAGAAAAAGGAAAAGGAAAAAGGTAGTTTATTTAGTTATTTTTTTTAGTTTAATAAAAATAAAAATAAGTAGAAATAATAAAAAATAAAAAAATAAAACTAAAAATAAGTAAATTAAAAATTTAAAGAATAAAAATTGTTTTTAACTCTTAGAAAAATCAAGTTTTCAAAAATAAACAAAAATAAATTAACCCTTTACAAATTAGGATTACTTTTAAACTTTTCAAAAAATAAAATTTCCAATTTAAGACTTTTTAGGAATTTCTTAAATAAGCCAAATTGAGTAAAATGTAAAATTGATCATTTTCAAATTAAAATCAATTTAACCTACTAAAGTTTTATGAAAAGAACTACGTACATCTGATCCCGAATAACGAGTATGTAGGCACTTATGGGGCGACGGTAAAAATAAGAAAATCTAATTTTCCTTTTTTACTTCGATTTATCCAATCAAAAGTAAATAATAATCAGGTTTTTTCTTTTAAAATTAAAAGGTGGTTTTTAAGATTAAGGTTAAATTTGGAAAGTCAATGGTACTTGGAAGGGTTTAAAAATCATACCCCTAAATCCAGATTTCTTATTTTAAAAACAGTTTTGCAAAACCGGTTTTTTTTTTATCAAAATATCAGTTATAACTTAACTTTTTTTCCTGAGTCTAGTCAGGTGGTAACTCCAAAATGTTTTCAAGGTATAAAAAAAAATGGTCTTTTTTAAACCCTCTAGTCGAGGAATAGTATTAAATGGGTAGAGTTTAATACTGATTGGTTTAAAGAAGGCTTAATTTTATAAAAGAACCGGGAGGGTGAAAAACCAAGTTTAACAACGCTAAGCATCTATAAGTTTTCTAGGACTTAAGGCTCATTGTCCAGCAAGTCTACGGTGAATATGAGGTTAGGGACAACACCATGGTAGGATATTTAGAGAAAGTAAAGAGTCTCCTAACTGAATTTCCTTCTTAGAGCATCATAGAGATCCCTTATATCGAAAAATCAGTAATAGACTAGCTATCTAAGCTCGCCTCCATAGGGATATAGAAGCTTGAGGTAAAGGACAAAATAATTTTATTTAAGTACTAGCAAGAGAAGAACATAATTGTAGGCTCAATTGTAGTCTTAGAACTTATGGTAACATTGTTAGAGCCAAGCTGGATGGATCCTATTAAGAGTTACTTAGAATAGGGTATATTCCCGAATGATAAGAGAGAGGCAAAGAAGCTAAGGTATCATGCTGCTAACTACATGTTGATCGCCGGTGTCTTATACCAAAGGGGAGTTAGTTTTCCCCTGTTTAGGTGCCTTTGATTATATGAGGGGTTGCATGTTGGAGTGTATAGTAACTATATCTAGTCATAAGCCTTCCATATTCGGGCCTTACGGCTTAGATACTACTAGCCTATTATGAGGCAAGATGTCAAGGCCATAGCTTAAAAGTGCTCTCAATGCTAGAAGTATGCACCAATTAGCCATGCCCCTAGCACCAATCTTCAGCCCCTGACCAGCCTGTAGTTTTTCACCTAGTGGGGCATGGACATTCTTAGTGTCTTCCTTAAAGCCTCAAGTGGTTGGTAGTACGTCATTGTAACCATTGACTGCTTTACCAAGTGGGTTAAGGTTGAGGTTGTAGCTAAGATTAGTAAGAAGATTATTGAGTCATACGTTCAAAACAATATCTTCTCTAGATTTTACATTCTTTATATCCTACCATGGACAACAGGCATCAGTTTGACAAACCTAAGTTTAGAGAATTTTGTGCTAAGCACTACATCATACCTCACTTCATGTTGATAACCTACCTTCAGTTAAATGGTCAAGTTGAAATCGCTAATCGGATCATCCTTGAGAGCTTGAAGAAGAGGATGGACCAAGCTCAGGGTGCTTAAGCAAATGAGTTGTCTAATGTGGGGATACAAGACCACCCACTACACCTCTACAAGTGAAACTCCATTTCTCCTGGCATTTAGGTTAGAGGTAGTCCTCCCCATCAAGCTAGGACCTCCCAACATGTGAACTCAAAGTTTCAATGCTATCTTAGATGAGTCCGTACTATAGGCCAGCGTCGATATTATAGAAGAAATTAGATACCTCATTGTAGCTTAATTAACTGCTTATTAGCATTGAGCAACCAGATACTATGATCAAATGGTTACATACAAAGAGTTAAAGGTCGGTGACCTAGTTTACCGGAAGCTAGAAGCCATATGCTCATGAGAAGGATAAGGCAAGTTACCCCCTAACTAGGAAGACCTAGTTAAGGTAAGAAAGAGCTAGGGGAGTAGAACATACATATTAGAGAGATTAGATGGTGAGCTCATCCTACACATTTGGAACGTTGATCACCTTAGGCCATATTTCGATTAATGTACATATTTTTTGTAAATTTTTTCATAAATATCAATGAAAATTCTATTCCTCACGAGTGTTGTATATTTTTACTTTTCTTTCTTTCCTTCTCTTATTATTGTACCAAGTCCTAGCTATCATGCCTCGAAGCGGTAGAGTCGTAACAGCCCCGCCGTATAAACCATCCTAAGATAGAAATTGGCCTTACAACCGCTATCTTAGACCTAATCTACACTAGGCATCCACGACTAACCCGTTTTGAAGTAAACAGTTCATAATTTAAATAAATTATTTACCTAAGAAAGTGAGGAAATATATATATATACATATAATTCAATTATTACATTATTCAAAAACGAAAAGTAATAAAATATGTGTTGATTCTTCAATGTTTTTCCTCACTCCCTAAGATTCAGCAGTTGCTAGTTTCAGAGTAGTTGTTTGCCGCTTCTTAGCCAGCACTTGCACGACGTCTATAGGGATGTGAGCAACCACATCTCAGTAAGTTAAGATGGAGGACTTAAAACTATACCATAAACACAACAAGGTTTTCAATCAACTTATTAGGTGCAATGCATGTGTAAGCAAATGCCATCGCACGACGTTGTCTAGCCCATCGTGAGATTAGAAAAATTGCGCCCGTTCTAATTCAGGTTGAAGAGTTGCCATTAATGCAATAGCTCACGACCAAACTCAGGCTTATATAATAGAGACCTCGCTCCTCTCGTGACTACCTTCGAACTATTAACTTCACCCTCGTCGCGACCTCCTCTCCTATCACTTAGTTTAACTGAGGATGAAGAAGGGACCAATTACAATCCTGCGCTATTCTTTTCGAAGGGGTCAGTATTTGGCCGCAGAGTCCTAAGTTCCCCTAATGGATTACCATGTAGGTCCAATTATAATTATAGGTCGTATATTTGATTAAGTCCAGTTTAGGGTGATCAATCATTTCATACAAACCATACAATATAAGTCAAGACAACAGAAAAAATAATAGCATCACTCATAATCAAGTACATGCACACATGCAACTATCTAACAAGCATAACTAAGCATAAAAAATACAGCATTGTATTAATCCCAACTTACCTCGACTCCTCGCTCACTTACTTGAGGTCCGACTTGCTCAAGTTATCGCCGATCATCCCTATAATACAAATATGGTTTCAGTTTTTCATATAACTATTATATGTTCGTTTTATCCTATAACACTTATTGTTATGTTTTGTTTAGGGTTTAATATACCTAATTATTGAGGTCTTAAGTCTTTTACAATTATTTTAGGTTTCGGGTTAGGTTCGGGTTCGGTTTCCGCATCGATTTCTAAATTAGATTCTAGTTCAATTTCTCAGTATTGTTTTATACCCGAACCCTAGAAATTCATTTTAGCTCATAATGTGAAATTAATCACATTACTTCCCAATCTCCTAAATACCATCATTATCTCTAATTAGTATTTTATTCCACCCGATACACTTAAATCCCTATTAGTGTACCGAATTCACTCCTGATGTAAGAAATTTTTACATCTTTCATATAATTACATAAATTCGAGTCTTCCATCGGTTTTATTATATATCCCTATTATTTATATAATATCAATTTTTATCCTAATATTTTCTATTTATTATATTTCGAAGAATTACACATTATGCATTATCACCTATTATGTATATAATACACTTTTAATATTTCTATCACTTTAATTACCATTTCTAAACATCAATTTCATCCTAAATTAGGTTTTACATCTAATTTACCATAATTTACAAAATTAACTTAAAATGTACTATTTTTCCATATTACTTATTTACTACATAATTAACCTAATAATTACATTTAAGACCCTAAATGCTACAAGTATCATACTCCATCAGATTTCAACATCCTAAAACACATACTTATTCACTAAATCAGTAATTAACCATTTAATTACTTAATTAACCCTAAATTATCCATTTTATGCCTCATTTTAGGGCCTAAAAATTATCTAAAATTTTTTAAAACGGGCTTCATAGCACTGTTCTATATCATCTAAGTAATCTACACAAAAATTTTAGATTCAAAATTACACTCCTAAGGTCATTTATTTCTAAACCAAAACATGCTCGGTTTTGCACGATTTCTTAAGTACCCACGAGACATATTTTCATCAAAATAATATTTTTTCTAAAAACTACATACAAAAATATTCTAGAATAAAAAAATTTATAATTTTATAATAATATTTACTATTTTTACAAAATTACACAAAATCGGGCTAAAAATCTAACTCACCGATTTGGGTGGCTCCGGTCACCGCCGATGGCCATAGGTGTATCGGCCCACTTGGGCGCTGCCACTATCGTGTGGTGGTGGTGGCCGTCTACTCCCAGCTGCTCGATGCGTCTAGGTTCTCCTTACAAGCCTCAATTGTACAGTTTTCCTTTTCTTTTTTTTTTCTTTGGTTTTTCTCTCAATTTTCACCTCTTCTTAATTTTCTTTGATTTCTAACTGTCCAAATAAGCTTCTAAATTTTCTTGCTATTTATAAGACTTTTTGGTAATTAATATGTATTAATTAGACATGACATTGCTCCATTTCCTTAATTTTTGGCTTTTGTCTTACTTAATTCTAATTGGTTAATTTTTATTTTTCAGATTCTGACCTGCCACAACTATATTTGCATTAATCCACACCCTTTTGATTTTTCTTAAATAATTTAATAATTTTCTTAAATAATTTAATAATTCTTCTTATTTTAGTACATTTTGTATATTTTAAGTAATTACGCGTATTTTTACATACATGTAAATTCATATATAGTACAAATAAATATTCATAAATATTATTTAGGTCATTTTATGATTTTTAGTATACATATAATTTATCTCTAGCGATTCATTAATTATTAGAATGTATTTTCCGCATTTTCGATAAATAACGAGTTATATACTTAAAATTTGAAATTTTTATATTTTTTTGTTTTATTGCTTATTTTCTTAAATTCAAACTTATGAGATCATTTTACTAATATTTCTAACTTTACTTTATAATCTTGGCTCGATCGAGTCTTTCAACCGATCAAAACCTCGAATGACTAGTTATGGAGCTTACACTGGCCTTCAAAGGGTGAATGAACCTATTATCTAGATAGGTCAGAATGCCACTAGCTTGACCCCGCTTGGGTAAGGGAAATAATAGGAATCCGCCCCCTAGACTAATCATTCGTAGTTAAGCTCAAGGACTCTAAGGACTTGCACGGAAAATATTAGCTCGAAACCAAAGCCGAAACAGGGATCCCTATTCCGACCTGATCTCCTATTGATCTGTCTATCAGATCTTCACTTGTGCTCCTACTTAGTAGTAAAGTCATATTGCAGAAAATAGTGCAAGACTAGTCGAGCTTAGCTCCCTAACTAACCATAAGCAGCTGATTCCAATTTAGTTGACTTCTTTACTCAACTGATTGGCTCTCGACCTAATCTAAATCTGGTTGACCCTTTGATTGTAATGCTTTTCTACTTTCACCTACTTTGTATCATATTTCTAGGGTCCTACCACCAAAAAATGCGTGTCTCTTGAACATAACCCTCTAGAATGTTTCTTTCTTTTTAGTATTGAATATTTTTTGTCTCTTTTACCCCTTTTAGTATGTTTTATGTAACCTAATCGTAGCATACCCTTTAGTCTTTTCATACATGTTAAGTAATCCTAGTAGATGGGTATATAAACCCCCACTTTCTTGTATGCAGACATCAACTAATAAATACAAAATTATTCATGTTGAGTAACCTTAGTATTCTCATTATTATTCAGCACTTATCTATTCACTTTAGCAAGAAGTAATAGTGAGTGACCCTTCAGTTCGGATCGATGTGTCATATCTAGCGGATTGTAAGCTGAGTAGGATTGAATGGTGCGTTATATCCATTTGGTAGCTGTTCAGAATTACTAACTTTTTCCCTATTTGTTTTCGGTTTGCTTCATTGTGGTACTTCTTCATATGTTCGACCCTGAAGACGTATCTAGGAAACACCCCTTGTAAAACTAAAGAACTCTCACTATTTAAGTAGGTCAAAATGCTACCAACCAAACACTGCTTGGGTAACCTCAACAAGGGGAAATACCTTCACAAAACTAAGGAACTTCTACTATCTAGGCAAGTTAGATTGCCATCGGCCTGACCCCCCTTAGGTAACCTCAGCAAGGGGAAATACCTCTTGCAAAATTGAGGAACTCCAACTATCTAAGTAGGTTGGAGCACTACTAGCTTGACCCTACCTTGGGTAACCTCAGCAAGAGGAAACATCCATTGCAAAACTGAGCAACTCTTACTATCTAAGCAGATTAGAACGCTACCGGCTTAACCCCCCTTTAGTTAACCTCAACAAGGGAAAACACTACTTGTAAAACCGAGTAACTCTCACTATTTGGGGAAGTTAGAATGCTATTGACTTGATCCCCTTTAGGTAAACTCAATGAGGGGAAGCACCCTTTTCAAAACTGAAGAACTGTCACTATTTAGGCAAGTTAGAACAACGCCAACTTAATACCCCTTAGGTAACCTCAATAAGGGGAAAAAAAAAACTACAATCAAGTCTAGGTGAACAAACCATGAGTGACAAACTACATCTCAGTATGACAAAAGAATTAAGAAATAGAAAGAAGTAAAATAAAAAATTCTCTATTAGTTAAGCCATAATTATAGGTATTCAGGATTGGTATATTAGCCCAATACATCAGAAAAGGAATGTAAGTGCACAGGAAAAAATAGAAAAGAGAAAACAATAGTCATCACTTCAAATCAACTAGCTCTAGTAAGTTTAAGAAGTCCAACGTACCTATCTGCTTTGAGAATTGATCCTTTCGAGTCATTGGGTCCTAAGTCAACTGGATTAGGGCTGAAGAAGGAGAAGGAAGGGTTGCTCGTTTTGATCAGTGGCAAGGTTACCATGACTCTATTTGGGGTAATGTTACGGTATACCTTAACTTTGCCGTTTTTTGTAATTATATACGTAAAGTTTTAACTTGTTTAATTATATACCCAATTGAAGATTTAGTCATCATGGTGTACATCTCAATTAACTCAAATTCATACAATTAGTTCAGTTGGCACAATTTACCAAAGAAATGGCTACCCGCGGCCTTAAGGAGGTTCATGCAAACCCTATAGAGTTGTAGACGAACACAGACGACTGCTAATAGGTTGCACAACTTACATTTTTTAAGTGGCTCACGACTTACAGTTTCACAGGAGATGGCTAACAGCCACTTATAGGAGGTAGCGTAAGCCTCTCAAGGCTGTGGGCAGCCGTCTCGCTAGCTAATTATATCGAATGGATTAAAGATACAAATTTAAGTTAATTAAGGTGTAGTCTGTGGCAACTAAATCTTCAATTGAGTGTATAATTAGACAAGTTAAAACTTTAGGTATATAATTGTAAAAAGTGGTAAAGTTAAGGTGTAAATCGTAATATTAACCAACTCTATTTTGTCTCTGAAATGCCTACCGACCTACTCACACTCACGACCCATCTGATTGGGTATGACCTTCTTGCATGTCTAGTCCACCTCAATCTAGGCCCACTGGATAGCTTACACATACATTATAAGCGCCAACAACACTGAAGATAAGGATAAGGCTCAAAGACCTGGTCAATAACTATGTCTTACAATTTAGGGCCACGTTGGCCTATATGTCTTCACCACATATGACTTGTTGATTTGTCCTCCACCTACTAACGACTCTCTAAACGTTGGTTCCACACATCTATAAATAACAGACTATCGCCTAATAATAGACCACTTAACACTTTGCGTACTTGAGCTTCATCATACTTTTTAGCATACTTGCTACTTCTCTCTCTACATATTGCTAACTTAAGCATAAGAGCAGTTATGCTAAATAATCCCTCGACGCCCTTCATTGGGTTTTCTTTTTCTTTTTGTTTTTTTTTTTTAATGTTTGCATTGCTATTCAAAGCTCAAATCACTCGAAATCTCTACCGGCCAAAATCTAAAAATGACATATAAGACTAAGAGATTGAAGGTCAAATTTAGATAACAAAACTCGTTTGAAATGTTGTTACATTTTAACTATAAATGACGAAAACAAAATATAAGAGTACATTGAGTAATATGGAATATGGGCCAGAAAGGTCGTGTAAGTGTAAAGTGATTGCTCTTGCTCATATTTTTGTTTCCTTCAAAATAATAGGTACTCATGACCTAATTTCACCGAAAATTTCTTAGTTGCAAAAAATAATTTATTAAGATAATCTTAGTGTTATCAAGTGTTTTAACAACAATAAATGTATCGCATCAAATAACAATTTTCATGTCATGAGCTAAGCTATTCATAGTGTTATGTCAACTCAATTGAACCACAACATTATTTTTTTCCAGATTGTATTTTCGTGCAAAACGACCTGGGAAACCATGCCAAATTTGCATAATTCATGTTTTAACTAGCCGAGTCAACCAAACAGAATTGGTTTGTATCTTTAAATTTCAACATCCAGCGTCAATTCGACAATTAGGTACCATATATAAGTCCTGGGGTTTAGAAGTTGATAAAATTATGATTATCGTGGCGTAAGATTTGTTTGCTTAATATTTACTATTAGCCATTGTAGATAGACCTGGTTAACAGGGAAAATATAAAAAAATAAAATAAAATTCTACATTTGATCAATACATATAGCAAAGAACTACATTGTGACACGTCTTAAGTAGGTAAATATAACCAAATCTAGAATATAATGGATAGTAGTCAGCAAAAATCGTCGAACAAACAAATGAAAAAAGAAAAAAAAAAAAAAGGTATGCTGCTGGACAATAAAAGTTTTCATGAAGTATAATACAAAAATGGGACCTCTATTATTCTAACAAATGGTAGAGCTGCATGGACAAAAATGGAGGAGATGTTAATATCAAGCGATTTTAAATTACTGTGATTGTAATCTATATTTTTCAAATAGGTTGTGTTTGGTCTAAGGACTAAAAAGCTTCTCCTTTCTCCTTTTTCATTTTTTTCCCCTTCTGTTATGATGTAATTTGGACAAAATTTTGATGTTGATAAAAATTTGAGTATTAGCAACAAATTTTATACGATTTGTCTCAAGTTAAGAAAATGGTATATTTTCTTACCTAAGTTCTCTATGAATATATGTATTACCAATGATGACATGCTCATTTCATTTATAATTGAATCCCATTAAGACATGTTTTGCATGGATACATAAAACTTTAATAAATTTATCAAGTTCAATTTAATCTTTTTAACACCTAACCCTTAATTTTGCCTAATTTGATATTCAGTCTTGTTTTTATTACCTTACTTATAAGTGGTCGTGTGTGGAAGATTTACAGGTTACAAATGTATACTTAGGGCAAAGGAAATGAAGGGAATATCTGCATTTGTATCTACTAAGTAAGGCAATACATCAAACTATTTATTTTCCAATGTGGTAAGAATTAGTTGTGTGTATGTGTATATATATATATATATAGGTGCGTTAAAATATTAAACTAAGTAAAAAATGGGGAAATTCTTGGTCCAATGTCTATTCTTTTTATCCATGCTTATGATTATTGTATTGTGTAAGTCCTTCCTATGTCCAAAATGGCAACTCATTTTTTTTTTTTATGTCCCGTAATATTTAATAAAAGATGGAATACTTACAGATATGTAGATTGATTCAGCTAAAGGAAGAGGAACAATCATAACATTTCACTATCACAATTACAATGATTGTTTGAGAAATGGCCTTTGCTTAGGCTGTGATGAGAAAGAATGCGTTTGTAAAGTCCTTCGTTGTAAGTGCTTGAGAGATGCCACTCTGGTACTTATCCAAGTTTTCTTGAAAAACATAGAATAAAAACAAATAATCTTTTATACCCTGCGAACAATAAGAGTTTTCTAGTGATAAATTAGATGAAATGTTTTCTTTTGCATTTTAATTTATGCCTTTGGGTTGCAAAATCAAATTAAAATAAACGTGCTAAAAGCTTTTAAGCTCTTTTTCTAATTGCATTATAGTTGTATATTTTCTTTATTTAATTTTTTTTTTCCCTTTTACTAACTACTATTACAACTAGTAAAAAAGGGTAAAATAGAATATGATCTATTCAGTTGAAAAATCAATATTGATGTTTTTGGGCTACAAGGGGTATAGACCTAACCCTACATAACATGTCAATATTCAATAGGTTAAAGCTCTATGCTTTGATGTTATTAATCTTATAATTATCATTCATCTAATCTTAGTGATTCAAATCGTTTATGCCTTAAGTACTGTTACATTTACATAATTCTATGATGAACTTTGACAGTTAATCGAAGTGTCGATGGAAGTAAATTCTTCAATAATTTGTTGAAATAGAGTTAGAAACGATAAAGTAGTCCTCTAGTTTTCAACAACAAGACCATAACTTTATTAAGTGGCTCCTTCTAAGCCTTTGCATACGTGAGCTTAACTTTGGTAAAGGTTATGATGATACAAGCCCTCAACTATATGAACAATGTTTATTGCCACATAACAAATAATGGTCCTGCAACGTTAAATTTGAATGGTTTATCTGGGAGCTCCCATAGAATAGCATGTGTCATTCAAATATATATATATTTAAAAAAAAAAAAAAAACCAAAAGGCTTTTGATAATTAGTTCCTTCAAGATGGGTATGTGGGCTCGATACTTTAGACTTCTTGTAATTCTTTTGGCAACTAAAAAATTAAACAATCATGTCTTAAGGAGTTGTTTGGCCTTTAAAACCGCAAGTTTGTCGTGGCAAGTTTGTCTTAAGGCTCTATAATTTAATTCTCATGTAATGCATAATTTCAAGGGTACAAACCATGTCTTAAAAATAGGTTCACCCATCCTTAAACCCTTCAATTCTAAAGATCTCATTTCACGTATCCCAAACCTCCAAGAGGTCTCACTATGTTTACTTGTACAAAAAGCTACCACAGATGAACTGTGGGATTAGTGAATTCATTCTTGACTCTCTTCATGACAGACATGCAATTAACAGCACATTGCAATTAAGATTTTCAAACAATAATTAAATGTTATGTATGACAAACATAATAATCAACAAATTTTCGTTAATGGTGGATCCTAGTGGAAGTTACATTTTAAAGTCACTGCATCCAAGATGCTATCATTAGCTAGCACAAAACTCCAATTCCCATGTTGTTCGCGTTTTTGGAAAAGAAGACCCTTCAATTTTGCTATAGAAGAACATTAAACAATCTTAATGTACCCAACCGAATAGCACTTTTACCTTTTGCCCAACATCTCCTGAATGAACTAACGGTTGAATATATATCTCTCAAATGCCATTATTGGTAGCACGAAGCTTGACGACATTTTAATTAATTAATTCCTTTTAACATGAAATTCATGATTATTTAATATACTAGAGGTAGGTAGTCCTATTATATTCAATACCCCGTGATATTATATTTGATTGACTAGGTTCCATTGGGTATTGGAGGTAACATGATAGGTTCTTTAAATACACCAAATCAAAGACAAAAATAATTAAATGATAAAAGGGAAATTTAAGTAGTAAAATCAAGAAGAGTAGGTCAATATGAGTTTAAAAGAATTAAAGCTTAGCTGATAAAAAAAAAATTACTTAATAATCTATACATTTTGGCCTAATATGTATAAATATACTTAAGTGCAATTTAGTAAAGTGATCAACCTCATGCTTATTTGAATTAGCCGTTTAGAGTAATTATTGATTATGTCCCTAATAGAGAGAATAGATTGAATGAGTAATATATGACACGTGTTATACATATATATATTGCATAAATATTAATAAGATGTTGTCGTATATGATGTGTGCAAATCATACGTGATAATTGATTTAGCAATTATTTTTTCATTATAATTTATGTTAATATTTACATATTATATATACAGAACACGTAGTATGTAATATCTATTGAATCTTTATTTTTTTCATAATAGATCATCCACATGATATATTATCAAACTAACTTTAGATATATATATATATATATATATACATACACGTGTGCACATTGGAGAGGATTATAAAACTGATATTATGTATAGTACTCAAATAGTAACTAATAATATTCTTTTTGATTAATAATGGAGTTTTATTAACTATTACTATTATAACAATATAATAGCCATTTTTATATTTAAACTGATATTATGTAAATCATGGATGATAATTAATTTTAAAAGTATTTATTATTTTTTATGTTGATATTTAGATCATTATGTGTGTAAAATTCACATTTTAATTTCAACTTTGTTTTCTCCCGTGACCACTCTCCCACCTCACTGAATTGTTGTTTCTTTCTCACAGTTGCTTGTAAACCCTCTGTCCTAACATGCGATTGCACTCTGCTCTGGTCCTCGCACCTTTTTCGCTTCTAACAGAATAAAAGACAGAATTCATTCTCTCTCATCTGGTCTCTATCTTATTTATTTTTAGCAACCCAGACCCTCTCTCCCTTTCAACTTCATCTCCATCCTACCTTGGTCCTTCTCAGTTTTTCCTTGAATTGGAGAACCGAACCTCTCACCATGGCCAGCAGACGATGCCTTCTACTTTGGTGAGCGAGTAAGTTCTTGCAGCGCTCTCTACTCCGGTCGTCAACTCCACCGGCTCTGCAATACGAGCTTTGACCTTCTTCCTTCTAGTGAGTCATTACCAATTCTTCACCGAGTTGTTTTATTTTCTTTTTATTTCATTCTACTGCAGTTGAGATCTCTTCCCTCTAATTTATTTTATCTACTGGTCGTATTTTGATTTGCGGCATCGATTCCCTCCGCCTCCAGTGATGTACTTTACTTCACTTGCTCATGAGAAACCTTCATGGTCTCATTTTGTTCGATTCGTGAGCTGTGATCTATTGTCGGAGTTTGAAAAACTCCAGCCTTGCCAGAGATGTGCAGAGGACGTCTCTTCTTCAGAAGAGCCTTGTATTCTCGTCTCAACTTCGGTCATCTTCCCTAATTTCCAGCAAGTCGCATACTGAGTCTACTCGGTCCCTGTAAGTTCCTTATTCGTTGTCGAGATGATTTGATTTCTGTTGATACTTGGCTATTGTTACTAGTCATTGTATTGTTTCCATTTCACGGGGCTGACATGCCGTTATTTGTTCAATTTCTTTCAAAACTACATATTGTGATGTAAGTATTTGGTTCGTAGAATTAAGTTTTTTCAATACGCTATTTTATTTGCTATCAATCATTATATGATATGGTTACATTACGTGATGACCGTATGAGGAGATTTGACGATTCATTTTAGTATTAAGCACATACTAAATGATGTACTATTACCTGTAACTTCGATATAGTCTTACATAATATTTCAATATGTGTAGTATACTCTAAGTACGATACTTTAAATGATAATAGTATAATAATAATAACAATTATTATGTTAATTGTTATCAAGGTGAAGTTTGAACCGAATTTCCTTTTTGTTTTTCGAAGAAGGTGATGATATGTAAAAGTTTGTTACTGAGAAAGATGACTTGATATTATTTCCCTGATTGCAAAAGGTAGAAGAATCTCATGGCTTGTTTAATTGTCCGTATGAAGTATATGAATATTTAATGAAGTTATATATATATATATATATATATATATATGATAACATTATAGTTGAATAAAAGGTGACATCCTTCGAGAGGACGAAATTGGTACAAAAACCAGTTCAACCGAACTAAACAAGTGCTTCTCTAACGATTCATGTTAAACTGGTTCTTAACCTAGATGACTTAATTAATAAAACATTTTAATTAAATTGATTAAGGACCTAATCTCTTTGAAATGGACTTAATAACTAGATCCGGTCAAATGAATAATGACTTCTACCTTCTTTGATGCAAGTTAAATGGTTTTCAAGCTTTGAAGTGAGCTATTCTTCAATCGCTTTGGGTTCATAATTGTACATGTACATAGTGGCTATAAGTTGCGTGTTAGGATAGAAGTCTAATAATTTAGAATAATACATAAACTAAATAAATGCACTGGTTGTTCTTGGTCATCTTGAGTCAGAGAACAACACCCTTAACCTGTATGGACAATGGTAGTTAGAAGTCAAGGCCATTAAAGAATGGCTACATAGGTAGCTAATGGATAAAATTGCATCGGATAATAGATACAGTAAGCCGAGAGAAGTTATATCGGGAGTCATTCCAAGGTATGGGCTCGATAGACAATATGATATAAATGGATTACAAGAAGTGAAGACTAAAAACTGCATAATGGTGGTGATGTCTAGATGGGGTTATTTCTTCTTGGTTTTGGTTTTAGATTGGCGTGCTATGGTTGTTGTAGTGATATTGAATTTCAACCCCCTTGTCAAGCTATTCAGAGTCATGATTACTCTTGTGTTACTTGTTTATAATGTTTAAATAATCATATTAAATTAACGTGCTTGATGTATTAGACGTAGGCTTGATATATCATATCACATGTGTTTATGTCCTTATTGTACTAAGTCAATTATGTCTCACTCCTTTTTATTTCTCTTAGGTGCTCATTTGATTTTGTGACTAGTGCGCAACTTTAGGGATATGAGCTAGCACTAATAGAGTGTTTTAGAGTTTAGTATCACCTTGTACTTCACAAACCCTTAATTATGGTTGTAAACATAATTTAGAATTTATAAATAATAGGACTCGGACATTGATAGACTTTTGACAATGCGACAACCCTTTCATTTAGAGAATGTTCTTTACAAGTATAAAGTGAATGCGGTTCTTTTGTTACCCCTTATTGAAATTGGATGATTAACTCACTACTAAATGGTTTAGTAGTTTTGAAGCTTTAGGCATCATGCTTCAGTGTGATACGTCACAAACTATCAATGTCCTTTAGTTTTCAAGGTGTTACTGTTGTAAGTATAATTTCTCAAAATGTACTTATTGTTCTATGTTTTGGTCTTGAACTACCATGCACTTGCTTGACCTACGAGAAGAAGGAAAAACCTTTGAGAAGCATTTCTTGACACTTGACAAGCTTCATTTCTTGCGCAAGCATTCTAGAATTTGTTGAAGGTGAAAGGATCTCCCTTTACATGTCATGATTTAATTAGCTAGGCGACCATATATAATCTCCTTGAAGCTTCCTTGGTAAAGGATTCGAAATCTTACATCTTAAACCCTACATGGAAAACCCTAAACCTAGTTCTCTCGAATATTGTTGTTTTGGGATTTTCTATTACCTTCACATTCTTCCTTATCATCCACTAATTTGAGTATTGGAGTGTATGCGCTAGGCAACTTCGAATACCTTCTTAGCTCATGGTTGTTCTTTTGTAGGCTAAGGCATAAGCCTAAGCTTTCTTTAGGATGGCGAACCTAGAAAATTTTCCAACAAAGACATTATTCCCATTGGCTGTACTACAGGTGTGATGTCTCAATATATTATACCCATCCTAGAACATGTACTTTGAGGTATATTAAGTAAAGGCCTAAAGGTGTCCTATGCTTATCCTATAAAACTATTAAATGATAATAATAAATATAAATCAACATTATAATTGTTTTACCTTCTATGTTCTGATAAAAAGGAAAAAGGAAAAGAAAATGAATAAATACATAGACTAATTTAAGCCCATCATTCATAAAAAAGCTTAAGAATTTCTTACTTCATTTCTTCCATTCTTATCTTGTTTGGTGTCTACCTTGTTTCATTTCTTCTTATTATCGACCTTACATTTTTCATTATATTCTTAAATAAATGTGCCTAGACTTAGTTAATGGAATTGGGATTTTATATTTTAAGCAAGTAAACAAAACTTTTTGATAGATTTTAAGATTTGCACAGATCGAAGGTGTGTCTTCTTCATGGATGTGTTATCTTGTCATTTTTGTCTTATTCTATCACACTTTTTCTATGATGTTATATAAGGTAGACTTTATAATATCACTTTTCTAAGTACATAAATAGTACCTTGATGTGATTTGAATAGATAGGAAATTATAAAAAGTTATAGGATTTATTATTGTTGAAAATTTAATTCAAGATTTTAATATTACAATATAGAAGAGTTGCAAGTTTTATAAGGTATCTTATACGTTTATGTTTTATAGAGTACATGTTCTATGGTTGTTTCAAAGTGTTATAAGTAGGTTTTAATTACAAAATTTGAAAACTTGTATATACATAAAAACCTATTGTAGATGAGCTAAGGATTAGTGAATTCATCCTCTCTTCATTATAGACATGCAATTAATTGGACATATTAAGCAAGATTGTCAAATGATATTTAATTGTTACATGTGATCAAACATATGAATCAACTAATTCCCTCTAGTTGTTTAGTAGAAGTTACAAATGAAATTCACTCCATTCTAGAAGCTATAGTTAGTTGAATAAAACTCTAGTTCCAATGCTTGTTTTGTTTTCAACAAGAAGATGCTTCAATTGCCGTAGAAAAAAAAAAAAAAACAATATTAGTTCTCCCAACCTAAAATCACTTTTATCTCCCACCCGACTCTTGAAAAGATGTATAAAAGACAAGATAAGCCACTACCTATCTCTCAAAATGTCATTAATGGGAGCATAGAGGTTAAAGAAATTTTACCTTAAACATGAAATACATTTTCCTTTAGTGGCCTATTTAACTTATTTATTACTTCTAGGTGTATAACATGTTTGAGGCATATCCGATTTGCACAGGTATAAAATATAAAGGGTTTTGACTTAGATAAGATTAGGAGATTGAAGGATCAAATTCAAATAACTAAATTCATTAAAACGTTGTTTATATTTTGACAAAGACAAAATATAAGAGTACATTGAATAATATGGGATTTGGTCCCAAAAGTTGGTGCAAGTGCAAAGTGATTGTTCTTGTTTGTATTTTTGTCCCTTGAAAACGATATGTGCTAGTGACTTAATTTGATCAAAGATTTTTTTGTTTCTAAACATAATTTATTAAATTCAACCCAAAAAAAAAGAAATTATTAAAATGATCTTAACATGATCAAATGTCATAACAATAATAAATCTAATCATACCAAATAACAATTTTCATATCATGAACAGAATTATTCATAGTGTTGTGTTAGCTACATTGAACCACAACAGTTTTTTTGTCCCCTTAACCAAGTCTATCCACAATGGTTAATAGTAAATCTTTAGCAAACAAATCTTAGGGCAACAACTATCATATCTTTACTATTTTCCAAATCCCCAATACTTATACGAGGTACTCTTTTATCGGATTGGTATTGGATATTGAAAACCAAAGGGACCAATCAATACAACTCAATTGACTTGGGTACTTAAGCGGTGAATTGTGCAACTTGGCTTGGTTTCCCTGGTTGTTTTGCACTAAAATACAATCTAAAAATAAATTTTAACATACCATATGATTAAAACAAGCTACAAAGAACTACACTATGACATGATTGAAGTAGGTATATATAACCAAATCCTGGATATAGTGGATAATAGTTATGAAAATATGTCAAACAAACTAATGGGAAAAGAAAACGATGAAGAAGTACGTTACTTGACAACAAAAGTTTTAATGAAGTAGGATACAGAAATGGGATTTCAATTTTTCTGATAGATGGTGGAGTTAGGATGGACAAAGGAGGTTATTGAGCATCTTTCAATTACTAAGGACAATATATTTGCATTTTCTAAATATTGGCCACGGAATAATTATAGTTTGGTAGGAAATAAATTAATTAGGCTCGAGACCTCAAAAGCTACTATTTTATTATGTTTTAACTATTATAATGTATTTTGGCCCAAATTTTGATGTAATTAAAATGTTTATGAGTGTTAGTAGCAAATTTTACGCAAATTCCTCATATTAAAAAAAAGAGTACATTTTCTTACCATTAGTTTTCTATAAATATATGCATAATGAAAGATATCACACTCATTGTGTTTATGATTGAATCACATTAAGACATATTTTGCATGGATACATTTAATGAAATTTATCAATTCCAATTCAAACTTTTCAACTCCTAACTCTTAGCTTTTCCAGGGTTAATATTCGGTCATGTTTCTATTACCTTACTCACAATTGGTTATGTACAGAGAATTTATAAACTATAAGGGTAAATCTAAGGGTTGTGAAGGAAATATATGACACTGTATTCTTACTAAATGCAGAAGATTTATTTTTTCCAATATGGTAAGAATTCCAATCATTTGCTACTTACACACATACATACATACATGCCAAACGATATGTTCAAATCAAATTAAATAAAAGAAGGAGAAATTCTTCGTAAGATGTCTATTCGTTATATCTATGCTTACAATTATTGTATTATATAAGTCATTCATATGTCTCAGATCGTAACTCAAGTTTTTTTTTTTTAATGTAATATTTAATAACAGATGAATTATTTGTTAATATGCAAATTAATCTAGCTGAAGGAAGGGGACCAATCGTAAAATTTGAGTGTCATAGTTATGATGATTGTTTGAAAAGGGGTCTTTACTGAGGTTGTGGGGAGAAGAAATGTGTTTGCGAAGACTTTCGTCCTAAATGCTTGAAAGGTGCTGCTCTAATACTGACCCAAGCTTTCTGTGAAAAACATAAAGCAAAGATAGATAAATGAGACAAACAATATTTCTTCCTCTATAAACAATAAGAGTTTTAAGCTAATAAATTTGAGAAATTTTGTTTCCTTTATAATTTACTTTATGTGCTTGGATTATAAATTGAATCAAAAGAAATGTACTAAAAGCATTTAAAGTCTTATTCTAATTACGTTATAGCTTCATGCTTCCTTTATTTCGAATAATTTTATTTTGGTTTTATTGTTTTATTAACTACTATCACAACTAGTGGAGGAGAGGGGAATTGAATGTGGTCCATTTCATTAAGAGTTCAATGTTCATACTTTGATACTACAAAGGGTATAAACTTGACCCTATATAATATGTTGATATTCAATAGGTTAAATTTTATGCTTTGGTGTTACTAATTTTATAATCATTAACTTAATCTTAGTGATTGAAATCCTATATGCCTATAGTACTATTACATTTATATATTTCTATATTGAACTTTGACGATCAATCAAATAATGTTAATGGAAGTAAATTATTTATAAATTTATTGAGATAGAGTTGAATCAATAAAGTAGTCCTTTAGTTATCAACAACAAAGTCATAAGTTTATTAAGCGGCTCCTTCTATGCTTATGTGCATGGAATAACATTGACGAAGGTTATGTTTATCACAACAAAATGGAAATTGGTCCTATGGCATTAAATTAGATTGGTTCATGTGGGAGCACCTATAGACTGGCATGTGTTATTCAAAATATCTTTTTTTTTTTCTAAAAAAAAATAATTGTGATAATTAACTCTTTTAAAATAGGCATGGGCTTGGGCTTGATACTTCTCATTTTATTTTTTTGGGCACTAAAAGTTAAACAATCATGTCCAAAGAGGTGGTTTGGTCCTTAACCACAATGAAGACATATATAAGGCTCTATAATTTAACTTTTATGTGATGCATGACTTTAAGGGCCCAACTATGTCTTGAAAAAAGGTTTGCTAATCCTTCCTTCCAATATCTCAATTTTAAAGATCATGTCACATATCCCAAACCTCAAAAAGGTCCTATTATATTTGCACTAAAACCTACCATGGATGAGCTAGAGGATTAGTGAATTCATCTCCTCTTCTCTTCATTACAGACATGTAATTAACAAAACATAGCAAACAAGATTATCAAATAATAATTAATTGTTACAAATGAAAAAATATAAGAATCAACAAATTTCAACTAATTGTTGGTCCTAATAAAAGTTACATATTGAACTCACTCCATTCAAGATGCTACAATTAGCTACACATAACTCCAGTTCCTACGCTTGCTTTTATTTTTGGAAAAATAGATCCTTTAATTTTTCCATAGAAGCACATTAGACAATCTTAATACACTTGACCAAATAAAACTTTACATTTAACCAAACATCTCTTAAAATAAACTGATTGTTGAATGTAAAGAACGCAAGATAAGCCACTACCTATCTCTCAAAATTCCATTAGTAGGAGCATGAAGCTTAATGCTACTTTAATTAATTGATACCCTTTAACATGAAATTCATGATTGTTTAATATATTAGTGATAGGTAGTTCTATTATATTCTATACCTTATAATATTATATTTGATTGGATATGTTCAAAATTGACATTAAATGTTTCATAATAGGCTATAGATACGATTTTTCAAAACGTATTTGTTGTATGTATATTTCATCCTTAAGCCGTGATCCTCTTGACCATTTTTCTTCCTTCTCCATGGTTAGAATTCACCACAACACATTAGAGAGGATCATGGTTAAGATCATGCTTGTAATCCTTAGCTGTGATTCCCTTAAAACAAAATCTTTCATTCCAAAACACTACTTCTAACACTTCTAACGAAATCTCCCTCTCTAATGATCCTTTAACACCTCTCCACATCACCTTATAGTCAATCAATGTCATCACTCTCAACAACTCAACCTAAAATCAACTGATAATTCATTTGATACACCATCTCCAAATCATTTTTATATTCCCCGCCCTTTTTCACATCAAACATCTCCATCCTCTAGAAATTCACTAATATACAACCCATAATCGGTTATAATCACAAGATCAAAAGAAAAAATAGTGTTTTGAGGACACTTACATGTTTCTTTGTTGACTAATACTTAAGGCCTGAATTTTCACTTCTAAAATGTTGGAAAACGAAAGCTTACTCAAGGTTTAACACTCCTTAGGAAGAATTACAAATTTTCAAAATAAAGGATAGTAAACTCATCAAAACTTCTTATATAGCTATGGATTTTTAATTCTTTAAAAAGATTAAAGTTTTCTATTACTTTCCTAATGTTTGCGGATGTAATTATCAAATGTGAATTTATATAGCATTGTTGAGTTTTAGTTATGGAAGTGTTTAAAAACATATTTGGATACTATATCGTTAAGTTAATCCTCTATTCTTATTATAAGTTAAGTCTCTTATACTTAATTCCTTACTAATTATTTCACATGTTTTACTAAGTATATTAAGGGGACTAACTACACTTATCCTTACTTCATTGTTATCACACCAATCTAACTCTTCTATCATTACACACTTAAGTAAGCTATAGGACATGAAAAGGTTAAGAGGGGGAACAATAAGGGGAAGTAATTACTTAAAATACATAGATATTAAAAAGGAAATGGGCATTAGATATGTCAATACAATAAAGCACAAAAACTAAAAGGACATAAATACTAATTGATAGTGAATAGTAATATAATGATAAGAGAAGATAATTAGGTAAACTAGAACAACTAGCTCCAATATCCTTTAGTAGGACTATTCTCACAAATCTAAGCTTGTCCCTTCAACTATCCACTTTCTTCATAGCTCACCATGCTAAGATTCAGTACTTAGTAGTCTAAGGATCCTTTATCTTGGCTTTGATACCACTTTAATTGCAACAACCCATAACCTAAGGTACTACAGCCTGCCTCGTATCCTTATCATCTACTAATACATCAAGCATAAATGAATACAAGAATCTCTAAAATTATTAGTAGAAACCTTCAAATAATTGTAATAAAATTAAATTCCTTGAATAAATTTAAAACAACTTCAAAATAAATTTAATAAAGGTCTAAACAAGATCTTACTAATTTTCAAAATAACCTTAATTATCTTATCTTAACTCAAAATTTATTTCACAATAAAAAAATTTTAGTCACCATTCCCCATCTTGATAAATTTGATGATCAAATACAAGCTTCTAACTCTATAACTTCCACTCAAGTACTTACCTAAAAGATTAAAACGAGATGAGCCAAAACCCACTACAAAATACGGAAACCACATGCACTTGCTCATGTAACATACTATCACAATTCACATGTAGACATATTAATAACCAATGAATAAGCACCATTTATTATCTTTGATTATTAGCTGGAAACCACTACAATCTTAGCATCCTAAGACTTGAAATAACTTATGATCTCTAAACAATCAATATATATATATATATATATATATATATATATATACACACACACACACATACACACATATATGCATATACACGCAAACACATACATAAGTATTAGTGTCATGACTTGAGGGGATTAGTTGTGGTAGTCGTTGTATATAGTACAAAGGACCATAGATTGATTTCCCTGTTAATCAATAACCCTTTATGCGATATATAAAACTTCTACTACAACTAACAATTTAGAGTTGAGCAGGTATAAGCAATATCATTGCATTATAATAATCATAATCATTAAATATAGATAACACACATATATATAGAGATTTACATATGAGAGGATGATAATAATTTATATTATAAACTGTTATCATCTAATATTACATAATAAGATTCTAATTCTAAATACAAACTCTTGAGTCTACTCATAACATTGATCTCACTCTCGCATCCACCCATTACAGTAATGCTAACCTCAGGCATATGGTGGCTCAACTCCATAAATAGCTCAACTTGCGAAAGTAGATTGCAAGGATATAAGTTAACTAGCTTAATGAGACAATTCTCTCAACCATACAACAATCAAGTTATACATCAATTAAATTCAATCAAATGAATATATAAACAATTAGCATGCCATACAAATATATGCAAGTGACTAGGTACTGTATGCAATTTAGATTTAACGTTCTTCAAAGTCAGGGTTAGAGATACATCGGTACAGTCAGATCGGGTATTATATTAGAACTTATATTATAACGAAACTTCATATTTCGTATTCAAAATATAATAGTATATCCATTTTTAGTTTTTATCAAAATTGAATTCTACGTATGATTGTGAGTAGGTTCACGTAGCCTTCATTCACCCCTAAATGAAGGCCTCTAAACAAGTAAGTATGGAATCATTAGGAAAAATTCACTCAACCATGATCTATTCAAGGAACGTAGTAATTTGATAGCAAGTTAAGGTCAAAGTCGAGATCACTGACAATAAGGAATATGAAAAGTAATAAGTCTAGAAATTAAAAACGAAACTAGTATTATAAATCGTATTGTTTACTTGACTCAGTTATTGATTTACGTGAAATTATCGATTCGAGCTTTTTATCGAACCACATATAACGTTTTCAATTTAGCTCGAATCTTTATGAACTTATAATCCATTTCAATCGTTTTCGAATGTACTTTCTCGTAGCAAGGTCTGTTTTAGATGTTGTAACTCGCAGTTTTAACTGCGATATAAAAATATCACAAAGTTCATTGTTTTAACTTAAAAATTTATAAAATATTAATTTAAGCTTTTCTTAGCATATTTATGATTTAATAATTATTTAGATTGTATATTTAGTAACTTTCTTATTTTAAGCCTATTTTAGTATACTTACCCATTTTTACTTATTTTTGAGATTTCAAAATTGTCAAATTAAAATTTTCTACATTATTATTTTTCTAATTAATTAATTATTTTTTATTATTATTAATTACAAAAAATTACTTAATTTATATATCTAATGATGTGGCAACATGTGAGAGTACTACGTGTCACGTTTGTACATTTTTCCTAATTTTCATTATTTTCCTATTTTATAGTATAACTATTTGTATAAATACTTATTATTACATTTCATTAAATATACTAATTTACTTAATTATTATTCTTTTTTTCCTAATTTACGGTATTCTTATATATATATTTATTTTTTAACTTACTTTATTTATTAAATTAATAATATAGTATATTGTATATACTATTTACACATACTCGTATTTTTACGTATTCTTTACTATTCATATGCATACATTTATATGTATACTATACTTTATATAATAAATTATTTTAACTTTAGTTATACATTATGTACAAGTATAATATATACGTATTTATATTTTATATACATATGTACATATATAGTTATATTATATATATATACATAAGTATAAAAATACAAAATACAACTAATAATATACATATATACGTACATATCTAACACGTCCAGCCAACTACAAGTACAAATAGATACAAAAATTTTTATAAATTAAAAATACAAAGTATAAATAGAAATACATATACCTACTATTATATATGTATACATATATATATATATGTATTATATAATATAAAATACTATGTATATATATACATATGCCACATCACGTTCACATATATACATATACATAAGGAAAATACTAATAACATACCTATGTACCTAAATGCAAGAATACATAATACATGTATATATATCATATACGTATATTTACACTTATATATCATATAATAAAAATAAATACTGTGTACATATATACCCATATATATTCACGCATACCTACATATATATATTAATACCTAAATAGAGAAAATACCAAATACATATCATATGTATTATTATTTACACATATAAACATATACCATCTATTATACATAAATAAAAATATAATATAATAAAATACGTAATACATACATATATTATATTTATTCATGCCTACTTATATGTACATATCAACAAATAAATAAACAAAATACTTTATATACATATACATAGTATAAAATACATATATGTACAAGATAAATAAACAACCTACCTAAAATCCTTAGCAATTGAATCAATAAAGTGGTTGAATCCTTTTTATTTTTTTCTTCATCATCATCATCTTCTTTTAATTGATTGATTTTTTACCCTTTTTGTTTCGGTTTTTGTAGGTGTGTGCATTTGGCTTTGTTTCTTTTTCTTAAACTTTTGTATTTTCGGTTTTCAACTTGCAAGTGGAAGTTCCAGATGTGTAGAATACAGTAGAAAGAAATAAGAATAAAAGCAAAAGCAATTTTATAAGAAAACAACTAAATCTTAAACATTAATGAGGATATGACAACTTAAATCATTGCATTTGGTTTTGGTTTTGGTTTGTAATTACAACACCTAGAAGAAATAAAAATCACGTGGGCTACTAATTTTTAAAGGGATTGTAATGTTGAACAAGGGGAAAATTAAGAAGAAAAGAAAGAAAAAAAAAAGAAGAAAAAGGAAAATAAAAAATATATATAATTATATGTAATTTTTTCCAAACATAAAAATAATAAAAATAACATTTATAAATTAATTTTAGGATTTTATGAAAATTTATTAATTTAATTAATATCTGTTATGATTATAATATTTAGAGCTATTTTGACGTTTTCATTAAGGTTTGTACATAATTACGCGATTTAGTTGATAATTATGACCAACTATGATTATATCGCTATTAAGTGATATTTATTCAATTCATAAGCTTAAAGTTATAGTTTGAAGGTTTTAGTCAAGTTCAGGTTCGATTTCGAGTATTTTCACGTACATCGGATTTAGGGTTTTTTGTACACAATTTAGGTTTCGATAGTTTTTCTAGGTTTTTTATTATCGATACTATGTTCAGTTTCTAAATTTTATAAAAATTTTATCGTTTCTAACCTTATCAACTCATAGTATCGTCTACGATACTCAAACTTAAATTAGGGTTTAGACTACTGACTACACAGGGTTTACAATTGGTGTAAGTTTTATCCATCACCCAAATAACCATTCCTAGAATCTAAATGGGTCGTCTCAATGTGGAACCTCCATTAGGCGACTCTCGTACGATCACTAGGTGCCTTAACAACCCTCTTGGACCTTACCAAGGGGAAGTTGAAGTGAAACAAGTATAAGCAAAATGTAATCAATAAGTTTGAGTTTAAGTTAATTCTATTTTAAATTACTACTCTAAAGAAGCATAATAAGAAAATATGTATCCCGTACCTAAACTCCAAGTACAACTGGTAGTATCACCTATGCTAAAAGTTTGTCTAAGGTCAATTCCTAATGTACAAAGTGAAAGTCACATCATTTAAGAACTATTTTCTAAGCTTACTTACCTTAATTAGGTTCCCCTATCTTCTCACTTGATTCTTAAGTTCAAATTTATCATTGTCTATGTTTTTAGAACTAATTCAAACTCCTAAGAAAATTTTTAATAAGTTAGGATAAGATTTAAGAGGTTAGGATACAATAAAAAGAGGGAAAAAGGAAAGATACATGTTAACACCTAGGAATTATGACCTTGAACCTTAACCGTGATTCTCCTTCTTAGAACATATCAACTACATGACTTGAACCACAACTGTGAACCTTGGTCGCGATCCTATCAGATACTTTTCCTCCACCTTCACGCTTAGAACTCACCACAATACATTAGAGAGGATTACGGTAAAGATCACACCCATGATCCTTGGTCGTGATTCCCTTAAAATGAAATCTTTCACCCCAAGACACCACTTCTAACACTTTCAAAGGCATCTCCTACTCTAATAATCCTCTAACACCTCATCACATTACCTTACAATTAATCAATGTCCCTACCTTTAACAACTCAACTCGAAAGCAAGTAATACTTTATTTGATACACCATCTCCAAATTGTTTTTATATTCTCTACCCCTTTTCACATCAAACATCTCCATCCTTTAGGGATTCACTAATAAACAACCTACAATCGCTTATAATCACAAAATCGAAAAGCAAAACAAGGTTTTGAGGATGACACTTACATGTTTCTTTGATTGAATAATACCCAAGGCTTGAATTTTCACTTCTAAAACGTCGTAAAATGGAAATTTACTTTGGGTTTAACACCTTCTTAGGAAGAGTTACAAATTTCCAAAATAAAGGATAGAGAACTCACCAAATCTACTTGTTTCTTCATATTTCCTTCACCCTCTTGTGGTTTCTAGTACCCTTAAGTCAAAATATGGATTTTGATTGAGAGGTTTTCTAGTAGTTTCGAAGGCTACTATGGTTAAAGTTAATAAAGAGAGGAAAAAAGATTAGGGATAGGGTGTTTACTTCTGATCTCTCTCTCTCTCTCTCTTTTTTTTTTTTTTTTTTTGGAGGGGGGTAGGGGTGGTGGGGTCATTTCTACCTTCTAATGGACTAAAATGCTCCCATAGATATAAGGTAATAACAAGTCAAACAATCCTTTAATATTTTCTTATTTTTCCTTCTTAAAATTTTGAGTTTTACAAACTTTAATGATTAATCGAAGTGCCATCAAAAGTAAATTCTCTATAAATTTGTTGGGATAGAGTTAAGAGCAACAAAATAGTCCATTAATTATCAACAAGAAAGCCATAAGTTTATAAATTTATAAACTCTATAAATTTGCTAAGATAGAGTTAAGAGGAACCAAATAGTCGATTAATTATCAAAAAGAAAGCCATAAGTTTATAAAGTGGCTCCTTCTTAAGCCTATGCACACGCGAAGCTTAACTTTGATGAAGATTATAAGTTGATACAAGCCCTCTTTAGTACGGATGGAATTTATTGAAACATAACGCAAAATGGTCCTACAATGTTAAATTACATTGATTCGTCTTGGAGCTCCTATAGGATAAGGCGTATCGCTAAAAAAAAGAAAAGCTTTCAAATCCAATTCAATCTCTTGAACTCCGAACCCTATGTTTTTCCCGTGTCAATATTCGGTCTTATTTTTAATTGGCCATGCATAGAGGATTTATAACTTACAAAGGTTTATCTAAAGGGGGAAATAAATAAAGGAAACATTTGCATTCATATTTACTAGGTTAGACACTTTCTTGTTCTTTTTCTTTTTCTTTTTCTTTTTCTTTTTATTTTTCCAAACTATTATAATAACTATAGGGAGAGGGATTGACCTAATTTTTCCTACTAAAAGATCAATATTTATGTCACTTAGTTACAAAGATTCTAGCTACTAGGTTTGATATTGCATTCTTGGTAAGCTCACTAGATTTATTTATTTTTCCAATCTGGTAAGAAATCCAATTATTAGTTAGATATGCATATATCTATGTACATGTATATTTAAAAAAATTATTAAATTATACCACTACTTAGAAGTAAAGAGTTCCGATAATTATCAAGCTCTTAGAAGTAAATTATTTGCGTAATAAAGTTAATAAAATTATGAAATAATATTTGAAAGATAATGTAAACTCACTACTTTTGTGTACTCATGAATTGATATATTTATAATTAATTGATATATAGACAATACTTATATATATATATATATATATGCATATGTGAATTATGATAGTATGTATGCATATACCTACAAATTAGTGAGATTCAAAATATGTTGTAATTACACTAACCAGTAATTAAGAATAATAAATAAGTATCTATTATTTTAAAACCAAACCGGGGAACTCAGACCCTATAATTTGTTTTAATATAATGAAAAAAAAAAATATGAGAACAAAAATTGCAAGAACTGGACAATTCTGGTATAGAATTAAAAGGATTTATTAATATATTAGCGATATACTAGAGAAATATTAATGTACATAATAGTCCAAAATGCAAGGAGAATATGCCCTCTCAAATGCTAGACTTAATATTTAATGCAAATAAAAAAAAAATCCCTACTTAGCTAGGAAAGAGATTGAGTCCTAGACTAGGTTTTATAATTTTTATATTTCAGATAAGTGAACTGGCTGGCAAACTAATATTAGACCTTCAATACACTAGGAGGAAAATGAGCAACCTTGATGACACATGCTAATTAACCAGGTGAATAGCAATATTAGAGAAATAGTAAAACTAACGCACAAACTATATTAGTTAATCTATTAGACTTACTAAACCTTTTAGATTTAACTAGAAAACTGTTATGTTTTATTCAACAATCAAATTAAGCCCCTACAAGGTGGCAGGGCTGGGGAGTGAATTGCTACACACCATTAGGGCTATGGCATCAGAGCTTCGGGTCATAAATAGGAAGCACGCTATATTAAAGCGAGTATCGTTGAAGTTGGCTATATGGTCTCCTCTGAAAGAAGGATTTGTTAAGATTAATACTGATGCCTCTGTCCACAGCGCTGCAACAAGTGCAGCAATAGCTGTGTGTTCTATGATCACCATGGATTTTGGATAGCAGGTTTTGCCAGAAAGATTTACAAAGTAGATGTGCTTACAGCTGAAATTTGGGCTATTTATTACGCTCGATTATGCTTGGAAAATGAATGTGAAATGTATAGAATTGGACTCTGATTCAATCAATGCTGTTTGATTATTACGCAACTCCACTAACAATAATCATCAATGGAAATTGGTATATGTTTGCGGTCTCTTAGGGACATAGTAACTCGATTTGAGCAGTTCCATATCTCCTATCAGCCAAGGGAATTAAACAGTTTAGTGGATGCCTTGGCGAATTTTGGTTGCCACATGGAGCGAGATGAAATGCTTGATTTCAGCAGCTGGATGGTCTACTTCATATCTTAAAGAATGATGTTAGTCCTTTTGTGCATAGTAGAAGGCAGCTGGATCCGGGTTGATCCTTGTTTTGTTCATAATTCACTACTGGACTGACAGTATGTGGTAATCTTTATCAGATCTATTAAGTTTATCCATCTCATGGCTGTAATGGACACTTTGTTTATATGGTAATGAAATATCCCCTTTTACCCAAAAAAGAATTTCGCCCCTACAAAGAAATTCCTTCTACCTTCGGAAGTAAGGAAAATATAACTACTGAACCTGGAAAATTCACAACTTTCTCCAGATGTACTCCCTCCTCCAACAAAAGCTTCGACACACTCTTATAAATAGAGAACCACTCGAAGTTGCAAAAAATTATCGAAGGAGATAATCGATTATTTGGATGGTGAAGTAGAGTTAAACCAAAAGGGGAAAAAATGTCAATTCAACCAATGCTCGAAACTTATATGTTAGTTTTATTTTTACTCTTATTTATTTATTTATTTATTATTATTATTTATTTTTTTTGCCATCATAGGTTAGTTTTACTTTACTTCTAGTTTTTTTTTTTTTTTTTTGGGTGAATGTGATTTTTGTGAATTTGAGTGATGATTATATGTAAAAGGCTATATATGAAATTGGGGATCTAATTGTCAACGTTAATATCATTTTTTTTTTCTTTACTAGAGATTAATATAATCATGATGATCTTTTGCGGATGGAATATGGAGATATGGTGACTCCTTAAATCATGCATTATAAGCTAAAACCAAGTTAAGATAAGTTGTAAAATGAGTAGAGATAGCTATCTTATTATCTATACATAATTCTATGCACAATGTAATGGTTGTTGAACCTTGGAAAGGATTGGAAATTTAACAAGTTTTTATAGTATATGACCTAAATAGAAGGTAACGTAAGGTCTTAGAAAAACTCAAAAGGTGCAAGGTGATGAGAAATTCCTTTAACTTAATAAATAAAGATAGTGTGAGGTAGAAAGTAGGTCAAAAGCTTCATTAGGTATGAACTCAAGACTAAATATTCACTCAGAGGGTAGTAATTGTTTTTATACATGTATGATGTACTCCTTTTTTTATAAATGCAACTCTTAAAATTTTATATGTAATCTTTAAATCTATTGGGCCCTTTTGTTATATGTTTTGGTCTTCCAACAGTCGTAACAAATCTCCCTCTTATTGACAAGGTCAAAATTAAGGTAGTTTGTGATAATTTACTCCAGATTTACCCAAGATGCATCCTCTATAGGTCGAGCCTCCCACTGCACCAAAATTTGTTTGATATTTTGCCCCTATTTGTAGATCAATCATGTGTCCAAAATTGTTGTAGGTGAGACAATAAGATTATTATCAATAGAGTCCTATGGCAAAGGAAATTAATTGACATGACCTCCATAAGCTTTCTTAAGCTTAGATATATGGAAAATTGGGTGAATCTTAGAATTTGAAGGAAACTCTAGCATATAGGCCACTTGGCCAATTTCCGCTATCACCTTAAAAAGGCCAAAATAATGCCTTGCAAGCTTTGCAAATGATCTATTTGCAACAGATGTTCATTTATAGGGTTGTAACTTCACATATGCATAATCACCCTCCTGTAACGTCTTTTTTTATCTCTTCTTATTAGCCATAATTTTCATTTTGTTTTGATACTGTTGTAAATTATACTTCAACATTCTTAAAATGTGACCCCTTTGATGCAACTCTGAATCAATAGCTTCTATTTGTGTGTTATTAATCACATAATCAGGTATTCTTGGTGGTTCCCTTCCATACAATGCCTCAAACGGAGTCATTTTAGTGCTAATATGGTATGATGTATTAAAACAATATTCTGCCTAATGATGATATTTAGATCACTAATTAAGGCATTCCATAACAAAGCATCTCAAATAATGCTCTAAGCTTCTATTTACCACCTCTAACTAGCCATTAGTTTGAGGATGATAAGCCGAAGTCATCTTTAATGTTATACCATTGAGTGTGAATAGCTCTTGCCAAAACTTACTGACAAATATCCTATCTCTATTAGAAACGATAGATTTAGGTATACCATAAAGTTTAACCACCATTTCCTCAAATAACTAAGCTACTAATGTTGCTGTATAAGTGAACTTCAATGGTCTAAAATGACAATTCTTTTTCAATTGATCAACCACCACTAATATTACTATATGCCCTTTAGAATTAGGTAAGCCAGTAATAAAATCCATTGTTAATTCCTTAAAAACTTTGTTAGGAATGGGCAATGGTTAAAGCAATCTTGCTAAAGATGTTGTCAAATGCTTAACTTATTGACATATGTGACATTACTTCTCAAAATCTTTGGCTTCCTTTCTCATACCCTGCCAATACAAAGCATTACTCAATCTCTTAAATGTTTTAAAAACTCCCTCATGTCCAGTCGTAGGAGTTATATGAAACTCCATGATCAGTAGTTAAGTAATCTATAATGGTGTTAGGATGAAAATTTGGCTTCTTAAATACAATAATCCTTCCTTACAAGTTAGTGCCTAATGCAACATTTCCGCTTGAACACACTTATATCGCAACTCCTTCCAACGATCATTTATTTTAAATTCCTTGTTCATAAGTGTAATGAAATCAAAAGAAATAGAATGAAAGTGTATTTCATCCTCCATCTACCTCAATAATGCATCGGCTACCTTACTCCTAGCGCTTAGTTTATATTAAACTTCAAAGTCATATCCTTGCAACTTTATTAAGTATTGTTGTTGCTTTGGCGTTTGTATAGTTTGAGATGTAATCTATTGAGACTTTTGTGATCCATTCAAATGATGAAATGTCTCCCTAATAAGTATTACCTCCATTTTTATATTACCTCAACAACTACCAATAAGTCTCTCACATAGTTGTTAGCCTTCTATAATCTTGTACAAAACTTCTTACTATAAAAAGGAATAGGGTAGGATTCTTGGTGTAGTACTGTACCAATATCCAAACCCGATGCATCTATCTCTACAATAAAGACTTTTAAAACGTCTAGTAATGCCAAAATTGGTGCTAAAACTAATGCTTCTTTTAATATTTGAAAAGCTGATGCAGCTCCTTGATTCCAATAAAAAGAGTCTTTTTTAAATAAATTCATTAAAGAACATGCAATTGAAGCCTAATTTTTGAAAAAATGCTTATAATACCTAATTAAACCTAAGAATCCTCACAATTGCTTAATAGCAACTAGCTATGGCCACAATGTAATTACCTTGATCTTTTGTGGATTAGCACTAACTCCCCCAGCTGACATTATATGGCCTAAATACTCCACTCTATCTAAAAGAACACTTAGATTTTTTAAAATAGAAAGTATGCTTTCCTAAACATTGTAGAGCCAAATGTAAGTGATGATAATGTTCTTAAATGCCTCTACTATACACTAAAATATCATCAAAAAACACAATGATGAACTTACATAAATAGGCTTAAACATAGAGTTCATCACATCTTAGAAAGTTGCTGGGGCATTTGAAAGTCCTAAAGACATTACGACAAATTTGTAATGACCTTCTTGCATTCTAAATGTTATCTTATGAATATCTTGAGGAAAGAACCAAATTTGATGATAGCTAGCCCTTAAATCCATCTTAAAAAACATACGTGCATTGCCTAATTTGTTCAACAATTCATCTATTGTTGGACATGGAAACTTATCTAAAATAGTAGCTTGATTTAAGGCTCTATAATCCATACAAAACCTTTATGAACCATCCTTTTTTCTTAACAAGTAGTATTAGTGAAGAAAAAGGATTTGTACTTAGCTTTATAATTCTAGTTTCTAACATTTCATTAACCAATTTCTCTATTTCATTTTTCTAAAAATAAGGATATCTGTAGGGTCTCACATTTGCTACTATCTTCTCGTCCTTCAAATGTCTATGGTGTTAAACAGCTTGTAGTAGAGACAATGATGAGAGTTGCAAAAACATCCAAGAATCTTCCCAATAAGAACTCTTTCTCCTTATTGCTGGCAATAGTAGTGGATGATACCTTCATCTGAGCCAATAAGCCAAAACAACAAGCTACATTATCCTTTAAAACCCATTTGTGTACTTTATTGTATGGATTTCCTTAATAACCATTTTTGAATTTCTAAGCTACTCCATTGACTTAGTAACAAATGTCAAAGACATGGTTTATTTGGAATAATCCATTAAAATTGGTCCTAAAGTCTTTTGCCACTGAATGCCTAACACTAACTCAACTCCTTAAATAGGTAATACGTAAAAATCTACTACAAATGATATTCCTTGTATTTTTAAAGGAATATTATGATAGTACCCCTTACAATTTAATTTGTCACCACTGCTTATCATAACTGAAAATGCAGTTACAACTTCAATCAACAAATTTAACTGCTTTGCTACATGTTCCTATATGAAATTATGAGTACTTCCATTATCTACCAATATGGAAACCATTTTTCCTTTAACCATACCTTGCAAACGAAATGTTTTAGGTACAATTATACTTAATAGAGCATGATAGCTTCTTTGAACTTAATTCATCATCTATTCATCCAACTCTTCATCAATTTGCTCTATCCCTTGTTACGACTTATCTTACATGACATCCTCCTCATTCTCCTGACACCATTCTTCTAGCTCTATCATTAGTAGGAATTTAGCTTTACACACATGCCCTTTATGTCACTTTTCCTCACAATTATAGCATAATCCCTTTTTCCTTCGCAAAGTTAACTCCGTAAGTGACATTTTTTTATTGGTAGTGTTTTCATGTTGGTATTTGAAGTAGAATTTAATAGCTTATTTGAAATAGATGAAGTATATGACAAAGAAGGTTTAGAAACAAAAGATGGTTTAAGGGACAATGGTTTAGAATGAAATGTAGGATTTGAAAATGAAGAGTGATTCGAAAATGGAGATTTTGGAGAATATGAAGGAAAAGTTGATTTTGATAATGATACTTGATGTTGCAGAGTTTGTAATTTTGCTTCATGAAGTTTAGCAAAGCTCATAACTTCTAACAAAGATTGACGTCTTGATGATAGGACTTTTGCACATAATACTGGTTGAAGATCAAATACATAGCAATTCTTAAGAAATTTGTTTGATAAACTAGAAATGTGGTTTAAAAGAGATTCAAATTCATATTGATATTTTTAACATTACCTGTCTGAGTCAATTTAGTCAACTTGCCTTTATAGTCTTCCAATTTTGTAGGTCCAAATCTCATCTCTACTTATTGTTTAAATGTATCCCAAGTTATCAATAGGTTATTCCCTGAAAGCCATTGAAACCATGTTAAGGATTCACTTTCTATAGCAAAAGAAGCCATCTTCAACCTTTGCTGAACATGTATGTCATGGAAATAAAAAAATTGGTTAATTTTGAATAACGACAGGGTCACATCTATGCCTCTAAATTTTGACAACTCCAACTTGATATTACGAGTATAAATTTGTGAATAATTTACTTTAGTATTGGAAGATGATGAATTCCCCTTATCAAGCATTTAAGAAATTTGATTCCCAATATTCTTGTAAGATTGCATTTTTTGCTTCATGTTGTCATTCATCTTAGCCATCATATCATGTAAAGATTGTTGTTTTGTCTCTAAATGCAACATTCTATCTTCTAACTTATCTAATCTCTAGCCTTAATGTTGCATATCTTCTTGAATTGTTGTTATGCTTCTTGTATGATTCGCTATGGTCAATTCTTGAATGAGTTCAAGATCGATAAAGGCACCAAATAATAAGACTTTTAAGTTTCGTCTAAGCCCGCTAAAGGTTATTACTTAGATCAAAACAAAATATTCTTTCTAAGCTCTCTTTAATATAAACACAAAAGGTACTTTTCTCTCTCTCTTCTTACTTTTGCTATAATATGTCTCTCAAAAGTTCTTTATGTTTATGTACAGTAAAATATCTAAGGCTTGTAATCTACTAAAATCAAATCCAAAGTGTAAGAAAACAAACTTAGATGTATAATCTATACATTTAGATCTACATAATGATGCTAACAACTTGAACTTTCTTTTTTGTATTTATTAGGTACATTTGAAAGAGTAAGAACAAATATTAAACTTTGAGCACTAACAAACTCCTTACAAGGTTACACTCGATAATGAAGATGAAAAAGGATATCCTCTATTCTTTCTATTCTACTATTTATGTGCATGTTCTATTTGGTTAAATTCTATTTCCAATCCTAACTATATAACTATTTTTATGCATGTATAATGTAATATTTGCAACTCCTTTTTTTTATATATGTAACTCCTAAAATTTTATATGTAATCTCTAAATTTGTTGAGCTCTTTTGTTATGCATTTCAGTCTTCCAACATTCGTAACACTCCAAAATGATTGCAGTTTTGTTAAATGGGTTGTGTACTCTTAGTGATTTAGATACTATAAATATTATGAGCATTTTTCATATTTCTTGTATTTATTCAAGTAGTATATGTATAGTTAGTTAAGAGTTAGTTACAATGACTCTTCGGGTGTATATATATACATATAAGTTACACTTAATAACATAGAGACTTTCATTCATCCTATTATTCTCTATTGCTTTGCTCTTGATGCAACGATACTCATCTTATGCATCCATGGCTTCCGCTATTGAATACAAAGAAGTAAGGTCATGTTTTTCTCATGTATCAAAGCATAGGTATGGCTTAGGTTTAGTTATTCAACTATGGTTATGAGAAATCAATCATGAATAACTAGATTTAGATGGTTGATATGTTGATTTTTTATTTGCTTTATCTTTCTTCTTTTGACAATCCTTCTATGATGATCGAAACCATCATTTTTAATGGATCTAAATATTTTTCATGGAGTAGATCGATTAAGATTGGTTTAAATGCAAAATTGAATTTAGGTTTTATAGATGATTTAGTCGAAAAACCTAGTAAGGATTCACATGGTTTCATCAAGTGGATGAGATGTGGTTTCATGATTAAGAGCTGGATTGTAAATTTTATGACAAGTAATATATCTCAAAACTTTTTATATGTACAGTATGCATTTCACTTATGGAATGAAGTGAAAGATCAGTATAGACATTCCAATAATCTACATATATTTCAAACACAACACCAAATTGGTAATCTTAGGCAAGGAAATACTTTAGTTGTAATTTATTTCAATCAACTGAAAAAGTTCTAGGACATATTACAATCAATAAATGGGATGCCAAATTGTACGTGTGGTTTATCTACTTGTGAACTAAAAGATAAACTTGTTGATTATGAGATGCAAACTAGGCTAATGCATTTTCTAATGGGTTTATTTGATTCTTATGAAAGTGTTTGTCATCACATTTTGTTGATGGATCCTTTGCCTAATATGAGTTACGCATTTTGTCTAGTTAAACAAGTTGAGAAACAACGATAGATTATTACTTCATAAATAGGGGATTCTAATGTGTCAATTTTATGTGTTGGTAAAACTAATGTTAGGATTGTTACTAATAGGAAGAAAATGAAACCTATAGACAACAAAGTTGTATATAAACATTGCAAGGGTGAAGGTTGTTGCATTGATTAATGTTTCTAGATTATTAGGTATTCGAACTAGTATAAAGGGAAGAGGATTAATAAAAACAAGGCAATGCTTCAAATTGCTCTATGGATATATCAAATCCTAACTTTGCTACTCCTTTTGAAAAGTTTTTTTGAGCAAGATGATAAGTAAACAGCAAACCTTACTTTCCATCTCTTACACAAATATTTGGGGACCATATTGTGGATACTTTATTATTGATACCAAGTTTTTCTTGATCATATTGGATGATTATAGTCATTGGACATGGACATACATGCTTAATCAGAAATATTAAGTGCTTATAGTCCTTGATCATTTCCTAAAGTATGTTAAAAATCATTTCTCCATAATTCCCAAATTCATTCAAAGTGATAGTGGTTTAGAATTTCTCTCTAACCAATGTAGTCTTTGTTAAATAGCCTTAGAATGGTTCATAAAAAATCCTTTAACTTATATACCACAACAAAATAAGCGGATGGAAAGAAAGCATGCCATTTTCTTGAAACCTCTCAAGCCTTGTGTTTACTAGCTAACCTAACGAAGAAGTTTTGGAGTGAGTATATCTTCACAACCTCACATCTTATTAACAAAATGCTTTCGTCAATTCTAAATGATCAAACACCTTACCAAATGCTCTATGGTACTTTCCCTGGTTATTCTCAACTCAAGATTATAATACTTGTATTCCCAACATGCTAGTTTAGGAATAGCTAAAATTTCCTTGATTACCGTAAAAACTTGTACACCAGGTTAATAGATTAGAAAAACTTTGATTTTCATAATAGAATTATTAAAATACTATTATAGTTATAACCATAAGTTTATAATTATAAATCGATATTTATCTACAACTTAAAGATATAATTTAGTGGTAGTGGTATATTATATGACTTGTGTAATTATCATTAATATAATAAGCAATATGTACATAAAAAAAAGTATCAATAGATACATTGTAATTATTAATTATTAATTATTAAAAGAACTATTATATGGTAAACAACATATGTACAATTAAATACCAAAGATAATTTAGAAGATACAAAGTCATCCTTAATTAATACAGTGATGACTTTTAAATTAGGATAAAATGAGTATTAATGATTATTTCACTATTTCAATCATAATATGAGGTATACTTGAAATCTTGTTAGAGAGTGTGATCGCTATGAAATACAACTTCATAATTTTAGTCATATATTAGGAAGTACCAATTAGGATTACCTATGGAATCCTAATGATCAATATTATTAGATGAAATTATAGAAAAATGTATATGAATAGGTCTAAATCATTAATAGAACCTACTTATACATTGCATTATTTTTTTTTGGTAATAATTATGGAAAAACTTATTTAAAGCATATATATATATATATATATAATAAATAAATAGAGTAAGATAAATCTTAGATGGTAGTTGAATACATTTGCAATAGAAACTATGATTTAGGAACAAGTATATAATGTCTATATAACTAATATTATATATGTATAATATCATCCTTAGTAACTACTTATGCCAATTCTATATACAAAATGGTGACATACTATTGAACAGATCAAGCCTCTAAAACCACCTTAAACTATAATATAATTCGGTTGGAATTAAACTATCAAGAAATAATAATAACAACAACAACATCAACAACAAAGTTTTGCTTGTTGTCTAAGGAAATAAAATAAAATAAGATAATTATATAACCTTAGAACTGCTTTGATTAAGGTAGTGCATGGCTGATTCTTTAACCTATAAATTGTTGTGGCCATTAAGCCATTAGTCATTTAGGAGATGGGAAACAACATAATGTGTGTGTATGTGTGTGTGAGAGAGAGAGAGAGAAAGAGAGGATTGGGACAATGATTAAAGAAAGGCTAGTGAACTTTTCAAGGTAATTTCACTAAACTATGTACTTTAAAATGTTGTATCATTACTTAAATTTGTACTTAAATACCTATATAGGCTCATGAAATTTTTACTCTTAGATAATAATAATAGAATATTGTTTACTGAAAACTTGAATTTCTAACTTCAAGCTTAACGATAACTATGTATATATATATATATATATAACTACCAAATATAAAATATAATACTATAGTTGTTTTACTTCTATGTTAGTGAAGTTGTAATAACTTTATAAGGCATATTATAACTATATATGTCATGACAAAAAATGTATATACATGTTTTTTCCCATGAGGTACTATAATCTTAAAAGTAAAGTACCTTACAAATGTTGTAAACTATATACATATCTATACACTTAAGTAACTATGTATAAGGTGCTTATATAATATATAAGCATTTGAGCACATATATCTACTATATATATATATATATATATTTGTAAAAGATATAAGACCATCATGGTTTATGTATATTTGGCTATATATGTGTGATTAATCATATATTATCATAACAAAATCAATCATTTTATATATTACATTGCAACTATATAGAATATATGTATAGCTTCAATTTATAGTTACATTAAATATATTTACTAAATGTTTGACAATAATAGAATTTGATAAACTCTATTAAAATACACATATATGATTTCACTTATATAATTTTTTTTAATTCTATAATGATGATGATGAAACACATAATTTAATAAAGAAAAGCGAGTTATGAAAACTAAACATATAGGATTTCTAATCGATGAGAGGTTTAAACTAGTGAACCAATTAAGAAAACACTGCCTCAAGTAAGTGAGATATGTGAAAACTAAAGTGTATGCTTGTTTATGGTTGTAAGCAGTTGTTTATGTGCATACTATGTTTGTACTTGGTTACTATCGTACTGATTGGTAGTTGAGTTATCTGTTTTGTTGTATTGCTTAGACCTTATTTAGTATGTTATGAATTGACTGTTTACCTTAAACCATATTTGACTATATTAGACCTAAAATTTAAAACTGGACATGTGTTGCAACCTATTAGGGAATACTTAAGATTCTCTGACCAAATACTAACAACTTTGAAAGAAATAGTGTTAAAACATGCTCCCTAATGTTTCTATATATACATGTATTTATATTTTATTTTTATATGATGTTTAATAGATTATGTATTAAGTTAGAACCTTTATGATTAAAACAAATAGAATAATTGTTACGTCTTGAACTAGGCAACTTTCAATATGGATAAGATGGCCCTTGAATTTGGGGTACAACATGAGTAGTATCAGAGCTTTAGATTGTTAGCGATATGACCAACTTACCAAATGGTGAGATGGGGTAAGACCTAGGTAAATAAGTTGAATACAATAAATAAAAGAATTAAGTGTTAACATATATATAAATGCCTATATACATATATATCATAGATATACTTATATATTTATTTTTATAAATTATCTTCCAAATTAATAAGTGAATCAAGAAATGCTAACTTAAAATCTTATAATTCTATTTGAATTTTTTTGGATCTAATCTAATCAAACAACTAAAGTTTGAAGAAAGGATGAGTAACCTATGAATTGAAATATAACAACATAGCAAGTCTAGAATACTACTTAAGAGAATGAATAAAATTAAAATAAAAAGGAATGATATAGATAATTATTTCAATTACTTCTTCCTTTTTACCATTTGTGTGTTATGTATAAATATAATTGTAAATATATGTGTTTTCCCCTTATTAATTGCATATTTTATATATGTATCATGCTATTGACTTGGTGATGTTCTTATTAAATCATGTAACTAGGTTTTATGAATATTTTATGTTATAATTTTAATTTACAATTAGGATAAGATTACTAGTGTATTATCATGTATGATGATATAAACTGGTTTTGGATCTAAGGTGACATACTATTTTGAGAATTTATTGAGATCTTTTTAAGAATTCTATAAATGAAAGTATTAAGAAAATGTTATCTGTATAACATATGTTGTAGAGGAAGTTAATCCTTAGTTACTTAGTAATAAGAAATAAGAACTTATACACTTAACAAACAAAATCTATCTCTATATTTTAATAGAAACACTTCCACAAATAGATACAATATAACAATGTTAACTAACCTTATGTAGAATAAAAATACATATCACCCTCATTAATATACTCACAAACTTCCTGTATTTTCTTAAATGCACTATCTTAGATGTTTTCATAATATGGTTCAATTTTAGAACAATTGTCTACTATTCAATTTTCTTGGACAATATGTTAGACTTAGGTTATGACATGTCTCTCCTGTTTAGAAGGTAATTTAGGAATTCTTAATTTATCAAAACGATGATCAATGTGTCAAAATTAATGAATAATTTTTTTTTGTCATTCCAATTAAATTGTATAACTTAGAATCTAATTGCTTAAGCATCTCCTTAATATAAGTTTTCTCAGTTAAATTTCTTCTAAAAGTTATACCATTGTAGCTACCTTTAGCTTCCTTCAGCTTCAGACATTTTTTTCTTCTTTGGTTGAGTAAAGAACAAAGAAAAGAAAATATTTTTTTGTTTGGTTCAAGAACAAACACTAAATCGAGGCTCTAAGAAGAAACCTAAAAGTAAGCACTAATACCAAATTTGATGTAGGATAGTAAAAGTGAAAAATTATTGAAGAATGAAAGATTATGGAAAGCACGGAAATTGATAAGAAAAATTAATCTAAGTAATTTTTATTTTATGAGAGAATAATAAAACCTAGAAAGATATATCTAATAGCCTTACGCCACTAAATTAAGGTGATTACCTTACACCACTGGTGAATTGCACGGCCTCACACTATTCTATGAGATTTTGATAGTCTTACACCATAGATGAGAGAAAGGATGGCTTCACACCATTAATGTAAAGAAAAGGCATCGTACTAATTTTAAAAAAATAATTTTATTCAATATCTAATCACTCTCCTTTTATTGATTACAAGTTTTACCTATTTATAGGCATAATGTGACATAATATTCTATAAAATTAATTGTAATAAATATACAAACTAAAAGATTTCATATCCTGAATGAAAGATATTTACTTAACCAAATCCTAAAATAAAATACATTAATAATATCTATTTTTTTATTTGTATCAGTAAGGAAAGGTTAGTCTCGATTTTTTTGGATGAAGGGAGACTACGCATAGTATTATTGTTTGTGGGGCCGCCTCTTTTAGACTCCTTGAGATCGGTTAAGCATTTGATGTTACTATCAATTTTATCGATAGCCAAATCATCAAGCAATTGTTGCAACCAAGCTTCCGATTGTTCGATAAAGGCTTAGTTACTATACATGCTTCACAGGGGCTAAGATTATTAGGATGAGAAGAGATCATCATCATGTTTAGTATGATGTGACAAATGTCGAATTATTTTTTATACGTTAGTAAAGGATAGAAGCCTACTGTATGAAGTGTTAATTGTCTTGGAGAATTTGGTTGAAATGTCGCTTTATTCAAGAAAGATGATCTTCATCGTGTAATTGTTTGTCGTGTGGGGGCTGTTGTTTTTTGTTCACAAGTTAATGTAGAGGGTTATCTAGAGGGTAAGTGGTTGATTATTAGTAAATGTTTCAATCGTGGCTTTGAATATCAAGTCATAAATGGCAGGTTCCAGATGTTATTACTCTTTTCTCAATCACAAATAGGCTCGACCTAAGAGGTGGTTTGTAAAAGCTTTAGCCAATCTACAAAAGAAAGCTCGTAACCATTAGGGTGGCTAACATTGCTCTAGCATGTGCATTTTGAAGTTTAATTAGTGATATGTATGAGAGAGATGACCAATAATTGTAGCAAGAATATATGTATATAAGCTAGGGTTTCTAAATCCCTTACTTGGAGGGTTTTAAGGATATTTATAACCGAGTGGAAGGATGGATATGGAAAGTAACTCTTTCCCTCGAGTCCTCAGATCTCTAATTATGATGGAGTGAATGATGGAGAAGACTGTATAATCAGTTGCCATATTTATATCCTACTCTTGTTGCCTTTCTTCTTGTAATCATTCATCTTGTTCAAGTCCTCAACCTATATCTAATGATCATACTCATACACTTTGAAGTATTTTATACCCATGTCGTATCTTTTGCTTTATGCCTTTTTGAACTTTTAATTTTCCCTATTGAATATGTTGAATTTCTATTACTTTAAACTTCATAGACATTTTTCCACAATTGAAAAGGTTCTTTCATTTACTATCATATGGACTTAAATGTAATTTCCCTTATCTAACAATTGAATTCACATTGTTATATTAAGGACCGCAAAGTTTTTAATTTTATTTATTTATGAGTTGGTTATCAAATTATAAAGTAAATTTTATTTGGTGTTTGAAATTTACCTCCCCATTCACATTTTATTAATTATCAAATTTTAGCATGAAACAGTTACAGCAATCATATTTGCTTGTTTATCCGCCTTTAAATAAATGCTAAAATTTTGTGTTAAATCTTTATGGCAATTCCAATCATCGGTAAACTGATTACTTTTGAACTTCATTATGTATTGGTAGTTTCAACCACCAATAAAATTCTAAAAATCACTACTATAAAATATTTCACCACCTAAAGGATGCTAAAGTCGCCTCGAAATGGTAGAGATGGTAGCATATGTTGTGGCGATAAGACGTTGCTAGAAACACCTCCATGGTCAATAATGGCAATTATAGTGGCCCCTATAGTGAAAAAAGAAGAAGAAGAAGAAGAAGAAGAAGAAGAAAATAACCTACCATTAAAGACACTTTTTGTTGTTCTATTGCTATAGCACTAGTAAATTCTTTGATAATAAAACTCCACAAAATTTTAGGGGGGAATCTACTGGTTACCTAATCAACCCTAACGATTTATCCATGATATTTTGCACTAAAGAAGGGAGAAAATATATGGCGTAGAAAATCTAAACTAATAGTAGGCTAAAAGGTCAAACTTGATTTTTTTCTAAAATTCTAAAATTTTTCTTTAAATGTTAAATTTTAGTTCTCTTAAAATTGTTGTTGATCTTGTGATCGTTATGGCTTCTTGTTGTATATCACAAATTAATGAGGCATTAAGGAAGAAGGAGGAAAACATGTTTGCACTATGAATATCATTTTAACTCTCTCCTTGAATGCATAATCCGTAGTTATAAATTAACTCAACTTGATCAAGCTCTACAACTAACAGACTAACAGAAAAAAAAAAAAACTAACTAATCGCTAACAACTACTAACAAAACTAATTAGCTACAGTAACAAAAGTAACTAATTACCAACTAACTATAGCTAGAACTTAGTAACAACTAACTACTTATACCAATAATTAGTTGATAACCCAACCCCCCGGTTCAAGCTAGCACATAAACATTATAAATGCCTAACTTGAGAATAGAATCAGCAAACGCAACAGTTGAGAGAGCTTTCATGAAAACATCAGCAAGTAACCAAGCTAGCTTGAACTTTTTCACGATCAATATGATAGTTGAGTTCAATGTGTTTGGTGTGTTGATGGAAAGTAAGATTGTATGCAAGATAAAGAGCAAAGTGATTGTCACAAAATAACAAGGTGGATCCAACATGAGGATAACCAAAATCTTGTAGCAAGTAAAGTAGCCATTGAAGTTCACAAACGGTGGTAGCTAAAGTATAGTACTCTACTTCAGAGGATGGGCAAGTGATAGTGGACTGTTTTTTTTAAGACCAAGAAATGAGTACATCTCCATAAAATACACAATAATCGGTTATAGACCTTCGAGAGTCAAGACATGTAGCCCAATCACAGTCATTGCAGGCACAAAGCTGGTGAGTTGAAGAAGAAGGAAACAATAAACCTTGGCCAAGCGATCTCTATAAAAACCGCAACATAAGATGAGTAGCCTAGAGATGAAGAATAGTGGGCTTATCAAGAAATCGAGAAAGTTGTTTAACTGCAAATGTGATATTCGGACGAGTGTGAGTGAGATAGAGAAGATGACCAATGAGTCTTTGGAAAATAGTGGGATCAGTTAACAAAGGGGAACCATCATCTTTGGATAACCAAATAGAAGCTACCATAGGGGCAAATACAGTCTTTACACCCAGAAACTCAATGTCCTTAAGAAGATCCAAACAATACTTCTTTTAACACAAATTGATGCCTTGATTGGATCGTACAACCTCAAGACCAAGAAAGTACTTAAGTTCACTATGATCTTTGATTTGAAAAGTATTATGTAAATATTGTTTGATGGTAGTAACGGTAGAAAAAGAATCACTAGCAACTATTAAATCATCCACATACACAAGAACAATGATAAAATGATCAGGAGTATGCATGAAGAATAGGCTATAATCAGCAAAGAATTATTGAAAACCATAATTAAGTAAAGCACTGGTAAGTTTTTCATACCATTGCTGACTGGCTTGCTTTAATCCATATAGGAATTTAAGCAATTTGCATACCTTAGTTAAACCTTGAAATTGAAACCCCTCTGGTAAAGACATGTAAACTTCTTCATGAAGAAATGCATTATTAATATCAAGCTGATGAAGTGACCAACCATGAGAAGCAGCTAATGATAGCCATAAGCAAACAAAAGTAATTTTTGCAATTGGATTGAAAGTGTCGATGTAATCAATTCCAAATTCTTGAGTGTAACCTTTAGCTTTGAGTCTAGCTTTATATCGCTCAATACTTTCATCAACTCTATATTCAATCTTGTATACCCACTTGCACTTAATCGGCTATTTTCCTTCAAGTAAGTCAACTAATTCCCACGTTTTGTTAGCATCTAAGGTTAAAATTTCAAAATGCATTGCATCCCTCCATTCCTGATGCTAAGCAACTTCATGGACATTTTTGGGTTAGAGACCATATCAATGGCACAAGCAAAGGCTTTGTGAGAGGGTAAGAGATGTTCATAACTAATGATTAAATTCAAACCATGAGGTGTTTATGTAGTACAAACATAGTCTTTAAGGTACAATGGTGGATGTCTAATTCTAAGTGATCTACGAGTGACTGTTTGAGAACTAGAAGGGCCTACATAAGTAAACAGATTTTCAATAAGGATAGATTCACCAGGAGGAAGAAAAGGATCATATAAAGCATCAAAACTAGAAGATTGTGGCAAAACAATATCAGTTGTGAAATGATCATATGCAAAGGGAAAAACTAATTCATAGAAAATAACATCACGTGAGATAAAGACTTGTTGCTATTGTATGTCATATACTCGAAATCCTTTAACACCTTGTATAAAACCCAGAAAAATGAACTTAGTGGCTCATAAATCAAACTTATGTGTTATTTTATCATGTATAGAAGCATAACACAGACAACCAAACATAAGCAATTGATTGTAAGCAGGTAGTTCTTTAAACATAACCTGATAAGGACTTTCATTGTATAGCACAACAGTAAGCAATTGATTGATCAAGTAAATAGCATGTAAAATGCAATCACCCCAAAATCTTAGAGGCAATCTAACTTATAAAAGCAACACTTTAGCAACTTGTAGAATGTGCTGATGTTTGCATTCCACCACACTATTTTGTTATGGAGTGTAAACATAAGAAGTCTAGTGAAGTATTCCATGAGAACCGTACATGTTGAACTCCTATCCATTACCAGTTTGTATGCACTATATTTTGGAGTCAAATTGAGTATCAACATATGAAAGAAACTTCTGTAACAACAACCTGGCTTGTGGCTTGAAACACATTAAAAACACCTATGTAAGACAACTAAAGTCATCAACTATAGTTAAAAAATAGTGTTGATTGTTTTGAATTGAGACCCTCATAGGTCCCTAAATGTCACAATGCATCAATTGAAAAGGAGTAATAGTAAAGGAATTACTAATAAGAAATGGAAGTCTCTTCTGTTTAGCCTAATGATAGATAGTGCAAGGATTTACATTATTGTAATATTGAACATTTGAACAAACTTTTGAAATTAGTTTCATCTTCTCAACCGGTATGTGACTTAATCTAGAATGCCACAACTGACTTTTCTATCAACCATAACCTTGAACTCATACAATCCTCTGTTCATCTCAGCAAATCCAATCATTTTGAACTCCTATATCTCCTGTATAAAGCATCCCTCAGCAGTGAAAATAAGCTTGCACTTATAATGTGCAATAAGCTTACCAATAGAAATTAAATTGAATTGAAAATGAGGTACATACAGTACATTCTCTAGAACAATGTGCTCATTCATTCGTACAGTGCCAATATGTGAAACCTTAACTTGAGTGTTATTAAGAAGGTGTATATTAATGGCAACCACTTCTTTCCAAGTTATAAAATTGTCCAAGGAATAGGTGACATGATCACTAGCACCTATATCTATCACCCAAGTTGTAAAAGAAGATGAATGGGAAAAAGAACAAAAATTACCTTCCAACTCCTTAGAAGATGAAGGTTGTAAAGTTGCATTTGTGTCTAACTAAACCTTCTCAAGTATCTACATTAAATGCTAAAACCGTTCCTTGGTGAACTGAAAAGAATCACTAACCTCTATTGTAGAGGTTGCTTGAAATAGATTTACTCGCCTTGCATTAGTAATTCATTGATCTGATCGTAATTTAAAATTTGATGGAAAACCATGATTCCTATAACACTTATCAATAGTATGACCATTCAAACCATAGTAAGAATAAATAGGTCTTTTCACAAGAGCATTATTTGGATATCTCCTTAAATTTTCGATAGTTTTAGCAACAAAACACTGGAATCATTGACATTCAATTGTACATTTGAACCTAATTGTTGTTCTTGTTGTGCTACCAAAGAAAAAGCTTTGTTCATGTTTGGTAAAGGCTCCATGAGAAGAATTTCAGTCTTAATAGGTCCAAAATTATCATTCGAACCTTTTATAAAACGAATCACCTTATCTGAATTTTGATATTCCTTCATCATGTTCACTACAATACATCCATCATGTTTACATACTGGCAGAGGTCTTACAACTGCTAATTCATCCCATGAGATCTTGAGTTGTGTAAAATATTCAGTAACAATAAGCGTACCTTTACGTAGATTAAAACTTCTTCTTGAATATTAGAAATTCACATAGAATCACCTTATGAAAACCTACATACAGATCTTTCCGTACTTCATGTGCACTTTCTATCCATATAATGCTCTGTGCTATCGACTTTGACAAGGAATTCACTAGCCACGACAACACCATTGTATTGTACCTCTCCTACGTGGCATAGATTTCTTCATCGTTTCCTAGCTACATGATTAATTTGTCAACAAACTTCAATTTGTTCTTCGAAAGAAGAGCAACTCTCATCGCACAACTCCATGTGTGATAGTTTGAATCATCAAGAACAATAGATACTAAAACTAATGACGGATTCTCGTTTGGATGCAAGTAATAAGGGCTTGAAAATTTCTCTAATTTGTTTGCCATTTAAAAAAAAAAAATTGCTTTGATACCATATCATGAATTAATGTGGCATTAAGGAAGAAGGAGAAAAATGTGTTTGCAATATGAATTTCATTTTAACTCTCTCCTTGAATTTACAATTTGTATTAATAACTTAACTTGGCTTGATCAAGCTTTGCAACTAACAGACTAATAGGAAAAAAAAAACTAACTAACTACTAACAACTACTAACAAAACTAATTAGCTATAATAACAGAAGCAACTAACTACCAACTAACTACAGTTGGAACTTAGTAACAACTAACAACTAACTACTTCTACCAATAATCAATTGATACTGTACTTCCAAGGCTATGTCTTCTCTCTTTAAACTTCTTTGATATGGTGACTATTCCATGTACTTGCTATAAAAGCCTCCTTAGCCTTTACTTTATGTTTTATGTTTATCATGTCCACCAACTAAGGGCATTAATAACAAGTACCATTATATACACATTTAATCGATCCATTCTCAATATGCTACAAATAAATATATTATAGGAATTAATCAATGATTCTATTAGTATTTTCAAATAAAAGAATGAAATTTTCATTTTGATCCTAATTCTATTCCATTCATAGTTGTTAAAATCATGTGTTAACTATAGAATTCCATAAGTTTATAATTTCATGTGGTATTTCTTAATTAAAATACATGAGACTTTCCATAAAATTATGAGTTTAGATGTATAATTCTACAAGCTTATAATGTTATTGATCTTATATGATTTGATATGACTATACCAATTCTATATTTTATAAACTTAAGTAGAATCATGATTTGAATAATGGTGATCCACTTCATTTCATTCCATTCAATTCTAATCTAGTCCGTTTCAAATTATTATACTTATCAAATGTGATATTAGTGGCTTCTCACATAAGGTTGCATTCTTTAGTTGTTATGAATCACTCTATGTAATGAATACTTCAACTCTTCGTGACATTACCTATTTGCATGGGATCTAAGATAATTAAACTACAACAGGTTCTCATTTGAAGAAGGTTGGGGAATTGAGGGATCAAATTGATGTATATATATATATATATATATATATAAGGTTATGAAATATTACTTCTACTTTAACTATAAATACCAAAAAAAAAATACAAGATTACACTAAACAATATCTCAAACATTATAAAAGTGCTCAACTTAGTACACCAAATTTATCTAAATCTACCAACTATAGTCTAGAATACAAGCTAAGGCGATGACCCTTTCTTTTCCTCTTTATTGTGGTGAGATCTCTCTCTATATTAAGGGCACTTGTAGGTAAAGATTGTTAGCAAGCAAATGGACTGCAAAACATTCGTATTAATTTATAGTTATTGATTACATTGTTCCATAGGTTTATTTATATGCCTAAAATCCTAAAATTATTAAGGAAATAAAATAAAATTGGAATCAAAGCAATTAAGCAACTAAAACCAAAAATAAACTTTCCTTAGCTAAGCACCCAATGAAAGCATGCAAATTTGATAACCAAAAAGGCAACAAATGAAGAAATGGTTTGCACCAAATAAACACAAATAATCTTAAATTTTAATTTGCACCTGTATTCTAAAATCCCTTCTTATTCTAATCCTACCAGCTTTAATTATCTTTAGATTTTGACTAGCTTTTGATAATTTCTTGCTTTTGATTCTGTTGTCCGTTGAGAATGGTGAATAGCTTTGATCCTATAAAAGAAAGAAAGTTATGTTAAGGGGGTGTCAAGGCTAGTTCAACGTAACTACTCCAATATTTAAGTCAATGTATGAGTAAGAGAGAAAATGAGTTAGAGAGTGAGTGCTTGAAGAGTGTAGAAAGTTCTTATAATGCTTATGCCTCCATATTTATAGGTGTTTGTCTGATAACTGTAGTGCTAGGTAATCCTTGATCATAGACCATGTAGTAGCTTATTAATATGCATACATACCTAAAGACATGGGGTAGTAGGTAGTTATGTAGCAAGCTGTGTAAATGCTTAATTGTCTACACCTCTTTTCAAATTCAAAGTACTTATGTAAGTAGGCTGAGCTTTCTAGCCTATCAAATTGGCCAAGCCCAAAGACTCCCAATTCGTCAAAATGGGTCACGTTGTTGACCTCAACAAAGTAGGTCAGCTCAGCTGGTAAAGTGTCAAGTTGTAGTCAAGGATAAAAAGCCTATTATCATCATTTTCCCTTTGACTCTAATAGTTGAGAACTCAACTATAGGAGTATGCGAAGGGTTGTTATTGTACATGTTAGGTCGGTAAGTAAGCCATTTGAGAATGGTGCTTACAATTGATTATGTAGTTGCTGAATAGTGCTACTGTACATTTTGTTGGCATTTGCATACATTATCTAACATTTGTTGAGACACGTGGTATCAGTTCTTAACCCAAAGGTTACAACTTTCGGTTTTATCACTTATTCACTTTCTATATTCATACGTGGGACAACTATCAAATCTATCATTATTACACTGCATGCTTCAATAACTACCGATGGTACAATATCTGTTGGATCTTTGTTATCAAATATGTCTTCCATCTATGTTCAGTAATCAAGTTGTGCCCTAAATCCTGATTAACCCTATTTTTATTATTCAAGAGGGGACTGTTCGAACAATGCATATAACACCCTTGAAAAGCTTCATTAGTCACTTTTTACGTCGCTTTGCTCTTCATTCTTCTCTATCGAAATCTTCCTTCTTGTGTAAAATCTCCTAAATCATTCCATCAACTTTTCTATTAAATCAATATTTGGCGTTTTATTAGGTATGGCTAGAAGCAAAATCTGCTTTGTTACTCCTATTGATTTTGAGGCTACTCCTTCCCCCCACGAGGTGACTAGGTTAGCTTCAACTTCTAGTAGCTCGAAAGATAGCTCGATCGAAAGGTAGGAGAAGCTTGCTTGTATCAAAGCTCTTCTAGTAGATGATTACCCAAAGGATAAAGAAGATGAATCACTTGTCAAGGACTTACATAACAACCTAGTTTACATCTTCGATTCATTAAATGGAGTGGTAAATTATACGGTTAGGTTGATTGTCACAAAGTATAATAAATATTTTCAAGATCTTCTGCTTGAATGGCACTTGCATAAGCTAAGGGAGGATGAGAAGGTATGTTTCCCTATCGAGTATGAATTCCACCTTTACTTGAAAATTTTCAATTTTAGGTTACGTTTGCGCCTTTTTCTCCATTTCAAAAGCAATTTTTTAACTATTTCCAAGTGTCATTATATATGTTCTCTCCTAACAAATACATGATTCTTGTTGCTTTTAAGACAATCTACAAAGAGCTCGAAGTCAGATTCGCAACTTCATGAATGGTTTAGAATCTAAGATCCATAAATGGCATGATAAGTACATTTCAGTTAGATCATATGAGGATATGGAGTTTTGGAGAAAATGGACTAAACCTATCCAAACTAAAGACATAAGGCTATAATCAAATGACATTACTGCTGCCAAGAAGATTCAAAATAGTTAGTGCAATAAGATGTTCTTTTGGGATGCGAAGAGGATTATCATACCATCTAAGAAAGGGGAGCCTATATTTTCTAATAAAGAAGGTAGGGTTTAAACTACCCATCATGTTGAGCTGAGCCGCAAGAAAGAAGACGATCTTTTTAACTCATGGGGAGAGATTTATTCCCTATGAGCTTCGCTCAGCACAAATTTGTAAGTTGTTGACATTTTCTTTATTATAATACTCTCATTTTCTATACACATAGGTGCTGGTGATGTGAACCTTAAGAAGCTATTAGCTTAGGTTAAGGCCAAGAAACAAAAGTTGGATTGTCATGTTACCAAAGCTACCACAAATCAAGCCATGGTAAAGAAACAAGTAGTTAAAGAACAAGTCATCAAGGAACCAGACATTCAAAAAGAGAAAAGGGAAGATACCCATTCTAAAGGTAGATAGACAACACATCAGGAGGAGGCTCTTGAAATTTTCAAGGTGAAGTGTTGCCTACAGTAGGGAACACCATAGAGGGAAGACGATTTGGCAAGCTTAGTCAAGTTACTACCACTAATGATGTTATGGAGATTGCTTTACCCGAGGTTATAGATAGCTCGGAAAAGTTTACATCTATGCTAAGCCCAAAGAAAAGGAAAGCGAAAGGGCATGCTAAAGAGCCTCCATCTAAGAAAAGTATGGAAATGGATGAGAGCACCAAAACAACTCTAAAAGAGAAAGCTATTTGTATTAGGTATAATGAGTTTGTTCCCCAACCCGTAGAGAATTGCTACTAAGTACCATACCAGAGTCATCCCATCTTAGATATCGATTCTACTTTGAGCAATAAAACAAAGTCCTTTGTCCTGTTGGAGGGAATTACCCTGTCAAGGGATTGAGAGATCGCCAAAAGGGATGTTAATAAAATTGGTGGCAATAACAAAGGCTACATTGCTACGAAGCTGTATGATGTAAGTTCTTGTATAATTGTAGTTTGTCTTAGCTTACATTGTTTATTTCGTTGATGACCATTCATTGCATTATCGATAAGTAGTCACATCTTGATGGCCATTGATGAGGCTAAACAAGAAATAAGAAAGGTATGTCTGATCATCTTTTTTATGACCATGTAATCAAGAGCCGATTGGCTTATCATTTTATGTTTTGTTGCAAAAGGTAGAGAAGGCTTATAACTCCTCCAAGGTACATATTATAACAATTGAGAATGCTAGAATAAAGGCTAAAATGGAAGTCTAAAAGTTGCAGGGAGAGCTTGTTGTGGAGAAATTGGAACTCTTTGGTAGTCGATGAGGTGTCAAGTCTGAAGACAAAAAATGATGAACTTTATAAGGAGATCGAGGAGTTAAAGGAGCAACTTTATGAGAGAAGGGAGAAGTGTTAGAGTTTGGGGCAAACAATTGCCTCAATGAGTAAGGAAGTAGATAAGTTAAGGGTTCATATAAAGAATTTGGAGATCAAGAACTCCAAACTCGAAGCACGTGTTGCCAAGTAAGAAGGGATTGCAAAGGTAAACCATCCATGGAGGAAGTGCTTTTGATTTTTACTCCCAATCAGCAATATGAAAAATTGCTTTGTAAGAAATTTTTAAAGGTAATCCAGTTGGCTAAGCACTAGTTCTAAAAGCTTACATTGACTATGAACTCCCCTATCTTGATTTCATTAATTTTAACAATGATGATGTCAACGGCGGTGACAATGAAGAATTCAACACTATGAAAGGAGTAGAAGGTTAAAGGCAAAATGATAATCAACTGGCTAATGTTGAAGCCGCTACGACTGCCAAAGAACCAATTGCAAAAGAAACCACTTATGTGTGAAAGGAAACCTTTAGTGCTCTAGCTGAAGTATCCAGTGCCAACAAGGATCCTAAGTCCAACAATGTCTCAAGAGCTTAGCTAAGCAAGAGCCCAACCATTCTAACCCTAGAAAAGAGAATATCCTCCAACCTCAGTTTGATAGTTAATTATTACTAGCTATTTTCTGAATATTTTTAGATGATTGTTCAAGTTGGAATGTCAACCTTTTGGTCCGTAATAAAACTCTGTTAATATTTGATATTTCAATTTGCTGCATATTTTACTTCACATGTATCTAATTGGCTTATTTATTTGTAGACATAGTTAAAGAAACTCTATTAATCATGTAAGACCTAAACTTCCTTCTAAAATTAGAGTTTGTTTATCAAATTGAATTCGTGCCTATTGAAGGAAATTTTAAGCTCATTAGCCATATTAGGATAAAACTCTTCTTGGAGATAGTCAAGCATATTTGCCAGTTAAGATTAAGCTAGTTAACCAACATAGGTAGAAACTTTATAGGTGATAGCTCGTTTGTTGCATAGGCTAGAACTATATTATCCGTTAATCGTAGTTAAATCAAGAATTAACAAGATCAAATATGCACATAACAAATTGAGAAAAGAAATACTTCACATTGATAAAGATTAGGCTATCTCCTTACATAGCCTTAAAGGAAATAGCTAATGCAAATACATAATATTGTAGGTAACATGGAACAATTACATGAAATATAACTTAAGGTTCTCAGCATTCCATGCTTGAGGAATAACTTATCTATCCAACCTTTCTAGTTGATAGGTCTTATTGCCAATGACTTTCCAAACCTTCATTGGGTCCTCCCAATTTGTGTCGAGTTTTCCCTAGTTGTCTTATGCACCCATGGCCTCTAATTTCCTACAAACCAAGTCTCTAAGTTAAAAAAAAAAAAAAAAACTTATCCTCAACCTTCTAATTGGAACATCTTGTTGCCTTATGTTGGTAAGTGGCAACCCTTGCTCTTGTAATGTCCCTTGTCTCTTATATTGTATCCAAATTAGCCATCAAGCCAACTTGGTTTGCCATAACATTAAACTTTTGTATATGTGGGCTACACAACTCCAATTCAATTGCTAAAATAGCTTCCGATCTAAAAGCCAATTTGAAAGGTGCTTCTCTTGTTGAAGTCTTATGAATGGTCCTATACCTCCATAAAATGTTGAGCAACTCGTTAGCCTACTTACCCTTCACTTGATCAATTCTTCTCTTCAAACTATACAAGATAGTCTTGTTAATGACCTCCACTTGTCCATTCATTTAGGGATGAGCTACTAAAGTATAGTTCAATCAGAGGTCGTGCTTTTCATAGAAAGTTTAGAACTTATCATTATCAAATTGTGCATTGTTGGTTATTATCATAAAAGGGACTCCAAATCTTGATAAAATAAAGTTGAAGACAAATGATTCAATCTTTTGCTTAGTAATCTTTGTTACTGCCTTGGCTTCCATCCATTTGGTAAAATAATCCATTGTAACAATTATGAATTGCCATTATGCAATAGCCTTAGGAAGAAGTCTAAGTATATCTAATCCCCATTGGGCAAAAGGACAAGGATTGATCAAACTATGCAATTCAGTAGAGGGTACGTAGCTTAAAACCTCATTTTTTTGTATTATGGGCATTGTTGAACTATAGTCCTTGCATCTTCATTCATGGTCGGCTAATAATAGCTAAGCCTCAATGCCCGAACGTATAAAGTCTAGGCCTTTACATGGTTACTGCAAACACCTGTATGTAAATAAAAAATAATTTATTATGCATCTCTTAGTGCCAAATAGTGGAGATAATGCTGAGAAAAACCGCGTTTATAAAATTTGTCATTGAAGAATAATTCGTAGCCTAGTATATGAGTCTCTAAGCTTCCTTTTTATTTGCATGCAGGATCTCATTCCTTAAAACACTCAATAATTAGGTCCATCCACGACTTCTCTTTTGGGTAAGGCTATACCTCATAATTTTGTCTAATCACTTCTAGGCAAATATTCAATAAATCGTTTATCATTTACATCATCGAATGACGTGTTAGCTAATTTTGATAGTTTGTTAACAGCAATATTTTGAGCTTTAAGGACTTTCTCAATTGCAAAAGACTGAAATTCTCCGAAGAGCATTCATACTACAAATAAGTTGACAAGAATCGAAGGCCGATTACCCATTCACGAGCTTGAGAATTAGCCAACTTAGCCTGTCGAGTTACCCAAGGGGAGTTGACCCTTGAGGTATAGCTCCTTATCTTACATAACCTGCTCAAACAATTCACTTCGCTTATGCTTTCTCCTATCTCAAATTTAAATGCTTCTGACAGAGATGAACTACCAATGAAACGACCTATCAAAGTCAAGCTACTAAGTTCCTACTTTCTAGGCATACGTTGACCAAGCTTTTAAGATGCCCAACTACCAAGTTGATATCGAGTAAGTCAGATCTACTAGATACCTTCTCCATTTACGACCAAAGAATGAGCAGTTAACATGCGTCCATTCTCTAACACCAGTACTACCATTTCTGTACTCGAATATTCTTTTGTTTGTTTTACAAATTTACACCTATAAATTATGTACCTTTCCTTTTCTAGTAGGAATCCTTTTTGTAATTTATGTAAACCTAGGACTTACCCTAAATGGGCCATATAAATACTTATAACATGTAATAGTCGCATCATTAGTAACATTAACTATTTAGAAACCCCACCCCCCCTCCCCCTTCCCATTTCAATCTTAAGCTTATGTTTTCTTAGTAAAAAACCGAGACCTTAGAGAGTTCTTTTCTAGACCATTAGGCATAAACTAATGGTAAGCAATCTCACATTATAGTTGTGCATCATATCAAGTATAGTTTGAGTTCATGTGAGACGTTAGTACATCATATCCACCATCAGTAAACAAAAACCATTGCTTAATCTTCAACTCCCATTTAGCTTTCAGACCATCTTGAGGTTCAAACCCATCTTAGTCATGCAATAACAGTTGCTATGTATTAACCCTTCCTAGCAATCCATATCATCTTGGTATCAAAGTTAGGCTACGTTCGAGTAAGCTTCTAGTTTTTTTTTTTTTTTTTGTGAGTAATTCCTATAGAAAGCTGAGTATATAGTTAGCAAATTAAGATCAGCAATGTAATGAAGGAGCTGTGCATAGTTGCATTAAGTATTAGAGTAGTATATTAAGTTAAGGAAGTTTAGTGCTCTACTTTCCCTTGTTTCATGTTCATAAAATAGAGTATGAGTAACTAGTGTTTCGTTGCTAAGCAATGAAATATTGCTATTGTTATGGTAATTTGTTAATGCTATTCATTATTATTCAAATGAGGAATTTTGATGTGTGTTTTGGTTGTTAACATAATGAAATAAAATAATAATTTCCGATTCTAGTGTTCATGGAACCTTAGGTAACTAAGAGAGTGGTGCATGTAATAGCTAAGGATAACGAGGGAGTTTCATACCCCAATTTGCATATGAGCGACTAGATAGGCTTACCAACCTAGTGACTACCTCAAATAAGGATAAGTAACGAGATAGAAATGACCTGTACAAAGACCGAGCCAATGAGCTACCTGAGAGAGGCAATGGCCCAGCTAATTTCCTAATTTAATCACCTTAAGTTAGAGGAGTGGACAAAGCTACTTGACGCTAACTTCTGTTGGAAGAAATTGAAGAGGAAGGTGAGGAAATAAGCAACGAAGAAGAAGAAGAATATTATGAACCTAAGGAAAGCTATATCCAAATGCATAGAGGAAAAGGAATGAGGATGCAGATTCCTTGTTTTTCTAGAAGCAATGATTTTGAGGACTACTTGGATTAGGTTGATAAGATTGAGAAGTAGTTTGAGTGTCATAAGGTGCCTAAGGATGCTAAGGTTAGACTTACTATGCTAGAGTTTACTAGCTATGCCATACTGTAGTGGAAAATTTTGCAAGTCACAAGAAGGAGAGAAGGAGAGCGTAAGATTAAAAATTGGGACAAAGTGAAGAGAGTAATGAGAAGTAAATTCATTCCAAGCTATTACTTGCAAGACACCTTCAAGAGATTGTAAGAATTGAGTTAAGGAGGATCAAGTGTTGATGCGTATATGAAGAAATTCCAAATGTTAATGATCTATCGTGAAGTTGTTAAGCTTGAAGGTCGAACTATATCCTGATTCATTAGTGGGTCAAACTATGAGATTTGAGATATTTTGGAAACTATGGATATTGGTTCACTTAATGAAGCAATCTGAGTTGCTTAGAGGATCAAGCAACACAAGATGAACCGATTTCAAGTACCCACTAGTCAAGCTCTTACTAGCCATCCTATTTCATGCATACTTGTATGATTGGAACCAAGCTGAATAAGTGATATCCGACCTACTTCAATTGCCCAGGTAAAGGGGAAAGAAGCTCTAAGGAGATTTGAGAAGGGACAAAGCTTTAATTGGAAGACTAGTAAGATCAAATGCTTCAAATGCTAAGGATTCAGACATATAGCTATGCAATATTTAAACAGATAAGTGATAGTGATCAAAGGAGAGATGCTAACCAGTGAGGTCAACAGTATTGATGAGGAGGTTGAAGAGCCAAAAGAATTTAGACATATTGAACATTCTGAGAAGGAGGAGATCAACTTTAGTGAAGAGGGAAACTTTATGTCTACAACCATGGTATGGAGAAGAGTCATGAGTGTGAGTCCTATACCAGAGGACGAGCAACACAAGAACCTGTTTCATGTTGGTTGTGAGGTTAATGAGTCCTTATGTGTACCGATAGTTGACAGTGGTAGTTCCACTAATGTGGCATTTACATTCATGGCCCAACAATTAATGTTACCAACCAAGCCCTACCCCAAGCCTTACAAGCTGCACTTGTTTAGTGACAAAGGAGCCTTATAAGTGAATAAACAAGTATCTATGTTGATTTGTACTGGAAACCATCAAGACGAAGTACTTTACGATGTGTTACCTATGAATGCATCTCATATCCTTCGTAGACTACCATAGATGTTTCATTGGAATTTGATATATGATAGAAGGAAGAACACTTATTCATTAGAGCATAAGGGAAGGAAGGTTAAGCTTAGCCTTATGACTACCAAGCAAGTTAAAACCATACAAGTCTAATTAAGTTGAACCTTAAAGAAGGAGGCTTTGGTAATGACCCGAATCGAGCTAAAAAGGGAGATCAAGCTTGAAGGGCCAACTATTTTTTGATCAAACACTAATAAGAAGACCAATCAATTATCAATAAATCAGAGGCCATCAAAGCCATTTACAAAAAGGTCGTAGAATGCCTGACTTGAGCTACTTCTATGCTTGAAAAGCTAGGCCAAGGACGAAAGATTAAAGAATTTCAACCCGATGATTTGGTTTGGGTCCATCTAATATACCTAAGAGCTCTGTAATCATTAGGACTTACCATAGAAGATAAAAACCTAATGGGTCCTCTGAGATATTGAAGAAAAATAGAATGGATTGGTCGGCAAACTAAATGCAGTAGCTTACGTAAAGCTGCTCGGAGATGTGACTCACCAACAAACACAATACGACTTGACACTTTACTTGATGTAACACACAAGCTAATGGCAAGCTTTACTTACCACTAATCTTGAGCTACTTGGCAAGATTAGATGAAAGTATAAGAAAATGTGCTTGGAGAGGAATGTCTCACAAGAACAAGTATATTTAATATCTAAAAGGAAATTATCTATTCCAAGACTATTTATAGTAAGTCCTTAGGGAAGGAAAATTACAAAAAGAATAAAGGAAAAAGATATTATTAATATGTAAGGATGGGGTAAATAGGACAAATAATGAAATGGGAAAAAAAAGTAAGACAATGTCAGAAAATGGATGGGTAGCAACTCATCAATGAGACCCCATTAGGAAATCTTTAGATGTAGCAGCTGAGCTAGGGTCATGATGTAACGGCTGTACATTGGCAGCATCAAGAGTTGCTGAGATGATTAAGGAATGCCATTATGTAGTAGTAATGGGGCCTAAAAAGAAGTATCTAATGTATACAGTTCTCAACTTCGACACTCGGTAGCTCGACCTCGACATTAGGTATGTTGGCTTCGCACATGAGGGTCCAAGTGATTAGAGCAAGACTCAATGAGTAGAGCTCTTAGCTTCGGCACATATCCTTCATCATCCCTAGCCAACATAAATGTTCTCTCAACATTTCAGCTGATCTCTTTTCTCTAAAGTAGCTAGCTAAACCTTCAGCATGAGCTTCTCGGACGAGAAGTTCTTTAATCGAACCACTCAATACACGGACTTGTTTGCCCTTTATTAAAAAACCTTAGCTTAGGTAGAATCCATCCACAACTCTTCTAACGTTCCACTTTGTTACTAAGGGCCTAAAATATAAATTAAGCTCATACTGATCAAGCAGGGTACTAAATCCAAGTATCTTAGGCTATAATGCCGTAATAAGGACATGTCAATGAGAGAGAGCGTCAACCACATTATTGGTGCTTCCTTTCTTATACCAATTGAAGTAGCAAAAAGTTTCCAGGAATCCAACCCATTTGGCATTAAGCCGAGAAAGTTTTTGTTACCCTTATAAATGTTTGAGAGATTCATAATCAATGTATACACATATATATATGTATATCTGTATATGAAATATATAGTTTGCTTATCCTATTACTTTATCTTCTTAGTACTTTGTTCTATCAAGAATTAGGGAGTTCATGTTTATTAACCTCAAGTAAAGATATGGAAACTTTAAGACTTCTATTGGCACTTGGCTTATTTTGAGAGCGCTAGCCAATTTGTGAAGGTTTTGGATTGTTTATAGCTTATACATGCATAGATCGATGTGTTATATTGTAGGTTTGAATATAATTATGTAAGTTTAAGGCTTGTATGTAAATATCTTTTCAATGGATTGTAAGTTTAATATAGGTAAAAATGGTAGCCTTTCAAGTTCTAAACTCAGGTAGATATGCAGGATTCAAGGCTTAGTGGCCTAATACATTCAACAATTTACTTTGTTGACATTATGTGAGACAAATGATGATATGCCTTGGAGGTGAAGATATATGAGTCTAAGTTATAGGGATAGGTATCTAGTAAGCGTTTTTTAAATGATTATATAGGTAATCATCTTTGTTATGAAGTGTTATTGAATGGAAAAATAGGTTCAAATTGAAAACTATGACTAGCCTTATCATTATTTTAAGGATGGCGTAACAACTTGTCATATAAGTATAAGTATTAAGTTTAGAAGACTACAGTTTATTAAACAGGTTATAGCACATCTATAGGTCAATCGTTATATTAAGGTAGTGGGATAGTGATTTTAAAACAACAAATTTCTATTTCCAACTTTATATAGATATATCACTTAAATAATTTTTTTAATAAGTGATAAAACATAGTAAACATGGAAAATGAAAAAGATATCTAGCATTGAGGATTAAGAAGTAGAAACCAAAGACAATGTTACAAAAATAGAATTGACTCTTAATATTTCACTAGTAGGAGTTAAGAGTCAAGGGTTAGGGTTCACTTAGTATATATATATATATATATTACATTTATATTATAAACTATAAAAAAATCAAATGACATTAAATGAATTTGAATAGATTCCAATTATCTCAACATTTTTTACATATTGTAGATACATATGTTGATTTCATAGTAGTCTTCACATTTTAAAATTCTATTTATATTTTCCTTTTATCAGTCTCGGTTGAACATTTTTCAAACCTCTTATTCGAAACCGTTTAATTATAAAGTGTCAAGTTTTTAAACAAGGAAAAGAGGTGGGAAAAGAAAAAATGGTTAGTATCCGTGATATATACACGTGTGTGTGTTAAGGTTTGGGGCAAATTAATGATACTCAAATTAATCTTTTGAAATGAAAAACTTATTTTACCTCTTAAGCCATATTGGCTTTCGAACACATTCTACAATATTATCCTATATTACACTTTTTACTAGCCTAAGGAAAAAGAAAGTAGAAAGGGAAGCCTAGGGCCCTATGCATACTTGGCCTTGATAAAGGAGTATTTTTGAGTTCTTTGCTATAAATTTGAAACACATGTAATAGTGATGAGAAAATGGTCCCCCATTAAATGGCTTAAGAACTTCACACGAACTGTTTCAAAATTATGATAGACTTGTCTATGGAATTGATTTCCTTAAATTCTAATATTACACCCCGAAAAAATATTATCCTTCCAATATTTACTAGAATTAAAATCACATCTATTTTTAATTACATTTACCATTGATTTTCATCAATTACATTTGTCAGTAATTAATTTTTGTACTCCAAATTCACTGTTCATCGAGGCGTATTCCAATACTAAAGCGGAAACTTTACGATTTTCTCACTTCTTGTTCCCCTGCTTCCTTTTCTACGCTATAAATCAAATGGCATGGCATACATATAGTGGATTGAATTGGCAATCTTTAAAAATGCCTTTAGTTATAACAATTTGACTAGCAAAAGAGTAAGATTGATACTTATATATTGAAAATAATTTAAAAGGGAAATTGAAAATAACCCTATAAACCTTGATTTAAGTGTGGATCGGCCTTCTTGAATTTTTAAAGTATGTTTTTTACCTTCTAAATGTTGATAAATTAACAATATAAAAATATTTTCCTTTTTATTTAAAAAAAAGTTACACTAAAAGTAAAGTTTAAAAGAGTTATTTTCAATTTATAAAAGTTGTTTGTCAATTTATCAAATCTTAAGAAATCAATCCATATCTAAGTCAAAAATTAAAAGGTTTGTTTCTATTTTTCCCTGGTTAAAATGACTAATATTCAATAATGCATTGCAACAAAAATAATCGAACTAGATAATTCAATTTCGAATTTGTATGTGCACATAGCTTTCATAATGAAATAATGAGAATGTTTTTTGTTAATTTATATTTAGTTGTTGAGACCTTTTTTTCTATTCATGCATTGCATAGAATTTCAACTAGTTGTAAATTAAAGCAAAATGAATGTGATTCAATATTCAAGAATTAATTGCGTTGTATTTGCATTTTTATAATATGGTAATTTTTCATATAAAACAATAAACATGTATCTTTTTATAGCCCTACTCTTTTTTACTACTCTTCCAGCGACAATACACTTGAAGGGGTATGGACTTAGCCATATAAAATGTGTTGGTACTTAGCTCTTGTAAGCCTTCATTATAACAAGATCGGAAGTTTCTCGCTACATGTAGGCTAAAGCTAGATGAAGCAATGTCAAATCAAATTGCTTCATCCTCATGGGAGCTCCCACGAAATAGCATGTGACATTCCAAAATATATTCCAACAAAAAACATGTGATAACTCATTCGAAATGAGTATAGGTAAAGGATTCCATTCTCTCGACTTTTACATATATTTTATTTACTCTTTCCTAAGTCCTTCTAAGTAACTTAACCGCTAGAGGAACTGTAACCACCTTTGGATGACTCCATACTTAGTTTCGAAATTCTTTCAAGTATTATTCTTTTGGCTCTAGAATCGAACTCCTATTATACAAAAGTAACCAATACATATTTAGAGACTTATAACACAAACACTATGGAAAAGAAACAGAGTTATACAGCATAAAGGTTCAAAATCGAGGATAATAAACTTCGGGGTCTTAAACTTCGACTTTAATTTTAGCAAAAAGGTCCGAAATTAAGAGCAATAAACTTTAGTAGAAAGATCGTGATTTTTTCTTTTGGGTAATTAAATAATATATGAATAGTATCATATATAACCACAATTAAGCCAACACATAAAACAAAGGCGCATACAAGTGCCATCTTATATGAAAGTAAACAACTACTGTTGTTCAAGGAGGATGATCAGAGGAAGAAACTTCCACAAGAGGGAAGATTAAAGGTGCAGAGAATAATGATCTACCTCGTCCAATGCATCTGTTGCATATTTCTGCTATGCAGCCAGCATCATCAGCACAGCGTCGAGTATTTGAAGAGGTCAAGAGAGGAGCGTCTGGTTGTCGTTGTAACAAATGTTGCTGAAACTTCTTGGACAATTTCTGGCATCAAGTATGTACCTGATACTGGAAAGAGAACAGGTGAAAAATTACGGCTGTTCCATTGGAATGGAAACATATGAAATTCGATGGATAAGCAAAGCATCAGCTGCCCAACGTGCTGGCAGAGCTGGCAAGACTGGACCTGGTCATTATCATCGCATCCATTCTTCCGCTGTCTTTAACAACATATTTCCTGACTTCTCATTGGCTGAAATTTCTAAAATACCAGTGGATGGTGTTGTTCTTCTCATGAAATCCATGGGTATTGATATAAAAAAGGCCCTGAACTTGGTAGAAAAATCAGCACATTCAATTGCCAATAACCAATAGTTTCATATTTTACACTACTTAAATCCGTTGAGAGTTCTTAAACATTGAAATACTACATTCTTAACTAACAAATTAAAATTAAAAAATAAAAAAATAAAAGAAAATTATTTTTCAGAAACATAAAAGGACAATAATTAATTGTCAACAAGATAGTGACACAAATGGTCCTTTATCTTAACTGTGATAAAATCCCTTTCTCTTTTGGCCAATTGGTAGTATCCACTTTCACTAGCCTTTCTTTCCTAACTCGCTTTACAGCAGGATCAGAAAATCCAATCACAGAAAGTTTTTTCCTTTTTGTAAATTCCTAAATATAGTTCAGCTTAATGGAAGCAAATATTATAAAGATTACCAGTTTTAAATCTACTATCAACAAATTCCTCTCAAATAGCAAAATTATGATTTTAACTTGATTTGAATGACAAACCAGGACTTCCTACACTCACAATCTATACTTAATCAGTAAAGAATTGCTATTGGATAATGACCTTCTGACTATAAAATATTAGCCCTGCTGGTAGACATGGTCTACGTAATCAGTAAGAAATCAAAGTAGGAGGCCCTTTTTTCTGTAACAAAATTGGGAAGTTACTGAAAAACCTAACCAAAAAGCCTATGTCTTGAGTGGATGAAGCTCGTTTAAGCCTAAAAATGAAGGTTCTTGATCATAGTTTAATTTATTATTAGCATAGAGATTCAATCTATGAAAGTTTCAGAATCAATGGGGTGCAAAAATACCAAGATTGAACTGGACGAACAGAAGAAATCAATTAATTTTCATAAGAGGAAAAACAATACACAATGTTGAGTTACCAGATAATACCCAACTCCAAAAGAAAATGAGAGAAGGCTTGGACTTCAAATATGAACTATCCAACTCGGAGATTCAAGTCCTGCAAACATACAAGTATGAGGGGTGATTTTCAATCACGATATAATACTAGTATAATGGTTAAGATCAGTCATATCATTCAATCACAATAAGGCTTTGCAACCACTGAATATGATGATTTGAGCTCTAACAATGTCCCTTCTAATGTATTTCATATAGGATGCTTAAAAACTGCTTCATTGATGCTTCATTTGGGTCCTATTTGGGGGGAAAAAAGGTTTTGTTGGAAAGTGGGTGAAATGGAAAGGTTAAGGTGGGAAATTCAATCTCTGTTTCTTGTTTGCATGATGATGTGAATGAAAATGACATGAAAGGTAATTAGAATTCATAAAAGAAAATATTGTTATTGTTTCAGAGAGGGGGCAAATTTGTCCGTGTATGAAGAGGCACATTTTATCGTTTCATATTTACTAATTTCCCAACTAAGCATGCTTTCCTGGCATCTATAGCTTAGTTTAATTTTTGTCATTGGTGATATTTTACATCCTACACACAAACATATTTCTATAAATTAAAAAGGTTGTTTGGCTAAAAATAAATAAATAAAATGAAAAGGTTGACATGAAAGTCTACTTTGATACAAGATCGTGTCATGGCTTTTGTTATGAGTCCAGAAAGTGAGAAACTTTGTTCGGTAATCTAGCCCTGTTTACTTTGATAATCATTTAATTACCAATTCAAGAGAGAACCCAATATCTCTCAAGGAATGAAAATGGTATTTGTCTCATTTTAATTCTCATGTATGGTAAATGCATAGGACAACTTCCAAACATACACATGATATGATAAAAGAAAGCTGGGAAGAACAATTGTTATACAGAAATTACATAGCCATACCCGAGACTACACCATAATCTGCACTTGGTAAATCAACAGTTCAACACATATGAAAATAATCATTGAAGCAAAATATCCTTTAACGACACAAGCTACAACAACTCTCTAATGGCATTTAACATATACCATGTCAAAATTGCGAGTGTTATATGGACATTTTTACAGCCATACTCAATTACCCATTTTTCCAAATCACTACTATACATGAGGATTGACCTCTAATGCAGGAGACACCTTTATTGGGGTTTAGTCTCTACCTTCCTAGGTTCAACAGCTAACAATTTACAACTTAGTGGAGACAATTTGAGCATCAGCTAGACAAATTAATTTTAATTAAGGGATTTGAAAATCCATATAAACCATAAGCTACAAAATTTACCACCGTGAAAACTCAATCAAAACATATTGAAATGTATAAGCTTTTTCTTGAAAACCTTAATTTATGAACAAGACATGTATGGTATGATTTTTGGGTAAAGGAAACAGTGCTTTTTCAAGGGCATTTTTGGGATTTTAAAAGTAATTAAGTTTTGTCCAGTCACTGTATTTTTTATACTGAGATTCAAAAGGGACAAAAACAAAACTGGAGTATTTTGTCTAGTACATTGGGCTTTGTTTTGTCTAGTCCTCTACGTAAAATAACAAACCAAATGTGGGACAAAATCTTTTGTCCTATCCAATCCTTCAAAAATTACACAATCAAATACAACCTTAGATCACCCTTAGATTTGAGATATAGTCATCCACATGATAAGTTTCATATCTCCAAACAAGATTGTCTTTTTTTTGCATCCATGTAGAGGTACCTAATTTGTAACAAACACATATCTTTTGTAACGCCTTAGAACTCAAAAAATTACAACTTGTCAAGTGTCCCTATAGTCTATTGACATATCAAGCATCTAGGTTTAACATGCTAGTATTTTCACATATTCAATAACCATCATTAGTTTATACTATATCCACTTCAAAATTTTACGGATGTCTTTAACATCCTCTATTCACCAACAATTATAGCCTATTCACCAACAATTATAGAACGATCAACACCTGAATAATTTTACTCAATGAAAATAAAGTGAAATTTACAATTCGACTACAACTATTACAAAGAACTAAAATATTGAAATTTAAACATCTCATATTCATTAAAATAGATAAATAACAAGTTAGCAAAACCATGAATAAGAGAAGTCTTAGGTGACTTCTTGTGACGTAAAAATACAAAATAAAAGTAAATAACCAACTATTTGACAACATAAACTAATAAAGTTCTCAATCCTACTCTAACTACACAAAATCATCTCCATTGTCAAAATAATAATCATAATAATTAGCTGCATCCTCATAATAATCGAAACCATCATAATAATTTTAGTATTCTCCATAACTTGTACTTATACCTAAAAAATAGAAATCCCTTAAGAGATGAGCAAAGTCAAGTATAGGGTAGCAAACATATACACATGATCAAATAATTAATGCATAGGCATACACATTATCTGTCTCATAAACACTACATGCAACAATTTCTTATCTTTAATCATGCCTTCCAAACAACATAACTCTAGCATCCTAGAACTTAGAGTATTCATGACTTTAGCACATAAATATATATATATATATGCATACATATACATATAGGTATGGTATTGGGTCCTTCCCAATACCTTAGGACTTAAGGAACACCTAAGAATTACCTAAATTATTTTAAACTAAGATTTCATTAGGATAACATCACACTAAGATCATTGAGGTACCACCTCAAGGTTTGGTCTTCCTAATTTCTTAGGCCTAACTAAACACACACATCACATTTTATTTAGGTCAGATATTCATTAAGTCCATTTAACAAATACTAGTACTACATATACAAACAACATACAATATCCCAATTTAACTAAACGGTTTGCTTGGATTCTAAAACGCATGCCTCAAAACATGTTTACATGAGATTAATACACCTTACTTAGTTTATAAGTTCATTTAACATCATCATTTAATTCAATAACACAACCTTTACTCACTTACAAATCATGTCACTTAAGGAACCTTATATCACTAAGGCGATAAGTTGGTTTATGAAAAGTTTTGGATGATGTTTTATGTTTAGAAATGTTTTGGAAAGGATTTATAATCGAAAAACATACCAAGAAAACATCTAGGAACCAAAGGAAACGTTACTACATGCAATAGGGAACTTAGCATCTGGATGTTACATCATGTAGTTTCTAAATGCTAAGTATCTAAGAGCATTCTACTCCTTAGCTTCTAAACGTTGATGAGGGTAGCATCCAAATGCCAGCTACAATCTATAAAATTTTATAGGCCGCAATGACGTTTCACCCCTACTCCTTCGACCCCCCTTTGCCTAATCTTGAAAACCACCTTCCTTTGTGTTTTCTAACTAATACCTTCACCTCTCAAAACATCCACCAAACTCAATTTTTACAATCAAATCCCACCCAAAACTCTATGATCTAATAACACATTAATGAAACAACAACACAAAAATAGTTTAGGTTAGGATTCTTACCTTTAAGATCTAAATTCCTTACTTTTACGCCCCAGAATTCATTGTAAGACTCTTAATAAACCACCCTAAATTCGTTTTTCAAGGTACCTTATGGAGGAAAATGAATTTTATTGGAATTTGATCAATAACTCATTAGAAAAGCAATATTACAACTTTCCATAATCCCTCATGAAATTAGATCTTATCAATACATGTTGAATTCTTCCCTTAGATCAAGTCTCATGCAAAAACCTTAAGCACAAAGGCTACACGTGAGGTGTATGTTTGCGAAAAGGGTTTCCTAAACTCCATGGTGGCCTTTTTTACTTAGGGTTCGTGGAATTTTTCTACACTTGAAATTCCCTTAGTTGTTGTCAATATAGTTACCTATGCCCTTAATATTAAAAAAAAATTTACTTACTGTTTCTTTTATTATTTTTCCGATTTATTCAAGTTTTACAACTCTCTCCTCCATATATAAACTTTTGTTCTCAAAAGTTTATACACCTTACTCTTGAAATAACTCAAGATACTTCTTCCTCATTTCTTCTTCAAACTCCTAAGTCACTTTCGTTTGTGAATGACCAAACCTTTACACCTTAACATAGGGTATCTACCTTCTTCTCAACTCTTGTACTTTAGTGTTCACAATCTTTATAAGCCGCTCTACAAAAGACAAGTTTAACTATAACTCTAAGGGTTCTAAGTCCACTACCTATATCTTGTGATGTTCTATTTCCTGCTCCAGATTGGGCTTCAACTTCCTTAACAGTAATACGTAGAAGAAATCGTGAACTCCTTCTAGTCTAAGAAGGAGCTCCAATCTATATGCTACATTCCCAATTCTTTTTATAACTTTGAAAGGCCTAACATATCTTAGACTCAATTTTCCTCTCAACCCAAACCTATAAATTCCTTTAGAAAGGACACTTTCAATAAAATTTCTTCTTTAACTTGAAATTCTAGTAGACATCATTGCTTATTGGGGTAGTTGTTTTGCCAACATTGTGTACATGGCATTCTCTGCTTGATTAGCCTTACCTTATCTACTGCTTCCTAAGCTAACTAAACCTAGAACTTACTTTTCTCCTACTTTATCCCAATGAATGGGCGATGTATACTTTGTACCATATAAGTCTTTGTAAGGGAGGCATTTTAGTTGTCTTCTACTAAGTGTTGTTGTAGGCAAACTCAACTAATGGTAAGTGTTCATCCCAATGATCACCAAAGTCGAGTATACATATCCACAATAAATCCTTGAGAATCTGTATAGTTCTTTCTGATTGCCCATCGGTTTAGGGGTAAAAGGCGGTACTAAATTGAAGTTTTGTACTTAGTCTTATGTAAACTTCTCCAAAACTTACCAACAAATCGTATGTCCTTATCTAATGTAATCATTATCAATACTCCATGTAACCTCACTACTTCCCTAACATACAACTTAGCTAACTTTTCCAATCAATAACTAATGTTAATAGGGATGAAATGAGTGGACTTCATTATTCAGTCTACAATCACCCATACTGCATCATGCTTACTCAAATTCTTTGGTAAGGTTGTTACAAAATCCATGGTGACTTATTCTCACTTCCACTCTAGGAATGGTAACGACTACAATTCACCTACCTACCTTTGATACTCAATTCTTATATGCTAACAAGTTTGGTACTTGATATGTACTCAACGATCTCCTTCTTTGTATTATTCCATTAGTAGTATACTTTTACATCTCGGTACATCTTCATGCTACCCAGGTGTTTTGTGTATCCCGAGCAATGTACTTCCTTCAGCAGTTCACTACTTAACTCTAGCCTTGCTGGTACACATAAACAACCCTTATACTTAAGTAATCCATTGACATCCACTCTGAATTCTACCACTTTTCCCACATCTATCTTCCTTTTTATCTCATGTAAACCCTCATCTTCAGCTTGAGCCATCTTAATCCTGTCTTCTAATAATGGCTTCTATGTTGTTATAAGAATGGATAGATTCCCATATAGCTTACGAGATAAAGTGTCAACCACTACGTTGGCTTTCCTTAGGTAATACTGTATGTCTAAGTTATAATCCTTTATTAGCTCTAGCCACCTTCTCTGCTTCATATTTAAATCTCACTAAGTGAAAATGTATTTTAGGCTCCTATGGCCAATATACACTTCATACTTTTCCCCTACCAAATAGTACCTTTGAAGTTTCAAGGCATAGACCACCATTGTTAGCTCTAAGTCATGGTCTATGTAGTTTTTCTCAAAAGGCTTGAGTTGATGTGATGCATGCATTGTTAGCCGACCGTTCTGCATCAATACACACCCTAATACTTGAATAGAGGCATAATCACGAATTCCTCTCCATTACAATGTAAGGACAGCACTAGTACTATCACAAGTCTTTCCTTCAACTACTGAAAGCTTTACCCACATTTGTCATCCTAGTCAATTTTCATCCCCTTCTGAGTCAATTAAGTCAAAGGCATTGCTAACCTAGAGAATCCTTCCATAAACTCTCTATAATAACCTACTAGCTCTAGGAAGCTCTTGATCTCAGTTACTATTTTCAGTCTTGGCCATTCTACCACAACTTTTTTTTCTTCGATTCTACTAATATAGCTTCATTGTTTACAATGTGACCTAAGAAAGTTACTTGATCCAACTAGAATTTACACTTTCTAAATTTATCATACAACCTCTTAACCTCTAGTTTACTTAACACAATTCTCAAATGCTCTTCTTTGATTTTAAAGTAAATGAGAATATCATCTATGAAGACTACTACAAACCTATCTAGATACTTGCAAAACACCGGGTTTATAAGGTCCATAAACATTGCTAGCACGTTAGTGATGCCAAACGGCATAACTAGAAATTTATACAACCTATATCTGGTTCAAAATGTTGTTTTCTCTACATCTTTTGCTTTTACCTTTAACTAAGAGCAACTCGACCATAGATCTATTTTTGAGAATACCTACTCTCCTTACAACTGGTCAAATAGATTATCTATTGAGGAAGTGTATACCTATTCTTAACTATCACCTAATTCAAGTCTCTATAATCTACATACATTCTCAATGTCCTATCTTTCTTTTTCACAAAAAGCACAAAAGCTCTCTACAAAGACGAACTCAATCTTATGAAATCTCTATCATTCAACTCTTGTAATTGCTTCTTCAATTCTACAAGCGTGTTATCCTATATACCGGTTTTGAAATAGGCTTAGTGTCTAGTACTAGGTCTATTCTAAACTTTACTTCTCTATTTAAGGGTAACCCAGGTAGATCATTTAGGAATTCTTGTACTACCGATAGTTGTTCCAGCTTCAACAGTTCACTAGTCTTTATACTCAAAGTTGCTAGGGTAAGCTTCTCCCACAACTCATAATTAATACTTTTCACATGCCTCTAAATCTCCAGCTAATACTGAAAAGATACTTCTCTTGGAGGTTTAAAGGTAATTACCATGTTGTAGCAATCAATGGTTGCATAATGCCTTGTTAACAAATCTCTACTTAGAATTATGTCAAAGCCTGACATGTCTAATACTAACAAGCTCATTAGTAAAATTCTCCCTTCTACAACAATCTCAACGTCTCAACATATCTTACTTAAGATAGTTTCACTCCCCAAAAGTGTATTCAAAATCAAAGGAGTGCCTAAAATTACAGCATACAATTGCCATGCGTTTACAAAATATTTAGAAATACAGGAATGGGAAGCACCAATATAAAAAATAGCATGTATACTCTAGTTAAGAATAGCGAACATACCTTCTAAAGTGTCCACATCAATGGTCTCCTAACTCTAAGTCTTATGTTGAAGTGCCAAGACCCAAGCCAGTACTCTCTAGCAAGGTCTTGGTTGTGGACAAGTACCACAAGTAGTGTTCTAAGTGGTGGCTACCTGAATGGTCTAAACTGGTTATTTCCCTATATCTTTACATTTGCTACTCGATGACCTCTCTACTTACATATGAAACATAAGCCCTCGCACATCAAAGTTAGTTCCTTACAATCCTTACTGATATGTCTGGTTTTACCACATAAAAAGCATAAACCTAAAGTCCATTTACACTCTAAGATGTCTTATAGTTTGAAGCAGCAAATGCATCTAACTAGCACTGGCATAGGTAAATGAGTTAGTACTGAAGCTAGCCACATAACTAGCTTAGGTGGTGCATAAGGTGGTCGTTGCCCTCTTTTATCATAATACCTTGGTTTGGTTTGTTAAACCTCTTCGATGGTCCATAACTCAACATGGGTCTCTTAACAAGGGCCTTCGTCTCTTTGCAGGCCAGTAACTCCTCTTTTCTTTTCATACCCTACTCTAGGCTTTTAGCTATCTCTATTGTCTCAACATAAGTAGTGCCTTTGAACCTTACCATTCTCTCTTCCAGTTCGGGCTCCAACCCAATGGTAAATAGTTTGGCATATGATCTCTCATCCCTTCTGATCAATTCTAGCAAGAAATAGGTTAAGTAATTCAACTCTACCTCAGACTTAGATACTGTCCTATTACCTTGCTATAGGGTCTGATAAGTGAGCTCCATCTATTCCATAGTATAGTCGAGGAAGAACTTATTAAAGAACATTTGTTTGAACCCTTCCCAAATAATAGGACTAGTTACGTCCCTAATAATCCTAGGAACATTCTCCTACCATTGAGCTATAGACCCTTCCAAAAAGAACATGACATAGGTTACCTTTTTGTTCTCTAGTACCTATGCCATGACAAATGATTTCTCTACCTCAATAATCCATACTTCAACTTCTACCAGGTCATTAGGCTTAGCTTAGAAGTCATGTGTCATCTTCATAAATAGATTAAAAGTGCTTCCACAAATGTGTACCTATACCAACATCCATAACAGCCTGCCTCTCTATTTCTACACTCACTTGAATCACCTGCATATCCCTTTGAATTTGCTATTGTTGTTGCACTAACACCTCAATCATCATATTCAGATTATTCAAAACCTAGACAACTGTCACAGTATTTTACCATTGACCTTAGTTATGCTGAGGCTAGGTTTGGTTAGGGGTAGGCATGCTCTACGAAAGACAGGTTTACTCTTGGCCCTGATTTTACTAAACCTAAGGCTAGCTAAGGATAAGTTAGCCCTAGGCAGGTGGTGGCTATATCTACCCTTATAGTGGCAAGGTCATTTCAGTTTGGTTTAGTAAAGGGATGTGGTTAAGGTTGATGTCTTTACCACCCTAAGGATGAGAGGAAGAGCTGGAAGTAGTACCATATCTAGGCATGCTACAAGAAGAAACACATGAAATACTTGAGAGGAAAGAATTACTAAGAACATAAGACAGAAGAATCAACTTCAATCACAAGTATTAGCATAACTTTACATGCTACCCGTCCAAACCTTACAATCATGTTATAATACTTTAATCCTCATCTTATTTCTACTAAGGTTCAGACCTAAACTATTTATGACAACCTATGGCTTTGATATCATTGAAGTTGTAACACTACAAAACCTAAGAAATCATAACCTGTCAAGTGTCACTATAGTCTTTTGACACATTAAACATCTAAGTTTAACCTGCTAGCATCTCCACATATTCAACAATCATCATTACCATGTAATATATCTACCACAAAATTTCATAGATGTCTTTAACATCCTCTATACACCAACATTATAGAATGATCAACACCTACATTATTTTAATAAATGAAAATATAGTTAAATTTATAATTCAACTACAACTATGATAAAAGAACTGAAGTATAGAAACTCAAACGTATCATATTCTCTATAATTGACAAATAACAAGTTACCAAAACCATTAACAAGAGAAGTCTCACGTGACTTCTCATGACCCAAAAATACAAACTAAAAGTAAATAACCAGCTGCCTGACAACATAGACCAATAAAGCTCTTAGTCCTATTCCAACTGTATAGAACCATCTCCATTGTCAAAATAATAATCATAATAATTAGTTGTATCCTCATAATAATCGAAACCATCATAATAATCCTCATTCTCTCCATAACCTATACATGCACCTAAAAAATAGAAATTTTGAAGAGGTAAGCAAAGCCTAGTACAAGATAGCAAACATACATGCGTGATCAAACAATTAATGCACATGCATATACATTATCTAGCTCATAAACACTACATATAGCAACAACAATTTCTTATCTTCAATTAGGCCTACCAGACAACACAATTTTGACATCTCGAAATTTGGAGTAGCTCATAACTCTAGCATACATACACACACACCTACACATACACACATGCATATATATAGATATATATATATATGTATATATGTATGCATACATAAAGGTATGGTAATAGGTCCTCCCTAATACGTTACGAATCAAGGAACACTTAAAAACTACTCAAATCATTTCAAAATGAGATTCAAATCATTTCAAAATGAGATTACAATCATGATAACATCGCACTAAGATAATTAGGGTACCACCCTAAAGTCTAATCCTCCCAATCCCTTGGGCCTAGCCATGCACAAGCAACACACTTCCTTTAGGTTGGATATTTATTAAGTCCATTTAACAAATACTAATCTTATATACATAAACAACATACAATACCCTATACTTGATTAAATAGTTAGCTCAGATTCTAAAATATGTCTCAAACTTGTTCACATTAGAATAACACATCTTACTTAGTTTCTAAGTCCATCTAACATCATCTTTTAACTCAATAACACAACCCTCCCTCACTTGCAACTTATGTCACTTAAGGAACCTAAGATCTCTAAGAGGATAAGTTGATTTATGAAGTGTTCGAGGTAATGATTCATGTTTAGAAATGTTTTTAAATGGATTTAGAATGGAAAAACAAGCCTGAAAAATATCTGGGAACCACAAGGAGCTTGCTGTTCGGACGTTACATCACATGGCATCCAAATGCCAAAGATTTGGAAGCATTCTATTCCCTGGCATTTGGACGCTGATGGGGTGATGTACAAACACTAGCTACAATTAGCAAAATTCTACAAGCTACAGCAATGACTCACCACCACTCCTTCAACCCCCTTCTACTAAATCTCAAAAACCACCATCCCCTTATGTTTTCCAACCAATAACCTAACCCTACACTTCTTAAAACATCCACCAAACTCAATTTTTACAATCAAATCTTATCCAAACTCTAAGATCCAATAACGCATTAATGAAACAACAACACACAAATAGTCTAGGTTATGATTCTTACCATTAAGATCCGAAATCCTTGCTTCTAACACCTAAAATCCGCTGTAGGACTCTCGACAAACTACCCAAAATTCGTTTTTCATAGTACCCTATAGAGAAAAATGAATTTATATTGGAATTTAATTAAGAACTCATTAGAAAAGTGACCCTATGACTTATTATTCCCTCTTGTAATCAGATCTTATCGATACACATTGAATTCTTCCCTTAGATAGAGTCTCACATAGGAACCGTAAAGCACAAAGGTTGTACGTAAGGTGTATATTTGCAAAAAAGGTTTTCCAAACTCCAAGGCAACCTTTTATACTTAGGGTTCATAGAATTTTTCCATGCTCGAAATGCCCTTACCTATTGTCAATAATGCTACCTATGGCCTTAATATGAAAATACAAGTTATTTACCATTTTCTCTTATTATTTTTCCACTTTATTCAGGTTTTAGATCTTCACTTACAAGAAAAAACTTTCACTCAATAAATTATTGTAATGCATAAACATAATTTTCTTTTACAATAGTATATGATAGTTACATTCATATACTGACTCTAGTTAGAAGATAAAAATTTTTTCTTTACTCAACAAAATGATAAATTTACTAAAATAAGTAAACTAAGACTACACCATATAAGCTCGGCATTGTTTTATCATAAGAATCCCATCAAATCATTTATAATAGTATCATCCACATTACTACATAATACAACAATTCTATTACAGACCGTTCATTACATTATAAATAACACTGAATCACCCTAAGCTTAAGACTTAAGCTAAATTTATAGTAAATTACACATACTTTGATTGAGCTAAAACCTTAATGTAAACACATAAATCAAAAGATACCGATCCTTTATGGACAAGAGATGAATTTTCCCACACTTACCAAAACAATGTACCAAAATGTCAAAGCTACGAAGCCCTAATTGCTCAATACAAAACTAGCTATTAGAGGAAAAAGAAAAAAATATAACTAAACTCAACAAAATCATTGATTATCAAATTAAAGGCCAACCTTATACCATTGTTTTTCATCATCTCCATGACCCACCCTAACTACTTAACCAACAAAACCTAAACATAGTCATATAGGAAGTATGATTAAAAAAAAAAAACTTTTATTAATGTATCTATTTAAAATAACGAAATTACATACATACCTTAGTGGTGAAGTGGAGGTTGTAGGTTATATTACTCTAGTGATAAGCATAGTAGATTGTCCGTTCATAGTCAAGAGGAGGTGCCATAAAAAAAATAAAAAGAAGTAAGAGAGAGAGAGAGAGAGAGAGAGAGAATCAAAATATTCTTTTAGAGAGAGAATCATAAAGAAATAATTGTAGAGATTGTAAGTTACATTATACCGATGGTAACCACGGTGGATTCTTTGATGCAAATTCACAAACAGGCAGCGAACACAAACCATGAATGGGTATTCAATGTTTGAGTAGGATGAGGAATAGGAAGTGGAATGGGGTTTTGACTATAAATATGTATGGATATCACGCACCAAGACACAAATACAATCAGGGGGTTAAACTCAGAATAAGGTCCAATATGATTTACAAACACTAAATGTAACTCAGGTTTCAAATGAGAGGTTAAATGCGACTCATTAACTCACTCAAATAAAGGGTCACCATATTCTTAAGGTCAAGAAAGATTAGAACACAAGAAAGATTAGAGAGTTAATCAACACTCAATAATCCGAAATGCAAGCTTGAAGAGCTTCAAGAAAATCCATACTTAAAAGAGGAATGTTCAAGTGTGATCTCTATCTATATATTCTTCCCAATTCTACTTGGCTAATTACAAAAGTTGCTATTTATAGTAAATTATAAAACCATAGTGGCAAAAGCTATAAATAATATACAAGGCCTTTAAACCCTAAAGAATGGCCTACAATTGAAATAAGGAAAATATTTATAAAGTATACAAAACTGTACATTTAACAGAGTAGTCGGCATGCAGTCATCCGAGTTATCTCTGAGATTGGACCCGAGTAGGAGCCGGTTGGCAGTTGAATGTCTAAGTTGAGATGGGATGTTTGGAAGTCTTATTATGGTTGGCCAAGCTCTTAGTGAGGTCAGCCTACAATTGCTATACTCATAGATTACTTGATATTAGCTTTTTCATAAGCCGTTATTCAGCCTTAAGACCTCGGCCGTTTGGTCTCTTGTCTTCTCAGTAGACAACAGATCTGATACTGAATAGTTTCTCTTCCTCCCTTCGGCTCTCGGGTATTAGTTCAACCTCAGCAAGAGTAGGTTAGCCTTGGTTTTGTATAGGTTGACCTTGGGTTAGAAGAAGTTGGCTTAAGCTTCTAATAAGTTGACCTTAACATCCAACAAGTCAATCTCGGCCTAAGGACCATTATAGACTGATTTCTATCATTATTGTTCTTAGGTTGTAGACCTATTCTTCTAGAGAGAGAGAGAAAGAGAGAAGGGTTGTTAGTATATTTTTTTAGAGAGAGAAAGGGGTATTGATAGAATAGGGTTTTTTCATTTGGCAAACTTATTGTTAATTTATTTTTAATTTAGCTACCCTTTTGGTAAACCATTGAAACTTTAGTGAACGTTATCAATATTTAATATTTCCTAACATATAATAAATGTAACCAGGTGATAAGAGGATTAGTAATGTTTAAAAAAATGCAAACATTACCCATAATTAAAATTCTTGTAGTGGAAATATTTAACCTACTTTTCTAAGATTGTAAGGTTATGACAAATTCAATAACTAAAGTTCAACAATGTCATAAAAATAAACTTATGAATCATTCCTCTTAATCCCTTAATTATCTATAAGCTAAATGCTTCGTTAAGATCTCACACTTAACACCCCAATCCTCAAAAAGGGTCTCATAACACTCAAGATAAAATAAAATAAAGAATAATAAAATAAGAACATATTGCTAAATAGATTTCTATTATGAAAGGTGACACGATAAATAATAAAAGTTATCAGGGGTTAACTTTGGGAATACATTGAAATCCTATCCTAACCTTCGCACAAAAACACTCCTTTTCTATTCAAGAGTCTCATGTAGACTCCTTCATATTGCAAAGTTGGAATTTCAGTTGTAGCAAACTCAATAGACCTTAAAGGTAAGGCTTAAATTCCATAAGACTTTATCAGTTTTCGTCGAACTCATAAGTCTAATTCTAATTCTAATGGTAATGTAAAAAGAAGGTGTTAGTGAAGTTTAAACCTGCAAGTCTAATCATAACCCTAGAAGAATTCATTAGTAGGTGTCATATCAATTGTTGATTATTAGCATTAGATTGAATCTAAAGAGCGTAATTCTAATTGTCAAGGTTTTGGCATTTGATTTGTTGAGAAGCAAACAAAGGATTGTTTTAGGGTTTCTTCAAGTTGTAAGATAGCATATTCTTTCCTTCCTAATCTTTAATCTTTTGTAAAATTTGTAGTGTGGTTGTATTGTAAAGATGTTTAATGCAAGTTTTGATAAAGTAAATTGAGGGATTAGGGTTTCATTAGAGTGAAGTTAAGTTAGGGAATTAGAACATAAGTTGAAAGTTATGTTCTTAATAGAAAAGGAGAAATAATTTCAAAATAGTAAGATCACATTATATATTCACAGGCGTGATCTTGACTGTGATCTTTATTGATGTATTGGGGGTAAAGTTGCACATGGATTGAAGGAAAAAGTGGCCAAGAGAATCACAACCAAAGTTCATGACCGTGATCAAGGAAAGAGAATCACAGCCAAAATTCACAACCGTAATTCATGGACATAAACTTGTTACTCATTAATAATAAAGGATCATGAGTGAGATTCCTAACCACGATTCTCATAGTTGTTTCCTTTCATTTTTCTTAACCTTAGTTTAGTTATTTTTGGCCTAGAAATCTTATCTAGGACTATTAGTAATCCTATAGAAAGTTGTAAAAGTTTACTAAGGTATTCTTATCCTTCATTTTCTTTACATATTACTTTTAAAACTAGTTACAATTAGGTTATTTCAGCAAATATAGGTACGTGATACTAGTGTGTTATATGTGATTGCTAGGTTAGAATTTATACATGTATACATACAAACATACATATATATAGACACATACACATACGCTTAACTTGATTAACTAGATATTCGGCCTTAATAATCCTTACTTATTGCTTGTGTTTAACTCATTTTAAGGGGCCTAGAGTGGTAGATACCTATGAGGCAACCTTGAGTTTCCATGCAATATATTGTCTCTAGTGGAAACTCGAATGAAAATAATCTAAGGTAGATTTAAGTTGTTATAGAAGAACTCGAAGTGGTCTAACATTAGGTTGTATAGAGACTTGAGAAGGCATGCCCAAACGCTAGTGATGATACAAATTATGATATGAAAAGGGTCATGAGGACCTTCACTATGTATTATATGACTAGCTAAAACAAAGATAATAAAATGTTGTGTAGCTTATTTATTATGCATTGGATGCATGTGTATAACTTATCCGTTCACATTTATGTGTAGGTTTGTTATGTACTAAGCTTCGGTTTACCTTTCTTTTTCCTATAGCTACAGGATAAAATGATGGTTTTGAAGATTTTGCTAGTTATGACTATTAAGCTAGTTGTAAAAGTTATGCTAGTTGTGAGGATTGTGGAGATAGCTACTTTTATGATGATATTTATGCTAACAATTACTATTATGATCATTATCTCCAATATTAGGAGTTATTACTTATTTTCAATTCAATAATTATTGTGAGACAATATTGTAAATTTACAATATGTTACCATAAGATGAATTTCAAGGGTTGTAGATTTTTGTTACTTTTAATTTGAAGTATTTATGAAAGACATTTGAATAGTTGTAACTAGAATTCAACATTTAACAATGTCAATAGATGTTAATTACTTGAGAATTAGAGATTTCTAATTGTAGATTACAACCTGACACATATTAATAGTAAGTAGGGCCACATGGCGGTCTACGGTGTCATAATTCTGGAGCATTACAAGTCTTACTTTATTTATTTGCACAAAATATTACTAATGGATAAACTAGAGACCTAGTGGATAGTATATCCTCCTCTTGATAAGGGCATGCATTAATTGGATGTAATAAAACATGGTTATGAATTAATAATCTAAGCTTATACATAAATAAACACATGAACCAACAAACTTTCACTAATTGTTCTTTTTCAATGACAACCAACTGTATAGATCATTATCTAATTTGGTTTGAGTCCATTAAAGATGTATTATATATCATTTTGATCGTTATGGAGTTATATGGAATGAAATTTAAGTTTCACAACTATTATAATATTGTAGCCCTTATGAGCATAACTTATGAAATATAATACATGTAGATGATAAGTACTTATGAAACATATCTTTTTGCATAGGTTCTAGTATACTTAGAAATGCAACGATCTTTGACATGAATAAGGATTTGAGATTGAGTACTTAAATGAAGATAACTTGTCATAATCCTAAAGGAAGCCTAGTAAAATTGTCTAAAATTTTCATATCATGTGTACAGCCATGATTTGAAAATCGTCTTACAAGTCAAAAGATTGCAAGACTCTAAACAATTAGTCACTAATTTTTTTAATTCTTAATTTAATTAACTTACTACAACATATATATGACTATGGATATCCAATAAGTTACAATCCATCAGAACCGTAGAAAATCAATATCTTCTACTAAATGAAAAGATTAGGTACTAAATTTTCAAAACTCAAACTTATGAAAGTAAAAAAATCTTACTATAGCATTAATAATTATATGTAATATTTCAAACCATTTACACAATCTATCCTCAGATTGTAACTTTTAAATACCTTGACACTACTACTCAACAATCGGCTCTTAGTCCATGCCCGATTATTAAGCAACCTACAAGAAAAAACTATTGGGAATAAGCTATAAGAGCTTAGTGAGTTATCCCTCATGCTATACCAGCAAACAAGTTATCAAACAGTTTATTACCAAACATATGAATGCACGAACAAGTAGTATGCCAAACAATATATATGTAGTTAACCGGTGTTGCATACAACATCATATTTAACGCCCTCCGAAGTAAGGGTTAAAGATACATCGACACCAATCACAACCAGACTCTAGCAACTAGGTTTTCAACCATATATAAATATATATAGAAATTCTCTATTTCATAAAATAGGTTCCTATGTCCAATAGTCAATAGGATACAAATATCTAGGTCTAGCTGTGAGGTAGCCTCCGTACTCCACGCTCATACCTTACAGTGGTGGTCTCTAGATGAGACCTCCAACCACCCACAATTAGCGTCTCCGACGCCAATAAAACCCACAAGCCAAGGGTAGGGTCTTGTTATACTAGTGCTCTTACACTATACTAATCAAATCATGTAGGAATTCATCCCTCAAAGACCCTTTATTACCAATCATGTGAGGTGATGGCCAGAACATTATATGCAATGTTTGTGCTTTATGCATGATCTATTTAATTTTAGTTAAGTCAAACATGATTAAGTCAACTTGTGAGGTGATCAACAAATAGCAACAAACCATTCAATTATACAGTAATAAATCAAGCAATCAATTACTCAGTTATAATGTTTCACAATATTTTACACAATACACAACCAGTATTCAAACACATGCATAACCCATACCCTCATACATCAAATTATTAATATTTACTTTAGGTGCATTAATTATGATCACAAAACAACTATAGAGTCATCAGAAGTACTCACTTGGTCATTGAGTCTATCAACGATCATAATAGTCCACTTGGTAAATTAGTATCCGTATTGGGATCACTTCACATTTAGGAAATATGAAAAGTAATAAGTTTAGGATTGAAATATCTAAACTAGAATGCTAAGTCATTCTGTTTACTTAACTTAGTTATTGATTTGAGTAAAATTGTCAATTCGAGCATTTTATTGAATCATATATAATTTTTTCAATCTAACTCAAATCTTTATAAACTTATAGTCTATTTCGATCATTTTCAAACATACTTTCTCGTAACGAGATTCACTTTAGACGTTATAACTCGCAATTTGAACTGTAATATAAAAATATCATAAAATTCGTTATTTTGACTTAAAATGTTTTAAAATGTCAAATTAGACTTTTCTTAGTATAATTATGAATTAATAATTATTTGTATCATATATTTTTTATAATTTTCTTATTTTATGTATATTTTACTATAATTACTTCTTTTTACTTATTTTTGGGGTTTAATATTTATTAATTCGAATTATTCTACTTTATTATTTTTCTACTTAATTAATATTTATTATTATTAATCACAAAAATTACTTAATTTATATATATATGATAATGTGTTAGCACGTGAGAGTGCTACATATCATACTTACACATTTTTCATAATTTTCCTATTTTATGGTATAATTATATATATAAATGCTTATTATTATATTTCATTAAATTTTATAATTTACTTAATTATTATCCTTTTGATAATTTACGGTAGTTATGTATATATATATATATATATAGTTATTAACTTACTTAATTTATTAAATTAATATTATAATCTATTGTATATACTATTTACACACACTCATATTTTTACGTATATGTTGCTATTCATATACGTATATTTATTTGTATTATATACTTTATATAATTAAATTATTCTAATTTTACTTATACATTATGTAGAAGTATAATATACACTTATTTATACTTTTTATACTTATGTACCTATACGGTTTTACTATACATGTATATATATACTAAAACACAAAATATTGTTAATAATAATATATATAAATCTTCACGTCTAGCAATATACATATACTATATATATAAAAATTCTTATACTTTGAAAATAATAAGTATATATACATATATTTACTATATACGTATACATATATATACCCCATATAGTAAAAATAATAATAATTACATATATATACATAATCACACATATATACATAAATAATTAAATAAAATACTAAATATATATACATGTATATAAAGGAAATACCTAGTACATATATATTTACTATAAGTATATACATACATATGGTATATACTAAAATACTAAATATACATATATATATAATACACACAAATACATATGTACAAACATACATGAATAGGAAAATACATATTATATATCTCACTATTTATACCTATATACATATACCGTACATTATACATAATAATATATATATACATGCCTATATACATTTGTATATACACAAATAAGTAACATATCTAATACATATGTATACATCTATTCATACGTACATATATGTACATGTAAATAAATAAGTAAACAAATACTTAGTATATATGTACATACTATATGATATTTATATATGTATAAAAAAATTAAATAAATACTTATCTAATTGTTTTAATAAAAAAATTTCCTTGATCTTCTCCTTCTTCTTCTTAGCTTTTGGCCTTTGATTTTTTTTTTTCCTTTTCCCTTTCAATTTGTGTGTGTACTTTATGTATTTGCTTTTGTTTCTTTTTCTAACTTGCAGGTTTTTTTCTCCAAGCTTTCAGGTGAAAAGAAACAGCAAAATGAGAGCTTAAAAACAAAACAAAAAAGAAAAGAAAATCTTAGCTTTTGATTTTGTATTACAATTTCCCAACACTTGGATGGATCAAAATTAATCACGTAGGCTATTATTCTAGCAAAAAAATTTCACGTAGAGAAGAAAAGAAAATAAGAAGAAGGAAAGAGAAAAGAAAAAGAAAGAAAAAGGAAAAAAATAATTAAAATAATTATATGTAATTTTTCCAAACGTAAAAATAATAAAAATATAATTTATAAATAAATTTTTAAATTTTATGAAAATTTATCAATTCAGTTGGTACCTGTTATAATTATAATTTTTATAAGTTATCATAACATTTTTGTTGAAAGTTTTACGCAATTTCACAATTTAGTCAATAATTATAATTAACTACAATTATATCACTCTTAAGAAATATTTATTCATTTTATGAACTTAAAGTTATAGTTTTAAGAGTTCGATTAAGTTTGGGTTCGATTTCAAGTATTTGCGCGTACATCGAGTTTAGGGTTTTAGTACACAATTTAAGTTTCAATTAGTTTCTAGGGTTTTTACTACTTATAATATATTTAAATTTATAATTTATTAAATTTTTATCTTACTTAGTTTTAATGACTCATGAAATGATCTACAATATTAGGATTCAATTATACTCTTAAATAGCTAAATTTATAAAGTTTACATAACTAATTTACTAAAATGTTGTTTTATTTGAATTGAAAAATAAAAGATTACCTTCAATAAAATCTTAACAATTATGAAAATCTCGACTGTTGATAAGGGGGGAAAAGAAAGAAGAAAGCCTTAGCTCTACACGTTATGTAATTTGGGTCCAAGATTGTAGTGTACATCTAAAGTGATTGCTCTTGCTCGTGTTGTTACTTCCTTTAAAGTGAATCTATGCTCCTGACTTGGTGTCACTGTTGATATTTTAGATTTCAAAGCTAAAATAATTGAAAAATTATCTTAACGTCATCACATGTTGCAATAACTTCAAATTCAAACACATTAATTCATTTTCTCTTTCCAAACATAATATAAATAATAACTTTACTTTCACCTTTACAAAGGTGAGTTTGTGACACCCTATATTTTTAAGATATTATATTTGAAAGCATAGGTCGATAATCTTATAATTAAGCTAAAATTTCATGGTAGTGAAGGAAATCATCTAGGTAAACAATTAAAGTTTAGATGGTAAAACAGCTAGATAACCAGGTGGAGGAAACTTTTAGTGTCAAGTACATTTTTTGGAAGAAGGGAAAAAGAAAATCAAACTAACAACAAAACGTACTTACATCAAGCAATATAAAATATCAAATGAGAAAACTTCTCTCACTCTCCACCTTTCTTCATCAATCCTTTAAATCTAGCATATTCTTCTAAGAAATATCTCGCGTTCAACTTTTGGGAGAATGATCAACAACAATAGGTAAGTAAAAACCAATAGGTTTAAATTAGCGTTTTAGAAAAATGCCTAAGTTCATCTTACCTAAATGAAAAAAAAAAAATACTTGAGTACAATGCTAGCTAGGGTGGTCCAAGGGTCAAAAGTGAGCTTTTGGTAATATGGGTTAAGTGGTTGAAGGAGTAGCCATGTCTAGCTTTTCCAACAAAATGGTGGCTGAAGTTGGTGGTAGGAGAAGCATACACTAGAGAGGTAAAATGAGGTCTGAAATTGTAAATTTGACAAAAAAAAAAAAGCATTTAGCCACATTAGAAAATTCTAAGAAAATGTATTTTTAGCTTATTTTTTGTGTAGACTATAATGGTTAATTTCTTTTTATTCAACATTCATAAAAAACGTATATGGTTCTTAAGAAACACATCTATTTAGAATTGAATTCAAGGTCATTTTTGGAAACCATATTGATATAGTTTCAATATATATAGACTCTATGCATGCACTAAATTTTAAGTACTAATTGTCCTAAGTTTTAGGGCAATTATAATTTTTATTATAATTGTTTTTTGTTCCACCTTGTTTTAATGATACTTGAAATCTTGCTTTCTTAAGGACTTATCTAATGCATTCAAGTTAGGTAAGATTTTGTATAATCAAGGATAACGTTAGAACTTCATAATTATGATTTTAGTAGTTACTAGATTAATTAGGTGAAATCCAATTAGTTATCAGCTAACTTAGCAAAGTATAATTGATTTTTACAATCAGTTGGGTGATTACATGATATCAACTCGATGTCTAATAAAATACATGTTAGCTAAATGTTTGGTGGTTCTATACTGATTGAAAATCCCACCTTATTATGGACTTGTTTACATGATTATATATTACATAAAGGCTAAAAAAATGTTAGTAAACAAAGGATATCTAATAATTCGTTAGATACAATTAGGTTTAGATCATAACTCCATCTATGTAGCCCTTGACATAAAGAGTGTAACAATATAAAATCTATTAATAAGGGATAAGATTGAATATGATATAGCAATTTGAAGTCAATAGCGATACTTGACAAATAGAGTGTACTTACATATCCGTATTTAAATCGAAATAGGTTCTAGTGAGTTTTGCTTATGTTTTGAGTAGGGGAACATAAATGCACCAAGTCAGAGGAAAGCCATGATTAGGTGAGCATCTAGGATCCTTTATTGATTGATAAATGTGGTTTTGTTCTATGGGGTTGCTTCTAAATACTTGATCATTAGTTCTAAGTTGATTATGGATTAGAAAGATGCAATAATAAATAGGTGATGGGATTTTATGAGGAAAGCTTTAGTGTCGACAATCGATAAGTTGATTAGTTCAATGAAGCTTTTGGACATCTATTTTCATTATGGATAAAGTCACTAGAAGTATCCAAACTTTCATATATATTTTTTATCTTAGTACTTAAGCTTTAAATTTATTCATTTAATACCCTAACTTTTTAAATGAAATAAATTAGTTTTTTTGTTATAACGGCCATTATAAAGAATATTTACTTGTTTCATTTTAAAAGGTTCAAGTGCCAATATGAAATAAAAATAAATAAAGTTTGAGCACTAAAATAAATATTAATGTAATTATATTATTATTCTACTATTTTATATTAACAGCCGTTATAACAGAGATACTAATTTATCTTATTTAAAAAGTTAAAGTATTAAAATGAATAAGTTTAAAGTTTAGGTAATAAAACAAAAAAAAATATAAAAGTTTAAATACTCATATTAACTTTATCCCATTTTCATTAGATTTCACTTAAGTATAATCCTATGTGTAACCTTCATCAATATTGATTAGATGTGTGAATGATGCTTAGCTATTGTTAGGTTTCTATATCGATGTTTCAAATAAGAGTAATTTGTGATTAGTTGAATTGAGTAGCGCTCAAGTAATTCATTATATGTGATTAATTGCCATTAAATGTTGCTTAGTTATCTTACTTTTGGATTACATTCTAATTATGATAATTCAATAACTATGGATATAAATTACCTCTTGTTTCGTCGGTTGGCTTAGTTAATTGCTTTGTAATTGCATGATTCCATTCATGGCATGGCATGACATAAAAGGACCAACTGGTCAAGTTTCCAATACTTGCATTTTAAGATAGGTGCTCGATTTGAAAGCTCAATTTTCACCATATAAATTGCATTTGCTTAGTATAAAGTTGTCTTATGTTGCTCTTTAATCACCTGATTTTTTGTTCAGTGTAGAGCTACCAATGTAGTTCTCTAATTGCTTAGTTTAAGCTGCCTTATAATACGTAGATTAGCATGATACCTCTGTGTTGCACAATAGCAAACTTGTACTTGAATTTCAATTATGCCTTTGGATATAAGACTTGCCATTACAATATTGTTATGCAAGATTGGTAACTATTGTTGGCTTACTGTTGTTGTTATGTTACACTTTTTTTTTCCTTCTTTTTAATTTACTCACTTAGCCCTGCATATGAGCTAAGGGGTTAGTTTTTGTAACCTTAGGTAATGAAGAGCAAGTTTAAAGAAGGATTCCAGATATTGAGAAGCAAAGTGCATTGAAGTCATTTTAATGTAATGATCATGATTTTGGTCCTTATATGTATACATAACATTTTGTATCATTAAGTTTAGTGTTAGGGTTTCCTTTTATAAATGAGTAATTTGTAAATTTATGAGATCATCTTAAAGGTGTATGTAAGTTTAGTAGTAAGCATAACCTTAACACAAGTCCTGAAACTCAAAAGTGATGTTTCAAGGTAATCACAAGTAAAGTAAGCAGATGAAAGGGGTAGAAACTTTCTTGATACACAAAAGCTTGTGAGCTAAGATGCCACTTTATGATTTGTTATATTTGATAAGAGAAATGATGCTATTAAAGTGAGAATTATATGTTTGCGAATTAAGATAAGTATTAGGTCTATCTAAAGGCTAATTGCTTCTGTATATGTACATATATCATCTTATTTGAGGCAAGTGGTCATAAGGATGACTATCAAAATGTTATTTAGGGCAAGTGATTACAAGGATGACTATTTGAATGGTTGTAGGATGATGTGTGATTAGTAGTAACTATATGACTAAGTCAAGTGTCTTAGACACACTAACTAAAAATTCAAACATGTGATTTTATGATGAATCATTTAGCTTATGGAAAGTATGAGAACATGGAAGAATTAGATATAAGTTCAAAATTTGAATAGCTCTCCTTAATTCAAGAATGATATGGCATCTCGCTTTTTAGGTACCTTGATTGTATAAGTTAAATTTGATAACTAGAGGGCAAGGCATTATAGTGTTAATTATTAGTGTTTGAATTTTATATATTTTTCAATAACCAATAACTTATAATAACTTATCTAATATACTAACCGGTGAAAATCTATACAAAAGTTTTTGAAGGAAAGGGCACTTTCACCTTCCACTAGAGATGCTTAGTAAAGAGCACAAAAAATGGGTAAAATATATATGTTAAAAAATGCAAAACCAAAAGTAAGCTATAAAGGCCAACACCTATCTTCCTAAATTTTCATCGTTTGCCAGAGTATGTTGTCTTGTATTTATTGTTAATCTTGTAACTTGTCTTGTGCATTAACGATTAGTGTTATATCCATGTCATTATCTTTTATTTGTAAACTTTATTGGAAATGGTAAGAGTACTCCTTCTCTCTCCTATCAAAATATTTGGATATGTATTGTTAAGCTTTCTATAACTCTATAGGCTTTTATGTATAGATGGATCTGGCTAAGCCTAAATCTCTAGAAGCTTTCTAAAATGAGCCCATGACTTTTGAAAAAAGCTAAAGAAAACTTTATATGGTAAAGGTTATTCACATGCTAGATAATTAAGGTGAGACTAGACAAAGCATTACTACGGCGATTCTTATTTAAAACATCCAAGTCAAATCTTTAAAAGATCCTTAGAATTAGGCCTAGCTCCCTAATCTCTAGCACTAGTTTAAGAAGTCACTTCATGACATTAAATTGGCTAAAAGACTTAATTACCTAAATTGTCTTCTACACTATTTCACATTAAATTTTATTTTAAATACATAATTTTAGATTGGCTTCAAAATACCATTTTTTATATCATAGACATTTTCGTCACCTTGTATACACTCGAAATTAGTCAATTTCTCCTTCCCCCCTCTCCCCAATATTTCTAGTTCTTTTGTTTATTTTTTAAAATTCTGTATTATATTATCTAATTAAGTTTCTTTAAAAGTATTATTAAATTAAATTAATTGTTATGGATCATTGAGAAATTGACTTGTCTTCCTAAAATATATAGTATTGCAAATAGTGATGAGACACATGTTATAAGTTTGTTAAAAACTAAAATAGATGTCATGGGTTTGGAAAAGTATTAAAGCATAGACCTTTGCTTTTATAATTTTTCCTTTTTTTTTTGTTGGTCTTAGCATTTTTATTCTTTTAAGTTTTCAAAAAGAAAAAAGAAGAAAGATCACGATCAAAGCATGCAACAATGAATGGTACTAATGCTAAGGGTTGTAAGTTCTCTACTTCCTGTATAAGTAGGGTTTAGGGTTAAATTCGATTTTGGGCTTTATGCTAAATAATAGGTTTGACTTTTGGGGCTAAGATGATAGGGCTTAAAGAGTTGTGTCCAAGTGTCCCAGATAATCAAATGAGATTTGATACTATAAACCCTGTAAATTTTACATTTTAAGCTAAAAATTGAATTTGAAGAACCAATGATATTCCTTAGGCTCAATCAAACCAAAGAGATCAAAATCGACAAAATTTTAAATCGGAACCTCAAAGACAAACTTGAAAAAACCCTAGAAATAAAGTTCTATAAACCCTAGTTACATACAAAAACTCTAAACCAAATTACGTATGACCATAAATTAAAATTTTAGATTAAATAGAAACTCTACCCCAAACCTTAGAATTGTAAAACTTTATATTAAACTTCAAATGCAATAAAAACCCTAAATTAAAATATTTAACTTGAATTATGTAAATCATATAAACTCAATAACGAATCATATGAGATATCTACAAATGATAACGATCATTCAAATTAAGTTAATTAAGGTAATAAATTGACGAGATTACTAATTTAGCCCAAACAATACATTTTCTCTTAAAGTAAAGCTAATATCATAACTATACCTTCAAAGCCCTCAAACCCTCATAAAACCCTAAACGTGGGAAGCCCTAAAATAAATTGAAAACTCTAAGTTAGTGTCAAAAGCTTTAATTAAAATATAATTATATAATCACATCATTAAGTAATTACTAATAATTTACTAAATTACTAGAACAGCCTTAATTTGCCTTATAAAATCATAATCAATTTGTGATAATCAATTCCAACCCTTAGAAATCCTAAATTAATTAGATAAAATGATACGATAGGCATGATTAATTTAATTAAATATGAAAAACCCTAAACCGTATCTAATTATGGTCGTCTATACTATTAATTACAGTTGTAAGTTTAAATTGCATTCTAATCATCTACATGCATTTGTGCATTATAATTAGCTAAAGATAATCACAATTAATTATATAGGACAAGATAATTGATTTGGAAAACAAGGGACTACTCACCTTTAGTAGACAAATCATTACCTCAATTGGCAAAAATCTTAAAAAGTAAATTAGTCCCCACCCATGCTTATATCATCTAACCAAGAATGGAAGAGATTTATTTCCCATTATACCCACTCATAATCAATCCTTTCTTTGATCCCTCCATCTGCATTTTACTCCATCTTCTTCTCTAGAATAAACCATAGAAATAGTCCTTAAACATACAATCCAAAAACAAAAGAAAAACAAGAAGGAAGGAAACAAAACTAAGCTCCTTAGACCGGTTGCACACCCGAACGTCCTGAGCTATAACTCCCTATCACCATCTTCAAACGACACAAAATCACTTACATTTGAATCCTCTTTCTTGCCAACAAACATTCTTGATCAAAAGAGTTTGTTTGATTTGCCAAAAACAAAGGGAAAAAAGACCTTTTGAATTTCCACTAAAGTAAACTTGTACCTTTTTAACTTTCTTTCCAATTTGATTTATGAGCATGGTTCTTAAGCTTAAAAACTAAGGAAAAAATTATTTAAATGTCACCTTTGTTTACCATTTTTACATGCCTATACATATGCATTTTCTTAGATTTTTAGTATAGTAAACATGTTATTGTAATTTAAAAGCACATAAGTTGTAATAAGATAACAACTCGAAGAAAAGTAGAAGAATCATCATCATATCTTCATTCTCATGCTAAGACCAAAACATATGTATGTATATCCCTGCTATATTTATGATTTCTTATGTTTATTTTGATAGGAAATTATTTTAGGTGCATGTTAGTGGTAATTTGATGCATATTTTAGCAAGTTAAGTATACAATGTGTAGAAAGCCTCGAGAAATCATCCTAAACCACCTCAAACATGTTGAACAACATGATATAAAGTGTTTATTAATTGGTTAATCACATGATTAATTAAAGATAATTAGGATTTAGAACTTAATCTTATAAGATAAGAGGTTAAATAAGGTATATAGTGAGTAGTTAAGCTTAAAATGGACATCAAGTTTAGAAAAACCCACTTGAGACCCGATAAACCATTAGTATCAGATCTGAAACACTAACTAAAATGGGTTATTTAGTGGACCCAATGGGATATTTGGTCAATTGGAATAAGTTAGGATCAAGTTTAGGATTCTAGAACGCAAATTAGGCCTAAACTAGCTTTGTTAGTAATTGGTGTCTTAGAAATATGATTAGAAGCCCAATAAATCAAAAGAATCAAATCTAAGTCATAATAGAAAATGGACTTATCTTAAGGTCTTTAGTGGGCTTAATTTCAAAATAATAACTAGAGTTGGGCTTAAGGCCCTACAATGCAAGATAAGCCCAAAAAACCATAAAAGAACCAAAAATAGAACCCATTAACTTACTGACAAGTCTAATTTCTAAATTAAAATGCTTATAAAATAAAATATAAAAGGTTCGTTAAGTCTAAAAGCCTATGAAGACCATCCCCTATAGTCCCATTAATAAGCTAAGACCCTAAACTATTAAAAAAGGCTCATTCAAGCCACAAGTATATTAAAGCCTAAATTGAAAAGTGATGGAATTTGGATAGAAATATAAACTTAAAATGCTTAAAGAAAAGCCCAAAAGGTTAAGTATAAGGCCCAAAACCTAAAATTAAGCTTAAACGCTAACGTAATCAAACTAATACTATTGACTAATGAATTTGTTTCACCCATTGTTATTATTATTATTATTATTATTATTATTATTATTATTATTATTATTATTATTATTATTATTATTATTATTATTATTATTATTATTATTATTATGTTTTAGGTAACTTAGTTTTTAATTCAAGAATCCCAAAGGGCAGGACAAGTAAGCAAGCAAACCAGGTAAGAAAGTTTCGATAAACTACTACTTGCTTGTATTTGATAATTTCTTGATGTTCAATAATTTCTTAATGTTCTATTACTTGCCCTTAGTAAGTTATTGAGTGACTAGTTGTTATGTATGTCAACATTTGTGTAATTGCCTTATTAATAATGGTAAGTTTAAATATGTAGCCAAAATAGTCAAATATACACGTCACATGTCTATGATCCGTTAGTTGCAGCCTATAACTTTTATAGCTTTGCCAAGTTTTCTTGAAAAATTTTCTAAAATACATTTTTGAAATGCTTTACAATTCAAAGAAACATTTATTAACTTAGTGAGTACTCATAACAATATCTTATGATATTTTACTTGTTGAGGCAAAGCTAGTAGACCATCTTCAAATGATTGATAGCAAAAAGCCTAAGTTGGGACTCACAAGGTTTAGCCTGTAAGGCATTGTATGGATATGTTGATAGTAAATCCATGGGGCACTGTATTGATTATTAATAGCGGATAACCTTAAATGGGATCTATCTAATTGATTAATATGGTATTCTCAACTAAAGTAATAGTCAAGTTCCATCTATTGGGACGATGCCCATAAACAACCTCATGCAGCTAAGGTGAGATACCTTGTGCAGTTAAGTATAGAGGATAATTAGCGTTTAGTAACTCATGACATCATTGAAATTTAATTATCCCATCTTATTGTTTGGTGGGTGATTCTAACTCTCTATAGTCTTGGTAAATTGTAAATTGTTAGATACCTTAATTACTAGTATAAATAAGTAAATGTAAGAAAAATGAATAAGTACTCTTAGAAACTTACTAGTTAGAGTCTTGCTACCTCTACTTGCAAGGTAATATTTATATCATAGTGCACACGTGATATGAAGATTTTAGGAAAAACTATCAAGCCCCCTTCTAGGGTTTTACAAATATGGTAGGTGTTATGCCCTAAAGCAGTAGAGTTGTAATAGTTTTGCTGTGTAAAACCATTTTATGATAGAAGCTGATCTTACAATTGCTATCATAAACCTAGTTTACACAAGATGTCTATAATAAACTCGCTTTAAAGTAAATAGTTTGTGAAATAATAAGATTATTTGCCTATGGAAATATGAAAAATACATACTAAGATTCTGATATCTTAAGTAATATTTACACGATTTAATAACCTAATCTTACTTAAGTAATATATTACTCAAAGATTCAAAAATAAGAACAAATACTTCAAAAGTATAACTGCTCATCAGTTTTATATCCTTACTCCCTAAAATCCAATAGTCTCTAACGTCAAGATAGTTATAATGTTACTTCCTAATTAGCACCTACAATATCATCTATAGAGATGTGAGCAATCAACTGTTTAGCAAGTTGAGACAAAGACATAAGATTATACATCATGCACAGGTAAGGTTATTAGCTAGTTATTTTAATGCAGTGTAACAAACAAATGCCATCGCACGATGTTATATAGTCTATTGTGAGATTAAAGAATTTACACTCACTCTAATCTAAGTTAAAAAGTTTAGCGTACATTCAACAACTTATGACCAAATATAAGCTTATGCAATTGAAACATTACTCTTCCCGTGATCACCTTCGAACCACTACCTTCACCCCTGTCTCAAACTCCTCTCATGTAACTTAGTTTGACTAAAGACGAAGAATGAACCATTATACTCCAGCGCTATCCCTTTTAAAGGGGTCAATATTTAGTCAGAGAATTTTAAGCATCTCTTTAATAGGTTGCACTGCATGTTTAGTTAAGATTGCATGTCATATATCGTTAATTCTAATTTATGGTGATCAATCAATAACACTCAATATTGATAATTACAATCTAAAGCTGCAAGCTAACATCATACAATTAAACTTCGAAACACATATACATAAACTTGTGCACAATCAAGCTATCTAACAAACACTATGAAGTATAATCTTAAGACTCCATGTATTATAAAACAGTATTCCGAAATACTGTTATGTATTGATCTCAAACTTACCTAGACTCTTCTACTTGCTCACTAAGGTACAATTTGTGATATTATGTTGCTATTAACCCTTATGATATGAATATCACTTTTTGTATTCATACAATCACTATATATAGGCTTTATTCTATAAATTTAGATTATTGTCTTAGTTTATACTTTTATATACTTAATTATTCTAGTTATAAGTGTCTTATGATTATTCTCATTTTTAGCTAGGTTATGATTTAACCTCTGATTTCATCTCTGTTTTAGCCTTTGTATGTGGTTTTAATTTAGCCTCTGAATGAGATTCTAATTCAACTCCTGATTTATACCTTGTTCATAATTCTGAAAATGCCTACTAACATATTCTACAAAGTCTGACTACCTCTAACTTGGGTAAAGGTAGTCTCTAATTCAAGTTCAAATCAACTTACCAACCTTGTCTCTAATTCAAGCTCTAAATTAGCTTCTAATATAGATATATTCTATATTTTCACATAATTTCCCATGGATTAGTTCAATATTTGAATATAAGTATAATATACAACTCAATACTCCTCTAGCTTAAACCAGCTATACTCAATTCTATTATTTAAGCACTTTACGTATATATTACAAATATCAACTCAGTTCTCTCAATGTTTTAACCTAATACTTCCAACACTACAAATTTACTCTTTCAACACTATTCAACATCATAACATGTCAAAATACTCACTAAAACAAACTCTAACTCAATGTCTTAAGAAATTATTAAGTTTATTTGGAAAAATAATCATTTAATAGGATTTTTAAGGACTAAAAATTGGATAAAAATATGGAAAATAATTTTCAAAAAAATCTTTTTATGGTAGTTTAATATACATCAAAGGTGTTTCACATAAAAAGTTTGATGTTGAAACAAAATCAATAAAGTTTTTGAAAACAAAAGCGAAATTGGCTTGATTTTAGCGATTTGTTAAAAGCGATATATTTCAGAATTTAATTTTAACAAAAAAATATTTTTTCTAGAATCTACATACGAAAACATGACAAAATACAAATTTTTATAAATTTTAGACAAAATTTACTATTTTTGATAATTTTATGAAAATCAAAGCTAATTAGAGCACTTACCGGATTCCACCCTTGCCATCACCTCCAACCACCCCACTATTGTTGACAAAAATAGGCATGGACTCTATCGTTGAGTGGTGATCTTGGTTACTTCCCAAATCTTTGTTTGGTGCTTACACTTCGATTTAACCCCAATTGGATTATTCTTTGTCAAATTTTCCTAAAATACCCATTCAACTCTTTCTTACCCCCCCTCTATTTTTCCTAGCAAGCTAACTATCTAAAATGAATTATGGAGTGGATTTCTGCATTTATAAGGGAGGGTTAAGATTGGCTATGAAATTCCTAACACCAAATATCCCTAAATCTTCGGCTTTCTTTATGTTACATGTCCCTTTCACCACTTTTTCTTTATGCTAAACCATATCCTAGCCTACCACACCTTATTTTAGCATATTCTAGTGTAACACGTCTTTTTTCTAAATTTTTTTATTAATTTTTCTATATTTATTTATTATTATCTACTATATATAAGGTATTTTAAGTAATTTTGAATATTTATACATACATATAAATTTATATGTAATAAAAATAAATACTCTTAAATATTATTTAAGCTATTTGATGATTTTTAGTATATATATAATTTATTTCTAATAATTTGTTAATTCTCAAAACTCGTTTTATGTGTTTGGATAAATAACAAGTATAATACATTTATTCTATAAATATAATTTTTTTTATTTTTTTAAATCCAAACTTTCATGATCACTCTTATTAATATTTCTAACTTTGTAATAAAAATTCAGATTTAATTGAACAATTTATACTTTCGCTCTAAATTTTACAAACCGTCCCAATCAAGTTGATGGTTAATTTTGTAGGGTTTTACACTAGATTTAAAGTAAGTTCTACTGAATTGGCTTGTCCGATACCTACAACTATTATTTTGCGGAAAACTGGACTCCTGATTTATTTTATCAGTCTAAGGCCTAAAATTTTTCTCTTTTACCGTTACGAGGAAGTTTACGCTAAATTTTTTATGTGGTTTGAAAGTGGAGTATTAGCATCTATTTTACGCAAATTGCTTCAACTTATAAAAGGACAAAAAAAATTTGACGTAAGATTTCTGTAAATATAAGTACAATGAATGATGTCAATATAAGATACCTCTTGCATGAATAAATAAAATTTTAATAAATATACAAATCGGGTTCAATCGCAATTGTCTTGCCTGAATCAAAGTGTGGTGATGTTTTTACTTCCTTGCTTATAAATAGTCTAGTAAAGTTGACTGGGGACTCAAAAAAGGTAGAGCTAAAGAGAAAGGAAACAAATGAAACGTTTTCATTCATATATGCCAGAATGAACATCGAATTTTCGCTAATCTACATAACATCCATTTATTTTTCAATGTGGTAAGAAATTAGAACGTAAAATTATATACCCTCTTAATATTTTTCAACTCTTTATATATATATATATATATATAAAATAAAGAGATTGGTAAAACATCAAACTAGATAAAGGATGGAGAAATCTTAGTTGGATGTCTATTCTTTCTATCTGTAGCGAGTTATGTTTGATTCTTGGGCTTCTAGCTCAATAAGAAATGGATTTGACTTTTTATATTAAAATGGTTGAACCTAAAAGTCATATTCATAAATTGGAGATAACCAAAAGGAGAATTGATATGGTAGGATTGGAATAGAGATAATTGGATATACTCATTTGCTCTCAACTTTTTTCAAGAAAACTCATGTGCTAAAAAGGGCCTTTTTTTTTTTATCTAAACCCAAAATAAGTCCATAAAGGGATCTGTTTATAAGGGGATTAACTCTAGCTTTGATAGTCATCACAATCAATGGATAACATCAACTATCAACTTCTACACATGCCTAAGGTATTGGCACATACATCATCATATCGTCTAAACAGAATCTTAAAAGACTAGACAATCAATTATTTCAAAAACACAATGCCTTTCAGCACTCATAGTGAAGTTCAATACTTCAAAAGTTCTTCTATCATTCATGTGTGTGTTTGAATTTCTAAGATTGTTTACTCCTCCTCTCTACCTCATTATTTCCTAATCATTCTATAGATACCTTTTTATGTCACTCCACTAAAGTTATATGCAGCACAAGATGCACACTGTACACATATGACCACTTTGATCAAATTCAAACACCTATGCCATAGTTATCGTAATGTATAAGTCATACATAAGTTGCAAGCCCACAACTTAAATTTGAATTTTGTTCCCCAATTTTTATGCATTTTGATTTATGTTTGCGTAACATTTAATGAAGATGAAATACCTATGAATTTGTATATTGCTCTAGCCGAAAGAAGAGGGCATATCTCAACATTTCATGGTGATCAAGTAAAAGATTGTTGGGGTAAAGGTCTTTTCTTTGGTTGTGCGAATTGCCCTTGCAGAAACCATCATTGTATATGCTTGACAAATTTTGCTCCAATGTGGCTCGAGCCTTCCTTTAAAAACATAGAGCAAAGAAAAGCAAATGAGACAAATATTGCTTTTATCTTAAATAAATAATAAGAGTTTTCTCCTCATAATTTTTAGGGATTATGTTTCTACAATTCTGCGCTTTCATTGTAAATTGAATTAAAAAGAATGTACTTTAATATTCAAGCATTTAAAGTTGCTCCAAATGTGTTGCAATTGCATAGATCCTTTACGTTCAATTCTGCGCGTTTGTGTATATTTGTATGTATATGTATAGTGGGGATGGGGGGTGGTGGGGGACGGAACCATCATGATATATTTGAACTAAAACCTGCAAGTACAAAGGCATAATTAGCCGGGCGTCCATCATCAAAAACAACGAAAGACCACTCCGTGAAAATATGTACAATGATCGTTAATCTTCAACTACATTACGTTTTAAATGGTTATTTGAGTCCACAAATCAAAGGTTAAAATATACTATATCATATTTCAAGTGGTATAGACCAAACCTTATATATAATCAATATGATGATACTTGATGAGCCAAAACCTCGTGCTTTGATGTTATTAATCTTGCAACAAACATTCGCTTTATCCAAATGATTGAAGAAATTATTTATTCCTTGTGTACTACATTCGTATATCTCCAGTGAACTTTATGATTAATTAAATAGCCGACTCAAGTTAGTTCTTTGTAAATTGCTCATACAGGGTTAGAAACGATACGATGGTTTTCTAACAGCAATGAAGCCATAAGCTTGTTACTAAGTGGCTCCTTCTAATTTTTTCACGCATTGAGCTTAACGTTGATCAAATTTTGCAGACATAAACTCTGTAAAGCACGATCGTAGTTTCTCGCTACATGAAGCTAAATTGTCTACAACGTTAAAATAGATTGCTTCGTCCTCACGTAGCATCTTTTGAGCAACATGAATAATTGCAAAGTCTTTTTTTTTTCTTTTGCCTTTTTCACCTCCCAACAAAAAGCATATAAAAACGTTTTCAAAAAGAATATAAGCACAATACTTGGTTTTCAAATTTTTTTGACAATTGAAAAATCACACTATGATGCCCTAAGGGGCACCTTTGTTATTGTAACCGCCACATTTGCAAGAGTAAAAGTTAAGCTCTAAAATTAAACTTCATATGAAAGACGTAATTTACAAAATTTTTTATATATATATACCTATTTTCTAGGAATGTAAAGTTAGGATAAATTCAAAAGCAAAATAGTCGAACCTTGTCTGAAAAGAAAAAAAAAAAAAAAGATTTGTGATTTATTATTCCCATTCCCTCAATTATCTGCAAGTTACTCACTTCATTAAAGCTTTCATGTCAAACATGCCGACCCTCAAATAGGTCCCTCTTTATTCAATTGGACAAAAGACTGCTGGTGGGTGATCAAGGTGCTCAGTGAAATTGTCTATTCTCTTCTTGTTGCTGACACGCAAATAATAGGATATAGCAAATATGGTTGTCAAACAATAATTAAGTGTATCCAAGAATTAATTGACAAACATCCACTAGTTGTCGGTCCTCGTCGAAGGTACAGATTAAACCCATTCCATCCAAGCCTACGTTGGTTGCCTCGCCTAAATAAAAGATAAATAAATGCTTGATTATGCATTACTATACATGCCAATGCATGTGTGTTTATGGTACGTGGTATCCGCATGTGTTTATGGCATTTCAAGTACTAAGTTTAGGCTCAGCCCTTATAGAAAACTTTTTCAGATGCGGTAAACGTTGAGTACTTGGATTTTGATTATGGACTCAGGCATGAGATTAAGATAGTGCATAAGGGAAACTGAGTGATAGTCATTGCTCGGTTATTATGAATTAAGGAGTTACAAATTATTATTAAAAGCCTTGACTCTATTGGAATATGGAGTATGTTGTCATTATTTTATTGTAGATTTGTACTTGTTCTAAGACTTCTAAGGTGTAGAGACATGGCAAGTTGTAACAATTTAGTATCTAAGGCGCTACACTTGACTCCTAACCCCTTGTTATGCCTAAGTTAAATCTTGATATGGTTTTGAATACTTACTTACATGCAAAAATTATTTGACACTTACAAAGGTAAATCTAGAAAAAGGAAGGAAACATCTGCGTTTATATGTACAAGATTAAACGTCAAATTCTTGCAAAGTACATAAGATTTATTGATTTTCCAATATGATAAAAATTGGATCGTAAGATTGCGTAGGGTATTACTCATTTTCAACTCTATAAATAAAAGAAGTAAAAGGTGTGGTAAAATATCAAACTAGATAAAAGATGGAGAAGTCCTGATTAGATGTCTATTCTTTCTTTCCCAACTTATGATTACACCATTGTATTATATATGTCCTTCCTATGTCTCAAACCTCTAACTCTAATTTGATTTCCGTTCCCCATTTTTAATGTAATTGTGATTTAGGTTTCTGTAGTAATTGATCAAAGATGAAATATTTATAGATTCACATATTGGTGTTGCGGGAGGAAGAGGAGCCATCGTAAATCGTAACATTACACTTTGATAACGAAGCAAAATGTTGGAAGAAGCGCTTTTGCATTGATTGTAGCAAATGAGTTTGCGACAAGCATATCTGTATGTGCTTGGAAGGCCATGCTCCAATATTGTACCTTGTCTTCCTTGAAAAACACAAAGTAGAAGAAAATAATTGAGACAAATAATGTTCTATCCTAAATAAATAATAAGAGTTTCTATCAACAAATTAGTTCCTTCTTTTTCAATCGACTTAACCCACTAAATGAATTAAATCCACTAGTTAACCCATCCAAAATACTAAATCAATAACTATACTAATTATAATTTCTTAAAAAATTGTCATAAAAATGTTATAAAACAGTTATGTAGTTACTTATTTTCTTAAAATACAAAATAAGTTACGAAGTATATTAAAATATTTAAAAACTTTTTTTTTTTTTTAAAGCATTGGTGGATTAGATGCTTAGCCTACCAAATCCTAGGTCAAGTTAGTGGATTAACCCATACAACCACTAAAGGATAAAGGGCTAAATTAGATTGAAATTTTCTAACTTGTTTATTAAATAGGTTAAAGCAAGATAGCTTACTTAAACCTAACCCATCACAAGCGAGGTTAGGTTAGCCCATTTTAGTTGTCTTACAAAAATGCAATTTGAAAAGTATAACTATAAGGCTATCAAATAATACTCAAATGCTATACATAAACAAACATACTAATCGTATTAAATGCGGTCTGCATGAGGTGCTAACAATAAATAACACAAAATCTCTTATCCTAAGCTCGTTTACGGTATAATAATTCCCTGTAGGGTTTTTCAAGTAAATTCGAGGATTCTTACAAAGTCATTTTATTGTTGCTATGCTCTTAATTTATAAATCTTACAATATAATCTCATTATAATTTATAAGATTTTTTTAGGATCCTATCCATGTTTTTTATGGAACTAGTTCTGCTTTTTATCTGACATTTAATTTCATATTTATTAGATCTCAACTATTAAACTAATTGTGTTTTTAATAATTTAAATTTAATTCGTAGTAAATCAAAATCAAATAAAAAACAGAACTAGTTCTATCAAAAACATCAAGGGAACCATAGAAGCTCCCTAATTTATAACGATTTCATGTTGATTAGTTTTCACATATTAAATCATTACTTATTATTATATGTAAAAGTATTGTGTGAGGAAGTGATAAATTTAAGCATTAGTCCAATATAATTAGTAACGGTCTTATTATGAATAATACAGGCAATACTTATGCATTAACATGACAATACTTATTTTGCACTAACAATAATAAAGGAATAGTTAATAGAAATAATGATAACTAGGCAAGAAGAAAACATCAGAAATAAAATAAAGGTATACATATAGGGGCCTCGTAAGCTAGTATGAGGAAATTTAATGATGAATTGAGTTTAGTTATGATAATTATTGATTAGCGTGTAGCATATTAATATCAAGAAATAAAGTTAAAGATTCTTAACCCGCTTTAGGTAAGTTGATACCTTCTATGTTATGTGCTTAGTTAGAATAGTAATAAATGGACTTAAAAATATCTAGCTTAATAATGTCTGTACTTCGTTAGTTTCGAGGTATCAAGAGTATCCATGATCTCCGGATGGTGGCCCAATGATTGATATATAGCATTACCCTGAGTATGTATACTATTATATATACTTGGTGATTCAAAGACATAAGTTACTCTAAGTTTTAAAACATCAAGACTGCATGAGTTGTTTCACTCAAATAAAAGATAAATAAATAGTTGATTTTGTTTTATATATACTTGTATATTTGTGGCGGGTAGAATCCACCTGTAATTATGGTATTTCACGTACCAAGCCTAGGCTCATTCTTTATGCAAAACGTTTTCATTTATGGCAAATACTGAGAGCATAGGTTTTGACTATGTACTTAGTTTTGAGATCAATGATAGTGCATTAGAGAAACTGAGTTTCATATTTGGTGTAGTATAATTTCAAGTGATTCCTGTTTAGGTGTTATGATTTATGAAATAAGGATTATAAATGATTGTGGTTTCTCTTTATATGGTAGTTATAACTTATTGTGGAAAAATATATACATATTTCTTGGAATTGATCTCCTCTCCTTTAATAATTTTTCTATATACCACTTCTTTAAAGCTACCTTTTCTTTTATGATTGCCCCAAATAACTTTTGTAAATGTGCTCCATATATATATATATATATTTACTTATTTATTTATTTATAACATCACTTTATATTTTTAAGACACTTAAATTACCACATCTATTTAATATTATAGACGTTTTATTGTGATGAAGAAGAGAGGAAAGAAAATTAATTGACTGAGAGAGCAGAAAAATAATTGTTGCATATATGGAGAATGGATATGGATGGACCTATGGACATTAAAAATTTCCCATAATGTTTTCCTAGTGAGCATCTCAAGAATTGAGCTTACAAAAAAGCTAGTTGGATCTCTTATTATAAACCTTGTGCTTAAAAAGTACAATATGAATTAATATAGTAAGAAGGGATAATAATATTAGTATACTAAACCCCTTTCATGCATTAGTTAAATCTTGATGCGGTATTGATTACTTCCTTATGTGCAAATATGATTTGACACTTGGAAAGATACGTTTGAAAAGGAAGGAAATATCTGCATTTATATGCACAAGATTAAACATCAAATTCTTACTAGGTACATAAGGTTTATTGATTTCCCAATATGCTAGAAATTGGATCTTCAGATTGCATACCATATTAATCATTTTCAACTCTCTATAAATAAAAGAATTAAAAGTTGTGTAACATAAGCAAACTTGATAAAAGATGGAGAAGTCCCGGGTTACATTTCTATTTTTGCTATCTATACTTCTTATTGTATTGTGTAAGTCCTCCCTATAACTCATACCCATAACTCTTATTTGATTTTTGTTCCTAATTTCTTTTATGTAATTGTGATTTAGGTTTGTGTAGTATTTAATCAAAATGAAATACTTGTAGATTCACATATTGAACCATGTGAAGGAAGAGGACCTATCGTAACACAATATTGTGATAATGAAGACGATTGTTTGAAGAAGGGCTTTTGCTGCAACAAATGTGTTTGCGAAGAGCATAAATGTAGGTGTGTATTGGAAGACCGTGCTCCAACATTGTCCGAAGTCTTCCTTCAAAAACACAAAGTAGACATAAATGATGTTCTATCTTGAATTAATGATAAGAGTTTATATCAATAAATTGGAGGGATTGTGCTTTCTGTTTTACTCCATGCCTTTGATTGCAAATTGAATTGAATCAAATAGATGTACTTTAATATCTAAGCTTTGAAAGTTTTGTTCTAATTGTGTTGCAATTGCATACTTCTTTATATAAAACAATTACCGTGCATTATTCTTTAGAAGTGGACCTAGATTATTTTTTCCAACTATATTACATTTCAAGGGCATAGACCTACTCTTATAAAATGTATTGACACTTGATATGTCAAAACTTATGGTTCAACATTATTAGTTTTGTAATTGTCATTCACATCATTGGCAAAATAACAAAATAACAAAAAAAGAAAGAAAAGCTATTCGCTTCACTTGTGTGTTATTACATTTACATATTTTTATGGTGAATTTGATCATTAATCAAAGTGTTCACTCAAGTAAATTCTTTATGGCTTACTAGGAGAGAGTTAGACGTGATAAAATAGTCCTCAAGTTTACAACAAAGCCATAGACTTATTAAGTGGCACCTTTTAAGCCTTTGCACACATCAAACTTAACGTGGATGAAAATTTTGTTCATACATTCCCTCCATAACATGAATGGATGTTTCTTGTAACATCAAGCAAAAAGTCCTAAAGCAATAAATCAGACTGCTCCATGCCATGGAACGGCATGTGTCATTTCAACCTTTTCCTTTTCAACAAATAGCCTATGATAATTTCTTTGAAATGGGCATAAGCTCAATACCTTGTTTCATTTTTTTTTTCCTTTTTTGCCATTGAAAAGTTAGACTATCAATGCACTAACGGGGATCAAGATATAATAACCTATTTCATAAAATTATATACTATATATATACATATATATATCAACTTACCTCCCAGTATGTAAAGGTATGATAAAAACTTTATTATGGAGCTCGCATCATACATCCTCATCCTTAAGGAGGTTTCTATTGGATTCACTCCCACAAAAACCTGCAATGGTGAGCTAGAGCCTAAATGAATTTATTCTCTCCTCGTTTTATACATTACAGTTGTGCAAATGGATTGGGCCTACTAGATAAATTCATTAACCCACCAAAAAATTGGGTTAGGGTCTTTTTTTCTTTTTCTTTTTCTTTTTTTTTTTTCTTTTTCCTCCTCAACCCACTAATAATTAAGCAAACTTGTCATGGCTTGAGTTAGTTTGCTTAACTTACTAACACCTTATTTTCCAATAGGATAGAGCAAATCATGCCGTAGGTCAACCAACTTAGCCCATTAAATGAATTAAAGTGAGCTGCATTAAATCAATTAAATACTTGAATTATGATTTCTCAAAAAAAAAATCCCCAAAATGGTATGAAATGGTTATTTAGTTACTTATTTTCTAAAAACAAACATTTAGTTATGTATTATGCTAAATTATTGAAAAACATTTTTTTTTAAAGGGTTGGTGGATTGCCTACCAAATCCTATGTTATGTTGATGGATTACACCATCTAACCCATTAATCCATAAGGGCAATTTCTCAATTGTCTATTATATGGGTCAAAAAAAGTTAGCTATAATGGTCGAGTTAGCCCATTTAAATTACTGGCATAGCTCTTATAAACACAATTTAAAATATATAACTATAAGACTGTCAAACAATACTCAAATGTTATGTATGAATAAACATATGAATTATATCAAATACACTCTGTACAAGGCATTAAGGATGGCCAACGCAAAGTCCTAAGCCCCATGCTCATTTACAGTCCTCCAAAAAAATAAAATAAGAAACAAAAAGGACTTCAATTTCTTAATAAAAAAAAAATTATGTAATCTTAGTGGCTCCCAACTTAAAAGCACTTCCACATCCACCCAGCATCTCTTGGTCAACCTAATGGTAGAATGTATAAAAGACAAGTTTAGGCCATCAACTATCTCTCAAATGCCAATTTGAGGATCTTAAGGATGAAAGCAGGTAGCCTCTTATGAGATATGCAATCTAAGCAAACCCGATAATTAAATGATATAATAATTCCCTATCGAGTTTGAGATGGTTTTTCAATAAATTTAAGAATTCTTATAACGTTATGGGTTAAGTTTTAAAACAAAATTATACCCTTTAGAAAACCTGAATCTAAAAATTCCTAATTATTATTTTATTACAGATGGCATTTGATATATAATTGAAATTAACTTTTCCCCCCATTTGGTCCAGCAATTTGACATTATAATTGTTTCTAGAATTTAGAAGTCCGATCCTTAAATGTGTAGTTAGCCAAAACCAAATCACAAAATGAAAGAAGTATATATAAAAGTTTGTCTACATATATTACTTCCCTAATCACCATTCGCACTAACTTAAATATAGATCATGTTCTTTTCGGCTTTACGCCACATTGGCAAAAAAGTCAGCAACATGGCTGGACTCCCTCAAGGTGTAAGTGAGTTTGTAATCTTCAAATTGTTGGAGGCTTTTCCTACAAGCAACTTGCTCTAAGGATTTGGTATTACATAATCAGGATTGCAATCAGAGAATCCATTTGAGTTTGATCATCTCTGGTGAGTTTCAATTTGATGCACGTATCTACTCGTCAAGATAAATCCAATAGTAGGCGATGCAAATTCTATAAAGCAAACCAAATTCCTCTTCGAGCATGAAGCAAGGAAACGTATTTAGCCGAGTTTGATCACTATGGCTTCCAATTTCAAGTTTATGATGGGAAAATGGAATAGCCTTTTCTTTATCTGTATGCTTGTTACTTAATGTGATTAAATTGATTTGTGTTCTTGTCGAGGCCCTACAATTAAACCTCTTCTTCTGAAACAATTGGTTATTAATTTGGGCCATGAAAGTTGGAATTTATCATATTTATTGGGCCAAATGAGTATCCTATAAACTATTGAGCCGGCTTCGGGGATAGGCTTCGGGACATTTAACAGGTTATCGAGATAGGTTTGAATTTTATGAAGCTACTCCTATACCTACGCTTCTTGTATTCCTATAAGAGCTTGACAACCATTAATTGATCATTGCATTTCATGTGGACAACATGACTATTCAATACTCTTAACAATATATTCTTCATTGTATTTCATTACATATAGTTCGTTTTTCGTACAGCTAAGTGTATGAGTTTATGTAGTTTATTTATCACATGCAACGTATGTGTTTCTTAAGACTTTGTATATTAGTCTCAGTACACACACTAACCAACTTATTGAACTATTATTTTACCCAACCTGATCATATTTCTCGTAACCTCTCTTCATTAGAATTTCAAAGGAGATTGCTTCATTTGCTTGATCTGAGCTAGTTTTCATGGTATCAGAACCACATCAATTAGTTCATTAATCTAATATTCTCTTTTCTCTCATTATTAATCTGTCAACCTGTATCCTTGAGAATATTAAGTAAAAACTTACTTTGATTGGGCATAAAACCCCCCTTTGTTCGACATATCTCAATACCCAAAAAGAATCGGACATCGTCTTAAGTCTTTAATAGTAAATACTTTATTAAGAGACGATTTAACGTCAAAAATAGCAACCACATTATTTCCAACCACTAAAACATCATCAACATGTATTAAAAGAAGTAGAAATTCATCACCTCACTATGGAATAAACAAGGGTAATCATTTTAGATTCAATAAAACCAAGTAAAGTGACAAATTGAGTAAATTCATGACTCTATTGTCATGACACTTGCTTTAATCCACATAAAGAATGAATGAGATTGTAAATACAACTAAGACATGCACAATCATAACCATTGAGTGGTTCCATGTATATTTTCACATCCAAATAGACATATAAAAATACATTTTTAACATCAAGTTAGTGCATATACCAATTTTGAACAGTCACCATAGCCAAACAATGATTGCATTGTCGTTAGTTTTGCAATAAGACTAAAAGTGTGAATATACCTTGGTGACCAATTTAGCTTTATAAAGCTCAATGGAGCCATCAGGTTTAATCTTAATCTTGTAAACCCGTTGGAATCCTAATGGTTTCTTACCTAGAGGTATAAGAACTAGCTCCCAAGTGTTATTAGATTTCAATGCAATAATTTCCTTCTACATAGCCTCAACCCATCGAGGATCATGTTGTACTTCACAATAAGTTTTCAATTCATGTACAGCTAATATGTTTACTAAAGAAGTCACATAATCCCTTAGATATTAGGTAAGAGTTTTTGGGTTAAGCAAAGTGTATGTGGGTGAGGATGAAGAGTTAAGAATAAATGTTGAAGCTAATTCACTAGATTGGACTAAATGAACAAATTCTTTGAGCCAACTAAGAGCCTTGTGAACACTATCTAAATGTCGAGGTAGAGAAACAGAATCAACAGATTTGTCAAAACATGGTTAAGGATTAGACTTTGTAACAATATCTAATGTAGGCAATTATGTACGTATAGGAATAGGATCTTGTCATAGAATGAGGATATGAAAGGAAACAAGGAAAGTGATAGATTAATTGAACTATCATTCTAATTTTTATGAAAAAAAAAAAAAAGATATGTTCCATAAAAACTATGTCTCTGTCGGCAAAAAGATTGTTTTCGATTAAATCAAAGAGCTTGTACCCCTTTTGATGAGAAGGATTACCGAGGAAAATATAGCAAAGACCTTTAGCATCCATCTTATTTATAGAAACATCAATTACAAGAGCATAATATAAGCATCCAAAAGTGTAGAGATTAGAATATGAAGGCATCTTGTTATATAACACTTCATAAGGCAATTTCCAATTCAATTTTCAACACACATTCAATTGATAAGTGCAGTAGCTACTAGAACATACTCTCCTTAAAACTTTTTTGGTAAATTAGCATGTATTGTTAATACTCTAGTTGTTTCAAGTAAATGCTAATATTTTCACTCCACTAAGTGAATTTACCCCTATTATCACTTCTAACAAACTTTGCTATCTTACCAAAATGGTTTTTAACATAAGAAAAGAAAGAGGTTAAAGTGGTAGTAATTTGGTGTTTGTAGTGATGCAAATGTGTCTAGGTACCTTTCTTCATGTCATCAATAATGGTTAGAAAATACTTAGCTTTCAAGATAGATGGAATATTATAGGGCTCTCAAATATCAATGTATATGACCTTAAAAGGGTGTTTAAAATGTGTATGACTCCAAGAAATGGCAAGCAAAGCGACTTTGCGAGAAAACAAGTGTTACATATGAATTTATTAGCTAAAGAAAACATTACACCCATGGATTATTTTACAATTTGGACAAGGAAACATGTCACATATGAGTGTATAACAATTCAAAAGAAAGAGAGTTACATGAAGAATCTGATACATCAAAATGATTACAAGAAAAGCAATGCTTAGACTTTATCACATACAATTCTCTTCTAATATCAACTATAGTAATGGTCTTTCTAGCAATCTAGTCCTGTTGCAAGTAATTATGTGAAGAAAAAATGGTAATAATGTCAGTCACTAAGGAGTTTATTTATCAAAAAAATGTTATCGTTAAAATCAAGGACTAGGCGAACATTATATAAGATAATGTCTTTTGATAACATCACTATACCAACTGTATCTACCATTTTTTTTTATTTTTCATCAGGTAATTTAACAAAAAGGGGCTTATTCAATGTTTATTTTGATGTAAGAGAGTGATAAAAGGAGTCATATGATCTGAAACTCCTATATCAACTATCCATTCACCAAAAACATAACCATTATGTAATATAGAAGCAACAAAAGGATTGTTATCAATTAGAATTTGACCTACAAGATTTGTAAAAGCTTGCTTTGTTGCTCTATCTTCTAATGGATTCTCATGACTTCTTGATAGATCTTGGTCATTAGTTCTTTTTCACCTATTAAAGACTTATTAGAAATATTGTAATCAGAAACATCATTAAGCGATGATGCTACTTAAGGTAAAGTCTTTTACTTCTCCACTTAAGCTATAAATGACCTTTTTTGTCTTTAGCTTCTTTATAATTTGTGTACCTAGAAGCTTAATTATTACTAAAACTTACCATGGCAAACCTGGATAAAATAGATCGCTTGAAATATCGAAAAAAATTAAAGGGAAATAGTTCACAAACGAATAAGAGTAGCTAATATAAAGCTGCTCGGAAGATATGACTCACCAACAAACACGACACAACTTGACATCTCACTTGATGTGACGCACAAGTTGATGTCAAGGTTCACCCGCCATTAATCTTAAACTACTCGGCAAAATTAGATAAGAGTGCATGAAAGATGAACATAGAGAAGGTTATCTCATAAGAACAGAATATTCATTATTTAAAAAAAAAATGTAAGTTTCTTTCAGCTTATAAAGAAAAGAGACTATTTATAATAAGTCCCTAGAACAATATTACAAATAAAGAAATTACAAGAAAGTATATACGAAAAGAGGATTTCTAATACATATGAAAAATGATAAAAATGACAAAAGACAAAAATGGAAAAGTAGTATAATGTCAGATGAGGAGGACAGAGGGCAATGCAATATTGGTCCCGTACGAATATTCTTTTAACACAATAGGTAAGAGGAGTCAAGATGTTGTGGCAACAATAAAAGAGCCAGGATGAGAGACATGGTAGCATGCTAAGAGAAAACTTCTCGACCGTTAAGTGAGTCTGTTGTCACTCGGCAAGAACCTCTTGACAGCAATGGGTCGGATTACTCGACACAGGATCCTCAATAAGGGAATGGTCTACATCATCACCACCAAGTATATAGATCATTGTATGACAATGCGGGAAGCTCTAGGAGTTCAGTCATTTTCCTTCAGTGTAAACTTTCTCGTCATCAATAGGTTGCCGAGAAAGAATTCTTCAAGTGAAGGATTAGAGTCCTCGGAGCCATACACGAGTAATGGAACCATTGGTCAGCAGTTCATCAATTCCCTAAAGTCGTTGAAGATTTGCTCTTAAATCTTGGTCTTCCTCATCATCGGGCACATAGAGAGTCAAATCGACGACATTGAAGGAGGTAAACACGCCGAAACCTTCGAATAGCTTAATCTCATAAGTGTTATCATTAATGCACCTCAAGATCTTATAAGGTCCATCCGTTCTAGAAGATAGTTTGTTAGTCCTTTTGCTAAGGAAGCGCTCCTTACTAAGATGGACCCAGACAAGGTCCTTAGGGATATAAACGACTCGTATCCTTCCGCAGTTTCCCACTTCCTTTTGTCAGGCTATAGTTTTAGCCGATTGCTCGATAATCTTCTAATGTAACCTTTGAAACTCCTCAGTACGCTCTAGGCCGGATTGACTTTCCCCTTGTATAGTTGGGTTGTTAATTAAATCTAAGAGTAGATTCTGGTTAAGTCCATAAATAACCTCAAATGGTGATGTTTCGGTTAAGCTATGAGTTAAACGATTGTAAGCAAATTCAATTATAGGCATATATAGATCCTAGTTACGAGAGTTTTTTCCAACAGTAGCACGCAGGAGATTACGGACGATTATATTAACTATAATTTGGCCGTTTATCTAAGGGTAGCAAAAGGTATTGAATAAGAGCTTAGTGTCGAGTTTCCTCCATAGGATCTTCCAAAAGAAGCTCGTGAATTTTGAATCACAGTCGGACACAATTCTTCTCAGCACTCCATGTAGTCACACAATTTCCTACAAAAATATATTAGCAATGAATAAAGTATCATTAGTTTTGTGGTAGAGAATGAAAAAACTCATCTTACTAACCGATCAACCACCACCATGATCAAATCATATCTTCTCGACGTGTGGGGAAGGCCAAGTATAAAATCCATGCTTAAATCGATCCACAACCGCTCGGGAATTGATAGGAATGTATATTTTTCATAGGGCTCTTTCCTCCTTTTTGCATACTTACACACCTTGCACCTCTCAAATATTTGGTGCACATCATTCATCATCCCAAGCTAGTAAAAGTGCTCCTTCAATATCTCAATCGTCCTCTTTTCCTTACAATAGCCAGCTAAACCCTTGCCATAAGTTTCTTGAAGTAGCAGCTCCTTCGCAAAACCACTCGGCACACAAATCTTCTTACCCTTCATCAAGAACCTCTCGCTCAAGTAAAATCCCTCCGCAACTCCTCTGGCATTGCACCTAGCAATTAAGAGTCCAAAATGTGGGTCATGCTCATACTAATCAAGTAAAGTGCCGAATTCAAGCACCTTAGCTTGCAACGTTGCAATGAGGGTATAACGACGAGAAAGTGCATCAGCCACTATATTGGTGCTTCCCTTCTTATATCTGATGATATAGCAAAAGGTCTCTAAAAACTCAACCCACTTAGAGTAATGCCGAGAAAGCTTTTGTTGCCACAAAGATGCTTAAGAGATTCATGATCCGAATAAATGATAAATTCTCTCAACAACCAATAATGCTGCCAGTTTTGGAATATATGGACAAAGGCATAGAATTCCTTATAGTAGGCTAAGTAATTCAAGGCAGCACTTCAAAGTTTTTCGCAGAAGTAAGCAATAGGTTAGTGCTCCTATATAAGGACAGCACCAATGCAAACACCAGATGCATCATACTCAACCTCGAAAACCTTCTTGAAATCCAGCAAGGTGAGTACTGGAGCAAGCGTCAATTTAGTCTCACATCTTCAAAACTCCTCTAAGCCTTTTCTGTCCATCTAAACTCAATGTTTTTCTTGGTTAATTCAGTTAATGGTGTAATTATGGGTTGAAGTTCCGAATAAATCTCTGATAAAATGAGACTAGGCCATGGAAGCTCTAACTTTGGCAGTACTCATCGGCGTAAGCCACTCATCAATAGCTCTGACTTTTTCCTCATCAATTCAAACTCCACTCCCTGAAATGACATATCCAAGGAATACAATCTCGCTTTGATAGAACGTGCATTTCTTTAGGTTGCCGAATAATTTCTCGGTGCAGAGTATGTTAAACACCAATCTAAAATGTTCGACGTGAATGAGAAGGTCGGTACTGTAGACCAGAATATCATCAAAATAAACCACAATACATTTGCCAATCAACAATCTTAGTACATGATTCATCAGCTGCATAAAAGTGCTCAGTGCATTAGTTAGTCCAAATGGCATCACTAACCAATTGAAGACCATCCCATGTCTTGAAGGCCATTTTCCATTCATCCTTAGGTCTCATCCGTATCTAGTGGTAGCCGCTCTTTAGGTCAATCTTAGAAAAGATAGTAGTGCCGTGTAACTTATCAAGTATATCATTAAGTCGCAGGATCGAGTATCAGTATTTGATAGTAATCTTATTGATAGCTCGGCTGTCAATTCACATTCGTCATGTCCCATCCTTTTTCAGTATGAAAATAGCACGTACAATACAAAGACTCATGCTCTTACGGATATATCCTCGATCTACTAACTCATCCACCTGCTTTTTCAATTCAGCTACCTGCTCTAGATTGAGCCTCTAAGCAAGTTGGTTTGGTAAGACAGCCTCTAGTTGGAGGTCGATGCAATGCTCAATACCTCTCAAGGAAGATAAACCTTTCGACATCTCAATAGGGAAGAGGTTGGCAAATTCCTAAAGTAGTTGCTGTACTTCGGTAAGTAAGTTTGCGGCCTCTCTAATCTCTAAGAATCTCTTAACTAAAAGAAGCACATAGTCGTCAGCCTTTACTTCTCATACAAACTGAGCTCGAGAAATCACCGAGGACTTCCACTGCAGAGATCTAACAACCTTTGCCTAAGCTTTTTACACTTTCTTAGGACTCATAAGTGTCAATATAATTTTATTTCCATCCTTTTGAAACATATAGGTGTTTCTATACCCATTGTGTAGCACTCTCAAATCAAATAGCCACGATCAACCGAGTAATATATAAGATGAACACATGGGAAGGACATCACACAATACCTCATCCTTGTATCCATCACTAATGGTAATCAGCACTCTGACTTGCTCAGAGACATGTAGTCATCCTTTCTCGTTCAGCTAGTAAATCTTATATAGCTTGAGGTGTAAAAGGGTTGGCAATTTCATGGCCTTAACCACCACTTATAGGATAACGTTAGTACAGCTCCTTCCGTCAATGATCACAACACATAGCTTGCCATTCACCCGGCAATTTGTATGAAAAAGGTTCTATCATTACTCATTCTCGTTAGCTACAAAAGTACCAAGAGATCATTAAACTACAAAGCAATATTCGGCTTCACCCTTAGGAGGTATCTCGAGATTGAGATCTTCCTCAAATTCTTCTCGCATCTGATTGGTTGCCACTTCTTCCTCTCCTTCACTCGCACTTTCTACTTCAAACTGGGGCTTGTCTCCCTTTATGTCATGACTCAACGATTCGAACGTTGACTAGCCACGTGTCCATAATCAAAGTATTTAAAACATTTGATTTCTTGGGTTTTCCTCCCTGAACTCCAACCCTAGTCTCTTTAGATATCAAGCTCCTTGGTCTTGCTCTTACCTCAACCCTCGTCTAGTCGGTTTAGCATGTGACCCCAACGTTCTACCTCGAAACTGTTTGAAACTCTACCATTCATTGGTCGACTCGGCAGGCCACTCCTATTTGGTATCAGTGTTCAGTTACTTAACATTTAGCTAACATGGTTTCGCCATTGCCTCTCAACTCTCTAAGCCACACAGATGGCTTCATCCAGAGTTGTGAGGCTCTGCAGTTCCACGATGTTTCCAATCTCAACCCGTAGTTCAAAGATGAGATGAATTATGCTATAGTTCAAGTCTCAGACTCATCGATATCGCATCGTATCATGAGCATCTAAAACTCTCGAACATAGTTATCTACGAATCTATTACCTTACCTCAAGACTAGGTGAGTTTTAATTGTTACATAAAGTCTTAACAAGTTTAGGCATTATTTGTCCTCGTAGAAGCTTCTGTAGAAGGTTGCCCATAAAGTTCTTAATTTGATGGTTAGTAGATGCCTGAGTAGAAGGTTTTATGGTAAAACATAAAGTGGAAACTAAAAGTAAATATGAATAGAAGCTTCCTTGACCATGAATTCTAAGATGAACCTTAAGCAAAAAGTACAAGTAATGAAGTTAATAAGTACCCTTTACTAGTAGAAGGTTAAATAACAAGAATCTAGACAAAAATGATCATGAAGAAGGATGTATAGGAGGTAAGGACCTTAACAAAAGAACTATGTAGAAGGTTCTCTAGAAGGTCCTAGGTACTATTAGAGTACTCTTACCTTATACAACATTTATGTAACTTAGACAGACATTGAAATATAACTCTCAATTCTAGGTTACCCGAATAATGAGAAACTCGAAGATGCTAATCAAAGCGAAGGATACTACTCTCAGGTAGGTGGAAATTGTATGTTTAGGAGTAGACTTTTGTCTACTCACTAGGTTTTAAATTTGAGTAGTTCCACTACAATGTTCTTGGTTTTCTAAGTTTGATGTTGAATCTTGGATATGTCGCTTGTTGAATATATGATGATTATGTTCTTAGTTAATTGAGCTAAAAAATATACACAAGGTAACATATAAATTTAGCAACCTAATTTAACTATGGTACCGACTGTTCTTTAACATTGAAATTTATAGAAAAAATTTTCATATAATTATTTTAGTCCTAAATATATTAACCCTCAAGATCAGATATATTACAACAGTGCTAGTTCAAAAAAATGCCATTTTTTGTCATGCACTTGATTGATTGAACTTAGTTAAACTTAGTTAAGAAACTAGGTCATATGATTTGCTAATTATGTAAGAAGTTACTAAGACATACTTTAACCTTAAAGAATACTTGGACAATGGCTCGATTGTCAAAGTGTTCGCTAAAACGAACCCAATACAAGGTTTTGGTTTATAAAGATGAAGTACACCAAAGAAAGACTGGATTAATTGAATAACTTATGCTACAAAACTAAGATGTATTACTTGGTAACTATGCTTAGTATTGTACTAACTTATTTCTTGGTGAATTCATGGCATGGCACAAAAATGACCCACGAGTCAAGTTTTCAAAAACTGAGGCAATGCTAGGCTAAGCTGAGTTTCTTTTGAGCATATAGTTTTACACTCCTCAATCATTTTAGCCACTTTATATGGGTTTAGTTAGGCAAGTTGCATGCTAAGAATTCTGGCCACTACATATGGTTTTAGTTAGGTATCCAAGCTCAGTGGTGACCCTCTTGTACTTAAGCCCCATGGTGATCCAATCAAAGATCCTCTACATCGCCTCTGAGGTGAGCTCCCTTCCTTCTTGAGCTCAGCTTCCTAAGCCTGAAACCTAGCTTGAGTTTCCTTGAGTTCCCTTTTCTTCTCCTCCAACTTGGTCATCACCTTAGCCAACTCCTGATCACAAGCTTTCTCCAAAGCCTTCGTAGCCTCAACTTCCTCTTATACTCAAGCTACCATCTTGATGAGCTCTTTGTTCTGACAATCCATTTCATTATAAGTTAACAATAGGTCGTTGTTCCTCTTCTCCTCAGCAATGACCTTGCCCTTAAGCTTAGAGACCCTTTACTTCAACCAGCCAGTCTTCTCCCAAACCACCTGAAATGTAGGAACAATTCAGTAATAGGACACTCAACAATTAAGAAATAAAAGTGATAAAAGAAGAGTACGTGTCACAGTCCGTATTCTAAAGGCAAGTAGAGGTGCTCAACTTAGGGCTTAATGTGAAGTGAGTGGCGTCGACAAGCAATTTATTCGTAGGGTAGAATAGTCTCTTAAGGTAAGATTAGCTTCCTATGAGTAAACTGGTCGAGAGTTGATGTTGCTTTCTCAATGATGGCCATGACAGGATGAAATTAATTAAGAAGTTGTACATCCCTATCACATAGAAGATGGTAACAATGATGGTTAACACTCCTATAGCAAGAAGGACTTGGAACAGTCTTATAAAGATAAGAAGGATCAAGACTGGCTCACTCTCCATAAAATGATAAAATAAATGAGACAAAGGAAGGTTAAGCGCCGTACGAGCATTTGTAAATGAGGTTAAACCAGCTATCCTATGATAAGTGGTATCGAAACATAAAGTTTTGACCAAGACGAGCCACCTAAATACTACTCGTTGCATTTAATGAAAAAGGGTACTTCTTGTTGAAAACTACGCTCAAGTAGATAAAGCTCGAGAAGAAGAGCAACCACCAAGTGAAAAGCATCATTATTAGAGAGGGCAATAATGCCGTGAGTAAGATTATAACAAGACATTATTTGAGTCTTAAGGAAAAGAAAAAGTGAACATCAAATGGTAAACTCTACCGTTGGGCCACTCAACAAGAGGCGATCACAAAGTATGAGAGGAAAGAGTGAGGCGAAGGGGAGGGGGAGGGGATGCCTGTGGAAGCTTGAAGTCTTGGCGAATATGATCTTAGTGCATAATTGGACAATGAAGGAATAGGGTCAATGATCATAAAGGAAAGGGTAGTGGTGGAGAGTTAGCCTTACGATAAGGACATGGTGGATTTAAGCAAGAGAGAATGTCATGATCTTTATTCTAAAAGGAAGTAAAGTTGTTCAACTTGGGACTTAATGTGAAACAAGTAACGTTAGTAAGTGATTTATTCGTAAGTTAGGATAGTTTCTCAAGGTGGCATTTGCTTCCTATGAGCAAATTGGTTAGGAGTTGATGTCACCATTTTGATGATGACCATAGCAAGCTGAAATCAATTAAGAAGTTGGATGTCTCTTATTATATGAAGGAAAGCGATAATGTCAATCAACACTCCTATACAAGAGGGGCTTGGAACAATCCTAGAAAAACAGGAAGAATAAAGGCTGGTTCACCCTCTATAAAACGATAAAATATATGAGGTAAAAGAAGGTCGAGCACTACATAGGCATTTATGGAGGAGGTAAACCTATGTCCCATGATACATGCACCTCCTTGAAACAGGTTCGATTGTAGACGAAGGCATACTTGTAGATCTGGACAACTTGTACACTAAAAAGAACAATGGTAACCATATGAGCAAACCTAAAGACTTTAGAAAAATTCTATTGAGATTTCATACCTCATGCAACTTGGCCAAAGCCAATGTGGTAGAGTACACACCTATCTTCCTATAGAAGAGCTAAGCTAACATCGCCTAAGAATCTACTGTCGTCTCCACAGGCTACTTCTTTCGGTAAAGAGAGCATTCCAACTCATCATCTTAAATCTTTATTATCGGAACACTAGGGTCCTATGGAGTAGCCTTGGAGTCCTATTGTTGTTGCTACTCACACCTCAAGCGCCTCTTTAGCCCACTTCCTAACCCCTTATTAATCGATTCATCGACAATTTGCAACTTAAGCACCCCCGAACCTCAAATAAAGAGCCTAACAACTCCCTACCCTAAGCCCTCAATAGATAATTAGGATCGCTGCCTTGAGCTCCCCTTCCCCAAGCCATCCTAAAGACTTTAGGTGGCAACAACAACCACAAGGATCACCTTTAGCAAGACCTCAATAACCTCAAGAATGGTTATCTAACACTCCTTCCTCCCATTATCTTCGACGCTCTTCTTGCAATTCTTCCTAAGGGGAGCGACATCCCTCTCAGCAGTAGCTAAGGTCCTCCTTCTCCCTACTTCACTTTTCTTCTTATACACCTCCTGTACACCACCTCCAAAGTTCACTTAAAGGCTTCAGAGGAGACGTACAATCCTGTAAGCACAAATAAATAGTTATAAGAAACAACACATATAGAAATACCCAAACTTAAATTGTCAAGGATGAGTAACCACAAGCTTACTGTGTCAACGACAACACAATGCAATGAACACCTAGCTACCCTTCCCTTGCTAACAACATCTAAAACTTGTCGCTTAACCATATAGTGGCTTACTATTGACCTAACAGTCAACAATTATTGACAAGTTAAGGCCCCTAATCTAGAAGGTGAAGTCAAGGATCTCTTCCTTTATATCTTTGTCCTTAGGGTAAAGGTGCTAATCGCTATGTTCTTAATGGTCCTCGCCCATGTGGTAAGAAATAGTACCCTCTTGGTGGTCTTTATGTAAAAGAACTTTTCCTTCCAACTTTCTACCTTTCATTTTAGCTCAGTGAATATTTTAAACTCCTCCCCATGAGTTGCCTTATAGACCTAACTCTTTTGGTTGCTCTTTAAGTAGAGGAAATACTTGAATAGCCTAGCCATCGATCTTTGCAGGTTGAAGAGGAAGACCATCTTAAATGCAAGTAGTTGGTACCATGCTTTTTAGTGTAACAACCCCGAGCTGATTCTAAAGTAATTGAAGCATTTAAGCGTGAACTTCGAAAAAGGCAATCGTAGCCTCAACTTGAATGACTTTGCATACATACAGAACAACCTCACTCCCTCAAGGTTATATGCCCTCTCATCCATTATGGGCTTCTCTATTAGCCAACTACAGATCGCCTTTATAACTTGAGACACCTTATTGAAGGCTTCATTGTTGTGCTTATATTCTACAAAATCTATAACCTTCTCATTCTCACTTGTTGACTACAACTCCACCATGGCCTTCTTCTCCTCATTTTCTAAGGTGTATCTCTCTCGAAGCCTCAACACCATGAGCCTTCTCCTTTCTTACCAACTGATCAAATTGCCACCACTAGCGTTCATTGTCATCACCATCGTTTGGGGGGGAGTGAATTCAATATCCTCTTCAAGCCTTTCTTGATGCACTTCCTTGATCATAACAGAGATGGATGTTTTTCCATAGTTACCTTATAACCCAAATCTTCTTTGTTTAGCCATGATCATTATATAGTAGAACTAAAAGCTTAAAGAAAGGTAGGATTGTAAAGTTTGAAGAGAGCTTGAGTTTGAAAGGAAATTTTGGCAAAGTTTTTTTATGGCTACAAGAGAAAGTGGGAAAATGAGGTCCCTAAGGCTCCTTATAGAGGCGAACAAGAAGGAAAATGAACAATTCTAACTGTTTGCACACAGATCACTATCCTAATCATTCACTTATCACTACCTAATGTTCAATTGCCTAAATTCACCAACCAAGTAAATTGCCAACATAGCCATCTATGCCTATTCCCTACGTACTTCACTTTACCTAGTGCATCATGATTATACCTCAGGTAAACCAAAGGTCAATCAATCCAATAATCACTTTAGTATATGAGCCCTCAACCAAATCACATCAATCATGTCAAGCATCATCTTAACCATTTAGGGCACTTAATGCCTCCTAAAGGTAGAAGCCAGCCAATCACAACTCAAACCTAAGCCTTGGAAGCCTAACATGGTCTAATCATGCCCATTCTACGTGACCTGCTCAGGCCACCCGAATACTTTAGTACCACCAGGCACCTCACCCTGCTTAGATCATTCATAAGCTGGCATGACATCTCAGCTCTTCAAGCCCCTAAACATCTCAGCTCTACCCCTTAAGCTAAGGCCATATATGTGCTCTCGGGCACCATAGGAGTTTACACATATCTTGAAGCCTACATGTGCTTCTATCCAACAGCGCTCTCACCTCTCTCCCTCTCTCTCTTCATTAATTACCCTCTAACATCTATAGGAAGGGTCGTACACCCAACAACCCTAAACATGTTAGCATCCTAAGTTCTAGATGTAGCTGCTAATATGTTCATAGCTAATAGAAGTATAGAGCCATTTTATCTCCTCCACAATGCAAGTCTCCTCCAGATGATGAGTATGACCAAACCCTATGGTAACACTTGTTCTTGGTAAATAAGCTCCTTAGCTTATAAATAGGGCAAGGAGCTAAAGGTATGAGTTATATCTTCTCTCTCAACTCCTAATACCTTATGCACTCCTAAAACTCTCTTAAACATTCTTGAAAACACCCAAATGCACACCCTTATAATTACTGAGCAAAGAGCATACAATACTCGAAGCAACCCACACCTATTCAATCTCTATGGTTCTCACCATGATAGAGTTGCTTATAATGGGATGCATACCTCTATTTCATCCCTTATCATCGTTAAAATTAACTTGTTTTATTCATTTAAGGACTGATGAGGTAATGCAATTTTCTTTTTCACTGAAACAGGAGATTAGTTATTTAAGAAAAAAAATAGTCCAATAAAAGAACCCTTAAATAAGGGGAATAAGACTTGCCAAAGGAGAGGATATATTGACCTAGCGCCATTAAAACATATTTATCTTTCTTTAATGGAGTACAACCATGAGTCTAGAGATAAAGGTACAAGTATATGCACTTTAGGATTTGAGTAATTTAATACTTAAACTTTCTTTCTTCCATAATTAGTGTTTATACTTTGTGAAAAATGGCTTGCTAAATACATGTACTAGGCACCAAGTTATCAAAGAACGAAAGTTCAAACACTAAATTGCCCACATCCCAAATTCAGACATTTGTTATACCTTTGTCCCCTAAATCACCTATATCTTCTCATTATTTAAGAGACATATTTTATGAAGACAATATTTGTAGAATAGTTATAACCTTTATATAACTTTATCCCCATAAGTCCGACAGTGCCTTAAATCACCCATATCTTCTCATTATTTAAGAGACATATCTTTTATTAAGACAGTATTTGTAGAATAGTTGTAACCTTTATATAACTTTATCCCCATAAGTCTGATAGTGCCTTAAATCACCTATATCTTCTCATTATTTAAGAGACATCTTTTATAAAGACAATATTTGTAGAATAGTCGTAATCTTTATATAACTATATGCAAAATGATACAACTTTTAGTATATCTTGCATGCTCATAATTAAAGACTAACTTTTTCTAAATATCATGACATTTTATACAACCATCAATAGCAAATAAAATATTTATATAATTAAATAATAGTTTTCACAATAATTTTTCATATATGAATACACTGTTCACATATTAATTACGATTACCATAATCTTTTATGTAAATTTTCATTAACATTAATTAATATATATACATATATATTTAAACGGATATATATATATATGCTCTGTAATGAAAATCAGATGGTTAAAAATACTATCAAATATCTTATGCAGAATTGTGGATGCGTAGTATTTTATCCGGATGAAATGGTCCATTTTCACCATGAAATACCTTTCCATCCCATCTCATGCGATCTACGATGTGTTTAACCTTTACAATTATGTCAACATGATCCCGTATTATAATAGCTCCTTCGGGTCGAAGAATTCGCTGCATTTCAAGGAGAATATCGGTTACGTCACACCTGTGCACAAGACATAAATTGCAATTAAACATAGGTACATCAAAAGCCAAGTCATTTCATTACCAAAAAAGGATAAGTTTTCCAGTAGGCTGCTATTTGCTTACGAGGAATTTACTTTTTCCATTACAAACGAATACTTCTTGAAGAAAGTTTTTACAATAAAGATTTTTTAAGAAAAGATTAATAAAGAGGTACAACTATGATAAGAATACAGGACCATGTATTATTATATGTCCCAAAAGGTGTCCTCATCTATGACCCATCTAATCTTATACATGCAATATTCGTCTCATTTTTTCCATATCATATGATTCGAGCGGACAGAAATAAAATATCATTTGCAATTGGGGAATTTCATCTAAACCAAGGCACATGGATCATCCAAGATAACACACAAAGTTGGTTGAATTGAGCTTTGTGCTACATAGGTAGCTCCTAACGTTGAATTTGAAAATTCAACATCAAAGTTTCTAGGCCATGACATACAGACTAACCCAATATTTAAGTTAGTGACTCCTGTAGGTTGTTAGCCAATCTTTGAGCGTTTGGTTTTGCTCCATTCATGTAAAGAAGGGCTAAACGAATTACACGCAAAACCTTAAAATTATGAGTAGTCATTCCTGAAGATATAACAAAAAAAAAAAAAAAAATTTAAGAACTCGATAGAAACATATTTCCAATTCATTCATCAGTTGTTATTTTGATGGAACATTTCTTCCCTGCATTAAGCCGTGATTAGCTCTAAAACTTGAGGCAATGCTGAAAATTTTCAATGTCAATTTTTAGTCAGCAAGATTCTCCTCCGGTGGTGCAATCTCATGGTCACGTTTTCTCCCTTAATGAATTCACAAGAGTCACACCAGGAGAATTCTCCATAGGTTTGCCCAATTTTGCACTGTCCATCTATTCCTATAAATTAGGAATTAAAATGCAAGCCTAGGATGCAATATTTATTTATTGGTTCCCTAGACTTTCGTAAGATAGATCAGTTTTTTTTCCAGGCTTGTGGATACATGTCCTTCCATTTCTGATGCCATAAAAATTGCTTCATAGTAGCAAGGAAAGATACATATATATATATATATATATATATATATATATATATATATATATATATTCCTTTCTTCCCTGTGAGTTATAAAGGCAAAAGTGAATACAGAATTATAAGTCTTACTTGGTCATGTAAATACTGAACAATCCACTTGCATGTATCATATCATAGGTTCGAGGATATGTGGAGAAGGCCTCGCACCTGCAAATAAGCAGCAGCCCAGTTGGACATCGCCAATATATTACAGAGGGAATAAAGTCATTTATACACCTGGAAACAATCAAAACTACAGAGATAACTCAAATTTCTAAAACAGCTCATTTAGACCCTATGAAAAATGTTGACATCATAATGTCTCTCCACCACTAGTACCAAGTCAATTATTTGTAAAAACATAGACCAGTAACTATCATTGTGAGGCTGATTCATCGTCTAATTTGGGGTTTTTCTGAACTTTTTGACATTTTAGCGGTTTATGTGGCCTGAATCAGGCAATGAATTTGCTATAAAAAAGTAATTATAATAGCATATTAATGAAAAAGATTTACTTAGTATTGCATTCCAGAAAAGATTTTACCATGCTAACATCTTTCCAAGGGGTGTCCATACAACTGATATTTGTGATGCCTCTATAATTTTGATAGTTTAGCATTATCGCTGCAATTTAGCCTTGAAAGTTTAAATATTAACTAAAAATTGTTTCTACATTTAGTTTAGTAGGTTTGGAAGTGACAAGAGTCAAAAAAGATGAATTTACATTGAGATCTCAATTTCATGTTCAAAGTTCAAACACATGAAGGAGAGAGAGATAGTGGTGTACCAGTTCATGTATGTTCCTATAAGGCCACGCTCGTAGATAATACCAAGGGTATGGTTTTCTGCATCATATGGAACAACATTCATAACCCAAACTGGATGCTTCAACAGTGCAGCAGCAAAACCCCCTAGCCCTGCATTCATATCCATTATATTTCTATACTTCCCATGCAAGAAGGGTTTGAGTATGATTGCGTAATACGAAACTCTCCTCTTCCACAACTGATTGTCTTCATTAAAGACCTTGATGTTGATTCCTTCCCCTGTTTGACCGCTAATTCTGGGTGGAGGTGTGTTCAATCTTTTTGGCCATTTTCCTAGGAGACCTCCAGCTATGTCGTGTAAATCTTTAACTTCTGGAAGAGGAGTGATGCATGATTCCATCTCTTCGTACCTTTTGAACAGTTAGAAAAGTAAAAAAAGGAAGGAAAAAAAAAATCATGGTTCAACAAAAAATCTTAGTAATCAATGAAAACAATGAAGCTTACCATCCAGCATCTGGATCACGTGTTGAGCAAAGCGAGGGAGTCTTCCAAACCTTCAACTTTCGAATGCAGTGGATATGATTATTGGGTTTCCTCCACACTGCAATAGGGCCTCTTTCTGCAATCTTCTTCCAGCAGAGTCTCCGAGCGAGATCTTCTAAATTGTTTTGCTCATGTTCCAAGTCCTTTGGGTCTCTTTCCCAGCCCTTATAGCTAGTTCTCCAAGCTATAGGTGGTCCAGATAATACCCAATATCCTCCCGGGCGCAAAACCCTGTCAATTTCCAACAGATAGAGTCCCCCTGGCAAATCACAGAAGACATGCAAAAATGATAAGAATGAGATCCGCAAACTGCCCCTAGGAAATCCAATGTGATATAATAGAGTGAAATGTGGAAATTCTGGAGAATATGAGCATGATTCATGAATACCATCATTGTTCCATGGCACAAGGCAACGAGAACAGTGTGCCATATCGAAAGATCTTGCTGGAAATGGTAGTCTATAGGTGCTTAATAAGCCAAGCATCGCTGGAAGTCCTCTCTCCAATGCAAATTGTACCTGTGCTTCATGTATGTCTCTTGGAGCCATCGACATTGTAACTATATTGTAGTCCATCAAAGCAGCCCCAAAGCTTGCAACCTTCGTAAATGTAATCAGCTTAAGTTGTTAAACAGATGCAATTCTCTTTTCAGAGTGCATATTCAACTTTCCTGTACCTACATCACAACTAGAGACTAGAATGTGATTTCGACAAAATAAAGCCTATATCTTTGCTTTAGCTATGTATTTCTCATGTGATTTGCATATGTTCTTCGAGTTAGAAAGTTTTTCTATCCCCACTAGGCATCTCAGAACCTACTTTTGCCAATCACAAACCATCAAGTACTCTGAAAAGCAAAAAGAGGGGCCCCGTTATATAGTTATTATTTACGTCAATTTGTGATTGGCAGGAATGAGGATAGAAAAACTTTATCCTCCTCTATTTAAAGATAGCTTTGTGAAATTTTTGATGAATGGCACTACACTCTTTTCTATCCTTCATAAAGTCCTTTGAAGTCATGAAACAGGATCACACAACCAGCAAGAGCATTTACAAAGAATCTCGTCACAACAACTATGTGCATGGAGAATTTAACAAGAATTTTGCACATACTATACCAACGAATTTGCCGTAATCAAAGAGAAAAATGGAAATGCCATGATTAATGCTTATCACAACGAGAATTACAAACAAGTAAAACACTCGAGCAATAGCTCTTAGCACTAAGCATCATGATCTTGCGATTAGCAATGCATATTTGGATCTGAAGCAACAAAGCTAGTCCTTAATACAACCATCTCAAAGACCAAAGCAGAATTTTCCACTTGCAGGCTTTAAATTTATATTAATAGTAAGAAAGCTAATAGCAGTTTCTAAGCATAATCAATAGGGTAAAATATTAAGAACAAATAAAAACAAAATTGGGAAAAGAATAAATAAATAAGACTACATACCCCACAACCAACATCAAGAACAGTCCTTATAGTCCCAGATTTCAATGGCACAACTCTTTTTATCAACTCCACATAACCCTTAGCACCCAAAGGAAAAGAAGTCCCTCCACCTGGAAAAAACAACCTATCACCTTCCAACTTAACCCAATTCTGTGTCTTCTTATACACAGTAAGCTTAGGAAAAGGCACATTCCTAAACCAAGCATAGTCTCTACTTTTCGGCCAAGGAAAGGGTTTCTTATATCCAATTGGTTTTGGCACCAAACACCTCACCCTCTCATTTCCCTGAGGACAATGCCTTTCTCTGTAAAAGAACTTTTTCGATGAAAACCTCTTTTCTCTCGTTACATCTTGACATGGACAGTAGTTGGTGAAGTTCTTAGGACAGAAGTCAAAGAGTTGGGCTTTATGGTTGGTGTTTTCTAGTTCTGGAGGTAGAGACATTGCATGGTGCGGTTGAAAATCCAGCGGGGTTGTTGTGAATCTGGAGTTCTCGGTGGTGTTGTGATGGAGGCAGAGGTTGTTCCGTTTAGGCGTGTGTTGGAGCGGAGGTAGAGTGTAGTTTGCGTGCGTGTAGGAGCCTAGCATGTAGAGGACAGTGAAGAGAAGACTGAAAATCAGGAGTTTCATCAAGTGTTTTGAAGTGAGGGATTGGTGGTGGATGTGCTGCGAAAGTGGCGGCGGCGGTGGTGGTGGTGGTTTTTCCGGTGGTGTTGACATTGGAAAGTACTGTTATCCTTTTTGTTTCTGTGGTGTTCCAGATATTTTGGGTTTACTCTCATGTTATGTAGGAGACTGCAGAGTACAGTGACAAAGTAGCTATTGCCGACAGTGAAAAGGGAAGCTGGGTATTCGCACAACACTTCAAATCATCTGGAAGAAATATTACTAACTTTATCATTTAAATAACGTACCGACCAATCATCTGGTATATTACTTTAACAACGATTCCATAACAGTTCTTTAGAGCTCAAACTACAGGTAAATAAATTGAGTTCTAATTCCGTGATATATGAATTGTAACGTAATATTTTAAAAAAAAAAAAAAAGTGGAGCTTAATCAAGCTTCAAACAAACTTAATCGGCTTTAATTCCCACTTATTGAATATTATTTTAAGTCAAGCTCAATTAAGTCTAAAAAATCATTTGAAAAATATCATTCCTAAAGGGATAGGGATTAGTTTCCATTTATATTAATTTGACTTATACTAGGCAAACCAAATCATTTTAGGAAAAAAAAATATATAATCGTACGATGGGATCGTCAATATTAGAAAGATCAAAACAAGAATTAATTGAAATTTGGAAATTAATATTAACTATCATAATAATAAAATACGCTGTATTTATGATTAGGTTCTTAACTAGTTTAAATTATTTTATTTAATGTCCCTTTGAAGTTATCAAAGTACTCAAGCATAGAAATTACTTTCTTTTGAAGCTTGCATTGTCATGATTGATTAAGTGAGTTTTTCTATTTCTTGACAAAATTATTTAGTAGATTAATCATCATAGCATATTGCTATAACTTATTTGGATATTAGCTTATCATGAAATTAATTAAATCTTAATATGCATGCTTAACAAATCAAAAATTGAGAATACATAAATAATTAAATATTTCATATATATATATATATATATATTAAGCTACTAGGATTTTACTTGACTACATATAATTTTGATTATTAATATAGTGTCATCAATAGACACTACTTACGTTTTCATTTGTTAGTATTTATATAATTACTATTAATAGCACATTCATATATATATATATATATATATATATATTAAGCCACCAAAGTTTTATTAGACTCCACACTCTAAGCATATAGTTTTTATCACTATTATATTGTCATTATTGATTATATTTCTAAAATTTTCATTTGTGCTTATCTATGTAATTGCCATTTATTTATATTGTGCAATTCTTACAATCAATTTCTTATGTATCTTAAATTTTCATTTGTTATTAAAAAAAAATTCAAATAAAGAGTATATGGTAGGATTACTATAGTTGGCTAATCACATACAATGAATGTGTTAATCAACCTATGAGATGTCTTAAATTGATAATACATAAAGGGATATCATTAAAAAAAGGCATAAGAAGAAGAACGAGTAAAGTTGATATCACAAATGTGTACATATAATAGTGGTTCAAATTTGATGTTCATAATTGAATTGCTTGTTTGATCCTCTTTGGAGTAATTTTAGAAGAGCTCTGGTGTTGTCTTAAACTTGTCAATGTTCTGAATGAATCAAATGAGAAAAGAAGTTTTCTATTTATAGAATTTAGAGATTAATCTTGTCCGTGCTTATGACTTTAAGATAAATAATTGAAATTGAGTTTATTTGTTAAAACTTATGATCTCCTTTAACTTTTTTGGGTTTAGATATGGGACCAAGTATATTTAAAACTTTTGTCAGTTAAAGAAGGCTCATTATTATTATTATTTAGCTTAAAAACCAATTAAGCATCCTTAAAACCCAATAAAACCAAATGAAACTCAAATAAAGTCTAAATAAGCCCAAAAAAACCGTTTTCGAATCTACTTTTCACATGCAAAATAGCCAAGTAAGTCCAAAAGCAGAATATCCAGTTTGACATCCTCGTTTTAAGCTTATCAAAGTAGATCTTTTTAAAATATCCTTAAATGGGCTGATTTTCCAAGATTTATCCCCAGCTTAAGATATTAGTTAATGATATTAAATTGAGTTATAACATCATCACTGGAATGACCTTCTATAAAGAGATAATCTTAGTCTCTCGTTTTTTTAAAAAAAAGAGAACTTACTTTTTCAGAAATAGAATGTCATTTTCCAAATTAATCTTCTCAAGCATTCTTAATCTAGGTTTATGATATTTATTTCAACTTTATTATAATTGATCTATATTTCATATTTAAAATATGGAAAAAGAATCAAAAGGGCAAATGAAACTAAAGAGTCATTAAATAAGTATAAAAAGTCAACTAAATAAATTGTAATAATGCATATAACAAATCATTACATTTTATACTTTTACTTTAAATAAAATATTCATCTTTTGTTTATAGTAATTTGCTGATTTTATTTTATTTAAGTGCGATATTAATTACGTAATATTTGTAAGTCAAATAGTGGAAATATTTTTAAAAAATATGTCTATAAAAATAACTAAACACATAAAAAACATTAGGATCGGTAATTTTGGACCAGACCATAGACTCGAACATGACACGATATAGTTTAACTTGTTTGACTATGGAAAAAATTAATATAAGATACAAATAATTTAAACTCATCTAAAAATAATTAAATTTATATTCGAATTCATATTTGGTTCTCAAATCCGTATACAAGCCTCTTTACCTCTTTACGAACTCGTTTTTTAAACAAACCTCTGGACTAACTTGGAAACCAGTTTCACATTAATAAAGTTTACATTTATTTTAGTCTTTTTCCATGCAGAGCTCCAAAGCCAAATACACGTTAGTTTTAGTGTCTTTTTTTCATTTATCTATCACGTCAATTCGATGTTGGTTGAAGTTTGTATTTGAAAGTATGTATAGGTGCAGGTGCTAGTTTTAGTGTCCCTTTTTATTAATTTATTGCTTTAATTCGACGTTAGTATTTTCTAACTATACTTATATCCTGTTTTAATCTTATATCAAAACCATTTATGCATCTTGATATTTTATCCTTTTTTTATTTTAATTAAATTCATCCTAGTTTGTACGACGGTGTTTTTGCGGCCATCTTGCTTCATTTTCTTTGGGCTCTTGACATTGGGCTTTTGTTTCTTGAGTGTTCGGCTTGAATTGGGCTTGCATTAGAGATATTGAATTGAGCTGGAAACGTGGCCTTCTTTGTGTTTTCTTTTTTTTTTTTAAAAAAAAAAAAATATTTTGGTCTTTTATTCATATCACTGTTAAAATAATTTTTAAATGTATTTTTCGAATCTACACATTTTTCTTATAAAAAAAAATATAATATGCTTGCTAAAATAATAATGTTGGAACAAGGCATGTAATTTTTCGCATACCAAATATAATTTGATTTTGATTTCCTAAATAGATTCCTTATTTTAAAAACTCTCAATAATATGATCATTCTCTCCAAATTTACTTAATGAGATTGAATTCTAAAGAATTCATGCGATGCTTGCGTAAATAGCCTCAGTTCTTGTAAATTATTTGGAAAAACAAAACAATCAGTTGTGGTGATTTGTACAGGATAAAATCTAGTGTCAACTAATATAATTCAGTAATAAATGACTAATGAATATTTAAAATCTTAAGAGGAAAAAAAAATGGAACTTCAACTAATAATAAAGGAACATAAAAAGTAGATGAGTCAGGTTTGGCTTAGAATTGATAAAATGACAAGCAATAAAGGAAATGAGAATTGAGAGAACAAGGTTAATAATACTACTTAGGAAATATAACATGCTTTATGATTTTTATTTTAAATTTGTCTTTTGAGCATATATTGAATTAAAAATATTATATCTTATTATATTCAATATTATTAATCAAGAATTTTCTTAAAGTAAATATAAAAGGTATTTTGAAACCCTTTCATCTATATATTAGTGTATAAGAATTTTCATATACACAATATACATGCTCTAATATTAACATAAGGTATAAAGATATTGTACCATGTACTCCACTGTATAGGGGCAAAGTCTAGAAAATTAGAATTAAAACCTAATCTATGACCTTCAAAACCTATTTAAGCATACATACAAGGATTGGTTCCAAGTTCCATTTAGATTACATGCTCACTCATGATTTTACTAAAGTAAATTTTCAAATTTTTCCTCTAAATTTTGATGTATTATCGGCAGTTTTGCATGCATGCTCAAAAGATGAAAATTTTCTGGTACAATTAGACAAATGAGGATAATGGAACTTTAATTTTATTATAGAAACTTTAATATGACGATAGTTTGCTTTCTAGACTTTGTCACGCTTCGAACAAGAGAAGTTATAACAATCCTACCGTATGAACCAATCTAAAATAGAAACTGACCTCACAACTGCTATCGTAAATATAGTCTACACAAGACATAAATGACTTAACCAACGTAAAATGTCTGTTTCAACACCTGTTACTAACCAAACCTATAGTAAAACTTATAAAATACTTATTCTATATAACCTATTGTCTCATTACACAACAGTACTAACATAAACGTCTTACATCAAAGTTATAATTTACAATCAAAGCTTATCAAAAAGGCATAGGTTTACAGACTATTTACATAAGATATGAAACTAATAGGCGTCTTAAGAAATTCCCAATTAATCTCCTCAAAATTAAACAAAAAAAGACAAAAGAAACATCAAAAGCCCAGATTCAATTAATTCCTTATTCCTCACTTTTCCAAACAGCAGCATACTAACCTAGGAACAGTGGTATTTCGACATCTTGACCTTACTCAACACTTGCAAAAGAGTTTATAGGGATGTGAGCACAACTAGCTCAACAAGTGAGACAGAGTAAGAAAATACCGTATAATCATAAGCAAGGTTAATAATTATGATGAAATGTAATGCAATTAATCAAATTAAATATCCAATAATGTTATCCGGTCCATTGTGAGATTAGAGAAATTACGTCCGCTTTAACCCGGATTGAGGAGTTTCATCGTAACTCAAGTCAAACTAAACCCGAGCTTGTGTAATGGAAAACACCCTTCTCCCATAGTTGCTTTCAAACCATAACCTCTACTCTTGCTGCAACCTTCTCGTCTATTACTTAGTTCGACTAAGGATAGGAAAAGAACCATTTCAGTTATCTTCATTGAAGGAAATTAGTATTTGCCCTGACACTTTTAATCGTTTCCTCTAATAGGTGTTATGCATGTCCAGTTTCATTTTAGTTAAGTAGTTATTAGTTTTAATCAGGGGTGGTTAAACAAGTTCATATAGTACAAAAATAATATAAACATGCAGAACAACATACCAAGAAGTTCAACTCTTATTACAACTGAGTATTATATATATACACAACATGTGCACAGTCAACTAACTGCAAACATAGCCAGAAATTCCCTTGGGTCCTCGAATACTTTAAAACAGTATCACAACAAGCGGTGAAGGCACAATCTCAACTTACTTATTTAAACATTCATTATTGTTGACTTAAGTTATCAATCGTTTTTGTACTAAAAGATCCTATTTACACAAAAGACTCAAATTTAATTTTCGTAGTAATTACAAAAACAGTACAGTTTAATCTAAAACGGTTATTATTATTATTATTATTATTATTATTATTATTATTATTATTATTATTATTATTATTATTATTATTATTATTATTATTATAGTCGTATTATCACTATATATTGAATTAAATTATTAATTATTGATATTGTACATCATTTATGCTATTGCGTATTATATATCGTTTCGATCATATTGAAACATATTTTTAATTTATTAATTCATGTTTTAATTCCGGTAGAGTTATTGAAATATATATGTTCTAGAATATGATAAATTTATAGGTTATATTACTTAAGGTTGTTCGATTTTAGCAAAATTAGTATCGTTGGATTCATATAGACCTAAGAATACGTTTTACGAATCCTATTCCTAGAGACGAATTTTAACAGGTAGTTCGAGTTTTTAATATAGTTATACTTAACTATATAAATATTATCGTATTACACATAATTTATGTTATTGAATTATATTTTACCTAATTTTTCTATATAACGTTACAATATAAGTATTATCCAACTCTAATATATCTAAAATATATCCTGATTAGAAAATATCCATAAATATAATAAAATTACTCATTTAATCCCAACTAATCAGCAATCATGTATATAGTTTTTATTTAACTATTTAATTCATTTTAACTTATTAACATTAAAAATATGTTCCAACTTGTAATTTAAACCATCTTACTAGGTAAATTTGTAATAAATAGTTTGGGTTATCAACTAATTCCCCAAAAATTTCTATAGACTTCTAAAAATATAGAGAATTCAGTTATCGTTTGGTTTCAAGTTTTTGACCTATTACCTATATATTGGTATTTATAATTTTATCCTTAAATTATCCTAAATTACTCAATTATAATTCTTTTTACACTAAATTAATTTCATTATAATCTCATATTATTATTATTCACTAGAGATTAGTACATGTCTATTTCATCAATTAATTTTATAATTTTTTATTTAATTCATAATTTTAGCCTATTTTCAATCTATTCTTAGGCCAAAAAATGTAATAAATATTAAAAATATTCAAATCAAAATTTGGGCTACATAGAAATTATCTATATTTCATACATATTCTACACAAAAATTTTCAATTAAAAACAACATCATTTAGTATATTTATTTTCCAATTCTAAATTCAGAAGAACAGTGAATTTTTTTAATAAAGTAAATTAAATATTATGAATTTTTCAAAAATAAAAATATCACATAAAATAATTTTCAAAATAACCAAAGTAAAATTTTTTAAATAATTTTTAGGGCAGATTTAATATTTTTTTACAAACTATTGAAAAATAAGATAGAGAATTGACCTACGTATTCTTGGACTCTCCAGTGGCCAACGGCAGTTAGGGGTATATCGGACCGCCTAGTTGTAGCTTGGACTAGTGGTGGACGGTCAAGTTTGTCATTAGATAGTTATTTGGGTCTAGCATAGTTAAGGCGCGATAGTGGTTTTGTTTTTTTTCTTTTCTATTTTTTTTCTAATTTCCTACGATTTTCACTATTTTTTTCTTCTAAGTGTTTTTTTTTTTCCAAACTACTAAACGTCACATATTTGGAGGTCTTGGCCTTTTATAATGCCTTCAAGTCGGTTACATAATTAATTCCCTAATTATTTTATATTTTTTTCAACTTTCTTTTTAATTTACCCAAGCATGAAGTGCCTAATTTATCACGAAACTCACTTTTGAATCAGCTATAAAGTCCTAATCTCCTGTTACGCAACTTTGTCCAGCAATCTTCAATGCATTTGGTGAAGTTTTTTATTAAATAATTACTTAAATATAGATATTATATATTAGGACATAGTTATTTATTTAGTATAAAAGCATATACCCTATATAAATATCACGTGTAATATATAACTTTACTCATATAATTAAGTTCCTAACATATCTTTTATTTTTAGGATATGTTCTCTAAATTAATTTCATGAATTCAACATAATATATATATATAATTACGTAATTTAAGGTTAATTTATGGGTATAATTATTATTTATACCGGGTATACTCATAAAAATACACATATATTTATATAGTAAATTATACTATATTATCTCATTTTGGAGTTTAATTGACTTATCTTTTAAGTTTTTGTTGCAATCCAAGTTCGATTTTATGAGTTCCGAATATTTTATTACTATATTGAATAATCCTACTTCTAATGATAAAATTAGGATTTTGGGTCATTATTTCTAAAATCCAACTTCATTGCATCATTCTGTCTAGTTTTTCTATTTTAGTCGTAAAATTTGGACTCAATCGGATAATTTTCACTAAAAGTTTTAAATTTAAGTTCGGTTGTACTAAATACAATTTTAGGAACTTACAGATTTTTTGCAAATATACTAATTTTTTTTTTTGAAAAATTGCATGAATGTATTTATTTAATAAATTCAACATTCAACCCGTCAAATTAAAATCTGAAATTAAATGTTTAGGCGAATCCGTTTATGGATGGGACCTTCGAATTTATTGACTTTGTACATGCAATCCACGTTTATAGCATTGTAATGCTTATAGAAATTGGAAAACCTAGGATTAGAATGTTATCTCACCTAAACAGTGGGGTTGTTTGCATATATGCAGAAGTTGGACACGTTTGATGCAAATTTTGATTTCACTTTTGGATTCAGTGTGGAAAATCATGTGGACTAGTAGGTATTGGCATGAAAATTTTCGTGAGTGGAAAGGCATTTTAGGGCATATTTTTCTCACTCTTAACAAATGTATTTCACTGAAATTTAAACTCTAAGTAGAAATAGGATTCATAAAATTACATAATTTTTGGATAAGCGCACTAAAGGTTAGAGTCCTCGCCACTTTAGTTTAATTTGGTCATTTTGATAATTTAACTCTGATTCATGAGATAAATGTCAAAGTTGAAAACTATAATGAAAGAGCATCCCAACAATATGGGTTATATTTTATTATCCATAAGTTTGCTTGGGGAACATTTCTTTTTTTTTTTTTTTTAAATTCTTGACTTAAGATAAAAATACGATAATGTTATTTCAGAATAATGATTTAATTTTTCATTATTATATTTAATCTATTAAGTAATTACTAATATAGTTTATGAAAAGGTTAAATTCACTTTATATACTTGGGTTTTCAGTGGATACTTGTTAGCTCCCAATTGATCCTTAAATTTATAAAATGATATTGTCAATATATGTAACTGAATAATATAATAAAAAATCATTAAAAGTATAGAAAATTATTAGAAATTAAAAAAAAAAAAAAAACAAAAACACGAAGGAAAAGAATCGCAAGGTTCATGGCTGGCTATGCAATCCAAATGTCATGCTTCTCTCTTTTTTCTAAGTATTTTCTTTTTCATCTTTCAATAATTTAAATAATTTTTTATTATATTGTTCAATAATATCATTTTTATTAAAGTAATTATTAAGAACCAATTAAAGTTTGAAAAGTGTCATTACATAATAGAAAAAAATAGAGATAAGACCCAGGCTAGCAAAATGTTCAAAGATATGCAAAATGTCAAAGGGTGAGTGAAGTGTCAAAAATGAAATTTGTCCTTATTATAATAATACCGTAACAATGGACTTTCGGAAAAGACAATATCAAGCGTTATGATTATTTAAGTGATAATACTTTAAAAGTAGAAACTGATATACAAATTTGGAATCAACATTTAGACAAACACATATCAATAAGGTAATAGTAGAAGAAAATACTTTTCAAAACTTATCGTGCCTAATTAAAAAAAAAATAAAAATTCTGAAGCCTTAATATTTACGTTTGTACTATTAGACCACGTGTAATTGGCTTGCCTTATCCAATGCATAATGAACGAGTGTGCGTTCTTCTCCAGTAGCCCATGTTCCCTGGGCTGGCAACATTTCTCTAATAGGGAATATTGGAGGCTTTTACATGTATATGTATATGTATATATCTATCTATATATATAAAATAAATTCTGACAATTTTGTTGTTGTAAACTGGAAAAGAGTTCTTTAACGAACTTTGATTAATCTAACTTAGAAATAATAAAGTGTAGAATTCTTTAAAGAAAAGAATTTCTTAAAAATTATTTGATAGTAGGATAAACTTTTAAAGTTTGATATATATGGTCTTATAAGCAACTTAATTCATGTGATTTTATTGTAGAAGTTGGATTTAGATATGCATATGATAGGCTTATCTTGTTATTGATGCATTAACTGGTGCATTGCTGGAGTATTTAGTAATTGTATTATCACGTAGAGTTAATTTATACGTAACGGAATAAATTATATTAGATTTTCTATTTCATAGAAATTGTAATAGTATTTGAACTTCGATTAATTAACTTAGAAATAAAGTGTAGAATTCATTAAAGAAAAGAATTCCGTAAAAATTATTTATTAGTACGAGAAACTTTTAAAGTTTGATAAATATGATTGTACCAGCGATTTAATTCACGTGACTTTATTGTAGAAGTTAGATTTAGATATGCATATGATGGGAATATCTTGTCATTGATGCATCAATTGGTGCATTGCTAGAGTATTTAGTAATTGTATTGCCATCTTGAGCTAATTTATATGTAATGGGATAAATCATATTCGATCCTTTATTTTATAGCTATTGTAATAGTATTTGTTTGAGAAAAAAAAACTATATGCAACTTAATATCAAGTGAGAAATGCATAGCATGACATTACAGCACACAGAAATTCATATAACACAAGAAGATGAAGTCATCAAGAGATCGTTAAAGGGGGGCATTTTTTAACCGTAGTCAACTAAGTGGCAATGTAAGGGCATTCAAAAGGGGAAAAACGGTTCTGATAGTTTCTCATTGGTCTAATATGTTGATTTGCTTATTCATACTTAATAGCTGTTTGCTAGCTTAGTTGTTTAGTTGAATAATAACTCTGAATATCTAACTATTATATGTTCACTCCACAACAATTTATTGTCCATAGGATTTTGCTGGACATAGTCATGCCCCGTATATCATCAATATATATATATATATATATATATATAGTTGAACAAATGAAACCTATATTTTACTTTAAATTAGAATGATAATGCAAGAAATGACGCGTATAGGAACTTCCTTCCATCTTTATTTATTTATTTATTTAAAATTTTGGCCCGTGGAAAAATTCCGATTGGAATGCCAAATCCGGCAAGTCAACTCAACTAAATTATTGATTTATATTACCCAAAAGCTTTTAACCCATTCTCGCTGCTCTCATCGTCGTCATCTAGAAAGCGAATGGCATGGAAAAAGAATGAGAGAGGAATTAAAATATTAGGCTATGGAAAGGGCACAAACCGTTTACTTTCTCATGCTGTCGCTTCTCCCACCACGATGCACCCTCGGGGTCAGCATCAAAGCCCTAGATACAAAAAAGTATTGGATCCTATCATACGTAGAATTCCATATTCCCAATATCTTAAAAGTTACTCTCATAGGACACTAAATGCGGTATATTCTTTTTACATAAATACCTATAATTTGGTACTAAATATACCATGGTTTTTGCAAATCTAAAAAAATATATTAATAATAAGCATCATTGAATCTCCCAAAATACAAATAATTCATCAAATCCTGCCTAACTTAGCCCATACTTTTATGATTATATTCAGGTGCCCAATATATAGAAGTTTAAGAATCTAGATTTATCTTTTATCCCAGGAGTATTGCGATGGCCATTATTGTCAAAGAATGAAGAAAGAAATTGCAACCTATATGGATAACAACAAAAGTACTGACTAAATTTTATGTGCTTCTAAATTTCATATATGAAATTTGAAATTATTAAATATCATATTAAATCAAACTTATCAAAATTTGATAACTGAAATTTAAAGTTGTTAAATATTATAATTAATCAAATCTATCAAAGTTTCACACTTAAAGTTTAAAATTACTAATTGTCATAACTAATTGAACTTCAACTTATCAAATTTATTATCTTGATTATCTTTAAAAAGAAGATATAGAAGATAGTCATTGGTCAAGTGTAAGCATAGGTAAGGGTAAGATAGTAAATTTAATAAAAAAAGTTCAATTTATTACAATGCTTAAATAACTTCAAACTTTAGGTATAAAATTGAAAAAATATTCAAATTTATCGAGTAATTTTGATACTGTCCAGAACCTATAAATCTCATAAGGTTTGATTTTTTCATAATTTCAAGAGGGACTAAAAGATCCAAGATAAAACCTAATACTGTTAATCATACAAGGCCATCACGAATTGATGATCCAACCCTTACATCTAAATATGTTTGATTTAATCATTGTTTCAAAATTTTGCAATAACGCTAGTCATCATGTCTTCATTAAATATCATCTTACTCTTTATTTTTTTTTATTATTTATTTATTTTATAACGAATGACGTTGTTACAATGCTAGTCATATCTTCTACCTTCATCCTTTACTCCTTTCCATCTTATTCTCTTGGTGAACTCTTTTCTTCTACGCTACGGTATGCTGGCCTTAGTCATCCCTCTATGACAATGGCTTTTTTTTTATTTTTTATCTAATATTGCCTCCTTATATACCTCAACATAAAGAAAAATGTCTAAACACCGTCCACGTCACATTGTTGAAAGAGGTCTCATTATGTTTCATCATGCTTCAACTTCCCATTCCTTTGTCATTGTGCTTAGTGTCGTAGCAGTTTATGTAATAAATCGCATGCTCATACCCAATAATCATAAAGTGGTTCGCTTGGAGAAGTTAAGAGGTGCTAAAACAAGAATTGAATGGATTACCGGAGTTGATGTGTAAAATTATTGCTCATTTGAATGTGTACAAAGTCATGCCTATTGCTCGAATAGTAGAGGTGCAAGCATATCGAGTAAGAGTTAACAAGGAGGTTGAGGAGTTTGGAGGAATAAAGCTATCATATATACATTAGATAAGGTAGAGATAAATGATATCTTAATCGATACATCAATATAATTATAATAAAAATTCCACCTTTTTAGGAAAGTAGTTTATTCAAAGGATTCTTAAATTAGACTTATGAGATAAAAAAGATATTCGAATACTATAAATATATCAAGGTGAGCACAACAATAATTGGGCTTAAGAATATGTAGGATTATGTTGGGAAAATGTAAATTATGAAGATCAATCTATTGATATCCTTGTGGAATTCTCTTATTTTATCTTCACTCCAGGAATGGAGTCCCCTCTAAATCTTGCATCTTGGAAGGGCATAATAGCTCATGCCAAGCAACCATAGTTGCTAAAAATTAGGAAACAAATTGCTCAAGATCTACTATCACTACTAATGTGTCAACATGTATAAATAATATCTGCTTTCCCCTTTTCTCTCTCTCTCCCCTAGGTGTTGTGTGGTTTAAAGAGAGAAGAGTTATTACCAAGAATAATGATAGGGAATATACTGTTTGGTTTATGTGAATAGCTATTTCTAGCGTTATTTTGGTTAATATTATAAATTTCCTTAAAGGAATATCTATGCTATTTATAATTACTTATTAAATGTATTTTGCAAATATGATTTATTATATGCCTATTACTTGGGTATCTAATTAATATATTAAATATTCGATTAAGCATGAAAACTTAAAAATTTGATTGCTTAGTCATTATTGTAATAATAATAACATATTTGATTATAAACCATTATCATAAGTAAATTAATTAACAAAACTATGACAAAACCTAAATGCTTGCTAAGCGTAAAATGATTATTACTTTTTAAATATTATATTACAATAATGTCATTGATTGTTGGTAATTTTTTTATTAATTGATTAACTCACTAATATAATATAACAACCTCTTTTCTTGAGGAATTTATTATTACTGATGAATATTATTTATAATAATTCATTATTATTTATGTACTTGTACTAATAATATTATAATTAATTATTATTTAACTAATTATAAAATCGTTGTCATTGTTTATAACTTCTTATTAGTTATTATTAACTTAAGTAGTCAATAACAGTAATCATCAATAGTTTATTATTATGTTATTAAAAAAAGCATAAAAGATATTCGTATAAAAATGGAATTGCTAATACAACAACGCGGCGACGGAATGACAATTCAATCTACAAAACATATACTCTCCGACTGAATGCTTCTTTAATGCATAGTCAACAAAGAAAATTTTACTGTATAACTTATACTCTCCGACCGAATGCTTCTTTAATGCATAGTAAACAATGAAAATTTTACTGTATATGAAATACATTCTCCTTTATTTTTTTATTTTTTTATTTTTTTTTGCCAACAGAATATTTAGGTTTTATTTATATTCAAGGTCGTAGGTACAATGTCATGAAGCGAATTACAATGAGAATCTATAGGATAAGTTTACATACTTGAGTTTCAGTGGATACTTGTCAGCTCCCAATTGATCCTTAAAAATATAAAATGATATTATCAATATATGTAATTGAATAATATAATAAAAAAATTATTTAAAAAATATAGAAAATTATTAGAAATTAAAAAAAAAATGAAGGAGAAAAAATTGCAAGGTTCATACTGCTATGCATCAAATGTCATGCTTCTCTCTTTTTTCTAAGTATTTTCTTTTTCATCTTTCAATAATTAATAATTTTTTTATATTGTTCAATAATATCATTTTTATTAAGTAATTATTAAGAACCAATAAAGTTTGATAAGTGTCATTACATAATAGAAAAAATAGAGATAAGACCCAGGCTAGCAAATGTTCAAAGATATGCAAAATGTAAGGGTGAGTGAAGTGTAAAAATGAAATTTGTCCTTATTATAATAATACCGTAACAATGACTTTCGGAAAAGACAATATCAAGCTTATGATTATTAAGTGATAATACTTTAAAAGTAAACTTATATACAAATTTGGAATCAAACATTTAGACAAAACACATATCAATAGGTAATTTATAGAAGAAAATACTTTTCAAAACTTATCGTGCCTAATAAAAAAAAAAAGAAAAGAAAAACTTCCTGACGCTTTAATATTTATGTTTGTACTATTAGACCATGTGTAATTGGCATGTCTTATCCAATGCATAAGGAAGCATGCTCCTTCGGCTAGCAACATTTCTCTACTAAGGAATGTTTGAGGCTTTTTTTTTTTTTTATATATCTATATAGAAAAAAGTATAACAATATTATTTTTGGAAATTGAAAAAGTCTTTCTTAAGGAACTTTATTGAATAAACTCAGAAATAAAGTGTAGAGTTTTTTAAAAGAGAGAATTTCTCAAGAAACTATGTGATAAATATGGTCTTACGAGCTATTTAATTAATGTGACTGTATCATGAAAGTTTGGTTTGGATATGCATATGATAGGCTTATTTTGTCATTGATGCAATAATTGCTGCATTGCTGGAGTATGTAGTAATTATATTGTCATTTTGTAGTCAAATGGTGAATTATTCTCTCAACGAGATAAATTATATTTAATTCCACTTTTTATAGCTGTTTAACAGTATTTGTCTGAGAGGACAAAAATAAAAAATAAAAACTATATGCAACCGGAAATCAAATGAGAAATGCATAACATGACATTACAACACATAGATATTCATATAACACAAGAAGATCAAGAGCTCGTTGAAGAGGGCATTTTTTAACCGTAATCAACTAAGTGGCAATGTAAAGGGGATCCAAAAGGGGCAAAACGTTTCTGATAGTTTCAGTGTTATGCGTGAGAGATTTATTGGGTGTTATTTAATTCAGAAATCTCCCATTGCTTGTCTTAGATACAATATGTTAGTTTTGGTAACCCTTTAAGCCCAGCCCAAGGTGAAATCATTTTCTTTAGTTTCTCATTGGTCTAATATGTTGATTTGCTTATTCATACTTAATAGCTGTTCGCTAACTTACTTGTTTAGTGGAATAATAATTCTGAATACCTATATTCACTAAACTGTTGTATGTTCACTCCACAACAATTAATTGTCTATAGGATTTTGCTGGATATAGTCATGCCACGTTTATCGTTAATATATATATCGTTGAAAAAATGAAACCTATATTTTACTTTAAATTAGATTGATAAATCAAGAAATGACGCGTATAGGAACTTCTTTCCATCTTTTTTTTTTTTTTTTAATTCTGGCCGGTGGAAAAATTAAAAATTCCGATTGAAATGCCAAATCTGGAAAGTCAACTCAGTTAAATTATTGATTTATATTTCTCAAAAGCTTTTAACATATTCTTGCTGTTCTCATCATGTCAAGCAACCATAGTTACTAAATATTGAGAAACAAATCGCTCAAGATCTACTATAGTACCAAAGCTTAACTGATTTGTGCAGATTATCGTTATCTTATTGTCACTATAAGACTGTTGATGTATCACTATATATGAATAATATTTGCTTTCGTTTTTTTTTTTTTCCTCTCCAAGTGCTGTCTGGTTTGAAAAGAGTAGAGTTATTACCGGAGAATAATGATTGGAAATATATTATTTGGTTCATATGAATAGCTATTTCTACTATAATCTTGGTTAATATTATAAATTTCTTTAAAAAATATCGATGCTATTTATAATAACTTACTAACTGTATTTTGAAAATATGATTTATAATATAGCTTATCTAAAAAATATATTAAATATTCAATTAATCATGGATACTTAAAAATTTGATTGCTTAGTCATTATTGTAAGAATAATAACATATTTGATTATAGACTGGTATCAGTATTAAATTAATTAATACAAAAATGATAAAAACCTAAATGCTATCTAGCCATAAAATGATTATTACTTTTTAACTATTATTATTACAATGACGTCATTGATTGTTGTTAAAATTTTTTATTTATCAGTTAACATATTAACGTATATATAGCAACCTCCTTTCTCGATAAATTTATTATTACTAATGACTATTATTTATAATGATTCATTATTATTTATGTTCTTGTAATATTAAATATTACAAGTAATTATTATCTAACTAATTACATAATTGTTGCCATTATTTAGTTTGTTTGAAACTAACTTGTTATTAAATTAAATAGTTCATTATCATCAGCAGCAGCACCTGTAGCATTATTATTATTAAAAAAGCATGAAAAAAATATTCCTATAAAAATGGAATAGCCAAGGACGGCAAAGGAATGACTGTTCTATCTGCAAAATATATAGTCTCTTACTAAATGCTTCTTTGATACATAGTAAACATGAAAAAATTTACTGTATGTAAAAATAGGTTTTGGATACACGAATCTTAAATCAGAAATAAGACCTTTTCTTCTCTATTTACGACTAAACAAAGGATATCTTTTCCCGCATTCGGTTTCTGAAACGGATACTACGCATACTCATATGCCATACAACGACCTTGTCTAATACTTCAATGTTACCCCCAAAACGGCCTGTTGTCTGCTTGTCCAATATTATTTCCCACTCACAAGATTCTTCTATTTTTCTAGCATGCCATGTGAATTGCTTATTAGCACACTAGTAGGTGAATATCCCCAACATGTGTAAAAATATCAAATATAGTGATATTATAGGATTTTAAACATAGAGCAATTACTGAGCAGGCTGTTATTTGTGGTATTAATCTTTTAATGTTGAGGTAAAAGTTGGCAGCATATTGTGATTTAATGGAGAAATGGGAAGTTATTTTTGTACTAATTCTGGACTGATTGTATAATATCATGTAGGAAAATGATTTTTTTTTTTTTTAATATCTAGCACACTTTCTCCACTTTAATATTGTTAAGAAAATAAATAGATATACAATGTAGCAGTTTTTATAAAATATGATAATACTACTAATAACTTGCATTTAAAATAGCTGTATTTTTATTTTTTATTTTTTTTTAATTTTGGATAGGTATACTTATTTTTCCCAGTATTGTGTTTTGTAAAAGTGAAAATCTCTATAATGTCCTTAGCTGCATCATAAGCTTAAGCCTGCAATGGAAGAATGAAGGCAAAAAAACAGACGATGATAAATGAAAAATTATTTAAGCTCTTGAGAACAAAGGTAACTCTGTAAAGATTAAAATAAGAATTTAAAACAAAAATTTTTAGAAAGGGAGATACTAACGATGTGAAGAAGAAGAGAGAAAAAAGCAAGAGAAAAGGGAAGAGACAAGATAGAACTGAACCACTAAAGTTTTGCAATATACTTGTTTGTGGTTGTTGCTTAACCTGGTATGGAAGTCCACTCCGATCGTCTGTATACACTTTGGAGAAATAACGGCACAAGAATCGAGATTCATGATAACACTAAAGTTTCTAGTCAAATATTCAGTTGTCACCATCCTATTGCTTTCCACAGCAACTCTTCACGGCACTACCCCAATCAAGTTCTCATTTTTTGCCCAAACCATCTCTGAAATCCCAAAACACACCAACCCCAGATTGAGTTCATTAAAAAATCGACGGAATTCACCCAAATCAAGAAGGAATTTGGTATTATATTCTGTCACAGAAGATAAGGAATTAGTTCCTGCAGATAAAGTTTTTTTAAAGGAGAAAGGGAAGCCATTGTTAGTAAATGAATCTGATGAGGTGAAGGAAAAAGGTGTAGGAGAGAGTCGTGGTGGTGATGTTGGTAATGATGAAACTAAGAGGTTGACTAGTAGAGGAATTTACCGAATTTTGCGCCTAGGTTTGGGGAAAGAGCACAACTTTTGAAAACTTACTCTTATATTTCTGTTAATTTAATCGATGCTATCTTGGTTCTTGAAGTAATCCTGTTGAATCATTTTACTATTTGCACCATATGATATGAATTTAACGTTGCATGAGAAGTAAATCCTTGAAAATTCTTCAATATAATTGAAAATGGGTAACCAGGAGCGATTGACAGAAACCAATTTGTAGCATTTGGAGGAAAAGGCGGGATAGCCAAAATGAGGAGTGATGATTTACGGTTACGAGTTTGGGAAAGCAGTCTTTCCTTTTTTCTTCAACCACGTTTAATGGTTCGGTGCAGCTAATGGATGTTAGGGTTTTCCACTTATACAAAATACAGAATCTAATTTACTCTATATCATATGATTGATGTTTATTTAATACTTGTTGATACACATGCCGAGTTAGTATCAATTTAATATTTTTTCCCCACTATGGATACTCTGACACACTCCTTGGAGTTGGAGCTTCGCGTTCAGAATCCAATACCCGCAGAACGGAAATATTGGGGACGCATGTACTTGGTCGATGTCACGTACATCATCCTGACAATAAAACAACTTCAAGTGGGTATTAGATTCTTGGTGATTTTCCTCTCTCTTTTGACTTCCTAATAGGTATTCCGTGTGTGTGTGTATATATATATATATATATATATATTAGAAAGAAATAGACAGTGTGCTGTTATATGTTGCTTCATTCTAAGCTTTGGATTTTTTTTTCTTTTTTCTGGGTCCAAGAGTGGAACTTTGTTGAATTGTATTACAGGTTTTGGCAGCTTAAGGATGGTGGATTCTCAGTGGAAGCGTTTTTTCACAAAGAGGCGATTGGTGGCGCTTTTGTTGGGACAAATTCTATCCGTTCTTATTACTTTCACTAGTTATTCATCATCTGAACTTGCCAAGGAAGGTTTGTCTTTCTGATATTCTTTCATTGGTTGCACTCTGCTCCTTTTGTTGATGAGTGTTTGAGCAAACTTGTAAATTTCTTATCTTTCTATGCTCTTATATTTTTATGAATCAGTAATCAAGCGGGAAAATATTAATAAGTTTTTTTTGCCAGACCTGAATAAGTGTTGAAAACTCATTGACGGTACCATTTTGTGGTTTGTGATTTTTTACATGGTGATTCAAGTTTTTAATGTCATAAAATATTGTAGTAAATACTATTTTGATGTTTTACTACACATATGATCCGAATTACAACATTTGACAAGGATATTTCCTTTCTAAGCTCCTAGTGGATTTGCAATCTTTCTTATTGTTCATGTATTTCCCCAAATTTCATGTTTCCTCGATAATGATAGATATTCTTTCTTTTCTTTTCCATTCACATGTTAGGATTTCTATCTTAGTGCAAATAAATTCTGGTGTTTTGTATGTTAAAACTAAGGGAGAATTCAGTTGTGCAATTTTTTCATTAATTTTCATTTTATGTGATCATGGTATGTGAAATTTGTGAATGTAAGCAAGCATGCTGCACAGGTTTTAACAAGGACACTATCATGTGTGTCTTACAGAACACGAAATTTGCTAGAGAAATCATTCTTGAATAAAAACATTTTGCTTAATTACGTACTGAAAATTCTGATGCGTTACTTGTTTCTACATGTCACATCGCAACAAGTTGGAATGTGATTCTTCATTTATTGGCTGCTTTATGTTCTTTTTCTTGCCTTTCCATGGGGGGCTGATAGTTTTCTTTTTGGTCTTAAATTGAGGAATGAACTTGTTTCTACATGTAAGCATCATCACAAGTTAAAATCTGGCTTCTCGTTGATTGGCTGATATATGCTCTTGTTCTCTCCTTTTTTTCATCTTAAACTCAGGAATCGATGCACCGACTTCACAATCTTTTCTCAACTATGCTTTACTTGCATCGGTATATGGGAGCGTGATGATTTATCGGAAAAAAGCTCTCAAGGTTGTTATTCCTGATGAGATGCTGATTGATATGTAGAACTTGTTGAAGCTATGAAGTTCATGGAACGGTCGTTGGTTATTTTTATTCCAACTTCTGATAGAGTCAAAATTCTAGGTCAGACAGCAATTTGAAGCAGCGAAATAATTGGAAGAAAGGATTACATTAGTGGCAGTGATATTAAAAAGTTATACCAAAGAGATTTCTATGCATTAATTAAAACCATGTGATATTTGATTCAATTTTATGGAAGGTGGTAAATCTGATTTGTACTCTGAAATGTTTGAAGAAGTCAGCCCCTTGTGATATACTCGGTAATGCTTTGGTTTGGGAAATTGAAGAGAACACTGTGGCCAAGATATTAGATATGTGGAGTTCTGCTTACTTGTTTACTAAAAATGTCAAATTCTGTTTGAGTCCTGGAAAGATTAATTTGTCAGAGAGTAATGATAGACTGAGGTTTACCTTTGAGGATGTCACTTAGAAGGAGGAAATCGGAAAACCTTGAGGATAAACCTGTATTTACCTAGATATGAGAGTTCATCCTGTTTGCTTACCTTTTTGGTGGTGCTTCAAAGGATTTTTCTTTCATGAAATATTTACAGACTCCGGCTTTCATTTTTACTGCTTCTTATCTTTCTACTTTATCAACATTTTACAATAAATTTTGTTTGGAATTTGTGCATAGGTGAAGTGGTATTATTATATACTTCTGGGATTAGTTGACGTCGAGGCCAATTTTTGTGGTGAGTTTCTTACTTATATGTACATTTATAAATCGAGTGTGTATTGGGAATTTCTCTGATGTTTCTGCTGCTATTCTGACTTGTCTTTATGATATGTTTCTGGTTTCATTTAAAAATGCCAGAATGCATAAATCAAGTCAAACATAACATTGAATATCTCTAAAAGTATTTTCTGCTCAACTTAAGTGGATGGAATCTATCAGATTGTGTTGAGTATGCAAAATCCTGGATTACTGAATTTGTGAATGCTGTGGTGTATTCAACAAAACGAGCCATTCAAATTTATAGGAAACAGGAAATGAACTTCTGAAGAAGAGGAAAATGGTTGAACTGCTGAACAAAGTTTGTGATCAATCTTTCCTATGATTTCTCATCTTTGTATGTCCATATTAATCTTCTATCACCTGCTCGATCTTGCTTCCAATATTTGTCTTTCCTTTTCCCAGTGTGAGTAAAATGGAGTTCTTTGAGCATGAGTCTCATTGGTGTATTTCCCACTTTATTATTCAGTGGTGAAGGCTTTCCAATACACATCAATGACAAGCGTCATGCTTCTGGACTGTTGGATAATTCCATGCGTCATGTTTCTTACATGGATGTTTTTGGGGACCAAGTATAGATACAAAAAGATTACTGGAGTATTCTTTTGTGTTGGTGGTGCTGTAATGGTTGTCTTCTCAGATGTTTATTCTGCTGATTGGTCAGGTAATCATTATAAACTCATGTTTTAGCTACCTTCTTATCGAGAAAGGAGAAGCAAGTAGATTCTGTGTTAAAATTTTCTTTGATTTTTGCTGTTCATAATTAAACATGACAGGCATCCTTAAAGCAATCTATGGTTCTCATTACTGAGTTATCATTATTGTTAGTTATATGTTCTCATTCTGACCGTGCTATGGAAATGGTAACTCTGATCTAGAATAATTCAATCTTGGGGAGGAGCACATGAAAGTTCTGTTTTGGTAGGGATTTAAATGGTAAATTATTACCTTTAGTTGTACATCCGTGTATTTAAGTGAGTTAAGATTGATGTCCACCACCTGAAAGAAAGTGAAATCACATAATAGGAGACAATGTAATTGAGATTTAATTTAATTATCCATATACCTTTTTTGGATGGATCGATGATGGAAGGAGAAGCTTCACATAGCAAATCTGACAACCACTACCTCAATTTATCTGCTACAACTGCCCCTGCTATTGTTTATAACAATTGCAGAAGCATCTGAAGAATGTGCATTGGTAAGCACATCTCCTATGAAGAGAGTTAAAAAAATTATAGTTCCTAGTTGAACTTCAGGTAGATTGCATTGAACTTGCAAAATTAACTAAGAAATCGTTCTGTTCCTTGTATAATGGTGCTAGCCCTATTATGGGAACATAGTCTTGGCTTTCAAAAGCTGTCCTAAGTTTCTCCTTTGCCCCCTTTCTGTAATTTTCCTGATAAGACGGTATAAAAGTTAAAAATGTAATTGCAATGTTAAACTTCCCATCAAGTTAGATCATTCAACCTTTGTCAAAGCTGTTCATCACATAAAAGAAGTAATTACAATTGGATTCATAAGGTTCTCTACTTAGGGATAGGAGGGTACTACATTGTTTGTACCTTCATATTCTAATATAATAGAATGTATATAAAATGACCACTAGAAGATCTGAATGCTCTCATGACTTTCTTGTTCATACTTCCTTGATGTGATTCAACAAAAACGTGAATCACTGATATGGCAATGAAATATGTAATTATGTGAGTAATTTACTTAGAAACTGCTATAAGTATGGTTCAGTTTAAGGAAATAGGCACATGCATGCATTCTTTCTGCTAATAAACATATACAAGAAAATTTGGCAACATAAGCATAATATCCTTGCAATAATATGCGTTAGAAAACTAGATAATTTCTTATGTTCAGGTGAGTAACTATTTATCGTATTTTCATATATTGTATCACCAACCATGAGTCCTTGCATGGCTTTTCTTGTGTCTTATGATAATTCTACTCTTGTTATGGGGATGTCTGAATATGATAGACTGAAGCCTAGTAGTAAAGCCGATGTTAATATTCATTGACAAATAAGGCAAGGTTTTGGCATACAGATATTTAGAAAGTTGGTTCACAATGGAAACTCATGACTTATCTGAAAAATTTGAACATTTCAATGTATTCCAGGAGGAAGCAACCCTGCCAAGGGTGATGTGCTTGCTATTGCAGGATCAACACTATATGCTATTAGTAATGTCACAGAGGTGTGCAGATAATTTTTGACATGTTGATATTTAAGCTGATGATGTAGTTTTGTCATCCTAGTTATTTCCATAGGAATTTAGCTCATCCCTTTGTTATGCTCTATCTGGGATTGATCAGTCCATTTCTACCTCTTTAATTTTACAGGAATATCTGGTAAAGAATGCCAGTCGTGTGGAACTGATGTCAATGCTTGGACTTTTTGGCGCTATTGTCAGTGCCATTCAAATGTATCCTCTACTCTACAGTAGTTGTGGAACCTTATATTATGCTTGATCATATAGTTTCTTGGTTCGAATATTTTTTCGCAACGCTTGACAAGATCCTGCATCCATCTTACTCAAATAAAATCATAAAGTGGCTCAGATATGTTTGTGCAATATTTGATCATTTTATGCTGATATTAGGAGACATTTTTCTTTTATTTAAAGATGTATAATTGCTAGGGGATACTCTGTTCTCTATTTCTTACCTTATCTCTGTCTGCAGAAGCATCCTCGAGAGAAATGAGCTCAAGAGCATTAAATGGACAGCTGGGGCAGTAAGTCTCTCTCTTTCTTTAACCCATTAAATAACTAAGGAACAAACGTTTTACTCTATGGCATTTTTAGGACTACACAAAAGATTTTACGAAACATTAAATCAGAAATCGAAACTAAGCAGAAAAAGAGCTGAGATTGTTAAAATGGACCTTTCAGCTGATTGAACTTGTCATGGCTGCTAGGCTCAATAATAGCAACTCCCTGTACTCTGTGTTTCTTCTCTGGTATCAAAGGCTTTACACCATGCAAACACATCCGAATTGAATTCAATATATATCACAATCATATTTTTATGGGAATGTTGGAGAGTTCTATTTTTGTCCACTTGATGACTTTCAATTAAATTCCTAGATCATAAGCAACGAGTGTATAATAATTAGTGTAAAAACCACACATATCTGCAAACTTAATCTTTCAAACAAGTTGGTGGCAGAGCTAAATTCAATATACCTTACTATATTAGTGTCATGCTTTTCCATTGTTTGATACAGTGCATAGTATCTTATCGTTTTTAGAGTACCATTTTAATCAAGAGTAAAGAAAATCCTCAATTTTTGTTAGAACCGCCTTTGATGACTTTGTGAAGTTTGGTTGCGGTTTCAATTTGGGGGTGTAACAATGACCATGTTGCATCTGGAGATTGAAATCATGAGCAGAATATAGCTCCAATAGTCTTGTTACTTATGCTGCCGCACATTGAGAAAGCATTGCATCGTCACGGTACTTTTATGCATGTGATTTCCAGTTCAATTTGCGAGAAGAACTTGAATTGGCATACTCATCTTTATTCATTAACATGTCCCCAGGCATTTCCTTTCTTTGGATTTTCGGTTGCTATGTTTCTATTCTATTCATTGGTCCCTGTTTTGCTTAAGGTATGGCTTCTATTCCTGTGCTTTTTTCTTTCATGTCACGACTGCACATAATATCATATTGTAAAAAAATGAGGTAATGGCAAATGCACCTTCTGAACTATCGACCAGGCGTGGATAGTCCCCTAAACTCTTGAAATGTAACTTTACATCCACAGCTTTTAAAAATATGCAAATAACCTCAAATCATTGCTCAATTAGTTTTAGTTTCCCCTTGTTTCTTTAAGGGGGATGAAAGATTGTTTGGAACAGGAAAAATTTCGTAACGGTGGCTTCAGCAACGCGTCGATTCCTTTTTACTTCTTAACAGTCTAGAGTTACGACTGCATTTCATTAATAACTTGTGGTGATTGCCGATTGTAATTCACTTTGCTTATTGCAGATAAGTGGTTCAACAATGTTTAATTTGTCTCTGATGACTTCTGACATGTGGGCAGTTGTTATTCGCATCTCTGCTTATCGTGAGAAGGTCAGTTTGTACTTTGGCAAGATTAAACTCCTAATTTCCATTTTTCAGTGTTATTATTGACTTGGCTTGAAGACATTGTTCATCACAGATCGACTGGTTGTACTTTGTGGCCTTCGCTACAGTCACTGTTGGGCTTGTGATTTATGGATGGTATGTAATTTATGAATTTCTTCATGGAACATGGTTAGCAAAAGACAATGATAGGTCTAATTGAGAACAAAGCCCATAGTATGGTAGGGAGGTAAAATAGGTCTAACTGAGAACAAAGCCCATAGTATGGTAGAGAGGTAAATGAACCGAATTGAGTCAAATAGTAGCAAGCTCAAGTTTGCACTTGATCCTAAAATTTAAAGCTCAAGTTCAAATTTTTGAACTATAGCTTGACTTTGGGGTGCTATTTGATAAGCTCAAACTCAACTTGACTAGGCATATTTTAGTTCAATTATTTAAAAGTACTATACTTCCTTTTGATTAAGCTTAGCGTATATTGTATCGAGACTTATTTGTAAACTTTCAAACTTATATCGAGACTCCTAAATCTTCAATCTATATATACTTAGGTTTTTTCCAAACTTGATTTGGCTCATGGGCTCATTGAGTCAAATAGGTTCAAGCTCGAGCTTGGTTCAAAAATATACTCAAGTAGCTTAAGCTGGCTCGACCTTGAAGGCACAATTAAACTCTAAGTAAATGTTAAGCTACGGTCAAATGAAGCTTGCAAGTCAGTATGGTTCGTTTACACTTCTCCCAATATTATATGAACATCCTCTAAGAAAACCACCACGGGACAAATGAATATCAGTCGGCAGGAATCTGCTGACTCTGAGTTCGAATATTAATCTGTCAACCAAATAAAACAAAACTTTGCTTATACTAAATGAAGTTCCCAAATATACCTTCTAATAGTGGTATTGTAACTCTAAAGGGGTGACAAAGATGACCAAAAGCGTGCTGCTGTTGCTCGCCAAGAGCGTCTGGACGAGGAAGCTAACGCAGGAGTGGCAAACAATGATAGTTCAAATGGAAACAATGATAGTTCGATTGAAGACAATATCGCTGAGAACAGGAAAGATGTGCATGGATGAACTAGTGATGAAATCGCAATTCCTGTAATTCCTTTGAAGTTGAAAAAGGTGCATCATTTTTGTTGCTGCCACGGGATTAAATCGCTGGAGCTACGAAGGATCAAGTAATGTGAAGATAAGGCTGTGTTCTCTGGTGCTGTAAGACCGTAAATTTGTAGGGATTGACCGTGTAATATACCCAAAAATATATGTAATACATATAAGATCGAGATAATAGCATTTCATCTTTCTCCAATACTTTTCTTTTGAGCGCTTTTTTAAGTTGAAATGCCCGCATGACTCTTTTTAACTATGACAATAGTATATGGGGCCTTTTAGTTTCATCCGTATGGAGCTGCTTTATTATCTTTGTTGCCCTGATTTGATTTGACACAGATGTACTAACGAGATAAAGTAAAAAATACACATTGAATGTGGGATAGATACAGAGATTACATACGGATATGATATATATAAAATAGATGAAATAGACTAAACAAGTTTCCACTCAAACAACCGATGTAGTATTTCGGTTGATGTTATTGACATAATACTCCGAAAATATAGCTCAGAACGAAGAAATGTACGCAGAAATGCTTGTCTTCGCAAAATCATATACCTCGTTCTCGTCAGTCTGTAACGGTAACCTTGTATTGTTTAAGATGCTGTACAGAATGATACAGCGAGCGCAGCATGACCACGGTGTATGTCGGCACCGCCACCGAAGCAACACCAATCAAGGCTCCTATAGCGTTGAGAGTTGTAGGAGCCTTACATGAGAGTTTCCCAAGTCGAATTTGGACAATGTCAGCCATTGAAAGCGTCAAGAAAATGCATCCGAAGATCGAACCTAACACGGACAACGAAAGGAAAAAGTCTCTGTGTATCTTGTGTCCGTAGATCCTGTCGCTGGTCGGGTCCATCAAGAGTGTGTTAAGATGTATCTTGAGTGCCTTGGCGACAAGGCTTGATAAGAGATAGCATGAATACGCAACGACTTCATACGTTACTAGTCTCTTTGCAACTTCATTCTTTGGGGTGCATTTAACTGGGTCTTCTGCCAGGTTAAATTGACTTTCGCTTGCAAATGTTAAGCCAACGAACACTGCAAATGTGAACATTCCATTCACAAATGCAAGATCATCCAATACCTTTTGATGAACTTTGATTACCTCTTCCATTGTTGGACTCCTGAAAAATTAGAGAAAATGACAAAATCAACACTCAATCAGGTGCACCATGATTATTAATAGAATAAAATATTATCCGATCGATCAAATTTGTAATCCCAACTCTTCGTGTGGAACTCAAATGCATAAGGAGAGAAAGGTAGGTATAACCTCTTTTTTTTTTTTTCATCTCCTTACTCTTCGTGATGATGATACAACAATCAAATTAATAAGAGAATATGTTGAGAAAGAGGGATAAAGTTCACTAACTTATTCTCACTTGCTGCTCCAGGACAAGACATGATTCGCCTAGATTTTAGCTGTTATAGTCTATTCTAAGAATTTTCCTTTTATTCCTAAATATTCTACGTACCATTTCATTTGTTATTTCAGCGAGCTGAAGTATTTTATAGATCTAACTAGGATTCTTGAGAAACGTTCGCAAGCAAACTCAGAGACTTTAATACAAAAAGGGGTAAAGAGATAAAAAGAGAAAAGCAGAAGAATAAAGTATCTGATTTCGTATACAAAGCTACGCGACTCACGTTGAGGGAGTTTCAATTAAAACTCATTAAACACTTCTTTGAGTTTTATTTATTGTATTTTTAAACGTAAGTCTGTATTTAAATGTAAAAAATAGAAACAGTTGTGGGTTCTATGATACCTTAATCAATGAAATGATTATCTTCAACCTTTGTTCTTTTCTTGAATAATTTAGTGACTAGTTAAGATTTCAATTCTGAGTTGATTATACCAGAGAGACGAATTAGGTGAAAAAATTATATTATAATTAAAATTAATAATTTGATAATAGCATGTTTATCGAGGGAGGATGAATGTTTCTCCAAATATTGTTTAAGTATCTCAAGTTGTTTTGATGGTGGAAACAATTATGTGCTCTATGATACCTAAATCAATGAAATGATTATTTTAGATTACAACCTTTATCCTTTTCCCGAATTATTTAGTGGCTAGTCAAGATTTTAATTCTGGAGTGGATGATTTTAGTCAACACATGAATTAGGCAATGAAATTATATTAGAATTGAAGTTAACTTGATAATTATAGTTATGTTCATCTAGGGAGGATGAATATTCCTTTAGATGGATGTTGTTAAGTATCTTAAGATTTTTTACGATGGATACAATTATGTGTTCTATTATACCTTAATCAGTAAAATGATTATCTTAGATTTAAACCTTTATACTTTTCCTCAATAATATAGTGACTAGTAAAGACTTTGTTATGGAATTGATGCTTCTAGTAGACACATGAATTAGGTAATGAGCTTGTTGATTGTGGATAAATCAATTAAGGATAAGAGAGAACAGGTTGGGCTCAAATAGGCTGAATAAAAGTCGTGAAGTCAATCAGGTTGCTCTGGGTCCTTACTTCTCTATACTTGTAGAAAGGCCCCTAAGGATATGATCTTAGAGACCCTCTGACGCTCAAGTCAACAATATGAGGACAAATAGGAAAATAAAGTGGTTGAGCGTTGAAGCCCTTATGGGAAGTGCTCATCAGGTGTATGTATGTAAGAGAGAGAAGGTTTGATCTTTTAACTAATGGCTTCTTACAACTTTTATAATGTAAGAGGGTACGACTACCTAGACATGTGAAGGTCTAGGGATTACACATACAGGCAGTTGGTAGGCGACATATGTTGCTAAGCTTGTCGTGACCCTATGGGATGGTAAAATTGTTTAAAATTTTTATATCATATGTACATCTATAATACAAAAATTGTGTTGCAAGTCAGAGATTACAACACTTTAAATAATTAATTGCTAAGGTTTTTAAATTTTTTAATTTATTAACATATCATAAAATAAAAATAATTATGGATATCTAATATTTCGCAATTCCTCAAAGCTGTAGAGAATTGGTATCCCCTATTAAACGATAAGATTAGGTAATAAAGATCTAAATTCTAAACTTAAGAAAAATATAAAATCTAAATATAATATTAATAATTACATACAATAATTAAAACCAACTATACAGTCTATTTGTAAATTCTAACTTCTATGCATCTCAATGCTGATACTCTTCACTCAACTCTTAACCTATGTTTAATTATCTAATAACCTACAAGAGAAAACTATTGGAGAATAAGATATATGAGCTTAGTAAGATATTCCTCTTACTATACTGTTAAGTAAGTTATCAAATAATTAAATAACAAATATATGAATGCATGAGCACGCAGTATGCCAAACAATATATGCAGTTGACCGGTACTGCATATAATATCATATTTAACACCCTTCTAAGTAAGAGTTAGAGATTCGTCGACACTGATCACAACTGGGTTCTAATATATGGATTTTTAATCACATATATATAGAAATTCTATATTTCACAAAATATATTTTTATTTTTAAAAGTATAATAGTATACAAATTCTCAAGTCTAGTGGTGAGGTGGCTTCCGCAGTCTACATTCACGCCTTAAGTGGTAGTCTCTAGACTTAACTCCCAACCACCTACAATTAGCGTTTTTAGTGCTATGTAAACCAATAAGTTAAGGGTAGGGTCTTATTGTATCAATACTTCTATACTGTATTAATTAAATCATGTGGGAATCCCATCACTAAAAGGCTTTTCATTACTATCTGTATAAGGTGACAGTCGAAATATTATATGCAAATTGCAATGTTCGCACTTATGCATGATCCATTTAATTTAAGTTAAGTCGTATATGATTAAGTCAAGTTATAAGGTGATCAACCAATATAAACCAATATCAACATACCGTTCAATTATGTAGTAATAAATCAAGCAGTTGCTTATTCAGCTGTTATGTTTCACAACATTTTACACAACACACAACCAATATTCAAACATATGAATAACCGAAACCTCCATGCATCAAGTTATTAATATTTACTTTAAATGCACTAATTATAAGCACAAAACACGCATAGAATTATCAGGAGTACTTACTCGACCATAGGGTCTATTAGTGGTCATATTAGTTCACTAGGAGGTTAGTATCTATATTAAGATCACCTAATAATTAGAAAGTGTGAAAGATCGTAGGTATTTATGTGAGATACTTAATCTACATAAATATCTTAGTAAAATCTACCCAAAATTGTTATTTAACTGTATATAATTTACAGTTCAAGCTTTTTCGTCAATTATGTATAACTTTTCGTTTGAACTCTAATTTTTATAAACTTATAATCGATTTTTATCGTTTTTGGATGTACTTTCACATAACGGGGTCCGTAGGCACCTATAGGATGACAATAAAAAATAAAAAACATAATTTTCCTTTTTTTAGTTTAGATTATTCAAATTATCCAATTCAGATAAATAATCGAGTTCTGTTTTATTGAAAGGTGATTTTTTAAGTTTAAGGTTAAAGTTAAAATTAGAAAGTTAATGGTACCCATAAGGGTTTAAAGATCATAGCCCCTAGATCCAAATCTCTTGTTATTAAAACCGTTTTTTCAAAATCGGTTTTTAAATGATAGACTAGTAGCTAAGTTATAATTAATTTACTCAATTAATTATAACTTAACTTTTTTTTCTCAACTTCGGTTGGGTGGTGAGTCTAAAGAGTTTTCAAAAAATAAAAGAACCAGTTTTCAAAAAATAAAAGAACTAGTTTTTTTTTAAACCTTAATCGAGGTCAATATTAAATAGGTAGGGTTTAATACTGATTGGGGAAAAAACCAAGCTCGATATGTGTCATCTTGTAATAAACTTAAAGATTCGCTACATAACAGTTCCTAAATTATCTAGATAAGGATGGTAGCAACTAGGTTTCTATAACAAATCGACATTTGTACCTCGGTATTTCTATGTTGGTTGGGTAATGTAGTATATGGGCCAAACTTAACCGAACCACATTTGAAACAGTTTGGCTCAAATCTTTAATGAACCAAACTTGATGGGAATTAGGCTATTAGGCCTTTGACTCGCAGTTGAGCCCGAAGATTGAAAGGGCTAGTAAGGTGGATCCTTCTAACCTAATCGACTATTGCTAAAGCCAAATATCTTTTTTCCGAGCCACTCTACATGCTGAGCTGAATGATTCCCATCTATTTGAAGTGTATTGAATTGTAGATTGCTAAGACAATAACCAAACCATTCACAATTACTTACTTATGTCCGAGTCGACCATCTACTTGGCATCACCCTTGCTGAGATACCGAGAGAGAGATCTTAGATTAATCCTTAGCCACCCTTACTCGGACAAACAATTTGGTTGTAATCTTTTATTTGTATCCTCTAATGGCACCGCCAATGTATCTCTACTACGTATATAGGATCACATGTAGAATCTACCATACTAATAATTACTTTTCTTAAATATTCATTTTTATCCTCTTGAATTCTTATACATAACTTTTTTAAAACAATACTCTTTTTTGTCTTACCTTTTTTAGGCAAGTTGCCATAACATTCAGTTATAAATACTCTTTGTAGTTGTAGGTGTAAAAAGATTAGATTATCATCAATATACAACTGAATATTCTTCCTTCGTAAATACTGTTTTGTTTATTCTTATTTTACTCTTATCTTAACCTTTAAGCAAGGTTAGGTGGCGAGTAACCTCACCGGACTATTTGTACATTATATCGAGTTGTGCCGTAAGTCCTCGGAAGTTTAACTGGTACGTCATATTCACTAGAGTTGTTCATGGGTTTTGCTTATTTTTCACTCACTTTTCGTGCATTTCCTCATCATCTCTTCAAGCTTTTGGCAAGCTTCGACCCATCCCTGCTATTGGCTTTGTCTGTTCTTGGTCATGGTATACACCATCTTGGTATCAGAACGGAGGTTTTGCTTAAGCTGAAGTAGAAAGTTTCAAAGTTCTGTCTATAGTCTGTTTTGTATGTGTTCAATAGAGCAAGTTATTGTGTTTGTTTGATTATTGAGTTTCCTGGTTGTTAAATTTCTAGTTTGCAGAAGTGTTTGTTAAAACACCTAATCAGAGAGTTGGAAACTAAGATCTATTAGATAAAAAGATGGAACCAAGTATTAACATTGGTGTTGGAGATGACAATAGTGGTATTATCCAGCATAGCCGATAGTCTTGGAGAGACCCTAGGAGCATTGACGAGAGACTTGATGAAGTAGCTAACCTCTTAGTAGATCTAACTTAAGCTATTCATGCATTGGCTTACTGACCTGTTGAAGCTATGCATAACACCTCATAAGTTGCTTGACCTGTGAGAGGTCAGAACCTAGCTCAACAAGTTCAAGATAGAGGAGTAGGTGGACGAGAGAGGAAAAGGATTGACTTGAGAGACACAGGAGAAGAAGAGGATGAAGAGTATTACAAAGAAGAAGACTAAGTTTGAGCACCCAAAGCATCAAACCATGTGAAGTTACGGATTCTAAGCTTTAATGTCTGGAAGTGTGGATGAATACTTAGATTAGGAGGAGAAGGTGGAGTGTGTGTTAGACTATTACCAATATGAGAATTAAGAGGAAGTGAGAATTGCTGCTGTTGAGTTCTTTAGATATGTCGCCATATGGTGAAAAAATTTCTAGGTTATAAGGAGACGAGAAGGATATGGAGATATTAATACTTAGCTTGAGATGAAGAGAATACTTAGAAACAGATTTGTGTTGGATATTTATTTGCAAGATACTTTTACTCTACTTTAGGAGATGAGACAAGTGGGCTGAATAGTTGACGAGTATGTTAAAAAATTCCAAATGCTCATGATCCAATGTAAAGTAGAGGAACCACTAGTACGAACAATCTCTAGGTTACTTAGTGGGTTAAGAGATGACATTCGAGATATTGTAGAGCTTTAACGATTTACTATAATGAATGAAGCCATTAGAATAGCTAAACAATTGGAAGCGAAAAAAAGAAGCCAAGTACTGACCAAACTACCGATTAGTCGACTAGGATAAGTAAGTCATCGAGCTCAGTCAAGTACCAAGCTGATCTGAAGGGTAGATGTCTGAGTCAAGCAAAAAGGTCGACTTGATAGTAGCGTACCGACTCTAAGTTATGAGAAAGGGCAAGGATGAGAGATGACATTTGAGACGTTGTAAAGCCCCAACGATTTACTACAATAGATGAAGCGATTAGAATAGCGAAATGAGTGGAGAGGCAGAAAAGAAGCCAAGTACCGACTAGATTTTCGACTAACTGATTAGGATAAGAAAGTCATCGAGCTCAGTCAAGTATTAAGTCGATCTAAAGGGTGGATGTCCGAGCTAAGCAGAAAGGTCGACCTGACAGTGGTGTGCCAACCCGAACTTATGAGAAAGGGCAAGGATTTGGTGGGAAGATGAGACGGATTAGGTGCTTTAAGTGCTAAGGGTTCGGACATATGGTTACTCAGTGCCCAAATCAAAGGACTATGGTCATCAAGGGAGACATCCTGAAGTTGGAAGTAGAAAGTACTGATGAGGAACTTGAGGAGGAGAGCATTGTCGAGAACGAAGTTTCTCAAGAGAACGAATTGATTGGGGAGGATGTATTTATTGAAGACTTGGACCAGTTGATCTTGGTTGTCTGACGTACAATGAACGTGGAACCCTTACACAAGGAAGAGCAGAGAAAGAATTTGTTTCATATCACCTGTAAAGTGAATGATCGGGTATATACCCTCATTGTGAATAGTGATAGTTGCACCAATGTGGCATCAGCCGATCTTATTATAAAGTTGAAGTTGCTGACTGTAACACATCTGAGGCCGTATAAGTTGTACTGGTTAAATGAGAAGGGAACACTACATGTCACTCGATAAGCACTACATTTCACTCGGTTAGCACTACATGTCACTAGGTAAGCACTACATGTCACTAGGTAAGCACTACATGTCACTCGGTCAGCACTACATGTCACTCGGTAAGCACTACATGTCAATCAGTAAGCACTACATGTCAATCGGTAAGCACTACATGTCACTCGATAAGCATTACTGCCGATCACCATCAGAAATTACTTTGACCATATTATCTGCGACATACTACCCATGTGTACTTCCCATGTGTTCCTAGGCAAACCACAATTGTTTGATAGATACCGGAACATATATATGTTCGAGAAAGATGGCAGGAAGATTATGCCAAACCCGATGCCGCAGAGTGAAGTTAACTAACTGCAGGCCAAACTTGCTCACAAATCGAAGATAACTCTAATGAATAGTAGAGTCGAGCTTCAAGAGGTTATTGAAGTCGGTATGCCGACCTTCTTGTTCGTTAAGCATCTATTAGAGTTGAAGGAGCAGGGTGAACTATCCCAGAAAGTGAAAGAGTTGCTAGATGAGTACGTTGATTTGTTCCAAGAATAGTTACTTAAAGGACTACTTCCTATCCGAGGCATAGAACATTGCATTGACTAAATGCCCAGCATCGTCGTGCTAAATAAGCCAGTCCATCGGATGAGTCTCAAATAGGTTTCTAAGATCCAATGACAAGTCAATGAGCTATTGGAGAGAGGTTTTGTTAGGGAAAGCCTCAACCTTTATGATGTTTCGATGCTTTTAGTACCAAAAAAGTGACAGCCGAGCAATGAACAAGATAACGATAAAAATATAGGTATCCTATTCCAAGATTAGAAGATATGTTGGATGAATTGAGTGAGGCTAAGATCTTTAGTAAGATTGATTTAAAAGAAATCTAATTACCATCAAATCCATATGAGGTCAGGAGATGAGTGGAAGGTTACATTCAAAACTCAGCATGGACTTTATAAGTGGATGGCTATGCTATTTAGCTTGTTAAATACCTCGAGCACTTTCATGAGACTAATGAACCGTGTGCTGATACATTTAATAGGGAAGTATGTCGTGGTATATTTTGATGACATCTCAGTGTACAATACTGATATGCCAAGTCACTATGAACATCTCTGAGCCATACTGTATACTCTCCAAGCTAAGAGACTATTCGGCAATCTTAAGAAGTGTTGTTTTTGCTAGGAGGTAGTGGTAGTCTTAGGCTACATAATAAGTGGAGGAGACTTACTAGTGGACGACGAGAAGATCCAAACAATTGTCGAGTTGCCAACTCTTACTACTTGTGCAGATGTAAGAAGTTTCCATCAACTGGCTTCATTCTACAAGAGATTCATCAAAAATTTCAACACCCTTGCTACATCACTTAGTGAGCTAACAAAGAAGAACACCAACTTTCGATGGAGAGAAAAGGAGGAGAGAAGTTTTTCCAATTTAAAAGAAAGGTTGACCTCTGCCCTTGTACTTGTTCTACTTAACTTCGAGAAAATATATGAGTTGGAATGTGACATATCAGGCATTGAAATAAGCATTGTCCTAATATAGGAAGGCTGACTAATTGCCTACCACAGTCAGAAACTTAGAGGGCCTTAGCTAAATTACTCTGTATATGACAAAGAACCCTTGGCACTGATCTAAGCACTGTAAGTATGGTAGCACTACCTACTACTGAGAATTTTTCATCTATATTGACCATGAGTTCCTAAGGTACCTCCAAAGTCCAACCAAGTTGTCGAAGCGGCAGGCTAGGTGGGTTGAATTTCTTGAAGGATTTAACTTTGTAATAAAATATAAACAAGAAAAGAGTAACGTGGTTATAGATGTTCTTTTGAGAAGACATGCACTCTTGAATGAACTACAGATCGAATTGTTTTGGTTTGCGAGCATCAAAGAGCAGTACTTCGAGGATCTATACTTTGGACCTATATTTGCGTAATGTGTCGATGGAAGGACAGTAAACGAGTATCATATGGAAGATGGATACTTGTTTCGAGGAGGAAAATTGTGTGTGCTGACCTGCTCTCTACTAGAATTACTTATTAAAGAAGCCTACAGTGGAAGACTCTCTAGACATTTAAGGGAGAGAAAGACCTATGAACTGTAAGCCCCACAACTAAGCAATCTGAGGTTTCGATCGGTTGAATGATCTGATCGAGCCTAAATTATAAAATAAAACTAGAAATATTAGTAAACCAATCCCGTAAGTTTGAATTTAAGAAAATAAGTAATAAAATAGGAGACTACAAAATTTTCAAATTTTAAGTATATAACTCGTTATTTATCGAAAATGCGTAAAAGGTATTCCGGTACTTAACGAATCGCTAGAGATAAATTATATGTATACTAAAAATTATAAAATAACCTAAATAATATTTAGGAATATTTATTTGTACTATATATGAATTTACATGTAAGTATAAATACGCGTAATTTCTTAAAATACGCGAAATGTGCTAAAATAATATAAAATACCTAAAGAAAATTCATAATTAAATAAGGAAAAATCAAGAAAAATCATGAACGATCCAGAATTGGGTCGTGGCAGTTGGGAAAAATAAGAAAAAAATCGGCCAATTAGAATAAGCCAACATAAAAGCCAAAAATCAAGGGATAAGGTAATTGTCTTGTCCCATTTAATGCACAATAAATCCTCTAAAGCCCTATAAATAGCAAGAAAAATTCAGGTACTCATTTGGACAGTTAGAAATCAGAAAAAATTAGGGAGAGACGAAAATTGAGAGAAAAATTCGGTTTAGAAAAAAAATTAGAAAAACTATGCAATTAGGGCTTTCAAAGGGAACCCACACCAGACGAGGAGTTGGGAGTTGACGGCCACCACCACCACATGGTGGTGGTAGCGCCCAGGCCGGACGACAAGGACACAGATGCCGGCGGTGGCCTGAGCCACCCAAATCGGTGAGTCCGATTTTTAGCCCGATTTTGTGTAATTTTGTAAAAATAGTAAATATTATTATAAAATTATGAATTTTGTTATTCTGGGATATTTTTGTATGTAGTTTGTAGAAAAAATATTATTTTGATGAAAACATGCCCCGTAATATATGATCCTTAAGAAATCATGCAAAACCGAGCATATTTCGGTTTAGAAATAAATTATCTTAGGAGTGTAGTTTGGAGCTCAATTTTTTTTGGTAGGATGCTCATGTCATATAAAATAGTGCTATGAAGCCATTTTTTTAAAATTAATTTTTGAAAATTTTAAATTAATTTTTAGCCCTAAAATGATGGAAAAATTAGGTAATTTGGAGTTAATTAAGTAATTAAATTATTAATTACTGACTTAGTGAATAAGTAGATGTTTAGGGATATTGAAATATGATGGAGAATGATACTTTTAGCATTTAGGGTGTTAGATGTAATTATTAGGTTAATTATGTAGTAAATAAGTAATATGGAAAAATAGTACATTTTAAGTTAATTTTGTAAATTAGGGTAATTAGGAGTAAAATCTGATTTAGGATGAATTTAGACATTTTGAAATGATAATTGATGTTTACAGATGATAATTAGAGTGATATAAATATTAGAAGTGTAATATATACATAAAAGGTAATAATACATAATAGGTAATTATTGGAAATATAATAAATAGGAAATATTATAATAAAAATTGATATTGTGATAATAATAAAAATGTACAATAAATCTGATAGGAAATTTGAATTTATGTAATTATATGAAAAATGTAAAAATTTCTCACATTAGGATTGAGTTCGGTACACTAATAAGGATATAAGTTTACCGGGTGAAATAAAATACTGACTATGGGTAATGATGGTATTTAGGAGATCGGGAAATAATGTGATTAATTTCACATTATGGGTTGAAACGAATTTCTAGGGTTAGAGTATAAAACACTACTTAGAAATCGAACTAGAACCTAATTTAGAAATCGATGCGAAAATCGAACCTGAACCTAATCCCAAACCTAAATAATTGTAAAAGACGTAAGACCTAGATAATTAGGCATATTAAACCCTAAACAAAACGTAACAATAAGTGTTATAGGATAAAATGAACCTATAACAGTTATATGAAAAACTGAAACCATGTTTGTGTTATAGGGATGATCAGCGATGGCCTGATCAAATCGGACCTCGAGTGAATGAGCGAGGAGTCGAGGTAAGTTGGGATTAATATGATGTTGTATTTTGGAGGCTTAAGATTATGCTTAGTTATGCTTGGTTGTGCTTGTTAGATAGTTGAATGTGTGTATGTGCTTGATTATGGGTGATGTTATGATTCTGTTTGTTGTTTTGGCATATATTGTATGAATTGTATGAAAGGATTGATCACCCTAAACTGGACTTAATCAAATATCCAACCAGTAATCATAGTTGGACATGCATGGCAACCCGTTAGGAGAACTTAGGACTTTCCGGCCAAATACTGACCCCTTCGGAAGGGATAGCGCAGGATTGCAAAATAGTCCCTTCTTCATCCTCAGTCGAACTAAGTGACATGAGAGGAGGTCGCGGTGAGGGTGAAGATAGTGGTTCGAAGGTAGTCGCGGGAGGAGCAAGGTCTCCATTACACAAGCCTGGGTTTGGTCGTGAGCTATTGCATTAACAGCAACTCCTCAACCCGGATTAGAGCGGGCGTAATTTCTCTAATCTCACGACGGGTCGGACAACGTTGTACGATGGCATTTGCTTGCACATGCATTGCATCTAATAAGTGATTGAAAAACTTGTTGTGTTTCTGGTATAGTTTTAAGTCCTCCATCCCTACTTACTGAGCTGTGGTTGCTCACATCCTTATAGACGTCGTGCAGGTGCTGGCTAAGAAGCGGCAAACAACTACTCTGAAGCTAGCAACTGCTGGATCCTGGGGAGTCAGGAAAAATATTGAAGAATAAACACATATTTTTAAGGTCTAAGTTTTTATTATTTTTCATTTCCGAATGATGTAATGATATAGAAAAATACTATAGAGAAATATTGTAAACTTTAACTGTAATAACTGAATTATAACATATATATAATTCCTCACTTTTATAGGTAAATGATTTATTTAAATTACAAACTGTCTACTTCAAAGCGGGTTAGTTGTGGACGCCTTGTGTAGATCAGGTCTAAGATAGCGGTTGTAAGGCCAACTTCTATCTTAGGATGGTTTACACGGCGGAGCTGTTACAACTCTGCCGCTTCGGGGCGTGACATGAACTGTTGAATGGTTTAAGATTGAGGTATCATGTGCACTGAGTGATAGAAGGTTATGTTGTGTGTAAGAGAGCTAAATGCTGAGCTAAGCAAGGGAAAATAATGCCTTTGCCTGTTCCGACGAAACCATGGACTGAGCTGAGCACAGACTTTGCTTTCGGATTATCACGAACTACCTAAGGCAAAGATTTTGTAATGGTTGTCGTGGATAGGTTCAACAAGATGGTACACTTTGTGTGCTACTCTAAAACTAATGATGCTTCGGCTATTTTTTCTCTTTTCTTGTAGGAAATTGTTAGTTTATACGGCATACCAAGAAGCGTAGTATTTGATAGAGATCCAAAGTTTTTAAGTCATTTCTAGAAAACTCTATGGTGATGGATGGGGACCAAATTACTATTTAGTACTTCCTGTTACCCCCAAACAAAGGTAATCAATTGTACTTTGGGATCGTTGGCCCGAGTTATAGTGGGTAAGGACTTAGCTAATTGGGATGTTTGCTTACCAGTGGTCGAGTTCGCTTACAACCGAACAATACATGACACCACCAAATAAACCCTCTTCGAGGTTATCTATGGTTTCAATCCCAAGTTGCCACTCGACCACATCGCTGTACCCGAATTTGAATAAGAAGACCCTGACGTGAGAGCTTGAGCATAGTTTCTTCAGCACATCTACAACAAGGTTACTCGAAAGATCAATAAGCTGCTTGAAGAATGCGAGAAAGGACTAAGGGTAAGACTGTTAAACAATTCCAGCCAAGAGACTTATTGTAGTTGTACCTTAGCAAGGATAGCTTTCCGAGTAAGAAGAGAAATAAGCTATTTATAAGAGCTAAAGGACTTTTCAGAATTCTCTAGAAGATTAATGATAATGCCTACAAGTTAGAGCTACCAGAAGACTATGGGGTTTCTAACACCTTTAACATTACCAACTCAGCCCATATCACCCCAATGGAAAAATGATCGAAGACTATTTGGATTTAATCCTAAATCTAAATCAACCCGGATGGAATAATGAGAATCAGGTTATTAGGCCTTTGACTTACAGTCAAGCCTAAGGACTAGAAGGGCTGGTAAGGTGGATCCTTCTGCTTTAGTCGACTACTACTAAAGCCGAGTATCTCTTTGCCAAGCCGAATGACTACTTATCTCTTTAAAGTGTGCCAAATTGTAGATTGCCAAGATAACAGCCAAATCATTCACGATTACTCACTCACGTTCAAGTGACCAATTACTCGGCATCACCTTTGTCAAGATACTGAGAGAGAGATCTCAGACTAATCCTTAGCCACCTTTGCTCGGACAAACAATCTGGTCGTATTCTTCCTTCATAAATACTATTTTGTTTACTCTCATTTTACTTTTATTTTAACCTTTAAGCAAGACTAGGTAGCGAGTAACCTCACCGGACCAATTCATGTGTTATATCAAGTTGTGCCATGAGTTTTCGGAACTTTTATTGATGCGTCATATCTGCTAGAGCTGTTCGTGGGTTTTGCTTACTTTTCCTTCACTTTTCGCGCACTTTCTCATCATCTCTTCAAGTTTTTAGCGACCTTGAACCCATTCTCGCTACCTGTCTTGTTTGCTTTTGGTCATGGTACGTACTAAGCTATCACTAGCCTATTACCATATACTATTACCTTATAAGGACCAATTGTCGTTGTTGCCAACATCATCAATTTCCTAATATTTATTAGGTCAAAAATGCATTTGACTCTTGTATTGAATACTTGGCTTTAATTATATTTTACCAAGTATTTGTGTACTATTTGGTTAGTAAATCAAAGAATCAACTTATTGGTCCTCAACTACGTTTGGTATGTTTGTGTGTTAATATTTTTGATATCCATATCATATCCTATATATAATGTATATATATGAGATTCGCAGTACTTAAATAACTTTTCCGAAGAGCCACATATAGATGTGTTTTCTGATTTTTGGAAGGAAAATGATGAAATTACGGTGCTTTACACTCCAACATTCGTCTGAACCTGTGAAGTGTTTGAAGCAAAAGTGATCGCAGACCATTTTGTGTGTACAACTCAACTATTAACTGAACTTCTATAAAGTCAATATGTTTCATACTTCTTCTTTTTGTTTTCTCTCTCTTTTCTTTTCTTTTCTTTTTTTTCCTTATTTCCAAACCAGAAATGCATTGGTGGATTACCTCTTAGTACCAAGTTTTATAGCGTCCTTAGCCGTTGGAGCTGTTATGTGGTGAGTAGTCCTTATTACTCCACGTCGCTTCGCTTCAGCTTCTGCTTTAGTGTTCGATAATATTTACCCTGAGAAGCTATGGTTGTGGCCATTATACAAAAGCAAAATTGAACCAACTCTTATTTAACAATGAGAACTTCACACAATACAATCCCTCATGGGCCAAAAAGCAAAAAAATAATAAATAAAACAATCACACAATAAATTTCTCCCAAAATTATCCAAAAATACAGACTCAACAAGCACTTGATTTAAGGAATAATCGCAAATATGGCTCTTAAATGGTCAGATGCGGATAAACTTCCAAATACCTAAAGTGTAACTTCGCCTCTTCATACAATTGAAGATTTGCAAACAACCCCCAATGTATTGCTAGAAACACTGAAAAACTATAAATTGCAACATTTTGGGGTTTAGTGACAATCTAGCTTGTATGCAAACATATTGCTAGGACCCACACTTTGGCGTTAAGAGTTTCTATCCGTACCTGACAAATAATTTAAGAGGTATATTTGTAATTTACGATTTGATTGCTAAAACAAAAAGCTTCAAATACATGTTATATATGACCATTCAAAGCACTTGACTGAAGTAGCTCAAAGAGGCAAATATGGCATGACACATGAGCGGTATGTAGATAAGAAGTGCCAGCGAATTGATGGAAATCAGCACTACTGCTGCTTTAAGCGCGTCATGGCAAGACAGCTTCCCTAGTCGAATTACGACGATGTTTATCATCGAAAGAAACAAGAATATGCACCCAAAAATCGATCCCCACACAGTTAGGGACAACATTAAACCTCTAAAAGTTTTGTTCCACAGCAGCTTTTCTCTGGTTGGAGTTCTGTTTCTCAAAAGATGCATGTCGAGATGCATCTTGAGCGATTTCGCAACTAGGCTAGACATGAGGAAGAATGCGAATGACAGTACTTCATACAGAACAAGTCGCCGCGCATAGTATAATATATCTTCACCACCAGGCTTGCAGGTGGGGTTTTGTTGCAGGATCAAACTAGTTTTGTCCTGCCCTGAGAAGGAAAGGCCAAGGAACACTGCTGATGTGAAGATTGAATTCACACTTACAAGATCCTCCAATGCGCTCTGGTGAACCTGAATTGCCTTCTTCACATTTTCAGAACTGATAAATCTGTGGTACGTTGGATTCAAAACCATAAGCATTCACAAAATAATTATAGCAATGTTAATTGATATTTGTATGCTCTTGACAAAGGATTCCTCGGAAACCCCATGCCAAGTGTATGCACAGTGTTTGGTTATCACAAATGAATAGCACAGAAGGAATTAGATAGCACGGTACAAGAACAGGACACTATACTATATTTGATATGTATAGTATTGGATATAAATTTTTATGATTAGAAAAAAAGAAAGAAAAAGTTAATTATTCATAATATATATAATAAAATTCAGTACTGTGATTTGGAAATTTAGTTTAGGGTTATTTGTATAAGTTTAAAATTATATTTATTTTGTATGAAATAAAATAGATTTTTGTACTAACAAATATGTAGTACAAATTTTTCAACTTTTGTTTAGTATCTTAAGACTTTTTTATCCGGTAACTTTTGCTAATATGCAAACTAAATAATAATAGAAATATGTCAATCAGACGATCTAATTACTAATTATATTCAAAAGGTGGTAACAGTAGTGTGTACTTTCTAGAAAAACTACTACCCATATTGCCATGTGCAGAATATAGTTCTAATGAATTACAGCTGTTGTTCCGTTTGTATTACTCCAATTATTTGCCCTCACGTACAAATAATCTTTATTATATATCCTACTTTTATTTTTTTTCTTTACTCCTACCGCTACGTGATAGCATGTGACTAGAAAAGATAGAAAATTATGGCGTATTTAAAATTATGGAAAAACTTTATGTATGTGTAATGCAATGCAATTAGTGCTTTACAATCTCCTCGGTCAATACGTGCCAATGTATATGACTGAACACAAATTTGGAAATGGACAAGGAACACCATTTAGGAGCAGCAAAAATTGCCTCCTAAATATCAGAGTGTCATCATCAATTTATAACGAAAACATTTATTCCGCTACTAGACCTTAAAAAAAACTTGTATTTGGCAGAAATGTAAGTAGTTATCATATCCCTAATTTTTAAAGGAGTCATTTATAAATATTATTCAGAAAGGCCAGGTAAGTAGAGTGGAGAAAAAACTAACTCATTTGGTTCTGTTGCTACTCCCTGCATCGACGGCATAGAACAATCCATATTCGCTAAGTTACTGGTTCTCACCAGTTATTTCCTCGTTTATTCAGTTTCAGGAGCTATATGATTCTATATTTATATGTGGATAATGATTCTTGAGCTAAGTTGTGAAGCAAAATCTAATTGAAAAGAAAAAGCTGAAAAAAAAAAGGAAAAAGAAAAAGATGAAGGAATCAAATTCTATCCTTTTATTACCAGCTGGTCGAACAAAACATGTTCTACGCTCTTCGATTGATTCGGGTCCATTTGTTTGGACCGCATGATATGATCATAAGGCCTTGCTTGATATATCAAATAAATAAAAAAGAAAAAAGGGATTTTGTAGATTTCTTTTGGCTAGATAACGAAAAAACTAAACTAATCAGATCGATGAGGACACAGTAGATATAGTGTTTTGAAAATTAACAACAGAAGATCTTTTTCTAGTAAAAGAATAAGCACATTTCAACAACGGTTTCATTTTTCCCACCAATGATGCCCACTTCATTAGGCATGATTAGCCATATCTCAGCTCATATGGTATGCAACTTTTAATGAAATTTTGATAAATGCTATTTATGATTTCACAGCATATCCATGGTGGAGGTGTTGGCTGTGTAAAAATGACTTGGATTCATTTTATCATTGTTTCTCTGAGCGTCCCATTAATTAACCAATTTGGAAACAAATGAATCAATCTCTCAAACTAACTAGAAATCTAAATGTAGTGAAACTTATGATAGCTACTTTATTGGTGGGCAACAAAATTTAAGCAAAAGGATCGTATTGATTCCTTTATCTTAGCTTTGGTTTTATGGAATACTTGGTCTTTACGTCTATAATCTAAACATGATGATATGTGGAACGTGCACAGTCTTCTCCAAAAGATTTTATTTGATGTCCGCTCTGTTTTGTCAGATGTTCACTCAGTTTCTCATATTTTCGGAGAAGCTAGTAAACTGGGAGATCATTCTATAGAGGCCTTACCCTTATTGATCAGAATTCTTTCCTTGTATTTGTTGACGATGTACACAGTCTAATTGCTTATAAATGAAGTATTAATTTGCTAGTTAAATATAAAGAAATCAGACCTACAATTATATGCTACATGGACGATATTTACTTATACTTTTTCTATATGTTTATTTCAATTGAAAAAAAAAAAGAAAATTAAGAAAAGTAAATGAAAATTTAAGTTCACGTGCAGCCAACATGTTCGATCAACTTCGACTAAAGACATTTCATGGATTTGAGCAGGGTGACACCTAAAAAAGCAAGTATGTGAAATTCTAAAGTGTTGCACGTAGAACAGAAGGTGCATCTTTTCTAATGGTTACCAAGCGAAACGTTAAGCCACCGATTTTATATAATACTTGATACACCGAAAGGTGTTTATATCATATCTTTTTATTGCATTCCTGCACCAAGTATGACTATTAAGATGGCATGTTCGGTGTGCATTGCAATTATTCTTTTTCTTCCGCTGCACTATTCGAAATTATAATTTGGATTTTATAATATCACTTCATAGGCTTGTTCTATAATGAAAATATATTTGTAGAAATCTTGTTGTCATACCACAAAAATAGTTAGTTAGTCCGTAAGGTTAAATGGTAGAAAACAACTTGACATCTTAGACTTGCACTAAACATCACTTGTGCTTAGAATGATGTTCTTTATTAGCCGTATCCATCATTTAAGTGTTATAAAGTGCTCACTGCATGCATTTCTTATTTAAAGTGAACCTCTTAATACAAATTTCATCAACTCATTGTCTCTTTCCTATTTTGAGATAAATGTTGTTGATAATTGTGTACACCATAAGTTTAGTGGAAGTAAATTTATTTTCTTAATTTTGTTTGTAGATGACATATTGCTTACCACAAATGATATGAGCATGTTGCAAGAGAGTAAGAGATTTCTATTAAAGAACTTGAATTGAAAGTTCTTGTTCAAGCATCTTTTATATTAGGAATCTAGATATTTCCAAATCGTTCTCAATATGTTCTTTGATTATCATGATAGGGATATATTGAGAAAGTACTCAAAAGGTTTAACATGTAGAATTGTAAATCAGGCGATATCCTTATTCTTAAAGGAGATTCATTCAATCTTGATTAATGCCCTTAGAATGACCTTGAAAATAAATAAATGAAAAAGGTCTCTTATGCTTAAGCCATAAGAAGTCTTATGTATATTTAGGCATGTGCTGCATAGACATTGTGTACTTTGTTGGGATATTAAGGAGATATTTGAGATTTCTAAATGGATCATTATAGGGCAACCAAATGTATCATGTGTATTTATAGAAAGGAAATGATTACATGCTTACATATAGGAAATTGGATTATTTGGGGATCATTAGTTAATGAAATTTTGATTCGCTAGATGATAAGACAATTAGAGGGCCACATTGGTTTATGTGAACTTTTCTAATGCTTAATAGTGAGTAGGAGGTAATGGCTAGATGTAGACATAAGTAGATGGAGGGGTGAATTGTAATGGTATAAGGGTTAAGGAGGTGGAGACTTGTAGACATATGGATGAGGTGGCAAGTGTGATGGTAGGGGAGGAGACTTGTAAATATATGGTGGCGGTGTATACTTATAGACATAGGTGGGAGGTGGTGAGGGTAATTGTAGGAGTGGAGACTTGTAGACATATGGAGGTAGTGGTGAAGGTGAGGGTGAAGGTGAGGGTGGAGACTTGTAGACATATGGAGATGGTGGTAAAAAGTGAGGGTAGAGGTGTAAACTTGTAAACATATAATGAAGGTGGTGAAGGTAAGGGTGAAAGTAGAGACTTATAGATATAAGGAGATAGAGTTGGTGAGTGATAGATGTATTTCGATGGTGGACTTAATGGAGACTTGTAAATGTATGGTAGTGAAGAAGGTGAATTGTAAACATATTTTGGCAAGGTAGGTAAGGGAGACTTGTAAACATATGGGGGTGGTAGAGGGGATCTACAAACATATTTAGTTGGTGGAGGTGGTAGAAACTTATAGGTATTTGGAGGTAGAGGAAGAGATTTATAAATGTAGGTTGCTATTAATAGTGGTGGTGGAGACTCATAGATATAACTTAGGGTTAGTGGTTGCAAGGACTTGTAAATGTATCGGGTTGGTGTTGACTTAAGTTTCTTACACTCCTTATAATGAGTTTTTTGGGGTAAATGAAAATGGTTCAGTTGATAGCATGACTTCATAAGAAGTCTTAGATTTTACCTTCAACTTAGTACACTTATTATGATTATTCAAGCTAGTGGGAATGTTACAAAGTGAATCTTTTGTTGCCTTGTGGAGCTTGGTTATAAATGCATTGCCTCCATATATCTTATAGTCAAAACCTTCAACTATCATGCTATATTCACCAATGATGTTAGTTGTGCCATAAACATTGACTTCCCCATACTTTGTCTTACATGATATCAATTGAACAATACTTATTTAATGAAATAACAATATTACATTTTAATTTCAATTGCTTATAAAAAAAATTTGTTGTTTTGCATTTTCAGATTCTTCATTACCAAATCACCATTGATTTTATCAAAATTGAACTTATTTAAAGGAAAGTATTATGCATTTATATAATAGAAGAACTTATGTACCTTTTAGATGTTGGCTACTATAAGATTCGGTAGAATACTTCCAAATATAGCGATTTAGAATTGTCACACCCCGAAGCGGCAAAGTCGTAACAGTCTTATTGTGTAAACCATTCTAAGATAAAAGTTGGCCTTACAACCGCTATCTTAGACCTGATCTATACAAGGTGTCCACGACTAACCTGTTTTGAAATAAATAGTTTGTAATTTAAATAAATCATTTACTTAAGAAAGTGAGAATATATATATATATATATATATATATATTAAAATTCAGTTATTACAATTAACGTTTACAATATTTCACCGTAATATATTTCCTAGTTATTAAATTATTCAGAAATGAAAAATTATAAAATAAAAGCTTAGACCTTAAAAATATATATTTGTTCTTCAAATGTTTTTTCTCACTCCCCATGATCTAACAGTTGCTAGCTTCAGAGTAGTTGTATACTGTTTCTTAGGCAGCACCTGTACGACGTCTATAGGGATGTGAGTAACTACAGCTCAATAAGTTAGGATGGAGGACTTAAAACTATACCATAAACATAACAAGGTTATCAATCAACTTATTAGGTGCAATGCATGTTTAAGTAAATGCCATCGCATGACGTTGTCCGGCCCATTGTGAGATTAAAGAAATTGCGCCCGCTTTAATCCGGGTTGAGGAGTTACCATTAATGCAACAGCTCACGACTAAACCCAGGCTTATGCAATAGAAACACCGCTCCTCCCACGACTACCTTCGAACTATTGACTTTACCCTCGCCGTGACCTCCTCTCCTATCACTTAGTTCGATTAAGGATGAAGAAGGGACCATTATACAATCCTGCGCTATCCCTTTTGAAAGGGTCGGTATTTGGCTAGAGAATCCTAAATTTCCCCTAATGGGTTGCCATACAGGTCCGATTATGATTATAGGTTGTATATTTAATTAGGTTCAGTTTAGGGTGATCAATCATTTTATACAAATCATATAATACAAGTCAGAACAACAAACAGAATCATAGCATCACTTATAATCAAGCACATGCACACAACCAACTATCTAACAAGCACAACTAAGCATAATCTCAAGCCTCCAAAATATAGTAACGTATCAATCCCAACTTACTTGGACTCCTCGCTTACTCACTCGAAGTCCAATTTTCTTAGACTAGTGTTGATCATTCCTATAATACAAAGTTTTTTATATAACTATTATAAGTTGATTTTATCCCATAACGCTTATTGTTATGTTTTGTTTAGGGTTTAATACATCCAGTTATCTAGGTTCTCAAATCTTTTACAATTATTCTAGGTTTGGAGTTAGGTTTGGGTTCAGTTTCCGCATCGATTTCTAAATTAGGTTCTGATTCGATTTCTAAGTACTGTTTTATAATTGAATCCTAGAAATTCGTTTCAACTCATAATGTGAAATTAATCACATTACTTTTAGATATCCTAAATACCATTATTACCCTTAGTTAGTGTTTGATTCCATCCGGTACACTTAAATCCTTATTAGTGTACCGAATTTACTCCTGATGTAAGAAATTTTTACATTTTTCATATAACTATATAAATTTAAGTTTTCTATCAGATTTATTATATATCCTTATTATTTTTATAATATCAATTTTTATTATAATATCTTCTATTTATTATATTTCTAATAATTATGTATTATGTACTATTACTTATTATGTATATAATACACATTTAATATTTTTATCATTCTAATTACCATCTTCCAACATCAATTATCATTTCAAAATGTCTAAATTTATCCTAAATCAGATTTTATATGTAATTACCCTAATTTACAAAATTAACTTAAAATTTTCCCTATTACTTATGTACTACATAACTAACTTAATAATTACATCTAATACCCTAAATGTTACAAGTATCATACTTCATCAGATTTCAACATCCTAAAATATATAATTATTCAATAAATCAGTAATTAACTATTTAATTAGTTAATTAACCATAAATTACCTATTTTATGCCTCATTTTAAGACCCAAAAATTATCTAAAAATTTATAAAATTAATTTTTGAAAACGAGCTTCATAGCACTGTTCTATATCATCTAATTAGTCTACACAAAAATTTTGGGCTCAAAATTACACTTTTAAGGTCATTTATTTCTAAACTGAAACATATTCCTTAAGAACCATATATCACATGACATATTTTCATCAAAATAATATTTTTCTTAAAAAATACATATAAAAATATTTGAGAATAGCAAAATTCATGATTTTCTAATAATATTTACTATTTTTATGAAATTATACAAAATCGGGCTGAAAATCAAACTCACCGATTTGAGTGGCTTCATCCACCGTGTATCAACCCACTTGGGCACTACCACCACCGTATGGTGGTGGTGGCCGTCCACTCCCAGTTGCTCCTCAGTTTTGGGTTCTTCTTTAAGGCTTTAATACACAATTTTCTTATTTTTTTTTCTTAACCCTAATTTTTCTCTTAATTTCGCCTCTCTCTATTTTTCTCACTCTCCAAATTGACCAAATGAGCTTTTGAAAAATTTGGAGTATTTATAGAGCTTTAGGAAAATTATCGTGCATTAATAAGATAAGACCATTGCCTTATCTCTTCTTTTTTCCACTTTCTATTTGTTGCATTTTAATTGGTTGATTTTTTTTCTTCAATTTCAGATTTTCGTGCCCCACTTCTGGACTTTTCCTCATTTTTCTATATATATTTTTTATTTTTCCTTAATTAATTATGAATTTTCTTTAATTATTTATTATTATTGTAGCACATTTTCCGTATTTTAAGTAATTACGCGTATTTCTACATACATGTAAATTCATATATAGTATAAATAAATATTCCTAAATATTATTTAGGTCATTCTATGATTTTTTGTATACATATAATTTATTTCTAGCGATTCGTTAATTATTGAAATGTATTCTACGCATTTTCGATAAATAACGAGTTATATACTTAAAATTTGAAATTTTTATATTCTTTTATTTTATTACTTATTTTTTAAAATTCAAATTTATGAGATCATTTTTATTAATATTTCTAGCTTTACTTATACTTTATGTTCGATCGAATCTTTCAGCTGATCGAAATCCTAAGTGACTAATTGTGGAGCTTACATAGCACTTATAGCATACATAGCACTTGTAGCATACATAGCACTTATAGCAATAAACTTATTCAACTACCTTGACAATCTTGTGAGGGTACTAGGAGGGTAGAGGAGGAGTTATAGTAATATGGTGAGAAAGATGGTCATGGTAAGGACTTGTATACATATGGAGGAGGTAGCAAAGGTGATAGTGGTGGTAGGGATATATAAATGTATAAATGTGGTGATGAAGGTTAAGGAGGATGAGGAGGTGATTATGTATACTCTTTAAGATTTGCCACAACCATTATGACTAATGCAAAAGTTAATGCCACTAAAGTTGGCCTCTACTAGGGCTGCTGCCTGAATGTGCTGTCACAATCCCCACTAGATATCTATTGGTTATGGAATTTCTTGCTATGCCAAGAGAAGAAAAAAAGAGGTGATTTTGGTAAGAAGGAAAGGAATATGTAAGGAGTATTTATAGTCCATCGACCATTGAGGAATTGTTATAGAGAAGAGAATTGATAATGAGGCATTTAGATTATTCTAGCAAATGAGCTTTTCTAGCTGGCTTAATTATATTTCTTAATGGACAATTGTTGGATATGTGCAATGAAAATGTTGTTCCTCAGCTAGGTAAAACTCCTAAATACAAGCATTTTGCCAAGGAGACTGCATAACTAGTCATTTTAATATTTTTTAAAAATTGTTGCTAATTATTATAACATTTTCAATGTCTCTCACCTCTTCGTTTAATGTGATTGGTGCACTTACGTACATAAGACTCAAGATTTATTTATTTATTTTTATTTTTACATTTGACAAATTCATCAACTACGTAAAATTCCTAAATGCATAATTTTGCCCAAAAGTTTGCATAATAACTTGGTCCTATGATTTAGAAAATAGGTGTTTGACCAATTATTATAATAATTCTACTATCAAGAGATTCAGGAGCAGCATACCATCTTTACATTGTCAATACACTGGAACATTATATTATCAAGAGATTTAAAAAATGTTGCACGTTCAGGACCATCTTGACAAGTCTCCACTTCAAATTTCCCGTTTCACATTTCCAGGTCAATTCTCATTCATGTTCTTTCTCGATTATCCAAAGATAAAGCATGTGAAACCAATCAATCATCGGCGAAGCTGCGAATTATTGGAGATTACTTTAAATGCTGCTATAAGATTCATAAATGATTATAATATTACATTTTGAGTATAGTTGTAATTTTATAGCTTAATCACGTGATGGTAGAATTACGGAATTCAAGTAAAATAACGAATCATTGGAGATTTACTAGTTTTATTTATTTTACACTTCTTCTAGCTTTAGCTGTAGTGGCTACTCAATAACGTTGGTTAGTAACCATCAGCTACTCAATAACAGTGATAAGGCTCGCCCGATAGCTATTAAGTATGGCATCTTGTCCTTTTTCTTTTCCAATTACTTTTTTACGTGAGATATAACAAATCAAGGTACTTGCTCCCAGATAAAGTAAAGGCACCATAAGTTTTCCTATAGTTGACTTTTATTTTCCTTATTAACAAAGTCATAGCGTGTGTAGATTTTTTTTTTTTATGCTAATATATTTATAGAACCTAAATGATTCGGATGGTCTAGTTATATTACTATGTTTTTAAAGCATAAAAAGATGATGATAAAAAGATATTGATAGATATTATTTGAGTGATGTATAGACTACATATTGCATAAATCATACGAGTGACATATGGGGGTCATTATATGTTCCTATTCAAGCGTTCATCATTCGATGCACAAAGCAACGAACTTGACAGCATTGAACACTCGTCATATATATTATACAAGACCCCCATATTCTTTTGGTCTTTGATCAATAGGTTTCCTATCTGAAAGATTCGAAGAAGCATTTGGGGGATTGGATGGTAGTCCAAAAGTTTCATCATTGGCACATACGAGTCAAGCTTCATTCAAAGCAGAAGATTATAATGACAATAACATCACCGGATAACCTGTAAAGGATGAGTTACTTCAACATGAAATGAATCAAACTTACTTAATCCTATTCGATCATATTTTTACAGACATTAGAAACAAGGCACAAATACCGGAGGAAAACATTGATGGTGGTGCCGAACCTATAGATGAGCTTTCTCTTGATGGTAGCGACAACACTTGATTTAGATGTAGTAATTGTCAGTTTTTTAATTTTTCGAAACTGTAGTTGCATTTTAATCTCTGTTGCTTCAATTGATAAGTTGTACGTATTTGTACAGGATGGACTGTCGTAACTTCATGACACCAAGGCATCAACCTAAGAGAAAAGCTCTTCATATCTCCAAAAGTACACTAGTTAGAATGAAGATTAAGTTAATAAAGATGCAGTAAGATATGAAATCGTTTATCAATTGCCCATTCTTAAAATAAGATAACTGTGCAAAGATCCAGATAAATTAGGTGATACATTAAGAGTACTTTTATTGCCATATACAAGTGATAAATAAGGTAACCTTAAAGGATTTAAAGCGTTCAACTTGTAGCTTAAACAAATAAGATTAATTTTTTATCTCAATCGCTTATTTGATCTTAGAGAGCAAAAGTCTTACAAAATAATATTGTTTCTCTATTATTTCTAAGAGTTATAAATAAGGAGGAAAAATTAGATATTTATAAGCTCTTAGATATGACGGATTATTTAGGTAATCAACAAAGGAAATAGAGCTTGCTCAGTTTATGATTATTTTGAATGAGCTAGATAATAGATTTAAGGTTAATAGCCTTTTTTATAGGTACCTGAGCCTACTTGAGGAGGGTTGAATGCAAACGAACCAATTCAACAATCCTTATTTTGAGCCTACTAAGACAAATTTTCTTGAATCATTGCAAATATAAGCTAGACTTCTTAGATTATTCTAGCAAACCTAAATAATAAGCTTAAGCCAATAATTATAATGCCAATTTTTAGCTATTTATATTTTTTCTTTAATCAAAATTCTTAGACGAAGTCTAAGTACTTTGGATATCATTTAATACTTTTGAATACTTGGGTCGCTACTTAATGCATGTGCATTGCTACAAAGCAGACTCAAATAATTGAAAACTTTATTGAGTCTAGCACCAACCACCTTAGTGTGTAGCTTATGGCTCCATTTAATTGTATGCATCGCTTTTAATATATCTACCCTATGGCAATATATTATATAAACCCCCTATATCATATGAGCTTCCTTCATATGAGTTGCTTCACCATGTGTCATTTCTCCCATTGAGGTGATTTCCATATACCAATAATATCTTAGTGACATGTCTAGAATGAACTATTACTCCAGTAGAATTGCTTCCATGTATACGACAAAATATTCATAAAAAGGTAAACCCCTAAAAGGATTATAATTAAAACTGCATCTTTCAATTGCATATCACATCGATAAGAGAATATCATATAATAACATTAGCGCTTCACATTCTAAGATATTTGGTGATAAGATTGGTAATTAATATCCTTTATGGCTTGAAATCAATCCTCCTGTATAATTGTTGAGTGCCTTGGATAATCTTGACTGGACTCAAATTATAATTGGGTCCAATGTTTTGGAAGTTGTCTCGTTTTTAAGAGGAAATTCCCAATATAAAGTTAATTCATTGTAATCCCCGCTTCTTCTTCTTTTATTATTTACACGCAAAACCGCACTATATATTATCGGCATCCAAATCTTTTGAATTTTTTGATTACGACACTGAAGCCAGATTAGATTGATACACCTTTTGTTTCCTTTCTTTCTCAGTCCTTTTCCTTTTATAAATTTGCTTGAATTGATTTGTTGATTGGCTTCACTTGCACAATCAGGCTAGAAAGTCACAAACTAGATGATACACCAAGGCCGCAGGTTGCAAGCCATGCAATACCGTGCGACGTCTTCTCCGCAGCCTAGATTTTGATATAAATAGAATCAATTTAGACCCTCTTCAAATCTTCTCCTCCTCTTTCAAATCTTGCTCAAACAAAAATAAACTCCATCATATCCGATCACTAAGGCGTAAGCATTATCATATCTACCCATCTGTTATCAAATCTTGAATTTGAGTTATTTGACTCCGTCCAAATTCCATCACATGGGCTATAAATATTTATATACATTATCAATTTCTCTTCACTTCTCACAATAGTAATGAGCCTCAGCTTGTAAATCTTCCCTTCATCTATTTTTGTGATTTTTATCCTCTTTTTTTTATTTTTTTTATTTTGGTATTTAACTTGCAACTTCTCACAATAGTAATGAGCCTGAGGTAGTAAATCTTCCCTTCATCTATTTTTGTGATTTTTCTCCTTTTTTTTTATTTTGATATTTGACTTGCATCTTTTTGGTAGTTCTTGCTGAAGACACAAGTTGGGCAGCCGCCTTCGATCAACTCTATACCCTTGTCTTTGCGCGTGGAGCGGCAACTTGTTTTAGTCAGAGTAGATTAATTGAGGTAACACAAATTTGAGCCTTAATCTTCTTTGCTTCAATATGGGTGATAACTTCTTCCTTTGAATCTTCTAGTTTTATTTTTCATTGTATATGTTCAAGCTGAGTAAAAAAACTACGAATCATAAATTGAATTATGAATTGAATGGAATTAAAACAAAAAATCAATTTTTATTTTTATGAACTGTTTAGTTTATAGTTTAATTCAATTATATATAAATGGTTCATTATTCGGTTCAAAAAAACGAACTCAATGATATCATTGTGAAATGAATTGAACCGTTTCATTAAACAAAAAGAATTCATATAGTTATTTTGTACTTTTTTTCAATCAATTTTTATAGATTTCATTAAAATTTTCATATCTTATTATTCTTTATTTTAATTTTGTATCAATTATTAAGATTAAATTAAGTGAATTCTATTTAAAATTTTACATTTATTAAAGATAAAAATAGTTAGTAAAAATTTGATATAAACGTTTTAAATTGTAGATCGAACCAAATCGAATCCATTTTAATTAAATTTAAAAAATTTATGAAGCATGGTTAAGTTTGACTTAAAATAAAATCAAACCATTATATTAGGTTCAGTTTGATAGAGAATACCGCACCCACCTCTAATGGATGTGAAATTATAATTGAACCAAGAGGGATGGAAATGGAAATATAATGACGGCTTTGTGTTTATTTGGTTTAATTCAAGAGCATGAACTCTTTCTTGGGGACCCTAACTCCAGGCTAGGCCTCATTGAGCATTTATTTTTTTTCAATAAAGATTCAACTTATTAATAATTTTACTAAGAGCTTCGGAAGAACTTAGTATGATGAGAGCGTTTGATCGTATTCTCTATATCATTGAACGTTATCCACTCTGTATTCTGTATTTAATATTTATTCTATACTTCTAATATATATTTGTACTCTTATCTTATGAGTAACTCAAACACTCAATTTTAAGTCAATGCCAATATGAATATTATAAATCCAAAAATTTAACGCCACTGCTTCTTTAAAAATCGTAATACCGGAGAAAGGAAAGCCTAATAGCACTAAGAACCATAAAACCATGTTTTTCCTGACTTTTTCTCCGTTAGACCCCCACTAAATATAAAGTAAGTATATTGGACTTGTCAAAATCGCCAACACAAGGACTATCTATCTGCAAATTTAAATAATAAAGAATATATACAATTTTCATCCCCAAATACCGAACAAATATATATATATATAATATTTAGTTCCAAAAAAGAAAGCAACGTCTTCTCTTTTTATCGGTAAATTTCTACGACTTATCTTATAGTTGCCAAATGATGTGATGCCAAAACTCCATAGAAGATAAAAAGTTTGTACATAATCCTGGGGGAGGACGCAATCTTTCTTTCCTTTATTTATTTATTATTTTTTTGGATAAGAAGATATTTAATAGTAGGATGAATTTCTAGGTTATGGATAAAAATTAATAAAAGAATGGAAAAGGAAAAGGAAGACTTGTTAATGGAAAATTCAACATGATATGATGCGTAAAGCTATAGCTTGAAACTTCTAAGAAGGTTGCTTTAGTGGGTCAATATGCATGAACCCTATGGATTTAGAATAATTTCTTGAGTGTGAACATAGTGCCTTCCCACTTCGAATCATTTACTAAGAACTATTAGTAGATTTTCAAAAACTCTACCCATTGACAAGCAAGATAAATCATGATAACAGATATGCATTCGCTTAACGGGAAATATTATTGGGCTTAACCTATCCAAGAAATATTCTACATAATTATATATATATATATTTATATTTAGGTACTGGTTCGTGATGTAAAACAGTGCCCTTGATTTCTTATGAAAGAAAAATTCAACTAGCAAAATGCCTTATTGATTGAATTTAGGCAAGTTTTACTCATATTGATCATAACGGTGCTGGTTTTTGCAATTTTTCTGAGTATTGGTTCCTTAACCTAGAAAATGTATTGATTATGGGCCGTAATAGAAACAAAGAAAAAAAAAATCAATCCAAATCAAAATATTGAAGTAGTGAAGTAGAAGGACTTACTAGTACACGACTCTTTCTCTTGGCCATATGCAACACCTAGGTGTAAACGATTCACTTTGAATCCCTTTTACTTGGGCTCACTTTATTGACACTTAAACTTGTATCATCATGCTTTCATATGCTTGAAAAGTTCATATATGATCATGTCACATGTAGACTTATAATTCCTTTAACTTTTCTTTTGCAAGTGGTTTCAAAGACACTAGAAGGCCAACCTAGCCTTGCGCCTCCTAAAGCATAGGCCTAGGTTGAAGGAGCAATTAATCATCCACTCCTACAGCTTGTTGACATTGAGGATGAGTTCACATTTTGTCCTTATGTCGAGTAACCTATAAAATATGAAGATAGTAACGGACTTTACCTTCTAGGCTTAAAGGGTGAGGTTACCTTGGCAGAAAATTGAGAAAATATCCTCAATTTTGAAGTTAGGTTCCTCTTATGGTGTATTCCAAGGAGCTTGCCCTCCTTCCTTGATAACATGGACTTGACTAGCTGCTACTTAGAGCAAAAAGGCTATACTCTTCTCATCGGGTTGTACGTTAACTTGGCTTTAACCAAGGTATGCCTCACTTGATTACTACATATGAGAGTTTTGAATCTTATTGCTAGTCACTATGTCCAAAAGACTTTAGGAAGATTTATCATGGAAAGCAATAGTTATTCTTTCCTTTTACTAGTCGCTTCATGATGAGGAGATTAAGGAGTCAACAAGGATATTATGTATGGGAAAGTATTTGTACATGCCACTAAAGAGAGGAGATCCAGGACAGTTTACCATTCCTTGTATTATTCTTGAGATGTACTTTCCAAGAGCTTATTGTGACTTAGGAGTTTTTGATAACATTATGTTTGGAGAGCTAATGAGAAAACTGGGATTGGAAGGATTCCTTAGGGTGACAAATTTTGTTATGTCCTTCGTTGATAGATCAACAAAGAAGCCATTGGGACCTCTCATGGATCTTGTTGTAGAAGTCGGTTGTTTTAGTTATCCAGTAGATTTCATTGTGACAGGGATAAATGATGGAGCACAACCACTCATCTTAGGTTGATCTTTTGTTGCGAGGATTGGGGCACTGATAGATGTCAATGGCAAAATGATGGTTTTAAGATGTGGACCATCTAAAATCAAGTTATTCACAAGAAAGGTTAAGGCGAAGAGGAATGAAAATGAGGATATTCATGTTGATTTCAATGATTTGAAAAATGAATTTGCTAAGGAGTGGAACAGTCCTCCTTACTAGATGTTTGGCTAAGCTAAAGATGAAAATATAGAAGAATGGGCAAAAAAATTTCATGATTTCCATCCACCATGACTACTATAAGAAAGGGTTCGGTTAAGGAACTTAAAACCTAAGTGCTAGGTGGGTGGTAACTCATTGAAGTTTTATTTATTTTCATGCACTTCCTTTTAAGTTTTTCCAATTTTGTTCTATGTTTTGAGAAAATGGCCAAATAGATACTTTGAGATGATTTTTGTTCTTGTGTAGATATTTAAAGAAACTTAAGCTTACCTTTAAGAGGACCTAAATAACAAAAAGAAATCACGACAAAGTAGTTAGTTGTGTTCTAACCCTACCTTTCTAAGTTATATTTGGTGATAAGCTGAAATGATATGAGAAATAAAAGCTAGGGTTAGGGAATCTATAGAGTGGATTGAAGCTTTAGTTGTGCATTGCTGAGTTGATATTACATTTTGCTAAGTATTTGGTTGCTAAGTTTATTTTATTTTCTTGGAATTTCTAAGTTGTACTGAAAAAGAGTAAGTAATTTTTGTTTTTATTGTCCTTTTGAAAAAGGAACAAATTGAGTGAACTTTTATTGCTCGACAATTAATGGACAAATTCTTCAAACTAGATTGTTACCCTTTGTATTTAACTTTAGATTCATGAGTTGAGAATAAGATGATGCCACTTGTTAGAGTTAGGTATTTACTTTTTAGAAAATTGATTATCATGTATCATCCTCTTTGAATTTCTAAGTGACTAAGTATAGTGTTAGAAAAGATGTTGAAATGGTTTTCGTCTTAAAAAGGATTTCCCAATCTGAAAATAAAATGAAAATTAGCTAAAATTTAGAAGTTAAGGTAAACCTAACCAAAAAGAAAATGGAAAGGAAAAAAAAAAAAACAAGAAGAAAAAGAGAGAACGAGTGAACGTCTAAAACGCCCAATAAGTGCTTAGCATACCTTATAGAATGATAAATTATGGGATGGGTTCATGAGTCCTTAGTGTTCATTTTGGGAAAAGGTAAGCAACAACGAGCTCTCTTAAACACAAGTTTAGGATGTATGAGTGAAAATTGGTCAAAAGTAAGAAATTGAAAAATTTTAGGAGATTCAAGTAAAGAGCAATCTAATTTTCCATTTTTCTAAATTATGGTTGGCTTAAGAGAACGATTAGAGATATATACAAATTGACTAATCTATAGAGTGTAAGGGCCTTTCTCTTCCTTTGTGGCAACTTACTTGATCTCAGATTATCCAATCTTAAGTTAAATAAGAGGATTAACTTCATAACTTGTAGATTAATCAATTAATTCTATTGGATATGTAACTAGGTACACTCAACCATTTACCTAATCGCCCATGAACAATTAATTTCTTACCAGAAGTTTAATTGAAAAATGCATAACTCAGTATGTATAAACAAAGGGACTAACTCAACAACCAAAGAGTAGAGAGTCCATATTTTCTCTATTGTTCTACAAATGGTTTAAGCTTGCCTAAGGACAAGCAAGTCATAAGGTTGGGGGTACTGATAAGTGTGTGAAAACACATACTTATTTGAAGGATTTCTTAAATAATTATATGTGATTCAATAGATTTTTGAGCTAAAGTGTATAAGTTTTCATTAAAATCACATACATTTCTCAACATAAGTGTAATTCATATTTTTTGTGTTTTAATTCTCAAAAGTAGTATATATTTAAAGAATTTAAGATTTTTGTATTTGATCTTATAAGTCTCAAGGCAACCTTATAAAAGTAGCCCCATTCAAGAAGTCGGACATGAAGAAAACAAGAAAACATAGAGTTGGAACTACCAGCTTGACAGTATCCCTAGTTACTGTCCTACTGATAGGTAATTTGAAGAACCAACTTAAGCATTGCTAAGTTGGTATCCAAAATAGAATGTCTGAAAGTATCACATATACCATCATGATAGTAGTCTTAGTTACTATCATAATGGTATACCGAACCTTTGAAGCAAAATGAGATCTTTCATTAAGAATAGAAGAGAAGTAGGGATTGATATGTATCCACTAGCTTGACGGTATCTTTGCTTACCATCACGTCGATAATAGCTTGATATAAAAACATCTTCTTCCTCATTCACTACAAATTTTGTTGGGCATTTTTCTGGGGTTTAGGGTTTAGTATCGCCACACTCTTCCTCCTTAAGCTATCTTAGGTTAATTTTAGTGTAGTTTTATGTTTTTTTATGGCGTTTTCTTGTGCTTTTATGCTTATAGTGGATTTTAGCTCTTTTTAAGGTTTAGGTTTGTGGATTTCCATTGCATTCATGGAAATTATTGCGAAAGTCTTAAGAAACTCCATTATTGAGGTTAAAAAGCTTGATTTTGTAATGTTTCTCGTACTTTTTCTATATTAAATGCAATGTTTATTGTCGTTTTCATGTGTATTGTACTAAATGCTTATCTTCCATGAAGGTGATGATTTGTGCTTATTGTACTTATGGATAGTATGCGAACATAATGAAGAAGTTGTGGCTATTGATGTTTTTGTATTGCAATAGTGTAAGTTTGGAATTTTTACTTAGTTCTGTGGTACAATTAGGTATAACTCACGTGTTAAGTTAATGTCGAGCTAGGCAGTAGTTCCCCCATGTTAGGCCTTCCCCCTTGTTATCTTAGTAGGGTCTAGATATTGTAATAGGATTTAAGCCAAGTAAAATGTAGGATTCCTAATTTGGGTAGGTGATTCTTGAGAATTAGGACCTAAATTCTTGAACTCACTCGGAGCTAAAATTTATTAGAATGAGAAATCAATTCTAACATAATTTTTCAAGTAGTGATTGAACTTAAATAACTAGCTGATAGTACAGATAAGAGATTAATAATACAATGCTCCTATTACATGATATAATTTATGAAACGAAAGTGGGATAATTTTTGTGAGTGTGAGTAAAATTCATTTTTAACTATTATAAATACTCTAATAATGTAGCCATAATAATCTCAAACGATTATTTGTTTATAACCTATACATCTTTGTATAACGAAATCCGCATTCTAATATCGAGAAATTTACTAAAATCCATACTTAATTCCATTATAGTTTTTCATTCTATTTTAGATAACTTACATGTTTTTTCCTTTAAAATTACTAAAACGGTTGCCTATATTAGAGTAGAAATAGTAGAATCTTGTACTTAGTTATATTTCTAAATTATATTCTTTTCTTCACCACAAAATATGACCTTAGTTACTCTCTCTATACTATCAGTAAATCGATACACTTGCTATTAGTTCTTGGTTTCAAAAAAATTTTAATTATTTCTATTTGCGAGTGAATGAATTGATAGTATCATATTCCATTGTTTTAAAAAGGGACAAATTCTTATTTTCCCATGATATTATTGGAAGTGAGATTGCAACACCACCCTAAAAAAGTTCTTTATCTCTTCAACTTTTCTTTGCTTTTTCTTGCCTCTGCAGGAGCCTTGAATTCTCCGCTTCTACTTTTATTTATCTTAGGTTTCCTCCTAGATGGGCAATGGTATGTCGGAAGCTTTAGCAATGGCAATTTGCCCATTTTCAGCATACTCATTAAAGAACCGTATGTCAACAAGATAAGACTTGTTATGTTTAAATAGGTTCTTCATAGTTAGAATGAAGACGTCTTTACCTTTCTAATGGCCCTTTCCAAGTAGATAACATATTCAAAAAGCATCCCTTGAATGCAAATCTTCACCAATTCTTTTTCATCAAATGCATTTTAGATGTCTAAGGTGTGCTCCCCGAAGCACTCTATGTAATCCATCAAATCTTCCCCCAGGTTTTATCATGCCCTTCCCATGTTGTAATTGTGACCTGTTCTTGAGTAGACAAGAATTTCTCCAAGAAAATCTTACACATAGTCCCCCATAAATCAAGTAATCTTGAAGGGAGTTTGTCATACCAAGTATATGCCTTCTCTACTAATGATTTGCAGAATTCTTTAAGCTTTAGGTCATCACTAAGCCTATAAGGTTCTAGGGTTTCAATAGGGTTTCAATAGGGTTTCAATAAATTTCAATAGGTGTTCCTTGGCATTTCCCTTCTTGCTAATGAATGTCATGAATTTAGGACTTATGCAATCCCCAAGATATAGCTTTGCTACGATATATTGATGATATGGGAGTTTCCACTTTAGTATTCCTATGGACGACTTAGCTTGTATGTCCTTTATATAAACGTTTAAGTCTTCATTTGTTATAAGTGAAGCCCTTTATATAGAAGTTATAGACACAGGTGGTGAAGTAGTGGTAGCATTGGGATGGGAAGTAGATCCACCCAAGGTTGAAATGGTGGAATTAGATGGAGGAATAAGCATGCAAGAGGACGAAGAGCCATTTAATTAGACTCTTACATTCCCTATTATAGAGGTTTTAGTTATTGTGTAGGTTTTAATAGTGAAGAACGAAGGGAGGGAAGGGGGGGTTTTGTCACCCCTACCGATCTTTCCTTCCCTTTAATGGAAATCTTCCTCAACAGTTGGAGGATTAGCTAGTTGAGCTAAGGTAGTAATACCTTGTTGCGTAGCAATTGGCAACTATCTTAGTGAGGTGGGTTAGAGTATAGTTATGAATTGGTTTGAAGCCCTTATGGCTTATTGCATTGCCTACATTATCTGTAAGGGGTTTAGAGGAGCTTCAAGCACTGAATGGTCCTAGCTAGTGTTTTTAGGTGGTTAAAGTAGATTTTGCTCGGTAAGTTTAACACTATTATTAAGCTCTTGGGATATAGTATTAGATGTGCTAGTTGTTTTCTTCTTAGGAAGTGCTATGTCTATACAATCGCTATTCCCCAATAGAATCACCAAAATGTGGATGTAAGGTTCTGACTTGAGTAGTCACGTGCTTGTTGTGTGAGTGACACACTATACGTGGCTTAAGAAAATTGAAGTGAGAAAAGCACCTGAAAGGATTATTAGGTAAGAACAAGAAAGGGAAGAAGAACATGCAATCTTATTGTCTTAAATGCATAAGTAACAAATAAGGTAACTGTTGTGGATCTCAAGCATTTACCTTATAGCTTAAGTGAATTAGATTGATCATTTGCCTAAATCTCTTGTTAATTCTTAACGAATAGTGGTTTTGTAGAGCAATATTATTTCTCTATTCTTTTTACGAGTTGCAAATGAGAAGGAAATACTAAGTATTTATAGGCTTTTGGGTATGGTGATATCTATCGATTCATCTAAATGATCAACGAATGAGATGGAGCTTACTTAATTCATGATTAACTTAAATGAGCTAGATGATGAGCCCAAGGCTAGTAACTTTCTTTATAAGTTCATGAGATTAGTTGAGAAAGATTGGATGCAAATGGACAGTAAGGGTAGGCGTAATTCAGTTCGGTATGATTTGCTTTTGCCACCCCTTCCCCCCCCCTCTTACTGAACAAAATTTAATCTAATGGTTTTGTTTTTTTTTTTTTTTATTGGGAAATCGAACTTAACTATATAGTTTAGTTTATAAATTTTTCAAATCTAATTAAAACCAATTTGGCTCAATTCGATCCACGGTTCCAACCGTTTGTATCTAATTTTTACTAAATGTTTTTATCTCCATTAAATATGAAATTTAAAATAGAATTCACTTAATTTAATCTTAATAATTAATATAAAATTAAGATAAATAATACCAAAATATAAAAAATTTGATGAAATATATGAAAATTGATAGAAAAAAATATAAAAAAGTATAAAATAATTACATGAATTTTTTATTTATCTAAATGGTTTGGTTCAAAACAGTATAGTTTAATCTGCTTTCTTAAATTGAACTGCGAACCATTTATATATAACCGAATCATAAACCAAATGGTTTTTAAAAAAATTCGATTTTTTTTTATTTTATTTAGTTTGGTTTATGGCCTAATCCACAATTTGCGATTTTTTTATCAGACAAGTCCAATTACCCTTATTCCAAGTCTACTAAACCAAATCTCTCTAAATTGTCCCAAATATGAATCGGACTTCTTAGACCTTACCACCTAGGCGAACAAGTCAAGTCTCGATAAATAATGAGCTTAACTCAATAATTAATATAGTAATGTTCAACCCTCTAAAAGAATTATCTAGGGTACTTATGCCATGTTCTTTTTTCTTCGATGCTAAAGGAAAAGTGAAAATATTAAAATACCTAAAAGAAACCAGAGATTGAGTTTTATATTTTTTTTTTCTTAGGGGAAATTGCTAAATAACCCCTTAAAATTCTGTCCTGGTATAGATTGACTCCTAAGCTTTATAAGTGAGTTTTTTCTACCCCTTAACTTTCAAAAATTACCATAGTTAAGGAAATTTAACGTCTTCAGCTTTTTGTTTTTTTAAAAAGCACGTATTGTCCACATGATTGAATTTGGATTAAAAACCTGTAAATTCCCAAGGCTTTCCTTTCTAGCATATTGTCGAGGAGCATGGCTGCTATGTGTATTTGCATTGTACAAGTCAATCAACAAAGGCAGTCTTCTCAGCCCTGATGGTAGAAACATTCTTTTCGTCATTATGCATACGAGTATTTCTATTCCGTACGGTTTTGTTCCATTGTTAAGTGTTCTTACTATTTATTCATTATTGTGCCACTCTAAGAAATAAAATGATGTTGAAATAACCTTATTTCAAAGATCTGATGCTGGCGTCTTATGGTTAATGATTGTTTCTTACTTAAAACATTATCTATTTGTGCATATGAGGTCACTCACTATTACTTATGCTCCTATTTTTATCAAGGAAAGCGAACAGATTATTGTCTATTACAGTCTCAAAGAAAACCCTGCATACACACACCAAAAAGGTTTTTAAAAAATGCCCCAAATATAAAGAACATGCAAATCATAATTATTTCTGGCCATGAAAGTCAGTGTATCATTTGCGCGCAGAAGGCATTATCTTATGAGAAGATAGTTGATAAGCGAAGTAGAACAAGTCTTTTATCCTCACAAACATCTTTTTCTCCTCTTAATCTTGATACAAATTAAGTAACGTTTATATAATTTATAGGTGAGACTCTATTGAGCTTCAGATCATTAGTGGTGAGTTCCAATGGTATCCTTCATCAATGGAGACAGTAGGATTTAGATGCACTGCAAACAGAAAAGACTGACATGTGATATAAAGACAAAGAATATGATATATTTGTGAATTTTTAGCTTGATCTCTATACATTCTAAAATCCTTTCACAAAGAATTATTGGTACTGATTCTTTAGAGAGACTGAAGAAGAAAAGAAAGGCCACGAGTATTTACGGTTTTCAATCCAAATTTAGTCATGTGCATAGCATGTGTATTTTTTTCTAATAGAAAACATTACATGTCTTAATTGCGCTAATTGTTGAACGTTAAGGGGGTTAGGAAACTTACTTTTAAAATTTGAGGGTCAATTTGCATCAAAGCAAAAGTTTACGGAGGTATTTTGTGATTTCCCTTTTCCCTTTTTTACTTTTACTTTTATTGATAGATTTGCAGCTGAATTCTCAAAAGAAAAAGTGTTGCTCGCCATAAAATTAGTTATAGATTTTTCTATAAAATTATATTTCTCTCATATCATTGTTAATCTATCAAAAATTTTATTACCGAGATATCAAAATTTCAAAAACTATTCTAATTTGCATCACAAATTTGTTGTTGATTCATTAATAGATAATTTTTCTTAGAAATAAATATTTTTCCTTGTAAAATTTCGGTCTCTAAAGAGTGGAGGTCATATGTTCGAAGCTAGCATTTGCTTTTATTTTCATCTATTAAGCCCAGTGGAATGGCCTTATAATTTTTTTGGAGCCCAATTGATGGAGAACCAAGTAGCCCCACAAATGAATAGTGTTTTTTTAATTGAAGGGTTGAGGACTGAGTAGTGTTTTGCATGAGTTCATGTTTTTGCCTATAGCGCATATAAAACAAATCATCTTCTTTCTAACAACTTTAAACACTTCCACTCTAGAGATTGAACTCATGGCTTCTAGAGGGTTCTTAGCTCATTTTCTATGGTTTTGCATTGATTCCACACATAGAATCATTCTAAACAAATCTAACCGTGATGATCATGAAAAGACTTTGAATTCACTATTAGATTTTAAGATTCATGTATTCTCCAACAAGGCAAACTAGTGGAGTTTCTAAAGTTATGGAACTAAATTAACCTATAAATTGAGCTTCTCAATTGCTTAGGAACACATTGGATACGACTATACATACAAATAGTCAAAGTTGCTCCTAATCATCACTTTCTCTAACTCTAATGAGCTCCAACAGCTAGGTTTTCCTCTCTTAGCTCTAATATTCTATTGTGGAGCTCAACCAAAATTGAAGTTATCAAATATTTCTATGGCATCTTAACATTATCAAACACTCCAAAACCACATCAAGTAACCATAGAATTGCCCATTCAAGCATAAACCTAACCACTTTCTCCCTTTTTGAAAAACACCTTTAGCATTACTACTCAAGCTAATTTAAAGCTTGAATTCAATTCGAGGAAGCATCAGGAGGCCATCCATGCCATGTTTAGCTAATAAGAAGCCTTGTAGAGATTTAATTACTTTTTCTCTTATCCCTCTCATTTTTCTAAATTTTTCTTTTATTATTATTATTTTATTAGTAAAAGATATTTTTTTTAAAGATAAAATTAAAAACAAGAAAGGTTGCACTAAGTAGGATACAATTCACTAACTTTGTCAAAAAAATCTAAATTATTTTCACATTTATAATGCTAAAATTTTTATTTTTCTCACTATTAGGGTATTTATGAAATAATTGGCAAATTTAGGAAAGTGATGGCTTTTTGAGGTTAAAAAATTAATTTTTGCTAAGAATTAAACTCTATGGTTGAAGATAGTAATAATAGGCATGATATAGGGAAAAAAAGGGGTCCTCTTCAAATGTGAAGGTTATTTGTAAGGAGGTTTTTATGGTATTGTTAGGAAAATAATGTTACCATAATGCTAATGGATCTAGATCATGTATTTACTAAAACTAAATCCAAACCATTGATCATATTAAAACACTTTAACTTGTAACTTGTACAACATGTCATAGTGTCTTATATATAATAAAAATACAAAAAATAATAAAAAATAATACTAAATAATAAAAAATAAAATATTCAAATTTAATAAAAGAAATAATAGACCATTGTAAAACACAATATACACTACTTTGATATTTCACTGCCTCTTAAAGGAAGAATAGTATTCTTCAATGGTAAAAATGAATCCATCAAAGTATACTCGCCTTTTTGTATTCTTCAATAACATAATCACTCAACACTTCATCCAGGTGTATTTTTTTGATAATTTTTTTAAAAAATTCGATATTGTTGATGGGTTTAGGATTTTGGCAATTTTGATTCATTTGTCTACAGTAGTTGTTAGGGTTTTTAGCATGATGTTGATTTGCTCAATTAATTAAGGTTGCATTGGTTTTTTTTTTTTTTTTAAACTTGTATATGTAGGAAATTAAGGTTTATGTTATTTTGGATTGGGGGTAGTGTTGTTGATTATAACTGTCTACGAATCCTCATATCTATTAACAATTTAGTAAGAGGGAAATATTATAATTTGATTTCTAGGGTTTATTTTTTAGGTAAAGTGTGGGGCAGGGCGGGGAGATTTGTATGTTGTAAACCAATCAAGAATTGGTGTTTTCTATTGATGATTGTATCTATTTTGGTATGAGAGCACCATTTTTTTGTTGCCAGATGAGTAAATTCTATTAAAAGATTTATACTACAAAAGACAAGGATCTAATGTAATGATTTCTATAATTAATTTGATACTTGCTTTTACTAATCATCTTGTTTTTTTTTTTTTTTATAAGGAAAAAAAAATTTTGGATAAGGATTGATCGTCTTTATACATATTATAGATTTATGATCTTTTGGAGTAAGATGAAGTGTCCCTTGACATAATACATGCATTATTTGTACGAACCAAGAAGTTCTTTTGTTGTTTTTAAGGTAATTAGAACTTAATGCTTTTGTTGTCTTAGCTTTTCTTTACACAGGATGGATGAATGTAAGAATGAAATTTGGATGAAGGGGAGGCCAATGTAGTTATATAACATAGATGATGCACAACTTAAGATTTTTTTGTGGTAATTTATATATGATGATATTTGTTTTGTCACATCTTAACATGAATACTTGTTTACATTCAACAAAAGTATTATTCATAACAAAAGAATCTTGCAATGGAGCTCAACTTTACATTTGATTGCATGAAAGTGTACAACTTCAAACTTAACTAAACTTAAAATACAACAATTTTTCTTTTCCTTCTTCCATTACATATGTATAGGTCCTTTTTGAAACTACAATTAAAATATAGCAAGGCTTCTTCCAAAAGTAGCTATCTTTGTCGTATGTGCTCTCAAATATCTTCCCCCTAACTGATGGTGGTGCTTAGTTAGTTTTCTTCATAACTTAAGGATACGCATGTATCCCCTTAGCTCTTTGTGAGTTAGGTGACAGTGGATAAAACAAACACAGGACAAGCATATTATATATTTACAAACATTATTATCATAAGGCATTCAATTCCATATTTAGAATTACTAAGACAAGATGTCTATGCAAGGAATATGTGTTATACTCATGCATGTGATATGTATCGGTATTGATATTCTAGCTTAACAGTGCTCTTATCTAGTTAGTCGATACTCTTGAGCATTTAGATACAAATAGAGGTACGTAAGTGGGTAAAAGGGTCAATCTCGCTTGGCTCACTTTGGCGAGCAAGTTAAATGGGCCTACCAATTCTGACCAACTTTATAAACAAATTAGAACTTTATTGGCCAATCTAGCTTACTTTAGCTAGTAGGTTAAACAAGCTAACTCACATATTTTTTTTAACACAATTAATAAATATTTATATATTATAATTATAGGAAATTTCATATCCTTTTCACGTAAACTATAGGTGCTTCGTGCTCATTATAACATTTTAATATGCGTTAATGGCCAATGTCAATATTGAAAAACAAAACAAAATGTGAAAGTAAGACTGCTTGTTTTATTTCTATGTAAAGACTGTAAGGTGAAAGATTCCATACTCCACCTCAACTCTTATGATGAAGATGACTTTATAGAATCAAGTCCAAGGATGTCTTTACACTTCTTACCTCTATGGTACAATGACAATAATAATAATGTATAAATAAATTAAAAATAAAATAAAATCATATTATGTTATTGTATAATTTTTGGATAATTTCCTTCTTGCAAAGTATAAAGAATTAAAGGGTAGTGGGGCCAATCCAATGCAGCTACCCCAATACTTAACTTAGTAAGTGAGTTTAAGAGAAAAATAGAGTGAGTAGTTATGGGTTATCATATAGCTCTTACGATGCTTCTTATCTGTATTTATAGGAAAATATCGGGTGTTTGAAATAACGGTTAATCACATGATTATTGGAATCTGTGGAGATCCCAAAATCAAGTACATTCCTCAAATATAAGAGTGGTAGGTGGTTTTGTAATGGAATTGTGCCAAGAGATAACTATTTGCGCTACTTAAATTCAAACTAGATATGGAAATCTTAGTCATCATCTGCTAAGAGGTGAATTACTCGGCTTCCCATTAGCTAAGTTAATGAGTGAATGTAACGGATGAAATTTGACTATCAACATTTACCCCTCAACTTCCATGGTCAAGGATTCAATTAAAGGAGTAAGTAATTTAATATTCTTTGTGGGGTTGAGTGAAGAACTGCTTCCTAAATGGCAAGTAATGTAGAAAGTTCATTGATTTTTGTTTAGAATGGTAGATCATATCCCATCTAAAAAGTTGCAACTTTTCAATTGTAATGCATATCAGAAGACTAAGTGGTTCTTTGTCTCGAAATACATATAAATAATTTACCCTACCATCTAATTAGCATATCATTCTTGTTAGAAACGTATTGTGATTACAAAGGTAAATCATTCTTATTTAAGGAATTTTCCAATACTAAAAACATATTTCATTTCATCTTCATCTGCATCCATAAGCTTTCGTTTGCTTTCGGAATTTCGTCTTCATCTTCAAAATCCTCAAAAAAGTTCTGTAACGTTTGTTATAGTCAAGTATGGTTTAAAACGTAATTTTTTTAATTGTTCTTTTAGATTCTGAAGCGACTAAGACCGAGACATGTTCCTTAAGTAGCTCGGCTAATAGTATGGTAGAGCAATGGATCAAACTTACTCAAATTAACTCTCTTATAATGGATACTTATCCAAATGACAAAGAAGGAAGATCTATGGTTAGGTACTTGTACAATAATGTGATTTATTTCAGTGATTCACCAAACGGAGTGGCTAGTATTGTCAACAAAGTTTAATGATTTGTTAAGCAGTTTTTCAACTATTTTCGAGTTGCACCAAGCTTGTTCTCACCAAACACTTATCAGCTTCTTTTGGCTATTGAAATAGTTTGTGAAGAAGTTGAGGTTAAGACTACGCCTCAATTATTTAGGTACTTCTTTACAATAAGGAGGTAGCCTGATGGTTAGTATTTTGTGGCCACTATGCATGGGCAAAAATTCATCGACGGATTAGAGTCCAAGATCTAGATTATATCTATAATTTCAAATGAAGAATTAGATTTTTAGACCCAATGGATTGAACCTTTCCACACTAAAGATATTGAATTAATGTTAAATGATGATGCTATGGCAAAGAAGATCCAAGAAAGGAAAAAAAAAAACTAAATGTTTTACTAGGACACCAAGAGAATAATAAGGTGATATGAGAATGGAGAGTCGGTTTTCTTTAAGAAGTAAGGTACGCTATTGAGTAATTACCGTACTGAGTAAAGCTATAAGAGGAAAGTTGTTCTCGTGAAAAGGGGGGAAAATAGTTGCCTTCAAGCCTTGCTTAATAAGGAACGCATATCTCTATTATAAAACCTAACAATTTCCTTAAATTCACTCTGAAGGTACACTTCTCTAGGTTGAGCTTCAATTGGAATTTTCTTAACCTATTAAACAATCTCCTAAAGTTATCCACATGATTTTCTCCTTCCTTAGACTTTACAATCATATCATCAACATATACTTCAATCTCTTTATGCATCATGTCATTAAAGATTGCTATCATGGCCCTTTGATAAGATGTCCCATCATTTTTTAGTCTAAAAGGCATTACTTTGTAGCAAAATGTATCCTAAGTTGTAATAAATGTTATCTTGGCTTTATCTTCTTCAGACATTCGAATTTGATTATACTCAAAGAATCTATCCATGAAAGAGAAAAGATGGTTTCCGATTGTGTTATTGACCAAGACATTAATATGGGGTAAAGGGAAATTGTTTTTAGGGGTTGCTTGATTAAGGTCTCGAAAGTCTATGCACACTTTAAGTTTTCCGTTCTTCTTCAATACTGACACAATGTTAGCTACTCATTCGAGATAATCAAATACCTCAATGAAATTGACCTCTAATAATTTTTTGACTTCTTTCTTAATCTTTAACAGGACATCCTATTGGAATCTTCTTAACTTTTGTTTCTTAGGTTTGATATCCTCTTGTATAGGTAAAAGATGGATCACAATTGATGGATCTAATTTAAGCATATCTTTATAAGACCATACAAATACATGTTAGTATTCAGATAGTAATGTGGTCATTTTTGCCTTTTGGACTTCTTTCAAATTTCCTCTAATTTTCAATACCTTAGGGTTATCATCAGTCCTAATGTTAATTATCTCAGTTGGCTCATCAGTGGAAATTTTATTTATTTCATGTTTTTACTAGTTTTCTTGCACATCATTATGGTCATTGACATTGCTCCTCACAACTAACCCAGTAGGGCCGAAGGTGATATCAATATTTTCATCACCTATCTACACAAGGTATCCATGGCCTTTATTTAAAGCATTGAATTTAGGAAAAAATAAATTATGTAAAAGAAAAAGTGTAAGTAAGGAAGAAGTAAAGAGAAAAGAGACTAATTCTTATTTAGATAAAGCTTCTTTTGAGAATAATTATTTATAGAATAAAGGTAATTTATTACAAAACTCTATAAAATACTGGATTGTGATTCATCTTTTACTTAGGGAAAACTTATTGCTATTCATAAGGATGGAGAACCAATTATTCAAGTGTTGGGACTTATTCGATGAGCCAGCTATTTTATTTCTACTGGAGGTATCCTCTTTAGAAGGCTTTGAATTCTAGACTTTGGCTTGGATGAAAGTTTCTAACAATGGTGGGAAGGTCATTGGGATGTAATATAACCTGTCACCTTTTCTACCTCTAACTTACATTCTTTGCAACTCTTCCATCAAAGTTGGGATGTAGCCTAGCGCATAGGTTCCAAACTAGCCCTTTTCGAACTTTAGCCTCTCATCTTTCTCCTGATCAGTAATCATGCACACCTTTTCAAACATTTGGAGCCTAAAATCCTTCTGCTCTTCAATGGCAATATAGGGTATGACCGTTTCTTTATAAATTTCGCAATCCCAGTCACCTAAAATTGTGATGACTTAGCCATTAGAGATGAACTTAACCTTTTAGTGAAGACTTAAAGGTATGGCTCCTACTGAATGTATCCAAGGCCTTCCTAATAACAGGTTGAAGGTCATTAGGAAACTTTGAATTGGATGTTGAACGTCTATGGGCTAATATTAACTGGTAAGTTAACCTCCTCTATAATTTCTCTCCTAGATCCATTAAAAGCCCTCGCCGTTGTTGAACTTAGCTTGATAACAGTCATATTAATGCCCAATAGATCTAGGGTGGCTAAAGAGTAGACATTTAAGGATGACCCGTTTTCAATGAGGACTTTTGTTGCAATGATGTTGTTTACCCTCAGTATTATGAATAGAGGCTTGATGTACTAGTTACCTTCTTTGCCTAGTTCATTAACAGAGAAAGAAATCTGATCCATAATGAGGATAGAGTTGGTGACAAACCCAATCCTTTCAAGTGGTCATTCACAAAGGACTTTGACTTCCTTCAATGTTCTGAACAAAGCTTTCCAATGTGGTTCCAATGCCATCAATAAACTCATAAGGGAGATTTGTACCGAAGTCTTAGCAAGCTGATCCATTACTTTATACTCGCTAGACTTGATTATTGATTATTTTAGTGAAGGCAAACAATCCCTTTTAATGTTGGGTTGGTTTATGTTTAGCCTTTCTAGCACATCCTTTTTTTTTTTTAGGTCTTCCCTTGGATTATAGATTCTACCAGAGCGAGTAATCCCTCTTATAAGTAAGCTTGATTGCCCCCGATTTACTACTTAGTAGTTGAGAGGGGAAATTTTATAATTTTCGAAGGCTACAAGCATATGGAAGGTGTAACGTTGGGTTTATAGAATTTGCTTCTCCTCTTGTCTGTAGAACCTATAGACCCTAAGCTCTTAGTTAGAACCAATCATGTTAATGGTGAGCTTTGAGTCATCAAATATCATATTGATGATGGGCCCATAGTTCAATAGTAGGCTATTGTTGATGTTTGGAGTAAGAGCCTCCACAAAATCCAGTTGTACTATGCTTTCATCAATTAAGTCTTGAATTTTGTTCCTTAACCTCCGGTATGAGTCAGTTGAATGGCCCACTTGCCCTAGATGATACTAGCACCTTGCATTAGGATAAAAAAATCTTGGCTTGTACCTTTTACTAAGAGCCTTAAATGGAGCATATTATCTTTTCTTAGTTATTTAAGTACCCAACTGAGTGGAATGGGTATTTTGGTGAACTGCCTTGGGGTCTTGCTAACCTGTAGTTGGCTTCTGTACTGTTGTTGAGTTGGTGAAGGATTTTCCCTGAAAGAGACCTGGGTGTTAAGTTTGGTATTCGAATTGACCATGCTGATAATAGCTTCTCAAGGTTTGTTGGTGGTAGGTTTAGCAGAAGGTAATCTTCTGTCTAATGTTTCTTATAACTTGCTGGAGGAGACGGCACTTTCAATTTGATACCTTACTACCACTACTTCTTTAAAGCTAGAAGAGGCTTGTCTGATTAGGTGAGCAAAGTAAGATCTCAAGAGTGTTGATAAAAATTGAAGTTAGCTCTTTCTTAGTTACAGGGGTGGATAACCTTGCAGTTAGGGACATCTACCTTTGGGTGTATCCTTTGAAAGATTCATTGTGCCTCTTCCTTAAGGCAACCAAATCCATCATGGTTGGTGGTACTTTAATGTTGAACCTATATTGCTCATAAAATGCTCTAGCTAGTTTTTCCCATGTGTTTACCTGGTTTAAATCCAATTGGGCATACCAGGTTAAGGTAGGGCCAGTTAGGTTATCTCGAAAAGTTTAGACCATGAGTTGGTTAAATTGTATATACTTACCTATCTTGCATACATATAGCTGGGTGTATAATTTAAGGCATCCAATCCCATTGTATTTTTTGAAGTCAAGTACTTTGAATTTTTCTAGTAAGCTTCCATAGTTGTACGTAGAGAAGTCTGTTATACTAGCCTGCTCGAATCCATCACACCCTTCAAGCATTTTCATCTTTTCAGTGATTTGTTGAGTTAGTCGCTTCTTAAGCTCTTTTAGTCTATCTTAATCTGCTTCAAGCTTTGAATTGATTGAAAATGAGTAAGCATTCGGCTCAAAAGTCGAGTTAGCCTTTGGAAATACCGCTTCTGTCTCAAATGATTCAAAGGTCTAGTTGACCTTGAGGTAGGCTCTTCTATTTCGAGGGGTAAGGATTTAGCATTCCTTCCATACCGGGCTTTAGAAATTTCTTCATTTGTTGGAGCTGTAAACCTGAGTAGGGCGATGCTATTAGCAAGGAAGCTTAGTTGATCTACAATCTTCTTTACCATTTGTTTTAAAGAGCGGAACCTCAGCTTAGTTAAGTCAATAACTTCCGGGTTGACACTACTATTGTTGGTGTTGGTGTTGGTGTTATCATTTCCTTGGCCAACCATTTTGGTTTGAGAACAGGTTCTGATAGGAGTTTTATAGAAAGTTTAACATTTGAGAGCTATCTTAGCGACTTGGATTTAAGATCACTGCTCAACAAGTTAGCACATGAATATTAATTTTTTTTTTTAAATATGGAACTGAAATAAATGAATGAAATGCAAGTGGTTCACATCGATGTAAAGAAGGGGATTGACGATTAACCAAAAAAATAGCAAGTTATTTATTATTCCTTAATTCCCAAAGTTTTATTACATAAAAGAAAAGAAAAAATACAACTTCATCTATACTAATCTTCTTTTCTTCTGTAGGTCGGATGACATTTTCTTCTCCTTCTTTTGACTATGTTTAGTTGCTTCCTCAAAATCTTAGATTTTCTTTTGGGTCATCTTCAATTGTTGTTCTAAGGTATGCAACTGATAGGAATCAACCCTTTGGACTAATCATAAGAAGCTGAGCTAGAGGACTTCAAGGGCTCACATGGAAAATACTAGCTCTAAGCCATAGCTGAAACGGGGACTCCTATCCCAATATGACCTCCAGCCGACCTATATGTTAGATCCTTATGTACGTCTAGCATGCTCCTACCTAGCTGCGAAGTCCTGATTCAGAAGGTAACCCTGGAGAGACTAGTTGAGCTAAGCTCTTCAATCGACCACTAGTGCCTAACTCCAATTCAGCTAACTTCCTAACCAAACTGATTGGCTCTCGATTTGATCCAGATCAGCTCAGCCCTTGACTACCAGCACTTCCTTTTTTTACCTATGTTGTACCATTCTCCTAATGCAAAACCATTAAGCAAAATGTGCCTTCTGACACAATGTTCTAGAATGATTCTTCTTTTCCATACTAGATATTCTTTGTTTTTTTTACCCCTTTTTAGTATGATTTATGTAACATAATTGTAAAATACTCTTCTGTCTTTTCATACATATAAAATAACCCTAATGGGCAAGTATATAAGCCTCTACTTTCCATGTAGAAAGGTGATAAATATAGTCTCTAGCAGTCACCAAGAAAATGACATGGAATAAAAAAAAAATGAAACCAATTGTTTATACTTTTCTTTTAAAAAATATATACTACTATTGAGTTGAAAAATCAATTTCCTTTTTTCCTAATTTAACATATACTAAGCCACCTGCTTAGTATAAGTTCCTTGATTGGATTAGGAAAAAACTTAAGTGGAAAAAAAATTATTTTTTAAAAACATGGATTCGCCACTTGACTGAGTAAGAGTGAAATTAAAACTCATATATAGATGGACCTTAATTTTAGCTATTAGTCTATGAGTGTTTTTAAAAAAGAGTTTTTGAAAAAGGAAACTAGAGAGCATGGATTTGAGTGCTAACTTATTAAAACCTTTGCAATTTCGATAAAAGAAGTCTATAAATTAAAGAAGTGGGTCATCAATTTTTCATAGACTTCTTCAAAATACAAAAAGGGTTTTCTTTTAAACATGTGGGGAAATTACTTTTTTTTTTTTTTTTTTTACTTTTTCCAAGGCTACCTAAAGTGCCTACATACCTATTAGTTAGGATCAAGCCCACATAGTTCTAATTTTTTTTTTTATAAAACTTATAATGGGTCGATCAATTTTATTCGTTAAATATTTCTCTTTACATTGTTATATGTTAATTAATTTGTAAAAGAAACATTTTTTGTCCAACTTTTGAAAAATCCTAAGAAATCCTAATTTTGAAAACATTCTAATTAGAATTTTTATTTATGAAAACCATTTTCCTAAGTGTGAGAGAAGATTTTTATAAAGAAAAGACTCATTTCAGTTTTGAAAACATTCCCTTAATAATAGATAATATGAACACACTATAAAAGCATAACCATCATACAGTACAGGTATATTAAAATTAATCATCAAATAAAATCACACATAAATGATCAATAAATTATGTATACATTCACACATTTTATTAAATTACAAGTTTTAAGTATATTCTGAACTTTATAAGCTATCAAAATGTAAATATATCGTATTTTAACTTTATTAGATTTTACAAGATTACAAATTATGAGCATGCATTATAGTTTTATTATCATATCATATTATACAATTAAATTATATTATCCATCTCAAGCAATTAAATAAAACTATACCATGCCATAATACATTAACATTATTTATTTTCCAAGTCTCATAGTCTACAAATGATATATCACATGTTACAAAACCATTTGTTATTATCATTTTTCACATTACATTATTAATTTACAAATTGGAAACTATATCACATCGGTAATTATAAAGTTCATGAAAGCATTGATTTTATACATATTGTTACATTCATGGTTCACATAATATATGTTACAACAAGCATTTATATACATATTATATGTCACATATTGCAAAAATACATATTTTCATCACATTAAAATTCTAGATTACAAAGTATAACTTACAATATATTATAAAGCTACAAAAATTAAGCAAGTCATATTTCACAACATATTGTTATATTATATATTATAGTGTAAATTACATCTAATTTAATAAATTAATTTTACAACATTGTACATTAATAAATAAATCACACAAACAATTTAGTTCATGAATCATGGATCAACTTTTTATCAAACATGCAATTTAAATAACAACATGTTAATGATTAAAAGCTTACCTTATGCGCTGTTAAATAGGTAGCTAGTTTGGGTGCTTCCAAGCAGGTTTTCGGAGAGGTGGCAACGGTTCATGACTCTCAATCTGTCGATCTTCGAATATCCTCAACTAATTTTCGAAAATCTTAAACGCAAGATACTTGATTTCCTTGAAAATCAAGAACTTCAAACAACCCCTAAAATTAAGTGTTCTTGATTCAAATTAAATAAAATTGGCTTATGGGCTTTGATCCTGAAAGAGTGAGGAAAATTTACATGTTTTTTATTTACTTCGATTTGCCCTCAAGAGTGAGAAATTGAAGAGAGAGAGAGAGAGTAGATGGCATGATAAAGCTTTAAGAGAGGGAGACTATGTGATGATTTCTTTAATGTGGGAGCTTGCAAATTGTTTGTTTGTATTGGAATGCATAGGGCTGATAATTCACGTTATCATGTCGTGTCTCATTTCTCTGTCTAAATGGGTTTATGTTCAAAAACCTAAACCTATAATACAACCCATTTATTAATCATGTATAAAAATCTAAATTTATGATTAAATGTGTCTTATATCCAAGGTAGACTCGTTTATGTTAGAGTTAACAATTTATGCCACTAATTTTTATCTTAGGATTAATATTGTTTATCAATTAAAATGTTATGATTAAATTTATAAATATTTATAGATACAAGGAGAAAAGAACAATAATAATATTGAAATTTAATAAAGACAAATGAAATAGAATCTTTATATTTAATAAAAAAATTTACAACCCAAACAAAAGTTTTTAAGAATGCAAAAGCTTACTATATATAGAAAATCCAAAAGTTTAAATCATATAATATTACTAAATTATGTAAAACCATGGATTAAATGGATTAATATTGCTACCCGTATTGATTTCCAAATTTATTACAGTATTTGTTAAATTTCAAGGGAGAGGGTTAAAGAATTCACATATGAGTTGATTATTTTTTGTCCATTTAGAGTACTATGCACTAAGAAGAGTATATAAAATTATTAAATTTAAGTTACATAATATCATTAAATTAAGCAAAATCATGATTTATCACATTACCAATTCTATTAAATTTTATCACATTATCCATCATATTTTCAAGGAGGACAATTGAAGAATCTAGACATGAGTTTGTAATTCTTCGCCTATTTAAATTATAATATAGTAAGAAGAATATATAGGCAAAAATATTCCATACTTTTAATTTAAGATTTCTAACTTAGAAATAAATTATTTATATAATAAAATGTAAATACATAAGAATTTATAGCAAGTCTTGTGTTTGTGTCCGGATCTAAAAACTTAACCCAAATCTAGACATGAATTTAACCATATTTAAATGAGTTTAACCCATTTATGTCTCATATCAAATTTTTTCATAAACTAACCTATTTAAATCGTGTTGTGTTATGTTTGAGTTCATTATGTTCAGATTTTTTTGTATAGTGTGAAGTTAGGATTGAGACTAAAGAAACATCCTTATTTAATAAAAAATGAATTTTTTTTGTATTTTTATTTATATAAGTACAAATGGATTTTTTTTTCTTTTTTGATATGATTTTATCACCTTTTTTAGTGATTTATGGGAAATTAAAGATGTAAAACTATCCTATAATGTCTTATTCTTATTTTATGATCTTATTTCGCAATGGGTTTATATAAAATAAAATCTAATTTGCCAAATTCAAAAAGAGTGCATATATTATACATGTACAAGTTATTAATTTTGTAATTTTTTATTATGCATTTTCTTACAATAAAAATTAAAATATTGGACAGGCTAAAATTGTATTCTTTACACCTTTTTATTTCATATTTTTTTCATAATTTTTAGTGATTAAAAAGTTTATGAAATTGAATTAGAAAATACGAGTAATAACCAAAAGTTGCATTTAAACCTAAGCTTTTTGTTTATTGCTCAATAACAATAAGGAACAAGTCTAAGGTTAAAGTTTGACCCATTGCTTGCCATGTGGTATGTTGTGAGTGGTGCTATAATGTGTAATCAGGACCACATTTGCATCATGTGGCAAGTCGTAGATAGTGTAATGTGGTGGTATAGCAATCAACACATGTCACCTCCTTTAGTTGACATGTATTACCTTTTACTCTTTTTTTTTTCTTCTTTTTCTTTTCTCTTTTTTTTTCCCCTTTTCTTGCTTCCCTTGTTTCTTCTTCTTCTTCTTCTCTGGTTTTGTTTCTTGTTTTTCTTTTTTTCCCCCTTCTTTTTTTTTTAAATACCCTAAACAGAGACCACTATAAGACTTTTACAAAAGAACTACTCTCCTTTGACATATATTAAAAGTTCTCTCAAAATTTCTCCAATTTGATCAAATTAGATTTCCATTTTTTATCCTATTCAACTTTTATTATAAACTTCAAATTTCCATAAAATGCACATGTTATTTTAAATTGAGGGATGGTTTGAGACCATGATCTCCTGAAAATATATACTTTTAAAATTTTTCAAAATGAGTAAGTTAAACCCAAGTATGAAAGATTGATTTTCAATAAATTCCCATTTATATTTAGGATTCCTAATTTGATTAAATCGCAAATGCTTATTTTGACTCTAAAATCTGTTTTAAATCTCAAAAAATTATTTTGACTCAAATGATTCACAATGCAACACTTTTCACCATTTTTCTATCTTTTGACCCTCTTTTTTGTTTTTTGGATTTTCTAATTATTTTGGTTTTTCTTTTTATTCTTTTTTTTTTAATTTGTTCAATTTTTATGTTTTCCAATTTTTTTAATTTTCCATTTTTCCCCTTTTATATATATTTTTATTTATTAGCATTTTTCATAAAACTAGGGTTTTGAAATAATGATGATCTTGAGACAAGCAAAAATGAGGTACCTATAATTATATATATATGTATGTTTTTTTTAAAGAGAAAATTATGATATAATTTTTAGCATGGTTAAATGATAAATGTATGGTTTTACAAATATGAGGACCTTGTTTCAAATATTATAGATGCTAATTCATTTTTTTCAAGACATACTTATTACTTGAATGATATTTTTTCCTAACCTTTTTTTTAATAATAACTAATAACATTAAATGCATTCATTTTCAAATTATATCTAACTAAATAATTTCTCCTGAGTTGCTCGTTTTTAATCAATGATATATCATGAGTAATAATTGCTTTGCCCAGATTAAAACTATTCCAATCTTATTGTATAAACTATTAGTAAAGAATATTGATTATGATTTGGTTTAGTACTAATTCTTTTGCAATTAATTTTATGAAAATGATTGTAGATTATAAATCGTGTAATATTTGTATTCAAAATGATATATATTTTTTATCATTATTAATAAAACAAATTGGTTAAGTTATCATGAAAATATCATTGAGTACTTATATCATGTCCAGTTGCTCCATTTGCTAGCAATTTCCCTATTTTTTTTTCCCAAATTTATTTTTGTTAAAAACAGAACTTACACAAGTTTTATGTATTAATTTGTTTTTAAAACTAATAGTTACATTTCAATTAATGCATATGTTATAATAAAAAGGTAAAAATTTTATTCTCAATTGTTTTCTACATTTTTTTTTCTCCTTTATAATTTAAGAAATGTTGCAAGTGCAAGTGCAAGTGCAATCATTAAAAAAATTCCCATATACATACATATGCATGTATATATATACATGTACATATATAAGATGTAATTGAATTAATTAAAGTAATTGTGGTCTCCCCAATCATACCATTTTATATCCTCCTGTTAGTAGATATAGAATTAATTCAATAATGGATCACTAGAAAGCTATAAACAAAGTTTTAAAGTATCTTTAATGCACTAGCAATGACATGCTCATATATAGGAGATAGTCAGTGTAAGGTGGTACTCAAAATTTAGATTTTCTTAGGTGCATTGAGAATATGAAGTCTACATATGGCTAATTATTTTTTTTCTTAAGGAGAAATGTCACGGGTATGTGCAAGATAACCTATCATTGCATCATTAGCGACGACGCAGAATTTATGGCACGTTTCGATGCTGCAATATACACATTATGACTACAGAAGTTTGTTTCAAAGCATGTGATTGCCGTTACGATTTTCATAATATCGAAAATTTACTATGATAACTCCAAGGCAGGTTCTTATCTAAAAATGATGAATACATTAAGGGTGAACATGTAGAATTTAAGGTAATTCTATACCAACATTCTTCTCTAGAAAGGACAAATATGCTAAAGGTGCCAAATATGTAGAATTTAAGTATTTTACCATTGAGGCAGAAAGATAAAGAGTACCTCAATTGTAAATCCCGTAAATTTCATATTTTGAACTTAGAGTTGAATTTGAAAAACCAATAGATATTACGTAGGTTCAATCTGTCCAAACAAATTAAAATCGATAAAATTGTAAATTGGAACCTTAAAATGAACACGAAAAACCCTAATTGTATACAAAAACTTTAAACCTAAGTATGTGTGATAAAAAATTAAAAATCCAAATTTAATAAAAATTCTAAACCAATAGTAACCCTAAAAGGGTTTTAGTAGAATTATTTAAAATTTTCCTATAATGTGTGCACCCATGATACGAAAACTATCTTGTAAGTCAAAGATTAAAAGACTCTGATTAATTAATCACTACAGTTTCTAATTTTTAATTTATTAACTTATTGTAAAAAATAAATAACTATTAATATCCAATATTCCATACTTTGTTAAAACCATATAGAATTGGTATCTCTTACCAAGTAATAAACAGTATATATCAATTTTATAAATCACAATAGTTACTAAATCTTGCAAAACCTTAACATATAAATACTTTCTACCATTCTATTGGCTATAACGTTCTACACTTGAATCCAAACCTAAATCCCAGCTTTCATTTAACCTGCAAAAGAAATTATAAGAAAGTAAATTATATGAGCTTAATGAGATATCCATTTGATTATATTGGTAAGTAAGTTATCAAACAATTAGTTAACAAACTATGAATACATGAACAAGTAGTATACTTAATAATGTATGCAATTGACCAGGTGCTATATTCAACTTCGAATTTAACTCCCTTTGAATTAAGGGTTAGAAATTTATCGACATCAATCACAACCGGGTTCTAACACTTAAGTTTTTAACCATATATTAAAACGTTATATTTCACAAAAGATTTCCACTTTAGAAAAATCCAATAGTAAATAAATTCCTAGGTTGAGTGATGAGATAGCCTTCACAATCCACGCTCATGCCCTATAACGGTAGTCTTTAAACAACACCTTTAATCACCCATGGTTAGCGTTTTCAAGCACCTAGTAAAACCATAAGCTAAGGGTAGGGTTTTGTTGTACAAGTGCTTATGTACTATACTAATCATTTACCATTATCGTGAGGTGACGATCGAAACAATAAATGTAATGTTCGTGCTTATGCATGATCCTTATAAATTAAAATAAGCCAAATATAATTAACTTAAATTATTAAACAATAAACCAATATTAGCAAACTATGCGAATCATGCAGTAATTAATCATACAACCAATTCTTTAATTGCCAGATGTAACAACAGTTTGCACAACAAAGAAGCAATATTCAGTGACATGCATATCCTTAACCTTAAGCATCAATTTATTAATATATAAAATTTAGGTATATTAATTACAAGTACAAAACAAATATAAAACCATCGAGAATACCCATGACTGAAACTATTATGAGTCGTAACAATCAATAAGCAGTATGCCTTCTTGATTAGTATCTCATGATAAATAAAATAATAAGAACTTAATGATTATCTAAATATAGTACTGGACAGCCTAATTATCTAGCTAGCCAACTTATGATTTCCCTTATTATTGAGGTTTTGATTGCATGTAATTTTTTCATTTAACCTTTTATCTTTCATTCTTATTCTTATTAGGTTCGAGTATACTTCTTTGATGATATAATTTAATTATAACTTTTAATGATATTTCTCAATACTCATCTTATCTATTGCAGTAATTAGAAAATATTATTTTATCATATAAGTAATAGTATATAACTTAGTAAATATTATACAAGTTTGGATTTTTTTTCCTTACTTTTCATAAATTTTGTATTAGCACATTGTTATATTATGATTTAGTTGTAATACCTGTACATAATGAGATAAATAGTGGTAGGACAATATAAGTTAGGCAAGTTGTAAATTTGGGTGGAAAATATTAAAATTATACATCTAATTCACTGACTTGATCATTAAAACTTAAACTCAATGATAGTATAGTTACTTTAAGAACATATTAAGCGTATATGCATACATAGATATATATATATTTATATACTTATTTTAATTCTTATAAATATATGATCTCATATTATTGTTATCGTCATTATTGTTGTTGTTGTTGTTACCTATTACTATATTATGGTTATTACATTTTATATATTTAATTATTTATACATATAGAAGCATATCTCCTCTAAATTGTTTGGACTTTTAAATATGCTTTTATAAGCATATATATGGAACTTTGACTTTCTAAATAATTTTATATAATTCAATTTTGCTTTATATTGTATCTTATGACTGAAACACCCCAATCAAGATAATAAAAGTAATTTGTTTAAGTAATAAAATTGTTCTATATTATGTCGTTAGAAACCGCATTTTGATATAATTTTTTTTCTCAAATTATTAACCTTCAACCAATTTTAGACTTACTCTAAAGTGTATCCTATAAAATAAATATCTAATTTAAGATTTCAATTATATTTTTTTAAAACTCTTATTTTATGTATATATTAAATAGATTAAATTTTATTTTAAATATAAAATATAAATATCTTATTGGTATTATATATATAGATTACAATAATTTTATACATAATTTATTTTTCTCAATACCATTTATTCTTATTTTAATTAATTTTTTACTTTTCTATATTAATTATATACACGTCTTATATTCTAAAAAATTCTAAAATAATATAAATTCTACCCAATACCTACCCCAATTCCCTTCTCCTTCAATCCCCTCTCTCGCGTACCTTCTTTTCTTTTTCATCTCGTCATCTGCTGGCCCCACTTCACTTCAATCTTTTCTCCCTTACTACTGCCTTCACACTCTCGTCCATAATTTCCCCGTCAATGGCCCTTGCTGTCCCCCTGTCCTATTCACTGACTCATGGACCCCACTTCCCTCTCCCATCCCAATCACTTTCTCGACCCTTCAATCCTATATCTTTCCGTATACAAGACCCCCTCATTCCCGTTTAATCAAGACTGGACCCCACACCCATTCTTCATTCCATTTCCCTGACTCTCATCTCATTCCCTCTCCCTTCAATTCTCTTTCTCTCATCTCTCGCTGTCGTTTGTCGTTTCGTCCACTGGACCCTCTGGCAGCGATGACTTTTCAACCATCGTTTCGACCTTATTCTAGTAATTTTATTTATCACTATTATTGTGAGTTTTTGTAAAATAAAGAGTAATTCTTGACACATTTGTTTTCTAGTTGGTATTTTACCTAGCAACGATTTAGTGTATATCCAATATTTCAAACTTAGCTTTATTTCATGAGTTGATTCGTTTTCATGTAGAGTATTGTGTAAGTATCATATTATTTCTATTTTTCAATATTATAGTGAAAAATAATCATATGTTAATATTCGATCTTCATTAGTAATTGATTAATTTATGTAATTATTGCGTTAGTTTATATAAAAGTTATTATTATACTTTATGTCATAATATCAAATTATGTGTATTTGTAAATTTATAACGTTGGATTTTAATTTCTTGATACATTTGATATGGAGACACTATTTTTTGGCTTCGTGTACAATTATGTTAATACTCCTATTATTCGTATTTCAAGTGTCGATTCAGTATACAACCATACTATCTTATTATTTTTATGCCTTATTATTAATATTATTGATAATATTATGATTTAATTATTTTATTATGGTTGTTATTATGATTATATGATATATGACATTACTTGTAAAATATATCCGTTTTAAATTCCGATTATTAATATATCTTTCTTTACGTATTTCTACAAATTATAATATTATCCAATTAAAGTACATATTTTTTAAGCATAATGATTAATAAAATTATATATTTTAACATTCTCATAATGTGTTCATCTTATATTTTTTTCCTTATATATAAATATATTATACTTTACGATTTAAAGCAATTAAATAATATTATATAAATATATTGCCTTTTTGCTTTATTGTATTACGTATTTATAATATCTTCAATTTTTAAAATTTAATTATTTTCTTTTAGAACCTTGGATTGGGTAAGTTTATAGGTTCATAGGTAATTTTTAGATATAACTTAGTTACCGATTATTGAAGGTTAATGTATATGCTTGTTTTTTGAATAGATTCGTGGTGGTTATTAGATTCCTTTTTTTATTGAGGTTTGAGTTGTTTGACTTGAGATTTGTGAGTTTGGAGTTTTATTGGCTATTGTGGAGCGATTCTAAATATGTAGTGCTTGTTTGTATGAATGTGCTTGTTAGGACTTAGAATGTAACCGGACTAATTTATATATGGCCTAATTGACCTTAACTATTTGTTATGCTTGACTCGCTCTCTTCAGGGGCTTATAGTGGTAATCCTTAAAGGGGCAACCGTTGATCATATGTGAAGATTTTCTAGTGAACTCATATATGGGATGATACAACTAAAATATTAGATTTCAATTCTTTATACTTTGAGTATAAAGGATTTAAAAGAAAACTTAGATTATATCTACCTATATATGTAGACAAAGATCAAAGTGTGGTAGAGCTATGGGAACCCCTATATTATATGCTAGCCTAAATTAAGGATAATTAAACTATTATTTGCTTATATTTTGTTATAGTTGTATGATATGCATGTGAATGCTTTGGGCTTAGTATTCATGTATGTTTGTGCATCGTACTGGGCTTCAACTCATGCTTCTATTTCTTATAGCTACAGGTGGATTTGACATGTTACTATTTGTGACGACAATGGAAATTGCTATCATTAGTTAGGAAAGAGAGTCAATTAGTTTTGTATATTATAGATGATCAAGTTCTAGTTATTTAGTATATTTGTTATTGAAGTGAGTCGCTAGTGAGTTACTCAAATTGATGTATTTGGAGAATTATTATTTTGTATATGATAAGAGATTATTATAAATAATTTTGGAGATTATAGTTGATTTTAGAGCCGTAACATATTCTTGAATGGTAAAGATATGTGGCAGGTCATCATGCTCTTCCAATTTTAGGGCATTACAACTTAAGATACACATACACACGCATATATGTACAACATCCTAGGTTTGTACCTACTAGTATGTGTATGTAAAATTTTTTTGCAATATATATATTTATATATTATTTTTAAAAAAAAAATGTATATAGATCTAAACACACTTAAATACATATTTTTCATAAAATACATATATGTACACTTAAAGATATATTTTTTTGTGCATACAACCCACATATATAAATATATATAAATTAATATCTCAAAAAAAATAGAAAAATAAAAATAAAAAGTATAAATAGGCTTACACATATACCTTGTCTTATTTTACATATAGTAAGCTTACTTACGTATACATGTAAATCCTAATAATTATCCAATATATAAGAAATACATACTCAAAAGTGGAATCCAAATGAAATAGCAATTACATGGAAAGGAAATGCTACAAAGAAGGAAAATAAAAATGAAAAAAAAAAATTCTAAAATTACTCTTGAAGGCCTTGAGTAGAACGGTTCTTGAAGCTTGATAGTAGCTTCAAGTTATTGTTCTACTCCTATTATTAAGCTCCCAATGTGCTCTTTATAGGTTAGAAGAAAGTTATGGAGGAAGGTGCATTAAGTTGTGAATTGGAATGGAGGAAAAAATGGAGGGCAATCAAAGAAAATGATAAGTATATGGATGGTAGAGTGTGTCGGTCTAAGTGGAGGAAATTTGAGGGGCATTTTAGTGTGTTTGTGTGGTGGGAAATGAAAGAAAAAGGTAAGGAATAGGATACATATCTTCCATACATGGTAAAGAGATAAAAAGGAGGATGTTTGATTGACTTTTTTATACTTAAGCATGGCCATGTCTTTTCTAACTTGCTACCCCCCAAAATTGGGGATATGGGGATAATTTGGTTGTCTTTTCGGTCTTGTCACTAAGCTTTAGGTAGAAATAATTATAGGCTTTTAGTTGGGGATTTAGTTAAGTTATAAGGAATTGGTTCTAGTTAGTTACATTAGGGCTTTTGGTTAACTAAAAAAATAAAATAAAATAAAAATACTTAGTTGACCTATTAATGAAGACAAGATACATATGTATAATATATAATTTAATTTATCATAATATTTATAATAATATACATATTTACATTTAGAAGGTAAGATATTGCATAATATAAATAAATATATATACACTTATATGCATGATGCCATATGTAGGTGTATATGATTTATTTGCAATTACTTAATTTATTAATTTAATTTGCTAAATTTAATTATTTATTATTAGTTAAAGTTATTTCAATTACCTGTTAGCGATTTTACATGATTTCACATATTTAATGATAATTTTATCAAACTAAGGCTTTGTAAATATTATGGTAAATTTTTCTGTTTAATATAAGTTTAGGGTTTAGTATATAAGGTTTTTATTGGGTTGGAGTTCAAATTTTTTTATAAGTATGTGTATATCGGGTTTAGGGTTTTCTTATGCAATTGAGGTTTTGGAATCGTATATAAAGGTATTTCAAATTCGATTTAGCTTTCAAGTTTAAAATTTAATTGGTTTTGTTAACTTAGAAAAATTATCTATAATACTTAAGTTTGACTCTATATTCAAAAGACTAAATTTGCTAGGTTTACAAAACCTCAAACCTTAAAGTCGTAAAATAATAAATTAAACTTTAAACGTAAAGAAAACTCTAAATTAAAACATTTAACTCGAATTATGTAAATCATGTAAACTCGATAAAGGACAGTGAGAGATATCTTCAAATAATAACAACCAATCAAATTAAGTTAATTAAGGTAATAAATTAATGAGATTACTAATTTACCCCAAAATGATATATTTTCTCAAAAAAAAAAAGTTAAATTCGTTAGCAAACTTTCAAAGTCCTAAAACCCTCATAAAACTCTAAATACGGGAAGCCCTAAGATGACTTAGAAACTCTAATTTAGTGTCATAGACCCTAATTTAATGAATAAACTCTAATTATATAGCTACATTATTAATTGATTACTAATAATGAACTAAATTGCTGAATTGCTTCAATTTGCCTTCTAAAATCGTAATTAATTAGCGATAATTAATTCCAATCCTTAAAAACCATAATTTAGTTAAATAAAATGACAAATAGAGTTCATTAACTTAGTCAAATATGAGAAACCCTAAACTATATCCAAATCATATATACTAGTCATTATGGTCAATAAGTATAATTGCATCTTAATTAGTTAGAGGCATTCATGCATCCAATCAATTAGGAGATAAACACCATTAGCAATAAAAAAAAAACACAATGCAATTAGTTAATTGGAAGACATGATTATGATTAAGTAATGCATTCACTTTTAGGAGACAAATCCTTAACTTATTTGCTAAAAATCATAAAAGTAAACAGTCCACACTTTGTGCTTATACTATATAACTAAGAATGAAAGGGATTTGTTTCCCACCATACCCATTCAAAATCAACTTTTATGACCTCTCCATCTGTATTTTTACTTTATTTTTTCCCTTAGAATAAATCTTAGAAATACTCTCTAAACACATCCAAAACCAAAGAAAAACAAGTAGGAAGGAAACAAGTCATTGCTATCGGACCACCCTGTCAACCTTAGTGCCTTTGCTTTTTCCTCCACCACACACCATCAAATTAAGCAAGACCACCACCATTTGAACCAAAACACCTGCCTCTTTCCTATCAACAAACCTAGGAGATCAAAGGGGAGTGTTTTGGTCATGTATTTAAGTGAGAAAGTTGGACCTTGTGTAGGATAATTTAAGGTAAAACTCACTTAACTATAGTTTCTTGTTTATATTATCCATACCCATGAAATCTTGACAACTTAGGATTAGAAAAATAAGCTAAACATTTCTTGATCATATATATGTCATTTGAGGATCATATATTCACTCATTCATTCGTGAAACTAGTTAGATTGTTACTTATGTTTTTTAATAGTATAATTGAATTTACTTACATAACTTGAAAAAGGAATGAAGATAACTCCATAAATGTGCATTTCCATACTTTCATCAAGATTTCACATGATTAGCTTAGAGAAAAGTAGATTGAATTGCACGAAGAGCTAGTTTGATGCATTAATCATCATGTTTAGTCCAAAGTATTAATCCTTAGAAAAAATTGTTTAATAATTATTTAAAATTGAATATATCTACTGTAAATAGAAGTTTAGAAGGTTAATAGTATGATTAATTAGGACTAGTTAAAATTTAGGGCTTAAACTTTTACAGCCATGTACTAAACATTATCAATATTAAGTAATTATGCCTAAATTGGATTTAAGCTTGGAAAAACCTATTTAGAGCCTAATAAATTACTAGTACTAGATCTGGAACTTAGGGGATATTAGGCTAATTAATATGGTCAATAAGTTATTGGGCCCAATGAAGTAAGTTAGAGTTAAGATATAAGCCTATAGACATAAACTAGGCCTAAATTGAACTAAAAGACCTATGAATCAAGCCTTAAGCTCACTTAATCACTCATAACTAGTAGGTATATTAGATCAATAAAACTTGATTAAAAGGGTTTATTAAACTTACTAAATAATTCAAGGATCCCTACTAAGCCTAGATGTAAATAGAGCCTATAACTAGTTAAAAGAAGTGGTTTAAGCCTTAAAATGATAAGAGATAGACTTTGGGCTTATTGAGAACAATTAGAAGCCTACTTAATTGACCTAATTTGAAATTAAATGCTAAATCGGTCATTTAGTGGGTTCAATAAGTTATTTGGCTCATTAGGATAAGTTAGAAACAAGTTCAGGACTTTAGGATGCAAATTGAACTTAAGACAAGTTAAAAGGCTCAAAAAACAAATCCAAAGACCACATAGAAATTACTTGACCAGTTGTTATAATGATTATTTAATTCTAAATAAAAGATCTACAAAGCCCATCATGTGGTCTAGGAGGCTTAGGATAGGCTTATATAAGAATTAAGGCCTATAACTACTTGAAATGCTTGAATAAGCTTTTAATTCATAAGAAGCAAGTAAACTAAAATGGTCCAACTAAATTAATGACCTCAAAACAATGGGTAAAAGGCTCAATAATAAATAAAATAGGTCTATTAACTTAAAAATAGCCTTAGGCTCAAAACAAAGCCCACATACTCATAAGTTAAAACTTAAAATGACTTAGTATAATAGAAGAAGGCCCATAGTTAGAGATTTAAATAAAAATTGAATATTTTATGCCTAATAAAAATTTAAGAACTCGATTAATAATAATAAACAACTAAAGCGAGGCCATATAAACTCAATTAAAATAAAATAAAAATTAATTAAGTTAAAAGGGAAGCATACAAAGTTGGAATATGAACCCTATCTAAGCTTATGGTTGTGGGTCCTCACTCCTAAAATTGATTGATTTATGCGAAAGTATATTTGAAATCAACTATAAGATCACAAAAAAGGAACATAAAACGAAGAAATTAGAGCAAAAACAAGTTTTAACCATACTTGGAGATTTAAAATGAGCTTTAGTTATTAAGTAGACTATAAAGCCCTTGAAGAAACTCTCTTCTAAGTACCTATATATAATTATGTCTTCAATGGCTTAATTTTTAATTTAAGTAATTAGTCGCGAATTGGGATGTCTATGGTTTTGCTAAGTTTTCTGAAAAATATGCAAAAATGTAATTTTGAAATATTTTATGATTGAATGAAAGATTTACCAACTTAGTGAGTACTCATAACAGTCGCGTACAACATTTTACTTGTTGAGACAAAACTAGTAGATCGCCTTCATTTGATTGATAGTAAGTAGCCTAAATTAGGACTCGTATTATTTAGCCCATAGGGTATTACGTAAATTTGTTGATAATGAGCCCATAAGATGTTATATTGACTATTGATAATGAATAACCCTATAATATTCTCGACTAGGGTAATAGTCAAGTTTTGTTTGGTGGGATGGTATCTACAAACAGTCTCATGTAGGTAAAGTAAGGTACTCTATGTGGTTAAGTATAAAGAATAATTAACGTATAAATGTAGTTAAGTATAGGTAATAGTCAAGTTTTGTTTGTTAAGATAATATCCACAAACAGTCTCATGTAGGTAAGGTAAGGTACTGTATGTGGTTAAGTATAAAGAATAATCAACATGTAGATGACGTAACTCTATACCTTCCATGGTTCTAAAGCCCTATGGATGTAATGCTTACATTTATTATGTGTGCATTCATTTTGTATATAGCTAAACTGTATGTTTGTTTATAATGCTTTATGACTTACTTAAATAATAGTAGCAATAGACTAACTTGCTAAGCTGTGGTATGCTTAGCCCCCAATAGTTCCTTTTTGCATGTAACTAAAAATTGGGCATAAGCTAAGATTATAGTGAAGAGTGTTTCTTTAAATAGCTAGATTAGACGAATAAGATTACTATAGTAAAATTAATTAAGCTAGATTTTTATAGTATTTAGTAACTTATGATGTAATTGAAGTTTAATTATCCTTTCCTATTATTTGGTAAGTGATTACGACTTTCTATGGTTTTGGTGGACTATGGATTGTTTTGCTACCTTAGCTACTTATATAAATAAGTAAATCTATGTAAACTAAATAAGCACTTGTAGAAACTCATTAGTTAAAGTTTTGCAACCTCTACATTGCAAGACAATCCTTATATCATGGACGTACATGTGATATGAAGATTTTAGACAAAACTATTAAATCTTCTTTTGGGGCATTACACCAATAAGTCTATTGGAAGGAATCTTATGATTGTTAAACCATTAACTAAAGGCTTTTACCTAGACATTTAAAGAACACACAAATAGAATGGGACTTTTGTTGTCCTCTTGAATGATTTATAACATTTTTAAGCTCTCTTATATGTCTTTGGATTATGTTGTCTTGTTCTTAGTAGTTGTGTACTTTATGAATTTAAATCTTTTATACATTAGTTATAAACTTAATGTAAAAGAAATTAGTTTTATGGTATATAGAAGGAGGTATGTTATGTACTCAATGTACAATTAATATAATCCGCATTTAATGCTTTATAAGTTTAAGGTAATTACAACATTTGGATGTTGAGATGTGGTATTAATATTTATAATTTTAGTTTCACATAACTTTCATGTTTAGTGGGAGAATGTACATAATTATTTTGTAATTATCACTATGGCTTGACATTTAGGGATATAAGTAGAATTTTAATGTTCCATTTAAGGTTTCTCATTCAAAGGAAATCATTCACGATTGATATTGAAGGTAAATTATTCATGGTTAATTAAATATTTATTATGGAGTTAATACTGAATTAAATCAAATCTATCAACCCATTTATGAAATAATTTATGTTTGATGGACATATAAAAAATTTAGTTAAAGACATCTATAATTAGTCCTCTTACCATAAAGCATCATACATACATACATACATACATACATACATACATACAACTACTTCCAAATGAAAAGTGTGTAGGGAAAAGGTGAAAGGAAAAGGGAAAAGGAAGAGAAACTAATGATAGAATTTTTAGATCAAATGAATTTACCCTTATACTTCCCAAGCTTACACGAACCAACTTCATTTAGTAAGCTTAATATAAGAAGCACAAATCTTTGTTAAGGATAACAACTCTTTGTGCTTATAGCTTTATTAACTTCTTCCTTTGTCATTCTTTTTATTTATGCAAAGTTTCTAACAATAACAAATGGGAAAAAATAAGTGGGAGTTTTGAGTGAAGAATAACTATTGCATTAACCAAAGGTATGGAAAACATCAAAATCATGAGAGTAACTGTATAACTAGTGTTTCTTCTTATAATTGTGAGGTTAGATGGGCATAACAAAGATAAAGATGTGCTTGCTTATGTAAAGCTCTCTTTTGACAATTATGCATATTTCTAGTAGTTGAATTGGTAGAGATAATTAATACATAAGGTGTACTTTTTGTTATTTTTGCTTCTTGTTGTTCGTCCAATTACCATGCTAACCAAATATATTGACAAAGGGATTAAATTCTTTAAGAATCTTAAAATATCAATATGTCCCCTTCCTATGGGTTGTTTTATGAGGTTTGTAATTTACTCATGAGCAGTATTTTTATAAATCTTATGCACGAAATACAAAATCATAAACTATCTCATATGCATTTATATACATATGTATATATAGATATAGATATACATATATTGATATTGTTGAATAAGAGCTAAGGAGAAACTATATAGGTCTATACGTTAGTTTGTATTTTCTTATTGAGACGATTTTCTTTATAAAAATCAATATTTTATATTTATTAATCACTTAGGACGGATCCTTTGTAGAGTATCCTAATATTGTGATAAGCCTACTAAGACTTGGCATAAATCCCGTTTTGAGTTAAGTGTCGCAAAAGATCATAAATTGGAAATCAGATATTAGATTTAATTTAGTCTTGTGATTTAATCTTGTTTGAAAATACAAATTTGTTTCGAAGAACTATGTCCTCTTCTAGCTTTGCTCCCTCTGAGCAATCAAATGAATCTACGCTAAATAATAAAGATAAAATACATTTGAAAGATTTTGATAAAGTGATAGATGAGTGGAAAATACCAAAAACCTTTTATGATCAAATATATCAAATTTCCAAATGGAATTTTTTTTCGAAAAATGATTATGTTATAGCTACTGAGGAAAAAGATATCCCTGTCTCAGATAGCTTAACAACAATAAAACTTATGAGTGTTGATTTAATTAGAAAATATGCAAAAGAATGGAATTATATACATCTAGGTCTAATCTAAGTACAAGTGAAATATCTTACTAAATTAGGATTACATACCTTTATTTTCATAGTCCTTAGAGATGCAAGGTAATTGGTGTATGAAAGATCAATTCCTGCAACAATTGAAACTAGTTTTAGCAATGGATCAATTCAATTTGAATGTCATCCAAATATTACTCTTGCTCTTAGAGACAAGATAATAATGAGTTTGTTAATCCTCCAAATTAAAACCTATAATTACCATATGATAGAAGGATCAATACCAATGGTTGTGATATACAAAATTTATTTCAAATTAATGAAAACTGCTTTTGGTTCCAAGGCATACAAAATAGATAAAAGAAATCAAACTCTTCTTATTTAAACAAACCTAACTAAAGCCAATGTTTCTATCCCTATAATGATTAAATCGTCTCAAGTCAATTTACATAAACATTGGGAAGTAGAAAACCCTTTTCCAAAGTAACCAGTTTACAATACCGAACCATCAAATGTTGTTCAACACTCCGATGGTAAAGTTACCATCCAATTCAATAGAAGATCTTTTGATCCACATAGAAGATCTTTTGATCCACTTAGAAGACACTTAGAAATAAGGTCAATGCCATCTTCCTCTAAGAGATCAGTAAACCTTCTAAATCCTCTACCAACAATTTATGCACCCTTTCATGCTCAATCCAATATTCAACCAAATGACCAATCACATAGGCAACCAAATATCTAAGATAATACATCTATTTCTAGAATTGTCCATAATAGGTTCGGTATAACTTAACTAGTTTACTCACCAACCAATGAACCAGAACATGGAGAACATTCACTATTAGAAGTAAATGATCTAAAACTTAATATTTTAGAAAAACCTTTCGAGCTCAATAGGATTCTTCTAAATAAAGAGTTTAATTCACTTAAAAATGAGAAAATAAGAAAATGGTATTTTGAAACATTTAATAACATTAAACAACAAATGAAAGATGAATATTATAATTTCATAAATTGAATTGGTTCTTAGATATATTTTTTTGAATTGTTTGAAGAATATTATCTGAAACCTAAAAAAAATTAATGTAATTAATAAGTGTTTTAAATAGAAAGTAAGTAATGGACAAATAATAAAATCAAATCACCCGCCACTTAACAATAGAAAAACTACTCATAAATATATTGAAATAACCCTTATACCTTTCAAAAACGCCACAAATGAAGAAGGCTTAGGAATAAAGAAAATAATAAATCAAAATAATTTTACTAAACAACATTTATAGGAATAAAGAAAATAATAAATCAAAATAATTTTACTAACCAACATTTACATACAATAGGAAAACAATTAAATAGAATGGAAGATACAATCAATAATGAGATAAATAAAGTCAGCGAAAAACCTTTGAATAATAAAAATAATAAAAATACACCTTTGTTTAAACTATTTGAAATGCCAGAAAATCCAAATAATGAATTTTTGAAAGTATTAGATGATAGGCAAAGAATGTTAAAATATAAAATGATAAAAGAAGAAACTTCATCTTCAAAACTAATCAACTTTTTGAATATAAATACACCAACTCTTATAAAAAAGGGTATTGTTATTGATGATACACTTTAAAAAAAAAATTAATGCTTTAGACGAGATTGATAATGAATCAATAAATGACATAATATCCAACATTTCTTTAAAAGAATTGAATATTAATGAATCAAACGATGAAATTAACAAAATTAATAAGAAAGAAACTCGAAAATTTTATTATTAGTGAGTAACACCTCTTAATATACTAATTGAAGAAAGGTCTGATAATTATCAAAATAGGTATTCTATAGGATCTATATATGAATGGAATATTGATGGATACTTAAAACAAAAAATTCTTAATGTCATTAACCAAATGATAGTATTTTCCAATACTAATAAAACTGTTCCGAATGTTACTAATCATCAAGTAATACTCCTTTTAAAATATGGTTTTATTAAACAATTAAAAGGTTGGTAGGATAATTATCTCACTAAGGAATAGAGAATTAATATTTTATCCTCATTCAAAATTGATGAAAACGAAAGAATAATTTTAGATAATAATGATGAATCTATCCAGGATATGGTTAATACTTTAATATTTTCAATTAGTCAACATTTCACAGATGATCTTTCACATATTAGGAATAAAACCTTAGATTTGTTGTCTAATATGAAGTGTAAATCCTTAGGAGAATTTAAGCAATATAAAGATATTTTTTTTCAAAAAGTTTGTTTTAGGAATGATTGTAATCAGCCTTTTTGGAAAAAAAAATTCTTAGTTGGTTTACCAAAATTAATGGGTAAACAAGTTAGGGAAAAACTCAAAGAAGAGAATAATGGAGAGATTCCATATTATAATCTGTCATATGGAGAATTAGCATCACATGTTAATAAAATTGAAATTAATTTGTGTACCACAATAAATTACAAAAACAATTAAAAAATGAACAGTGCTTAAAACACCAAAATCTTGGTAATTTCTATGCTCAATATGATCTCTCTTTTGTCATTAATAAGAAAATGAAGAATAAAAAACATTCTCATCTATCATCGAAATGTTCTCAATGTTCACATAAAAAACCTCGAAGAAACTTTAAGCGAAAATCCTTGAAGAATTTTGAAAGTGAAAAAAAAAACCAGAAAATAAAAAATACAAGAGAAATTTTTATAAACAATTAAGGTGTTATAAGTGTAAGAAAATTGGTCACATAGCAAATTTTTGTAAATTAATAATAAACTTAATGAATTAAACCTTGATGAATAAATAATAGATAATATTTTGCAAATCTTCTGTGATAATGAATCCTCTTCATTAGAAAATGATTGTGATGATAGAATTCATGCTAATGACATGTATTCCACATCATCTAAAGAAAATGATGAAATTAATGTACTAACAAATGAAGAAGAAGGAATTCTTCGCAATATTGACCAATTAGCAAATGATAATGAAAAACTTGATTTCATAAAAAATGTCAATAAACCTAAATTAACCTTTATACCAAATTTACCTTATAATCTCAATGAAATCCTTGAAAGAGGTGAAAGGAAGCAGAAAAAAAATCAATAACAATTAATGATTTGCATAATGAAGTTAATATTCAAAAATAAGAAATAAAATACTTAAAATTAATGTAAATAAAGCTTTAAAAAGACTTTCTTGAACTTAAACAAAAAAAATTCAAGAAGGCAATCCTGAAATAACCAATAGAGAAGCTTTAAATATCTAAGATTCAAATGTTTTGCCAATATTTGATAATAATGATTATTTAATGCATCTTGTTCAAGTAACAATGAGAAAATGGATAATTAATATTACGATTAGGATTAATAATAAATTTGTTCTGGAGACAACTGCATTATTTGATACTAGTGTAAATTTAAATTGCATTAAAGAAGGATTGATTTCTACAAAATATTTTGAGAAAACTACCTAATCTTTAAGTTCTGCATCTGGTAGCAAATTACGCATTAATTATAAATTGTCCAATGCTAAAGTAATAAAAGACAATGCTTTATATAAAACTTCTTTCATATGAAAAATGTAAATAAAAATGTCAATTTGGGAACTCCATTCATAAACCAAATCCAACCATTTTCTGTAAATAAAGATGGAATCAAAACACAATATTTCGAAAAGAAAATTGTATTAAACTTTATCATAAAACCACAAACCAAATAATTAAATGAATTAAAAGACAAGTCAATTTCTGAATTAAATTGTTTAATTTAGTGCAAAGAAAACCATCTAATGTACTTACAAAAGGACCTTGAGTTTAAAAGAATTAAAACTCAACTCAATAATGAAAAGTTAAAAAACACAAGATTTCTAATTTGGAAATAGAGATAAAAAATTCAATCTGTTCAACTCTTCCAAATGCATTCTAGAATCGTAAATCACATACTGTAAATTTACCTTACGAGAATGATTTTAATGAGAGAAATATTCCAACTAAATGATTTATTCAATAAAAAATTGATCCAAAAAAAGTAAATCCCCATGGAGTTGTTCTACTTTTTATGTTAATAAGGATGCAGAAATAGAAAGAGGTGTCTCAAGGTTAGTAATTAACTATAAACCTCTCAATAGTGCTCTGAAATGGATTAGGTAGCCAATACCTAATAAGAAATATTTACTCAATAGGTTAAACAATGCTAAAATATTTTCAAAAATTAATATGAAATCTGGATTTTAGTAAATTCAAATTAAGGATAGTGATAGGTGCAAAATTGCCTTCACAGTTCTTTTTGGTTAATATGAATGGATGTAATGCCATTTGGTTTAAAAAATGCTCCCTTTGAATTCCAAAGAATAATGAATGAAATTTTTAATAATTTTTCCAATTTCATAATAATATATATTGATAATGTTTTGATCTTTTCACTTAATATAGGCTAACATTGCAAACATCTAAAAATTTTCATTAATATAGTTAAGAAAAATGGCTTAATGGTTTCACCTTCTAAGATTAGTCTTTTTTAGACTAAAATTAGATTTTTAGGCTTTAATATTTACAATGGTACAATAATCCCTATTCAAAGATCAATTGAATTTGTTGATAAATTTCCTAACGAAATTAATGATAAAAATCAACTCCAAAGATTTTTAGAAAGTTTAAATTATGTTACAAATTTCTTTCCCAACCTCAATATAATCTGTAAACCTTTATACCAAAGATTGAAAAAGAATCCACCTCCTTAGTCAAATGAGCATACAAATGTTGTCAAAATACTCAAACAAAAAATTAATGAAATTCCATGTTTGCATATTGCTGATCCCCTTCTACCAAAAGTAGTAGAAACTGATGTTTCTAATTTAGGATTCAAAGAAATATTACAACAAAAACAAAACAATAAAAAATATGTTGTTCAATTTATATAAAAAAATTGGAATGAATGTCAACGTAATTATTCCACAATCAAAAACGAGATTTTAGCAATTGTTTTGACAATTTCCAAATTTCATGGAGAATTGTTAAATCAAAAGTTTCTTTTGTGAATAGATTGCACAACCGCTAAAAATGTTTTAATAAAAGATGTTCAAAACATTGCATCTAAAAAAATTTTTGCTCGATGGCAATCAATTCTCTTTGTATTTGATTTCAAAATAGAGCATATTAATGGATTTTCCAATTCTCTTCTTGATTTCCTTATTCATGAATTCTTGTAGAGAGATGTCTCCCAAGAAAGAGAAAGATAAAGGAAAAGAAAATGCTTCTTCAATCTCTAACAAGGGGTTAACTAATATTAAATTCTGATTAGAAGTTTGTAAATCATCTAACAACCCATTGGTAATCAAAGAGGAATCCTCTTCTAGGACCTCAAAATCAATATCTTTAAATAATCAAACCTCTTCCAATATTCAAATACAACCTAGTGAAAGTCTTTCTTAATTAGTCGATACGGCTATCACTCTAAAATTGCTGAAAGCAATTTCAATAACTTTACAAACAAAAAATGAAATCCCAATGTTGCCCGGAATACCTCAACAAATAGAAACCCAGAGGAAAAAATCAGAATATTCAAATTATTGAAATAATACCTTCAGTACCTTCCACAATAATACTTATAAATTAGAGGTCCAAATTTTTCTTAAAACCCATTTTTAGATATGTTATCTTTGTTGAAAAAAACCTATTTGAAAAAGACCCTTTTGAATTTGCAAGGAAAATTTTTATAAAAGACTTATTACGTACCATATGATGTTTACAAACCAATCCAGTTTTATGAAAAAGTTTTGATTGAAACTGGTTCAATAAGATTCAAATATTTTAAAAAGGAAGGAATTGTTAGTTATTCTACAACTAGAATTATGAGAGTAATCAATTTGAAAGAATGGCAAACCTATCCAATAACCCCAATAAAACTCAATATAGAACCTTTTTCAGTATAGCCAGTTCATTAAGCTACTTATAATTATTTTGATTACAAGTAGGCTTGGTGGAATGTTTTCTATCAAATGAATCCAAAAAGATTACATACTTGGCTAATATATATATATATTTTTTTATAATTGTTCTTTAAAAACTTTCCCAACTGATTTACACATTAGTGGGAACAATTTGGAGCAGTCCCTGAAATCATTCATGAAAATGCCAGAAATGGTTTCAATACTTTTATATGAGAATATAATCCAACATCATATGAGAAAAATTTCTAGAAGAAAATGTTATATTTTATATACATTGTTTTACCTTGGATTATGGCATGATGGTTTGATTACAAACTCAATCAAACCTCAAATAAAACTAATTTTATCAGAATGTATAAGGTTAAATGGTGGGACAACTTCAAGATGTGGAATAAAGTTAAAAAAGGTTCATTTCTAAATTGGATCAAGAACAATTCCTCAATTACACGATCTAAAATTTTAACTCCATAATACCATAATAGAAGTTTTTTTTTTATTTTTTTTATTTTTTATCTTTTATCTCTTCTCTAACTAGTACAAGTTCTTCAAAGCAAATGAAGCAGATTTTGGAAATGGTATTAGCAAATTTCAATGAGTTAACTCAAGGATCAAGTTCAGACTCAACATCAGAATCAGGATCTCATCATAGCGAGAATTCAAATGAAAATAACTGCCATGGAATAGATTTAGGTGACCCTTGAACAATATGTGTAATTTTGTTTTTCTCAAATGTAATTTTCACATTGTAAAATATAGTAGGAATATAGTATTTGTATACATATATTACAATGCACAATATCATCATCAACAACATCAGATATCAATTCCTAACATAAAACTGTTTGTGTCCCTACTTTGTATTATTTATATAGTACTTTGTTGGCTACAATAGCATTGTTCACTATAGTAACTGGTCGGCCTCTCTAATTATAAAAATCGATCCTCTCTTTAATTTCAAACCAAAGTCGGATACATAACCTCTCTCTCTCTTTCTCATCTTCTCTCCTCGAATCCTCTCTCGCATCTCTTCTCTCTTCTACACTTCTCAACTCACCTTTCTTTTCTTCCTCTCATATACAAACTTTCTTCCATTTCCGATCTTACTTCTACCAATTAGTTCTCTTTTAATAATAAGAAAATTCCTTTCTGAAGCATATTGTTTGCTTCAATCCTGACGTATAATACAATTACCTCCCAATATTCTTAGATCTCTTTCAAATATTTTCAATATTTCAAATTGTTCTTTGAATATATGTATATGCTCTTGTATTTTGTACAAACTATTTTAAGTTAATAAAATTTCAGTTTGTTTGTTTATTTCCATTTTTATATTATATCTTGTGTGGGAAATCTCTAATTAATTTGGGTATAATTCCATGAGATCTGTCAATTTAATTTACTATTACAAAACCCCATAATTGGCTGGTATTATTGCTTTTGGAGGTTTTATATTTACATAATCTTGCATAAAAGCCCCATTAGTCCTGATACTGCCGCCTATGGTGGTTTTAATAATAACTTTTTCATATATTTATTTATGTCACAATTTGTTGCTGATATTTATATTTATGATTATCTAAATAGTATAATAGAATTTCTTGAGTAGTATTATACTTTAATAGTTAATAGTGATTGGTATTAAATACACTCATACATATTCTATTACTAATAAAATGTTTGATTCTGTAGATGTCTAAGTAATATAATCCCAAAAACTGGGAAGAAGAAGCAAAAGCCTTAGAATATTTGTTAGATGTTGTTGCTTGACTAGAACATTACCATAAATATTTTATTTAGCTTATTGGACATATACTTTTTATTTTAGATAGTTAATAAATAATATTTATTTGGTTTGTTCATATCTCTCATATTTTCTTTAATATATGTCCCAAAAAACTAAAAATAATAATGGTAATGATTTAATTGAATATAATCAATATTTGGAAGACGTAATATAATTTTTGTTATACATTATTTAGGCTTATTTTCTACTTAGAGAAATGTTTTATTTAGCTGATATATATTATGTAAGAGTGAATAAGTTTATATTATCTCATAATATATAATTATCGCTTATGGAGATATAAATAAGTACTATTGTTGCATATAATTATTTTATGACTATATATCCTATTGTGCTTGCTAAGAACTATATTTACTACCTACTTAAGTGGATATAATATAATACTAAGATTCTTCTTGTATTTCTACATTTGTAAATGCGCTACAAATCGTTAATTATTTTAATTAAATTTTTGACAATAAATAAAAAAAATGTAAATATACATATTTAGCTAAAAATTTAGAAAAAGCTTTATCCTAATGCTTTATTAAATATTCAATTTGTAAACATATGACATATTCAGGCATACCATTATACGCTACATGTAGGTGATATTTATTTTAAATTTATGATATAATTATTTTAATTAAAAATTGAGAACTTAAAAAGTAAATAAATTTAGGCTTTCAAATTCATCCAATATTTAAGATTGACTTTGGTGGCTAACATTTAATACATTTGAAATATGGAGATATTTAATAAAACATGTAAAACTCAATAAATTGTGCAAATATAATAGGAAGTGAATCTTAATGTGTAAGAACCTATCGAATGAAGTATTCAACTCTAAGGATGAGGTGTAAAAGAAGTATTTATTGGTTCTTCCTCTTGTAGAGTATTACTTTAATGTGATAGGATGCATTAGTTCAAATCCAATAGTAAATAGAATTTATTAGATACTATGATTAGGCTAAGCAAGGAGGGGGACGAGTAGGAAAAATGGTGGTTTAGGCTCTTAGTTTCTTTAGTTACTAAATGGAATATTATGCAACCAATTTCATATAACAACATATATCTTGAATGTTATGCATTTTTTATCTTCTTATTCAATTGCTACTACAACAAACAAGTAAGAAAGCTAAGATGGCATGTTGGATGCATGTAATTATTTGTTTATTTGATTCGCTATATTGTTTGAAATTATAATTTTAGACCTTATAGTATCAATTTATCTATTTGGTTGTTATTTTTCAATAATATATATATTTGTAATAATCTTATTGTCATATGATAAAATAATTTAATAGTTGATAAGGCCAAATAGTAGAAAACAATTTGACATATGTGGTTTGTACTAAAATCATTTTTTATAATTATAATCTTATTATTCATTAGCCATATATTACATTGCTCCATTGTTTATATTATAGAAAGTGTTTGTTGCATGCATTTATCATTTAAAACAAAATTATTATAATAATATAACATTCATTTGTAATGAATTCTTTTATTCAATGATAAGAGAATACGACTCAATAATATAACAAATCTGCAAAATATATCATGATGGAATACATGCAACAATTAGATAAAAATTATATTAGACTACAAGAGAAACGAATTAAAATGCGAAACTACAATAGAATAATAAAGATCTCTTCTTGCCATCTTTCCTTCAATTCCTTCGTTTCATCTTATAAAGTAAACTTCTACAATCTTTGGATGGTAAATTGATTGTGACCATGATGAGGAAGAATGTAAAGACATAAGTATTAAAGTGATTTTCATTGTCTACTGGATCTTCGAAATCCTTATTGAACGGTATTGGAATAGAACTTTGAACTCTAGATACAATACCCACAGAGTCCATGCTTATTAACCTCTTGAAGTACAAATCTGGAAATCAAAACCACATTGATTGTAAATTCTATTACAATGAGCATGTAAAACAACAATTTCATAAATTGGAATCACTGCTCCATAGAAAGAATTTTTACTTACTTGAAGGATATTGGTTTACATGAATCTTTTCCATGCTTAGTAATAAGTAAGAGGTGGTGGAGAGGCATAGACATAAGTAGGTGGCGGTGACTTCATAGGTAGAGGGGGTGAACTATAATGGTATGGGGGTAGAGGTGATGGGGACGGAATAGGTAGAGACTTGTAGACGTAGGGTGGAGGTAACGAGGGTGACTGTGGGGGAGAAGACTTATAGACATAAGGGGGAGGTAGTGAGGGTGATGGAGGGGGTGGAGACTTATAGACATATGGTGGGGGTGGTGAAGGCGAAGGTGGGGGTGGAAACTTGTAGACATGAGGAGGTGGAGGTGGTGAGCTATAAATGTATTTCAGTGGTGGAGACTTGTAAACGTATGGTGGTAGGGGAGGAGAGCTATAAACATATTTAGGTGATGGAGGTGGCAGAGATTTATAGTCATAAGGTGGTGGAGGAGGAGACTTATAGACGTAGCTTGGTGGTGGTGGTGGAGACTTATAGACGTAGCTTGGTGGTGGTGGTGGGGACTTGTAAATGTATGGGGCTGGAGTTAGCTTAGGTTTTGTGCACTCTTTATAGGGGGTTATGGGTGCAAATGCAAACGGTTTAGCTGATAACACAACTTCATAAGAAGTCTTAGATTTCACCTTCAACTTAGCACCTTTGTTACCATTATTTAAGTTTGTAGGAATTTTACAAGGTGAATCTTTTGGTGGCTTGTAGAGCTTGGCTATACATGCACTTTCTCCATATTTCTTATAGTCAAAACCTTCAACTGTAATGCTAAATTCACCATTTTTGTTGGTAACACCATAGGCATTGACTTCCCCGAATTTTGTCTTACATGATACTAATACACTGGCACCTATTTCACAAAATAAAAAATGTTAGGTTTTGATGTCAATTTTTATGAAAACAATTAATCATCATGACTTTTTTTTTTAAGATTGAACTTATTTAAAAGATTTTGTTTGTTATAATTATGCATTTATATAATAGAAGAACTTATGTACCTTTAAGATGTTTGCTCTTGTAAGATTCCATTGGTTGCTTCCAATTGTAGCACTTATAGCAATAAACTTGTCCAACTACCTTGAAGTCTATGTGGGGGTAACATGAAGTAGGAGGTGGTGGTGAATTATAGTAATATGGTAAGGAAGACTTCATTGGTGGAGGAGGAGACTTGTAATAGTATGGAGGTGGAGGTGACTTCTTTGGTGGGGGTGGTGATGCGTAATGGTATGGTGGTGGTGAGTGTTTAGGAGGTGGTGGAGAAGTGTAGTGGTAAGGTGGAGGAGATGACTTCTTTGATGGTAATGGAGAAGTATAGTAATAAGGTGGAGAAGGTGACTTCTTAGGTGGTGGTGGAGATTTGTAGTAATAAGGTGGTAGAGGGGATGGTGAAGGAGGAGGGGGTGATTTGTAGTAATATGGCAATGGTGGTGATTTTTTAAGTGGTGGAGGAGAAGTGTAGTGATATGGTGGTAGAGGAGATTTCTCTGGTGGACATGGTAACTTATAGTAATATGGTGGTGGTCGCGGGGATGGAGATGGAGGTGGAGGAGACTTGTCATAGTATGGGGGTGGGGGAGATGGAGATGGTGGTGGTGGAGATTTATAATGATAAGGTAGTGGTGGTGGAGAAGGAGAAGGTGGTGGAGGGGACTTATATATGTAAGGTGGTAGTTGTGAAGGTGAAGGAGGAGGGGGAGACTTATATACATAAGGTGGTGGGGGAGAAGGAGAAGGTGGTGGAGGTGACTTGTACACATATGGTGGTGGTGGAAAAGGCGATGGAGGAGGTGGGGACTTATACACATAAGGTGGCAGTGGAGAAGGAGATGATGGTGGGGGTGATTTATAAACATAAGATGGTGGTGGTGAAGGTGATGGTGGGGGTGGTGACTTGTAGACATAAGGAGGTAGTGGAGAAGATGAAGGTGGTGGTGGTGATTTATAAACATAAGGAGGTGGTAGTGGAGGGGAATTGTATACATATAGAGGAGGTGGCGACGGCGATGGTGGTGGTGGTGATTTGTAAATGTATGGAGGTGGTGGTGAAAGTGAGGGGGGTGGAGGAGATGAATATGTATACTCTTCAGGATTTGCTGCAACCATTGTGGTCAATACAAAAGTTAATGCCCACCCAAGACGACCTCTATTGGGGCCGCCCCTTGATTGCGCCATGATGAAGAAATTGGCAATCGCTAATGAATGTGTATTAGCTCTGAAATTTCTTGCTCTGCCTACAGAAGAAAAAGGGAGGTGATTTGGGGTTGGAAGGAAAGCAATATGGGGTGAGTATTTATAGTACATCAACCGTTGAGGAATTGCTGTGTAAAATGGACTTTGTAATGAGAGTCTTTAAATTATTCTAGCAAATGGGCTTCTCTAGCTGGCCCGTTAACATTTCTTTATTCGCAACTATTAGATATAGTAATAAGAATGCGCCAGGTATAGTTCCTAAATACAGGCATTTTGCTTGAGAAGTTGCATAACTACATGATCCTTTGATTTTAAAAAGTCGTTGCTAATCATTGTATAGTTTTCATTACTACGAGATTCGGCAACAGCAAATCGTCTTTGAAATCTTGATGGTACTATATTCACTAATATCTTTCCTTCTCTCTCCATTTTGTACAAGGAATAGCATTTATTAATGCACGTCGTGTCCTGAAAATGGTGCGCACGTCTTGTCCTGAAAATGGTGCGCTTGCATAACCACCTTCCGAAGATATGAGATTTAAATGTTTTATTCTACATTCGTCAATTTGTCAGTCATGTGCTTTCTGAATTTTCCAAGGATATAGCATGTGAAATCGATGGGCAATACAGATTCCTTTCAAGAAATTCACCCTTCGCGGAACGTAAAGCAGAAACAGAATTTTATAATATGACTTTGATAAAATTTCATTTTCCTTTTGCAACAGTCTTCTACATCTTGTAACTTCCATAAATATTTTACACATTTGTAATCATTACTTATATGATTATTTTACATGTATTTGCAAATGACCTTTATATTTCTAAAAACCATAATTTTGTTAGTGCCATATAAATGTCATAATTTTTTTTTTCTGAACTTCGTAATTTTCCTTATTGTTTGTAACATCCTTTGGAAAAATTAAATTACAATATTCCTTAAAATAATTACGTAGTTATTCTAATTACTTTGGCAATATACTGAGTTAGAAAATATGACTTTCGAGTTTTAAAATGAAAAGAAAAAAAAGGTTCATAAATAACATGTTCTTAGTAATATTATTTCTTCTCTGAAATTATCCTTAAAATTTCCAGAATTTACTTAAAGGATGAACTAGGCGGCTGGCGATTGTTGATAAGTCTCTTTGGGTGACTACATTTCAAAAGCTTCTATAAAGACCTTAACTTGTTTGGTAAACTGAGAGACTAAACAGGACGAAGATAATAACAAGTAACTTTTTTTCTTTCCTTTTTTACTTATTTTTATGGGCCATCAGTATAGGAAAAAATTTGTAAAACATAACATCACACGACTGCATACATACATACATACATATATATATATATATATATATGGACTCCAGGTTGCATAACATTACACCAATACATATGCAGACGCTCACACACATATATATATATATACACACACTAACGGATAAAGTATTCGTGTTGCATGTATATAAAATAAATAAAATTATGCAATATAATTAAATATATTATAATTTATAATATTGATAAAAGATAATAATAAATAAAGAAGAGAGAGAAATGAGGGTAATAGAGAGAGGAACAAGGAATAGTAAGAATGTTGAGAGAGAGAGAGAGGAGTAGTGGGAATGGTGGAGGAGGGAGAGAGAGACATGGGGAGGTTTATATTTTTTTAAAATCTCTAAATTGTCTTATATCCATAATTAAATATATTAAAGAAAATTATTTATCAATAATGAAAGTTCTATTCAAAAGGTTAAATAAAATAAAAACAATACGATGTTATTTCGATAGTTACTTAAGAATCCAAACGCTTTAATAATATATATATATATAGCTTATTATTTTTACGAAATTGGTACTGCTTTCTATTATATCATAAATTTAATATTCATTATATTTAAACTATTAAACTGAATGTGTTGTCAACCGTTTAGATCTAATAGATATTAAATAAATTGTGAGATAAAGGATTGGATTGATGCTGTTAAAATAATATATAAGACTGCAGAAGTTCCCCATATATACGTATATAGATAAATGTTAATTATATATAAATAGCATAGCTATTTCAAACTTTGCTTTAAAATTACAAAAAAATTCAAAGTTCAGGTTGTGACTTTAATATTCCAATTAATATATATATATACTAGCGAATCACACACTGCATGTGTTAAAAAAAAATCTTTTTAAACAAATACATAAAAAAAAAACAAAGAAGAGATACATAGTATATCTATCTATAATATTATTTAATCATTTGAAAATTAATAAATGCAAAAATTGACGTAAAAATATAATAGAAATAAAAATGAATCAAACAAGGAAAGGAAAATAGTTAAGCATAAGTAAAAGTTTGAATAGTAAAATTACTATAAAACTGAAAGATTAAATTTTTGTAAAAATAGCAATAAATAATACTGAATAGTTTTCATCAACCAATTCAAATTCATCTATCTAAATTGAACATATTACCAATAAATAAAGAATGGTTTAATTATCAATTATTTTTTGTGATGACCATTTGTAAAATAAACTTCATGTTCTATTAAAATTTTGATAAATAAATAAACTATTTCTGAAATAAGCATAATTAAATATTTCTTTGAATAAATAAAAAATAATTTAATTATCAATAGTTCTTTTCTACTAAAATTTTAAAAGCAAATAATTTGTGAAATAAGCATAATTGAATATATTACTAAACAAATAATAAAACATTTTTAGTATGTAGGGATATAGATATTGCAATAATTGAAAATTTAATAAAAAAATACTAAGATTTATAAACATTGGTACTATAACTAGAAGTTGTTATCTTGATGGAAGATTTTTAGTTTAGATGCCATTTTTTTTTATTGAGGATTTGTAGGTTAAATAACATTTTTGGCATATAAAGTTTTTTACCATAATAACCCTAACATATCAATAATTAATTAATAAGTATTTAGTATGTGGGGATTTTTTTGGTAAAATTCAAATAAAACGAAATATTAAAAAATCAATATCTTTGGTTTTAATAATATAAATATATGTATATGTATATATATATATAGACAGATTTAATCGCAATGTAAAATATATAAAGGACAATATATAATATAAAGGATAATACATCATATTTGCTATCTCAACTTTACATGCTTTCTATGCTTTCTAATGAATCACTTGAACTTTTTGAGTGCCACATTTAATAGCCAATTTAACTTTCGGTTGCTAGCATTATTACCCTCTGAACGCTCTTAGCAATCGTTAAAATGATGTGGCATTTGTAACTAATTGTTAGGCCATAAATATCAATATCCAAAAAGAAATGACATCTTAAAAGCAACACATTGCCATTTGAAAATTTTTATTTTAAATAATCAATTAGAAACAAGCCAGATGCAAAATTCGAACTTGAGAACTCTAATTTGAAGCACAGAACCTGATGTGACCAGATTTGCAAATTAAACCTTAAAGTTTCAAACTTCTAATATTCCCAAATATAAATAAACTTCTTGAGCCTTGAATTGAAAAACTAGATAACTTTTTTTATTCTTTCCAATTTTTACACAAGCAACTTTGAAGAGAAAAAGATTGAATCCAATCCATCTTATTTGAAAGATTGATGTTCATACCATTAGATTGCAATAGTCTTGATTAAACTACATGATTAAAAATAGAGTTAAATAAAATTTTTGTAATTTACCAAAAACAAATTAAAAAAAAAAAAAGCAGATGTCTACTATCTAGGGACATTATTGGGGGAGATGGGGCAAAAATTGCTTCTATATTAAATTATGCATATTTCCTACCAATCTCAAGGAGTGAATTTCGGTAATATGAAAACCCTACAAAATCACTTATAAAATAATCATTGGTAATTTTTCTTTTTAAAAGTTGGTGGGGGTGCTGAAGGGGAAAAATAAAGGTTATATATATATATATATATATATATATATATATATTGCCACTAATGTATTATAAATTATCTTACCTCGCAAATGATTATATATCCGTTCTGATATCCCGTCAGCGCTCCACCACATCACACGCACAACCTCGTCTACTGACTTTGGCATGGCAATAATAGACGAGCTAAAGTCCTCCGAATATATAGGTTTTGTAAATTATTGCGTACATTAATCATAATTTACAAGAAAACACATTTGCAAGCACGACAGGATCATGCGCCCACACAAAGTTAGGATACCGGGTCTGATGTCCAACATGTGACTCGCCGTGTTGGGTCCTAAATTCAACGTACTTTTTATCCTAGTGAAAAATTTACATGATTTGGAATGAGAATGTTGTGCAAATTTATCTTTCCAAAAGGAGGGAAAATAGCAAAAGCCCTTCAGATCATGAATGCATATCTTTTAATAGGATTGATAAAGTTTAATTCGCACATTCTCAACAATTATAATGTGCCAAGGAGGAATAAAATTCCACATTGTTAAGCAAAACCTATTTGTAAATGATTTTGAAAAATTTTCTTACAGTTGCGACTAAATTATACAAATATTGTGTCTTGGACATATTTAAAAACTTAAAATTTTTATTTATAGATCAAGCGTTTACTTTGTTTTATAATGATATTGCATATTCGTTGTTTTTTTTTTTAAAGCAGAATTATGGACTTATTAAGTTTGCAATCTCATTATCTAATTTGGGTTTAAAATCTACAATATAAAATTTAGACTCAAATTAGGTAATAAGTGTTTTTTTTTTTTTTTTTGAAGATTTCTCTAAGGAAAGAGATTGGATCATTAGGCATGATTCTTGAGCGTTTGGACTTGAAATCTTGCAAACACACATTAGAGTTTGGTTCATCATAGGCATTTTAATACTCAAACTAGACTTTGGTGAAAAAGTAGCAGAGCAAAGAGTACATGAGCGAAGGTAATCGTACTTGGTGGCTTTATCCCCGATTTATAGATTATGAGATTGACATTCTTTAGGAAAGATATGATTAACCATATCTACGATTAAATCTTCTCAAATAGGAAATTGTATTTAGTTGAATGGATATGCATCTTCTAGAAGTTGAAATGTGTCTTTGCAATGATTTGCTTTACATATGAACGACTTCATATCTATTACGATTAGACTAGGGAGTTGAGTTCCATATAAGCTTGGAAGAACCCTACTCAATTGGTAAGCATGGGTTGGAGACGAGGTCATGGAATTGTGTAGATTAGACCAATGAAGATTGGGGATATCTCTAAGAATGTTAACCTAAGCTAGATGAGCCAAGTCTTTGAGAGCTCGAAAGAGCTCTTGTTACCGTGGTGCCATTGAGGACCCAACTTGGGGGTAGATAGGGTTAAGCCAAATTAGCTCTATCAATAAGGTGGTGTAGGATTATAAAGCCACAAACTCAACTTGAGAGCAGGTTGGGTGAGCCCTTATAACCAACTCAGTATTGAGTTTGGTTAGCCTAATTGGATCAAGCCTACACTAATTTAGGATTTTTTTTTTTTTTTATGGTAGGAGTAAATGTGAGGTCAATTTGGGCCTAAAAGGTGTAAGCTAAAAGTCATCCATTGATAAGCGTTTACTTTTTTATAATAGTGATATTGCATATTCGTTTTTTTAACACAATTATGGATTGTTTAAGTTTGTAATATGACTACAATTAGCCAAATTAAAAATTAATAATGAGGTTTTTATATATTTGACTATTCAATATTTTAGCTAATTCTAACTATATTAAGAAGGAAATTAAACCTAATCCATCCATTTAAAAAATAATGTTCATACCATTCCTTTACAAGTGTCTTGACATTGAATGTTGCAATTCGAAATTATTCACTCAGTTAGTGAAAGAGTCCTTGGAAGGAGATAGGGATGTGCGAGATTGTGACTTTAGTATGTGCTAAGTTCAAATCTGGCACAAAACAGCATTAGGCAGTTTAGACACTAAAATAGTAAATGTTGTGAGGATACTATTCTCCCACCGTATACTAAAATATCTATTATGCGAAAATTTGCTTCTCACTCATAGGATATAAGCACAGCAGTTATTATAAAGATATTCTAAATATCTAAAGCGTGTTTCCACCTTTTCATAACTTTTAACATAATTATAACATAAAAAGGGCCATGGTTTAATGAAATAACAGTAGTTTTTTTTTTATCTATTTATAATTATCCATTTGTTTCTTCACCTCTCAACAAATTCCCATTGAAAGACGGCTTTGCTGCGGTTGTATTGTCAACTTTTGTTTTCAACCACAACATAGATTCTAGCGAATAATTGAATACTTTGTGATCTTGATCCCCCACCAATTAGAAGCACGATCACCAAATTATACCTAAGTACCCAAATCTAGAAATTTATTCTTAAAATAAGCTGCTTTACCTTGAGAAAATTATCTTCATATATTGGAATAACTATTTGTATGTGTGAAGTTTGACTTCAGAAATATGGTTTTGGAGTGTTTTTAAGATGGACTTGAAAATGGATAAAATGAGCAAAAAGTAATGCAATGGTGTAATCTTAAGCTCAAACGGTTTCTCTCAAAAAGTGGAGGGAAATTGGTAGAGTAGTATGGAGAGTAGTGTTAACTTATAAAAGTATCTCAAAGAATAAAGTTTGAAAGGAGAAAGACATGGTTATTCTAGTGCAATAAATTTTTTTTTTTAATCTCTTTTTATATTATCATGTTGGGAAAAAAAATCAGAGAGAAATATTTCATTAATAATAGCTATGAGATAATGTGAGATGGGGGAGCCTTTTTTTTTTTTTTTTTCCTTTTATGGATGAATAAGGACGAAGGGGATTTGTTCGAACCGGATCATCACATTGGGCAAGGAGAGGTATTGATTTTAAACTCGTGGATTGTCCAAAGACCCACGCTTCCATGTTTGATTATTATCATTTCATATCCAGTTCATTAACTTTTAGTAAGTCTTATAAAATCCAATATGATAAATTTTTCTTGTTGCAGTTTGATAGTCAACAAATGCTACGGTTAGGTTTTGTGAGTAAATATAATAAACCAGAATGCTATTCCTTATGAATCCTTAGAGTTAATGTTGTTTTTATAAATTTGTGTTTATTTTATGTATTTAATTTGCTTTCACTTTATGGACATATGTCAAAAATTTGTATTGTTTTTACCATTATTGTCATGTACGGACCGATTCGGCCGGTTCAACCCGATCTATCCAGAACGGCCATGACAACAAGCCAGCCTGCTAGCACACCAACCGACCAACCCGTGTGAGGAGTGGTTTTAAGTGCTTACACCATTTGGCTTATAGGGTGAGATCATGGAAACACATCATGAAGATGGGGGCGAGGTATCTGGATAGCTTTTTTACATCTACTTTGTGTTATATTACTATCCTAATAATTAAGTATTTTCTTCTTTCTTTTTATATATATCCATAAATAAAAGGTGGGGCCTACGCTTTCTTTCCTTCCACTTTTATTTCCGATCATTTCTACTCATATTCATCTTCTCTACTATATTGTCAGATGATTTTTGAAAATGAACCTAACCCCAAAGGAGTCCTTTATGACTCATTTTGTTCATGTACTGGAGTCACCAAAATTTGAGCCGCAGGTTGCTTTACAAAACATGGAGTATGCTCACCCTACAAAGTCCTATATATATATATTTTAGTGTCTTTAAACAAAAGAGATTTGATGAAAGATGGTGGATAAACAAAAAACGTTCCTCTCCTTGTCTTGCATGTATTCTGCTTGCAAGCTCGCGCGTAGGAGCATGGAGTTCCCTATGAATATTCTTAATCAGTACACATCGGCCAATATAGATAAGTTGATCTGTTTATCGAATACAACATTGGGAAATAATTCTCTTCTATATTTGGGGCATATCGCGCTAATATTAAATGCAATTGTCCCTTTTGCTATTTCACATTCTTCAATATATACATTATTTCTGATTTTACCAAGTTGACGTGTTAGCATATAAAACACAAAAGCGACGTTTATGTTAATGTATATGATTTTTTTTTTTAATTGGCCTTATTGTGTTATTTAATTAAATATATTTAATAAAATGATACTATTAAATTTATTATTATAGACCAATAAAAAAAAATATTCTTTGACTAAGAGTGACAAGTAATTATAAAATATAAGTATGCAAAGTAACAAAAGGATGAAACATAAGTATATAAAGTGAAATTTACCTTACATATAAAATCATCTAGATAAACACTACTAAACAATACTCCATTCAGACAGATCCTCTTATAGCCTAATGTCAAAAACATTGATCTTTCAATAGCAAATATTAGTTTTGATTCTCCTTTTCCCAACATTACTTGTACTCTATAATATTTAAGTGTTTGAGAGATATTTGGTGTCTTATATTTTACAGATAAAATACTTATTTAGAGTGGTCATATGAAGAGAAGAGGAAAAGAAGAGAAGTTATTTTGAATTCTGATGTAAATGAAGTACCTTATCTTCATACCAAGTGTATTTTTTTAAAAATCATTCAATATGTGATTAATTTATTTGATTATATACTGTTTTTAGCACCGATGATGTGAACGCGTGATCTATTGGCTTAAAGTATGTTACCATTAGTATGGATTTTCAAATTCATCACATTATTTCCAAATCTTTAAGAGACACAATAAAAATATCTACATATGGAGTCGTAACTTTTTCGTCATTTAAATTATGATGTAACAAAAAGAATATATAATTAAAAATAGGAAATCTTATACCTTTTGAAATCTCTGACTTAGTAAGAAAATATTTGTACCATAAAATACAAATATAGAAAAATATATAGTATATCTTCTATCTAAGTTTGGGGGTTGGATACAAACCCAAACATAAATTTAAACAAGTTTAGACATTAGACTCGTTTATATCTCATATTGACTTTTTCCTTATACAAATTCGTTTAAAGTATATTATGTCAAGTCCAAATCTAGCACATATCAAGTTCCATATTGCCAACCTTAACCTAATAAACACATAGAAAGAACTAGATAGAAAAAAGATAACAAACCCTAAACACAAGATTTGTTTGAAAAGAACTTAAGGTTTAAATATTCCCTAGACCTACCTAGGTTTGATTTTGACAATGAGAGACAGAAAAGATTTCCTTTTAAGGTTGGCAATTTGGAACCTAGATATGATGAGCCCAGACATAACACAATTTAAACGAGTTAATATATATATATAAAAAAATTGATACGGGATATAAACGAGTCAAATCCATTTAAACATTACTAAATTAGTGTCCAAATTGAGATCAAGTTTCCAAATTTAGACACAAGACACGTTATATATTCTTTCATATTTATATTTTGTTACATAAATTATTTCTATCTAAGTCCAATATCTCAAATAAAGGTATGAGATATTTTTAATTATATATTCTTCTTATTATATCGTAGTTTATCTAAATAAAAAATTACAAACTCATTTATAGATTTTTTACTATCTTTCTTAAAAATCTAAGAAATAATATGATAAATTTAGAAATCAAAAAAATACGAATATCCATTTAATTCACAATTCTAAATTTATTGACGTCAATAACTTAGATTTTCGGATTTTCTATATATGATAAGATTTTGCTTTACTAAAAACTTATATTTTAGATGTAATTTTTTATTAAGTAAGAGAATATTATGTCGTTTATCTTTGTAAAATTTAAATATTATTATCATTATCTTCCCATTATACCAAAATATATTTTACAGATTTACTTATAACTTTTTAATCGATAAATGGTGTTAAACCTAATGTAAACGAGATATAATCTAATAGTATAAATGTAAATCCTTATATAAACGAGTTTAATCTAGATTCAGAACACATTAAGTCACCGGTTTAGATTTTTATATACAATTATTAAACTAATAAGAGTTTAGATTTTGTAAACATAAACCTATTTACATTCGAAAATAAAACACAAACTGCGGGCGTTATTTCCTTCTATATTATGCTTACGTTGCTTTTTGCGTCAAACATTTGGAGATCATCAGGTGTCCAGGCCTTCGTTGGGCCAGGCGTTCCTTGGACTTGTAAAAGGATATGGACCTAACAATCTTCAAGTTAAAAGCATAAACTAGCCATATTTTAAGTCAAATAAACCTTTCCGACAGTCATAACTCATCGTCCTCATCATAAAGAAAAGGGATTCGCTTAGAGTAATATGCTATATAGTATCTTAATGGAAGGCAAAATAATATAAAATTTTTCATTTATCATGTGAGACAATTATTACGGGTGGTTAGAATACTCTAAGTTGTCAAATTTTGATTGCTCTAATCTACCAACTGAAAATCCATGTAACGTACATACCGCTCTTTATAAATCCTTTCTTCCCAAAGACTACTATTACATTATTACTTTTGGAATAATCCATCAGAACTAATGCCAACGTTGCTTGTGCTATTATCGCCATTACTATGTACTACTAGTACATCCACTCCTTATCTAAATAAGAAAACACAAGTCTAAAGGTTCCAAAAAGGCTCCAATGTCTTTCCAATCCTGTATAATCCTTTATTCTATTAAGCATATGGGCGACATCCATACTTCTTTTATCTCAAAACTCAGGCGTTTCGCAGAAAATGTTGTGTAAAATTTCGTGTCGATATTTATTATAATAAAAATTGCAGAGTTGTTTAATGTTATGATAATAATCTCAATTTGTTGCAGTTACTTATCGCTTTTAGTGATAAATGATGTTGTAAAGAAAAAAATAATAGCACGTGGCCAATGACAGCATGTTGAAAATCTTAATAGCCAAGAAAGAAAAATGATTTTCAATTTAAAATAGAGGAAATCTTTGTCCACATTTTGCATTAGCGTTTTCCATAGTTACTAAGCAACTACTACTAATGCCCAGTCATCATCACCACCTTCCACAGCCTCTTAGTTTCAAATATCACCAGCATCCATAATCACTCGATATTATTTCACTAGTAATTGGCAGATTCACAGATTTTATGATGATGAATAAAAGAAAAAACTGTAATAACATTTTCCACTAATTAAATATATATGATTTAGTTCAAAGTTATAGAAACTCGAACTGCATTTTTATAGTTTAGAGATAAAACTGAACAAATCCGAATCGCGTTTCCTCTTCGACGATCAATGAAATTTTAAGTTGTAACTCAGAAATTTCAAGGTAAGGTTTTGAAGTCTAATCACAATATGAAGAAAACTCAGGCACTATAGCAAAAAAGTAGTCCAATTTCTAGCACCCAAATTCACGTAATCTCTTCTGATGGATTATCGGTATATTAAATTCTCAAAACCCAAGCATTGCGGCTCCCAAGATGGGGACCAAACAATAGCATGACCAAAAGCGCCAATCATCTAAAAATATGTTCGAGTTACCTCAAGCTTCGTTTCTTTATTTGTCAGGTGATGTATGACCTGTACGTAGAATTAGACATATTTAAGGTTTTTTTTTTTTTTAACCATGAACCAATTTAAAACCGACCTGTGGAGCTATTGAACAAGCTTGAGTTCACTTTAAACAGATTTGAATCATCTATTGACTGAGCCCTAAAGATCAAAGTGATTCAATCATCGCAAACAGTTGAGCCATCAAACCGATAGGTCGAATCACTTTTTGAATTAGTAGTTTGGTTCAAAAGTTTGAGATTGAACCAAACTTAAAAATTAAAAAAATATATATGAATAATATATAATATATATAATGCAAATATACTATATATGTCATAAATAATATATATACTATATATATGATGCAAACAAATATATAATATATGTAATATATAATAATTAATCTATTATATATATACTTTAATGTACATATATACTATATATTATAATATACGTAATATGCTATATAACATACAACATATACATAACATAACATCACGAATTCACACTCATACAGTCGAAATGAATTATTTTGAAATTAAACAAATTGAATGGAAAATTTTATTTTTGATTCACGAGTATCGATATAAAATTTTAGATTTAGTTTTTTTTAGAAAAAAGAAAAAAAATCATAAATTATTTATATCAATTAAGGAAAATTTGAAAAAAAAAACTCACAATTCAAAGATCATTGAACTGGCCCTTGAATCGTCAGGCCCGATTCATTCCCTTGTTAACATATGAACAAGCGATTTAAGGCCCGATGCATAGGTCTACGTAAAACTAGTATCAATTTCTAAATCAATACTAATAAAATACTTAATTTAACGAATTTTCTAATCTATATTGTCTGTATCACTAATGTCTGACAACTTAGGAACTGGATACAATGAATTTGGACATGACATTACACAATTTAAACAAGTTAATGTATAAAAAATTTTGACACGAAACACAAACGATTCAAATATGTTTAAACACAACTAATTATGTCCAAGTTCAGGTTAAGTTTCTAAACTTAGATACGAGATATGAGACATGCTATATATTTTTTGGTATTTGTATTTTTTTACACAAATCATTTTTGTTGAAAAAAGATATTTCAATTAAAAGTATAAGATATTTTTACTTATATATTTTTAGTTATATATTCTTATTACTACATCATAGTTTAATTGGGTAAAAAAATTATGAACTCGTTTGTAAATTGCTTGACTATCTCTCTTAAAAAATTAAGAGACAATATGACAAATTTGAAAATCAAAATAATATTAATATCTATTTAATCCATAATTTCATTTCATTTAATGATGTGATAAAACTTAGATTTTCAAAGTTTTATATATGGTAAAATTTTGCTTTACTAAAATATTTTGTTTGAGATGTAACATTTTATTAAGTATGAAGATATTATGTCATTTGCTATTGTAAAATTTAAATATAATTATCATTTGTATCTATATATATTTTATAAATTTGTTTATAACTTTTTAATTGATAAATGGTATCAAATCTAAGATAAAAGAGATATGACATGGTAACATAAATCATAAATCCTAATATAAATAAGTTCAATTCGGATCCGAGATACGTTAGGTCACGAGTTTATATTTTTATATATAATTAATAAATGAATCATAACAGGAATTTAGGTTTTTCACTATGATATTATACCATGCCCTAAGTGAGATGTCTACCAAGGTCACAATGGAACACCTATAAAAATACACAAAGCATGTGAGTAATGACTTGTGTATGGGATACTAGTATGGTCTATCCCAATGGTTAAGGGATTGGGTGAAAGAGTGTAAACAAAAGAAAGGCTATTTACCAAAATGTGTTGCTTTTAAGTAAATCCCATTGAACACTTCCAAAAACTTTATAAATCATACAAACACTTCTATTTTTTTTTTATTATACATTTACAACCCCGTTGTGAATTCCTTAATAAGTTTAGAAAAGGGCATATACACCCTATATATAATGAGTTTCGTTTTACTTTACTAAACATTGTCTTGTAATAGAATAGCTTCCGGATATAATATAGGCTTATGGGTTCCACAACGAGCCTAAGGTTTGCTGACCTACTGTTCATGAACTTAAGTTGTTGCTCGCAAGAGTTCTATGTAATCATCGTCTTATTATGCAATACCATTGTGACTCGTTCCTCGCGTAGTAAGAAAAATAATTGTGCATCGGAACGAAGAATTGAATAAGTAACGATGATAATGGATGAATAAAATGTTAATTGTGAATAAAAAAGAAAGTTGGTGTTGGTATGCTTATAAAGAGAGTGGGGGAAGAAGATTTTGTTTGCTTAGGGTTTGTAGGACTAGTTTTAATAATATATTTATAGGAAAAGTTATTCGTGTTGTTTTACTCTGTTATGTCGTTGTTCTACTTTCATTTTAATGAAATGATCTGGAAAGGTTTGTCAGGTTTACAAAAGGGATATCTGAATTTCCAAGCATATGAAAAACACATAGAAAGAATTAGATAAAAAAAGGACAACAAATCCTAAACACAAGATTTGTTTAGAGAGAACTTAGGTTTAGAATATTCCCTAGCCCTAGGGTTGATTTTGAAAATGACAGGGAAAGAAAATTCCCTTCTATATAATGCTGCGAAGGTTCAGTATTTTAGTGTTTGTTCAATCACGTTGCTTTTTACATGAAACACGACGTTTGGAGATAAGCAGGTGCCAAGGCTTTCGTTGGGCCAGGCGATCCCTGGACTTGGAAAGTGCATTATGGACCTGATAATCTTCCTTTAGTTCCAGTGATAGGAAAAACTTTCGTACCTGCAATCAATTCAACACGAATCTACTTGGAGCACTTTATTTTATAAGAACCCCTTTCATAAACATATTAACATTTCGAAAAACATTTTTTTCTCAAAATATTTGCCACTTTATTTTTTAGTTCCTTCGTAACTTTTTCTTTTTATTTTTTTTTTTGTAAACATTTTATGGGTTCCAATAACACATTTCAACCAATCAAAAATTTTCAAATAAAATAAAAAAAGAAATCACTTTTCTCGGTTCCTCTCACAAGGAACTCGGTGCGCATAAAGTTGTCCCAAAAAGCTCACATTACTGGTGAGGAGACCCCACACCCATTCCTTAGCCCTGGGAAAGCTCGCCAAGCCACAAGCGTTGGCAAAAGCTCCTAGAACCTCAACTAAAGGCATAAGAGAACCTCAAGTTGAAGCATAAGCTAACCCTATCTTGACTCAAATAAATCTTCCGATAGTCATAACCCGTCGTTCTTAGCACACAAAAACAACTAAGACTGGAAAAGGGATTAGGTAAGAGTAATATACAATACGGTATGTTTAATCAAAGGTACAATCGAATAAAAGTTTGAAATTTCTCATTTATCACATTAAGATAATTATAATAGATGGTTAAAATATATTCCAATTGAATTTTTACTTATATTTATCCATCAATTGAAAATCATATAATATATCACTTGTAATGAATCCTTTTCTTTCGAAGACAATTATTATGTTACTTTTGGAATCTACCAATACTAGTACCATCGTTGCTTGTGCTACTTTATCATCACTCCGCACTAGTACAACAACTCTAACACAAAGTATAAAGTTTCCAATATGTTAGAACATCTTTCGGATCTTGTATAAATTCTATGTCTGCTATGCATATGGGCTGTATCCTTGCTTCTTTTATCTCAGAAAAGTAAGACGATTCACGGAAAATATTCTCTAAAATTTTGTGCCGATATTTATTATAATTAAAAAAAATTAAAGTTGTCAAATATTATGATAGTAATCTCAAGTAATTATTGTTACAAATGGCTTTTAGCACTAAATGATGGTTTGAGGCAAAAAAAAAAAGATAGCGGCAAATGGCTAATAACGGTGTGTGAAAAATATTAATAGAAAACATGAGAAAATGATTTTCATCTTGAAGTAGAGAAAATCATCATCCTCATTTCTCATTACCATCTATAGATGCTAACCATTAATATTAATAGTTGACCACTATCATTACCTTCCACGGTCTCATACTGTTAAATATCACCAATCACCTAATATTATTCAACTAATATTGGACAAATTCGAACATTTCATTATGATGAACTTTTGCCAAAAAATAAAAAACTGCAAAAGGATTTCCCTCGGAACAAGTATGCCCTAAGTAATAGATAAATCACATATTTTCTTCACTAAATTTCAGCATAAGTGTCTCCTTTCATGATCATTGAAATTATGGATCGTAACGCCGAAATTTCAAGGTGAGGTAATAAAATGCTAATCACAATATGAAGAAACGTATCTCCTTGGGCACCATACCATAAAATAATTTCCAATTCCTGCAAGCTTTATTCACGTAATCTCTTCTGATACATTATCTTTATAGCAACTTATAAACGCTCAAGCATATTATTGCCCCCAACTTGGGCCCCAAACAAATAGCGAATAGCATTATCTATCCAAAGCACCAATCGTTTGAAAACTTGTTCAATCACTTCAGGCTTCATTCCTTTATTTCTTAGGGTCGTCTGACCTCCACATAGAACTACTATCAATTTCTAAACCATTATTAATGAGATTTGTAAATGGATGAATTTTCCTAAGCTATTTTGTCAATATCACTAGCCCACTTGAGTTAAAAAGCTCAATAGTAGATGGAAATTGACAAAAGAGCATATATGGATGAGGATCTCACATACTAGTCTCCGGGGTGCCACCATTTTTTACTATGATAATATAGTCCATTCCGCAAGTGAAATGTCTATCCAAATGTCAATGAAACAGCTACACACCTACAAAAGACATAAAATATGTAAATAACTTATCTATAGAATACCGGTAAATTCTGCCTCAGTAGTTAAGGCATTAATCAATACAGTTTAAACATAAAAAATAATATATATATATATATATATATACACATATATATTTACAAGGATTCTATGCTTTAAACCTTATGGCAACCCATCCACTCTTAGGAACCACTGCGGTGATTAACTGAGATGGATCAACTAAATTGAAAATTTCCATGTCTATTTCATCAAAATTGGCACTTCCTAATCTAACCACATAAAATGTATAGCCATGTAAGTGCATCGGGTGGTCATTTGATGCATTGAACACATTCGCATATTGAAAAACTATTTCAACTTCTTCACCATAATTTAGCACCTTCACCATTACTGCAAAAATACGCTTTGACGTATCGAATGGAAAATAATCTTCCGTGAGGGCTAATATGGGAAATCTAAGGTGTACCATTGACTCATATTCCTACTTAAACAACTAAAATAATAATAATAATAATAATAGTAATAATAATAAAGTGGCATTGAGTGTCTTGTAAATACCAATTTGAGAATCATTGTAAATTTGAACGTAGAATTGAGTGTAAGTAAACATAATTGTAATATGCTTGGAGAACATCAATTGTTTGAATTAACCAACTAATATTATTCAAGCTCATGGGAAGCATAGACCTTGTATCATCTAATTTATTTAATGAAGCTGTTATGAACATTCTTGTGGTAATGTTCATACACACATTTAAGCATCCCTAGCAGTATGAAAAGACAGGTCGTGATAACATCATCTACATCCATACGGCTCCTCGTGGAGTAGATCCATCATCCAACCAAGTCTTTGACTCGGGAATGAGAGAATTCCCACTACCGCTAGCAAGCCAGCCAAGTCGTGAGTGTCATGGGAACGAGCTTCCCAAAAAGCCAACTCGAGCCAGGGTCAGCATAGGATGAGTGGGACTACCCTAATGTTGTGTTTGCTTCACCAACTTCTTGCCTTTTAGTGATTTGTATCATTTAAGCTTCTAAGGCTCTTCAAATAATTGAAGGCTAGGCTTTTCACATGAACCAAACCCTCATTTTTGTACCATATGAAGGAAACAAGTGATGGTATATGTAATGTTGGTTTGATTTGCTTAAGAAATGCCATTTGATGTCAGTCTCGTCATGGTAATGCTTCTTGCTATCCCCAAAGCTTTTCAAGAACCTCGGCTTTGATTTAAGAACTCATTTTCCACATTGAGTTGAGAAGAAATGAAACCTTTAATTGCTGAAAAAATAAAACCTTAACTTGCAATGTAAAACCCTTACAGATCGAGAACTAAGAGGTTGATTGGGGTGAAATTAATGCTCGAGTCAAGAGAAAAATATCTATTTGAGATTATAAGATTGTTTTAGAGAAAAATACTAAATTAGTTGTGGTGTAGGCTTAAAACAAATCAGGTTTTCACTTTTTTGCTTTTGTTTATTTTTGAGTAAGTAAAAGAAGAAGGAAGAAGAAAATTTTAAGGGGAAATGTTAAAATCAAATAGAGATAGATTTAATTGGTCTCTAAGCTTATATATATATTTTTTAATTTTACTTGAATAGATAGATTTGTAACAGAGTTCTAAAATTCAAAAAAAAAAAAAAGAAATTATGCTCAAACTTTCACACTCCTACTATAAATTATAGAAAGATTTCCAACAAAATTAATTCCCTCACAAAAATCTATTGGTAATTTGTTGCAAATTCTATTACTAAAACATATATAAACTACACAAAATACTTTGTTTTAGCTTATAGCAATTCCACTCAAATTCATCACTAATCAATTATTTTAGAGACAAATATCGTTCTTTGTAGAACTTCTATCTCTAAAGGCTAGTTTTCTTGTAGTGAAAGGACTCTTGGACAAAAGTAGCAAAGTAGCTAAATATAATTATGATTTAGTTAAATATTATTAGTATATTATGGTGGATTTGATCTTGCCACTCCATAGTTTTTTAATCATTGAAAGTTTTCTTAGTGATTGTCTTATTTTGCTTAGGTAATTTAGTTAGTATTAGTAATTTAGTATAGTTCTACATTATTAATTTTTCATGTGCTTATGTAATAGTAAAATTAATATTAGTTTAGCAATTAATTTAATCCTTGTGGGAACAATAACCCTACTCATTCTATAATACTTGATCAATCTAGCATAGTTGCTAGTTTCTACACTTATTTAAAATTTTATGGATCACTCCTTCCGCTTAGCTAGTTCCCACCATCCTCTACACACTAGTTCATCTATCACATTCATGCAAATGCATGTGAACACCAATCTAAATGCAATGCCTCACCTAAGGCATTTCAAGTTTGAACACAAGATTTGTACACACGTTCAACTTTAAGTTTGATAATATTGATATGATATGATATAACATTCTACATTTTTCCTTGCTACCGTGTAATATAAGTTTAAAATAACAACCACTAATGCAATATCAATCTTCTAAAAAATACAATCCATTTCAAACACATCATATACATGTATGCAGACAACTAAATGCAAGTTTTCCTACCAAAATACCTACGACACCATGCAAACTTATAAGCAAATTACACAAACTCTTATTTTTATTTTTATTTGTTTTAACAAACATTAACTTTATTCATAGATAAAGTTATACATCCAACAGTTAAGAAAGACAATCTATAAACAACAAATAGTGCAATTAGATGGAGGACTTTTATCCCAAAAACTACAACATATCCCACTTTTAACTTAGGTGGCTACACACGAGCACAAGCATTGGCTTCCCTACTAAAAAAGAAATTAAACATTTATGAAATTAGGACTTCAAATACAAAATATCTTAAATAAGTCTAGACAAGTGCCAAGAGGCTAACGTCGAGTGTCAAATTGCATTAATTCAAATTAATGAATCTGATTCAGTTTCAATTCTTGCCACCCTTTATCCTTCGCAATGTATAAGCATTCTATAATTGTTGAGGCTTCATTAATATCCACATTAGAAGTTGGAATTGGAATAGCTGTAGCTTGGAGAAGATGTCCTATTGAATCTCAAAAAACTACTCTTATTTCCTCCACTTTGTGACTACCTATCTAACGAAGCATAATAGTTAACCTTAATAATATTAGGAGAAGGAGAATACCATCTCTAAGTAGTAGGAAGTCCATGTTGTGAGAGTGTTTATGGAGTGGAATGTTGTGTTCGCAATGTAGTCCTTATAGTAAAAGTAAGAACTAAAGTGGCAAAAGATTACAATGAAATTTCTTTAAGGGTTAATGCTATAACCTGGTGGAGATTTAGCTAAATATTGTTGAAGACATAGTGATTCCTATGAGTCTAAATAAACCACATCACAATTGCAACACACAATAGAAAATGCCTCATCTCTAACTTTGTAAGTTGAGAAGAAAGCAGTAAACCCTCTATCCATGAGTCAAACCTATAAATTGAATAGTCCTCTATTTTAACATAAAGGACGCCAAACCACACCATTCATGTAGAAGAAAACATGTTCTGCAATTTCTTCATGGTAGTAAAAAAGTACAATGGTGAAGACAAAATTTTCTTTCAAAAGAGATTAAAGTTAGAAGCAATAACATTATAGCATAGTCTTCATAACATATAAACCTAATGCCAAATTATCTTCCATGCTCTGTTATTGAAAACATGTGAACCCAATACCACATCCACCTATTGAGTCCCACCTCTACTTTGCAAACTAAAATAACAACTTTTAGCTACATAATTGCTAAATTTCTCCTTACTCCACTCCTACTTATCACGTCCTAAATGTGAAGCAATAGGGATTTGCAGTATGGCTTGCTTTTCGATGTCACCTTATTGTTATCAAAGTATCAACTTATTCTTTCTTCTTCTCTAAGGAAAAAACCCTACTGCTAACTTACGCAAAAACTGAAACCACTACTCTTACTGACCCCCATTAAGATAATGCCAGCATATGAGGCCTAAGAAACTATACTTTCAATTCACTTCTGAGCAAATGAGAATGAGAAGAAAATGAATTTTGAACATTATACTTATCAAATAGGGGTGAGAGAGAATGGAAGAGTAACATAAACTTCTTACCTTTGCCTTATATATCATCCAATGTCTGCCCTTTTTTTTCATTTCCTTTTTTTCCTTTCTTCTTTATTTTTATTTCTAATAACATTTATAGGATACAAAAAAGGAAAAAGATCTTATTTATAATTTTCCATACATAACATATTTAAGAAGGACCTTTCATTGCAATAGCTTTGAGAAATAACAATGTGCTTATAATTTCTTAACTTTTTATGGAAAAAAATATATATTTCTTTGACTTGTCGCTAATGAACATTAGGTGCCTACATAAATTGTATGCAATTGCTATCTTAATTACACTATACGTTATATTTATGAGGGAATTTAAATAAATAAAAAAATAAAAAGAGGAGAGAGAGAGAGAGAATTGCTCTTACATTTTTAAAAGAAAGAAAAATTAAAAAATTTATGCTAAAAAGAGACTATTAAGTAAATTTAAATAAATAAATATGATGTAGCACTTATAAATGGAAGGTTTTTTATACATTATTATACGCACTATATTCCATAAAGGGGTTAACTAGAGCTTAAAAAGATAGCTATTACATACATATGTGCAGAGCAAAAAGAAAACAACATATGTATTCATAATACCAACACTAGACATAACTATTTATTTTCTTATTTAGGTGAATCAAATAAACCAATCTTAGCATTATAAGATTTAGAGTACCTAGGTAGGGTTTGTTGTTGATGATTGGTAACATATGATGCACGTATAGGTCAATCTTAGAGATTACTTTATTAGATGACAAGCATATGCTGTGATATAAAAAGACGTTGTAAGAGGAACAACCGAACTTGATGTCTTGTGCTATACATGTGACAAAAGATTATAATATAGTGAACTCAAATGTTCTTGATACATTCTTCACTAAGCAATAGATTGAGCTTCTCTAAATGAGCCTTATTTATAGATTTTGGAGGTTAATCTCATCCATCAAATTAACCAAAGATAGATGGTTGAAATTTGTTATTGTTGGCAACCATTAGATCGTTTTTTATAATCTAGTGGCTCATAATAATCCCTTCTTCTATATGGACTTGGGCTTGAATTAGTAGACCTTAACTATGGGTTTGGGCTTAGGCTTGAACTTAAAGAAGCCCAACTTCTATATAAAAGGCTAATTCTTCAAACAAGATTTATTTATCCATTTTAAATTTGATGGGGCCAAAAAAAGCCCAAACAAGCTTCTTTCCTTGTTTTTCTTTTCTTTTTTTTTTTTTTGGCTCCAAAAGCCCAAGCAAGCTTCAAAGTCTTCTTATGAATCTATTTTTCTCACACAAGACAATCGAATAAGGCTAAAAGTCGAAAAAATAATCTAGCAATGCCTGTTCCAAGTTTACTAAATTAAATCTCCCTGAAACATCCCTAGTTAAGCTTGATTTTTTGAGACCTATCACTAACCCATTAAACCGTTTTATAATATTAAATTAAGTTAAAAGCCCAATTATGTAAATGACTTTCTATATTTTTCTCCTTATCTAAAATCTACTCTAATAACATGTCAAGGGTTTTAGGCATTTCATTAAGTTAATTGCTTTTGGAACATGTATGAGGTGCTAACTCGTCACTTCTTCATTCAACTTGTTTTTTATACCTATCAACCAATAAATATAGAAAATTTCGATAAATGTATTGTTGATGCATATTTATTTCTCAATGTGAAATATAATTTTTTTTTCTCTTGTGACTACTTCATTCCCCATGTCAACAAATGAATATTCATTGCACGATATTGATAATTTATATTTTTCTTTATCTTATTAGTAAATTCTCTTCTCATACATCTTCACATATATGATTCGTTTTTTTTTTTTTGTAGTGCCAATCTTCTCATATATGCTTACTCGAGTATTTTGCAAAAGTCATGGAGCTTCTAATTTTCTTTCAATGAGTTTTCATAAATAATGGAATTATTGAACTTCAATTTATTCAACTTCAATAAATTAATTTTTCTAGTCTTACATAGAGCCTTGTTGCTTGCTTGTATTTTGCATCTTATCTACTTGCAATGTTAATGAATTTAATGCTTCTTCTATTGCTTACCATGCTAAAGTGCAAAGTTTTCTAAAATCCCTATCCTTGACATTAAATTTGTGTCTTTGTATGCTTCAAGTTGCATCTTTTATTAATCTTGTTACTCTCAAAGTCTTAATTCATATCACTAGCATAAACTTGATAATTGAACCCTTCAATAATCCTTCATGTACAATTTAATTAAAAAAAATATTTTCATATATTAATGGCTAGTATCATGAGGTTTTTTTCTTTTTGGAGAGATAAATCGTTTAAATTTAACTAATTTTAGTTTCCATAAACAAATATAAAGTGATTCAATTGCAATTCTAATTTTAAAGAAATGGTATAGCTTAGTTAGCAGTGGATGCAGTCATATGTTGGGGTGGTTGAGGTTCGAACTAAGTAGCATCCATATTGTACCTAGTTTTTCTCCCTTTTTTGAAAAAAAAAAGGACAAAGATAGTAACATATGTCTTTATCTTACATCTTTCACTCATGGCAGTTTTACTTCTTAGCTCCAATCAATTTCCAATAAAAGAACCCTTAATAGAATGGTAAAAAGATGCATAATTACTTTGTTATAATCAATTTTAACCTTCCCAATAGAGAGAGATATCACAAACAGTTGTTTAAGAAGATGCTCCATAGCTGCTTGAAACAAACATTTTAACTAAAATTCTTTCAAGAGTTGAAAGTCAAAGATGGGGAAACAAATTAGAAAGCCTTGAAGTATCTTACTTAAGTAATACATCGAACACTTGATACCATCTACCTCGTATACCAATAAGGCTAATAAACATTAGATACAAAATCATAGGCATTCCTTTGATCTGCATAGTCATAGTTTGTAGAGAACTAAGTATTCCCTTGATCCTTTTAAATGCCTCTTCTCGAAATGGCCCCATTCATATGGGATGGGACTCCTTTCTTCATCATTTGATGAACATAAAGGAGATTTTGGTAAGTGTTGGAATGAATTGCCAAGTGTATGATTTAGACGACTTACACCTTAGATAGGTCAACATCAATACCCTTCCTGCATAAGACAAAACCTAAGAACTTCCTAGATGTAACTCCAAAAACACATTTGAATGGGTTTACCCGTAGTTTATAAACACAACACCCTTTAAAAACTTTCCTCAAATGACCAATATGATCTTATGTCTTTTGTAACTTAATTACAATATCGTCTACATAGTCTTCTATGCAATAGTGCATCATGTCTTTGAAAATTACAATAATTGCCCTTTGGTAAGTGGTGTCTTTAAACTAAACAACTTTACAATATAGTAGAAGTTCCCAAAGGGGATTTGAAAAGCTATACATTTAACATCTCTATGGCCATTTTAATTTGATTATATCTACTAAAACCGTCCGTGAAAGAAAATACTTTATGTCCAACTATTGCATCAACAAGCATATCAATGTTTAGGAGATGGAATTCATCCTTAAGGCATGTTTAATTTAAGTCACAAACTCGTATCTGGCTATTCTTCTTCTTTAACAGTACTTCATTAGCTAGCCTAGTTAAGTGTTCAATTAGCTTAATAAAGCTATCTTGCAATAACTTCTCAATCTCAAATTTTATTTGTACTTCGATCTTTAGGCAAAATGTACGTTGGTGTTACTTGATGAGTTTAATTCCTAGTGCAATGCTTAGTCAATGCATTATTTGGCTAGGATCTAATCCTAGAATCTTATCCTACATCTATACAAAGAGGTCATGAAAATCCTTAATTAGATCTACTAAAGGAATCCTTTATTTCCTTTGCCAAATCTTAACTATTAAAGATAGGCCTAAGGCCTCTCTTGGAGCCACCAAGTTTAGCTCGTTAATCTCTTCTACTAATGGTTTCACCTAGTCTAGTTAATAAAGGATGGTTGGGCTTCTTGTAGATTTAAAGGGTCAAGAGTTGACGCGTATGCCTCCTTTAACACCCTAGACCATCATAAACTATATATAATGTATCCATCCACTTAATTATAACTTTCAATCTTTATAGACTTCTTACTTCCCCTTATTTTCTTATAGCCTCTGGGTATGGGGAATGTCTTTCTCTTCTTATTTTCTTACAATTGTAGTTCTTCCCATTTCTTACCTCCCTTTTTTACTTTGTCTTCTTGTTTCTCCTTTACCCTTATATTCATCAAAGAATTCTCTTCAGTGTAGTAACACTCTCCATGCTCAAAAGCACTTCAAGTAGCGAAGATGAAGATGTCTTCCCATTTTCCAATTGCCCTTGATATACAAATGCAATGTAAAAGGGATCAAACTGTATCCAAGCCACTTTCTTCATACTAACAAATGATAAGAGATAAAAGCATCAGATACATGGAATATAATTGACCTATGAATAGGGTCAACCTTAAAATCAGCATTCATAAAACCCAAGATCTTTGTAGGAACATCATGCAAGCCATGAATGTCAATCCAATGTCAAGCTAACCTTCTCATGTCAAGCCCTAAAGCTCTAAAAAGTCAACATAGGCCTATTGGTGAGGACCCATCACCAATAAAAGTCCTTCAAATGGGATAGCAATTAAGCTCGCTTTCTTAATGTACATTAGATAATTGTGATTTGGATTATTAGTACACACGTCGTCATTATTAGTGAAAATAATATCATTCTTATGTATTTTTTTTTTTATCTTGCAAATTGGTTATATAATGCTGAACTCCTCAAACTAGCTTTCTAAGATCTCCATGAGGTTGCTTACTACTGCAATCAAGGTTTTTCATCAAATCCTATTAAATTGAAAAAAGTTCCTCACTTTTGTAGTTTTAAATAAAGCCAACGTTGCATGATTATTTGAACTAACATCAAATTCTTTCCCTTTAATAGTAGGCATGTCCTCTTACAGTATAGTGATTAGTACTTAGCCCGTGGTTAATCAACTTCTTCAAAAGTTATTAGATCATGAGAGATGGCAGTAGCAAGCTAGCAGCTCCTTGATTATTGTATGTTGGAGGTGGGTTTTTATGTCTCGAGGTTAAACATTTTATTGTTGAGTGTCCAATAATACCATAGAATTGATAAAATTTCATACTATTTTTCTCTTATGGCGTGGGCTCTCTTCTAACCCTTGGCAACCTAATCACTCCATTCTTGAGCCATCGATCAAGGACTCCATACACCTTACTCATAGGACAGAGAAGGTAGACTATTCATAACATTATTTCTTTTACGCCTCTTACTACCTTTATAGCCTCTACTTTGTACAGTAGTCACAAACACCTATTATTTCTTGCTTAAGTCACCTATTTTCCTAGTAACATAATTACTCCTTCTTCATGCAATCTCCACTAACACAACAAGGGATTTTAAAGAGAAATTCTCAAGATGCATGGCATATTCAGTTAATATCCCTTAGATACAAATTTTGACTAACTCATTTTGATCAGAAACATCTCAGATATCCAATTAGCACTTCCTCAAAGCCTCAATGAAATCCATGAGGCCTTCCCTTGGGTATTGTTTGATGTGCCCTACGTCAATGGTAGTCAATTGTTCTTGCATTGCAAAAAAAAAAAAAAATACCAAGAATATCTTGCATATAGTTCCCCATGAATCTACGAAACTGGTAGGAAGGTTGGCTTAAAAAGTGTACACTTTCTCTAGTAAAGATTTGGATAATTTCTTTAATTTGGGATCCTCATTGAGATCATACACTTTAAGCGTCTTAATGCATTTAAGATGTTCACCAACACTCCTATGCCTTCTATTGAATTTTATAAACTTAGGACTAATATAGTCCCTTAGGTATGGCTTTTCCACAATCCTTCTAAGTATTGGTAGTTCAAATTAATGGCATCAAGGGAGGACATCACTTGGACTTGTCTCAAGTATTTATCAAAGTATTCTTTCATCACAAAGGATGATGAAGCAGAGACGGGAGTAGCTCCCATTTGGAGCATTATAGTAGTTTTGGGCAATGCAACCAAGTCCATTGCAGTAGGTTGGTCATTACATTTAGATGATGACAATCCTCCTTAATGGGTCTTACCTTCCTCTTCTGCAATAAGAATAGGATTCACAAGAGTTAGGAGTAGTACACGTTGTATTCCCTCCTCTTATGGTGTTCCTTCCTCTTCCATAGGGATATGGTTAACCTGCTCATGTAGATTAACTTGTTGACTTCCATGTAAAGCAACTACTAGTATACTAGTAGCTAGCATGATAATAATAGCAACCATAGATCCAATAACTTACATGCCTAGTGCACGAATAACCATTGCAGGTTAAGCACACTAGTAAGATTTGCAATTACAATAGCAATTGCCATGTCATGCAAAAACTATGCAAATGCAATCAAAAAACTAATTGAGAACACCAATATTCCCTTGCATGGTGTGGATTACTGGGGATGCTTCAACAGTAGATGTTTGTTGCATGGTCATAGGCACCGTACTATCCTTTGATATTGGAGTTTGTTGAGTAATTGGTGATTTACTCTCCTAAACATAAGAAGTTTCCTCCTACTCGCCAAATAATGTAAGTAAGGTTTGTAGTTGATTATCAATCACATGCAATACGCGTATAGGTCAATCTTACTTAATCAAATGACACATGTACGGATGTGATAGAAAGAGACATTAGAAGAGGAACGGGTGAGCTTGATGTCTTGTGCTGCACTTATGATAGAAGATTGTTATATAGTAGATTCAAATATTCTTGATTTGCTCTTTAGTGAGTTGTCATATAATCTTCCTTGGAAGAGTTTTAACAGAGCTTCTTCATTTGCCTCCAATCTTGCAAAGTGTAAAATGACCCCCAAATGAGATAATCGGCCTCCTGTTTATAGCTTTTGGAGGCTAATCTCATTCGTAAGATTAACTTGTGATGGATGGTTGAGATCTACTATTTCTAGCAACCATTGGATCACTTCTGATGATCCAATTGCTCATATCAATCCCTTATTCTATAAGGACATGGGCTTCAATTGGCTAGCCTTGGTTATGGGTATAGGCTTAAGCTTAGACTTAAAGAATTTAAACTTCTTTATAAAAGGTCGATTCTTCAAGCGAGGTTTATTTTAATCATTTTAAAACCTATAGAGACCAAATAAAGCCTAAGAAAACTCCGAAGGCTTCTTATGAGTATACTTTTCTTGCATGAAACGACTGGGTAAGGCTAATAGCGGAAAAATTGGTTTAGCGATCCCTAATCTAAGCCTATTAGGTTGAATCTTCCTAAAACATCCTTAATTAAGCTTAATTTTTGATACCCTATCACTTACCCATTAAATCAGTTCATAATATTAAATTGGTTTAAAAGTTTAACTACCAAAATAACCCTTCATAGAGTGTAACAAAAGTAAGGCATTTTTACCAAAAAAATATTCTTTAATTGTTTATGTTGATATTTATTATAATCAAAACTCTTATTGTTATCAAATGCCACGATGACAATCCATTTAGTTGCAAGCACTAACAGTTTTTAGCAGTAAGTGACGGCGTCAAGCAAAACAGTGATAGTTGATGGTGTGTGGAAAATCTTAATAGAAAAAAAAAATTCATTTTAAAATATAGAAAATTATTGTCCTTATTTTTTATTAATGAATTCGATAGTTGCTAATTACTACAACCCATAATTGTCATAACCTTTAGAACCTTACCATAATATCACAAGTATTTGCAATCTCTTGATATGGTTCAACTAATATTTTACAGATTCCAAGCTTTCATTATATTATGAATTTTGAAAATAAAAAAAATCTATAAAGACGTTCCCCAAAAGAAACACATCTTGCGAAATAGATAAATCACATTTCCTCTTCATTATATTTTGTCACAATTGTCTTCTTTCATGATCAATAAAATTTTGGATCGTAAATTAGAATTTCCAAGGTAAGGTTATAAATTTCATCACAATATGAAGAAAAATATCTCCTAGGGCACCAAAGCAAAAAATAGTCCAATTTCTACCGGCTATATTCATGCAATCTCTTCTAATACATTATCGGTATAGTAACTTATCAACACTCAAGCATTACGGCTTCCAAGATAGGTACCAAACCGATTAGCCAATAGCATGACCCAAAGCGGCAATCATCTGAAAATTTGTTCAAGCCACTTCAGGCTTCATTACTTTATTTCTCAGGTGCTGTAGAACGTCTATATAGAACTAATATCAATTTATAAACCAATATTAATGAGATACATAAAACTGATCAATTTTCCTAAGCTATCGTGTCTATATTGCTTATCTCTGTTGAGTTAAAAAGCTCAATATTAGGTGGAAGTTGACAAAAGGGCATGGTTGGAGGAGGATCGCGCATACTGGTCTCTGGGGTGCCACCATTTTTCACTACGATAACATAATTCATGCCCCAAGTAAGATGTCTATCCAAATGACAATGGAACAGCCATACACCTATAAAAAAAACACGAAGCATGTTAGCAACGACTCATGTACGCGTTAATGGTGAGGTATGTTCTAATAACTAAGGCATTGGTTCAAACAGTATAAACGAAATTAAAAAAAAAAAAAAAAAAAGAGAGAGAAGCTTACCAGGATTTGTTGCTTTAAACCTTATAGCAACCCATCCGCTCTTAGGAACCATAATAGTGTTTAATTGAGGTGGATCGACTAAGTTGAAATTTTCCACGTCAGATTCATAAAAGTTGCCACTTCCTAATCCAACCACATAAAATGTATAGCCATGTAGGTGCATTGGGTGGTCATTTGATGCATTGAACACATTAGTATCCTGAAACACCGTTTCAACTTCTTCACCATAATTTAACATCTTCACCTTCGTCGCAAAAATAGGCGTCGATACATTGAATGGAAAATCATCCGCGGTGAAATTCCAGTACATTGAGGGTTGGTCTGGGAAATCCGGGGTATACCATCCACTCATGTTCCTGCTCGAACAACTCGTAATTGTTAGAAATTAAATAAGGCTCGAGTATACTATACATATCAACTTGAAAATCGATCTAAAAATAAACATAGAATTGTTGTACATAAAACATACTTGTAATATGCTTGGAGAACATCAATCGGTTGATTTACCCAACTAATGTTGTTCATGCTCGCAGCAAGCAAATCCCCTGTATCATCTACTTCGTTTAAAGCAGCTGTTATGAACATTCTTGTGGTAATGTTCATTGGCACATCGATCAGGTGATTTGCATCGTTTAAGCTCCTAAGGCTCTTCAAGAAACGATCTGCAGAATTGACACTGTAATAAAAAGGCATGGTTGGAAATATCGGTGCTTCCGGGAGGGTGTAATTTCCATTGTATTGCATAATAGCAGAAGCATTTGTTTTGTCGAATCCAGTGTTGCTCAATTTTCCACCATAATATTGCCTGGCAATAATATAATAAGTGCCGAGTGACTGGTTTGTGGTGACAAGGGCATCTACGGTTTGCCCGGGGGATATCACAATGTAATCAGTCACAAATGGCTTCAAATATGATCCATCCATGCCTACGATTGTAAGGTTATGGTCGGCAATAGCAACGAAAAGCTCTGCATTCATGTCAGCATTGAGGAAGCGAACATGATAGGTTTTTCCATAATCGACATACCAGTGGTACGTTGAGTCTGCACCGAATTAATTCACCAATATGAATAAAGAAAAAGAAAATAAAATTTTGTGTAAAGCTTATGAATATAAGCAATCTCTTTGTTTGCTTATGTTGATAGAGCACACATCTAGAATGCATATGCCTTAAAATAAACATCCATGCAAAATATATGAGCATATGACATACCCTTAGAACATGCACAGAAATCTCCCGGTTGGCCATTGATGGTGTAAGCATCAGATACGGTAACTACTCCATCTTTTAAACCGTTGACCAGATACATGACATCCTTTTCATACCATGATCCTGCAAAGGAAACATTGAAAGAATAATGCAATGAGTATTTAGCCTTTTTTTAATTGACTTTATAGTTATTCGGGATATCTATTTCCTCACCGAGTACGAAAAGTTCTTCAGCATCTGGTTTAGGGAAGGGGTAAGTGGTTCCTTCAGCTGGATATACAACAATCATACCATGTACGGTTGCTCTCGTCCAATCACTATGCGCATGCCACCAAACTGTCCCTTCTTCGGTAGTAAACTGAACTTCGTAGGTGAAGTTTGTTCCTTGTCTAATTTGACATTGTGTCACGTATTCAGGACCATCAGACCATGGGTTTCTTGGTTGCATTACCCCGTGCCTGCAAGATATAAATAATTCTCTTATCACTCTAAATATTAATCATTTGAAACAAATAGTAAAAATGACTTGGAAGATCCTCTTTACCCTCTTTTTTTCTCGATTCTTATCTTTGAGAAAATGTGTCTCTTTGTACGTGGCCCTCTTAATCAATGCATTTATGAACCAAATCGTGACCTTTCAACAAGTACGTCATTGTTTGTGCTCGTTGATAGTGTAACCATACTTTTTGGCAATCATAAGGGCAGCAATTTGAACAAGATCAAGAAATAGTTTCCTGATTCTTTCGAGTGACAAGATGCGGACAGTGCTATTAGGAAAGAGACTCTGGTTTCACTCAGGGCTTAAGTACTACTCGATGCTAGAATGAATCAACTTCTTTGTGGAATATGAACTCGAGTTAACGCAAGCAAAATCTAAGATTGATCTCAACTCTAGAGGTAGAGAATAGGTTGAACTGAGCATATGTAGAATTAAGCGTAATCCCCTCTTAATCAATTTTTTAACTTATAGAAATACCACGTGCAGAACAATTTCCAATATCCTATAGATTAAAGATAAATGGGAAATGCATTGAGATTAATCTTAATTCTAAGGCTAGAAAATAAATGTAAAATGATAGCATATATAGAATAATTTTCAGTATCATTTCCATCGAAACACATGATATATTAATATTATTGAATCTTTATATAAATCTCTTTACAATCAATGTAAAAGTTGAATACTTCTAAATGTGGCAGCTAGTTTATTCTAGAATGAAGAAAGGATTTGAATACATTCCACTCTTCTGCACTCGACTAAGATTTGAATTGGGATAAATCTTTTTTAATTTTCATGGTTTTATTCTATTTAGTAGTGAAATAATAGAAGCTACAAAGATAATAAAATTTTTTAAATATTATGTTCTCTCTCATCATATCTTTTCTACACCAAATGCACAGTATATCTTAATAAGAGATCAATTTATATTATATCTTAAATGTGCCGATATATTAATCCAATATTATTAATCACTTCAAATTTATTCCTATGACATTTACATTTATATGCATCTATTAATTTTAATCGAATAAAAATTTCAAACAAAAATATTAAGCTAACAAATGGTGATAAAAAGAGAAGAGTTGAGTTACCAATGAATAGTAAGCCCATAATTCCCGCGGTTATGAACATTGACAAATACAGTGTCTCCTTTTCGAACACGAATGACTGGTCCTGGAAAACTCCCATTTACCACCAACATGCTCTTGGTTTTGCATAGTCTTGTGAAATTTTTTTCCTCCAACTGCACATAGATACCAGTATAGACATTTATTAAATTTAGGTAAAATAAATGAAATATATAGCTAGTATCAACTTTGTTTGGATGAGAAAAGTAATTTAATACACCTAGCACCCTTTGAAAATCTTAATATATCATTATTTTGGAATTTTACTTTTGTAAGATAAATAGAGAATAGAATCAATTTTATAAAAAAATATAGACAGGACAGGACAGTGCGAAATTATTTGAATAATAAATATAAAATCAAAAGTTAGATATTATCAAAAATATAAACAAGGCCGTCAAAATTGGTTATTGACAAATGGTTCTCTGTTACGGTTGAAGCACGTTACTCACAAATATTGCAGGCGACAGCATCAAAAATACATTGAAATGAGACACTCCGACTTTAGAGAATGTGCCCATTATGGCCTCTGTCAAAGGTCGCGGCGTAAGAAGTACCATAATATAATTAAACGATGGTTAGACTTATAAGGTAAAGTAATAAAAAAATAATTATAGAAAAAGTATAAATAAATAAATAATAATTATTAAACTAAAACTAAAACTTTTCCTTTTACCTCTTCCAGAAAAAAGGGGGAAGATTAGTTGAAAAGGCAAGGCAACCAATGTTCACTTCGTGATCTACTCTGAGAAAAATATTAAAAAAAAAAGAATAAAATTTCACAACAGTGGAAGATTTCAAAGTGGTAGGTATATAATCAATAAAGTTATGTTAGGATGGAATACTAAATATGAATTCAAAATATGGTATTATCGAGGTAAGTTTGGAACAATTTTTTTTTGTAAAATTTGAATATGACTCGTTATCTTATAAGGTTTTCTAAAACCCTATAGGTTATTCTACAAGAATTTTACTCTATTTTTAAAATATATTCTTACAATGTTCTTTAGAACTTATTAAAAACCCAATCCATTTAATGTCAAAAAAAAATAAAAAAAAAATAGATTTATGGGTTTATATAAAAAATAAAGCAAATGATGAATAGTTCATTTTGAATGATAAAGTAAATGGTGTCAAACCAATTTTTTTTTTTCACCTTAAATTAACACACAATTAATCAAAGGATATGAATAGAGACGGAGGAACATGGTTGACTTGTTGAGAGAGAGAAAGTAAATGCCAGAGAACAGAGTCACGGAGAGTTTGAGAGAGTGGGAAGGTAAGAGAGAGGAGGAGATGGCATTAAGGTTTTTTTTTATTTTTTAAAAATAAAGTATAAAAGAGATAATATATATTTTATTATTTATAACTAACACAAAATTATCGATATTATATGTATATATTATTATTTTTAGTTGAGTATGGATTTTTTATCGAAATTTTTCTAAATCTCAAAATTTGAACTGAAACTATATAATATTTGAAAATTACTTTTAAAATTAATCTCAAAACTAATTTTATAAAGTTTTTATAATAATTTGTCCAATAACATCTAATTTGGAATGCTGACCGCTGTAATATGATAATGAGACAAAAAGACAAACTACAATTAAGTTTAAAACTAATGGGTTATCATGGTGATAAAAATTAAAATACTAAAATGAATATCAATTTTGGGAGTGCCTCTGTCATCATCAAACACTACTGCTAACACTGACGGCCCGTTCTCAGAGGAATAACTTTACCGATTATATATCCTTCCCCACCCCCCCCCCCCCCCCCCCCCCCCAAAAAAAAAAAAAAAAGGAAGCCAACGACGACGAGTCGACGACAAAGAGTATATAAGTAAATATAGATAAAGAAGTTACAATGAGAACGAAACAACAGTACGGAGCCGAGAGGAAAATTACAATATTATGAAAAGATAGAATTGAAATTATTACTCATATAAACCCGTGATTCGGATGCATTTTCAGCTATCTACCTTTAAAGCATTGAAACATTTCTTCGTTTCAAATAGTATTGCACGTTACTTGTAAACATGTTCATTGGTTACTTTACCCTTCATGACCGACGTTGATTTATGGACCAAAGCCAAATTATGCATTTTCACTCCTTTTGCAAAAACTTCACGTGCGTACTGTTTTAGTCCATTAGATTTATAAAAAAAAATTTACACCCATATGTCATATGTTTTGCATGCAATTTACTCTAATCAAAACATAAATAAATATTGTTTTTGCAAAAAGCAACTAAAAGTAGTTACGCTCGCGCACAGTAATTATAAATTATTAATATTATCAAATGTGACATAGAGTATTATCTTATAAGTTTAAATCAATTGTGTGTATATATATATATATATACTGTGCATATATGTGTCGTATTTTATGTAATACGCAGATAAGCAATGACTCGATTTATGTGTTTTATATGTATGTATTATACGCAATATGTGCATTCAATGTATTTACATGTGATGTTTCTATTATTTCAATATATAAAATCATCAAATATACACGGTTTACGATTCCATTCGGTTTGAGATCCAACAATTTAAACTAAAACACAATTTTTCATCTAAAGCATCTCCAAAATCAAACTAAAAGAAAAAAAAAAATAATCTTATGAAAATCTGATTTGTTTCGATTTGGTTTTTTCAATTTACATTTCATATTTCCACCCAAGTTTTAGTTTAAAAATATTAAAAAAAATTACATATTTACTGTCAAATTTAAAAAAAAATACATAATTACAAATTATACAAAAAAAAATTATTAAAATACTAATGTTACGTCGCATCTTCAAAATGTAACATCAATATTTATATATACATCACATTTTGAAAGTAAGATATTCTTAAAAATACATTTAAACTTATATCGTATATTCAAAATATGACGTAAAATTGGAATTTCGGTAATTATTTTTTTATAATTTATAATTATATAATTTTTTTTTTAATGTTGACATGTATTGCACAGAAAAATATTATGAACCTAGTGTCTCTTAATGATATTAATTGTGGCCTTTCATGGTTCTACATCCATCCCTAAATATAAACTATACACTGTTTATATACAAACTATGTTTAAGCGAATGTTGTACGACACCCAAAATTCTTGATATATATAAGAGAAGGAAAGACAAGGTTCACTAAGTAATTAATCTACTCAGAGTGAGTTAGTAATCTTACAACAAAATCCATGTAATGGACTTCTCCTTGGACTGTAGAAGCAAACGCTAAGCCCAGCAGAAACACAACCATTGTTAGCATCTTCTGAAGCTCCATGTTCTGTATATCCATGGCTTCCCAATAAACTTTTCTTCTTCTTCTTTTTCTTTGCCGTATATATCACATTTGAAAGTGGACTTAGTCTTGCCATAGCTTCGGGAAAAAATATAGATTGTGGATTTAACAACGTGCTTTATATTCGTTGACTTATCGTTGATGACAATTAGCTGCTCCCACGAATCACTTTACAACTCGTCAAGCTAGAATCGGTTTTTCCAATGCTTAAAAAAATAAAAATAAAAAATAAAAGAAAGAAAGAAAGATAAAGAAATCATAAATAACCTTTAAGCTCTAAGCTTACCCTCAATTTATAAAGTATGTTTCCAAAAACAAATCTGCTTTTAATTAAAAAAAAAATCACCAGCGTTATTGAAATATGTTTTAATTAGTTAAAATTTATCTGCACCAAGACCAAAATTTATGGATTATTTTTATTAGTTAAAGTATATCTATATTGAGGTCAAAATTTACAAGTTATTTATAAGATATTTATATGTTATGTTTACATAATAAAATAACGTGTAATATTTAATAAAAAATAATTTTCATTTATTGGGATGTACTAAAATAGTAGGTGAAGGTCAAAACTACGATCATTGCCATTGTGGAGAAAACCTGTTTCGGAAGAGATTGGAGAATGAGATTTTGTCCATCTTGGGACATACGTGGGCACGCAATGGGTTGACTTATGGTTGAAGAAAAGTAGCTTATGTGAGCTGCACGATTGGCTGAAGCTCACGTGCCACACTCTTTTACTTGTGGTTATGAGCGGGCAGTCACCATACTAGGATGTTTGCCACCAGACTATACGAGATTCCGCCTTTCATATACCCTTTCATGGCTGAAAAACTAATGGGAGTCACGCCCCACTAATTAATGCGTCTAATGTACTGTTCCTGTCCGTCGACAATGAGCATTGCTATAGCTTGATTTGATTAGCATTATTGAATTATTTTAAATAGTAAAATTCGGTTTTCAGCTTTCATTCGGTACCTCAAATCATGAACATGCGGTCTAATTCAATCTAGACCGGATTATTAAAAAGAAAAAAGAAAAATAAAATCATAGTTCTTTTTTATTTTGTTTACAGATGGCCCGAATTTAAGTCTATCCTATTATTGCATACAACTACCACATTTTATTGGGGAAAAAAAATTACATTCTTAAAAGAAATAAAATATGGAAAATCAACCTAAGAAAAAGTGACTATTAAGTAAATATAAATAAACAAATAAAACTAACGTAGCACTTGTAGAATGAAGATTATGAATACCATCGGGCAAGTAATTATTGAGTATCTAACTTACTTGATTCGATATGAGTTCTGTTCATTCTAACTTTATAAGGTTACGGGAAAGTTTTAAAAAGGAATTTATCTTATGGAATTTTTTATCGAATTTTGAGACTTACAGAAAAACCCAACCGGAATGCTTGAATTTGATATAAAATTAATTAGTATGTATATTAATTAAGTATGCAAATTGAAGAGCTTAGCATGTATAAAAGCTAACCTTGTAGAATAAACAAAGGTGCATGTTAGTGTAATATGGATTAAAAATTATTTAATTGCTCGAAATATTTATACTTATAGAAAGAGCTTAGCATATATTTCTTATCCAAAAATAAAATAAATAAGTAAATATCATTTATAGAGCTAAAAATCCTTAGACTATTTTACATAGCTTTTTATGTAACTAAATATGCAATTTTTTGAGTATTTCTTATCTATTTTTTATGTCGTGTTTAGATGATTCATAAAAAAGAAGGTGTGCTTTCAACAACCAAGATCACCATTTTTTTTTCCTTTTTAAAACTTTCAAGTTTAGTCAAGTTTTTAACAAGCTTTGAAAAACCCAATAAAGGTAGCATATGAGAATAAGGTAAAAACACTATAAAGTTTTGGAGTAAGTTTTTGGAAACCTTACAAAGTAGCATGTTTGGCTTAGGTTTTGCAAAACCTGTCTTAAACCTACCTTAATGGTATCTCTACAAAGATTTTTATGATAATACTTCAATCCTTTGAATTTAGTTAGTTTCTATTAATGTAAATGCTTTAATATTATATATTTAGTATTTGGATAAATTAATAACAACCATCCCTTGAAACTTTTTGAATTATATCATCGCTTTCATATGTTTAATTACATACCTATACCCTTACTATGTAATCCCTAATAAGTTTAAAAAATACATAGACACTTTTAAGTACATTTTAGTGGAAAAAATATGATAATTTATATAAAGGTTGACTTACAATTTGTCGATGTAGGTGTGTAGGTATGAGTGCAAAAATCATGTGCATACTATGTATGAAGTCACGCTACGTATGAAAAGGGAAACGACTTGAATCACATGTATGGGATAATCAAGAAAAAAGTATAGGGAAGAAGAGGAGAAGGAGCAAACGATCTCAATAGGGCTCTAACACTTATAGTGATGGGTAGAGGAGCCAAGAGATATCAAACTCTACAGCTAATAAAGAATGCGACAGTGTTTTTGAAATGTTTAAGTATTTAATCTCTTATGATAAGAATTCAACAAAGTAACGACATTGATATTACGATCTCTCTTATCCAAATGAGGAGCGAAATGGGTATTTATAAGAATTGGCCATTGATCTCATTCATAAAATTACGATATTAATCTATGGTTAAGATCAATCCCTTCTCTTAATAGATCCCTTATTGGCTTCTTTGGATTCAGGCCCAATGAAAGCCTTATTCTTAGTATGAGCCAATATTAAGAAAGATTAGATTGAATGGGCTGATCCAACGAACTCTACTTCAAACCTCCCCTGCAAAAGTCTCTTGATTATCTCGATCTTTTGAACTTGACTTTTGAGCCCCGTCACCTCAACCTAAAGGGTAATGCTAAACCCATTATGCCCCCTAACCAAAGTCCTTTGGACATAGTTAAAAGGGTTTAGACATTGAATGAGCCTTTTAGATGACTTAACATGTCAATTCTTCATATGAGCTAAAATCTAGATTTCCTACTGTAATCCCTACAATTGGAAGTTTGAATTTAATACATAGAATTTAGGGCGACCGGATAAAATATTTGATTAAGCTCAAATTATAAGATAAAGTTAGAAGTATTAATAAAAGTGATCTCATAAGTTTGAATTTAGGAAAATAAGTAATAAAATATTACAATATCAAATTCTAAGCATATTACTAGTTATTTATCAAAATACATAAAATGAGTTTTGATAATTAATAAGTCGCTATCTTTAGAGATAAATTATACACACACTAAAAATCATAGAATAACATAAATAATATTTAATTATACTCTATATGTATTTATGTGTAAGTAAAAATATATGAAATTACCTAAAATGCCCAAAATATACTAAAAGAATGACAAATAATTAAAAAAATTAAGGAAAAATCAGAAAAGTAAAGAATTGTCCAAATCAAAGTCATGGCAAGCTAGGATTAAGAAAAAAAATTCAACCAATCAATTTAAGGTAAATAAAAAGCCAACAAGAAAGGGATAAGGGTCAAATGTCAACCTAAAAATTAAATAAAAATTTTCATGTGACTCTATAAATATCTAAACTTCAACTAAAGCTCATTTAGTCTGTTTACAACCCAAGAAAATTAAAGAGAACACAAAAAGAGAGAGTTAAGGTTTTTTCACAAAATTTAGGAAAAAAATATGTGTAATTAGAGCTTATAGACCAAACCCATGACCCACAACCATTTGGAAGTAAACAACCACCACCAACATACCCTACTACCATCGCTTAGACCAACTGACACCCTTAGGGCTACTGTTGATGACTAGAAGTCCATCGGTTAAGTGAGTCCAATTTTAACCCAAATTTGTTTAATTTATTTAAATTATCAATTTTATCCAAAAAAGTATGAAATTTAGTATTTTGATGTTTTATGTTTGTAAATTTAGGGAAAAAATTTATTTTGATGAAATTATATTTGAAAATATACTATTCTTAAGAAATCCCGCAAACTCGAGTTTTTTCGATTTAGAAATAAATAACCTTAGAAATATAGTTTTAAGCTCAAAATTATTTCATACACTACTTAGAGGATGTAGAACAGTGCTATGATGCCCTTTTTTTGGAAATGAATTTTTTTTTTTTAATTTTAGGTAATTTTTAAACATTTAAAATATATATATATATATATATACTTAGTGATTTTAGGGTTAATCAATATTTAATTGAATAATTACTGATTTAGTATATAATTATGTATTTTAAGATGTTTATATCTGATGTAGTATGATAATCGTAGCATTTAGAGTATTAAATGTAATTATTATGAGTATTATGTAGTCAATATATGTAGATTAATAATATAAGAAATTGGAAATGTAATGAATATAAAATATTAGGTTAAAATGGATAATTTAATAATAATAATAATAATAATATTTAATAAATCTAATAGGAAACTTAAATTTAAGTAATAATATGAAAAATATAAAATTTTCTCACATTGGGAGTAAATGAAGACTAAGGTATACTATACAGGTTAGAAAACAAGTTAGGGACTACAAGTGATATTTAAGATACTCAAGCATATTGTGATTAATTTCACATTATGGTTTAGAACACATTCTAAGGATTTACGAAAACACCTATAATTAAAACTAAATCGAAACCGAATTTGAAAACCGATTTTAAAACTAACCTAGAATGAATCGGTAATAAATAATATACATATATATATGGAAAATTGAGTTAAATCATAATATAAAGTTTATATATAACATAAGGATATAAATACTAAAAGAGTATCTGTATTATAAGAGATGCGGAGACAAGACGACCTACGACAAATTGAGTGAGTGAACTAAGGATTCCAAGTAAGTTGAGTTGAATACTTCATTATATTTTGGAGTACTATTTTAAAATATTCAAAAGCTTAGGATTATATGTGATTATACTTATACATAGTTATATACATGTGCTTGTATGTGTTTAACTTCTTACTGAAATATGTGTTGTGTTTTGGTGATTGATGTAAATTAAATGGTGTGAGATTGCTTTATTACCCTAAACCGTACTTAATCATAACCAATCTAAATACCCTAATTAGACATGTATTGCAACCTTTTAGGGGATTATTAGGATTCTCCAATCAAGTACTGATACTTTCGAAAAAAATAGCACTGGATAGGATAATGATCTTTTCTTTGAAGATAATGGTTCAAAGGATAGTCATAAGAAAAGTAATGTCTTCATTGCATAAACTTAGGTGGTTATGAGATGTTGTATAAACATGAAAACTTTTCAATTCAGATTAGAGTAGGTAAAATTATTCTAATTTCATAGTGGATCGAACCATGTTGTGTTATGTCAATTGCTTGTTGCATTGTATATAATTAATTGTTTGATAACCCTATTTGTATTTGTTATGCATTTATAAGTCTCCAACCTAACTTACTGAGCTGTGGTTACTCATACTGTTATAGATTTTCTCGTAGGTTCTGATTAATTTTAAGCAGTATAATTATCTCAAGGTCAATTTCTTTTTGAAGCTATGGGGTGTAAGGATAAATCAACTAAACGACCGAGTCCTTTAAATGTCTTGTTTGTACTTTTAGGTTTATGAACTGAAATTGTGGTACGTTCGCTAACAGACTATAGAAGTATATTTAATTTCTTAAGATTATAAGATAATATGAATGTAATTATGTATATGTAACTTAAGGTTCTGGCTTTTTATATAAATTTTAGCATAAATTTTAATTGAGCTGTTTATTTCAAAGCGAGAAGTCGTGGACACTGTCATACTCCAAAGCGGTAGAGTTGTAATAGTCTCGCCGTGTAAACCATTCTAAGATAGAAGTTGTCCTTACAATCGCTATCCTAGACCTAATCTACACAACGCGTCCAGGACTAACCCCGCTTTAAAGTAAATAGTTTGTAATTTAAATAAATCATTTACCTAAAAAAGTGAGAAAATATATATATATATACTAGAATTCAATTATTACAATTAACGTTTACAGCACTTCACCATAATCTATTTCCTAGTTAATACATTATTCATAAATGAAAAATTCTAAGATAAGAGCTTAGACCTTAAAAATATATGTCTATTCTTCAAATGTTTTTCTTCATTCCCCAGGATCCAGCAGTTACTAGCTTCAGAGTAGTTATAAGTCGCTTCTTAGCCATTACTTACACGATGTCTATAGGAATATGAGTAACTACAGCTCAGTAAGTTAGGATGAAGAACTTAAAATTATACCACAAACACAAATAAGGTTATCAACCAAATCATTTGGTGCAATGCATGTTCAAGTAAATACCATTGTATGACGTTAACCAGCTCGTCATGAGATTAGAGAAATTGTGCCCGCTCTAATCCAGGTTGAAAAGTTACTGTTAATGCAACAGCTCATGACCAAACCCAAGCTTATGCACTAGAGACATTGTAAGCCCTAAAACTAACCATTCGAGATTTCGATCGATTGAAGGACCCGACGAGCCTAAATTATAAAATAAAGTTAGAAATATTAGTAAAATAATTCCGTAAACTTGAATTTAAGAAAATAAGTAATAAAATAGGAGACTACAAAATTTTCAAATTTTAAGTATAATACTTATTAATCATCAAAAAGGTGAAAAGTGTAATTTAATAACTAATAAATTACTAGAGATAAATTATATATATACGAAAAATCATAGAATGACCTAAATAATAATTACGAATGTTCACATGTATCCCACATGTATTTACGTGTAGATAAAAATACACGAAATTACTTTAATTGGCCAAAAACTTAGTAAGAAAATTATTAAATTAATTAAGAAAAATAAAAAAAAAATCAGAAGGGTGTGGATTAATGCAAATATGGTCGTGGCAGGTCAGAATCTAAAAAAGAAAAATTATCTAATTAGAATTAAGTTATATAAAAGCCAAAAATCAAGAAAATGGGGCAATATCATGTCTAATTAATGCATATTAATTACCACAAAGCCCTATAAATGGAAAGAAAAATTCAGAAACTTATTTGAACAATTAGAAATCAGAGAAAATTAGGGAAAGGCGAAAATTGAGAGAAAAACCAAAGAAAAAAAAAGAAAAGGAAAATTATGCAGTCAGGGCCACAAAGGAGAACCTAGACCCGACGAGCAGTTGAGAGTTGATGGCTACCACCACTACACGATGGTAGCAGGGCCCAGGTGGTCCGATACACCCATGGCTACCAACAATGGCTGGAGCCACCCAAATCGGTGAGTTTGATTTCTAACCCGATATTTTGTAATTTTGTAAAAATAGTAAATATTATTAGAAAATTATGAATTTTGTTATTCTAAAATATTTTTGTATGTAGTTTTTATGAAAAATATTATTTTGATGAAAATATGTCTCGTAATATAAGGTCCTTAAGAAATTATGCAAAATCGAGCATACTTCGGTTTAGAAATAAATGATCTTAGGAGTGTAGTTTTGAACCCAAAATTTTTGTATAGATTACTTAGATAATATAGAATAGTGCTATGAATCCCGTTTTCAAAAATTAATTTTTGAAAATTTTAGATAATTTTTAGGCCCTAAAATGAGGCATAAAATGGATAATTTAGGGTTAATTAAATAATTAAATGGTTAATTACTGATTTAGTGAATAAGTGTGTGTTTTAGAATGTTGAAATCTAATGGAGTAGGATACGTGTAGCATTTAGGTTGTTAGATGTAATTATGAGGTTAATTATGTAGTAAATAAGTAATATGGAAAAATAGTACATTTGAAGTTAATTTTGTAAATTAGGGTAATTAAGTATAAAATCTGATTTAAGATTAATTTAGAAATTTTGAAATGATAATTGATGTTGGGAGATAATAATTAGAGTAATAAAAATATTAGATGTGTATTATGTACATAATAGAGAATTAGTAGAAATATAATAAATAGAAAATATTAAAATAAAAATTTATATTATGATAAGAATAAAAATATACAATAAATCTGATAGGAAACTTGAATTTATGTAATTATATGAAAAATGTAAAAAAAATTTCACATCAGGAGTGAATTTGGTACACTAATACGGATTTAAGTATATTGGGTAAAATAAAATATTGACTAGGGGTAATGATAATATTTAAGAGATCGGGAAGTAATGTGATTAATTTCACATTATGGGTTGAAACGAATTTCTAGAGTTGGAGTATAAAACACTCCTTAGAAATCGAACTAGAATCTAATTTAGAAATCGATGTGGAAACCGAACCCGAACCTAACCCCAAACCTAGAATAATTGTAAAAGACTTAAAACCTAGATAATTAGGCATATTAAACCATAAACAAAATATAACAATAAGCGTGATAGGATAAAATGAATCTATAATAGTTATATGAAAAAATTGAAACCACGTTTGTGTTATAGGGATGATCGGCGATGGCCTGAGCAAGTCGGACCTCGAGTGAATGAGTAAGGAGTCGAGATAAGTTGGGATTAATACGTTGCTATATTTTGGAGGCTTAAGATTATGCTTGATTGTACTTGTTAGATAGTTGGATGTGTGCATGTGCTTGATTATGAGTAATGTTATGATTATGTCTGTTGTCCTAGCTTGTATTGTATGGTTTATATGAAATGATTGATCACCCTAAACTGGACCTAATCAAATATGCGACCTATAATCATATTCGGACCTACATAGCAACCCATTAGGGGAACTTAGGACTCTCCGGCCAAATACTGACCCTTTCGAAAGGGATAACGCAGGATTGCAATTGGGCCCTTCTTCATTCTCAGTCGAACTAAGTGACAGGAGAGGAGGTCGCGGCGAGGGTGAAGTCAATGGTTCGAAGGTAGTCGTAGGAGGAGCAAGGTCTCCATTACACAAGCCTGGGTTTGGTCATGAGCTGTTGCATTAATGGCAACTCCTCAACTCGGATTAGAGTGGGAGCAATTTCTCTAATCTCACGACGGGCCGGACAACATCGTGTGATGATATTTGCTTATACATGTATTGCACTTAATAAGTTGATTAAAAACTGTGTTGTGTTTATGGTATAGTTTTAAGTTCTCCATCTTAATTTACTGAGCTGTAGCTGCTCACATCCCTATAGACGTCGTGCAGGTGCTGGCTAAGAAGCGGCAAACAACTACTCTGAAGCTAGTAATTGCTGGATCCTGGGGAGTGAGGAAAAACATTGAAGAATCAATACATATTTTATTACTTTTCATTTCTAAACAATGTAATAACTAGGAAATATATTACGGAGAATTATTGTAAACTTTAATTGCAATAACTAAATTATAGTGTATATATATATTTCCTTATTTTCTTAGGTAAATGATTAATTTAAATTACAAACTGTTTACTTCAAAGTGGGTTAGTCGTGGACGCCTTGTGTAGATCAAGTTTAAGATAGCCGTTGTAAGGCCAACTTCTATCTTAGGATGGTTTACACAGCGGGGCTGTTACGACTCTACCGCTTTGGGGTGTGACAGATACCACTCCTCCTACGACTAACTTCGAACTATTGACTTCACCCTTGCCGCGACCTCCTCACCTGTCATTTAGTTTGACTAAGGATGAAGAAGGAATCCATTTTACCATCCAGCATTATCCCTTTCGAAGGGGTCGGTATGTGGCCGAAGAATACTAGGTTACCCCTAATGGGTTGCTATACAGGTTCGATTTATGTTTATAGGTCATATTTTTGTTAGATTTAGTTTAGGATGATCGATCACTTCATATAATATAATCCAAAACAACAAACCGAGTCATAGTATCACTCATAATCAAGCACATGCATACAACCAACTATCTAATAAGTACAATCGAGTATAATTTCAAGCCTCCAAAATATAACAACGTATTAATCCCAACTTACCTGGACTCCTCATTCACTCACTCGAGGTCCAACTCACTCAAGCATCGCCGATCATCCCTATAATACAAACGTGGTTTCAGTTTTTCATATAACTATTATAAGTTGGTTTTATCCTATAACACTTATTGTTATGTTTTGTTTAGGCTTTAATATATTCATTTATCTAGGTTCTCAAATCTTTTATAATTATTTTAGGTTTGGGGTTAGGTTCGAGTTTGGGTTCAGTTTCCACATCGATTTCTAAATTAGCTTCTAGTTTGATTTCTAAGTACTCATTTATACCTTAAACCTTAAAAACTCGTTTCAACTCATTATGTGAAATTAATCACGTTACTTTCAGATATCCTAAATACAATAATTACCCTTAGTCAGTATTTTATTCCACCCAATACACTTAAATCCTTATTAGTGTACCGAATTTACTCCTAAAGTGAAAAATTTTTACATTTTTCATATAATTACATAAATTCAAGATTTCTATCAGTTTTATTATATATCTCTATTATTTATATAATATCAATTTTTATTCTAATATCTTTTATTCATTATATTTCCAATAATTATATATTATGTATTATCATTTATTATGTACATAATATATATCTAATATTTCTATCACTCTAATTATCATCTCTCAACATCAATTAATATTTCAAAATGGTTAAATTCATCGCAAATCAGATTTGAACCTAATTACCCTAAATTACCAAATTAACTTAAAATGTACTATTTTCCCCTATTACTTATTTACTACATAATTACTCTAATAATTATATCTAACACCTTAAATACTACAAGTATCATACTTCATCAAATTTCAACAACTTAAAGCATATAATTGTGCATCTAATTAGTAATTACCCATTTAATTACTTAATTAACCCTAAATTACTTATTTTATGCCTCATTTTAAGGCCTAAAAATTATCAAAAAATTTTGAAAATTCATTTTTGAAAAAGGGCTTCATGGAATTGTTCTATATTACCTAAGTAGTCTATAAAAAAATTTTCGGGTTCAAAAATACACTCCTAAGGTCATTTATTTCTAAACCAAAACATTCTCGATTTTGCATAATTTCTTAAGAATCATATATCACGAGACATATTTTCATCACAATAATATTTTTCATAAAAACTACATACTAAAATATTTCATAATAACAAAATTCTTAATTTTTTAAGAATATTTAATATTTTTATAAAGTTACACAAAATCGGGCTAGAAATTGAACTTACCGATTGGGTAACTCCAGCCACCGTCGGTGGCCATGGGTGTGTTGGCCCACCTGGGCACTACCACCATCATGTGGTGGTGGTGGCCGTCTACTCTTAGTTGCTTGTCGAGTTTGGGTTCTCTTTAGAAGCCCTAACTACACAAATTTTTGCTAAATTTTTGTAAAACCTTAATTTCCTCTCAATTTTGCCTCTCTCTAATTTTCTAAGGTTTCAAACTGATCAAATGAGCTTCTGAAAAATTTGGGATATTGATAGAGCTTTAGGGAAATTATTATGTATTAAATTGATTTGACAATTGCCTTATCTCTTCTTCTTTTTAACTTTCTATTTGGTTAAATTTTATTGGTTAATTTCCTTCTTTAATTTTCAGATTGTTATGCCCTACTTCTGGAATTTTCCTCATTTTTCTATATTTTTCTTGATTTTCCATTATTTAATTATTTAGCATTATTTTAGCATATTTCGCGTATTTTAAGTAATTACACGTATTTCTTCCTATATGTAAATTCATATATAGTAAAAATAAATACTCATAAATATTATTTAGGTCATTCTATGATTTTTAGTATATATATAATTTATTTTTAGCGATTCATTAATTATCGAAATGTATTTTTATTCATTTTTGATAAATAACAAGTTATATACTTAAAATTTAAAATTTTATATTCTTTTATTTTATTACTTATTTTCCTAAATTCAAACTTACGGGATCATTTTTACTAATATTTCTAGCTTTACTTTATAATTTAGGTTTGATCGAACCTTCAATCGATCAGAACCCCAAGTAGATGATTATGGGGCTTATAGATACCTTGTGTAAATTATATCTATAATAGGGACTATGAGGTCGGTTACTATCATAGGTTGGTTTGTATAATGGGACTATTACGACTCTACGGTTTTGGGGCATAATAGTTCTCAATTGGTAGCAAAGTATAGTTTTGGTGAACTCACTTTGAAACGTCATAATTTAAAAGAAATAGATATTATGTAAACATAATGAGCATGGATAGTATTAAGTGGGTGATAAAAGATTATATTGAATATAATGTATATTGAATGTTAATCGATCCTAAGTTTAATTACAGGGTCGAAGGGAAGAGTTAATACTTAAGTAAGTATAATTTAATTAGAATAGAGAGGAGTCCCTTATCAACTATAAGGTTAAGATGTAGCGGTTACTTTTAGAGTTGGCTAATTGGAATATATTCAAGATTGATAAATTTCATGATGAGAGGTATTATAATTAGCAAGATCAATGGGCGTAGATGGAGATGAGTTTAAGGCTTCAGTATAATAGGTATACTACCATAATAGCCTTCAAGCAGATGTGGTTAGAGAGAGTGGGATTATATCTTTGATGATTCCGTTGATATATTTTCCAACTAGGTTAGAAGAGGAGAGACTTTATCCAGCTAGTATCACCCATATTCCTACTGGAATTCTATACATTCCTAGACATTATCCACCAAGAATTATATATTAGTTCCCTCGTTTTCTTAAACCTACTGAAGTAGGTATAAAGATACCTCTGGAACTTAATCTTGACCTTAACCTTAAACCTAACTCAAAGCTTGAGATGCAAGAACCACCACAAGAAAACCCACCACTTGTAGGACCCTAAGAGGTAACCCCTTCAAATATAGAGAGTAATCATTAAGAGAATGGGGCTAATGTTGAGGAGGATCCTGAGGAGGAAGAATCTAAAGAAAAGGAAACTAGCAACTTTAGCTAGGAGCTTAGCACAATTGGTACTCGATTTGAGTTTTTACGATAAGGATGGCAATGTTAAGTGTTGGAAATGCGGCATAAATCATTTTCCGAGAAATTGTACTCAACTTAAAGGAAAATGTTTTATATGTAGAAATTAGAACCATATGTTGCGAGCATACCCTAGAATGAAACTTGTGAAATGTAACAAATGTGGTAGAAATGGACATTTCTCTAGATATTATCTACAATTTAGACAAGGAACTAAGAGGATGGAAGGTTTTGATAACACAACTGTACCCACTCATATCTTTGCCATAGAAGATATAGGAAATGAGGAGGATGAAGATTTCACGGATTGGATGGGGAAGTACTAGTATGATGATGCTGAGGAGATTATGGGAGTTAAAAAAGAAAACGATGAAGGACTTGTGACAAGTGCTTACTCAGACCATTTATTTTAATGATAATTTAAGCCTAAGTTAGATTGAAATGTTTACATTTTAAGATTTATGAATGCAAGTTTAGTTAGTAATCATAGTATTAGTACATTTTAGGAAATGTGCTTATAAATGGACAACTTACTTTTACATTATTCGATACTAGTACATTGCATTCCTTTGTAAGTCAGAAATTTATAAATGAATAAGAGACTAGTGTGATTAAGATTAATACAACTTATAGAGTTCGAACTCCTACTGGGAAGAAGGTAATGACTTGAGAAGCGATAGCCGATGGAAAAATCAAGATTCAAGAGAAGAAGTACCTTAAAAGTCTTGTAATATTGCCTTTACATGGGTATGATGTAATACTAGGAATAGATTAGTTGTCTAAGCATTTAGCGATTGTAAAACGTAAAAATAAAACTATTACTCTAAATGATGGAGAAATGGTATTTTAAGGAAAGACTAGTAGAAGCAAATTGAACTTAGCCATGGTGGAAATATGTGATGAATTGTATGAGATAAAGGTAGAAGGGAATGATTAGAGATTTTGTTAGGTATTTGCTATGGAAGTAAAGAAAGAGGCACCTAAAGTAGCGAACATATCGGTAGTATGTGAATTTTCGGATGTATTTTCTAAGGATTTGCCAAGTTTAGCTCCATACCGAAAGTAAGACTTTACTATCAAGCTAGTTCCTAGAACTAAACCTATTTCTAAAGCTCCATCTCAAATGTCACCCATGAAACTTCAAGAGATAAAGAAGCAACTTCATGAGGTATTAGATAAGAGATTTTTCCATTCGAGTGTTTCACCGTGGGGAGTACCGGTATTATTTGTGAAGAAGAAAGATGGTACCATGAGATTGTGCATAGACTATCAGGAAATAAATAAGGAATAGGTATCTGTTACTTCGCATTGATGATTTGTTTGATTGACTATAAGGTGTAACTGTGTTTTCTAGAATTAAATTCAAATCAAGATATCATTACAAGTTAAGCTAAAGGATGTGCATAAAACTAAATTTAAAACACGATATGGTCATTACAAATTTTTGGTGATGCCTTTCGATTTGACAAATGCCTCAATTGTATTCATGGACTTGATGAATCACATATATAAACCATATTTAGATAAATTTGTCATGGTGTTTATTAGTGATATTTTGATATATTCAAAAACCAAGGAAGAACATGTAGAGCATTTATGATCGGCATTATAGAAACTAAGAAAAAGTAAATTGTATGCTAAGTTGAGTAAATCTAATTTTTGGTTAGATAAAATTTCTTTCTTAGGTCATAGTGTATCTGGTGAAGGAATCTTTGTAGATCTTGATAAGGTGAAAGTAGTAATAAATTGGAAGTAACCAACTACTGTTATATATATGAGGAGTTTTATAGGTATAGTTAGATACTATCGACGATTTATAAAGGATTTCTCCAAAATTATCATGCCATTGATTCGATTAACCTAAAAAGATGTAAATTTTGAATGGAGTGAGAAATGCAAGTTGAGCTTTAAGGAGTTGAACAAACAACTAGTTACAGCACTAGTATTAACATTACCTGATCTAGATAAACCTTATAACGTGTATAGTAATGCTTCTCGAAATGGATTAGGTTATGTACTGATGCATGATGGAAAAGTTGTTGCATATGCATTAGGACAATTAAGGCCACATGAAAGAAATTATCCAACTCATGATTTGAAATTGGCAACTATAGTGTTTACTTTAAAGATTTGGAGACATTATTTATATGGACAATGGTGTGAAATATATATTGATTATAAGAGTTTAAAGTATTTCTTTACTCAAAAGCTACTCAAAAGGAGTTAAACCTAAGACGGAGGCGATTGCTAGAGTTAACTAAGGATTATGATTTGAATATAAATTATCACTCTGGAAAAGCTAATTTGGTGGCAAATGCTCTAAGTCGAAAGAATTAAGAACAGGTTGCATTACTGTTAACTTCCCAACATGAATTGGTACATAAATTTGAAAAGTTGAAAATTAAGTTTGACTGCTGTAAACCTAATAGTCAAATAATGAATTTGGAACTGCAACCTACTTTATTGGAGAGAATTAAATAGAAGCAAGAAGAAGATGAAGATCTGATTGAAATGAAGGAGAAATTGAGCAAAGGAAATGATTCTGACTTCAAAGTGAATGGAAGAGGCATATTAAAGTTTAGAGGAAAAATATGTATACAGCAAGATCTCGACATAAGGAAGGAAATTTTGGATAAAGCACACATTATAGGTTATACTGTGCACTTAGGAGGAAATAAAATGTATCAAGATTTAAAACTTATGTTTCAGTAGAATGGAATAAAAACAGATATGGTACAATACGTGTTATAATGCATTACGTGCCAATAAGTTAAAGTAGAACATCAGAGATCGGGTGGACCATCACAACCTTTAAAGGTACTGAGATGGATGTGGGATCATATCACGATGGATTTTATGGTAGTATTACCAAGGACTTAAGTTAGTAATAATTCAATCTAGATAATTATAGATAGATTAACAAAGCATATACACTTCTTACCTTATTGGACAAGGGATTCAATGGAAAAGCTGGCTAAGCTATATATTTGAGAGATTATAAGATTACATGAGGTGCCTAAATGTATTATTTTTAATTGAGATAGTTGGTTTGTATCTAAATTCTAGGAGAGTTTATATAGAGCTTTGGGTACAAAGTTGCAATTTGGTGTAGCTTATCACCTGCAAACAAATAGACAATCTAAGCAAACAATTCAAACCCTAGAAAATATATTACAAGCTTATGTACTGGATTTTAGAGATAATTAGAATAGATATTTACCATTAATAAAGTTTACTTACAATAATAGTTACCATACAATTATGCAGATAACAGCTTATGAAGCATTATATAGGAGAAAGTGTAGATCGCTACTGTATTGGGATCATGAGCAGTATATAATGGTTAGACCTAACATGATCAACCAAACGAGTGACAAAATTAAGACTGTATGGAAATAAATGAAAAAAGCCTAAGACCGTTATAAGAGTTAGATAGATTTAAAGAGAAAGCCATTAGAATTTGAAGTCGGAGATTTGTTTATGTCAAGATAAGCCCCTTTAAAGGACTTAGACGGTTTAGCTCTAAAGGAAAGTTGAGCTTACTATATATTGGTCCATTTGAAGTATGGGAAAAGGTTGGTAATGTATCCTATAGAATAGCATGACCTCCAAGTTTATGAGGTTATCATGATGTGTTCCATGTTTCCATACTAAAAAAGCTTGTTAAGAATCTGAATGCAATTGTAAAAATAAATTCAGCGAAGTTAAAGAGGAATTTTCAAGTGGTGAAAGAGCCCATAAAAATACTAGATAATCGGGTTCAAAAGTTAAGAAATCGAGATATGGAATATTTGAAAGTTCAATGGAATGAAGGTCTAGGCTTGAAGATTTCTTAAGAGCCGAAAGCAACAGTAATGAAGCAATACCTATGGCTTTTCTAACTTCTAAGCCAGTAAAAGTATGTGATTATCATTTTTTGTTATTTAAGTGCAATTTGGATATACATAATTTTTTAGAACAAAACTTTTTCGAAGGAGAGTGGAAATATAAACCCTATAATTGGAAGTTTGGATTTAATACGTAGAATTTAAGACAATTGAATAAAGTGTTTGATCGAGCCCAAATTATAAGACAAAGCTAGAAGTATTAGTAAAAGTGATCCCGTAAGTTTGAATTTAAGAAAATAAGTAATAAAATAATAGAATATTATAATATCAAATTATAAGTATATTACCAATTATTTATCGAAATCCTTAAAATCAGTTTCGATAATTAATGAGTAGTTAGAAATAAATTATATGCACACTAAAAATCGTAGGATTACATAAATAATATTTAGGAGCATTTACTTATACTTCATATGAATTTACATGTAAATAAAAATATGTAAAATTACTTAAAATGCCCAAAATATACTAAAGTAAAGCTAAATAATTAAAGAAAATTACAAAAAAAAAAATCAAGGAAAAATCAGAAAAAATAAAAAAAGGTGAAGAATTGTCCAGATCAAGGTCGTAGCATGCTGGGATTAAGAAGAAAAAATTCAACCAATCAATTTGAGGAAAATAGAAAGCCAAAAAGGAAGGGATAAGGGTTAAATGTTAACCTAAAAATTAAAGAAAAATTTTCATGTAGCTCTATAAATATCTATACTTCAATTGAAGCTCATTTGGTTTATTTTGAGTTTAAGAAAGTTAGAGAGAAGATAAAAGGAGAAAGTTAGGGTTTTTTTTACAAAATTTAGAAAAAATATGTGTAAACCAAACCTACAACCTACGAAAACCTAGAAGTAAACCAGCGCCACCACCAACATACTCTACCACCACTGCCTAGGTCAATCGACACCCTTAGGACTACTGTTGGTGACCAGAAGTCCATTAGTAAGGTGAGTCCGATTTCAATCCGAATTTGTTTAATTTATTTAAATTATTAATTTTATCTAGAAAAATATGAAATTTAGTATTTTGATGTTTTTATGTATGTAGAATTAGGAAAAAAATTTATTTTCATGAAATTATGTTTGCAAATATACTATCTTTAAGAATCCCGTAAACTCAAGTTTTGTTTGATTTAGAAATAAATGATCTTAAGAGTATAGTTTTAAGCTCAAAATTTTTCTGTACACTACTTAGAGGATGTAAAACAATACTATGAAGCCCTTTTTCAACAAAAATGAATTTTCAAAAATTTTAAGTAATTTTTAGACCTTTAAAATATATATAATTAGTGATTTTGGGGTTAATTAATGTTTAGTTAAATAATTATTGATTTAATGTATAATTAGGTGTTTTAAAATGTTCATATCTGATGTGGTACGATAATTGTAGCATTTGGAGTATTAGATATAATTATTATGAGTATTATGTAGTAAATATATGTAGATTAATAATATAAGAAATTGGAAATGTAATAAATATAAAATATTAGGTTAAAATGGATACTTTAATAATAATAGTAATATATAATAAATCTGGCAAGAAACTTAAATTTAAGTAATTATATGGAAAATATAAAATTTTCTCATATCGAAAATAAATTCAGTACATAAATGAGGACTAAGTTGTACCGTATAGATTAGAATATGGATTAGGAACTAAAAGTGATATTTACGATACTCGAGTGTAATGTGATTAATTTCACATTATGATTCGAAATGCATTTTAAAGATTTACGTAAAACACTCTTAGTTGAAACTGAATTAGAACTTAAATTGAAACCGGATTCGGAAACCATTCTAAAACTAACCTAAAATGAATCGATAATAAATAATATATACACATATATATGGAAAATTGAGTTAAATCATAACCTAAAGTTTATATATAACATAATGATATAAATACTAAAAGAGTATTTATATTATAAGAGACTCAAAGATAAGACGACCCGCGATAAGTTGAGTGAGTGAACTAAGGATTCCGAGTAAGTTGAGTTCAATACTTCATTGTATTTTAGAATACTATTTTAAAGTACTCGGAGGTTTAGGATTGTATGTAATTATGCTTGTAGGTAGCTAAATGCATGTGCTTATATGTATTTAACTTCATGTTGAAATCTATATTGTGTTTTGGTGATTGATGTGAATTGAATGGTGTAAGATTGTTTAATCACCCTAAACCGTACTTAATTATAATCGACCTAAATACCTTAATTGGATACGCATTGTAACTCTTTAAGGGACTATTAGAATTCTCTAACCAAATACTGATACCTTCGAAAAAGATAGCATTAGATAGCATAATGGTCTTTTTTTAATTCTTAGCCAAAATAAGTGACAAGAGAGGATATCATAGTAAAGATGAGGGCAATAGTTTGAAAGATAGTCATGGGGGGAGCAATGTCTCTATTGCATAAACCTGAGTTTAGTTGGGAGCTGTTGCATAAACATGAAAACTCCTTAACTCAGATTAGAGCAAGTAAAATTACTCTAATTTGACAACGGACTGAACCACTTTGTGTGATGGTATTTGCTTATTATATTGTATATAATTAATTATTTAATAACTCTATTTGTATTTGTTATGCATTCATAAATCTCCAACCTAACTTACTAAGCTATGGTTACTTATACCCTTATAGATATTTTTGTAAGTTCTAACTGATATGTCATGGTATAATTATCCTGAGGTCGGTTTCTTTTTGAAGTAATGGGAGAATAAGGATCAACCGGCTGAATGATCAAGTCCTTTAAATGTCTTGTTAGTACTTTTAAGTTAACTAATGTAGTATATTTAATTTCTTAGGATTATAAGACAGTATGAATGTAATTATGTTCATATAACTTGAGGTTCTGGCTTTTTATGTAAATTTTTGCATAAATTTTAATTGAGCTGTTTATTTTAAAATGAGGAGTTGTAAGCGCCTTGTATAAGTTATATCTATAATAAGGACTATGAGATCAATTATCATCATAAGTTAGTTTACATGGCAAGACTGTTACGATTCTATGGCTTTTGGGCATAACACTTACTCTTCTAATTCCATAAATTCCTCATGTTCCACCATTGAAAGGAAAGAAAGAAGAGATAGAAGATATTATTGATGATTAAATCATGAGAGATGGCAAATACTTTCTTGTCAAGTGAGTAGATTATTCACTTTCAAATGCTATATGGATAATTGAGAGAATTAATTTAGATCTTTTTGAATGGTATATTAATTTCAATTCACTAGAGGTGAATATTTCCAAGCCGAAGAGAAATGATGAGGACCATCAATACAAGCATAAGAGTTCACGACAACGATATCATCTTACTTGATATAAAGATTTTTATATTTGAAATTTTATTATTTTTATTATTTTAGGATAGATATATTTTAACACCTTTTAGCAAGTAGATATATTTTAGAAGATCTTTTAGTGTTTTTTATTTTGGAAGATTTATTAATAGCTATTGGATTAAGTTCATATCATACAACCCATATTTATCTTATTTTTATATAAATAATACTCTTTCTAGGGTTTTGAACAATTGAATAATTGATTATTAAATAAAATAAATTTTTAAAAAAGCTTAGAGATTCTTTTTTCCTTTTACTAATAGTATAAAGCTATCAAAACTTCATCGGTGGTATGAAGCTATCTAAACACATTATTTTAATTTATTTATGTATATCTTATTCACTTCAACATGACGAATTAGCAAGTTGTCATCATTGAAAAGTAAGTATTAAAAAAATCTCGAGATCAAGAATTATTGAAGCCATCGAATAGGAGTACCTTAATCAGAGAGCACAAGTTCAACAAGGCTACCAACGTCAATTCTTGGAACTTATAAAATAATATAATATTGTTGGAAGGTTAAATCGCCTGGGTTCTTATAACACGAGAGCTGCATCCGATGTTTAATTGCCGGAGTCGCTTACGAAATCTATTGAAGCTTCAACTTTGTTTATGTACTGGTGATAGATGTCTTGCCGTGAATAAAGCACGAAGCCGACAATTGAACTCGCACGGAGTTGATTTTCTTTATTCATTGGCCAATAAATTATTTAATTACAAGACTTGTAACTATAATCTGCGAGGACGATAATAAGGATAAAATCAATAACAAAAGGACTTAGAATTATTCATATCAAGTTTTTCTTTTTTTCCTTAAAATATTTGGTATTCTCTATTGTAATTCTTATTTAATTTAATTTTTCAATTTAGTTTTCGTATCTGTACATTATTTCTTTCTCAAAAATTAAACTATTTACGTTATCATGTATCAAAACTTTTATTTTTATCACAAAAAACCTTCAAATTCTTTAAGAGAAAATCCAATTATACCACTCTAAGTTCCTACATTTACTCGTAACTATAGATAACCAAAACCAAAAACATATGTAGGTGCTATATTAAGTGAAGCCCAACAACAAGAATACTAGAATGTTTTTTGGTATTATCATCAAACAGCATTATTTTCCATTAAAATTTACATATTAATCCTTATGATTACTTCTTGTTACAAGTTATTAATAGATTGTACTGAGAGTTTCTTAGGGATGAAATGTTGCCATTCAAATGAGAAAAGTGCTACTTCCATAGAAGTATGAATAGAGATAAGATAGTGTTTTACATATCCTTGATTTTGTACATTACTATTCCTAGTTTACATTTACTTTTAGGAAACATTTTATGGTATGGTGTGTCTTACTTTTACATTTCAAATAAATTAAATAACTCAGTAGATAGAAAAAAAAAAAAAACTAATCTTGACAGGTCCCATAAATGTGATGAATATTTTATTTAGTAATCCCTTAATAAATATAAAATATTTCGTTGTTACTTTGCACTTTTTACAAGGCGTTTATGACAAATAAAATGCTTTCATTGGCATGCACTACAATTATAAGTAAAATTGGATTTCAGTAAGTACAACATGGCATCAGAATAAAAATCCTAATCCCCTAGTCTTCAATCCTATGTCCCTCACTGCAACTCTAGATCGGTTTGTAGAGTACCCATGATTAGCTCTTCTTAAATTTTGTTTGACTACCTCTTAAATATTGAAAATGATCCTCACGATATCTAAAGTTGTCAAAAATATATGGTGATGCGGTATATAAACAAAGGCTCAAATATATTCTCAAATTTGCAGCAGAGCGTCTTGTTCTACGTTCTCCTTATTGAGCTCATGCAAGATATAGTTTTTGGAAAGTGATGCAAAGAAATGGTAAATAGCATGGTATATGAAATTGTCCTTGAATCACCCATTCACAAGTCCATTGAAAGTGAAACTTGGCATGGCCCTTGAAGAGACGGGCTTAGGCCGGTTTAGCCTAATTGATTATTCAAGGGCCGGTTTTCTTTTTTATTTTTATTTTATAATTATTTTTTATATTTTTTCCTTTGTTTCTATGAATAATTTTCTGTCTTTTCTCATATTTCTATTTTTTTCCTAGATTACTATAACACTTTATGCATACATCATGTTTGATGCATAAATGATTTATCATTATCTTTGGTTCAAATTTTATTATATTTCAAAATAATTTATTTAAACTACATAAGCTTGATGTTAGTTTAACATTAATGTATTGAGTAATGTTAAGCAAAATAAGAAAAGTTGCAAATAATGGAAAAATATTATTTGAATATTGGAAATGAGAATATGTATTATATGGAAAAAAGGTGATGATAATTGATGGGAAAAGCATATATATAATAATGTAAAATAGAGAATATGTTGGGACAGGGAAAAGTAAAAGGAAATATTGGGAAAGAATATCTTGAGAAAGAGAGAATTTGTTTTGTTTTTTTTTTTTTTTTCTTTTTGATATTGCTAAGTCGGAACCAGCCTGAATTAATAAGCCAACAACCTGCTAGTTGGGAGGGTTTGGTTAGCCAGTTCCTAAGCAGCTTTAAGCTTGCCATAACTTGAGTTAAGCTGATTCGATGACTCTTCCAGCCAGTTCATAGTTTGAAACCGGCTCCTAAATGGGGTTACTTGGCATATTCTTATTTTTTGTTTTGTTTATAGTTAAATTATTTATTATCATGAGTATTAGGGATTTAGTTTCTTATAACTTTATGCATATGATATTATCTTTATTAAATAGAGTATGTGAGAAAGCAGTCAGGTCTTAAAGAGAAAGTGTTACCTAATTAGGTTATCTCCTTGAAAAAAGAATTAACAACTCTGGACACAAACGATCTATGGGAAACTACAACTACTCCATTAGAGAAAATAAGTGCTCTATGAAACTTTATACTATTATTGTTTGTACTGTATTCTTGTTTTACCCATAATCTTCCTAATCATACTGTTTAAGGTTCTTAATATTAATTATGTGCTATATTTTGTTTCTTATTATTTATCTTGTCTTTTATGATCTATAACCTAAAATTTAGCTGCAGTCCCAAAAATTGATATGAGAGGAGATGGATAAACTATAGATTCAAAGCACTTGATCAAGAAAAACTAGATAAATAGCTAGCAATTACAACATTTAGAAATTGGATAGTTGCATAAATTTTAGGTCATAACAACTATAGATAAGAGGGATCATTTCGTAGTTAGAGTTGCTTTGAACTGGCAACCAAACTCTATGAGAGAAGAGGTATCGTAAAACTTTAAAAAGCACTAATGGTGACCTATCAAATTGTGGAAGAAATCAAAAGAGTTATCTTTGATTAAATCTCATAGGACCTGCTAGTAATAAGGTAATGATTGTATTCATTCTAAATAAGTTAGGTAGCCATCCATAAGGAAACATATTTCATATTTCATGTCTCTTATTAACAATTTGAAACTTATAATTGCTAAGGTTGAGACTAAAAACTAAGTAATAATCATGTTTTGCTCCTTATTGTCATCATTCCATAGGTTCAAGGAGCTCATGATTTATATTAGGGATAATTTTTCAATAAACAAGGGTAGAGCAACCAAGGTGAGCAAGGACCAAATAGATTGTGAGATAGATCCATGCATAGAGAGGTTACATCCATCTCTTAGCTAAGTTATGGATCATTAAATAACTGGAGATTAACTAATTGGTTATAGTGGCTATTATAGAGGGAAATCTATAGGTTAGTGCAATTTGATATCACTATAAGCAAAAGGGACTGTGTGAATATTGAGTGCCAAAAAGGTTGAGTTGGGGTAAGACATAAGAAGATAGAGATAATGCCATTACCAATGTGGTAATTGTTGAGTTAACAAAGTAGACCCATGTATTAAGTTTTATATTTTGGGAATACTTTTGACATGTGTTACAAGGGAAATACGTCATAAAATTTATATGTATGCAAAGTGGTTCTATACCAATAAGAAAGGTACGACAATTTTGCTTTCATTTTTCAATAATAACAAATTTTTCTCTTATTGTCAATCAAACTTGCCAGGCTTTGTAGCACTCTTGATAAGTGAATTGTTTGTGAGGACATGGTTCACAAGACTAGCAATAAAAACCACAAGGATTATTTTATATCCTAATCTCATAAACGAAAATTTTGTTCACATAAATTGAACAAATCTTGCTATAATGTTTGCTACAAGCACTCTACATAAAAGCTTTGTGGCTATTTATGGAAAGAAAATCGAGAAGTCTAAAATTATAAAATCTTGTAACTCGTCTTTTCAATGCTTAAAGCACTTTCTTAATAAACAATTTCGTTATTTAAAGATTCCACCTCACAAGGTATTTTTGGGATTCCTCGCGTGATCTCTCTCTGCACGACATGAGAATAACCATCTCTTCATGGGATTCTATTGCAATTGCTTGGTGTCATGCGCAAACTTAACATCATTCTCTTGTCCATATTTGTGACTGTCTGTCATTTTCTTAATTAGTTTCTTCTTATTTCTTCTTTTGTTTCGTTTTGGTTATTTTTGTCTTATCTTTGGAGTATTGTACGTCTAGAAATAAAAGTTAGTTTCCTTTGGTCTTTAATTTCAGTTTTCCTGTCCTCGCTACTTCCGTAGTTATTACGTTACCTTTCTCTTATCCTGTTATTCATTTATGAGATGGTTGTTTTCTTTTTGAATGGGTATCCATGATGTCTTCCTCAACAATGGATCAGCTCTCGTTTTAAATGTCTGGTGAAGAGCCTGAGGATGTCATCATCCTTCATTCTAAAAGAACTAACGAGGAATATGTTCTTGTAGGGAGGGTCATTTCTCAGAAAACGCTAAACCGAAACGTAGTTTGCAATATTATTGTCAAAGCTTGGTCTGGGTTTGGAAAGGCTGAAGTTTCACGTTAAATAATGGGATGTTTCTGTGCAAATTGGGCTCGTCCATTATGATGAAGAAGATTGTTGGGTCTGAGTCGTGGTTTGTCATGGGAAATCCTCTTTTCCTGGAAAGATGGGAGAGATGTAAGGGATTGGAGGAATTGTCATTGCGAACCATCCAGTTTTGGGTCCATTTGTCGGGTCTCCCCTTCAAGATGATGACTAATGAAAATACGAGAAGAATTGCCTCTTCCCTTGGGCAGCCATTTCTGTGGAAGATTGTACTTCACTAGTGCGAGATTATGTGAGGGCCAGAGTTGAGTTGGATGTATCAAATCCCCCGGTGGCTGTGAAGAGGGTTAAGGATGCGGATGGTAATAGCTATTGCGTTTCATTCACCTACGAGCGACTTTCCGATTTCTGCTATACCTATGGGCGCTTGGGCCATCCAAAAGATGGTTGTGTGAATGAAAGCCACCCAGATGAGACAGAAAGACGATTCAAACCCCGGCTAAGAGTGCCTACTGCACCTAAGGGGAGCCTCCGATTCGCTTCGGAGAGGGGGGAGGAAGGACGACAGAAACCGTCCTCTGTAACTGCTGGAAATGTGGATAAAGCAGTTATTCCCACTAATAACAAACTCGTAAGTAAGACTTACGTAGAAGGAATTAGAGCCGATGTTGGAAAAGGAAAGAATAAAATTACTATATCACATGAACGGACAAGTTTCCAGGTGGATAAGTATATCTCATGCGACCACCCTATTAAGTTAAACGCCTCTGTGTATTTAAACCCTTCTCTTGGCCCATTTCATTCAAGCCTGTCACGTCCCTGGCCTTTTCCCTTTACTCGAAAACCCCATCAATCTCTACTCCTGCAGTCTTACTCTATTAGCTCCAAACACGCAAAACCCTAGACATATTGCCCCACATGTTGATGACCATCACGAGTCTCCAGAATATGAATCCCTTTCTTTTTCTCTCGAATGGTAAAACCTCCTATCCCAAATCATGCAACAACAACCGAACCCTTATGTCGTGGCGCATCATGGGTCACCACCATCACAACTTTCGTCCCAACCTGATCCCAAGAATTTATGTGAACCTGCTAACCCTGCAAAGCATGATAACATTGCGCATTTGCCTCTAGCTGAAGCCCTAAGCCTTTTACAATTGAAGAGAAGGAGGGAGTCTGGAGGAGATTTGGGTATGGAGTCATGTTATTTAAAGAAGAGTAAGGACCTCAAGATGATTGTTAAGGACAAAGGGTTGAAAGTTCAAGAAGATGCAAAAGCACAAGGTTACTGTACAGTGTAGTAAAAAGAGTATGGCAAAGCGAAATCTTCTTACTGAGCTTATTGAGGTTCATATGGAGGAAGCAACATTTGACTACATTGGCTTTGGTGGCTGGCCAAATACAGTCACCCAATCGCAATAATCTTCTTCAGTTGGAATTGTAGGAACCGAGTCAATCCTCGACAGTTAAGGCCTTTGCTAGGGTATGCAAAAAGTATAGACCCTGAATAGTTTTCCTTATGGAAACAAAGAATAGAAGTCAGTTTGTTGAGCAGATTCGTAGAAGACTGAGATTCAATTCCTTCTTTTATGTCGAACCGTAGGGTATTAGAGGGGCTTGGTGGATACGGTAGTAAGGTAGGTGATTGAGAATATATTGGATACTGTCGTCAAATTAGATGAAGTAGAAAATTCATTCCGATCTTATTAGGTGCGTGTGTTACGGGCGGATTCTGTCACTCGACCCCGTGCGGCACTTAGCGCTTCTGACCTCACTAAAGAAGGCTAAGTCAGCTTGTAATACACTCACAAAGTTTAGAAAGAGAAACTCTGAAAGTATATTGTATTCACTTCAATAACTTATTGCTACAACTAAGGGGATCTCCTCTATATACAAGAGGCCTCTCAAGATGGAGGGCTAAGATCAATTTGATCTAATGGTTACAAATGAATCTCTACTTACCTTTACATTAAATGCATCTATCTACCTTACCTACCATCTATTCTAGAACCTTCTAGATTTTCTAGAATATTCTGAATTATTTCTTGTTGGGCTTGAATGAACCTCATGATTTTGGGCCCCTCTAAATCAGCCCGTGACATTCTCCCCCACTCAATCTAGCAACGTCCTCGTCATATCTTCTTCGTAAAACTTCTGATTTTGTTTGGAAAACTACCATAGAGCTTTAGTAGATTCCCGACTAGTCTCACTTTCCGGCTTTCCTTTCCAAATAACCATATACTTATGCCTAGGGAAGTGGCTTCGTCTTCTCACATATCTGTCCATAATAATTTTTCCAACTTCTTTTTCGTATGATTCCTGAATTCTAACTGGAGCCCTCTATGATATTGTTCTATTAAGGTCATCCTCATCCTTATGATATGGCTTAAGCATTGTAACATGAAATACTGGTTGGAATTTTAATTTCGGAGGTAACCCCAACTTATAAGATACTCGTCCCATTCATTTTATGATGAGAAACGGCCTTTGGTCCACTGGATCAAGTGTAACTTCACAAGTACTTGATCCCCTATTAGATACTCCATTGGCCAACACTTCTTACTTGCAACTTCATTTATTCTCTACATAGCCTTGTTTAAGTAATTTAGAGCTAAGTCTTGGCCTTCTTGCCACTCTTTTGCAATTTTATATGCTAGAAAACTAAACCCCATATATCTTGTGGTTGCTGCATTTAGTGGCTGTCTCCTTAAGACAACCTCAAATGGACTATGTCCTGTTGATTCATTCTTCTGTAGATTGAAAGAGAGCTGTATGACATCCAATAATTTAGACCAGTCCCACTGACTTGTACTTACAAGGTGCGTCCAAACTTGAAGGAAAGGCACTACAACTGTCTTTTCCTTCTCATCTATTCGGTATCGCCTCTTTGTATCATTCAACGTTTGGTTCTCAAAGGCTATTGGATGGTTTTCCTGCATCAACACCTCACCAATGGCATAATCACTATCATCCATGCATACTTCAGATACTTCACCAAAATTAGAGAGCGTAAGAACTTGTTCTTTAATAACTGCTTTCTTCAGGATATCAAATGCCTTCTGTTGATCTTCCCTTCATACCCATGGGACATCTTTCTTAAGTAAATCCGTTAAGGAGGTAGCCATTCGAGAGTATCTACATATGAAACTTCTGTAATAACTTACTAAGCCAAGAAATGACTTCAATTCGGTGGGCTTAATAGGTTCTTTCCATTCTCGAATGGCCTATATCTTCTCTTCCTCTATTTTAATCTTCCCCTTTCCTACTACATGCCCTAAAAGGGCCACTTGTTCCTTTGTAAAGCCACATTTTTCCAGCTTTACATATGACTCATTTTCCCTTAAGGCTAAGCAATTTGTATGAAGATGCTCTAGGTGCTCTTCCATAGGCTTGCTATAATTTATGATGTTATGCAAATAAACCATGACAAAATGATCCAAGAATGGTGCTAATACCCTTGTGACACAAGTGTTTTTGGACTCATCTCCATCTGTTATCCGTACTTGATGATATCTCAGTCGTAGCTCCAAATTTGAAAAGTATCTTGCCTCTCCCCATCGATCAAATAAGTCTGATACCAAAAGAATAGGGTATTTATTCTTTTTAGTGACCTTATTCAAGGCCCTATAGTCAATACACACCTGGAGGGGCCTATCATGTTCCTTCTGGAAGAGAACTGAAACTCCAAAAGGTGCCTTTGACGGTTGGATGAATCCAGCTTCCAACAACTCCTTCAATTGTCGCCTCAATTCTTCTAATTCTTTTGGGGGTATGCGATAAGGAATTGTAGCAGGGGCCTTTGTACTTGGTTTTAGCTCAATCGCATGATCCATTTCCCTTCTTAATGATAGCTTTTTTGGCAACTCTTTAGGCATGATGTCTTTGAATTCTTCTAGCAACTCCCCCACTCAATGTGGAATTACCTCTTGATCCCCCATCTCTTCTTCCCCTTCAATGTAGCTATGTACGTAACTTCATTCTTCTTTAAGCCCTTTGCTAGTTGCATAGCGGAAAGGAATTTTATGGCTTGACCAACTTTCCTTGTAACAGGCACCACACACTGAAAGTTGGTCTCGAGTATACATATACAGTTTGCACGATGAACAATAAGTGCATCGATACGATCTAAGAATTCCATCCCAATCACAAATTCGAAGTTATTCGTAGGTACTACTTCGATGGTTTCTTTCCCTTTCCACCCTCCCATATGGAGCCTTATCTCTCTGGCAACTCCAGTAGTAAGGACTTCCTTTGAGTTTACCGTCTTGAGCCACGTCTTGGTTTTCTCCACCTCCATTCTAACTTTACTTGCTGCTACATCAGAGATGAACATATGAGATGCCCCTGTATCAATAAGGGCATTTAACTTCTTGCCAGCAACTATCACCTCAGTGTACATTAACTCCTTTCGCTTCTCCTGCATCTTCATAGCATTAAGTAGTCGTACCAAACCCAGTTTGGCCTCCTCCTCTTCACTGGAGCTTTCATCTGCCATAATTGCTGCCAACCGATCTTTCTTTGGGCATTCCTTAGCATAATGGGGCCCATTGCAAAAATAGCACTTCAATTCTCGAGGCTTCCATCGTTCCCCATCTTTTCCTTCACGAGTCCTACCCCGATCATTATTTCTCTCTTCCACCTTAGGCTTCCCTCTTAAGGAACTCCCATTCCTTTCCTTCTCAACTCCTCCCTTCCACCTTCCTATTGGGATCTTATGTTCTGTCTTCTTAAACTTCGTTAGGCCTTCAGCAACTGTTATGGCCTTAGAGATGTCTTCTATTCCCCTTCAATCTAGCTCTAACTTTGCCCAAGGTTCCAGACCATCTAAAAACATCACTAGAACGTCATCCTGGTTAAGGTCTGGGATCTCCAGCATTAATTCTGAGAATTCCTTTACATATTGCTTGACGTTACCCTTATGAGTTAGGTGACGCAACTTCACCTTTACTTCTTTAGTAGCATTTTGGGGAGAGAACTGCCCCTTGATCTCATGTATAAAGCTAGCTCAAGTATTGATTACATTTACCCTCCTACACCATCATACCACAGTAGAATTTTTCAAATACATAGCAGCAGTACGTACCTTTTTCAGGTCATCTAAGATTCTTAAAGCATTGAAATATTATTCTATTCCCTAAAGGAAGTTGTCTACCTCCCAAGCGGATCGTATCCCATTGAAAGGTTTGGGCTTAGGGACATCGATCCTATGAGCAGACTAGATGGTTACTCCATTTACCACTACCGCCCGACACGCTGCTAGTTGGTTCTTAAGTTCTTCAATCTCCTGGCGCATGGCCGCCATTATAGCATCCATCTTGGCTTCGTAACCTTCCTCCTTAGTTTCCAAAGCAATGACTCGAGCTTGGAGTACTTCATTCTTTCCCTCAATCGTCCCATCACGTTGCTTCAGCTTATTAATGGCTTGATTCAATGCTCCTTACAACTTGCCTTGAAGTTCTTCCTCCATCTCTTCAAGGCTGCTTTGTGATTCATCGAATTGTTCCTTCGCTTCAGCAATGCTCAACTCCGCTCTATCCATCCTATTAAGGAGGGAGTTCAGTAAATCCCGGGACCTAGTCCTTTGCCTGGTAACACGACGATCATCATGGTCAACCAACTCATCGACCATTGAAGTGTTGTTGTCTCCTCCAATGACATTTTCTCCACAAGCAATTCCTTTTTCAGGCTCTGATACCACTACTTACGGGCGGATTCCGTCGCTCGATCCCGTGCGGCACTTAACGCTCTTGACCTCACTAAGGAAGGCTAAGTTAGCCTGTAATACACTCATAAAGTTTAGAGAGAGAAAGTAGAGAGAGAAACTCTGAAAGTATAGTGTATTCACTTCAATAACTTGTTGTTACAACTAAAGGGATCTCCCCTATATATACAAGAGGCCTCTCAAGATGGAGAGCTAAAATCAATTCGATCTAACGGTTACAAATGAATCCCTACCTACTTTTACATTAAATGCATCTATCTACCTTACCAACCATCTATTCTAGAACCTTCTAGATCTTCTAGAATATTCTGGATTATTTCTTGTTGGGCTTGAATGAACCTCATGATTTTGGGCCCCTCTAAATCGGCCTGTGACACGAGCTCCTCTGAAGATCAAGGGACAAAAGGAGTGAAATTGAGTAAACCTTGCCCTATACTAACCCATCTTCTTTTTGCAGATGACTCGTTCTTTTTTATGTAGGCAAGTGAAGCAAATCTTGAAGCACTTAAGGATATTCTATCACTTTACTGTAGTGCCTTGGGACAAGCTATAGATTTCTACAAATTAGCTATCATGTTCACCTCAAATAACTCCTGGGAGGTACGGAACAGCCTATGTAATTTGCTTAGAATCCCTTCTCGCAATACTAATGGACCACATCTAGGGTTACCTTCGGCCTAGGGAAGATCCTAAGCAACAGCCCTTAGCCTCAGTGAAGGAAAGGAGATTTTAACTAAATCCATTGCATATACCATTCCTATTTACTCGATGGTGGTGTTTAAATTTCCTAGGGTATGGTGTAGAAAAGTGGAGTCAATGATTAGTAATTTTGGTGGGATGATAGTTAAGAGGGTCATAAAATTCACTAGAAATGTTGGAACTCTTTAACTATGTCTAAAAATAGTGGAGGCTTAGGGTTTAAGGATTCGGAGACTTTTAATGACTCCATGTTGGGTGAATTAGCCTAGAGACCAATCGACAATCCTATTCAGTTGTGGGTGAAGGTGTTGAAAGCAGTTTATTTCCTTAATGACAGGTTTCTTGATGTGAAAGTGGATGGGAAAGCTTCCTGAATATTTAATAAGCTTTGAATTCATAATGTTTTATAGTAAGTAGTTCCCTCTTTTTAAGGCGGTTTTTCTATGGTTCGTAGGGTAAACGAAGACAAATTGATAAAAATATAGGAATGAAATACATAGGAGGGTTTCAAAGTGAAGTTGGACCGAATGAGACCAATGACGACCGGTCCAACAAAGCTCAAATTGGACGAATTTTGCAATGACAACTTGAGTTGAATCTGGCTACAATCCAAACCGTTTCTCGAACATGCAAAAATTGCTAATTTCTTCGAAATATAGTCATTTTATTGTGAAGAAGTGGTAAACTTGGTCGGTTAAACCATATCCAAATCGAATCATATACTTCTCAGATTTTATGGTATAACCACTATAAATTCCATAATTATATCTTCAAACTTCCTTTCAGGGATTGTAGGGCCAGTAATTCACTGGACGGACTCCGGTGTGGAATTCTTAATAGTCGACATGTCAAACATTTGGCAGCGAAATCCTTTTCCCACTAACAGTGTTTCTTTTTTCTATGTGGCTATACCTTTTGGTACAACCAGGACATAATGCATAGCCGACTCAACAGCCTTACCGGGGTAGATCCGCCATAATATGTATGGAAGTTGTGCACCGTATAATCCTTTAGAGTGTTGAGCCCCAGATAATTTGTAGATCATTTTTAATGTTGTCTCTTTTATCCTCTAAATTAGCGTTGTCTGCAGTCTTAGATTATAACGAAAAGTCTTAACTCATTTGTTGCTAATAAGCTACCACAAGTTTTCTTGCTTAAGACTTCGTAGCCGACCAAATTCACTATACAAGGTGAGTTAATTTCTAGACAATAGCCCTTTATTAGTAATTCTAGTTATCATTGCTGCCCCATGTTTAAATCCTTGAGTTATGTTGACAGTGGAATTTATCCGATCCATATTTTTCCTCAAACTTTTTGTGCATTTACTTGCAACTTTTTCATCTCCTATATATAGGGCCACTTTACTCATATCGTAATTTCGGAGCTCCAATCGACCCATCAAGCATTTTCTCGTATTGAAACACGCATTGCTCCTGTAGTTGTAGCCAGATTGATCCATTGGTTCTTTTATTAATGGGAAAAAAAGTAACATTTTTATATACACATCGTCTACCTTGCAAGAAAATGAAGTAACTACGATTATAATTTGAGATTAATTATTGCAATTGTCAAGTCATAATAGCACTTATATTTTAATTAGTACATATTATATATCTTTCTTCCTCTTTGTAACTATAACTTGTACATTAAATATACTTTCTTTAAATTTACAAAATAAAGAATTAATGCAAAATATGCTTTAGTATGCCCTCCACATGATATGAGGTGGCACTTTGAAAGTGTGACACACACAAAAGAAAGTATACCTTATGGTTGTTTATTACCTTGCGGATTTTGAGAATGTGGTTATGTGAAAAATTGTCGAATTAGATCCTTACATCGAAATTGCGAATGTCATTGAATACTGCACCGACGTAGACCAAGGGAAGGATCGGATTCGATCCATAAATCGAATCAAAACCAATCCATCAATTTATCGAACCAGTCTATTGGTCGGTTGACGAGATTCAATGTGTTAGATCTATTGAATCGGTAGGTTTAAGCCTAGATTGAAAAATCGACGATTCAATTCATTAGTTTCAATTTGAAAATTAAAAAAATACAAATTTAAATAAATTAAATGTAAGTTTCCGCTCTAATTAAAATATAAAATAAAATAAAAATATTTATTTTCATTTATATTTATAAGTTAATATAAAAATCGAATAATATATATGGATTTATAAGAAAAAGAATTATTAAAAGTCGCATATTTCAATCTTAGTGAAATTAGATAGTTATAGTATAAAATATATTACTTTAATCACTAAAAGATTTAGAAAATATGATAAAATAAGTTTCATATAATCTTAACTAACTTTTGAAAGAGCACTATTTTTATAAATTAATATATTTTAATAATTTACAAAAATGCAAATATATTTACAATTAATACTATTAAAAGTCATAAGGAATATATTTATATTATATATAAAATAGTAAGCATATTATCTATGTTAGTAAGATGTTGTTCACTTTATAATACTAGTCCGCTTCCATATAAATTATACTGTTTCTTAAAGTTTTTTTTTTTTTAAGTAATAAAAGATCATATAAGTATTATTCATTATAGATCTAGTCCCATATTGATTATATCACTAAACATTCCTTGAAATGTTGTCTATGAAAAGAAATTTTTTTACTCAATTCAACAATTTTGTATATGTAGTAATAATTGTATATTATTAAAAGTACAAATTATTATTCTCATGCTTAACAATTAATGTAGTGAAATAGTCAAAATTTTAAATTCTTATAATTTATTAGTGATTTGTTTTTACAAATTAGAAATAGACATAAAAAATATATATTTTTTCCAAATTTTTTTTTCCTATTTATGAATTAAGAATCGACTCATTGAACCATCGGATCAAGTGAACCGACCTAAGCCGAACTAATCCTAATTCAAGGATAATTAGGCCAAGGTCCAAATTGAGTAAGGGTTCAACACTGATCGCTTATGCCGCTAATTCGCAATCCAATTTCTTTCCATACTTCTATTTCTTTTAATATGCATGGGATGTTTACTTGCTAACTTAACATGGAAATCTATGTATAATAGTAATGGTGTCTTTAGTCAATGGCACGGTAACCTTTACGACAATAAGAATAATATCTATATATTAGTAACAATAACTGGTAAGAAAAGATGTTGATAAATTTTATTAAGAATTTGATATAAATCAATAATACTTATTGGATTTTTTTATTCATACATAATGCGAACAATAAATATCATTGTAAACACGGGACATCATATAGGAGGAAAAACATGATCTTGTACTCCTACAATGTGTTTGCCGTTATTGGCGCAGAACAAACTATGGAATAAATGTAGGATGAAGATTGTGGTGCACATGCTAGCCGGCATAGATGACTACAAGCCAAAGTATGAGAGCCGGGACCATTGGTTAAATCAAATATGTAAGTGCCAAACCTATGCAATCAGAATAAAATACATGCCCCACCCACGTTCACGATGTACTAGCATCATAATGGCCATTCCCAAATCGCACCAGTGAGCAAAAATTTTCCATATAACCGTCATGTTTCTAATCGATGAAATACCAAGGCCCAAAATCTGAATGCAAATGAAAACTCTCCGCTAATCAATATTCACATTAAGCGACCTTATATGGTGTTGAGATATTCTTCATTTGGGTATAATATGCATGATGGTTTAAATTTTTTTTTTTTGTTTTTCCTTTTTTTAATGCTAATTTCTAAAAGATTATCAATTTTAAAAGTACTTCATTTTATGAATTAACTCCACATTAATTCATAAAAATGCACCTTATCATTAAAAGTTATTATGCTATACTTGAAAGGGTCAGGTCAGAACCTCCCTCACTTATAGTATTGACATGCACAATAGCATTGATACTTGTGCCCGATATTACACTAGCTACAGAGGACTTTAGTACTGGTTCATTAGTTATCCATGAGGTGTCTTGTAGCGTGTAGCACATAATCTTATGTGGCATCTTACTCCCACATCCGACCGGTAAACTATTTTCGTACTAATCATAATGTCAGAAACTCCTCACACTCAGTACTATCCATTTCGGTATGATATACCTCATAGTATTGTCATTTGGTGTAGTTTCTTTCTAAAAGGTTGGTTGTCCTACGAGTGCTTCCTGTTGAATGTACCCATTGTTAGATGTACTATTATACTAAAATGTGTCTCAGATTAAAATTGTTTGGAGATAATATGCTTTTCCATTTTGCGAAAAAATTCGACTTGCTAAATATTTTTTTTAAATCTCAAAAATATGAAGTGGACTCCTAACTATTATGGTCCTTATGTTCTCAAAGGTTTACTCTTCGGATAAGCTTTTATCTTTACAGACATGGTCGAAAATGAGCTACTTAATGGAAGAAATTCTAATATTGAAAAAAAATAAATAAAAAGGGTACTTTACATTGAGTAATAGATAGGTAGATAAGTGGTCCACCTATCTTAGTAATCACCTCAATTAAGAATGTGCCATGTAAAAAAATGTACTAACATGAAGGTGTTACCAAAAGTGGTCTACTTACTTTTTTACCCTCTCTCATAGAAGGTGTATGGGGGTACAAATTCATTGGATTCACTGTCCTTTCATCTTATTATTGGTAAGTTTATAAAAAAAAAAATGTGTATTACAAGAAAAAATGAGAGACAAAGATTTAAATAATGAGGGATTTTTTATTTATTTATTTTTAATATACAACAACTTTAAATGAGATAATAAAATTTTATTATAAGTTTATATCACACCAAATCCCTCTATAAATTATAAAAAAAAAATAGGTGAATAGATAAGTGGTCCGCCTACTTTAGACAACACTCTCAATTGAGAGTGTATTATATAGGAAAATCAATCAATATATAATCTCACGTATTGGTTCACTTTTTTACATAGTATATATATATCACCAATAAAGGTAATGTTAAGATAAATAAATCACTTGTTTATCTATTTATTACTCATGAGAGAGATAGCCAATCAAATTATAAAAATATTATGTGGAAAAAAAAAGTACGGTCCAAGGTTAGAAGTGTTGCATAAGTATAAAACTCTAAAATACAATATACCGTTACTATTCGTCGGTCAGCCTTACAACCTTACCTTGTATAATAACTGTCATTGTACCACATCTGTAGCCCGGCCTGCAAGAGGCAAGCGAATTTAATGTCATTCCTCCTTTTCTCCAGTATATCGTCGGCAGTTCTTTGTGAGCGCATGGCAGATTTCCTCCTGGTTATAGGATCGACGGATCGGTCGACTAGGAGCGGAGCGTGGCTATTGTTATCCCAAGAAGCTAAAGTCGCCCCCTAACAGATCATATATATATATATATATATATAATATGTAACTTTCTAATACATATAATATGTTTATACAAACGTAAAGCAAAAGTAGATGTTTATCATTCATACAATCACATATGATAAGAGAAAGTTATCGTAAGTGATTTAGATTTTCTACACATGATAATAGATTTTTCGCATTTTATTTATTAATGTTACACTTCTTTATTAATAGCTTTATTACTTTATAAATTTAAAGGTTTTGTTATTTTTATTGGTTAGGTTATATCTTAAAACCATTGAATTCCCAAATTAATAAGTTCCTTTTAGAAATTTAGCAAAATGTACAGATTCTCTTTTTATATTACCAATTGATCAATCCCTTTGCAACTAACAAGCTTAAACTTAAATTGAATTTTTGTTATGATATCATTAAGTTTTATTAGTTGATAAATTAATTAATTTATAAAGAAAGAGAAGATATCTCATATTTTAGTACATAAAAGATAAGATATTAACCATTAATATTCTTAGATTCGAGTTAACCCTCTTAATCTAATCCGATTGGACTTGATCTCTCTACAAAATCAATCTAAATCACTCATTTAATTTTGATCGACAGTAATCCATGTTTGACTAATTGACTTGATTATCCAGTTTCTATAAGAACTTATTTATTTTTTATAAGTTAAAATATATTATTTTTTTTATATTTTCTAAAAAATACAATAATTGTTAAAAAAATAAATGTAGACTAAATAAAAACAAAAAATAAATTATAAAATACTCTCAACTTTCAATTATCAAGAAAGTAAGTGATTTTTATTACTTTATATATAAATATAAATTATATTATAATATTTTTATTGACCTCAGTTTAACTATAGTTGGTCTTCTTGACTCTTAATTCCCTCTCATTCTTTAGTTAATATTTCAATTTGAATTTAACAATATAATGCTTCGTTTTTTTAGTCTAGGTTAGGTATCTTTAAGTCATTTTATCATTACTCTATCGCTAAACTTCCAATGTCCTACTACTCATTCATACAAAATGTTGCTATTTCGTATGACCATTTACTCATTTATAATCCATAAAATGTTCTCCTTTTTTTATTTTTTCATTTTGATACTTTTTCTTTTAAAAATAATTTTTTTAACTATGTATACAGACAAGCATGTCCGTTCTGTAAAAATCAATAAATAGGTGGGCTGCAATTTTGCATAAGATTTTTAGGAAATAGTTCAGTCATATCATTTCACATAAATATGAAAAAAGACCATCAATAATTATAGACAACCAACGTATAATAAATATTCACATATATTCGAGGGAGTTACGATCATGTCATTATCCATAGTTAACCTGAATAGAGCCGTAAAAATTTCTAACATAATAACTAAAACTATTAGTGATAAATACATACTTTATTAATATGATACCTAAACTTATTTCACCATTTTTTTCCATATGAATTACAACTTTTAGGGAAAAAAATATTAAACTTTATTCATCTTTTTAAGAGATCAATAACCATTAAACTAGAACTATATTTGATTAGTAATAGCGATATTCAACAATTTATAACATCCTATAGACAATAGGCTCCCAACAATTATTATTTGATTCACATATGCCACCAACGTCTATAATAGGGAAAAATAGTATGGGTACCAACTTTAAGATTCCTTTTTAACTATTAAGCAATTAAAATAGAAATTTTTCATTTTTTCAATCTATACTTTCTTTCCATTGAGAGTAAAATGAATATTGAAATTAATTTTTTTTTAACTCTTATTAAGTTCCTTTAACTAATAGAAGTGATTTCAAGGAAGCTGGACATATTTTATAAAATTCAAACTCGTTCGATTATAGTTAAGGCTATTGTTACATGGTGCATCATCATTAATCTTTCAACATCATAAACCAACATTTAAATCCTTTCTCTCCATAGTTAGAAAAAATAAAAAAAAATAAAAAACCTCCTTCGATTACCTCATAAAAATGGCGAAATCCTCATTGACTTTTTCCCCACATTTGCAAGCATTTGCTAAGTTAATAGGAAACTTGGCACCCACTTAATTAATTAATATAATTTTATTAAAAATACTTTAAAGTCTATATTTTAGTAATTTTTATATCAAGCAAAAAAGTTTACTTTTACTGAGCTTTATAAAATAAGTAATATTATAACTTATAACATTGATTATTGTGAAAATAAATAATATAAATAATTTTTAGGACTTCGTGAGTTTATGGTCTCTTGTAGTGCATTAACTTTATCCCAAAACAACTAAAAATTTTATTGTTATGTTTGATATACGAAATAAATTGAGAATGAAATCAAAATTTTAACTTTCATTCCTTTTTTTTTTTTATGTTTAAAAGTATATTTGAAAGATAAATCTTTAAAATTGATGATTTTGATTTTAAAGGATTTTGATTCTATTCTTAAGAAGATAGAATTATCATTCAATTCTCCCTCATTAGTTATTATTAATTAAAATTATTTATTTAATATTCAACTTGATCATGATATTTAATAATTAAGTATATTTTTGACATATAATATTATAAATACATTATATTTCGTTTTATTCTTTAAATATTTCTAAATACAAGAATAGATTCTATTCTATTTTATTTTAATTCATTATATAAGTTTTAATAATTTACTTAAAAACCCGTTTAAAACCTGGTAGATTATTATCATGTTGTATAATTTTTTTTTTTTTTTGGGGTTCTGGTAATAAAAGTCACTGGCGGTTTGTTTCCCTAGCTCTTAACGCACCATGTTGAAATAATGTTTTTTTCCCCGAATTAGAAATAAAAATAAAAAGTTGGCGTGAAATTTTTTATCCTAGGGATATCCGGAAAAACAATTTCTTCAAAATTTGCCTTCAAATTTTATCCTGAAAGAACTTCCCGCGTCCTTATCAAGCTAGAATGCCTTGGAATGCAGAATGGTAAAATCATTACAATAATCCTTCACACCAAACGAAACAGGCAGACTAAGACATAAATTTATACAAACATTGCCCAGTCAAATCCAACAAGAAGTTCACAGACCATCATTAGCATCCATAAATTCCCTTGAAGTTCATAACCCTCTTGCCTTTCAGGGTGTACAAGGGGCATAAATCATAGAAAGGCAATGAGGGTGTTGACGAGGTTGAAATATTTTAGATATTCATCGATATTGCTAGGCATATGTAACATGTTGATATTGGTTCTTGGAGGTTGTCTATTGATGATGGATTTCGACGAATGTGGCGATCCAAGGAAGATGCTTTTCACCACGATCACGGTGATTGCTGCCGTGAGGATTCTTGCCATGATATATACAGGGATGGCTCAGGAAGCGACAGCTATGGCTATTCTTAAATCGAACCCAGAAAGTGGTGTGGTTGATGCAATTTTGCGCAATGAGAGACGGGTAAACAATAGAAAGTTTTATGTCTCGTAGAAGCTGAGATTGCGCCTAGTGGGAATGTTTTCGCATGTCTCTTTTGTTGGTGATAGTTTAATGTGTCCTAAATTTCCCATGTGAAATCCGACGTCTATCAATGTGAAATTTGGTTGTTAGGATATTGCAGAGATTGTTATTTTCGTTGATTCTCATTTTGCAGTCACGTAGACTCTTGAATCCATTTTCTGGATTTATCCTATAAACGTGAACTTTTTTCTTTCTTTTTCTTTTTTTAATTGAATTTCCCATTGCTTCTCTTTATTTATTTATTTCGTTATTTTTTATGCTAAATCATGCAATGCTCTTCTTGGGGCTTGGAATGACAGAATCGATGATTTCGTTCTTCTTTTTTTGTTTTTTTCCTGACAGTATAATTTTTTAACGAGGTAGATAAACCTGTGGAAACAGTAGAAATTGCGAGATGTATGATTGCAGGCTGAACCAATTGAGTTTTATTTCTTATTTGTCTCACTTCCTTCCAATTCGAGGTTCTTAATTGAGAGTTGATTAAAGAAATATTATTCTCAGTGATCCATTCATAACCAAGCTATTTAATCAGATTGAACCTTCATACATTGCAAGCCAGAACAGCTTGAGTGCATTTGGTTAACGTTTCAAGAACATCCAATCTGCATCTCTAGTTGTGTTGTGGTAATATATTTCTGGGTATATGATTTCTATTGGGGATGGGTTTGAGAAATGACATTAATTTGTCTATTCTTCAAGAAAAGTTGGTCATAATTCTCGAAACAATTTATAATGGAAATTAAAACACTCTGCTCCTTGTGCAAGATGCATTGAATCCTTAAAACGGTGCTGTTTCTATGTGGATGATGCTCCTTAGATAGCAGAATGGACAAAGGATATGTTACGACAAGAGCAATGTATAGAAGGATTTGGTTAAGCTTTAGTAACATCTCATGCCAGATAATTTTTACGAGGCATCCGGTTTATTCTGTCCCAAGATTTTCCCATATGATTCTGTTGTGTCAACTGTTATGAGGCCATTTATTTTTGTATGAATTTGCATGCATCATGAGTTCATTTTGCATCAAGTTACTCTCTTTGTCAAAAGCTCGATCATACCTCATGCATTGCTTGGTTATTTTCTTGCTTGATGGGCAGATAAGTTACAAAAAGTGGCTATGGTGGTCAAGATTTGCAATGGTTGTCGCAATTATCCAATTTACTTGTGCAGCATATCTTACGCTCAATATGATCAAATTTATTTCCCATAATGGAACTACTGATCAATGTTTTTTAGGTAATCAATTGTGCTTTTAATAGAGTGCTGGTGATTTATCTTTCTTTTGATTAAATTTGTTTGGATAATTACCTGGTGAGATGGTTCATCCTAATGATTACATAGTATCTATCACTAAATTATGGAGTTTTCAGTTGCTTATTCAGTGACATTAATCATAAACGTAGGTATGGATTTGAGAAGTAGCTCATGGGAGACAAACACTCTAGTTCTGTTTGTATTCGTGGTGTGTTTTGCTGCATTAGTACAGTGTTTTACGGGTTCAGATGTTTTAAGATGGAGATCTTATTATGAAACTGAAGACGATGCGTGGAAGGCCCATTACAGGGAGGTATTTGATCATGGGATGCGTGAGGCTTTGTGCTGCATGGGCCGCATCAAGTACATGTGAGAATTCTACTTTTATCTATCATGGAGCTACTAAGCAGATGTTCTTTCATTTACACGGTATTTCTTCTTTTTTTTTTTTTTTTTTTTTTCTCTTTGCTTTCTTATCCAGGAGAGTTTTGGAGGAAGACGAAGTCTATTCAGTAGCAAGATTACTTGGAGATCTTGTTGCTTATCGTGCTTCGGGCACTGGACACCTTGAACTTTTGGCAGGTTTGTTTTGCACATATTTTCTATTTTGGAAACCTTTTTATTTGCAGAAACAGTTTTTGCCTGGGGATAAGTATAAAGCTCAATAGACATCTATGCGCCAAGTACTGTCTAACCGGACCTGGTCCATGTAGCCTCTATTGAAGTATAATATCAGTGTATTTATAATATTGATACTATTTTTTAATAAGTTTATTGCTGATCAGGTTTACCACAGAAAAAGCCCCCAAATGCAATGCCCCCATCTTGCTACAATATGCATTTGCACTTTTCAAGTCTGGCATATTCTTGTTGATCACTGTTTTTTTTCCAAAATCTGTATATTAATACAATATGTCCACATGCTCTGTGTTTGTTTCTGCAATTTTTTTGAGAAATTTCTTATTTTGTTCCAGGACTAGCCTTATTTAAGAGGCCCAGTATAGCATCGAATTGTCATGAAGGACATGCAAAGGCACCAAGAAACCATATTGAGGAGGCTGCCTCCCTTCATAAATTTGCTGAAGCTGCCTACACAGTATTTCCTAATTTGCTTTATGAATTTAAATTTAGTTTAATGCATTTAATAATAAATCTCAATTTGCCTGCTCAGGGTCCTTTGCTTGATATTGGAAGAAACCCATTTCTATTTCCTTGCGCATGGCTCTACAGGCAAGGAATCTTATGTCCCTGGTCCCGTAGCAGGTTGGTCTTCTACAAACTCCCACTACTCATACAAGATTTTCTTTTACATTCATGATTATACAATTATGTAGCTTCTGTTTGAAACCAGTTTGTATTGAGTAACAATGTTGCTCTGGCTGCCATTTCAATTTCTAAATTTTGTATCTTGTTCAGGAGGCCTCCGCTTGATAATGATAACTGGTGGAGGGGACATGCTGCTGCCTTTCTGAAATATGTTAATCTGCCATCCAAGGCTCTTCGACGTGGGCGTGTTTGTCAGGTCAGCATAGATTCTTATGGAATCATTATTTCTTAGAAAAATTTTGCTCTCTGATATCAGATTTCTCAACCATACGACATGCATGTTATGCTGTCTTAGAGTTAATAAACACTGGTTATAATGGAGCCTTGGATTTTGTTATTCTGCTGTTATCTTCAACCATTTGTTTTGAGAATGATTTAATGTGTTTTAGGGAAAATGTCAAGCTGCATACTTTGTTGTTGTTCTACACCAAGCTAGAACTGTTGTGATTGCAGTTCGAGGAACTGAGACGCCTGAAGACCTCATAACTGATGGTTTATGTAAAGCATGTCCCCTTTCTGCTGAAGATTTGGATGGATTGGTAAAGTATGTTGCCCCTTCCTGCATAGTTTTTATGTTTCTAGTTTCTTGCTTTGTTCTATGTCTTTCTAGATGTCTGATGATGTCATCACTGGGGAGATGTGAATGCTTCTGTCCTATAAAAACTCATAAAAATTTCTTACATGGTTCTGTATTTTCTTCCATGTGATCGTTTAGGATAAATTTAGATCATTTTCTTTTGATCTGCCAAATTGGGATTCCAGAGTTGTAGATATCAAAATGGCACTTAAGGGGTCAATTTTGAGGAGGTTCGAGAGAATTGTTCTCCAACTTGCAGGGTCATCTGAAGAATGATAATGACTTCCAATTCTACTTGACGACAAAGACCTTCTTACAAGTCATAAGCTATCTTACAAGTTATATACTATCTCCATCATTTGAAGTTCATTATTGCCAAATGGTTTAAGGCATAAAGTAAGATAATCAGCTGGTTGATTTACCTAAATATGAGATATCGTTGCATTTAACTTCCACATCATGTGTTGAATCCATTGATTGTGTTAGTATACAAGTTGGAATTACTTTTAGAATGTATTAATCCATCCTAGAGCATTATAAATCCCAATGATATTCTCTATTTTATTACATGAATTCTGGTTCCTCTAGTTGATAGCGATACCCATTTTCACTTTTACAACCTGAAAATGGTTTTAATTAGATGGTGCATTTTCTGTCTCACTGACTTACTCCTACAGACCCAAGATGAAAAGATTGAAAAAAAGAATCTGTTATCTATAAAACCATTGATGAAAGATTCCTAGGAAAGTTAAGGATTAGTATTCTTTTCAGAAATTGATTAGTCTTATACATACTAATCAACAAATGAGGAAAAACAGTAGATAATGTCATTCGCAGGCTTTAATCCTCATTTGTTGATTAGTAATTGCCATGCAGATATCCTTTGTTTCTCCTCTTGATTCATTATCTTGCACGTCAGTATTAGTGATAACAACTCCTGCTGCTACAACCCTTACAATTGTTCACAATTACTGTGCTCACTTTTCACCATTCATCTGTTCAAGAGTTTCCTTTCTATGGTCCTTTGTTCTTGTTATTGGTTCATTATTTTGCACATCAGTCTTAGACCTAGTTACTAATATCTGTGACTGCGACTGCTTATATTAGCTTGCTTAATAAGGAAGATAGAGATTATTTTTTTTAAGTGGAAGCTGCTTTTCTTATGCAGTTGTAGTCATATAAATCCTGAAGCAAAGCAAAACATCGAATCTACTTTTCCTCATTATGGACATTCTGGTATAGTTGAAGCTGCAAGAGATCTTTACCAGCAAATTGAAGGAAATCCTGTTGATGATGGTGAGTTCGCAAATTTTCCTCACTTTCATGATTAATGCTTAATTGAAATCTACTTGTTACATTGATCATAAGTGCTCTAAGTTGGCGTAATAACTCACAAAGCAGAATAAAACTATCTTTAAGAGAGTGATAGGACTATTGCAAGGGCTTTTGAATGACATTGAAGAAATTTAAGTCCAGCACGGGGTTCTCCTGTGGCAACCACAACTAACTTTGAAAGTTCTTTTGAAATTAACCTTAAAATTTTTTTGATTTCCTATAAAAGTTCATCAATTTCATGATTTCTTTCTACCTAATAATAAGATATAGCAACTCTTCCTTCCATGAACAAAATCCCAGGACTGCCTCTGGTCGTATGAAGGATGTTTAGAAATGCTAGTTCTGGCAGGGGCTCTGTGTTTCTGGTCAACCTTTTTCCCATGTCAGTTATTGCATGGGGATGGCATAAATGGGCCTATTGGATTCTACAAATTGTGAAATAGTAAATTGCAAATATACTTCCTAATCTTTACCTGAGAAAAATATTTGTTTGTATATTCCTTTAAATTTACTTCATATGTATTTAGTTCCTTTTATCTCTAAAATTAAACATTTAAATCTCGAAATCTTTATTGGCCAAAAGAAAGGAAAAAAAAAAAAAAAAACTCCCAGATTGTTAAAATGTTCTTTCAAACTTCATATGGTCGGTTTACCACTAATAAAATCAGCCATAGAAATACTATGAAAATAAAATGCATAATATAGGGAAGAAGGTAGCAATCTCATTTTTCATTTTTTTTAGTTTTAAAAAGTTACTTAATGTTATTTTTATTTTTTATTTTTTTTTATATATATCAGGGGCAAAATGGTCATGTAAATGTCATGTTTTTAAAATTTGAGGGTTTAAACACTATTTTGTAAAAATTAGGGGGCAAAGTGTACTTGATGTAAAGTATGGGGTGTATTTGCAATTTATCCAATTTGAAAGCAAATTCAAGCCATTAATGGAAAGAGAATTTCTGTTCAGAAAGAAGGAAAATCCTTAAAAATATCCTTTTGCAGCAAATGGTCCTGTACTTGCAATTTCTGCAATTAACTGAGGCTTTTAACATTATTGGCGTATTGAAGGAACCATTGGGAAGGGTGGATGTTGGTGAATGGTGACCACAAGATTAGATTTGGTAGCTAGACATTATTACCCACTTGGTCCTGAAAGTTAGCCACCATGGTCCCTTGCAGTCAAGCCAAAAGACCTATTGCATCTTAATTTTCTTTTTAAGAAAATGAAAATTGTGGACAGCAAAATTAAAATCAAAATCTGTACATCAAACCAATTACTACAACTACTTTTTTTAACTTTTTATCCTTTTTCAATTCATTTTTTCCTATTGCTTTTTATTTATTAGACCACATCTTTCAATTTGCAAATTCCAGCCAATGAGTTCACACATATGGCATTTTCCCTAAAAATTATAGGGAAAAAGTACAATATCTTTTTATTAAATAATACAAAAAGTACTTAAATGCAATAGAAATTAAAAAAAAAAAGAAAAAGAAAAATAAAAATAACAAGGACTGTTGCTCTCTTTGTTGATGCAATTGCTACAACATTGATCCCACTAACCAACTTGGCAAGAGAAGGAAAGAGAAATGTAAGTCTAGTTCACTGGTGGATGGTGCAACACACCACAATTCAAACTTTAGAAAAGCAAAAAGGGAATTTTATTGGTCTTGTTGTGAGCCAATCTAAATTCATTAATGTAATATTAGTTTCTTTTTTTTTAAGCAATGTGTAGGTTGAAGCTCTACTTTATATTTTGTAATTCTTCATTTCCCCTTATGTTTTGCAACTCTTCTCATTTTTGCTAATATCCTTTCTCTTAAATCAATTTGTAATTATCCAAATGGTTTATCAAATTCCTTTAAAATTCCTACCTCTACTTAATTTATTTGTAACTATTCCTTTTACAGACGATACCCCTTAAAATTTAGCGGAAAACTTAAATAGTCCCCTAACCTTTGGCATCAATGCAAGTATATTTTAAACTTAATGTGTTTTAACATTTCTAAAACTTTGATAAATTGATAAATAACTTATAAACTTTGACTTTGATACGTAAATACTCTCTTAAACTTACCAAAGTATACTTTAAAATCCCCTAAACTTTGACCTTAATACGTTTTTTTATATTGAAAAAATAAATGTCCTTTAGTGTTGGCCATTTTATAAGAATTTAAGGGTATTAAAGCACATTTTTTAAGATACACTAAGTTCAAAGTTCAGATGTTATTTATGATTTCCTAAAACTTATATCTTTCTATTACATGTCGAAATTGTCTATGAATTTCATAGACATTTTTACTTCCTCCGCATTATTTTTCATAGCTGCACCTAATTATACTCTATGATTCCCAACTCTACCAGTTGTATCAAAGCCTCCGTAATTTCCATTTGGAAAATGTACTGTTGCTTATAGTAGCTGATGACATGATTGTTTTTCGAGAACATGCTGCCTTGAGCAAGTGTAAAATTGCAAAAGAACATTTGTCTTTTGTGGTAACTTTGGCATGAAAATTAATCTGAGTTTGAGTGGCCTGATTGATTCAAGTTTTGAGTTAATGATATGGAGTTCATTGAAATAAGCTGGTTGAAATGTGCTCGAGAAAAACTGAAATGGCAACTTTAAGTGAGTAAAGGCAGGATTTGATTCAGAAGTGTATTGAGACAAAAATTTGGCAGGATCACTATAATTGTCATGTTTGTTTTATCTCACAATGTTGTACTGTTTCATTAGAAAGAAAATCCTGCATATTGTCTTGCACATCAGTAGCAGGTTGCTTGTAGGAACTATACAGCTAAATTTCATCTTGACTTGGTTCAATCCTCCATATTTGAGGTAGTTGAAGGGGAATCCACACCACGAGGCTCTCTCTCCATGTTGGTGGGACCAGGATGCGAGTGTGATGGCTATGATATTCGAATTGTTGGCCATTCCCTTGGAGGTTCCATTGCAACTTTGTTAGGACTTCAAGTATGAGATCCCTTTGCAGTTACTCTTTCCTGTAAAATCTTTCTTACTTTGCATGTATATAGTAATAAGTAGATGCATGGTCGCATGTCCAAGATTACAATTTATGGAGAAAAATGCACGCTAACCATATCTAACCAAGATCTTGAAGGAATTGCATCTTTCCATTCATTTTCAAGTGCTCATAGTTCTATAAAGTAAATTAGGCTTAGTGGAAAAGAAAAGAGAAAAAAAAAAACACATCCAAAATGTTCATTGCTAATTGTTGTTGCCTATGTAATCTTTTTATTTGTCGGCACATAGTATAGCAATTATCCCTTTGTTGCGATGCTGAAAGTTTATGTATTGTTTCTTCTTTTGCGACGGTAGCTTGCTACTATATCCTATTGCTAAGAAGAAAGTACTTCATCTATTTGATCGTCTGCTTGAAATTCATAAAATAGTTCTCCATCCTAGATGATCAAACAATTTCACCTTAGGCTTAATTCTAAGACAAGACAATGTCGAAGTCATTATCTGAACTTTTTTCTTTTCCTTTTTCTTTTTTTTTCTTTAATTTATACCTTGCTAAATGTCATGTCAATTCGAACTTTTACTTGTTAAATTTATTGCCTCACTTTTCATATTTTACACTTACATTTTTCAGCTAATGAGCATTTGCCATAATATCATTCTAAAGATGATGGAGATAGTGAAATTTGATGCACAGATGGTCGATTGAATATATCATTTAACAACTTTAAATTTTAGGTGTACAATTTGATAAGAAAAAGTTTGATTGAATATAAAATTAAGTAACTTCAAAGTTTAAGTATAAAATTACAAAAAAAAAAAAAAAAAGAAAACACACAAACGCTGACAAAGTTTGGACAAAAGTATCATCCATTTAATAATGCTTCTAAAACTGCTTCTTTTATTCTACAGTTATACGGCCAGTTTCCCAACTTACATGTCTATGCATTCGGTAGCCTTCCCTGTGTTGATTCAGCTGTGGCAGATGCATGTTCACACTTTGTCACAAGGTAACTCCAGACGCTAGTAATGATTTCCATGGCAGTTCAGTTCACATTGTCCCTGCTGTCTTCTTTAACAAAGATCTGAGTTATTTGCAGCATTATATACGACAATGAATTTTCTGCACGCCTTTCCGTTGGATCGGTACTCCGCCTTCGTGCTGCTGCGATTATGGCACTTTCACAAGATCCGAGAGCAGACACAACTCTGATTTTTAGACTTGCGCGCCAATTTCTCTATTTGGGAAAGTATCAAAAAATTAAAAATCAAGCGGAGGACCATGTTGCCATGCCTGTAGATCAACTTACTCAACAATGTGAGGATCGCCATAGCAACTATGTCATAGGTAGTTCTCTGCTATGGCGCATGTGATTAAGTTATCAGCATGGCATGCTTCTACTTCTATAAGCTGTCAAATTTAATTGGTAGCTTTATTCGATTACTGTGGATTCTCAGCACAGACAGCCCTGGCACCCGTGGCAGAGATAGAGAGAGGCAGGTCCTCTGGCCGCCTCTAAATTTGAAGTTATTTTAATTAAGAAAACCTAAAGATTTCATTAAAGCTTGGTTGATTTTTACAATTTTGTTCTATCTAAAAATTTAAATCTGCAACTTGCCCTTGCTTAGGTAACATCCTGATTCCATCAACGTCTGGCACTTCTGTATAATACAATATCCATATATACTTTAGGGTGTATCTTTCATTCATCTTTAGCTGCAGCCAGAGTCTTTGATTCACTGTGCTGAGGCTAAATATGTATTGACATGATTACCACACTTTTATTGCAGAAGGAAAGAAATCCGACTCCATAATCATCAGAGAGATGGAGGACACAGTCATTGATATTGATAGCAACAGCTTCATCAATTCATTTGCAGACGATTCTGCTATCAGGAAGTCAGTCGATGAAACTGTTACAGAATTTATGGAAACCGTCCCTAGAACTCATGATGGGGCACCTGCTGATCCAGAGGAGATGTTTCTACCTGGTCTGATAATTCACATTGTACCACGAAAGAGAAGCTTCCTTCCACCTGTTTGGAAGGGCTGGATATTACAGGAGGCAACAGTGGGATTCCGGGCGTACGTGGCCAAGAAGGAGCAGTTCATGGATATGGTTGTTTCACCGTCAATGTTTCTTGACCACCTACCCTGGAAGTAGGCATCCCTGTTTGACTCTTTGCAACTTAAACTTTCCCTACCTTTTCTTATTTCATCTTGAAAAATTTATCTTGCAGATGTCACAGTGCACTGCGAAAATTATTACATGATGAAGACACACAATCTGTCAACAGTTCCGAAGGTGCACCACCTTGTACCGGTTCAACCCAGAATGGTATACTAGTATAGCATTGCAGTTGTCTGATTTCCTTGCGTAGATATCTATCTTAACAGGACGATGGTTAAGCTACGGTTTACAACCCTTTTCAGGTGCACGATGTAATTCACAGATTTAGTCTGTCATTCCATGTGTAATTAGCATTAGTTCCAGCAGACATTGAGAGGAACTCTCTGTGGAGCATGAAAGAAGGAAGTTGTAACATTTGAATATAAGTATAAATTGTCAATATATTCGTTTAATAATCATGAGAAGGAAGGGAAAAAAAAAAGTTAAAAGAAAAATGAATTCTTAAATGTATAATTGACATTTTCTTTACTAATACTAACTTTTTGGTTTTGTAGTAGATTGATTTGTGACACAAATGATAGAAAATACGGTTAACTGTGAATATCAAACCGAACCCCACAAGTGATTAGGGATAAATTGCAAATACAGTTGGTTATTTTTGTCCAATGTGTGCTCAGCCCCCTTTATCTTTAATATCGAGCATTTATACCCTCAAGTTTTGAAGAGAAAATGTGCTTTGACACCTAAATCACCGTTCTACCCTTAATTTTATAATTTATTTTAAAATTTACTACTTTTTCAGTATTTAATCCAACGTCAATATAATGAACAAAGTGTTTAAAGGCGCACTTTTCAAATATTTGGGATTTAAACAGTCAATTCCAAAAATTAGAGGTTAAGTGCATATGAAGTATATATATTGGAATATAATTGAAATTTATACTATAATTAATTGTTGTGAAATATTGTGCAAATTGCAAACATATCTGCAAAACTAATGGTTAGGTACAAATAGATAAGGATTCTTTTTTTTTTTTTTTTTGGAAATGCGATTTCACCTTATTATAACCTTTGAAAATGTACTTGTACATCCTAAACTGTTGTTAAGATCTTCACAATTTTTAATGTTTGAACAATGTTATTTATATATTTTCAAAAGTTATGAGCATGTAAAGTTATATTTTATTAGGTGGGGATATATCTTTACTTGATCTATCGTTTAGGAAGCATATTTGTAATTATGCTAAAAAGATTTCTTGTCTACCAAATGAACATAACAAAGTCCACGCTTCTCTCTCTATTTTTAGGGTGGGCTTATTTTGATGTAATGTTTTTCAAACTTTTTTGGATTTTTATTATTTTCTATAATAAAAATTTTATATTTTTTAAATATTATCTTTGAAACAACTTGAAAAAATTTACTTGCAAAATATGAATGATTCCTTAGAAATTTTTTATTAAAATTTGAATAGAAATGAAGTTAACGTAAAAATAGAAAAGGAAACCAAATAAAAATAAAAACTAAATATCATTAAATTCAAATTATAAACTAAAGAAACTCGAGCCTAGCAAACAATTTATAAGGGTTACATATAGTCTTCTTCTACAAATAACTCGAGTGGAAAATTACTTGAATGAACCAAGTAAGGAGCTTACTCTTTGATCACACAACTTTTCTTTAATGAAAACTCCTACAATTTCTTTCACAAGAGTAAGATATCTAAATCAAGCACAATTGATCATGATCGATTACCAAGTTCTATAGAGTTCAACTTGAATGGTCTTTACCCTAATTAAACCTCCATACGTTTTTATTAACACAATCATGATTGCGATTTCACAACAAAACCAATAACACTCCAACTAATATATTTTTTTCTAAGAAAGTTTTTACATTAAATCACAATCTTGAGCTTTGGGCCAAAACAACAAAAGGAAATAATATCTAAATCATTTTTCCTAAACAAAACCTCGTTAACAATTGATTCTAATAAAATAGATAAAACAAGAAATTCAAACTAGGAGATCTAGAGTTAGACGATAAGACCACGTCGAAAAATCGAATGGGTAAATTAAGACTGATAAAGTCAAGAGCAAGCAAGACTTTAAGGAAAAGGATAAAAGGATAGAACAAATCCTAAACACTAGACTAGGAGACTTGTAAATGTAAAAATTGAGAAAAAATAAACCAAACCAAATTGAAAGCAACCTACCCATTCAATCACCGCTCCTTTGTTTTCATTACTAGTGCATAGTTTTGATTAGCTGCCCTACGACCTATTTTAGCTTCCTATTTGACTAGCCAAACTTCCATTCGATGGCTATAAGCCAACCCGACTGAAGCCATTTGCCAATTTAACCTTTTCCCTTTGCCCATTCGACCACCGCTCCTTGGTTTTCATGTGCATAGTTTTGATCAAGAACTAACGTATAAGATTATCTAAAATAAATCCAAAATAATTTTAACATATTTACAATTAAATAGAAAATATTTAGATCGAATAAACTTTAAAGAATCAAGTAAGTTAGAAGAATTTTTCTAGAGTACACTTTATCACTCTTATTAGGAATATTGCTAATTTACATTATATGAGTCACTATGTCAGACATGTAATTAAGATATTTAAAAGCAAGATATGAACCTTGTTCTTTAAGTTTTCATTCATTCCTATAAGGCTTAAGCTAGAATGATAAAGGAAAATAGCTAATCGAGCTAGGAAGAAGCTCAAGGAAAAATAGTCGATTATGCTATTTCCTAAAGGAAGATGAGCCTATATAGTTTCCAATGGAAAATAAGACATTAACTTAAACTTAATAGCATTAAACTATTAGGGAAGAGTTTTCTTCTTTTTTTCTTAAGGGGAGAAATAGCTGCACCATATGGCGAGTACCTGTCCAAGATTACCCATCTTATCTAGTATAGGTGGTAGTAATTCTCTCTTCTGTCTTGTGAACAAGTAGAATGGAATGGCTTACATGATATAATATAGAGAGATGTATGGATACCCTAAGATGGACTCATTTTAATCTTATTAGGAGTCAAGTGTGCCAAATCATTTTCAAACATGTTAATGAACTAATGTCCTTTATAAGGCAATTCCTAGTAATTGTGTCGCAAGATTTATTGGGAAAAGGTATAAAATTAAAGCTATTGGTGATTTATGTCCAAGTACATTTGGTTTTTCCTTGTATGATTGTGGCACTATGATCTATAACCATTTAGAATAAGCCAATCATAAACTAGTTACATAAGGCCATTCATGAGAGGAGTAATTGGAATGAAGTTGCTTATAGTTTAGGCATTGAAGCCATATATATATATATATATATATATAAGTGGTTATTAATATAATGGATTTATAGCTATAAAGGGCTTTTTTTTGTATTTGAGTTTAGCCTAACTAAATTGAATGGACTAACTCTTTGTATAAGGGGCAAAGCAAGGAGTCAACCTATTTATTTGGGGGTGTCTTAGAGATGTTTGGCCTAGAAAATTCATAATAGAGATCATTGGCCTATTGGACTACTTTTGGCCTTTCTTAGTTGGTTTATATGCTTAATAGGCCTTTCTATAGGCTCATTTATCTTATCAAGCCCTTCTATAGGTTTTCTAAGGTAATAATTGTTTTTATGTTAAATTTTCTGACACAATGCAAGTGTTGCTAGTTGTAAGTTTAATGGACTAGGGATATATTAAACCCAATAAAGAATCCATTTATTTGAAAACCCAAAAGCAGTTACGGATGTACTTAGGAAAGTTTAATCTGATTATTAGAACAATTCAATTGATGCAATAGATGACTCACCTCGTCCCTTAATCTTTGGAGTTAAGCTTCTTCTCTTCTTCATTTGACATGTCATAAATATTAGGAAAAATGTTTTAATAGTGATGTAATCTCACTTTAATAGATCAAACTAGTAATTTGATGAAGGAGGACGATAAGGAATGAATGAGGATATTTAAGAACCAACACTCATGCTCACAAGTCACTAAGATAATCTTTTCCTTCTCTGATCACATCCCTCCGTATATCATCAAATCAAAACTTTTCCATGTTATCCAAATCATTGTATCCCAAGACATGCACATAATCAACCATCCATAGTAGTATTACAAGTCTTAACATTTCAATTGAAGCAACTGATGGATACAACAACCATTGTGGGGAGGCGGTGGGGAGGGAGGAAGAAGGGGGTATAGGTGATGAGGATAAAAGGATTGAAATAAGACATTAATATGAGGTGATTATATTTGTTACTTGCATTTGCAAACATAATTTGACAACATTCAGCTTCACATAATTGCTAACCTCCAAATTGGGTCGTCATTTCCACTTCGATTCTCAATAAATTTATGCTACTTTACTTAGATGAAGTGGATGAATTTCTAGAAACAAAGTAGAAGTGGATCCATGTCATGCTTATTTTAGGGTAAATATCTTAGTTTGTAAATCCTAAGATATTTAATTTTTAAAAATTTGCCTCTCTTATTACATAAATCACATTGTTAATCTTAAATTATGTTATAGAGTTAATGCTTAATATTGATTTTACAAAACTAAGCTTGTTTTGATCATAATAATGTAGTTAAATATTCTATTATTACTCCCTGATTCTTCTCATTTGTGTTTTTTGAATTGTTTGAGGATATAATGCTTGTTAATTGTTAGTTTTTTATCTTGATTGTGAGTAGATCTATTACGGTAGAAATTGTGACTAAGATTGAATAGTAAAATGCTTCTTTTAATTTATTTATTTAGCAATTGTACAGACCTTTTAATCTACACCCCAGTTGATTTTGAACTTTGTTTGTGAGGAAAATTTCCTTTTGCTCCTCTAACTGTTAGGCACTCCAGTGATTCTACAAGCAAAAAGAAAGAACTTATCTTTTATTCCATCTACAACAGGATAATAGAGAGAAAGCTTTGTTTATCGATGAATAGTAGATTAATGGAATTCTTGGCATGGCTTTGTTCTTCTCTCCTTTCTAATTAGCGAGTTCCCATGCTTTCTTTGAAAATTTCTTTTATATCGAAGATATCCTCTGACATCTCTATATAGCACAACAAGGGTCAGTTTAGTACTATGTATAAGGAGCAATTCTTGCGGTTTTTCATAATGATTCCAAACTTATGGATCTAACTTTGACAATATAGTCTTTATTATTTTTCATTTTTTTTTTACCTTACACAGTTTCAATTCGACATACATAAAATTTCGTTAGTTAATGCATATTAAAAATTTCTCATTTGAAATTTTGTTATTCAAGTGAAAGAATACACAACATGGGAGCACTATTTTCATTACAGTAAAGTGTAACAACAAAGTAACTAAGATATAAACTTGGTTGCAACATTGTAATATTATATTTTCCATACAGTATAAAATTTTACAAATAAGTACATAGCTCATATTCATTAACCATCAGTATCCCTTATTGTAGCACTACATGTACATGTGATACTGAGGAAAACATTGTCTCTTCCTTTTTAAAATCCTAAATTGTTGAAATAGGTGATTAGCATTAAGTAAAATCTTATGCTAAGTATTACAAAAAGATGAACATGAAGATTGCACTAATGTTACCTTGATTTTAGCACCAACATTGTAAAGTAATCTATTTGAAATTATGAAGTATTGCTTGGGAAAAGTTCACATTTATATTGCATTGCAATCAATATTGCTATGCGGTGCTACTTGTATTGTAAATGTAAGTATTCAAAGGCTCCATCTTCCATAAATTTTCTAAAGCACAAATCTACTATATGCTAGATACTATTTCAAACTGTAGCATTAGTCTAAACTTTCTTGAGTGATATGAATGTTCAAGAAAATGCTTGACATAGATTAACAATAGGAGTTAGAAAAAGTTTACAAGAGAGAGGAAAAACTGGTACTTACATCTAATTGATATAAGGGAACAACAAATAGGAATAACTAGTACTTATGTTTAATCGATGTAATAGAACGCCACAAAAAGAAAAATAATATTGATTGTAATGCGTATTTAATTATGAATAGTTTTACCTTCGTTCCACCATGAGTCTACATGTACCATATAACATCGAATGTGAAATCAACATTTAATCAAAGTGATCTCCATCCTTTTCTTTGAACATTTTAGGATTTCAAAAAAGAAGATACAAGAAATACTACTTAAAGAAATGCTAATGTTTGTTGCAATATCTATATTATATAGTACTTTTAAACTTAATAGTGCATGGAAAATATTAAAATACAAAATGTTTTTCTAGAGAATAGGGGGGAATATTCACAAACCTAATTGAAAACAACTGTATAACACAACCCCCATAGTTTATAGGAGAAGATGAGAGGATAGATTCCATGAATTTATGAAATTAAATGAATTTATTTTAGCTACTTTTAGTAACCTTTTGCAAAACTTTCAAGTAAATTGGTAATGCATTGCATTACTACGCTTTTTCCTTAGTAAAGGTATTAATAGATCCACCAATCGACCCAATGAGTCCAAGGTCTATCAAGCTATACATACTTAACCCACAGACTCATTAAGTCTATGGGCAAATCTCAAAATGCCTAGTTTCAGTTCCTAAACTCAATATGCTGAATGAGTCCATGAGCAAATCTTAAAATGCCTAGCTTCAGTTCTTAGACTTCATATGCAGAACTCGAGTAATGGTTTAGGTAAGAGTATAAGTTAGAAATTTAGTAGAAGTAACAAAATTTAAAGAATTGGGTCTAAGTGTCAAATGATTTTAAGTTTATTGGATTGGTGGACTCAAAATAAGGTCTATTAAGACTAAATTATATCATTTTTAATCTTTCTTAGCAAATCTTTGCATCAAGCATGGCTAATTCATGTGTTAACCAAACCTTTTATAAATTGATGGGCCCCATCCACTCTTTTAGCCCTAAATTTTATCATATGGTCTGCATGATCTTCTTAGTAATTGATGTATAAGATTTAACTATTGTTATCCTCTTATTAATACACTTGCGATATGTTTACTTTAGGGGCGGCCATTCCATTTCCCCTTTATTCCTTAAAACACTTTTATTACAATGTTTACTTCAAGGAATCTCAATAATTAAAGAATCCAAATTCCTAACACTATATTAGAATAGTTACCAAAATCAAAGAATGGGGATTCTGAAACAAAAAGACCCTTAATACCCTCTCTTCTTCATCCCATAAACACTATCCACTATATATGCATTGTCACTCACCTACCAACTACTATCATTACTATTATCACCACCACCGTCACTACCATCGTCACCACCACTGTTACTACCACCGTTGCTACCTACTCACTATATTACACTATTTAAGACAACACCACCACCATCATTAACCAACGTGGCATTGCCACCATCACCCACCAACTATATCAACAATCACCGTTGATAACTTCAAGAAAGACTATGATTGCGAAACTGTGCTCAACTCCTAATCAATATTGACCATAACTTGGGTATAGATCAATGACCACAACACATACAAAGATCGGCAAGTCAAGTGCCCTTCTATTACTCCCAAGCTGCACTACGTGCATGGATCGGAAAGCCAAAGCAACATACAGACACCAACCAAACATGTACTTTTTCTTCAGTGATTTAGATGGATTAGGGTTTCTATCTTTTGGGTTGTTCTTATAAGATTTAACTCTTTTTTTTTTTTGCAAGATTTGATTTAGATGGGTTAGGGTTTCTATCATTTGGGTTTTGCAATCTGTTTTTTTTAAGGTTTTCATTACAACAGATTTCCATGGGGAAGAGGATTTTGATTTATGCTCCGTTAAAACTTGTAAACCAAAAAGAGCCACTCTATTCTATTGGCTTTTGTAAGATTTCACAATTTAGTCCTTTTTCTTGATATGATTTGGCTTTTTCATCAACTTGTTTTGTTTTTTGGAATTTTTCATACATAGAAGATGATGGTAGAGATTGATTAAGAGAGAGAGAAAAAGATAGAAAGGAAGAAAAAAGGGTAAAATTGTCTTTTTAATTTTGATTACGAGTTCATTCTTAAAGCCCTTTTTATTTTACTAAACATTTTAATAGACATTCATCCCTTATTCCTTTCCATAAGAATCCCAATTCGATTCTCTCCCCATTTTATCATGTGAACTAAATGAGTCATTGATTTATTATCTTTTCATCATTAAAATTAGCTAAAAGGGAAAAAATGTCGAGATTGAAATACACCATAGTGAACCAAGAAAATTAAAATTGATTTAAGCCACTCAAATAGTAATGTCTTATGATGTAAGTTGCGTTTTATCACAAAATATGTAGACTGTAAAATAAGCTATTTTTCCAAATTAAAGATAATTCAAATGGCTTGGTTGACTAAAAAAAAAAAAGGCATATCTAAGTTTACACAATTTTTTACTAAGCATACTTAAAATTTTTGTCCCTTTTTTTCCCACAATAGCAAAATAACAAAAACAACAATAATAATGCTAGTATTTTGACATACAACATATATATCTATATATATATATATATATGACTACAATCTAAGTTCTTATTGATCTTACAACATAAATGAAGTCATTAGGGCTAAATGGTTAATAGGCCCATTCATTTGAAGAGTAAATGTATCCATTAATCCAACAAATCTCATTTAAATATCCATTGGAACATAGAGCTATCTTCTTTATGCACCAACAAATCTCCACGGAAACTCTCTAGTACTTAGTCCTTCCTTGAAAGTTTTACTTATATGGGTTGAGGTAATCATGCTATTTTCTTTTTTTCTTTTTTCTTTTTTCAATCCAAACTTTAGAGCATTTTCATGTTCTTTATTTATAATTTTTTTTATTTGTCTATTTGAACTTTTTTTTAATGATCTCCCATATTATTATTTTTGTAATGTTACTTCCAAATTCTAATAATGAGGCAAAATGAAAGAAATTCAAGTAGACAATTTAATCCAAATAACCTAAAAAAAAATTAAAAGAATAATATATCTTTTTCTTTTTCTTTTTCTTTTTTTTCTTCCAAAAGGGAACTGGAAAATTCATTTATGATGATATGATACTATACAACTTAAGGAGTTCTTAACGTTATAAGACAAAAGAAGATTATCTCAAAGTGGTGTAAGGAGCTAAGATTGTACGTTTTAACCAATTTTGTCAAACTTGCATCGAGGAGTTGGGAATGAGGAGGAGTCAAGGGTCAATAGGTCAATAAAAATATTCAAATGTAATTCATATTTACTTATAAAGTAATAAAGTTATCCACTTTCTTAAGATTTAAAAGTTAAGAATTTCTTACAATTTAATTTTTTTTCTTAGATCTATATTTATTTTCTTAGTAAATTAGTGTATCATCAAAGAAAAGCAAAAATAAACGGTATATTACAACTTGGGAAACTCGATTAGGTCTTATAAAAATCAGGTTAGACTAGTAGATCAACTAAGTTAAACTAAGTCACCAACAATGATAATTAAGAAGAGACCTGGACTAGTTTCGTAGTTAGGTAAGGTTGAACTAAGTTAAACCGAGTGCGTTAACCTAAGTTTTACAGCATTGGTTTTGATCACCTAACTTAAAGGGCTCATCTCTTTCCTTATATAAGTGGTTAATCAATCTCATACTCTACTAGAAATTTCAAATATATTTACAACAAAAGTTAAATATTGCATAATATCTATAATAACGGGCTTATTAATCCAATGAACTATAATATCAATTGTTACGCCCCAAAATCACAAAGTCGCAACAGTCCTATCATATATACCAACATATAACAGGAACTGACTTTATGGTGCCTATCATAAATACGATCTACACAAGGTATCGACGATTCTTAGCTTTAAAGTAAATAGTTCATTTAAAAATTTAACTAAAATTTACAGTAACGATTAAAACCTTAAGTCAATATATAATTACATATACATTATCGTAGAATTCCTAGGTGATTCTATATTATATCATAACAGTTAACTAGTTTACATATTATAAATTAATTCTTCATCCTAAAGATTCTAATAAGACCTTAAACAAAAACTTGATCATGGACTAGTTGATTCTCACTCCTTAGAGCTTCAAAAGAGAACTAATATCTGGATAGTTGTAATGTGGCATAATTAATTAAAAGTCAAGACCTGTAAAAGAATTTTTGCAGGTATGAGCAACTATAGCTCAGTAAGTTAAATTGGAGACTCATAAATGTATACAAGCACAATCAAGGTTATTAAGTAATTATTTTCATGAAATACAACAAATAAGTGCCATCACACAACGTAATCCGATCCATTGTGAAATTAGAGTAATTTCACCCTCTTTAATCAGGATCAAGGAGTTTTCATGTTGTGCAACAGCTCACAACCAAACCCAGATTTGTGTAATAGAGACGCTGCTCTTCTTAAGATTATCCTTCGAACTAATGCCCTTATTTTCACTACGACCTCCTCTCCTGTTACTTAGTTCGACTAAAGATGAGGAAAAAACTAAGTTGTTATCTTTTTTTAAAGTATTAGTGTTTGGTTAAAGAATCCTAATAATCCCCTATAGGGTTGCAATGTATAACAATTTAAGGTATTATGGTCGATTAGGATTAGGTTTAATTTATGGCGTTCAGGTAATTTCACACTAATCCAGTAATAATAGTCATTAATCACAACACAAATTCTAGCACGAAGTCAAATATGCAAGCACATGTATAGAACTACTTACAATCACAATCATATACAATTTTAAGTCTCCTAGTACTCTAAAATAGTACTCCAAATATGGTGAAGTAATATACCTAACTTACTTAGAATTCTAACTCGCTCAATTACTTGCCGTAAGTTAATTCGTCTTCGTGTGTCTTATAATATAAAAACGCTCTTTTTAGTACTTATACTTAGATAATACATATCCTAACTCAATTCTGCTTATATACGTATCATTTACTAACAATTCATCTTATGTTAGTTCGGGGTTCGGTTTCCAAATTTGATTCCAATTTAAGTTCTAATTCGATTTCAACTACGAGTAATCTTAAAATACGTTTTGAACCCTAATGTGAAATTAATCATATTAAACTCGAGTATCCTAATATCATACTAGGTATTAATTTAAGATTCTAACATACTCGGTATATTCTAATCCTAATTAGTGTACCTAGTTTACTCTCAATGTGAGAAAATTTTATATTTTTTGTATAATTACCTAAAATTAATTTTTGTACTAGATTTAATATGTACCGACATTATTATTATATTATCCAATTTAACCTATTATTTTATATTTATTAAAATTCTAATTTCACATATTACTAAATTACTCACATTTACTACATAATTTCTATATTAATTGCAATCAACACTACAAAGGCTAGAATTAGGTTTCTACATTAGAAATTAACATCCTTAAATGTCTAATTACCTTCTAAATCAATAATTAGTCATTTAATTACTAGTCTAAAATTACTCATTTTCTCATTATTTTAGGGCTAAAAAATTACTTAAAATTTTTGAAAATTAATTTTAGAAAAATATTTTCATAGCACTATTCTACATCACTTAAGTATTCTACAGAAAAAAAAAATCTAGCTTCAAACTGCACTCCTAAGCATATTTATTTCTAATTTTAAACATACTCGGTTTTGTTCAATTTCTTAAAAACTATATATTTACAAACGTGATTAAACTTAATCACTATTTTTTCCCGAATCTATATACAATAAAACATTAGAATAACAAATTTCATAATTTTCCATAAAAAATTAATAATTTTAAGAAATTTTACAAAATTAGATGAAATTTGCAACTCACTTGGTTTTTGAGCTTTCAAACATCAACATTGGTTCAAGGTGTGTCGACTAGTCTAGGCGGTCGGTTTAGAGTGGGGTAGTGGTGGCGACGATTTGGTTCCAGGTGGTGGTGACCCATAGATTCAGCCTAATTGCACTAAATGCACAGTTTTGAGTAAATTTTTCCTAAACCCTAATTTCTTTCTCAATTTTCGATTCTCTCAATTTTTTTCAACTCCTAACAGACCAAATGAGCTCATAGAAGTTTCTTGTTATTTATAGATCTGTAAAGAAATTTTAGGGCATTAATTAGATAAGATTTTTAGCTTATCCTCCTTCATTTTTACCTTTTAAGTGTTTGATTTTGATTAGTCGAAATTTGTTTCTTGATTCTTGACCTACCATGACTAGATTTTGAATTGTTCTCAACCTTTTTTTATTTTTATTTAATTTTTTTATAATTTTCTTTCATTATTTAGCAATTTTTTAGCTAATTTCAAGTAATTTAGGTAATTTTGTATATTTTTACCTAGGCGTAAATACATATGGAGTACAAGTAAACACTCTTAAATATTATTTAAGTCATTCTATGATTTTTAATATACATATAATTTATATTTAGTGATTTATTAATTATCGAAATACATTTTACGGACTTTCAATAAATAACAATAATATACTTAAAATTTACAAATTTTATATTCTCTTATTTTATTACTTAGTTTCTTAAATTTAAACTAACGGTATTATTTTTACTAATATTTTCAACTTTAATTTATAATTTAGGTTTAATCGAATCATTTAAATGATCGGTTTAAACTTTACATACTAAGCCTAATCCTACAGTTACTTGACTTATATTTAAGGCTTACATTAAGTCTATATATAAATTGCACCACATGACAACATTCAGTTCAATAATCAAAATTTACCACCTTTCTAACAACTTAAGTCTAAGACCGTTTTAATTCCTATACTAGAGACTCTACAATTTGTCCATAAACTTTAAAAGCAAAACCCTTGACAATTGAGTGCTCATTGTTATGTATAGTAGCCATAATCCTGCCTAACCTTACTCGTGAAGCATCAACATTCATTTTGAACATATTCTAACTCTAATTCATTGACACACCTTCTTATAGTACACATTGCTATATCTATCTGTCCATATCAATTAACATACAATCGATGCCCTTCGACTCTATCTACCTTTGTATCTCTCCTTTTATATCCTTTAATTAATATTGCAACCACTAATAAAATTGCCCTACAATAGCCTTGTTGACCCTCCATCCTAAGACACCAAACCAAAAACACTCTACCTATGGTATGAAATAAGTACATGCTCCATCTTCTCATTTGCTTTACAAAATTATACGATATAGATTTTGCAATACTCTCTTACAATAAAGGTTTGACATCACTAGAAGGGAGTCAATGAATATACGCTACATGCAGTAGTAAAACTTAGCTTATGCATCTAATTGCTGATATGATACCAAGTCTAACTATCTTGAAGATGAAGGTTTTGAAAGGTTTAATCTTTCTATTGATTTAAAGAGAAAATTGTAAAATTACTTCACTGTTGTTGCTCCATATTTATCATAAGACCAAACTAAAGCATAATCTCTCTTTCATAGTGTTTCATTCTTCTAGTGTAATGAAAGGATAATTAGGACTGAGATCTTAATATCTTCTTATTTTATTCATGAGATCACAAACAACTAACTATGGAAGCTATTCATGTTCACATATTGTAGACAACTACTCTTTATGACAAGTAACCACTCTCACTTCAAATTTTTATCTTTCCTTTTAACCAACTTGCCATACTACCCCATATAAAGAAAATTTTGCCCTTCTAATAAACTTAACCAAGCCGTAGAAGTCTTTTACCTTAGAAGCATACTTGAAATCCTTATTGGGAAAGTATATCCCTTTGAGAATTTTCACTTACAATACATTAGAGTTGGCTTGAACTTGCAATGTCAACTTTTTCAAATTGAATAAGTATCCTTAAATCAAAGACTAAGAAGAATAACATTGTTAAATAATCTAAACGTAGTATAAAACTCTATTAGATGAGAGTAACCTTACAAATTATTCCCTTAACTTTCGCATACAATGGCATACCATTTATTCTTTTAAATTAGAAAGTAATTATTACTTATAATAATTCTTGCATGTATCCACTTGTATACTTAAGGCTTATATGGAAACCATGAAATTTTTCTACCAAATGAAAGACCATAAAAGTTCCTTTTCTATTCATGTGCATTCAAAACTGAAACCAAAACTAAAATCATATATTTATTTTACAAGGTAAATTATAAATTGCTTCCTTACATCTTTGTCATTGGTGTAGCATTCTTCTAACCTTCAAGAGCATGCCTTAATTTCTTTCAACTTCTAAACTGCAACACTTTGATGTAGCTCTTATCTAATAAATATACACTTTTTATAATAATTAAAAAAAAAACTTTGCTAAGTAGCCACCAAGCTCCTTAAGATAAGCTTTAGGGTTTTAAGTGTTTTTAAAATTTTTCCTTTTTATTTACAAAATTAGCTAATTTATCCGAGAGGGGCTAAAGAATGAAATCTTTATAAGCTAAGGAGCACTTGTGCACATTATTAAATGTTAGGATGTAATATTCATCAAGGCAAAGATATGTGGATAGTTTATAATTTATCTTATACTTATGTTAAAAGCGAAAGTAAAATAAATACCTTGAAAAATTGGACAAGTATACCCCTGTTACTTTAAAAATATTAGAAATTGATCCTCTAAAATATAAATCATCTAATCAATATTATTTCTCTTGCCACATTAAAAGGCAGCAAAGAATGATGGGTTAAACAACTACATCCGGTGAGTTACGGGTGAATATCACCTCAATATTACAAATTAATCTCATTGTTACTTTCCTTGCAATCAACTTAGTCATAGGCATCTTAACCATAGCCTGAGCAAACAATAGGTATGTGTTTTGAACTTTTATAATTGCGCAGGTTTTGAAAGACTCATTCATCTATGTGCAATATTGTTTTGTAAAGAAAACTATCCCATCTTTTTTTTTATTATTTTCCTCATTCATTTTATGAAAAAGAGAAGTATTAGTTTTGACAACCTAAATATCATGCTTAAAAACGAGATAACAGAACTACATTTTTTTAGCCATAAAGGGTAAACTTTCTAAGATCTGATATTTGATGTAGCTTGAGGAATTTAAACAAATTAGTTTGCAACAATAACCTGAAACAGTTTATTAGTGGCTCATTATCAAATTAAATAAACCGAAGCTACTCTTAACCAATTCTTCTTTGATGTTACAAAAAGTGACTTATGTTACATTTAATATACAAAAATGGACTAGAGTAAAATCATAATTTTATATTTCATTCTCTTTCCCATATTTAGATGTGTATTTAAAAGATAGAATTGTGATTATGGATTTAATGGGCAATCCAATTCTGCCTTTGAGGAGGCGATATCACGATTACTTTTCACCCTTAATAAAAATTTAGGACTCAACTTTCTTTTTGTACTTTTTTCTGTTTGAGTTCTAAACATTTCAAAATAATTTCTATTTAAGTTCCGAATATTTCAAAAGTTTTTAAACAAGTCATTTGTTAATTACTATTAACTTTTCCGTTAATTTTAGCATGTAGCACTTTCTGATTGGTTTACTAAACAAGTATAAATTTATGACTTAACCCTTCATATATTTTTTGTTTGAGTTCTAAATGTTTTAAGATTTTTATTTGAATCCTCAACGTTTACAGAAATTTTTAAACAACTAGTCTATTAGTTTTCTTATTACCTTTTTCATTAACTATTGTACGTGGTAATTTTAGATCGGTTCACATATTTTTATTAATTAATTACTATAATAGAATAATTGCAAAATGAACATAATAATGAAAAAAAAATAGGAAAATTTAGAAAAAGAAAAATATAAAGAAATGAAAAATTATATAACAAAGATATATACATATATAATATAATAAATGTATATACTTGTGTATTTATTATAATTTCAATAAAAAAATTAGAAAAATTGGAAAATTAAGAAAAAGAAGAGAGAGAGAGAGAAGCTGCAAAAATAAAAGAAAAAAAATTGTTCCAACCACCCTAAGATCAAAGGTGGCCGGAATAGCCCATAATAGGTTACCATCTATATACTAAAGTGGGTCGAATCAATCCTTCACTAGTTGTCAGTGATCGCCCATCCCCTAAAGAGGATCGTTCCATCTCTTAGGAGGGTGAGTGGCCATCTACCTCCCTATTAAAAAAAAAAGTAAGAAAAAAAAAACTATGAGTGAAACTAATTAGTAGGTTTCCAATTCGGCTGCATTATCCATTTGAAACCAATCGAGGTTCACTCTATTCCCCCTATCCATAAAGGAGCATGGGTAATTGCCCACAGCTAGTGGTTAGTCAATTCGACCAACTTCAATATGTAGGTCACAACTTTTCACTTCCTTTTAACCATTTCAATTACCTTAAGGTCAAAAGGTAATTGGAAAAAAAAAAATTTTCCAATTTTTTCCAATTTTTTTCTTTTTTAATTTTTTTATTGAAATTTTAATAAATATACATGTATATGTTTATTACATTATATATGTATATATATATATCTTTATTATTTGATTTTTTATTTTTTTTAGTTTTTTGTGAATTTTCTAAAATTTTTCTCATTTTCTTTATTTTTTATTTTTAAAATATCTTATTATATTAAATATTTAATAAAGTATGTAGACTAATTAGAAAGTGACACACATCATAATTAATGCAAAAGTTAATAGCAAACTAATAGATAACTTATTTGAAAATATTCGCAAATGTTAAAGAATTAAATAGAAATTTTAAAACTAAGGATTCAATCTAAAAAATGTATAAAAGATTGAGTTTAAAACTTATACAAATTAAAAACTGGCATATGTTATGAAAAGAAAATTAGTGACAACTAATAGAAAACTTATTTGAAAACTTTCACAATTATTGAGGACACAAATAAAAATTTTAAAATATTTAGGACTCAAATATAAAAGCTACAAAAGGTTAAGTATTAAATTTATACTTTTCCTTAAAAATTACTTATTTAAACTCTTAACTTAATTATTGCACCTACTAATTAATGGAGTTTTTGACAAATATTACTATATATACATTTGATTCCATTAAGAAATAAGATATGATTATGTTCCTAATACCTTTCCTTTTTCATTCTAATTTATTTTATTTTAGGCTATTCTTGTATACCAAATATACCATTAGATTATCTATATGATTCTTGAAAACAAAACCTATAATAAGTGAGCGCTATAGCCTAATGAAATAATCTATGCCATCTTAGCATATGGGCATATATAAATGCTCAAAACCACATAAAATATAACTTAAAACGTAAGATGAAATGCACAAATCAAAAACTCAATAAAAGTACCTATTGCCATGAATAAGTCTTTCTTTCTTATCTTATTTACACAAATCACACAAGTTGTCGATTAATCCACTCACTATACAATCCGTCCAAATTGACATTTTTCACCTAAATTAACTTACTCTCCCTCTTTCTTTTCAATTGGTCTTACTGGACCCCTTGTCACAATTGACTATACTCGACCCTTTTCTTTCATGATGAAATAGTCTCACTTGTTGCTTTTCCTTACAATAAATCTTACCCTGCAGATCACTACATGTTCATAATCATCATTGAACATAATTAGTCCAATTGCCGTACAAATCATAACCCAATATAAATCTTCTAACTCTTAAGCACAATAAAAAAATAAAAAAGAAAAATCTAAAATCAATCATATATTCAGTTTTGAAACTCTCACAGAACAATTCATTTTTATCTAAATATTATCACTTATTATTAAATTTGCTCTAAGTGAAGTTTTCCCTTTCTGAAAACATTAACACTTCTTCCTCTTTCTCACATACTCTCATTAATCTTAAGATTTGTCTACTAGATCTCTCTCTCTCTCTCTCTCTCTCTCTCGCCAGTCTACTTGTAAGTTGGAGAAGTCAAATCTTTCTTTTGAGGGTGCTTTTGCTTATAATATAACAAGACTATTGTCTCCATTTCTGAGTCTATCTACAATTCCTTTTCCTTTTTATTTGGGCAAGTCTCTGCATCGACTTTTATGTCCTCAAACATACAATTATACATAAAAATTATTTACGGATAGAGATATATAGAAATTCATTACTATCTATCATATATTTGACATCGAACGGCTCCAACATATATATTCTTCGAAGTACACAAATTGGGTTGCATAGTCCGCCATATTAAAAAAAAAAAATGAATGGGTGTTAAAATTATTGAAACAACAATGGGTTTACTGAGGGTGCTTTTTCACGAGGTCAGTGAAAAAATTCTTCACTTTCTCATGTACATTTTTTTTTTCCATGCGTTGTAATATTGATCTCAAAAGAGATTGCAAGTTCATCTAAAATAAAAAAGAAAAGGCCAATTTCCTTTGATTTGGCAGATTTCTATTTTGATATGGAAGAGGTCACACTGAATTTTGTCTTTTGATTTGAAAACATCTTGAAACCCAGACGTATCTACCCAAGTCGAAAATATGTCTTCTATATGCATAATAACTTTGAAAACAAGGAAGGTAATATAACACTTGCTGGGAAAAGCTATAATCCATTCTTAACTCTAATATCTCAAATGAAACGTCATCCACGAAGAAGGGCTAAAGAGGTTATGATCAGTAAAGTGAAAGATCCCACAAATTGCAATTATAGTTTGAATTGATAAAGAGGTTATGGCAATTTTTTTATCTAGTTATATAGTAGCATGTGTAGTAATTATTATTAATTATTAAGCAATCTTTTTGTTTGTTTTTTTATCTATATGTGGTAGGTCTACCTATTGGGAAAAACCCTAAATTTTAAAAATATACATTCACCATCCTAAACCCTAGAGTACTTTTTAGGTCGTAAATCTCATTTTCTTCTTCTTTTTTTTTTTTTCCTTCTTAATTATTATCCCAATTCTGAAAGGTATACAGAAGACAAGCTTTTGGAGAAATTAAGGATGCATTTGTTATTGACAACTAGTCTAACAATAGTCCGTTTCTGGCCATGAGTCATTACATTTGTTTAATTTAGGTGAATTGTAAAGATTGATATTCCTTTGACATCATAATACAGAACCCAATCCCTCCCACCCCCCCCCCCCCCCCCCCCCCCCCCCAATATCGCAATCAAAATTAATATATAGGATAGTGTGCTTAAACAACTGAATTTCCTCAACACAGGATTTCCTTATATCTATTAAAGTTGACTTTGATCAATGTGAATCTTTTCTGCAAATAACAATAAATAGTTTCTTCGCTTGAAAAAGAATAAGAGTATTCTGGTTTTAACTTACCAGCAGACACATGTTTTGGTAGGGGGAACCAGAGCCAACGTCAAAAACAAATTATATCATCGACCTTCTGCACATTGGTTCATAAAGAGAAGTCTACACAGATGGGAATGGCTACCATCAGAAATAGTTGGAGAATACGAAGTTTCAGTTTTATTTGCTACATAATAGAATGAAAAATACTAATGTACCCTAAAAGATATATACATACCTCTTGAACCAAACTATTATTGTTTAGTAATATTGATCATATTATTATTTGTTGGTGAGTGCATACACAATTGAAAAGCTGTTACACTTGTGGTACGAGTTTGATCAATAAAGGAGTATTTGTTATTTATTAGTAGGACTTCTAATACACCTTAAAACCATTAAGACGCGACAGTCTAGCCACACATTCTTACACGTCGCAAGAATTGGTAAGACTTTTGAATCCTGCTTACTAAAATCCACGAATATTAATAACAAAACATAAAACACTTTAAATCTAACTTACATCAAGTTTAAAATTTATCCAATGGAGAAATAATTTTAACTATCTTATAAATAAATCCTCCTATCACAATCAAAAGTTAAAAACCAATCTTTAAATAAGATTCATTAATAACAGGTCCACTAGAAGCAAAAGTTATTAGTCTTGCTATCATCACACCCATCACTAATTTAAACAACATATCATAACCGAATGCGTACATCGTAGTTGCATTCAAGCTTATCTATAAAATCAACTAAATCTATATATATATATATATATATATATATATATATATATATATAAGTCCCAATTATTCATCTTATTTAGGTAGGATGTGGTAAGGAGAGGAGCGCAACAAAATATTACAATACTAATTGTCTTATACTAGTTTCACTATCTATATCACTTATCAATATTTTATTCCACTACCTCCATACATAGTTACTCCCATACTACAACTACGTCCCATTAACATCTTCTCAAACTTCTCTTCAAATTTATGAGCTTGTGTCAACAATAGTTGCACAATATAATGGTCCAATTTGCCCTAACAAAGATATTATAGACATTTAACTACAAGCCACTTCTTCCTATCCCAAATTGTAGAAAGCAACAAATATCTAGTTGATGAACAACTTACAATCTCAACACAAACTATATAAGACAATTGATTATAAAGAAGTATAACAAAGCTTGATTGAATTTTCTAATTCTATAAGTATATTAAACCATATAAGGTAGTAATCAACTACTTAGACTTCTACTAAGGCAACATATGTCTAGTATGTAGACTATAATCTTAGTGCAACCACACACAACAATTTATTATGACCAAGTAAAACATGACTTCACTAATTTTTCTAATTCTATGAGTATACTCAACCATACAAGGCAATAATAAGATACAGCTACTTAGATTTCACTTACAACTTAGCGTAGAATACATATTAGAAATTAGGATTAAACACCTAAAAAATCTAAAAGCCACTTTTCTGTAACCTCAATTCATCTAATAATCAAGGATGATCAATCCAAGATCTTATAATTTGACCATTAGTCTTATAGGAATGGGCTAGTCGACTACTACTTAAGGTAATCATCTTCCTAAAGTTGAGCAATCAACTTCGCCATAGAGAATAACCTCTAAGAGTTCACCATACAAAGGGGATTCCATCATTTAAGCCCCAATTGACTCCCTTAAGTTCAAAGCTAACCTAAAATGCCGAAAGTCCACAATTTTAACTCAATAATGCATCAAAATCAATCCTAAATGAGAATTAATCACACAATTTACCTCTTTTACTCCGAGATCACCAATTAATATGAGTTTTTCATAAAAGCAATTTAATTCATTACTAATTCAAAAACCTAGGGTTTTTAACTCAATCAATTTGGTTCATAGCTTTAAGCTTCTAATATACTAACTATATAAATGAAATACTTAAAATGGACTAACCTCTCCCCCCAAAACTAAGCTTTTTTATTCAAGTATATAAATAACCTAGCAAGTAGCTTCAACCAACCAATAAGAAACTTACCTGAAGTTCATGTTCCACAAAACAATAAATAAATATTGAAAAACAACAAAAGCTTCATTTCACAATTCTATCAGGCTTTTTTAAGCGAAGTTACGTCCTTCCAATAATTCAACTTTAATCTAACTTTCGTTAGTCATTCCATAATCTTGTTCCCTACCCTTCATGAGGTAATAAGTGGTTGAAGTAACTACTTGCTAATTTCTAACTTATGATAGTTACTAATACCCAGTCTACAACTTAATTGTCTTATGTGTGTCTCTATACTAGAAACATGAGCCCCCAAATTCTTCTTCCGCAATTCTCAGACCACTTACTTTTGTAAGCTAATTTACAACCCACAGACCCTTCCCCATGTTAGGAATATCTACCATACATCTTACCTAGCCTAGCAACTTTGTTCTAACTTTGCAACCCAATTAAAGAATCATTGCCAATCGATTAATGATTCATGTACCTCATCATATATTATGTGAAGGCATCTTATGTTTAATCCCTTATGATCATTTTAGCCTCACTCCTTCACTAAAATAGTCATTTAATCCACAACTCTAATACCGTAATCCTTATGAAAAGTAGATATCCTCTAGCATGTATAGCCAATAGCAAACAGCAATCAACATATGCCATTATTAATTGAGTTCACATTGATTTTTGATTCTAGATTTGCATGTATATGATATAATCTACTATACAAACATAACGAACTTAGCAATAGAAGGTAGGCACTATAGACTAAACTTTATCAAAAGGTTTTAGTTTTAAAAAGCTCAATTTAATTGACATAACTTGTGGTTTGATCAATAGAACCAAGTCAAAAGGCAAAGGCTTGGGTTAAAATAGGCTCAAATTACTATTTTTATAATTTGATTTAACTAAACTACATTGAATTTGCATTCTTTTCCATTTAGCCCAATTGATCCATTAGTTGAATTGTAAGTAGGTTGAGAAAATCCAAGCCTTCAAAATTTGTAAGCATGATTAAAGCTTACGTTTTCCTCATTTGATTCTTATAGTTCTCATTATGATTAATATTATCGATCCTTTGTAGAGGTACTTTTAATCTAAGTTTTGCTTAAGATTGATAATTCCATTGAAGATCATATTCAACAATTTAAAAAAAAATAAAAAAACTCATTTGATCTAAAGTACAATCTTACTCTAACCATTCGTAACTTGGTTTACAAATTTCATTTCTTTATTATAAGTTAATTCATCATTAGCTAGTATTCATTAAGTTAAACTAATCCTTTAATTGCACCATAGAGTTCTAATTTTAATGGTCTTTCTACTCCAAATTATGATTAATAACTAAATAGCAACTTTTCAGAGGTGGATATAAGATTTACTAACCTTTCTTTGGGATTGCAGGGACTTGGACTCCTCTTTTAAATCATGATAAAGGAAAAACAAATAATTTTAAGATGGAATGGAGGCCATGATTATAGGTGGTTAGTTTAGGTTTTTGTTGTATTAAGATTCTAGAAAATCAATATTATTAATTTGTTTTCCTTGATTTTGCTAGGAAAATTACTCATGTACCCTTGATTTTGGAGTGAATTATGAAATTTACTGAGATATCTTCTCCTTCTTGGTAAATCTACTTGAAGGAATAGGATTAACTTAGGCAATCCTTTTTGTTTCGTTTTTTTTCCCCCGTTCCAACAGCATTCTCAACCATTTTCATTTCATTATTTTTATATTTGCTGTGATATCCTTATAATATGAAATGGTTCTTATATTAACGTCCGATTCTCTACTACCGTATTTTCAATATGGTTGGTACATGTGATTGTCAATGGGACCGAACTCCATTTCAAGAGGACCTTTTATCATCGCTATTTATGGTGCCTAGCAATGATTTTGGAATTCTAACAATACGAGTATTATTTATATATTTTTAAAAAATTTATGAAGATAAAGTTATAACCTATTTATACATAACCAATAGTTTTGAAGGTATATTCATATTTATCCTTTGTTTAAGTTCAATTAATAAATAACTTTCCGAATTCTAAGGGGAGAAAAAATGAAAGACGAATTTGAATAGGGGAGAGACTAGCGCGAAATTAACATATGCTGTAATACGGGCAAAAATGTTACTCATGACCTTATCCTAACTTACTATGTATTGCTACCGAAAAGGAAAAACAAAAAAAAAAAAGAAAAAAACTTACTATGATTAGATAAATGGCCTGGAGTAACTTCGAACTATTTGCCAAAATATCAAACCGCAAGTGTTGCAAAGTCATGCTAGTGTTGGTCTAGTTTTTTGTATTTATTGAATGCCAAACCTATATTTGAATGCCAAAATATCAAACCTATCTTTTTCTTTTTTAGGATAAAGTTGTTCATTAAATTCAAATTGTATTCAATGTTTCTAAAGTATGATAAGTGGAAATATCCACTTAAGGCAATTTATGCGATTATAGCATGAAGTTGGTTAATTATTTTGGATTTCACCTTTTTAATACCTTACATCCTATATCTCAACCCCATCTTATTTGAATGTGCACTGCACTTGCTAGTTGTATTATTAATTTGTTATAATATTGGATGAGTATCAACAACTTGCAATTTAAAATATAATAATTATAAATAATTGAACGTGTTGTGTAAGTTTACCATAAATTCACCTACTTATTAAAGTTTGAACAGACCGATCAGTTTTTCTTTATATAATAATATCTTTATATAATAATAATATAATGAGTATCTCTATGTAAATATACACGCAGATAGCGACCTACTAAGGCTAAAAATTTCAAAATAAGTGGAAATATTTTATTAATATGATTACACTTTACCTAAACTTAGTAGGATAAATGTACAACATCATACAACGAAGAATATTTGGGCAGGAAAAAGCTCTTCCATTAGGTGGTACTAATAAATTGAAAGCCATCTCAAATGAAATTAAGATTGGTCTATGCTTTTACACACACATATATATAACAATGACACACATAAAATCCCTATATTATATACGGATAAATCCTCTAAGGTTATAAAGTATTCCCTTAATATTGTTAAAAATGCACACTACGAAACCCGTCACCGAAGCTTTAAGTCATTGATATTTATTAGACCTTTTAGTAACCTAACTAATAGTTCTTAATACTTATATGTAATTGTTTAATATAATATACATATATATATATATATATATACATTCATATTTTCAATCAGCCTTTCTCAAACCCATTTTTTCATTCCAACTTCGTATTTATTAGCAATCAATATAATAATATAAGAACTCAAATCTACCTTGTAGTGCTTTTCTCTCTCTCTCTCTCTCTCTCTCTCTCTATATATATATATATATAAGAAATAAGTCAATTAAGGAAAGTGGGGTCCATAGAATAGGATGCAGCACCAAGAGAACGTCACAGACAAACAAAGATGTTTAGCTTGGTGGGCTTGTTCACTCTTCCCGGTAGGGTCAATCAATGCATATTTTAAAAAAAGGGAAAATATCGCCGATGCAATGAACCTTGGGCTGAATCCTGAATTCTGATTGCAAAGTTCAATTCACCTTTGAATACTACAATAATGATTTTGTATTTATTTATCCCTTATCTTAATCTTTAAGGACTACTTTTTCTCTTTGGAGAAAGTGACAGATCAGAAAAAAAGATTCACGAGAATGAACAGTAGATTTTCTTCCTCATTTATGACGAATCCTAAATACACGCTGGAATATTAATCGAGATATATTGTAAATATAACAAAACCTATAAATTTTTAACATATATAACTTATTCAAAATATGGATGGCAGTATTTACTCACTACGCATATAATATAATATATGATGAATCTTTTTCCTCCTAAAATTTAATTTTATCTCTTTATAATTTTTATAAATATGTACGTATATTTCAAACTTTAACTATCTACAATTTTTAGAAATGGTTTTTGGAGTTTAAAATAGACTTATAAACTAATTCGACTGGATATAAATACAATATAGTTGAGCCCAATTTGGACTTTATTTGAAGTTTCAAAACTCAATTTTAATATAATTTCTAACTTAAATTTGAGTACGAAACACGATACTACTTAGAAAAAGATCAAGATCAAGTCTTAAACTTGTTTCTACTTGATAATCTAAAAATATATATATTATACTAACTTAATTAATATAAGATGTTAAACTCGATTCAAATACGACTACCAATCAAACTCAACTTAAATTCAAATATCATAAAAATCAAAATCAACTCAATAAGTTACTTATTTTGTTAAGAAAGGAAAGAAAGTAGAAGAATAAAAAATTATACTAAAGTCCTTTTCCCCTCCATTCCTTCCGTCAATACATACATAATGCTAAAGTCGGGATTTGAGGTATTTATTAGTGCCTTCCTATAATTACGGGTTATATGTATTTGCAGCTATTCCTTCATTTATTGATCCTGGAACCGTTACCTGTTGGGTAAACCCCCAACCAATCATATCTGTATATGAGCACAATATGGAAGAAAGAGTTTTGTCACAGACCAATTAGATTCAAGAAATATGTATACTTCAAAGTTGGTGTGATGGGGAATCGTAAATCATGGTCATTAATCCAATATTTGATTAATTAATCAAAACCAAAATTAAATAGTATCTTCGCACAACAGTTAATGAAAACGGTGCCTCAAGTCTGATACACGCCACATGAGTTCTTAGCCAATCAAAATCAAACCACATTGATGATAGGTCAAGGACTCAGCGGATGGTCAAATTACGTAATTATGCAATTATGATAATCTAGATGTAAAATTCTCTTAAGGAAGCTTCAAAAATATTCGCTACTAAAATGATATTATATTTCTCTTGTGCTTTATTTCTTACATTATTGATTTTATATAAAAAAAAAATCCGATAGTAGATTTTTTGAGTAATACATCGAGGAGACCCATTAAATGTTTATTCCTCAATCAGTTTCAATTTTCAAAGTTTTTCTCTAAGAGAATCAATTCATACTCCAATTCACAAGTGCAACATGTATTTTTTCCCCCCAAAAAATAAATACTAATTTACAGTTTACTTTAAATTTTCGGTATGTTATATTCTAGTTAACATATAAGTTAGCCATGTGTTGACTACTTTAGGTTTCGTAGTTGATATTTAAAATATTTAGGATCTAGGTAACAACAGCAGCATTTTTCTCGACATAAACAGACCATGTTTCAGTGGTACCAAAAATACCGGCAAGTTAGAAATCCATTCATGATTATACCTCCAAGGTCAGAGAGTAAAGATAAGGAAGGTGTCACGTCCCAAATATGAATGCATCCCATGTCATTGTCATCTAACGGATAGACGTAAGGGACGAAAACTGCATGCCATGAAATCTTTATCCAGAGTCATTCAAACCTCAAATATGCTATGGTAAGTTTCATATGGAGTGAGTTATAAGACCTCGCAAATGAAAGTGCTACAGCTTACATGCATACACCATATGTCATTCCGTAAACGATCACAAATATATCTACACGCAACGAAACACATGTCCATCATACGGTCTTGGTTAATGGTTGTTTAAAGTGGGCTCAGTATGGACATTTGCAAACATACCATCCCTCGCATCCCAAGCGAAAGTTAAAAAATTGTTGAAGGTAGGGTTCATTGAAGTATCAAATTACCTTAAATGGGTATTAAATATAGTGCTAATTTTGAAAAAAAAATAGGAAAGCATGGATATGTATGGATTTTTGTGCTTTAAACCAAGTCCCTCCTGATGATAATTTTCCACTGCCTCATATAAATATTTTGATAAAAAACACTATTGGAAGCTATTTATTCTCTTTTTTATGATTGATTTTTTAAGGTACAAGTCAGATAAAAATAACTAAAGAAGACAAAGCTAAGAGTACTTTTATCAAGATATCGAGGACCTTTTGCTACAAGTCGATACCCATTAGCCTAAAAAACACTAAGGTAACCTACAAAAGGGTGATGGTAACTCCTTTACACAATGCAATGCACAAAAAAGTTAAAGTATACATGGAAGACATGATCGCCAAATCCTAAGAAAACGAGGACCATATGGAAGTATTAAGAAAGTTGTTTGAAAGGTTGCTTAGGTTCCAATTGAAACTAAACTGAGAAAAGTATATGTTTAGGGTTATGTTAAGGAAGTTGGGATTCATAATCAGCCAAAGGGGTATTGAAGTTGATTTGGATAAGGTAAAGGCGATTTTACAGCTAACTTTCCTATGCACAATTAAAGAAGTCAAAGCTTTACTAAAGTGACTATATTATATCGCCTGATTCATATCACAACTCACAGTTAAGTGTCACCCTTTGCTCAAATTACTAAGGAAAAATGCTCATCTAAATTGGAATGAATAGTGTGAAGAAGTTTATTGCAAGATTAAGAAATACCTTATGAACCCCTTATTTCTAGTTACCTCGAAACTAAGTTGGCCATTATTTTTATATAACATTATCCTCTAAGAGACTATAGAATGTATGTTGGGATAGAAAGATGAAGAAGGAAGAGAAAAGGGCTAGTAATTAATTAAGTAATAAGTTCATTAAAGGAGAGAAAAAGTAATCCAACATAGAAAGGACTTGTTGTGCCTTGATATGAGTAATGCACGAACTTAGGCAATATACCTTATTCTACGTAGTAAAGTTATTGACAAGACAAGATCCCCTTAAGTACTTGGCTAAGAAACCATCTCTAATTGGAAGAGCCTTCAAATGACAAATAATGTTATCTAAGTTAAATATAATATATGTGAACTAGAATTCGATCAAGGGTTAAGCCTTGACAAATCAATTAACCGAATACCCTACGAAAGAAGCATCTAAGGATAGGGAAGTTGGGTTCTTAGATGAGGATATCCTGGTAACAAAACAAAATCCGAACCTCCTAAAATGAAAGTTGTATTTTGATGGAGCAGCCAATGTCTAAGGTAAAGGCAGTAGTAATTTCTCTTAAAGGAAGCCAATTCCCTATAGCGATTGGGCTCGCATTTTCCTACGCCAATAATATTCTAGAATATGAGGCTTACATCTTAGGCCATAAGACAACTATAGATATGGAGGGTCCATGAGTTAGAAGTGTATGGAGACTCTTCTTTAATCATTCTCCAAAAAACTAGTAAATACAAAACAAATGATCCAAAATTGGTGCCCTACCATTACCACCTTACTAAGTTAGTAGATAAGCTAGCTTTCTGCTTGGCAACGAAAGTAGCCAAATATAAAAAGCCTTAAATCCATGATATCAAGACTTTTCTTTAGACTGCCACATATCTAAAAGGGGGCAAGTAAGAAGGATTAGAAGACATTGACGAGGTCAGCACACCATTTTTAACTTAATGGCACTTTGTTATATCGATGATGGTTTAACACTGCATTGCTGAAATGCATGGATAAGGAAGAGGTAGATATCATGATGAAAGAGGTACGTAAAGGGGCATGAGGTATGCATATGAATAGGCACATGTTAGCTAGAAAAGTCATGTAGATGGGCTATTATTAATTAAAGATGGAATCGAACTGCATCACATACATAAGGCATTGCCACCTACATCAAGTATATTATAACTGGGTAAATTGGATCAAATTGGCATTGGTTTATCTTGGTAGCCATTAATTACTTTACAAAACGTGTTAGAGCCTCCTCTTATGTAAATGTCACTAAGGGAATAGTAATTAAGTTTTTTAAATGGGATATAATTTCCCAATACGGAGTCCTAGAGTCAATCATCATAGATAATAGCATGAACCTCAATAACAAACTCATGACAAAGTTGTGCCAATAGTTTAAGATCTCTCATAGGAATTTTACATCGTATAGGCCACAAATGAATGGGCAGTAGAGGTTACCAGTAAGAACCTCAAAAGGATTATTAGGAAGATGATTGTGACCTATAAAAATTGGCATGGGATACTACCTTTCGCACTCATGGCCTATAAGACTTCCATTAGAACATCGACTAGAGCTATCCCCTACTCTTCAATATGTGGGATTATGGTAGTTTTGCCTGTTGAAGTGAAGATAACCTCCACTAAGGTATTAGCTAAAACTTAACTAGACGAAGCTGAATGGGTCAAGAAGGGGATTAAGCAATTAAACCTAGCAAACGAGAAAAGATTAATCACATTATGTCACAACCAATGCTATTATCAAAGAATGATACGAGCCTTCAATAAAAAAGTACAACCTCGACAATTTAGGGAAGGAGATTAGGTATTAAGAAAGGTCTTCCCTAATGCATAAGATCCTCAAGGGAATTTTACCCCTAGTTATAAAGGTCTTTATGTAGTGAAAAGGGTATTATCTAGGGGAGCATTGATTTTGATTCAAATGGATAGCCTAAATTTGAAAGATCTTATGAATACTAATGCAATTAAGAGATATTATCCTTAAATATCAATGGAACGATGTTATTTTGTTTCCAATTTTGAATACTCTATAAACTGACTTTTTCGTCCTTAATGCACAAAGTCGATATCCTCAACAATCATCGACATTAGGTTGATCATTGATCGCTCTTCACTATACCAATAAGTTACTTACAATCTCTGCTTTATATTATACCACACATCCCTCCCTAAACACATACCTACACCTTAAAAAAAAAAATTAATCATTAACACTGATGAACTGCTAAAACTCCTTGAATACTATGCTTTAATCCTTCCTTTCCTAAAATTTAGTCCAGATAGATAGAAAAGAAGTAGGATCTACATTAAGGAAGACAAAAAAGACAGAAGAAGGTTGATTGAGTTTGCAAACTCCCATATCTAACCCTAATGAAGATCAGCCAGTCTATTAAGTTTCCAGGCCAAGAGGTGATTGTAGGCCTCTAAATTAGATCTACTATTGGCAAGCTGATCATAAAAACAAGTATGGCATTCACTCAAAACTTTAAGGTAGGATATGTTGTAGGAATCCTAACCCGTCAAATGCCTTTTAGTCTAGGATGTTTTATAAGAGCCCTGACCTATTACATGCCTTTTAGGGAAGGATATCTGATAGGAATCAAGAGCTAAGAACTATAACTTGATCCAGAGCAAAAGATCTAGTGAACTTAATAGTTTAAATACTTAGTTGCTGACTTACTTTCAATCCCTCCATCCTATAATGAAGCACACATAATGAAGAACTCTAAGCTATCTGACCTACCTGGAGTATAATAGTAACCGATTCTAACCTTCTTAAAGAACCTACACCAAATGTACCTGACCTCCCGACCTGTCCAGAAGTGTTCGACCTAATTAAAGACTACTCGTATGTTGACCTCAACATTATGTGTCAAAAACCGTTATTTACAAGAGCACTCTCCATTCCTATGTCGACATATGTCCTTTCTCTCTCCTCAAACACTTGACATGTAGAGAAGACGGTTTCTCGAAGGATTACATCATTGTCCTTCTCTTCGTGTACTTGTCTAATGTATTTGAACATTACCCTTTTTGTAAATTAACATGCATTTCTAACCCTAGTAAAAGTAGTATAAATAGTTTATGTACTTATCTAGTAATCGGTTTTTACCATTCTATCAATGAAATTATCTATTTCTAAATGTCTTCTTCAAGCACTTCAGTAGTAACCCCTTTCCTTAGCTCATAGCAACCCTTAAGTAAGGTTGTACTAACAAGCGACCCTATAATTTCAAATTAGTGAGTCATATCTGATGGAGTTATAGGTGATATTGCACTTAAGTGTTGTATCACATCAACGAGTGACTCAAAATTTTGTTTAAAACCCCATTTTCGTTCTTATGTTGTTTTTCCTCCTTAAACCCACACTTCTCCTTTCTCCACTAGCTGTCTCCGAAGGACCCATCCATGCATTGGTAGGATCTCTTCCAAAGCATATCATCTTGGTATCAAAACTCGAGGTTCTGATAAGGGCTATGAGCTAAGTCATGTTATAGTTCAATTTGGTATTGTTAGAATTTGAGGTTATTGATGGATTGTGCAGAGTGTTTGTGTTAGAATTGTTGTGAATTTGTATTAGTATTGCTATTCATAGATTAGGTACCAAGTGTTATAAGGTTTTCTATGTCCAAGATTTAGGTTATTGTTTTAGGTTTTATCATCGTAAAGTACGATTAAGAATCATATTCTGTTTGCCATGTTTTGTATGGTGTAAAACAAAGTAGCAGTGATTGAAGTGGCTATGATTGTGTCATTGTAAATTTCTAGGTTTTTTGAGTTATGGTGGAATTTTAGGTTATTGGAGTGGTAACCATCACAAATCGAAGTGTCAATACAGTGGTAGGAGACAATGATAGTGATGTTATTAGCCATAGATTCCATGTAGATCAACCACTGATGAGCGGTTGGATCGAATGGTGTTGATGATGGAAAATATAATGATAATAATACAGTGTGGGATGTTTGTAGGTGTAGATGGAGCATATGGGTTCAATGGTTAAGCTACTAAGAACACTCTAGTTGAGGATCACGCTAATCCAAAGGCTCTTCAAGCTCAAGAAGTTCTTCGTAGAGAAGTAGATCAACTAATACATTGTGAACAAGTTAGAGGAATAGAGCACTGAATTAATCAAAAACTAGAACTGAATGATTAAGATGATAATGAAGTTAAAGAGTATTACAAGGAGAGAAATGTCCAACCTGAACATGCTCAAAACTTCAAAAGAAGAGCCGATCGATGATTTTGAGCAAGATTAAATATTATAGAGGTCGAGTTTGATGAAGTAAAGACGGATGAGGAGTATGAGGAAGAGGGAAGAGTTGTCCGAGCTCTTAGAGGTATAGACAATGTGCTAACTTAAATTCCAAGCTTCCCTAGAAGTGGGAATGCCGATGAATACATAGATCGAGAGGAGTGAGTTAAGAAGTTGTTTGAGTGTTATCAGTATGGTAAAGGAGATAAAATCAAGTTAGCTACTCATGAATTTGTCGGCTATGAGAACATATGGTGGAAGAGATCGTATGATGAAAGACATCAAGTAGGATAACGTAGAATAAGGTCATAAGAAGAAATGAAGAGGGTTATGCACAATAGGTTCATTTTGAAATTGTATTACCTAGACACTTTTGCACAGTTACAAGAACTTTGACAAGGAAACCAAACTATTGATGAATATGTGCAAGAGTTCCAAATGCTGATGATTTAACATGAGGTGAAGGATCCTGAAGCATGAACTATCTCTAGATTTGTTGCTGGACTAAGGCTTAACTTAAGAGAGATTGTTGAAGTATTAAATGTACCTAATTTTAAGGAAGCTATTAAGGCTACACAACGAGTTCAAAGGCAAAGAAGGAGCAAATCTTATAGGAATTTCAATTCTTAACATGTGCCTAATAACTGACCAATTCAAGGAAACAACAATAAGCTTACTAATTCCAAATATTATAGGAATTTGAAAAGTGGTAGATCTTCGGACGAAAAACTAGCTCGATAAAGTGTTTCAAATGTAAGGGTTTGGGGCATGTAGCAAGAAAACATCTGGATCGTTGAACAATGGTTATCCAAGAATGTGAGGTCTATAGCATTGATGAAGAAGTTTGTGAGATTGTGGAAGGAGAGGATGAAATGAAGGAAAAAGTTATGGGTGATGAGACCTATCTAAAAGAAGGGGATATATTGACATTGGTGATTCATCAAGCTCTTAGTGTGGAACATGATCAACAAGAAAAACAATGCAAGAACTTGTTCCATACTACCTACAAGGTATGTAAACAACTATGTTCCTTGATCATAGATAGCAGTAACTATACAAATGTGGCATCTACCAAGATGGAAAAATAGTTGAAGTTGTTGACTACTATTCATCCACAACCTTATAAGCTACATTGGTTGAATGAGAAAGGTTCATTGCATGTCACTAAGCAAGTATTATTACCAATCTCAATTGGGATTTATAAGGACAAGATCATGTATGACATATTGCCTATGTATGCATCTCATATCTTACTAAGCTGACTATGGTTGTATGATCAAAAAGTTATGCATGATGGGTACCTAAATACCTACAACTTTGAGAAAGATGGCTGATTTATCACTTTATATTTGATTACCCCAAACCAAGCGAGCAATATGTAGTCTAAACTCATCCAAAACAGTAAGAAGGCTCTAGTGATGAGTAAATCCGAGCTTACAAAAGCTATAGAAGAGGATAGACCAACTTTTCTACTTATTCAAAGGTTATTAGAAATGTGAAAACAAGAAGACCTATCGAAAGAGATAGAATATTTGTTGAAAGAATTTGCTAATCTATTCCCTGAAGAGCTACCGAAAGGACTGCCACCAAAACAAAGAATAAAGCATGGCATTAAGCTATAACCTAGAGCCATGTTGCCTAACCAATCGGCATATAGAATGAACCTCAAACAAGCAGTTGAGTTACTATAATAGGTGAATGGACTAGTTGAAAGAGGATATGCTTGAGAAAGTATGAGTTTGTATACCATATTAACATTATTGATTCTGAAAAAAGATAAAAGTTAGAGGATGTGCATTAATAACAGAGCTATGAATAAGATTACCATTAAATATCGGTATCCTTTCCCTAGGTTAAATGACATGTTAGATGAACTCCACGGAGTAAGTGTGCTCTTGAAGATGAACTTGAAATCCGGATATCATCAAATTCACATAAAGGAAGGCAATAAGTAGAAGATAACCTTCAAGACTAGACATGGTCTATACGAGTGGCTTGTCATACCGTTTAGATTCTCCAATGCACCAAATACTTTTATGTGTTTAATGAATCATGTCTTGAGAAACTTAATCCATAAGTTTGTAGTTGTGTATTTTGATGACATTCTTATAAATGGTTCTAATCTAACTAGTCCTGAAAGTCATCTTTGATCTGTTTTTGAGATATTCCAATATGAAAAATTGTATGGAAATTTAAAGAAATGTTGTTTATGCTAAGAGGAAGTTGCGTTTTTTGGTTATGTAGTAATAGAATTCCGAGTACCAACTCGATGACATGCTAGGTTTCGGACTATATGAGAGGCTTGCTCATAAGCTCTACGCAAATGGATGACCTATTTATAAGCTCTATCAACGTTAGACAGCCTACCCTACTCTGTTGGGTCCACCTTATAATGTTGAATACGTTGTGCTCTATCCTGATCGAGCACTTTCATAGACGTAACTATGAACTAAGGCAATATTGAAAGACCCAACATACTTTGCAAGTTCTGTCCTGGCTTACTATTTATGACCTGTTTTGCTAAGTCATCCTTACCCAACTTGATTCACCTTGCCCTACTCTGGTCAAGTTTGTTTTACCCTTCCAAGTCTACCTTGATCAGTTAAGTGTGCTCTGCTTTGGTCTAAATGGTTCTGTCTTGCTTTGCTAACATCCTTACGTTGCCAACATCTACAAGACTATCCTATCTTACCCATCCGCTCTGCTTTACCGAGATCGATATGCTTGGCCAAGATCTACTTGGTTATGTCAAGACTACCCGTGATACGAATCGGCCTCCGACTATCTCCAAGCCGAAGTTAACTAATCTTAAGTCAAGGCCAATCAACTTTTACCAAGGTCGAACTAATAACAGAAGGTTGAAGGGAAGAAAAAGAGACGCTTGACACCAAGTCTATCGTCTATTGAGAGGCCAAGAGACCACACGACAAGGGACTCAAGGCCAAAGATCCACTTAGTATAGCACTGAGAGATTAATGCCGACTAATTCTAACACTCGGCAATTATAGGCCAACCTTTCGGTGTCTCGACCAAGTGCTGCTAGACTTCAGAAGCTCCTCCTCAGACCCAGACATCCAACTACTGACCTTACCCAGTTTGGATCCTATTCCTTCCGAGATAGGCCAAGTAACTGCATGTCGACTTTTATTAAATGCACAATTTTGTATTCTTATATATGTTTTTTTTTATTTATGGGCTCAATTATTTAGGGTTTAAGGCTTTGTACATTATTTATATTTTTACCACTAAGGTTTAGAACTTACTATAAACATCAACATTTGTAATCATAAAAAGAGAGTTCAGAGAGATAGTGAAGAATATTCCCACACAAAACTTTCCTTTTTGGAGCAAGGCTATAATTGAGCTAGTAGTGCTTGCATTTACCGAATTATTGAGTGTTGATTAAACTCTTTAATCTTTCTTAGGTTCTTATCAATCTTGACCCTAAGATTATGTTGAATCCTCATTTAAATAGGTTAGTGAGTTGCATCTAACTCTTATTTGAATTCCAAGTAATATTAGTATTCGTGAGTTGTATCAAACCCTATTTCGAGTTCAAACCCTTGATTATGTCCGTATCTTGGTGCATTATATCCAAACATATTCACACTCAAAGCCCTTATGTTTTACTTCTTGTTCTCCATACCTATTTGAATCCACGAATACCCATTCTGTTGTTCCGATCCACTTCCCGCGATACGCATCAACCTAACTATTCCATATCAGCTTGGCCGCACTAAGTCAAATCAAATAGGTCAACTACGTCCATGTTAGATCGGTCACTACCATATCAAGTCAACCTGGCCATTCAAGATCGGCTACGGTTGTGTCAGATTAGCCCCCAACAAAACATGTCATCCAAAATGAGGTCTGCCCAAATCAAAGCTCTAAAGTCTCTAATCACTCTTCAGAATCAAACATCAACCCTCCACCTAAAAATCTCAATCGGCTATCTATTTTACTTATGTTATATATTTCCTATTTCTTATATTTTCCTTAAGTTGTCTTTATGTTTTATTTGTAATTATTGAAATGCCACTAAGGCATCTTTTACCCATTTTATTTACAACTTTTCCACTTTGTATAAATAGAACGTTTGTATAGGGTTTTAGGTAAATATTTACAACATTAATGAAAAATTCTTAAGTTTTTTCTCTTGGAAAGCTCGTCTCTACCCTCTCTTATCAATCCCTTTAGCAAGAATTGTGGCAAGCAACCCTAAGCCTAGTGTTCATGCATCATATCGAGTACTATCTTGGGTCCATGTATGGTTTTATGGTGCGTCATATCCGTAAAGTTAGTGTGTAGGATTGTTAAACCATCAACTATCATTTACTTTTTGAGCCATCTTGCGGTACGGACCCATCTATTGGTTTTCATGTGATACTAAGTTCGTATGTTCATCTATAAGTCCATATTATGTAGTGAGCAAAGAAGGATTACAAGTACATGATGAAAAGATCTAAGCCATTATAGAATAGCCTACACTAAGCTCTTATGCTGATGTTATAAGTTTTCATGGTTTAACATCTTTTTATCGAAGATTTATTCAAAACTTCAATTTTGTTGCTACATCTTCAATTGAGTTAACCGTAAAGAATGTTAAATTCCATTGGGGAAAAAGGGAAGAAAGGATCTTTAATGAGCTTAACAGTTGGTTAACTTTTGCACCTTTACTAGCATTGCCAGACTTTGCCAAGGTTTTCAAGCTTTAGTATGATGCCTCAAGCATATGGATTAGTATAGTTCTCATGCAAGACTGCCAACCTATTACCTTCTTTAATGAGAAACTTAAAGGACCTATATTGAATTAGTCTGTATATGATAAAGAACTATACGCTTTGGTTTGAGCTTTGCAGACCTTGCAACATTATCTGCTACCTAAGGAGTGTCAAGTTTGAAATTTTTCTTTCTTTCGTTTTCCTTAATTTAGTTTAAACTAAACCCTATGTCTATTTAGTTTAAACTCTCGACCAAAAGTAAAGAAATCTAGTTTCTTATTATTTTCTTTTAAAAAAAAATGGAGTCACCTCCCAGTAAAATCGACGAAAAGTGATTAAATTAGAAATAATTATGCGGATCAATTACAATTTAGCTACTAACCTATGTTTTGAAAAAATTTTAAAAACCAATTTTTCTTAGGTTCAGGTGCTATCCTATTGAACCCAAATGGGTATCATTTTAAACTTTTGAATTTAAATTTATTTTTCAAATTAATTATCTAAGAAGAAAACTTATCCACAAATAGCAGATGAAATTACATTTAACTACAAAAGAGAAAAAAATTATTGACAAAAGGGGGGAAAATATTTTAAGTAATGAAAAATTATTTTACAAAACAAGAAAAATATATATATATTTTTACATTTTAAATCACCCTATAGGTACTTACATACCTACTAATCAGAATCAGACTATCATAATTTATTTTGAAAAAATTTAGTGGGTCAGTTTATTTTAATTTGAAAAGCATTCCACTTTAAGTATTTACATGTTAATTAGTTCAAAAAAATACATTTCCTTTTCTACCCAAATTTTGGAAAAGACGATAAATCTTTAGTTCTTTCAAAAGTAGACCTATTTAGATTTTTATTTAAGAAAAACGTTTTGTTTGAGTGGCAAAACATTTTTTTTAAAAAAAAAAAACACTTTTTATAAAGAGCAAACCATTGAAGATACATATATTAGATAAGTCACATAAATCACTTAAATAAAAATTCATACAATATTCATATATTCATAAATATGGCATGTTTATTATTTATATATATAAATTTGTTTGTGAAGATAATGAAATTTTGAATTAAGACATCCATTTTATATTACATCAATATGATTCATCAAAATAACTAATTTCATAATTACATGTCAAAAATCTATTCAATAATTTAAATGTTCAAATATCTATTTTATAATTTACATATTCAGATATCTATTCCATAATTTACCTATTCAAATGTCTATTTCATAATTTACATGTTTAGACATCTATTCCATAATTTACATGTTCAAACATCTATTCCATAATTTACCTGTTTAAACATTTATTCTATATTCTACAAACATAATTTACAGAAAATACTCGATGATTTATTAATCAAAACATATAGTTCAAAAATAATCACATATTCAAACATGATTCATGATAAACATTCTACAAGTCATTAAATAAAAATACTTAATTTAAACAATCATGAACTATGAATACTATATGGTCATTATATTATAGAAACAACAAATCATATTAACTATACTACAAAAATTGCATCAAATAAGTGTTTTACATTCCTAAATACATGATTTCTCAATTATTTAACATACAACATGCATTAAATATACAAAGAAAATAAAAACAAGTAAGAATTCTAGAAATTTACCTCACGTAATAACGAATCAGATGTTGGTTGAGTGAGTTTTTAGGTGGTTTTCAATAAGGTAATGCTATCTTTAAAGAGAAAAATTAGCTTTAGAGAGTAAGCTTGGTTTAAGTGTGTTTTTATGGGTTTCCAATTGTAATTCTTATTTAATGTGAAGTGTAGCACCTTATTTATACTAGTGGAGCTCCGATTTAATTCGAAAAAATGCAAAAATAGAAGATCACAAGTATGGGGGCCTAAAATATTCTTGTCCAATCCGTCTTCAAATTTTGAAGAAAGTATTGATTTGAATGATGAAAATATACAAGAACACATTAATAAATAATATTCATATCTTGGATTCGATGGAAATTGCCTAAAGAATAGGATTTTGCAAATTTCATTCAAGCATATTTGTCGAGCCTGTTTTCGGTCTCTTATTTAAAAATTGATTTCTCATTTCCTGATTAATACTAAACCCTAACCCATTTAATATTAATCCTCAACTAAAGAAATTGAGAAATTCCAGTTTTTTATTGAAAATAATTTTTGGAGTCGCCACCCGACTGAAATCGGGAAAAGAAAAAGAAACCGTAACCAATTAGGTGGATTGATTATTTTTTGACTATCAGTCTTTGATTTCAATTTTAAATGAAGAACCAGATGGTTCCAAGTTCGGGGGCTAACCTATTAAACCCTTAACAGGTACTATTATTTATTTACCGAAGTTAGGATTATTCATCTAATTATAATATTTAAAAAATAAATAAATAAAATCAAAAGAAAAAAAAAACCTAAGTTTCTACATATTTTATCGTTGCCCTGAAGGTACCTACGTACTCGCTAGCCGGGATCAGACGATCGTAGCTATTTTCGAAAACTTTGATGTGCTAGTTATTTTTATAACAAATGATTGTTGAATTTGTATTTTTCTTAACCATTTTATTTTTATTAAGAAAAATCCATAGAAGCCTAATTTTTATTCCTACTTATTAAAAAAAAAAAAACCTAAAAACCTAATTTTTGAAAAGTCCCAAATTAAGATTTTTATTTAAAAATAACTAAGTGATAATTTTTTTTTATTTTCAAGAAAAACCCTAAAGATTTAATGAAATATGCAATTTTTATGAAATATGCAATGTTTTACATGATGAATATTTTATATAGAAAAGATAATTAAAACATAAAAAAATATATATATATATTTCCTAATCATAGATTAGATACTTAAACCATAGAAAAGTTGTCTAAACCATAAAAAAGATATCTAAACTATGAAAAAGATGTTTAAACCATTGAATAAAAAAATCTAAATTATAGAAAAGACGTCGGAATCATGGAAAAGAAACCTAAATAATGAAAAAAATACATAAACTATAGAAAAGAAGCCTAAATTATGGAAAAGATGTTTAACCATAGACAAGATATCTAAACATATAAAAGATGTCTAAACATAGAAAAGATGCCTAACCATAGAAAAGAAATTTAAATTATGAAAAAATTGTTTAACTTATAGAAAAAAAATCTAAACCATAAAAAAGATGTTCAAACCATGGAAAAGTTGTTTAAATCATGGAAAAGACATCTAAACTATGAAAAGTAAGCTTAAACTGTGAAAAACAAACCTAAACTGTGGAAAAGATGTTTCGCCATAAAAAAGAAGTCAATTAAAGATTTTATTTTATTTTATTTTATGAACATCAAAATGTTTTTTTTTTTATCTAGAAAACCCTAACATGCCTAATGCAATTTTTCTAAATTAATATGATATGTAAAGAACAAGATTTTGTAAAATATGAGATTTTATAAAAATATCATTTTGAAAATATGAAATCTAAAAAAATAATAATGATAATAAAAAATAAATGAAGTAAAACTTAACTTAACATATGTTCACTAGACATTAATGCTATAACTAATTATTAGTAATTAAAGACGTGATAAAAATTAAAAAAAAAATAGTACAAGTCTTAAAAATAACTACGCAGATACTAAGTGAGATAAAAATAAATAAATAAAACAACCTATCAACAATAATTAAAAACCACTATTACGTACCTGCAAGGCAAAGCACATAAAACTGATGAAATAGAACATATTGGATCCTTAATCTTATCGTGCGTACAATATAGAATTAATCTAAGGAATGGGTTCGAGCGTGTTTTTAACAAATATGTCATTGTTCTTCCTAGCTCGCACCAGCCAACCCTTATTTATAAAACTCAAAAACAAATCTTTTGAATCGAATCGAATCAAATCAAATTGATAAAGATCCAAAATAGATTCGAATCTTATAAATCTTGATTTTTATTATATTTAACGTCATCGTATCAAATTTTTTTTTCCACAACTATTTAGTCAAGATTCCATCAAATTAATTTTTTCGAATTTTTTTCTTTTTTCTTTTTTTTCCCAACAATTTTCTATTTTATTTTATTTTTTGTATTTTTTTATCATTTTCAATTTTCTTATTATTTTCTAAATTACGACCCTTTTTGTAAAATAAAAAAATTAGAACTACAGAGGGGCAAAAATTAGGTGTCTACAATATTAATATTTTTTTTTCCTTTTTCAAGTCCCAATTAACCTACAATTTTCCTAAATTAGGATGTGTTTTTTGTTCCAATTTGGGGTATACTATGTGCAATTTACAAAAACATGAAATTCGGGTTGATATCTTAAGATTTGTAATTGGAAAGTAGGTTGAAAGGACAGGGTTTGAATACAGAAACTCCCCTTTATTTTTTGAAAATATAATTTGCAAATCAGCATTAAAAAAAAAAAAAAGAAGGAGAAGGGGTACATATCACATTGTTGGCACGTGACTCACACCCTCCTCCCATGTATGTACTATACATGCGAGAGTGAAATTAAAATGCAGGCGCAAAATGCACCTGTCTATGTAGGTTTCAAACCCTTATCAAAGCTTCTACCCTAATTATTTTTTAAGCACGTAGACTTGTCTTAAACCTGGTCCAATTTAATATTATTTATTATTTTTTTAAAAATAACAATAAAATAGAAAAATAAAATATAATAATATTGATCTTAGGTTCAACCAAAATTTGATTTGAATTAGCCATGTATACGTTAATAATTTTGAAAACATACTTAAAATTAAAGATAAAAATAAAGTAAAATAATAAAATAAATAAAAAGAAGAAGACCTATTTAGGTACACTCTAATAACACTGAAAATTTAAAACAAGAACTAAAATTGCAAGGGACAAAAATGGAGCGTCTACAAAAAGTTTGTAGTGTACTTTGATCACTAAACACTGAGATATTTAATAAGCAAACCTAAGCTCTCAAAGCGACAGAGCAGATGGGTTGAGTACTTAGAAGGTTTTATGTTTGTGATCAAGTACAAATAGGGAAAATTGATTTTGGTTGTTGATGCCTTACCTCAAAAACATGAGTTGATCTACAAGCTTCAAACAAGATTGCTAAGATTTGCGAGTTTAAAGGAACAGTATGCTTAAGATCCATAGTCTAGACCTACCTTTGAATGGTGTAGAGAGGGAAGAACTTTATGATTGTTTTGTCATGGAGGGGTACCTCTTTTGAGCTGGAAAACTATGTATACCAAATTGCTTGGTATGAGATCTACTTGTAAGAGAAGCCCATGGTAGAGGATTGTCAAGGCATTTTGGTAAAAAGAGAACATATGAACTGTTGAAGTCAAGGTTCTATTGGATGAGGATGATGCAAGATGTTCATTAGATCATTAAAAGATGTACGATCTATAAAGAGGCCAAGAGCCAAACTGAACAAAGGCAAGCTATGCTATTACCTATACCAACCTGACCTTAAAACGATATTAGTGTGGATTTTGTGCTTAGGTTGCCAATAACGACACAAAGGAGAGACTCGATTCTAGTCATGGTTGATCGGTTCAGCAAGATAGCATGCTTCATGCCGTATCGCAAAACTAATGATGCTTTAACTATATCTTTTTTGCTTTTGTAGGAAATTGTAAAGTTGCATGGAGTTGGGGACTATTTTGATCGAGATCCATGTACCTCAGTTAGTTTTAGAAGACCTTGTGGCGTCAATTGAAGGCTAAGTTATTAATTAGTACGCTATGCTACCCTTAAACTAACGAACAAATTAAGGTCATCAACCATATGCTAGGATCTCTTCTCTAATCTACCGTTAAATGTAACCTGATTGATTAGGATTCTTGCCAACTCATTGTAGAGTTCACATACAACTACTCCACCCATAGCGTCACTAAGAAGACTCCCTTTGAAGTAGTGTACAAATTCAACCTTAAGCTACCCTTAAATCAGACACCAGCTCCAACAATAAACCAGGAGGTCCAAAAAGACATTGATCAAGCTAAATCTTTTCAATAAATATGTTAATGAGTAATAGATCAACTATCCCAAGCTATTGAGTAAGGAGCAATTCCTGACCAAAAGAAAGAACAAACTGTCATATAGAGTCAAGGGACCCTTTTGAGTACTCCAAAGGATCAATTAGAATACTCATAAACTTGAGCTACCAAAAGGTTATGGGTTTTGGATGTATTCAACATAGCTGGTTTAAGCCCCTACATTCTTGATGATGGAGATCAACCTGAGGATTTAATCCCAAACCCGAAATAACCTAGATGGAATGATAGGAACTAAGGGCCAGCACCCATAACTTGATCCAGAGCAAAAGGCCTCACAAACTTAATAGTTCAAATACTTAGTTACTGACTTACTTTCAGTCCCTCTAACCTGCAGCAAAGCACATATAGTAAAAAAATTCTAGCTTTCTGACCTACCTGGAGTATAATAGTAACCAATCCTGACCTTCCTGAAGAACTTGCACTGAATGTACTTGAGCTTCTAACCTATTCAAAAGCGTCCGACCTAACTAGAGACCACTAGCATGCTAACCTCAACATTGTATATTAGAAACCGTTATTTGCAACCATGATTTCCATTCCTAGGTTGAGACATGTACTTTCTATCCCCTCAAAAACTTGACATGTAGAGAAGACAATTTCTAAAAGGATTACATCATTGTCCTTCTCTTCGTGTACTTATCCAATGTATTTGAACAATACCCTTTTTGTAAATTAACATATCTAAAAGGATTACATCATTGTCCTTCTCTTCGTGTACTTATCCAATGTATTTGAACAATACCTTTTTTGTAAATTAACATACATTTGTAACCCTAGTAAAAGTAGTATAAATAGTTTGTATACTTAGATTGTAATTCGTTTTTGCCATTCTATCAATGAAATTGTCTCCTTTTTTAGTGTCTTCTTTAAGCACTTAAGTAACACCCCTTTTCCCTAGCTCATAACAACCCTTAAGCAAGGTTGTGCCAACAAGCGACCCTATAATTTCAAATTGGTGAGTCACATCTAGTGAAGTTATGGGTTGTGTTGCACTTAAGTGGTGCATTATATCCACGAGTAGCTCATGAATTTGCTTAAACCCCCATTTTTGTTCTTATGTTGTTTTTCTACCTTAAACCCATACATCTCCTTTCTCCAATTATTGTCTCTAGAAGACCCATCCATACATTGATAATACCTCTTTTGAGGCACATCAATATCTCTTAGGAACCTGACCACATTAAATGCTTTTTAGGATAAGATATATCAGAAGAGCCTTGACCCATCAAATGATTGACCCTTTCATTGCCTTTTCCCTTCAAACGGGACATCTCATTAAAGGGTCTCATTAAAATAGACAATAAAGAGCTATTTTCTCCCTCTAAGACAACCTTAGCACAGTCATCCCTTCGGATAGGATATCTCACCAAAAATGTTTCATTTGGATAGATTGTAAGAAGCCCTATCCAAGAGATAGCCTCGATGCTATTGCTCTTTTAGGAAATGATATCTCACCAAAGGGTCTTATTTAGATAGACTGTAAGGAGCTCTTTTTACCTTCTAAGATAACCTTAGCACTGTCATCCCTTTGAATAGAACATCTTATCAAATGGTTTCACTTAGATAGATTGCAAAGAGCCCTACTAATACAAACTCGTTGATGAACATATGAACTAAATATCATGCATAACCAAAGGGGTGAGTTCAAGCTATAGGATGGCCTAAAAAGTAGATGATAATAGAGGCTGAGTAAGGATTCCCATACACCGATGAAGGATATGACACACCAACACCTCACACGAACTCAAGTTACACTTGATATGACTTATAAGTATGGCTAGAGATCACTTGCCACTAGTTCACACTCGAATGAGTTAGATAAGAGTAACTCAAGAGTAAGTAAGAGGACACTTAGCTTAAAAGAGGATAAAAAGTTTGGTCTATTCTTTTGTATCTTCTATTGTGGCTATTACATTATGTGATCATTTACAGTGCCCTGTTAGGGTAAGTTCTATGTTACAGAAAATTATAAAAATGGATCTTTATTTGGTAAAAAGAATACGAAATCAAGTGCAGCGAACATCCTCTATCGGAAAGGATAGTACGATTGTCAAAAAAGACAATGCGCATACGTTTTACTCTACAATTCTGACAGTATTGTGAGTCAAGTAAGGGTAGGCCTCTATTCAGGTATGTTTGGCATCAAAAGTTTAGCACCCTGACTATTAAGGCTAGATTGAGGTTGGCTCAGGGATGGCTCACAATAAGGTTGGCCTCAAATGGTTGGCTCTTGACAATTATCAACTCGACCTCGGTACCGTAAAGATTGCTGTATTCAGATTTGGTGCTTGGTCTGGTGTTTATCAGAGGGTTTGATTTAACATGTTGGTTTATCACCTCAGCAACACCTTGGATAACATGGAGAACAAAGTAGCTCAACAGATTGGATTAGAGTGAGTACTGCTCCTCGGCGCTTAACTCACCTTGGACAGCTTAACGAACCACTTAAGAGAGCCCTCGGGCTCAGGAGTGTATAATTGGCCCTTGATCTCTATCATCCTCTCTGGGTTGTTTAAGATTTGGGATTAAATCTAGCTCAGCTCTAAGTTGCTCATCCTCAAGTGTGTAAGGTTAGAGCTCAACAATGTTGAAGGAGTTTGAGACTCCATATCCTTCGTGCAACTCAATCCTATAGGCATTAAGGTTGATCTTTTCAAAAACTTTAAAAGGTCTGTCAACCTTGGGAGACAACTTACTCTTCCTTAAGTTTGGGAATCAATCCTTACTGAGGTGTATCGAGACCAAATCGCTTGGATGAAATTCCCTCTTCCTCCGTCCTCGACATCGTTTCTCAAGCTTAGTATTAACTCAACCCAGTTGCTCTACAACCTTCTGGTGCATGCCTTTAATGGCCTCAACTCTCTCAATGGCTAGTCGATCATCATCAAGCATTGGTTAGGGGCGCTTGGTCTAATGGCAGCTCGAGGTTAAACCTATAGGCAACCTCGAAAGGAGACATTCTTGTTACATTATAGGTAATCTTGTTGTAGGAAAACTCAATGGTTAGTAGGTACAGATCCCAATCGGTCGTGTTTTATCCGGTAATAACCCGCAACAAAGTTCTTATAGTTCTATTGACAACTTCAATTTATCTATTAGTCTATGGGTGGCAAGACATGCTATACAGCAACTTGGTTCCCATTCGCCTCCACAATATCCTCCAAAAGTGACTCATGAACTTAGGGTCTCGATTTGAAACAATGGTCTTGGGAATTCCGTGCAGCTTAATTACTTCCTACAAGAAAAGAAAAGAGATAGCCGAAGCGTCATTAGTTTTGGAACAAGGCACGAAATGTACCATCTCGCTAAATCGATTCACAACCACTATGATGAAGTCCTTCCCTTGGGACATCCTCGATAATCCTAACATGAAGTCTATACTCAGCTTAGACCATGGTTTGGTCGGGATCAACAAGGGTTAGTAGTATCCTTACTTATCTCGACTCTTCGATTTTTGGCAGGTCGCACACTTTTCCAACGTAGATTAGACATCTCTCTTCATCCTTAGTGAAAAGAATCTGGAGGATAATACCTCATAAGTTTGATGTTGGCCAAAGTGTCCTGTTAATCCCCTTCCATGCGCCTCATGCACTAGTAGTTCTCACGTAGAACAGGTCGAGATACATAGCCTCCTCTTCTTGAATAAATATCCGTCCTCCCTATGATAGTCTTCCAACGTCTGTCCTTCCTCGCAATAGACATAGATAGGACTAAAGCGTAGGTTCTCAGCATACAAATTCTTGATGGTTGAAAAACTAAGTAGCCTCATCTATAGTTTGATTAGGAGGGTATGTCATCTCAATAGGGTGTCAACCACTACATTGTTCTTCCCGTTCTTATATTTTACGACATAAGAAAAACCCTCTAAGAACCCAACTTACTTGGCTTATCTACAGGATGACTTTGGTTGGCTCTCTAGATATCTTAAGGATTCATGGTTGTTGTAGATCATAAAATCCTTAGGTAGCAGATAGTGTTACCATACTGTTAAGGCTCGGATTAAGGAGTAAAACTCTTTGTCGTAGACGGAATAGTTAAATGTGGTTCCTCAAAGTTTCTCGCTGAAGTAAGCAATAGGTCGGCCTTCTTACATCAATACAATACCTATGCTTAGCCTAGATGCATCACATTCTACTTCAAATACCTTATCGAAGCTCGATAGAGCTAAGATAGGAGTTGTAGTTAGCTTCTCCTTCATGTCCTCAAAACTCCTCATCTCTTTCTCACCCCATATGAATTCAACATTCTTCTTTCAGAGTTCAATAAGTGGGCTATAATAGCACTGAAGTTCTTGATGAATCAGCGATAGATTGACGCCAGGCTATGGAAACTTCTCACATCGGCAGAACAGGTCGGCTTACGCCATTCCATTATTGCTCTTATCTTCTCTTTATCAACTCAGATACCACCACCGCTCACAACAAAACTCAAGAAGATTACCTCGAAATGGCAAAAGTCACACTTCTTCAAATTGGCATAGAGCTGTTCAGCTCAGAGTTTCACAAGCACTAGTTGAAAATGCTCTCGGTGAGTCTCCTGATCAAGACTGTACACTAGAATGTCGTCAAAATAAACCACGACAAACCTTCCTAGTAATTCTCAGAACACATGATTCATAAGTCTCATAATTGTGCTCAGCGCATTGGAAAGTCCAAAAGGTATTATAAGCCATTCATATAAATCATGTTATATCTTGAATGCGGTCTTCCACTCATTGCCTTCAAGCATTTGAATCTGATGGTACCCGGCCTTAAGGTTGATCTTAGAGAACACTCTTACTTTGCTTAATTTGTCTATCATGTTATCAAGCCTAAGCATGGGATACCTATACTTAATGGTGATTAGATTGATCACTTGGCTATCTACATACATCTTCTAAGACCCATCTTTCTTCAACACTAATAAGGCCGGTACAGCGCAGGGGCTCAGGGACTTATGCACATACCCCTTCTTCATCAACTCATCCACTTGCCTCTATAATTCGGCGGCCTGGTCAAGATTCGGCTTGTAGGCAAACGTGCTTAGTAAGGCGGCTCCTAGCTATAGGTCCATCGCATGCTTGATGGCTTGGCTTGGAGGTAAACCGTTTGGTAGCTCCTTTGGAAACAGGTTGACAAATTCCTCTAGCAAGGTTTTTATCTCGGTCGACAGCACTTCCTCCCTAAGTCTTATTTCTAGAAGCCTCCTAAAAAGTAAATAGGTCGGTCCCTCCAATTCCATTTCTCTTTTTAGTTTGACTCAAGTCAATGCCAAAGCCTCCTTCTTCAGGGTTTAGCTAAGTTAGGACTACATGACTTTTAGCTGCTCAGTAGTCATGGAACTCAATTTCAACATTCTTCCTTCATGTTCCACAGAACATGTGTTCCTCCTACCGTCATATATAACTGCTCGGTTAAACATCCATGGTCGTCCAAGTAGAAGGTGAGATACACTCATGGGCAGCATATTACAAAGCACTTGATCTTGATACTTGCCAATATAGATTAGCACAGACACCTATTTGTTCACTTATAAAGTTCCCTTATTATTGAGTCAATGAAGCTTGTAAGGTTTCGGGTGAGTCATGGTCAACAATTTCAGTTGCTAGACCATAAATGCAGAGGTTACATTGGTGCAACTCTTACTATCAACGATCAGCACGCGTAGTGATTCATTCACCTTGCATCCAATATGAAAGAAATTTTCTCTCTATTCATCTTTAAGCACAGGACTGACACTCATTGTCCACCTTAACACTAGAGCGGTCGGCATGAAGTTTCCTTCCTCGTTGTGGATGACTTCTTCATCGAACAGCTCAATCTATCCTTCCTTATTCACCTCCTTTACTTCTTCATCAGTATTGTTGACGTCAACAATCAGCACCTCGCTTCGAATTACCATTATTCACTTGTTTGGGCACTGGCCATGTATCTAAATTCTTAGCATTTGAAACACTTAATCTCACTCATCTTCCTTCCAGAACTCTGGCCCTTTTCGAACTTCCTTGAGGGTTCCTTCTCATCAGCTCGAGTGGTTAGAACAGGTCAGGTCTCAACAACCTTACTCGGTTCCGTTTGCATTGGCCTGCTCGAAATAGTTTGGCTACTTCCCGATCGGTTAACAGGGGGTTAGAACTTCTTAATCGGCACCTTTCTATCTTCTGGGGAGCTCGTATTGCATCATCAAGTGTTTTAATATCCAGGGTTTCCAAGACATCCTCAATGTCATACTTCAATCCACTGATGAATCGAGACACAGTTCAGTCTTCAGGTTCGACGACTTCACATCAAATCATTAATATCTGGAATTCTTTAATGTAAGCATCCACATTCGATCCTCCTTGTCTCAATTCTTACAGTCTCTTGAAGGTATCCTATAAATAATAGCTTAGCATAAACTTTCTCTGCATAACTTTCTTCATGTCATCCTAACTCATAATCTCTCATTCTCCTTCCCTTCTTCTGGTAACTTAGAAGTTCTTTTACCATAAGATGGCATAACCAGCGAACTCCAACACAATAAATCTAACTTTTGCATTATCAGGCACCTCATGTCATTCAAACTACTTTTCAATCTTATCTACCCAATCCAGGTAGTTCTCGGCATCACCACTCTTAGAGAAACTTAGAATACGCATCCTTAATCCTTTAACTCTAGGGGCTCGTACATTTCTTTCCTCGGGCTTGTAGTATTCCTCTACCTCGTCATCTCCTTCTACTTCCTCTTCGATCTCTTCAAATGCTAACCTTCCTCTAGCATCCCTACAAATTCCTTCAGATTGGGGTGGGAGAGCTAAGGCATTAACTTGGCTAAATTGACCATTGCCTCGTTGTTGCCACTCACGTTCTCTAGTGGGGCTATTTCTAACTCGTTGTCTGTTTTCTTGTATAACAGTCACTAAACTAGTTACCAAATTGGTAAGCCTATCTAATCGATCATCTACTAATTAAGGCATGAAGCTTCCTTCTTGCCCTTAGCCATGTCGAATACCACTTTCTTGGTTTCCCAAAGTTCCTTGAACACTTAAGTTTATATTAATGGTTACTTCATAATGACAATCAAATAAACAGTCAACCATACTCTGTTTTGCATATCAATAACAAGGGAAAAATAGAGTACAAAACACTACTCAATTACCAAACTCCAATGTAAACAATAAAACATACAAGAGTAGTGACAAACTATCAAAATAACATAGTAGCAAAATCCAGCTTCAAATGTAGCTAACTTCACTTTGATACCAAGATGATACAAACTCATGGATAAACATACGGACCCAATATCATGATTAACTAAAGGGATGGGTTTAAGCCGTAGAATAGCTTGAAAAGTAAACGATAATCGAAGGTGAGCAGGGGTTCCTATGCACCGACGATGGATATGATGCACCAACACCTCACACGAGCTCAAGTCGCACTTGATATGATGTACAAGTATGGTCAGAGGTCATTTGCCACTAATCCACACTCAAATAGGCTAGATAAGAGTAGCTCAAGAGTAAGCAAGAGGACACTTAGCTTAAGAGAGGGTAAAAAGTTTAGTCCATTCTTCTATTGCGGCTATTACATTATGTGATTATTTATAATACCATGTTAGGGTAAGTTCTATGTTACAGAAAATTACAAAAATGGATCCCTATTTGTTAAAAAGAAGGACAATAATTTACAGGAAAAATATAAAAACGTGTATAATGAACATTCTTTGTTAAAAAGGATAGCAATTTTGTCAGAAAGGATAATGCGAGCACATTTTACTCTATAATTCTAACAATATTGTGAGCCAAGCAGGAATGGGCCTTTGTTCAGGTATGTTCAATGTCAAAAGTTCAGTACCCCGACTGTTGAGGCTGGACTGGGGTTAGCTCAAGGACGGCTCACAATAGAGTTAGCCTCTGATGGTCGACTCTTGACAGTTATCAACTCGACCTCGGTATCATAAAGATTCCTATATTCAAACTTGGCACTTAGTCTAGTGCTTAGTGGAGGGTTCAGTTCAGTACATTAGTTGGTCACCTCAACAACACCTTGGATAGCATAGAGAGCAAAGTAGCTTGGCAAATTAAATTAGGGTAAGCACCACTCATCGATGCTTAACTCATCTTGGACAACTTGGCAAACCACTTGAGAAAACCGTTGGGCTCGAGAGCTTATAATCGGTCTTTAATCCCTATCATCCCTTAAATAGCCTTAAGACTATTGCTTATCTCACCAAAAGGTCTCATTAAGATAAATCGTAAGAAAATCTTTCCACCTCCCTTGATTGATGGCTCATCAAAGAAGGCTAACCTATTAGTTGCTCGTTTCATCTCTTAAAGGTTACCATTGGGATCATTTTTTAGACTGATGCACACCATTGCTAAGGGCAGATAAAGTTGGTTGCCTTGATGAGTTCAAGCTTACCGAAGGCTTGAAAAGAATAATGGGGAAATGCGCGAAATAATAGAAAATGGAATGAAAGCAAGAAAAACCTATAAACAGTCTCAAGGGACATGATGCACCAATGGAACTTCCGAAGACTCACGGTACAACTCAATATGATGCATGAATTGGTCTAATGAGGTTACTTGCCACCTAACATTGTTAAAAGGTTAGGATAAGAGTGGAATGAGAGTAAACAAAATAGTGTATAAATACAATGTTTACGGCTATAAATACAAGGGCTATTTATACCCAATAAGTTAGGTCAATTTGCCTAAAACATAAAAGACAAAAGGATATTGTCCTAAAGAAGTAATGTACAAGAATACAAAAAGATAAAAATAAATATTCAAGAAAAGCAATAATTAGTGTAGCAAATTCTATACGTGGTCTTACACACACGACAAAGGTACATTGGTAATGTCGTTGGAGGATGCAAACAAAAGAGTATAAGCAGATTACTTGTCCAAGCAAAGATGACTGATTAGTCCAGGTTCTATCTTTTGTCCTCTTAGTAAAGGTAATGTCGATCAATTGGTTGATTCGAACATAGCTAAGCAAATATGTGAGGTTTGGTAACTCTCTTGGCATTCAACAACTCAACACATAACTTTCGAAAGATTGGTAGTCATATGGTTCAGCATACAGAGTTGATCGATAGTTCAGAGTAACTCAACCTCAGTAGGAGTTGGTTAAAGCAAGAGGATTCGCCTTGTTAGTCCTTCTAGTCCTCTGGCTCAGCTACAAGTTAAAGGCCCAATAGCCTGATTCCTATCATTTTCTTCAGGTTGATCTAGATTTGAGATCAAATCTGAATGGTCTTCAATCAATTCTCTGTTTGGGTAATATGGACTGAAGTCAACAATGTTGAAGGTATTAGAAACTCCATAATCTTTGGGCAACTCCAACCTATAGGCATTGTCATTGATCTTCTAGAGGATTCTAAAAGGTCCTTTAGCCTTTGTAGATAGTTTGTTCCTCCTCTTATTCGAGAATCTTTCTTTGATGAGATAAAGCCATACCAAGTCTCTCGATTGGAATTGTTTAGCCATCCAACCCTTAGTCCTCTCTCGCATTCTTTTGGTGGCTTAATCAATCTGTTGAGTGACTTTGTTGTATATGTATTGAAGGGATTGTACTTGAGTACTTGCATCTAGGTCTTCTTGCCCAGATTCTAGCATGGGGGTATGATTGAGGGGCAACTCGGGATTAAAACCACAAATAACTTCAAAGGGGGTCTATTTAGTGTTGTTATGTACTGTCCGGTTATAAGCAAATTCAACTACTAGCAAGCAAATGTCTTAATCAGCCAAGTTTTTGCCTACTGCAGCTTGGAGCAGTGATCCCAAAGTACGATCAACCACCTCTATTTGGTTGCCAGTTTGGGGATGATAAGAGGTACTAAATAGTAGTTTGGTTCCCATCCGACACCACAAGGTCCTCTAAAAATGGCTCAATAACTTCGGGTCTCTATAAAAAACTACACTTCTTGACACACTGTATAACCATACAATCTCTTGCAAGAAAAGAGAAGCAATAGCTAAAGCGTCTTAATCTTAGAGTAGGGCTTGAAGTATGTCGTCTTGCTGAACCTATCCATGACAACCATTACAGAATCTTTGTTTTAGGTAGTTTGTGGTAATTCGAGAACAAAGTCCATGCTCAATTCGGTCCAAGGTTTTTTCAGAACGGGTAAAGGCATTGATTTCTCTTACCCGGCTAGGCATTTGGCCTTCTTGCACATAAACGACTTTCAACAATTCGGTACACATCTTGCCTCATTCTCGAACAGAAAAAAACAACCACTCAACAATTTATATGTCCTTTTCTCTCTAAAATGTCCGAATAGTCCTCCATTGTGGGCTTCCTTGATCAACAACTCTCGAAGTGAACAAGTCAGCATGCATAATTTCCATCCTCAAAACAAGTATCCCTCTTCCATATGATACTCATCTATTGTCCTTCCATTAACACAACGTATAAGTATGGGTGTAAAGTGTAGATCCTCATAGAATTGCTCTTTGATACTTACAAACCCAAACAGCCTAGTCTAAAGTTCAATTAAGAGCACATGTCTCTTTAAAAGAGCATATGTGACTATATTGCTCTTTCCTTAGGGTATTTTATCATAAAATTGAATCCTTCAAGAAATTCAACCCATCTTGCTTATCGCTTCAACAACTTGGTTCGACTTTGGAGGTACCTCAAGGACTCATGGTCAGTATAAATAACAAATTGCAATTCTCAGATCAATACCAAGAGTTCATTGTCATACACAGAGTAATTTAGCTGAGGTCCACTAAGCTTCTCATTGTGGTAGCCAATTGGTTAACCTTCCTGTATTAAGATAACACCTATTCCAATGCTTGACGCTTCACATTCCAACTCAAATATTTTATCGAAGTCAAGTAGAACAAGTACAGGGGTAGAGGTCAACCTTTCCTTTATCTCAACAAAACTTCTCTCCTCCTTTTTTCCCCATCAGAAGTCGGTGTTCTTCTTTGTTAGCTCAATAAGTGGTGCAACGAGGATGGTGAAATTCTTAATGAATCTCCTATAGAATGAAGCCAGTCCGTAAATCATGTCGGCATAAGTAATAAGGGTCGGCCACTCGACAATTGCTTGGATCTTCTTATCGTTCACTCGTAATCCATCTCTACTTACTATATAGCCCAAGAATACTACTTCCTCCTGGCAAAGGCAACACTTCTTCAGATTTTCAAATAGTCTCTTAGCACAAAGGACGTTCAATACGACATGGAGATGTTTACAATGACTCGGCATGTCGGTACCGTAAACTAGGATGTCGTCAAAGTACACCACGACATACTTCCCCATGAGATTTCTTAGCACGTAATTTATCAGTCGCATGAAAGTGTTCAAGGCATTTAACAAGCCAAATGGCATGACCAACCACTCATAGAGTCATGCCGAGTTTTGAAAGCAATCTTCCATTCATCTCCCGAACTCATTTAGATTTGATGGTAGCTATATTTTAGATCAATCTTATAGAAAATCTTAGCTCCACTCAATTCATCCAGCATATCTTCCAACCTGGGGATTGGATACCTATATTTGATTGTTATCTTGTTCATAGTTCAACTGTCAACACACATCCACCAAGTACCAACCTTTTTTAGCACTAGGAGGACTAGAACAACATAAGAGCTAAGACTCTCCCTAATATAACCTCTTTCTAACAACTCATTGACTTGTCATTGGAGTTTAGAAGCTTGCTTTGGACTCATCCGATAGGCTAGCTTATTTGGCAACGCAATGCTAGGTATTAAGTCAGTTCAATATTCTATGCTTTGAGTTGGGGATAACCCCTCAAGTAACTGTTATGGGAATAGATCGACATATTCATCTAGCTACTCTTTTATTTCCTAAGGTAGTTTACCCAACTCCATCACCTCTAATAGGTGACTCACCAACATGAAGGTCAGCTCGTCAGCATTGATGGCCTCTTGGAGCTCGAATCTACTCATCATTGGAGTCTTCTCGATCCATAAGTAAGTTTTGTCTACAGTTTATTAACTTCTCTTAATAGTATCAGGTTCAGCGTAATCTTCCTATCATCCTTCTCAAATACATACGTATTCCTATATTCGTCATGGATAACCTTTCTGTTAAATAGCCACAGTCGGCCAAGCAACACATGTGAAGCGCACATAGGCAATATGTCACAGAGAATCTCGTTGGAGTAAAATCCGATAGTGACTCATAGTAGTACTTATCATGTGATATGTAACACTCCCTTCTCATTTAGCCAATGCAACTGGTACGGCCTCGAGTATACAATAGTTGACAAATTCAACCTCGTGATCATATTGGATGATGTTGTATTGGTGCAACTTCCACTATCCATAAGTAACGTGCTCACTTGATCATTCACCCTACAAGTGATATGAAACAAGTTCTCTCTCTACTCTTCTTCGTAAGAGGATTCCAAGTTCATTATGCATCAAACAAGAAGGACCAACTGGTCCAAGTCCTCAACAAACACTCTTCAATAAGTTCTTTCTCAACAGTTTCTTTCTCAGCAATGCTCTCTTCCTCCTTAGGTTCCTCGTTAGTCCTTTTTACGTCCTGCATCGAGACGTCTCTCTTGATCACCATAGTTCTTCAGTTCGGGCACTAAGTAGCCATATGTCCAAACCTTTGACATTTGAAACATTTGATCTAACCCATTTTCCTACCAAATTCTTACCCTTTCTCATAAATTCAAGTTGTTACGTCACTGTCAGGTTGGCCTTTCTACTCGGCTTAGACATCTACCCTTTGGATTGGCTCGACATTTAATTGTGCTTAGTGACTTCCCCATCCTAATCAGCTAGTGGGCAGTCTAGGCGGTACTTAGCTTCTCTTTTGCCTCTCCACTCATTGAGCTATTCTAATGGCTTCATCCATTGTGGTAAATCGATGAAGCTCCACAATGTCTAGAATGCCACCTCTCAACCCAATTAAGAACTGGAGATTGTTCTTACTGGTGATTTCCTCAACTTCACATCAGATCATGAGTATTTAGAATTCCTAGACATACTCATCAACTATTCGGCCTCCATATTTCAGCTCTTAAAAGCAACTAAAAGTGTCTTGCAGATAAGTATCTGACATAAATCTATTTTTCAATATTCTTTTCATTTCAGGCCAAGTATTAATCTCTCAATAGCCTTCTCGCCTACTCATAGCCTAGAAATTCTTCCACCATATAGCGGTATATCCGGAGAACTCAACAACAACAGTTCTCACTTTCTCGTAATCTTTATACTGATAATAGTAAAAAACACACTCCACTTTCTCTTCCCATTATAAGTATTTATCAGCACTCCCATACCCATTAAAACTCAAAATCCAAAGTTTCACATGGTCGGAGGCTCTAGGTGCTTGAGCTTGCTCTTCTTTTTCATAATACTCTTCCTTATCCTCTTCTCCCATGTCTCTGAAATCAATCCTTCTCCTTACTTGTTCGCTTACTCCGCTACCTCGAACTTGTCGAGTTGGGTTCTAAGCTCTCGTAGGTCGAGTAGCTTATGGGGTATTATGTGTAGCTTCAGTAGGTCGATAAGCCAACTTATGAATAACTCGAGTCAAATCCACTAAGAGGTTAGCCACCTCATCTAATTTATCATCAATGCTCCTTGGGGTACTCTAAGACTGTCGACTATGGTGGATATCTCTACTATTGTTATCTCCAACACCAACGTTGATACTAGGTTCTGTCATTTTCTCCAAAAGATTCAAATCTTAAACTCTTTGATTAGGTGTCTCAGCAAACACTTTCGCAAACTAGAAATTTAACAACCAGCAAACTTAGTAGTTAGACGAACACAGTAATTTGCTCTATTTCATACACATAAAATAGAGTATAAACAGAACTTCGAAACAATCTGTTACAGTTCAAGTGAAAACCTTCACTCTGATACCAAGATGATGCGTATCATAGTTAGGGGCAGATAAGGCTGATCACTTGAATGGGTCTAAGATTTCCAAAAGCTTGAAAAGAGTGATTGGTAAATGCGCAAAAAAACAGGAAATGGAATGTAGGTAAGCAAAACCTACGAACAGCTCTAAAGGATAAGACGCACTAATAAAACTTCCGAAGACTTACGGCATGACTCAATATAATGTACAGATTGGTTCGATAAGGTTACTCCCACCTAGCCTTGTTAAAGGGTTAGGATAGGAGTGAAATGGGATTAAATAAAACAGTATTTATGAAATGAAAAATATTCAATTGTATTGATGATAATTCGATGTTTATGGCTACAAATATAAGGGGTATTTATATCCAATAAGTTAAGGCAATTTTCCTAAAAGGGAAAAAAAAACAAAAAGGATATTATCCTAATGAAGTAATGTATAAGAATACAAAAGGGTAAAAATGAATATTTAAAAAAAAGCGATGATTAGTATAGCAGATTCTACATGTGGTCTTACACACATGGCAGAGGTACATTGGTAATGTCATTGGAGAATGCAAACAAAAGAGTATGAGCAGATTGCTTGTCTGAACAAGGATGACTAATTAGTCCAGGTTCTATCTCTCGTCCTTTCGGCAAAGGTGATGCTGATCAATTGGTTGGTTCGAGCATAACTGAGCAGATATGTGAGGTTTGGTAGCTTTCTTGGCATTCAACAACTCGACACATATCTTTCGAGAGATGGGCAGTTATACGACTTGGCATACAAAGTTGATTAGCAATTTAGAGTAACTTAATCTCAATAAGATTCAGCTAAAGCAAGAGGATTCGCCTTGTCAATCCCTCTAGTACTCATGCTCGGCTGCGGGATAAAGGCCTAATAGCTTGATTCCTATCACTTTTCCTCTCATAAGGGCAAATATAAAGACTCTTTTTGTTCCAAAACTTCATCACAAAGAGAGGTAGCTATATATACCCTATTTTTGCTCTCCCTACGATAGGAATCAGGCTACTAAGCTTTTGACCCACAACTGAGCTTGAAAATTGGAAGGCATGGTAAGGCAGATTCTTTTGCTCTAGCTGACCCCTACCAAAGCTAAGTAGTTATTTACTGAGTCATACTGTATGCCAAGCTGAATGACTTCCCATATCTCAAAGTATGTCGAGTTGTAAATTACTAAAAGAACAACCAAACCTTTCACAATTACTCACTCACGCCTGAATGGACCAACAACGTGGCATCTCCCTTACCGAGAAGCCGAAAGTGAGAGTGACTCGATTGATCCTTAACCACCCCTGCTCGAACAAACAACCTAACCGTACACTTTTGTTCGTATCCTCCAACGGTTTCACTAATGTATCATTGCCACATGTACAAGACCATGTATAGAATCTGTTCCATTAATCATTACTTTTTTTGAATATTCATTTTTACCCTTTTGTATTCTTATACATTACTTCTTTGGGATAGTATTCTTTTTGTCTTTTCCCTTTTTTAGCAAATTACGTTAACTTATTGGGTATAGATACTATTGCATTTGTAGCCGCAAGGCATCATCGGATTCACATTAATAAACTTGACATGTTGTCCTCTCATACACACTGCCTAATTACAATCATTTCACTCTTATCCTAACTCTTAAGTAAGACTAGGTAGTAAGTAACCTCACTAGCCCAATTCGCGCGTCATATGGAGTTTTGCCGTAAGTTTTCGAAAGTTTCGTTGGTGCATCATATCAATTGGAATTGTCCATAGGTTTGCTTACTTTTTCATTCATTTTTGTTCTCTTGCACATTCCCACCATTTCCTTTTTTCAAGCTTTCGGTAAGCTTGAACCCATCCCTACAACCGACCTTGTCTGTTCTTGGCTGCGATTCACACTATCTTAGTATCAAAGAGGACTTTTTGCTTGAATTATTGTTCATTTTCAAAGTTCTGTTTAAACTCTATTTTTCTTGTATGAAATAAAGAAAGTTACTGTGTTCATTTAATTATTGTACTTGTTAGTTGCTACTTTTCTGGTTTATGGAAGTATTTTCTAAAACACCCAATTAAAGAGTTTGAACTTTGAATCTACGGAGAAAATAACTGACCCAAGTGTGAACATTGGTGTTGATGACAATAGTAGAGTTGTCTACCATAGCCGATAGTCTTAGGAAACCCCTAAGAGTACTGGCGAGAGACGTGATGAGATAGCTAACTTCTTAGTAGATTTAACCCGAGCTATTTTTGTGTTTGCTTGCCGATTGACTAAAGCCACATAAAACACCCCACAAGCTGCTTAACCTACTAGAGGTCAGAACCCAACTCAACCAGTTCGAGATAGAGTAGTAGGTGGACGAGTAAGACGAAGGATAGACCTGAGGAAATTAGATGAAGAGGACAAGTGAAAGTACTTTGAAAAAGAGTAAGCTAGAGCTCCCAAAGCATTTAACCATGTGAAACTTCGAATTCCAAGTTTCAATGGATCTAGGAACGCTAATGAATACTTAAAATGGGAAGAGAAAGTAGAGCATGTTTTTTACTATTATCAATATGAAGATTACAAGAAAGTGAGGATTGCTACTATTGAGTTCTTTGGATATGCTGCCATGTGATGGAAGAATTTCAAGGCTATGAGGAGGCTAAAAGGCTACCGAGAGATTAATACCAAGCCTGAAATGAAAAGGATACTAAGAAACAGATTCATGCTAAATACTTATCTGAAAACACTTTTACTCACTTTAGGAGTTGAGACAAAGAGGTCGAATAGTTGATGAGTATATTTAGAAATTCCAAATTCTTATGATCTAATTTACAGTAGAGGAAACCCCAACATAAACAATCTCCATGTTCCTAACTAGGTTGAGAGGTGACATTCGAGACATTGTGGAGCTCCAATAATCTACCACAATGGATGAGGCCATCATAATAGCCCAACAAGCAGAGCGGTACAGAATATGCCGAGTACAGGTAAGGTTGTTGACTAATCAACCAGTATAGGGAAGTCACCGAGCTCAATCAAGTACTGAGCTGATTTGAAGGGTGGATGTTCGAGCCGAATAGAAGGGCCAACTTGATAGTGACATGCCAACCTAAACTTATGAGAAAGGGTAAGGATTTGATAAGAAGACGAGCCAAATCAAGTGCCTTAAGAACTAAGGTTTCAGAAATATGGCTAATCAGTGCCCAAACCAAAGAACTATGGTGATCAAAGGAAACGTCCCGACACTGGAGGTAGAAAGTACTGATGAGGAACCTGAAGAGGAAGAGATCACTACTAAGAAAGAAACTGCTGAGAAGGAACTCATTAAAGAAGATGTGTTTATAAGGACTTGGACCTGTTGGTCCTGGTTATCCAACGTGCAATTAACATAGAACCCTTATGAGAGGAAGAGTAGAAGGAGAATTTGTTTTATACCACATGTAAGGTGAATGACCAGGTGTAAGCATTAATTGTAGATAATGGAAGTTGCACCAATGTAACTTCAACTAAAATGGTCACACAGTTGAAGTTGTCAACCATTGCATATTCAAAGCCGTATATGTTGCATTAGCTAAATGATAAGAGAGCATTACATGTCACCTAGCAAGTACTGCTGCTGATCACAATTAGAAACTACTATGACAAAATTCTTTGTGATGTGCTACCCATGTGCACCTCATACGTATTGCTTGGCTAACCATGGTTGTTCAATAAAAGGGTTATCTACAACGGATCTAGGAACACATATGTGTTCGAAAAGGATGGTTGAAAGATTACACTAAACCCAATGTCACCAAGTGAAGTTAACAAACTGCAGGTAAGACTTACTAGCAGATCAAATAAGGCTCTATTGATGAGTAGAGCCAAACTTCAAGAGACCATCTATGTTGACAAGCCAACCCTCATGTTGGTCAAGTACCTGCTAAAGATGAAGGAATGGGGTGAACTTCCCTAGGAAGTGTAAGTGCGATTGGATGAATATGTCGATCTGTTCCTAGAATAGTTACTTAAGTGATTACCGTCGCTCCGAGGTATTGAACACTACATTGACTTAATACTTGGTGTTGTACTATCGAATAAGCCAGCCTATCGAATGAGCCTCGAATAGGCATTTGAACTCTAAAGTCAAGTCAATGAATTACTGGAGAAAGGGTATATTAAGGAAAGTCTCAGCTCCTATGCTGTTTTAGCACTCCCAGTATCAAAGAAGGATAGAACCCAGCAAATGTGTGACAAGAGCCGAACGTGAACAAAATCACAATTAAATACAAGTATCCAATCCCGAGGTTGGAAGATATGATGGAGGAATTGAGTGGAGCCAAGGTCCTCAGCAAGATTGATCTGAAATCTAGCTACCATCAAATTTGAATGAGGCTAGGAAATGAATGGAAGACTATGTTTAAAACTCGGCATAGACTTTATGAGTGGATGGTCATGCCATTTAGCTTGTCAAATGCCTCAAACACTTTCATGTGACTAATGAAACATGTACTGAGAGGTCTAATGGGAAAGTGTGTTGTAGTGTATTTTAACGATATCCTTGTATACAATACTAACATACCGAATTATTGCGAACATCTTTGAGCTATACAGAATATCCTCCGTGCCGAGAGATTATTCGGAAACCTAAAGAAATGTTGCTTTTGCTTAGAGGAAGTTTTATACTTGGGCATATAGTCAATGGAGAAGGCTTACAAGTGGACGACGAGAAGATTAAAGCAATCGGCGAGTGGCCGACTCTTACTATTTATGCCTGTATGAGAAGTTTCCATAGACTGGCTTCATTTTATAGAAGGTTCATCAAAAATTTGAATACCCTTACTACATCACATACTAAGCTAACAAAGAAAAACACCGACTTCCGATAGGGAGAAGAGGAGGAGATAAGTTTTGCCAAGATAAAGGAAAGGTTGACCTCCACCCCTATACTTGTTCTACCCAACTTTAAGAAAATATTTAAGCTGGAATATGATGCGCCAAGCATTAAAATAAGTGCTATCCTAATGTAAGAAGGTCGACCAATTTCCTACCACAGTGAGAAGCTTTAAGGACTCTAACTAAACTACTCTATATATGACAAAGAACTCTTGGTACTAATCCAAGCACTGCAAGTATTACAGCATTATCTGTTGCTGAGAGAATTTGTCATCTACATTAACTACTAGACTCTGAGGTACCTCTGAAGTCAAACCAAGTTGGCGAAGCAACAGGTGAGATGGGTCGAATTCCTTAACGGATTCAATTTTATGATGAAATACAAGTAGGGAAAAAGTAATGTACTTGTAGATGCTCCTTCAAGGAGACATGTACTTTTAACTGAACTGCAAACCAAATTGCTTGGGTTTACGAGTATCAAAGAGCAATATTCTAAGGATCTACACCTTGTGCCCATACTTGCGTGATGTATTAATGGGAGGACAATAGACGAATATTTTATGGAAGAGGAATACTTGTTTCGAGGAGGAAAATTATACATACCGACTTGTTCACTACAAGAGCTTCTGATTGGGGAAGCCCACAGAGGAGGACTATCCGAACATTTTGGAGAGAAAAAAATATATGAATTATTGAGTGGTCAATTCTTTTAGTCGAAAATGAGGCGAGATGTGCATCGAGTTGTTGAAACTTGTACCATTTGCAAGAAGGCTAAGTGCTAAGTCAAAAAAGGAAAAGCAATGCCACTACTAGTTCCGATAAAGCCATGAACCGAATTGAGCATGGACTTTGTTATTAGATTACTACAGATTGCCTAAGGCAAAGATTCTATAATGGTCGTCATAGATAGGTTCAGCAAGATGGCACTGCTCTAAAATAACGATGCTTCGCCTATTACTTCTCTCTTCTTGCAAGAGATTATGCGGTTATACGGCATGCCGAGAAATATAGTCTCTAACAAAGATCCGAAGTTCTTAAGCCATTTCTGGAGAACTTTGCGGTGTCAAATGGGGACCAAACTACTGTTTAGTGCCTTCTATCACCCCCAAACTGACAACCAAACAAAGGTGGTTAATCACACTTTGTATCACTACTTTGAGCTATAGTGGGCAAGAACTTAGTGGATTAGGACGTTTGCTTGCCAATTATCAAACTTATTTACAACCAAACAGTACATAACACCACCAAGTAGGCTCCCTTGAGGTTGTTTATGGTTTCAATCCCGAGTTACCCCTCGATCATACCCCTATACCTGTACCCGCGTAAGAAGATCCTGATGCAAGAGCTACAGCACAATCCCTTCATTACATCTACAACAAAGTCACTTAGCACATCAACCAAGCCACTAAACATTTACGAGAGAAAGCCAAGGGTAGGAAGGCAAAACATTTTGAGCCGGGAGACTTGGTGTGGTTGCACTTAAGCAAAAAGAGGTTTCCGAGCAAGAGGCGGAACAAACTGTCCCCAAGGGTTGAAGGACCTTTCAAAATTCTCCAGAAGACTAATGATAATGCCTATTAATTGGAGCTACCTGAGGACTATGGGGTTTCTGACACCTTTATCATTGCTAACCTTAGTCTGCATCACCATGACAAAGAGCTAATGGAAGACCATTTATATTTAACTGAAAATTTAAATTAACCCAAAAGGAATGATAAAAATCAAGCTACTAGGCCTTTGATTCACAGCTAAGCCTGAAGATTGGGAGGCCTGGAAAGGTAGATTCTTCTACTCCAGCTGAATCCTTCCAAAGCCGAATACTTCTTTGCTAAGTCACTTTGTATGCTGAGCTGAATGACTTCCCATCTCTTTGAAGTGTGCCAAGTTGTAGATTACCACAAGAACAACTAAACCTTTCATAACTACTCAATCGTACCCGAGTAGACCAATGATGTGGCATCTCCCTTATCGAGAAGCCAAGAGAGAGAAAAAGAGAGAGAAAGAGACCGGATTAATCCCTAGCCACCCTTGCTTCAAGCAACCTAACTGTACACTTTTGTCCATATCCTCCAACGGCTTTGCTAATGTATAAGTGTTACTTGTATAGGACTACATGTAAAATCTGCTCCACTAATTATTACTTTTCTTAAATATTCATTTTTACCCTTTTGTATTCTTATACATTACTTCTTTGAGATAATACCCTTTTTGTCTTTTCCCTTTTTAGCAAATTACCTTAACTTATTAAGTATAAATACTATTATATTTGTAGCCACAAGGCATTATCAGATTGACATTAATACACTTGACATTTTGTCCTCTCGTAAACACTTCTTATTTACGTTCATTTCACTCTTATCCTAACCCTTAAAGAAGGTTAGTTGGCGAGTAACCTCATCAAACTAATTTATACATCATATCAAGTTATGCCGTGAGTCATCAGAAGTTCCATTGGTGTGCCATATCCATTGGAATTGTCTATGGGTTTCCTTACCTTTTGATTCGTTTTTATTCTCTTCCACATTCCTACCATTTCCTTTTTCATGCTTTTGGCAAGCTTGGATCCATCCCCATGATTGGCTTATCTGTTCATGGCTGCGGTTTGCACTACCTTAGATCTATCTTCAATTTAGAAACCATATTTTTTAGAAAAGGCCAAAAAAAGTTTAAAAATACATTAAAAAAAAAAAGAAAGCTTGGAAAAATATTTAAAATATCAAAAAATTGAAAAATCATAAAAAATATCACATAGTGGTCTAATTAGGTGGACTAAGGTAAAAATAATTTTTCAAAGTCAAAAATGACTTTTGGAATCAAAATAAGTGTATAGGATTTGACCAAATTAAGAATTTTAGATAAAAAAGAATATTTTATTGAAAATAATTTTTCTAGCCCAAGTTCGACTAATACGTTTTGAAATATATTGAAAACTCACTTTTTCAGGAGATCATGGCCTCAAACCGCATCTTAATTGGAATTAAAACAAAAATTTTATGGCCATTCGAAAATTCAAATAAAAACCAAACGTAACTAGAAATCCAGATCCTAGTTTGGTCAAATTAAAAAAAAATTAAAAATATTTTGAACATATATTTATTGACCTCCATATTAACTTGAAGATTGAAGTGTAAATTCTTGGATTTTTAATAATTAATCGAGTAACATTTTTTGGTGTTAGAAAAACAAAGTAACCAAAGAGTCAAGAAGTGAAATAAGGAGAAGTGAAGAAAACAAAAGAAGAAAATAAAAAAAAGGGGTAAGTGATATGTATTACCTTTTAATGATGACGTGTGTCACTCATTTAGGGGTACCACGCGATACCTATTTTCAAGTGCCATGCAACATGCCAAATGGGGCCACATGGTTGCCACGTAGATTAACCCTTTCCTCTTACCTCTTCTTTCCTATTTTGGATGCATAAAATTTCAAACAGTGGACTTGGTTTATTTTTGGCAACTAATTCAATATTTTATACCCGATTTTGCGCTTGAATAAAAATCTTGACAAAATATGGAAATGACAGCTCAAGAAAACTCCTATTCGTGAAAGTTTATTATGAATTATTATTAAGGAAACTAAGAGAAACAAAAATAACAAAATTGGGTGTCCAATAAATACCCATTTAGCATGCTATTAATAAATCAAGTAATTTAAGGTAGTTCCTTCGCAATAATCCTTAATAAATCTATACAAAATTGGAAACTAGATTTCCCAAGAGAAAAATAAACTTTGATTTCCCCAAATCTTCCATAAAATCATGATTAATTAAGGTCAATTTAGAAAGAAATTTGAAAAATGAAACAAATGCCATTAATGAATAAAATTTGAATCTTGATCATGAATGAAAGTTTCTTAAGGAGTCATCTAAGTATTAGACTATAGATAAACACCTCTTTTATGCATTCAAGGTATCAAATAAATTTGAAATTATTCACAAATCCATATAATGATAGTTTCTCACTCTAGGAAGTTCTAAGTGTATCACCCACTTTCTCTCTTTGATTTCTCTTACTGTAGAGAAAATCAATCTAAGAAACTTCTTGAGAAAATTCTACTTGTGTTTATAAATAAAGCTCAAGTTTTGATTTCATCTAATTTCGTGGGGAATTGATTAATTTTGAGGAGAGAAGTTGAAAAAAAAAATGTATCGAGGTTATTGCGTATAAGGTTGATTTTTCCAAAGAAATTGAAGGGGAGAAAGCTTAGATCTTCTAGAAATTGAGCTAGGAAGTCCAATGCCATCAACCATGCCTCAAGAATCAACCGGAAACCACTCAAACCGGCTAAGTTTTGCCTACCATCACAACCCAAAAGGGCAGTCAAGTTGTTGTAATACCACCATGTAATATCGGAAGATTCAAGATCGAGTACCATTCTCTTTCAAGAACCTTCGATGCACTCTACAAAGCATCTCACAATCCCAACTTCTATTCGGAGACCAGTATCAAGTAATAACAAAGCATTTAATATAAGTTTAACTATAATATCTAAATCTTTCATAACATAAAGTAAAGATAGGGGTTTAAGGTTTCCTTCAACAAAGAATAGATCTTAATGAAAGCTAACACAATTCAGCCTCTGCAAACAGCCCCTTCATTCCAACTCTCAAACCCTAGCTCAAACGAATGCAATGAAAGGATCAGCTATGAGAGGACAAACTATTGAAATAGACATGAGAAGGGGGATACGTAAGAATGAAGGATGTAGGTTAGGGTTTATTTCACCTGGATTGACAGGTGAGAAGAGACTAGTAGGTGTTAAAGGAGTGTAGCTTGATATCTAACTTCAAGATGTAGTTTATTTGTCAAAGGGCAAATGTTGTTAATTGTTTATTTAAGGGTAAAAGAGGAATAAGGTTGATGAATTAGGACTAGAATTAGGATTCAGCACCTTTTTCAATGAATGCTAATTCCTTACACAGGCATAATTGGCATTTAGTGGAATTCTTATTACATGCAAGTGAACATGTTGTAAAGAAAAACAACAATGACATTAAAATTTACAAGGCTTTGCAGTTACATAATATTGATATTTTTCATATATTATAAAATTCTCAAAGTGTTTTTATAACTTGTATTAGAATTACTATTAGTGCTTTCCTCCTCCTCCTTATTCTTTTTTTTTTAATGTGGTACTACTTATACATTCTTGACTAAAGTAATCACTATCATCACATCTTTCTAAAATTCAGAGATAGAGAAACAAAGGATTAACATTAAACAAAACGTATAGGTCAAAAATAAGAGATAAATGGAGATGAAAATTACTCTCATAATTCATTCATTTTAGAACCAATATTATCAATAAGCTATTTTGGGCTTAGCTCGAGGCCTAATCCAAGTAAGGACTTATTGAGCCAATTAGTGAATGAGGAACCAAGTACCTCATCTCCACTCGAGCACTCTATGGTCCCTTGAGCATTCCATCTATATTTGAGTATCTCAAGGACCTGCTCTCCAGATGACCAAGCACCTTGCCATTTGCTCAAATACCCTCAAGTTCCATGGCCCCTTCTAACCTCTAGGTGTAAGCTTATTGCCCAAGATATACCCTCTCCTCTATAAGCATCCTACAGAAGGTCGGCCTACAGCTCAAAGACCAATTGGGACCCCCTCCTCCCTCCCCAAAGTTGTTTATCATTTGCTCCTACTCCTTCCCTCTCTCTCTCTTCACTAATTATGCACCCGATATCCGTAATATAACTAGTACACTTGTCATCTCCTGAAAATGTCAACATCCCCATTTTCAAACGTTGCTACCATCATATTCATGGCTAAGCAGCACTTAAGGCCACCCTATGATCTTCGCAACGCATGTCCCCTACAAACAATTAGTATGAACAAACCTTAGGCTAACGGGCATCCCTAATAGGTAAGATCCTTATGCTATAAATAATATAAGGAGCCAAAAGGTATGGGATCCTGATTCTAGATTCTTCTCTTTGGACCACATCAACCCACTACACCCGTGTATGCAATAATCTAAGTATCTCCTCTCTACCTTTAGGAAAAGCACTCAAAACCCTAGACACCAACGCACTTTACACCTTCTCTTTCTTTTCTCTCCTTATTTGACTTAAGTGTCAGTGGACCCTCATGGACCAACCCCTCAAAGCTTCTTGCAAGTATCCAAGAGCAAGGAGGATGCCAAACATCTAAACCCAAAATTGTTCTTTCCTAGAAAGTTTAAGCCTACTTGCTCTATTATACCAATTTGATCCCCACATCAACAAGTACTATATATAAAGTACTTGAAATCATGGAGGAATGCATAAAAAATATTTACAATTAAATATGTATTACTATCTCTTTTTGTAATGCCACCTACATTTATTAGATTAGAGTATTCAAAATTTCTTTGTCTTACACTAATTTTCTCCTTTATGAAATTCGTTTCACTTTAATCTTTTGCTTAACCCTTGGTATCAATCAACTCTTTCTTGAATGGTATAGATGTTCAAGTAAGTGACTAAAGTAGAGAGGATTAAAGAGGATGAAATTTCATGGAAGATGGAGACAACAATCACTTACACTAAATCGATGCAAGGGAGTACCATAGAGGATTATAGTTTTAATGATTGCAACAGATATTTGACTTTAAATATTTTCCTTATATATTTCCTTAATTTACAAGTTTTTTAGGATGGTAGAAGTGAAATCAACGTTAGGATTGAAGAATTGGCAAATATATTTATAGATGAATTGATGAGTTGTAATTATCAACTTTGTTTCATCTCAAATGGAAACTCGGTTTTCTTTTTTTCTTTTTTCTTTTTTTTTTTGTCGTCCATCAAATTAAGGCTGCATTAATTAACCTGAAAAGCCTTCATCTTGAAGGTTGGAAGTTTGCAACCATTTTGGCATTTTGCTAATATTTTCCCTCTTTTATTATGTCTTGAAAGACCCATGGAGATCTCGGCAGTCTCACGGACCTATAAGTCATGAGGCACAATTTTACACTTAATCTAATGATCTATTAAGCTTCCAAGGATCAGGATACGCCCTACGAACTTGGTTAGGTTCAAGAATCCGACAGGTTGGATAGTGATCGGGGCAAATGCTAGATCACACTATATCTATGTCTAGAATTACCCATTGAATTAGTGGTTTCACCTTCGAGCCGATTTTTACTAATATTAGTTTCAAATGGGGTCAGTTAACTATGCGCATGTGATCAATTTCACAGGCCCTTGATGCTAGTGCAAGGCTCTCAACCACCTTTACAAAATTTAAATACAACACAATCATTATAGAAAAGAAAGCGAGGGGCAAAAGTACCCATTTATCTTGACATTAGACCATTAATCTGGGTTATTTTTCAATTATCTATATTTTTTAAGTATCAATCATGGGTATGTCATATTAATATAAATAAAATGCAAAAACATCTAGAATCAAGATTAAAAATAAAAAATTTCACCCTATACCAAGCTTTAACAAAACTTATATATATATATATATATATATATATATACACCCACATAACTGCCACAGGAGAAAGAGATACAGGCAAAAATAAAGCAATTTTTCATTTTCAAAAGTAAAATGTGAGCATCAAATATTGAATTGAGAAGTTTTCCATTTGGAGGTATTGAAGGAAAGTTGATTTTGACCATAAAAAAAAAAAAAAAATTGGATCTTTGATCGTCGTCACTTTTATATTCTAATCTTCTTATGATGGAAAAATAAAATCATTACGAATACTTTAATGAGGCTTGTGGGGGTCACATGCTAGAGAGAGAAAGAGGGACATGTAATGTTGCCCCAAGCATCCATGGACCACTGGTTGCAACATTGTTTTGTTTATCCATCTATTTTTTCTGTAGACAATCACAACTTGTACATTTTAACATTCACTAGTATTTCCTCGTAGAACGTTAGAAAGGGGACCCATGCGATGGTAGCTTATTTTACTAGGATTCTGTGACCTTGTGAATCCAAGTTGCATTGGTACTATTTTTGCATAAATTGCCCTTTGCTAATCCTTTTTTTTTTCCTTTTTCTTTTTCTTTTTTACTTTTTATTATAAATTTCAAAGATAGAGATAATTATTTTAAAAATTTTAATTCAGAATGGTACGTTATAGATAGAGAAAGCTACTTTAATATATGTATAATTTTGCTAATAATATATTATATAATGTAGATAAGGAGGGATTTACCGCCAAAAGCTTACAACATTAGAAGGACTGTAAGTAATTGCTCAAATTGAATGATTATATTCGAGATTACATGCTTGTCCTGTCATTGGATTCCTGGCTATATCATCTCCAGCTTCTATCCTTAGATATGGAACCATTATATTCCCTATTCCGACTAAAAAAGAGAGCATACCTTTCTTCTTCTTCTTCTTTTTCCTTCCTTTTATCTAAAAGATCTTTATGTATGCTTTTATTAACACTGAATAATTCAGAAAATGCTTGAAGGAATTCAAATTCCAGCTTCTTTCTTCTATTCATATATATGGAGGTCAGAGGGTGCGACTCCACTGGTTACAACGCGTACTAGTGGTCCCCTTCTTAGGTGTAAATAACCTATTTGATGCCTTTGTCAAAAAAAAAAAAAAAAAAAGAGTCTGTTTTATGTCTACAATCTCCTTCTTCGTAAACGATAAAACAACATTCCTCTATACATGTGGTTTGAATCCAAAATATAGAGAGAATAATTGGTTATAAAAGTAATGATATATGGTAGTATTTTTTCTATAAGGGATATTTGTAGAATTTAAAATGGACATATTATTTTAAATTTGGTCATTTATCTAAACAATTAGTATAACGTTTCAAGTCAAAAGTAGTAAATAATCAAATTAACAAAGACTAATAGGCCTATATTAACTACTTAGTCTAAAAGTTTCAATCTTGTATTAATAAGGTATTCATAACAATAGCCTTATAAACTAGTATCCCAATCCCCTACAATTCATATAGGGTACTTAACTATGATATCTCACAATCTTCCCCTCTTAAACACATGATGTTTTCTTCACAAAACCTTACAATTAGCACTGGATCTTCCCCCCCTTTTCAATATACGATTCAAGTCATCCACTACCTATAAGTTATCCCGGAAGCATGTAAGGAGTCATACTTTGGTGACACTCCCCACCTTCCTCGAACCACTTCTCTAAACTGGAGTCAAATCCGAATCATCCACCTACCGATAAAGAGTCTGCTCTGATACCATTTATAATACCCCAAACCAAAAGTAGTGAATAATTAAATCAACAAATATTAATAAGTCTATTTTAACCAACTGACCTAAAAGTTTTAAGCTTATGTTGATAAGATATCCACAATAATGACCTTATAAATCAGTACCCTAACCTCCCACAATCCATATGGGATACTTAACCATGAGGTCTCAAAATCTCCTTCTCTTAAATACGTAACGTCCTCGTCATGAGACCTTACAATTTGGCCCGAATCTTCCTCCCTTTTCGATATACAATTCAGGCCACCCATTACTTATAAGTCATCTTGAAAGCATGCAAGAAGTCACACTTTAGTGATACTCCCCATCTTTCTCAAACCACTTATTTAAATCGGAGCTAAATCCGAATCATCTACCTACTAATAGAGGGTCCGCTCTAATACTATTTGTAACACCCCAGGCCAAAAGTAGCAAATAATCAAGCCAACAAACACTAATGGGTCTATTTTAACCACTTGGTCCAAAAATTTCAAGCTTGTGTTAGTAAGATATTTACAACTATGGTCTTATAAATTAGTACCATAATGTCCCACAATTCATATGAAACACTTTAACCATGAAGTCTTACAATTAGTCACATTCGCTATTTATTGAGTTTAGCCCATTTAACATAAGTAGTAGACGTGCACCTGGATTGTGTCTGCTAAAAAAAGATAAATAAGTGAGTAAAATAATTTTCTGGAAAAGAATTAAATAAATTGATTAAAATAGAAATGCTTATAAGAAAAAATACATATATTTTTTTTCAATGAAGGATGGACATATGTATTAATTAATTGATCCATTGTACTTGATACCAATTATTATGAAAAGTGAAAAAGAAAAATGATTTACAAATAATACATAATCTATTTATAAAATACTTATGTAAGTTAACAAAACATGACCACTTGTTTAAAAAAAGAAAAACGAAAATTACAATGTTTGAGATTGGAAAATTGATGATAGTTTTTATTATATAATTGAAATTATGTAGAAGTAGTATAGGAGCTTTGTAAGGTACATTATTCTAAACTAGGAAATTATTAAGGGAGAAAAAAGATGCCAAATGTTATATTTCAACAACAACATAAATAATTTGATTGAGAAAAAATTATAACATAAGCAAACTGAAATAGAGAAAAACTCCAATAAACAAAAAATAAAGCACAAAGTTTATGATGTTTAACTTTTGAGGGTATTTAGCTTATTCTTTTTTCCTTGGCTTTAAATCCTTATGCTCTTTTAACAAATTCGGACATTTAGGAATGCATAGAAAATAAGATCGATTCTGTTGACAATCAACTCTTACCATAAAGGCTTCTAGGGCCAAGTCTACCAAAATACTTAGTCCAAGCCTCACAAGTCACCAAGAAACTTAGTCCAAACCATACGGGCCCTTACAATGCTCGTACATGCACCAAGCTAGCCCAAGCCCCGTTTCCTACTCAAAAGGCCTTTGGTACCCTAAGCATACTAGGTCACCTCCGTAGTGTTCATGTGAGGCATTCTCTTTTTCCTTCTACAAACAGTAACCAAAGGAATCGTGAAGCTGTAAGTCAAGCATTTGCCCCTTCTATTGTTTGCTTTCTTTCTCTTCATTTAATGCTATTTGACCACCTGCCATATGACCTATTACCTAGCCGCAAAACTAGGGTAGCCACCTACTACTGATGGGATGGGTTTATTCTTCAAGTCTCTACTAACTAATAGAAGGAGAGATGTACCATCGAATTATGGTAATGCCACCTCATCATATCCCACGCTAACCAACCAGGATTTGCCACAAGTTATCAACAATAAGTACATCTAATCTATAAATAAGAGTAAGATCTTCAAATAAAAGAATCGACACTCACTATTTTCTACCTTCTCTTAGGAACTCATTCCTACCATTCTTATTTTCTACATCATACCTCTCTCCTTACTAACTTAAGCATTCGAAGCTACTCATTGATCTAGCCATAGGAGGCTTTGTACAAGTTCTTTGTTGTTTGTAGCCAAGAGATAGCTTAGAGTTAACCTAGGAAACATAACAGTGATCACAAACATCACCATTTGGTCCTCACCATTTACATGAACTTTTCGACATAGCAAAGAGCAAAAACACATACCCACTCCCTACACTGACAAGCAGTGGTGAGCAAACCAACATAGACCCACCACTACCACCAATAGAGCCATAACCTTCAGACATTGAGCAAATAAAGGCTATGCTCCAACAACTCATGGAGACTAATGCTAAAGCATTATAGGAAAATACATGATTAAGACAACAACTCAATGCTATCTAGAAACTAGAAGAAACACTCAACCCGAAGGAGAGAGTCCATTTTGAAGACACAACCACTAGCTCTCTAACCCAACAAATTAGGTGCCCCAAACTTTCATTCTCACCACATCTAAACCCTATACGTCCACACAATCTTGCCCTAAACAAGCAGCTTCCACTATCGAACTTTTGAGAGCACCTTAACAACAATTACGGCAAATCCCATGATATCAGGCAAGTATACCTATTAGTTTTAATATAGCGGATGTGAGTCCAAGTTGATCCCTCAGAGACTTCGAGTACTAATATTAACCTTAGCTTTATTATCTAACCGGAAAATTATGAAAGTTTGAATTAATTAAAAATACTAAAATTAACAAACTAACTTAATTATAAGACTTGATTAAGCAATTGAAAAGGCGATAAAATTAAGAACGACTTCAAGAAAGTAATAACGTATTTAGGAATTATTTCCCCTAGAGTTTAACATGTGATCGTTTAAAATATATTCAATTCGGTTTCTATTATTCTTGACCGGAGAGATTCACAACTAAAGTTAATACCTTTCTCAAGCATATTAACCCTAATCCTAAATTATTCACCGGAATCTCTTCACTTAGTGATATAATTTAGAATTGCATTAATGTATAATGAATTCCCATACAAATAATTAACTTTTCGGAAGAAACATGTATCTTATCTTTAAGTATATATGTAATTCTCTTCAATTATGTAAAGATCTAATTACACATGCAATTTCTCAATCAACATGCATAATATCATATATTGATATTTTAGAAATATCAATCAATAATTAAACGACATAATTGAATCAAGTAAAGATAGAAACTTTATTGAAATTTATAATTCAATCCAAGAATCACATGAAACCTTAGGTTCCATAATCTTAAATACTCGAATTTTAAGCTATCATAATGAATCTAAAAACGAGTTTCATCAAAAACATTAAATGAAACATGGAAAACCCCTCTAATTGATGAACAATCTCTCTAATCTTGAAGTTGATGTTGTTTTCGCCTCTTTCTTGATGTTTTCCTTAAGTCTCTTTCTCTTCTCTTGTATCTCTCCGTTTCTGTAATGTCTCTCCCTCTTTTAAACCTTAAGATATCCTTTTATATGTGTATTACAAGGATTCTGTTTTCGTCACCAAACACGACCTGGGACATGGCTGTGTCCCCAGGTCGTGTAACTTTCTGCACTAAGGCAAAATTTTCTACACAACTTCATAACTTCTTCATTTAAACTCCGATTTGAGTGAAACTTGATTCATTTTCTTCGTTTTCGATCCTAAAACGCGTTCAAGCCTAGAAATCAAAATTTACTCAATTAAGTATCAATTTCTTTAAAGAAAACAAAAAATGTGAGGAAAATACTATAAAATCACCCTATGAAATATGTTTAAAATCAGAGTTATAATCCTACCTCTAAGGCATTCAGTCAGGAACAAGTAGAGCCTAGAGAGACCCCTCTCCCCAACAATTGTCCAAAAATTTAGACAACATGAAGGATTGGAGCTCGATGAACATATATGGTGTGCCTTTAGTCTACGTGAGCAAAAAAACCTCAAGTCCTCTACAAGGCAATTAAGCGTTGCTACTAATACAAGCCTATGAGCAGTATGTAGCTTAAGAAGACACTATTCAAGCTCACCCCAAAAGCAACAGGTAACACAACACATCAGTCAAAGAACGCCTTAACCTTTGACAAGACCATCCTTCCTCCTTCTAAGTTTGGCAAAAAAGATAAAGACAAAAATTTGTAGACTTCATAAGCTACACACCACTCGCCCACCCCTTCGGCAAAGTATATTATGAAGTCAATACACCCTTACTAACCGTACAACCATTAAAGAAACCTCTAAGGCCTTTGCCTTAGGTAAATTCTATGACTATTACAGAGTACGAAACCATAATACAAACGAATGTAGGCACCTCAAAAATGCAGTATAAGGCCTTGTTCATAAAGATTACATTAACCATCTTGTCACTAATGAAAGAAATCTCCCTTGTCCAGCTTAACAATGCCGTATGTAGGAGCCACAACAACCATAACCTCATTAGCAAAACCAATAAGGCAATACAGAGCGAAGAGGTCACAGGAGATAAGTATAGACAATTATTGGTAGACCTGGCCTATTACATAAGGCCTACTCCACCCAACTAAAGTAGGAGGTGCTTTCAGTCTGAACAAAGAAACCACAACTCGATAATACCATATCGTTCACTGAGGGTGATAGAATGGGCGTCCATTTTCCTCACATCGACCCATCAATGCTAAGATAAGATACTTTAATGTCCCAAGACATTCGTAAACAACAAAAGCTTGGCCGACATACTCTTAGTCTTAGTCTACAAACAAATGAAGGACAAGCTTGATAAGCAACTCTACCTATACAAACAAATCCTAGTAGGTTTCGAAGGTAAGACAATCCTAACAAAAGGACTCATCACGCTTCCTGTCCAATTAGGCAATGGCAACCACCTCACCTCACACCTTATTGACTTCATAGTTATTGACTACTGATCCCCATACAGTGCAATCCTTAAACACCCTAACCTCAACAAGTTTGATGTCTACATAAGCTAAAGATGCCTCTTAATGAAGTTCCTTACAACTATGGGGGTTAGATTTGCACATGGGAACAAGAGCTATCTCATACCTTATACCTTAGCAAAATGGAGGATGTGATGTGACTAAACCTACCTAAACAAGGCATGGCTTAAGGACTGTTTTCCTCTCCCAATAATCAACCAGCTCATCGACTCTATCTTGAGCCATACTTGATTAAGTTTCAGAGATGCCTACCTTAGCTATAACCAAATTCCCATAGGCCCCAAGGGCTAAGTTCACACTTCCTTTGTTACAGACTTCGACACATACTGCTATAAAGTCATGCTCTCTAAGTTCAAAAATGCCAAAGCCACCTACCAACGCCCTAAAACTAGGGTCTTCAAACCCTAACTTGGAAAAAATGTCAAAGTTTACGTTGATGGCATGATTGTCAAAAGTAAGGCTAAAGTTGACCACATTGCCGACCTTTACGAAACCTTCGATATACTACAGAAGTACCAGATGAAACTCAACCCTCAAAAGTGTGTCTTTGAGGTGGGATCTGATAAGTTCCTCAATTACATGGTTGTGGAAAGAAGGATTAAGGCAAACCCTGATAAGATCCAAGCAATTAAGGACATGAAGGCCTCACAGAAAATGAAAGAAATCTAATAATTCACTGATCGGATAGCTACCTTGAATCGCTTCATCTCATGAAGCGCCAACAAATGCTCTGAGTTTTTCAAACTCCTGAAGAATCTATGAGAATTCCATTGGACACTCGAATGCAACGCCGCTTTCAAGAAGTTGAAGGAGTTCCTCCAGAACCTACCGGTGCTATCCAAACTAGTTCGCAACGAAGAACTTTACTTATATCTCGCCATCAGCTATCAAGCACTCTCCTCCATACTTTTCTGCATAGAAGGGCACAAATACAAGCCCGTATACGATGTCAATCACATCCTTTAAGGCCTTGAGACCAGATACACACAAATTGAGAATGTCATGATCCTAAGGGAGGCTTGTAGGATTGTTTAAAATTTTCATATCACGTGTACATCCATAATATGAAAACCATCTTGCAAGTTAAAGATTGCAAGACTCTAAAAGATTAGTTACTAAAGTTTTCGATTTTTAATTTAATTAACTTATTATAATATATAAATGACTAAGGATATCCGATAAGCCACAGTCCATTAGAAACGTAAAGAATCGGTATCCTCTACCAAACGATAAGATAAGGTAGTAAAGTTCTAAAACTTAAACTTAGGAAAGTCATAAAATCTAAATATAGTGTTAATAATTATATGAATAATTCAAACCAAATATACAGTCTATCCTCTGTTTCTAACTTTTAAGCACCTCAACATTGATACTCAACACTTTACTCTTGACCCATGCCCAATTATCTAGCAACCTACAAAAGAAAACTATTGGGGAGTAAGCTACAAGAGCTTAGTAAGTTATCTTTCATACTATACTAGCAAACAGGTTATCAAAAGGTTTATTAACAAATATATGAATTCATGAACAAATAGTATATATGCAGTTGACTGGTGCTGCATACAACATCGGATTTAACACCCTCTGAAGTAAAAGTTAGAGATACATCGGTACTAATCACAACTGAGCTCTAGCACCTGGGTTTTTAACCATATATAAATATATGTAGAAATTCTCTATTTCACGAAACAAGTTTCTATTTCCAGCAGTCAATAGTACACAAATATCCAAGTCTAGTGGTGAGGTAGCCTCCGCAGTCCAAAATCACACTCTACAACGGTGGTCTCTAGATGCGACTCCCAGCCACCTACAGGTAACATTTCCTGTGCTAAGTAAACCCGCGAACCAAAGATACGGTCTTATTGTACCAGTACTCCCACACTATACTAATTCAATCATTTGGGAATTCATCTCCCCAAGGCCCTTCATTACCAACCGCATGAGGTAACGACCGGAACATTATATGTAATATTCGTGCTTATGCATAGTCCATTTAATTTTAGTTAAGTCGGATATGATTAAGTTGACTTATGAAGTGATCAACAAATATCAACAAACCATTCAATTATGCAGTAATAAATCGAGCAATCAATTATTCAGCTATTATGTTTCACAATCTTTTACATAATACAAAACCAGTATTCAGACACTTGCATAACCCATACCCCCATGCATCAAATTATTAATATTTACTTTAGGTACACTGATTATAAGCACAAAACAAATATAGAGTCATCGGGAGTACTCACTTGGCCATTAAGTTTATCAACGATCGTAAAAGTCCACTTGGTAAGTCAGTATCCGTATTAAGATTACCTGACATTTAGGGAATACGAAAAGTACTAAGTTTAGGAGTTAAAAACTAAACTAGTGTCGTAATTCATACTGTTTACTTAACTTAGTTATTGATTTACGTGAAATTATCGATTCGAGCTTTTTATCGAATCGTATATAACTTCTTTTATTTAGCTCAGATTTCTGTGAAAAGTATGCTCAATCATTTTCGAGCGTACTTTATCATAGTGAGATCCGCTTTGGATATTATAACTCGTAATTTAACTGTAATATAAAAATATCACAAAATTTATTATTTTAACTTAAGAAGTTATAAAATATTAATTTAAACTTTTCTTAGTATATTTACAATTTAATGATTAGTTAAATTGTATAATTGATATTTTTCTTATTTTAAGATTATTTTATCATAATTACTTATTTTTACTTATTTTTTAGGTTTTAGAATTACTAATTCAAATTTTTTATACTTTATTATTTTTACAATTAATTAATTATTATTATTAATTATGAAAATTAGTTATTTTATAATAAATGATGACGTAGTAACATATGGAAGTGACATGTATCACATTTGCGTATTTTCAAAATTTTCCATTATTTTCCTATTTTACGGTATCATTATATATATAAATACTTATGATTATATTTTATTAAATTTTCCAATTTACCTAATTATAAAAATTTTTTTCTCCAAACTTACAATATTCTTATATATATATATATATTAACTTAATTTATTTATTAACTTAATATTATGGTATATTGTATATACTATTTATATATACTCATATTTTTACATATAAGTCACTATTCATATATGTACATTTATATGTATACTATACATTATATAATAACTTATTCTAACTTTATTTTTACATTATATACAAGTATAATATACACTTATTTATACTTTATATATTTATGTACATATATGGTACTAAAATACAAAATATTATTAATAGTAATATATATGCATCTTCACATCCAATAATATACGTATACATATATACAAAAATTCTTACACTTTGAAAATACTAAGTATATATATACATATGTTTACTATATACATATATATGTATATACCTCATATAGTAAAAATAATAATAATTACATATATATACATAATCACGTATATGTACATAACTAATTAAATAAAATACTAAATATATATACATGTATATAAAGGAAATACCCAGTACATATACATGTACTATAACTAAAATACTAAATATACATATATATATATATAATACACATGCATACATATGTACAAACATGCATATGTAGGAAAATACATATTATATGTATCACTATTTATACTTATATACATATATCGTATATTATACATAAAAATACATATACCCATGCCTACATACATATGTATATAAAAAAATACATAATACATATATATATTTATATATTCGTGTATACATATGTGTAGATGTAAATAAATAAATAAACAAATACTTAGTATACATGTATATACTATATGATATATATATGTACAAAAATTAAATAAATACCTACCTAATTATTTTAGTAAAATATTTGATTAATTTCTTTTAGCTTTCTTCTTTTTCTTCTTCTTCCAATTGCTTTGTTTTTTTCCCTTTTGTTCTTCCTAGTTTTGGTTTGTGTGTGTTTTTGCTTTGTTTCTTTTTTTTTTTTTTGGTTTGAAAGTCGAAACGTGAGCAACAAGTCCAATAATTAAAATCAAAGAATAAGAATGAAAAGAAAAAAAAAATCTTGATTAATCTCTTCATTAATTGAGAAACGACATTTGCTTTATGTAATTTATCCTTTATCCTTTAATTATTTGATACTTGTATAAGAAAATTCAGCACATGGGCAACTGTAAAAACAGCTAAAAAATCACATAGAAGAGGGGAAAAAATAAGAAGAAGGAAAATAAAAATAAATATATGTATATTTTCCAAACATAAAAATAACATTTATAAATTAATTTTAGAATTTTATGAAAATTTATCAATTTAATTGATATCCATTACAATTATAATTTTTATGAGTTATTTTAATGTTTTCATTAAAAATTTTACTTAACTACGTGATGTAGTCGATAATTGTGATCGAATACGATTATATCATTATAAAGTGATATTTATTCATTTTATAAACTTAAAATTATAGTTTTAGGGTTTTGATCAAGTTCGGGTTCGATTTTGAGTATTTACTCGTACATCAAATTTAGAGTTTTTGTAAGTAATTTAGGTTTCAATTAATTTTTAAGGTTTTTATGATTAATACTATGTTCGGTTTTTAATTTTTGTATAAATTTTATCGCTTCTAGCCTTATCAACTCCTAAAGTTATTTACAATATTCGAGCTTAATCCTATACTCAAATAGCTAAATTTACGGGGTTTACAGAAAAGTTCACTCTCGCCCTTATTATAATGGTAAGGAAACTCCACCCATACTTCTAAGCACATCCCATCATCGTCTTGATTGATTAGTCTATAAGAACAATCCTACAGAAGCCTAACACTTTAAGACAAATGGTTAATTATTTCCTTGAGCTCAACGCCTATGGATTTAATTCCGCCCTCACTAAGCCATCAAAGTACAGGTACTTGCAAATTTTGTTGTTGTATACACTAGCAAAGAAGAACTACTCGCCCTGAATAACATACCAGTTTGGACCCTTCACGTAGATGGGTCCTCCTCCAAAGGGGAGAGTAAAGCAAGAATAGTCCTGCATGGACCCTATGACATCAAGGTGCTATATGCTCTCAAATTCAGATTCCATGCAAGCAACAATGAAGCTGAACATGAAGCCCTCATGGCAGGATTACGAATCATTGTGGATGTAGGCACCAAAAGATTAATATATACATTGACTCCATGCTAGTTATTCAACAAGTTAAAGGGGATTATGCCAAGGGAAAAAGCATGGTTAGATATCTATAAATGGTACAAGACCTAGCTACAAATTTTTCCTTATGGACAATTACTAAAATCCCTTAAGTAAAAAATTTTGAGTTAGACAAGCTCTCCAAGCTTGCTTCTACACCATTACCCATTCCTTGGGAATCTACCAAACAAGTTTTCGTCCAATTCATGCCACAGCACAAAAAAGATGAACCCTTCTAGCAAGTCTTCAAAACTGCAACAACACCAACCAGCTCCTCTTAGTTGAACCCCATTGTCAAATACCTCAACATAGGCATCTTCCCCGAGGACAAAAGCGAGGCCAAGAAGCTCGCATATAATGTAGCTAACTACACCATTATAGATGGCCCCCTATAAAGGTACGAACACAATTTGCCCCTCTTCTGATGCTTGACCACAAGAGAAGGGTACCATATCCTAAAGGAACTCCACTCCGGTACCTGCAACAATCATATACAAGCCTAGGCCTTATATATCTAAGCCCTCTACTTCGAATATTATTGGCCAACTATGAAATTCAATGCAAAAGCCCTAGTTCAATGATGCCAAGCTTGCTAGAAGCATACGCCCATCAACAAAGCACCCAACTTGGACCTTCACCCTACCACCAACCTAACCTTTTGTAAGCCCTTTCCTTGAGGCATCAGGCAAATGACAATTCTTTTGAGTGGCTGTAGATTACTTTACCAAGTAGGTTGAGGCACAAGCTGTTGTTACAATCATGGCGTGAGTAGCCAAAAGCTTCATCCTAACAAACATCCTTACTCGGTTTAGCATCCCTTACAACCCCATTATAGACAATGGGAGACAGTTTGACAACATGTGGTTCCAAGTATTCTATGTACAATACTACATTCAGCTCTGTTACACTTTCATCACCCATCCGCAATCTAATAGCCAAGTCAAGGCAATCAACAAGTTCTTCCTTGGAAACTTAAAGAAAAGGGTCTAATAAGTCAACGAATAGTAAGCGAACCAACTACCTACCATTTTTTTGGAGATATCAAACTACGTACCAAATAACTACAAGCAAAAGCCCCTTCCACCTTACCTTTGGCTTTGAGGTTGTCCTTGTAATAGAACTCAAACTCTTAACAAGTAGAACCTAAAACTTTGATGAAAGCACCAGCAAAATAGCTCTCCAAGCTAACTTGGATACCATCAACAAAGTAAGGGAAACTATAAAATCCCAAGTAGCCGCATACTAGAAACATATGACCAGATATTACAAGAAAGTCAAGCACAAGGTCTTCTAATCATGAGACCTCATCTATTATAAATTAGAATTGACAAGGTCTCGCAAAGGACAAGGAAAACTATCCTCCAACTAGGAAGACCTAATCTACATCAAAATAGATGTAGGCAGCGATACATATAGACTTAAAACTCATAATGGGCAGCTCATCTCCCAAACATAGAATGTTACCAACCTCCGATCATATTTCATGTAAACCACACAAATAAGTTGTGGACAATTATGTATCTTTTGAAGAACTTAATTGAAACATTGATGATCATTCCGCAATCTATATTGTTTTAAACAAGTAAACTACTAGTGTCAAATACACTGAGTCAATTCTCATCTTCAGTGACCAAACCTACTCGCAAGATTATTCGCTTAAATGAATCTAAGCCTCAAGTCTTACCTCGAGTAACCACTCATAGGACTATTCACCTGAGAGTCTAAGCCTTGAGTCTTACCTTAAGAAATCACTCACAGGACTATTCGCCTGAGAGTCTAAGCCTCGAGTTTTACCTTGAGCACCTACTCATAGGACTATTAACTTAAGAGAATCTAAACCTCGAGCCCTACCTTAACCACCCACTTACAAGATTATTCACTTAAGAGAAACTAAGTCTCAAGCCATACTTTTAACGCATATTAAGTACTTACACCTAAAGGTCCTTATAGGATGGGCACATAGACTATCTATAATGCATGACCTCACATATCTTCAACCCTATATGAGCCAATGACCCCCTGATAGATATTACCTGGATCAAGAATACTGATCCCAGCCCTCAAAACGCAAAGCCCCATAAGCGATCAAACACAAATTATGAAAAACCAAGAACAAAGAAGAAGCAAAAGCACACAAATGCAATAATTATCCATTCACCACAATTAAAGTTGTACAAATTAATGGGCTAACATCACAATTGCCTTACAAAACACAATTAGATTTTACAACCAAACTAAGCACAATAGAAGAAAAGAAAATGACAAAACACAAACATGGGCAATAGTTCAAGCCTCCCCTGGTCACCTCCTCTAGCAACAACATCCCTCCCACCGTCACCCTCACCACCTTCCAAATCCTTGCTAGGATGTTCCTCTATGATATAGTTCAAAGCTAAAATCAAGATCAAGATACACTTCCTCACAATCCCTCTTCATTAAAATAGCACCATCCTAACCAATACCAAACACAAAATTCTTATACTTCCAACTTGACAAAATCTCATCAAAAAGCTTCTTCAATGTTACTAAAGTCAAATCACATCCATTGTTTAGCTGTTCTTCCCCCTTTGGCTAACTCTTCACCTTTTCAAGCGACATCAGCCTCCATCTTAGCTATCTCCTCCCTCTTACAAATAACATCAACCCCTACCTTTGCAACTTTGGCCTCCTCTTGAGCTATCCCTTCCTATTAAAGGGTCGAATCTACTTCTCCCTTAGCCGTTGCAAGCTCCACTTCTCAAGCGATGTGCCTCACATCCAAATTCTCAACCCGCTTCTCGTACCAACTTAGCTTAGACCAAAGAACGGAAATATCCTACTCCAACTGAAGCTTCTTGATTCTCCAATCATTGCTTTCCCCCAACAATCGGAGATTTTCCCTCCTTAACGTAGCCACCTCCTACCTCAACTATTCATACTCTTCACCACTCTCTTGATCGCCTATCTAGCTAGCCTACAATAGATTCTGCAAAGTTAACTCCACAAACATAAGCTAATAAAAGGAATACAATTCAATAAAAACCCCGCACTATACCTCATTAAGAAGCCACCCTACTCTTATGAAAGAATGATGACAAAAGCTCATCGCCTCTCCTAGTCCCTTCAAAGCCATCAATGAGAACTCGTTGAAAGACTTATCTTATACCCATGGCACATGGGCCTTGTTCAGTAGTCATTCTTTGATGATAAGAACTCTTTCCTAAGCACCCCTTCTTACTTTTACCTCTAAGCGCAACATTGATGGAAATGGCTCCTATACATTACCTGCAATTCCACCATCATTAGAACCTCCCTGACTACCAAGCTACTCTTCTAAGTCTATTACAGGCTCGATGCTCCTCTTCCTGCTACTCATTTAAGTGTCACCTTGATTGAAAACAAGTCTATCCGAACTAACCTTAACAGGCATAACTGACTCCCCTAGAACTTACCTAGCACCCTCCCATTTAACACCTCGAGCACAACCTGTTTGCGCATAACTTGCTTCGATACAGGTGCAGCAACCTCTCGTTGTTCCCCCTACTCGAGCACAGGCATAGCAACCTCTTGTTGCTTAGCAATAGTCACAAAAAATCCAATTGGATTACCCTTTGACCCTTCGACCACAATTTTCTTTAACTTGGTCTTCAAGTCAACCACCCTCTTCTTCTTCTTCTTTAAGACTAAAGTAACCTCTACTTCCTTGACTGCATCAAGAACCTCCTTAGACACAACATAAACTTCCATGCCCGCACCATGAACAAGTTCATCCCCTTCCTCCGTCCTTCTTCCTTCAGCCTAAGCCTCTCTACTTGAAACTCGTAACATCAGCTTCTTGAAGTCATCTTCCACCAAATAGTATACGGCAAATACATAAAATCACTAAGTAACTTAAGTAAAAAATGAAAGAAAAACATACCTATGGAGGAGAGCAGCCTCGAACCTCCCCATTAACCATTTGGCAATGGTACAGTGACAACTACCCTCCCCTACCTGCAGCAACACCCTTACCTATATCCTAAGTGTGCAACATCTGACCCTTCGGGAACAAATCAACTATTTCCACAACATCAAACCCAAACCCCTTCCACCAACTGATATCGAAGATCTACTCCTTAGCCTCCTCATCTTCTTTTTTGAAATGGGTAATGGACAACAAATGATTGACTTTACTTACTTCATGGGAAATTTCAAGACATAGGGTAGCCTTATAACATAAAATTGATGCTTGTACTCATCAATTTTTCTCTTTTGCCAAATGAACAACTTCATTAGAGCACCTCGGTCAACATAGTACACTTAGCTGCCCAAATTCTCCTTCAGCTGGAAAAAGTATCGGAATAACTGAGTAGTCACCTCCTTATACAAAAGATAAACGTAACCTCAAAAACTACTAGCGTTTACTAAGTGTATAAAGCCCAGGCTTACCTAAAAGTATCTAAAGACCTCCAACTAAAACTCTATAAAGGGTAACCGCATCTTTATCCCTACAACCTTCCAATACACACAAAACGAGCACCCATCCTTGCCATTCTTACAAGCTTAAGCACCTTTCTCAAGCAAACATACTTCCTAAGCATTTGTATTATGACCCACCTCCTCGCAAACCTTCAACCATTGGTCTTCCTTATGGTTGTATTCCACCTCAGTGATAATGCCTTTCCCTTTACTCGTCGGCAACGAGGGCCTGCCTTCCTCCTCCTTCTCGAGTAAGTACTTATACCAAAGCCTTACCCTTGCAAATGCCCTTTAAATTTCCTATGTGTAACCCCTATCTAAGTTGCTACCTTTAGCCGTCCTCATCTATTTAGGGGGAGTAAGGACTGGCTCATCCCATCAGTTGAAACATATGGTTGCCTTACCTTAGAAATGGTTTCCCCTTAGGTTATTGGCAAGCCATCTCCAAGAAGTTGAATGAAAATAGAGGAATTAGATGGAAAGTAAGGGATGAGAGATGTCAATTAAGCAAGAAATGATCTGGAGCAGTCATAACAAAGTATTGAGCAAAGAATGAAAAGTGATTCACCTTAGGCGCTTATATAATATGGCTAGGCTAAGCGAAGCGCTATTTTGACAAACGCCACCTTGAGCAAACATGTATGGAGATTTCAAAATCAACGACCAAATATCATAGGGGTTGGTAAATTGCCAACATGACACAAGCATGCATAGGCATTAATTGTACACAACTCTCAAGGACCTAGATAACTCTAATAGCCACTTGATCACATCAACAGTCGTGTCAGAATGACTAAGGCTTAGATCCCTAAGCATGTTGAAAGCCAGGACTAAGTGTGTGCCTACGCAACCTCCCTATAGTCCAAGGGCATTCAATCCTGAGAACATTGCAACAATCAATACGAATGCAAAGGAAAGATCGGCTAAGTAGAATAGAAAGAAAGTAAAGAAGTGCACAAACATGTGAAGAATAACTTTGATTTTCATTAAATGTGAGAATCATTATAAGACTTAGGGGTTGGCATACCAACCCTGAGTACAAGAAAATACAACAAAGTAAAGATCACAAATTACATCATGATATACTATGTCCTTCCTATTCTACTACTTAGCATCAAACATCTGTCTTCGAGCTTGCAACTCCAAATCAGTTCTGTTAAGGGTCTTCCTTCGACCTAGTTTGCTAGCTAACCATAACTAACTGTACAAGGTCCTCCATTGCTCAAGTTGATGGCCATGACATTTGAAGAGGGTACCTACTACGCCTCCTTTATAGCCCTTGTCACCACTAAGCAAGAAGCCCTTGTTCTAACTAGCTTAACACGATAGCAAACTCTCCTTCTGACGTATTTAACCACCACATCGATATCGACAACTTTAAGCCCCTTTCCCCCCCTTATGGAAGTACCTTTTACCCGGTACTTGTAGCTGAAAACCACTAATAAAGCTTAGGGATCCCATAGAAGTTGCAAAGCCAATTCAAAAAATTATACTCCTACGCTATAGGGGAGCATCCTTTCAGGGTTGAAAGCATCATGGGAAACAAGCAACACATAGGTACCCATGATGCCAACACCACAATAATTGGAGAACGAACAACTAACCCAAAGGGTCTATGTATGCCGCTCGATCGATGCTTAGGGGCTACCTTCAATCACTAAGTGACTCTCTACACCCTTTAATCAATTCTCAAGGTTCAATTAGTGGGGTAGATTCCTAATCTCAATGCTCTCTCGCTTAGAAGGATTACTTAAGCCCTGATCACTTCCTGAGAAGTACCCTAAGAGGAGACTACGTAAGAACTAAAGTCAAGGCAAGATAAAATGGAAAGGGATGGTCCCTATGACCCCCTTTATATATCAAAGAGGAGAAAAACCCCATCTGTCCACATGTCAATTGCCAACCCATCCAACGATCGAGGAGGAATGACAATGGAAAGACAAGTATTAATGACAAGTAGCAATTTCCTCATACAATCAATGATGTATGTGGCACATCCTTTAATGTACTGCTACTATGCATTAGAAATGACACAAGCATTGGGAAGGACCACACATGCGAAGAGTCTAATACTAACGATCATATCAACCATTACTTCCACAAGATTACTTTCGATGGGATAATCATCTCCAAGTCTATCCAAGGCCTTTAAACAACATGGCACCCTAGGATGCCTGATCACTGCCACAATGTTCGTACAAAACTCACTCTCTTTCCTTTTGCAAACTGCGGCTGAAGGACTCGTTAAGCTATGAGCCGGGCACTTACCCTTACTACCATCTAATTTCTCTCTCTTCATTTAATGCTAATAACCTACTTGCTACACAACCTATTACTTGGCTGCCAAACTAGGGTGGCTACCCACCACCGATGGGAAATGTCCATTCCTTAAGTCTGTCAACTGGCAAAGGGAAGGTTATCCCATCAGATTTTAGTAATGCCTCCTCATTGGATCCCATGCCAACCAACTGGGATTTGTCACGTGTTATCAATAGGAAGCACCTACAATCTATAAATAAGAGTAAGATATTCAAATAAAATTATTAGTATTCACTATTTTCTACCTTCTCTTGGGAACTCATTCTTACCATTCTGATTGCCAACATTATATCTCTCTCCTTACAAACTTAAACATTGAAGGAACCTCTTTAGCCTAGCCATTGGGGGTTTTGTTCAAGTTGTTCGTTATCCATGGTTGAGGGATAGCTTAAAGTTGAATCAGGAGTCATAACGGTGATCACAATCATCACCAAATTCGATATGAAAAAGAATTAAGAGGAATCTTCTTTAAATTGAAACTTTGGTAGGCCTGTCTAGCTTAAATTGATCAAAAGCTTAAGGAATGTGGATGGTTATTTCAACAAAATTGGATATGCAAGATCCCTGCAAATTCAAAACATCTATCTCATTTTCTCCATTTGCGAAGTTTCAAATAATGAATAAAAGGTTGTCCATGTTTAATAAGCTCTGTTTTAATTGATTGGGTGAAAAAGTACATTAAGATAATTGAGAGAAAGAACTATTTTCTAAAAGATGTCACTATCTTTGAGATCGAGTCACTAATTTATTCACGAAAAAAGAACTAAACTTCAGCATAGTAGCGTGAAAGAATTAAAAAAATATAAAAAAAAAACTCACACAATGAGAGTCCCTCTAAATCGAAGAACTTTAAATTTTAATATAACTTATTGTATTGAATAACATGTATATATTTGGCCTACTGCAAATAAGAATCATTATAGAAATATAATACTTGAGATGAAAATTACAATTGTATAGAAGCGAAAACAAAATAATATTTAAAAGTTTATGGTAAAGAAAAACTATCATACTATTATTAAATTTTTCTTTTTTTTTTTCACACCCATAATAAAGATGCATTCGCTTGTCTTACTTGATCTTCTCATTAGTGCTTTCTTAATGTGGTCAGCTATGTTTATCAACCTGTGAGAATAATAAAACAAAATAGAAAAAAGGAGAGCACAAAATTAGTCTTAACATTGCAAAAAAAAAAAAAAAACATGGAAATGTAAGATCATAGCAAATGCGAAGCATGTGCCTAATAATCAAAATAACAGTACCATCAAATTGTTAAAATATTTGTGCCATTTTCTGTTAAACCCAACAAAACATGGCCACCCGTAAAAAAAAAAAAAAGGGGAAAAAAAAAAGATAAAAAGTAAAAAAAGATTACACGGTGTCTGATATGGTCTATTTGTGATACTCTTCATTACTTACAGTGGAAATAAAGTAGAAATAAAATAGGAACATTGTAAAATACGTTATTCTAAACTGAAAAAATAACAAAGAGAAAAACAAATGTCTAACATTAGATTTCAACTATAACATAAGCATAGTGAAATGGAGTAGAATTGGAATAAAAACAAAAACTAAAGCACAAAATATGTAATGCCCAAATCTTGAGGGGTTTTAGCTTTTTTGCATTTTTCCTGACTTTAAATTTTTTGTGCTTTTTCAATGGATTTGGAGATTTAGGAGTGAATGGAGTGTGATTAGAAGTATCAAAATGATATCGGTTCCAAATGCAAAGCTATTGCAGAGACATGGAGTCAAATGTTGTTTCTTCCTGAAGTAAGATTAAAATCAAACATATCGCAAATTTATATGAGAAGACAGTAAACTCATAAGAAAATTAAAATAAGTCAAGCTATGAATTACTTTCCTAAAATTGCATACGACACATATCGCATTAAATCTCATCCGGATGCCTTGTCAACATTCTATCATATGTTGAATAATAGTGGACATAAAAAAAAATAAACAACATTAAAGAAAGAATAAAAAGACATAATTGCACCTTCAGAGGCATCAAAACTTCAATTAAAACACATAGATTTAGAAAACAAAACTATTTAAACAAAAACATAACCACATAGTTCGGACAAATGTTCTAGTTCAATTTGTCCAATTGGACAATACAAAATATAACATGAGATACACTGAAATCGAACAAATACTTGTTGAGGTTTAACTCTAACCTCTCTAATTAAAGTAGTAATGACGAAACTTCTTGAGAACTAAAGGACTTATGTATAGAAACTTGATTTATTGGAGTTGTGATTCAGCAAATTTTTTTAAAAGAAAAACGACAAATCGCAAATTTGTTAACTTAGACTTTGACATATTGAATATGCATTGACATACATAATGGGACACCAAAAGTGATAAAGAATTAGGAGTCTTCCTAAAATTGAAATTTTTGTAGGCCTACCAAGTTTGCTTAATATAATGTGTTAAATAATATATATGGATTTTTCAACAAACATGGAAATGCAAGATGATAGCAAACGCAAAGAATCTATCTTATTTTCTACATTTTGGAAGTTCCAGATGATCAATAAGAGAAATATCTATGATTTATAAGTTTTCATTTAATTGATGGTTGGAAAAGTATATTAATATAATTTGAAAAAAGAAATATTTTCTTAGAGATGTCACAACCATTGAAATCGAGCCACTAGGTAATTCTTAAGAAAGTGAACTTCAACAAAGTGGCATGATTAATAAAATTGAATAGCCTTAATTTCTGTTATCTTTCTTAGTCTTCTGATCGATTTTTTCTTTCAAGTAGTCAACCATGTATATCAATTTGTTAGAAAATTAAAAAAATAAATAAAACCTATAACATTAAATTGAATGTCACAAAACAACATGCAATTGCAACTTGGAAACATTGATAATAAATTCTCAACTACCCCATACAGTGTCTATAGCTTACAAACCTTAACTTGCCCATTCCTCTCAGAATCACACTTCTAATAACATATAGAGAAAAAATCCAATTAAATCGTAAAAGCAAAAATAGTGACTTTCAACAATGATAAATACAAATAATATAGATAGAAAAAGAAAATGAAAGGACATTTATTCAATTCGCAAGCCTAAGGTCCTTAAGACTGGTATTGGAGTTGCAAACCTTAACTTACTCATGCCTCTCACAATTACACTTTTGATAACATATAGAGAAAAACTCCAATTAAATCATGAAATTAACAAGATAAACATTCAACAATAATAAGCATAGGTACCGTAGAAAGAAAAATAAAATGAAAGGACGTTTACCCAATTCGCTATCCTAAGGTCCTTAGGACCTGTGTTGGAATTACAAACTCTAACTTGCCCATTCCTCTCAAAATCACAATTCTAATAACAAATAGAGAAAAGCTCCAATTAAATCGTGAATCTTAATAGATTAGCATTGGACAATAATAAGTATGGATAACATGGAAAGAAAAAGAAAATGAAAGGATGCTTACCTAATTCACTAGCCTAAGGACCTTAAGACGGGCATTAAAGTTGCAAACCTTAACTTGCCTTTTCCTTTTAAAATCACACTTTTGATAACATATAGATGAAAACTCCAATTAGATCATGAAATTGAAAAGATAAGCATTCAACAATAATAAGTACAAGAAAGATAGTTATTGTGTTACGTTTCGTTTTTGTATCTAAACAGATTCATATATAGAAAACCTGAATCCGTGATACGGTCCATTTATTAATTGTATATAAAAACGTAAACCTATGATCTAGCGTATCTTGTATTCATGTTAGACACATTTATATTAGGGCTAATAATTTGTATTACAATTCCGTATCTTATTTATCTTATGTTTGATATTGTTTATTGATTAAAAGATTATAATTAAATTTATAAAATATTCATAGATTTAAAAGGAAAGAACCATAATAATATTTAAATTTTACAAAAATAAATGACATAATATCTTCATAATTAATATAAAATTACGATCCAAACTAAAGTTTTAGTAAAACAAAATCTTACCACATATAGAAAGTAAAAAAATTTAAGTTATATAACATTACTAAATTAAATGAAACCATTGATTAAATGATATTAATATTACTACTAGTGTTGATTTTTAAATTTATCACACTATTTATCAAATTATTAAAGGAGACAGTTAAATAATTTACACATGATTTAGTAATTTTTTACCCATTTGAACTACGATATAATAAAAAGAGTATATAACATTATTAAATTAAAGTTACATAATATTATCAAATTAAGTAGAACCACGACTTAAATGAATATTAATATTATTACCAACCAATATTAATTTCAAAATTTATCATATTATCTGTTAGATTTTCAAAAACAATAGTTAAAAAATCTACACATAAGTTCATAATTATTTACCAATTTAAATTATAATGCAGTAAGAGAATGTATAACTAAAAGTATCTTACATCTTTAATTGAGATTTCTGACTTTGAAATAAATTATTTATGTAATAAAATATAAATACAGAAAAATATACAATGTGTATCATATCTCATTTCTGAGTTTGAAACTTAACGCGAACTTAGATACGAATTTAACAATGTTTAAACAGGTTTAACTCATTTTTGCATTGTATCCAAATTTTCTATACATTAACCCATTCAAATCCTATTATATCATATCCGAATCCGAATCCGAAATTGCCAACTTTAATGCTTATCATATATCTCTAGGCTTAACTATATGATAACCCTTATGAAAGCTACATTAAGAGCTCTTGAGTCGACCCTGGCTCTCTTGCATCATGAGACCAATCCTCAATAGTCGGTTCCATGTTAATCGCCTTCAATGATAATACACATATTTTCAAAACATGTTTCCAATGATAGCTTCAATCTCTCTAAATATCATACAATTTATATATAAATATGTAAAATTTTTAAATAAATTTAACTATAATAGGAAATCAAATTTTAATTAGCAAAAATTTCATACAGCATTTAAGGTTGACCACAAAATAAAGACAAACATGGAACTCATCATAAATATTAAAATTAGGACTTTAGGTCCTCTCTCACAATTTACTTAACTAAAAGACTGTTCATTGCAAATGGAGGAAGCAAAGACAACTTAAGGTAAATACTAAATATCTAAGTTAGAGAATCGAATACCAATCTCTCGTTTTCAATTACAAGTATCAAATAGTAAAAATGAAATCTAAATCAAACACAATTTAGGAACTTATACCAAAATCTAAGCTAAACCCTAAATCATAACCCTAAACTTAAGCCACAATTAGACACCAAAACAATGTTTTAATAATCTAAATTCAACTTCTAAAGGTAATTTCATAATGAAACAAACTTTAAAGTTAAAACCGTAATTGAGGTATAATCATGCAACTTAAAGCGAAATTCGTAAATTAGAAAACCTAATTTTAAATAAAATAGGTGACTCCAGTTTCAATTTATAATTGTTTGAAGCCTTAAAAGTGTATAAAAGAAGACTTTTAGGAATTTAGTAAAACTCCTAAACTCTTAAGTAAACCATAGGCTTAAAGTTGAAAGAAAATGAGACAAAATAGAGCTAAATAATACCCCCATTCAATAAGGCACATAAGCCACTCAATAAGCTAAGGAAGTCTACTCAATAGATTCATATGGCATTTTAATGTTGTTAAACCTAGATCAACCCATATGTTATAATCAAGCTCACTTGATCCAGCTTAAAACAGATCTGATCCAATCTTAGTTTAACCATTAGCTGAACTAAGTTTAATCCTTAATCCTCTCATTATCCAAAAATGTAGTCAAACTATGATTTAAATGCATTTTCAACTAATTAAAGTTTTTTTTTTATAATTCTTAAATTTTAAGAATTATTGGACAAAGATCGCAAAGAGATTAATTACTAGTACATGAGTGCAAGTAAGTATTAATTCTAAATTTGTTTAACTAGTTGTGATTGTAGAATTAGATGATAAACTTGAGGGTAAAATATAGTAATGCCACCCAAAAACTATAAAAAAATTATAAAATGACTTCAAATTTTTAAAATTCGTGCTTACATTTCTTGAAAATTATTAATAGTGAAAAAATTTCCTCCATATAGTACCAAGTTTTTATTTGAGGACAATACTCAATTGTAATAATCTTTTTAAGCCAATTTATTTCGCAATTTAATTCATTTTGATTGAAAAGTTATTAACTATGTCAATAAATGCTCAAACTGAATATATGATATAGGGATTTTTTTTATAATAACAGTAATAATATAAAGTTACTGTTATATTGATCAAGATAACTTACTATATAAAAATATATGTTTTATTCTTATTAATAGATTAAAACTATTTTTGTCCCTAAGTTTACTCCTATGCATAAGGCATTATTGCGATGGAGTAGATTCTTTGTAGTACAGGGGAAAATATACGATCATGTTTGTGACGTTAACATTGTCACCTACCGGTGATTCAATTACTCCTCCTCAAGCCAAGACTTTCCTCTTCTAGCAATACACCTAATCCATCCACGAGCACAACACACACATATCATAGATAGATGCAATACGGCCTCTCTCTCTCTCTCTCTCTCTCTCTCTCATCATAAAAATACTGAAAGCTAGACTTTAACAAGTAGCGAGTTGAAGTAACAGTCAGTTATGGCAGCTAAAACGAAGTCCCCTTATTGGCTCTTTTAGCTGATAATCTTATTTTTATTTTCAGCTTTTTTTTTTAGGAATAAACAAGGAAGTTCAGAGAAAGAAGAAGAAAGAAAGAAAGACGAAGAGAGAGAAAGGAGCAAAAGGTCATGTACCTATCATCCTCATCTTCATCTTCACAGAAATCCATGGCCTCAGCTTCAGCAAGTGGAGGAGGCCTTACAAGATACGGTTCAGCTCCAGGTTCACTCTTAACTACAGCCGTTGATTCAGTCATTCTAAACCCTAATGCCGCCACCGCCACCGCCAGCACCACCGTAACACGTGAGTTCTCGGTTGCACTTGGGTCTTCCCCTACTCATCATCCACCGCGTCCTCCTCCTCCTCCCTTTTTGCATTACTTCTCTGGTGACTCGTCTTCGGTGTCATCTGAGTCTACGTGTAAAGCTAACAGTAGTAGCAACAATAACAATAACAACACGCCTGGAGGAGCACATGGACACGATCAGCAACAACATCATCATCTTCTTCATCTCTCGAAAGAGACGGGTAATAAAGGTTTTGATGTTGGTGGTGGAAGTGGAAGTGGAAGTGGAAGTGAAAGTGGAAGTGGGTTGCATAGATCTTTTGGATTCAGCGAAATGGGTGTTGGTGTTGGTGGATCTTCTTCTTCTGCTGCTAATTTAGTTAGACAAAGAAGCTCCCCAGCTGGATTCCTAGGTCATCTCTCTGGTGAAAATGGTAATTCAATCTTCTTTTAGCTTTCTTTTTTCGTCAAATTTATTAGTAAATTATCTTTTTTTATACTCAAAATAAAAAGTAAAAATTAATAACAAAATATGAGGTTTTTCTTATTGAGAAAAGTTAATTTTTTTTTTTTAACTATATATTTTACAAGGATGATGCCGAGAAATAAAGAAAAATAGAGTCCGAGCAAGAATTTGACATGAGAAGGATTTAGTGAAATTGTATTTTTTTTTTCTGGTTAAATCTTAGAACTTATTCATATATAGTATCTGCAGTTATTGGAACTAGAGTTTCCTTTTCGGCCTATTTCTGGAAATTAATGTGTGTAGCATTTAAGGTGTATGGGGTTAATCAATAAATACCTGGCTTTTAGCCAAAGTTGGTATAACAATTTGTTATGGAATGTTAATATTGGTGGGGCTAGATTTCTTATTGGTGAAAAGTCATCAAAGTTGTTAAGGGGTCATTTTGTGGGTTTCATGCTTGTGCTTGCTTGCTCTTGGTTCCATTTTCTGCTTTTTCCTTCTTTCTTTTCTGGCTTTGGTAATATATTTTTCCATTTCTAGCAAATTAACTGGCCTTGTCAATTCATTTGGCAATAGCTATTTTTAGGGTTTCTCAGTGCATTTATTAGGGAGATCAGTATCGAAGGTGAGCAACGGGTTATCAAAAGGAGAAAGAAAAAAGTCAGTGTGAGTAATTTTTTATAACTGATATGACTTCTTTTAGTAAATGGATTTTCTTTTCTTTTCGTCCGATTATTACACATATTATAGCTATTAAGGAAGGTGAAAATCAGGTTGAGAGATCTGTATTCAGCCACTAAACTACAATAATATTAACAAAAAAAGTTTTTTTTTTTTTCTTGCTAATATTTTATGATAACATATTACAATTAGACCTTTTTATATTTTTTTCCATACACATTTATTCTTTCTGTTTTTAAAATTGAGCATTTGTACCCCTAATTTTTATTAGTAGAAATTGCAAGAATACCTTATAGGTTTTGCATTCTATCATATGCAATTGGTTCTCCATTTTTAAAATTGTACATAAAGATATTCACATGTTAAATGGCGTACTTTTGTACCCCTACAAGACTATTCCTTTGAAATAAATAACAAATAGTTTGCTAAAATTTGCAAAATTACATAAAAATAAGGAAAAGAAAAAGAGTATACTCCCACTTTTATTTTTTAATTTTTCGAAAATTTTATTATAATTAAGGTTATGTTTTTCTTATATAATTTTTATCAAGGGTAATATAATTACTTAGAGGTCTGAAAGCATGTTTTGTACGATTTGCAAATATAATAACACGATCTCGAGGTATGGTCTCAACAATATAAGAAAATATATGGTTTTTATTTCCAGTTTAATTGTTTTTGTTAGTTTTGGTTGCTATGATAATTCTTTTCTTGGTATTTAGAATGAAAAAATTTTCCGACTATAAAGTGGGTTGATTTTACGGGGAATTTCATCTGGATATGTGTTGAGAATTTCTGGGTATATGGAGTTGGTCAGCTACGTGTAGATGTAGGTATGGAGCAATATATATTTGATTAATCATGGATCTGGGAAAAGGGATACTACCTTGAAAGATGTAGAGCCTGTCAGAAATCCAAAATTTAAGTTTATGGACAGAAGTACAATATATACTTTTTTCTTTAATGTAAACATTTTAATGAAAAAAAAACACTGCAGTTTGAAATTTAATTATGCAGCTTGTTGATGTTCGACGAAGTGGGTTCCTTATGTTAGCCTATAGTCTGCCCATGAACTGGATCGTTGTGTTCAAGAATTCCAAAATTCAAATTTATTTCCTGTAACTAGTCGTTAGATGAGGATAGAGTTTCTAAACTCTTGAAAGATTTAAAAATAAATGTATATTCTTAAACCATCATTGAAGTTTAAAACTGATGCCATTCATGGTCCTTGTAACGACGTTTTGAGCTTCAATATCGATAGGGAGCTATATACATATTTTGCAAAAGTTGTGTGGAGGTGAAAATACATTTAAAGACTTTAGAAGGGTCAAACAAAAGTTTAAAGAGTGTTTTTACCAATTGGTCTTTTGATACTTGTCTGTGCCATTTTAGTTCTTACATTTGGAAGAATATGACCTTGTAGCAATTTATCTATCGAAAGCACACTTCAGATATTTATTACCTGTTAAAAGTTATATTCCTTCACTCATTTTCATTTGAATTGCTGAAAACTGATTTAAAAATAAAGCTTAAACACCCATGACTTCTGTGGCGGTTCATGCATATTTATCTTCTCTTACAGGGGATATGCCTCTTGTGATTTAAATTTGATTCTAGGGAACAAGTTATTGAATTGTGCTTTAACTTTTCGAGTTTTGCTTTTCACATGATTCTTATTAAATTCATACGTTCATGCAATTCAGCTATAGCCTTCAAGGAAACAATTGAAATTGTACTTCAATGATGTCATTCGAGTTTGGATCCATTTTGGGTTCTAACATGTCTATAGTGTCGTTCAATTTTGGATTTATTGCCCGAGTATTGACATTTTACAAGCAGCATTTTCGCTAACAAGAGGGATAGGAAGCTCGAACGGTGGGCATGGAGTTGCGCGGCTAAAGTCTCAATTGAGTTTCACTAGACAGGATTCCCTTTCTCAGATTTCTGAAATTAATGAAGGTGTTGTTGGTGGTGGAGTCAGCACGGATAATGGCCATCACGGCACAACACATTCCTATGCAACTACAAGCTTTGGGATAGAACCATGGGAGAACACAAGTTCTATTTTATTTTCTGCACCACCAGGGAAACGCGCCAAGAGCATGGAAGGCGATATCTATTTTGGACCCTCAGACTCTCAGGTAGTTGTTTTTCTCCTTGTCACTATTTGGCAACTATAAATTTTTTATTATAATGAATGTCGAGAAAAGTCTGAAAAACGTTTTTCATAAAACAAACACAACCTATGTTTCTTTATGCAAGTCACAAGTAATGTCCTCCAGCAGCTGCTGATTTTTGAAAGCTTCTTGGATGAGAATTTATAAAGGACATGTTATTTTTCTTTTAAATCTTCGTATTCAATGATTATTTCAGTTTGGTTTTCCTCATGACATTGTTTCTGTGGAGAAGCTGCTTCATATACCTGAAGACTCGGTTCCCTGCAAAATCCGTGCCAAGCGTGGCTGTGCAACTCACCCTAGAAGTATTGCTGAAAGGGTAAGTAGTTCAAAGTTTTCAAGTTATTTTTTTTGCGTTCCCGGTCTCGTAATCACATGGAAGTAGTAGCATTTGGCTGTTGCGACGGTTTTCTTTGGATTCCATCCTAGTGTTGGAAAAATTTTAGTATGGACCCGATATATGTGGATCCTATTAGAGTAAAATACAAGTAATATATGCATCGCTTATTCGAGTGCAGACGAATATGGTACAAACTAATCAATAGATAATTCGGTGTTATACAAAGAGCAACAGGTATAAAGAACTCAATGACAAATTGATGGCCTTTGAAACTTAGAACAGACTGAAAACAATGCACCTCTTGAATTCTCCTTCCATTTGTGCAAGCCAGGTTTCCTTTTAATAGTTAAGTTTATCTATGACACTCTTGACATTCATTTCTGTCCACCTTAGTGCATTGGCGTGTTGCATGCCCGCACGAGGCGGATTAATTGTTACCATGCAAACAAGCTAACAGCGAAAAAAGATTGGGGAAAGAAGGAAACAACACTGAACGATTTTTGTAAGAAGGGAACCTTTCCTATGTATAAGCACTGTTACAGTCTAATTGTAGGCGCCATATAAACCTAGGGTGAGATAAATTGAAGCTGTCATGAAGATCCTGGTCAACCAACAGCTGGTAGTTGAATGCGCGCCACCCCTGGTTGGCTAGCACACACCGGTTGACAAACCCCTGGCTCCAGTCAACCATTCCAAGCTTCAAGTAGCCCAACATTCCAAACTTTGACCTTGACTTTGACTTTGACTGCAAATTCTCCAACCTCCAATGTAGCTCATTACCTAGCAAATACCTCGGCACCAGCGTTGGACTCAACTCACATGTCAACAAACCGGTTCTTGACACAACTTGGCAGAAAAACTATTTCGGACAGTACATGAGTTTAACTTTGCATATCACAAAGTTTGGTTGTCATCTGTTAAAGATTGCAATAAGTAAATCTGGTCTTATCTGTAGTTGTGTTACTGACTATTTCCAATACTGTCTTCTTTTTCATCAAATTTTACAAGTAATCATTGCTAAATCTTCCTTGCATTCACCAGGAAAGAAGGACTAGAATTAGTGGGAGGCTGAAGAAACTTCAAGAGCTTGTTCCAAACATGGATAAGGTAATGCTTCATTCAACCATGTATGCGTTGCTAAATGAGTTACTTCGTTGTTGCACTGAAACCACCCAAAAAGATGCATTTGTCCCCAATTACATCCATTCTTGTGAGATGATGAAAAATCCACTTCTTTTTTTCTACTTTCAATGATCCAATTCATTGATCTTCTAAAGTGGATAGAAATGACATCCTTCTCTTCATATTCATCACATATTTTTGCTATTGATTCTTTCATATGTCAAGTTTCATCAGCATAGCTGCATTTTGCATTTTATGTTTGCTACATTTGTAAGCTCATAAATTTAGTATAGCTTCTATATTTTACTAATTAACACGTCCCTCACATAACTCTGAGACTTATCAAGTGTAATAATTAATTAAATGGGGTAAAATGACGGTGCCAGAATAAAAACTCGTGTTCTCCTGCTTTTATAACATGTTATGTTTAGTTTCAGAACGTTGGATATAAAATGTTTGAAGTTGAAAGATAACGTAGCTTTTATATGTATTATTAACAATATTCTTTAATCTTGATGCAGCAAACAAGCTACGCGGACATGCTAGACTTGGCTGTACAGCACATCAAATCTTTGCAGAACCAAGTACAGGTGTGTGATATGAATGTCGAGCCAATCGACTGTGTTATTCTTCTCAAACATAGACCACAGCCTGTTAATGTGAAAATTTAAACTGCTAGGTGATTGTTCTTCAGATTTTATATTTCATCACTCCCCTCATGCATGCATGGACATGAGTAAGAAACTTTGCATGATATTGATTAAGTCAAACATTGTTGCAGGCACTAGCATTTAGGACTTCTCGTTCTAATGCTATGTTGAGTTTCAATCCACAACTAATTGATCTAAGATGTTACCTAAATTGGTTGTTTGTACTAATCTCCTACCATATCACAAGTTCCTCTGCCCTTTTAATCTGCATCTCATCTTCTTCCCACTGATATACGGAACTGAACCATCATAACATCAATGCTTTCTGTCTCCTTTATCATAGTGGCATCCTTGTCCCAAAATAACTTTTTCCTCATAAAGAAAACATTGAAGCACACTACAAACTATGATTAAAGTACATAGCAGGCCCATCCATCATCTACCTTTGCCCTTTAAGACCATGACCTTATTTGAGCATTGGGACGCAATGTGTTTGTAGCCTAAGCATTTGAAGCATTTCATATCTCGGAGCCTTGTTGTCGGGTGCCTTTTTTTTCTCGACATTCTTTTTCTTGGCATAGAAAGGTCAGCTAGTCTCTCCTTTCTCTATCTTCCTCTTTAGCCCTTTTCTCTCGATCTACCTCTCAAGCTCAAGGTTTGCCTTGTTGAGGTTGGTTATTCAGTCTCTGATGCCTTCTCTCCCTTTATCTCTCTACTCTTAATGTCAAATTGATTAGCTCGTCGAGAGAGTTGAATGGCTATAATTTAACCATGTCAGCAACATCATCTCGGCAACTTGCCGCCCTCCCCTCCCCCCTGGCGGAAATCATTGGTTTGATGTCAATAACCACTAAATACCTAAAACTTGTACATTCACTTCTGCATATATGTAATTTTCTCCTTGTCCATTATTATAGTCCAAAAACCGTTCCTATTTTATGCCCTTTTAGCAACGATTTTTGAGTTTTAGCAATAATTTGAGTTCTAAGTTTATACTTTCGAAAGTTTGGGAACCTAAAAGCATGTTCTGCGAGCTTAGAGGGTTTATATGCACCTTACTAATGGTTTTCCCATGGATGTATTTCCAATTATGTGCAAATGTTAATTTAATGTCATGGCTTCTGGAAAGTACTCCTCCATGCCATTTTAGTTCTGACAGAAGTTATCGCACCATCGTTCATGCTCTACATATAGCTTGGTGCATTTGCGATGATTGTATTTTTATTGTGATTTCTCATCTCATTTGCTATTTGCTGAACATATATGTTCCTCAAACTACCTTCAGAAGCTTCGCAGCGATCTTGACAATTGCACATGCGGATGCAAACGAAGCACATAGCACGAGTAGGATACTCTCAATGAGAAGGTCTGGAGACGAGGATAAAGGTTTTGGATCATGAATTTTTGTTGATTCACCAAGTTAGGATGAATAACGTGGAGTATTAGAACACAAATGTGTACATACTACGTAGCAGACTGCATCAGCGGTAGGTCACGGTTATAGTTGAGTTTGTGTGGTCCACAAAAAGGAGATATCAGATGTGTAAAGCAAAATCGTATTCCTTTGCTACAATGCTCTACTGCAGGTTTTCAAAGTTATTCATAACATTCCGTGTAGAATTGGGAGCATTTTTTTCCTTCGATTTTGAAGAGTGCTCAGTGATCGGTTGTATATGGATACTCATGAAACATGAAGTACTTAATGATCTATAAGTCCGGGCTGTTAGATTGGAGCTAAAAACCAACAGTGATTATGACATATAGATAGTATGACAAATCTCCATTTTTAGGTTGTTTTAATGTCTAAAGGCTATTGTAGCTTGGTGATCCCGCCACTGTATTTTCCACGGTTAGTTTAGATAACATATCACGCCAACTTGCCAAAAGCATATAACTAATAAGAGTTCTGTCCATTGATAGTGTGTTCCTAGACGACTTAACGGTCCAAATTGTCCAATATACGTTTAACTGTTATTGAGTTTTCCTAGAAGACGTATTTTGAGGTATAAAAGAAATCCAGTATGCATTTTGTTTGTACTGTAGGAAAAAATGCATGGCTCGAATGCGGTTAATCTGAAAACCGAACAGAAACGCGATTTGAGTTGCATCTGGCGGGATGGGAATATATTTTCTTGGAATTTCTAGCAGGATGAAACCCGCTTAAGACATTAGTTTAGTATGCCATAGCTTTCTTGCTCATGGGTTTCTCGTTGGGTTGATATTGATTTTCAATGAATAAGCAATAATACATACTATATAAATTAAGTTTCTATCCAGGTAAAAGGAAGTTATTCATGTAGGCCTTATTTTATCAAAGAGGGGCTCGTTGGCAATTTCAAATTGCTAGAGAAAATAAAATAACGTGAATACTCAAAAAAAAAAAAAAACCCATAAATAAAAAATTTTATTTTGAGGCTTATTTTTGTAATTTTACCCCTAAACCATAAGTAATCAATAAAAACCTTGTTTTTCTCTCTTACGTTGAAACTATCTGATCTGACTTCAAAACGTCCCTATTTTTCTCCCTCTCAATTAACCCATTTCTCCATCCTTCATCAGCCATCAAGATTTCTGACCATCAAATCTAAGTTTCTACCTGCCCATAAGTCGTCAGGTCCTAATCTTATTTCTTAAAATCAACTTTAGGGCACTTTTTTTAAGTATTGAATGGCATTCAGGAATTCAAAGCGAGATCCTTCTTCATTGTGAATCGAAACATCCAAGTGTTAATGAGTCTAATTTTTGTGGGTTTGTAAGCTTTTGGTTCATTCAAATTTTAAGAAAAATTATAAAAATTTGGTTTCAGGTACAAAAAGAGAGTAAAGGCCGACTAAAGACTTAGTTTCAAACGAACACAAGTACACCAAGACCAAGTGATTATATTATAATAATAAGGCCTATAGTATAAGCTCAGGTGATTAATATTTCAATTATTATAAATTATGGAATTGTAATAAATTGAGTTGACACTATGACAATGTGTTAAGTTATAGTATGAGTATGTAGCAGACTATATACATTCCTCGGATTCGGAGTGTGAGAAAGTTGCTAGTGTAGCATCACTACAAAGCATGCAAGATGACATTTAATTGTTGGTAAATTGCTAATGACGATTTTGTTTCCCTGCATTTTAAGTGGCAAAATTAAGTTTGCTACGGAGCTTCACAGATAAAGAGATGTATTTGCAAAATAGATTCTTTTACCACTTTATAGGTCATTTCTAGAAAACAAATTCTCTTTGAGCAATGGATCACGACTTCATGTATTTTACATGTTCATAAAGGAACCATCAAGATTTTTTATTTATTTATTTTTAGAATAACTTCTTTTAGGTCGAATCTTCAATATAATGGCGAAAAGGGTTAGGGATCTATTCTTATGATTAGAGAGAACTAAGGAAACTCATCCTTACCCTTCTTGTTTTTCTTGTCTCTTAATCCTCTCCTTGTGATGATTTAGTTCCATACTTCAAGAGGATATTAGGCTTATTAATTCCATGATTAATGATTGGAAGAGTGATACGACCAACTAAGGAGAAGTTATTAATTTATCTTATCAAAAAAGGATAAATGTTATCTTGAGGATGACGAGTTACAGAAGTGGAACTGTGGGAGGGTAGTGCCATTAAAGCCGTGGGATGAGCAGGTTATCAACTCACTTTGGGTTCTTCTGAAGTGAGAAAACTAAGGTTTAAGCTTCTATTTGTAAGAAGGGAGTTTAGGAGAAAATTGACCACACTGCCAATGGTCTTGAAAATTTTTTTTTTGGGCATTTCACAAACGTTAATTGTAATCAATATTGGAGAGAATAAGCATGGTGAACTCCTCTTTTGAAGATGGTCAACCATCACTTCATTTTTTTCATCACCAATAACAGATAATCTTGACAATGTTCAACTTTTATAGCTTAAAACTAGTTGCAAAGGGACTATTTGAAGAAGTTCTTAATCCAACAACTTTAATTAATTCGAAATCACTAAGAAAGGCTTTGTGGCTATAAATAAAGTGTAAAGTTAAAAGTCGTTGTAAAACATGTGAAATGTTTAATTCATTAATATACTTGATTTTTTGTATTCAATCATATTATTCTTTTTAAGAACTTTGTTCATTGAGTTCAATGATAACAGTGAGAACATAATAGAATAAAGCTGAAATAAAATTATAATTATTAGCTACTATTTTATTTTGTTCCATTGGAATAAAGTCTTATCGGTAGAGTATGAATATATATAGGAAATAACCAAGGAAAAACTATTCTTTTAGTCTTAAGAAGAAACTGCTATTCTTCAATTAAGCTTAACATTGTTATGGGTTTGTGGCTATAAATAAAGTGTAAAGTTAAAAGTCGTTGTAAAACATGTGAAATGTTTAATTCATTAGTATACTTGATTTTTTGTATTCAATCATATTATTCTTTTTAAGAACTTTGTTCATTGAGTTCAATGATAACAGTGAGAACATAATAGAATAAAGCTGAAATAAAATTATAATTATTAGCTACTATTTTATTTTGTTCCATTGGAATAAAGTCTTATCGGTAGAGTATGAATATATATAGGAAATAACCAAGGAAAAACTATTCTTTTAGTCTTAAGAAGAAACTGCTATTCTTCAATTAAGCTTAACATTGTTATGGGTTTGTGACTATAAATAAAGTGTAAAGTTAAAAGTCGTTGTAAAACATGTGAAATGTTTAATTCATTAGTATACTTGATTTTTTGTATTCAATCATATTATTCTTTTTAAGAACTTTGTTCATTGAGTTCAATGATAACAGTGAGAACATAATAGAATAAAGCTGAAATAAAATTATAATTATTAGCTACTATTTTATTTTGTTCCATTGGAATAAAGTCTTATCGGTAGAGTATGAATATATATAGGAAATAACCAAGGAAAAACTATTCTTTTAGTCTTAAGAAGAAACTGCTATTCTTCAATTAAGCTTAACATTGTTATGGGTTTATGATGATGAATTGGATGGCTATTGCTATACTAATTTGCTTTAATGTTGATCTTTGAGCGTGAAGGTATTCAATTATCATTGTTCATCGTTTATTTATTTATTGCTTGATCACCAACTCTTATGTAGATTAAAAAATCGCAGATATTCGAGAGAGATTTGAAAATTTTAATGAAAGTAGAATTAGTTTTTTAAAGGATATATTATGAATACATAGGGGGATTGAACAAACTAATATGCTCACTCTCTTAATATGGTTGGAATATGGTTTGGATCACTTGGTGATGCTTGATTCACAATTCTAACTAGAATAGCAATTTTTTATATGAGCAAATTATTATTTAACTGATAATTATATATAATTTTATGAGATGATTTATACTATAATAACCTTTGTAACTTTTAAAGGCAAGCAAATTCAAGCAAGTTTAGTTAAATCATGAAGAATCATTTTCATCACCATCCAATGCGTGTTCAATGATCAAAATGAGAACATATCCATAATCCCATGATTGATTTGTACATCTCTGAATTTTAGGACCCTTTCATCACAATTTAAAGTAAGATCACATAGTGCAATACTTAGTCACAAGCTCTTTGTGGACATAATCGGATAATCCCATGATTGATTTGTACATCCCTTAATTTTAGGACCCTTTCATCACGATTTAAAGTAAGATCATACAGTGCAATGCTTAGTCACAGGCTCTTTGTGGACATAATCGGATAATTACTTGTTATTTCTATTATTGCATACGCACCTAATATAATGTCAAGGTTATTTATGTGCTCTAAGAAATACATAACAAAAATAAATAAATAAATAAATAAAAAACAAACATATTAGTAGCATTAGCAAACAGTGAAGAAAACACAAATTATGGATTTGTCGAAAAGAAAAACCACAAGTCGTGAATTTTTAAAAGAATCAAAAACTATAAGTTATATTTTTATAATTGCCCACGAAATTATTGATTCATTCAACATCCCTACTCATCAAATAGAATAACAAATGACATATAAGGAGAGAAGAATACCAAAATCATGGTGTACATATTATTTGTTAAAGAATGGGAAGTGTTGTATTTAAAAAGTTGAATAATTGTTGGGAGGGGTCATCATCACAAATTTCTCAAAAAGAAAGAGGGGGCTGGAACCTCAAATAGTTTGAATTCAAGCTTAAAACCAATCATTATATCATATAGCTAGGTTCAGTTTAATTTGAAAGAATAAAAGATAAAAACCAGACAATCATTCCGATACAATCGTCCTAATGATCCAAATCGAATCGAAGACAAGGGCACGAACTTTCCATTGACTTGGTCATACATACCCAAAATTGACTAATTGAGAATTCATGGAAATGCGGGGAATTGAGGTTCACGAATATAAACGAGATCGTGCCGGCGCTGGCGTTGGTATACCAAGAAATGAACACCACTAATGCAACACATACGCACTACCGTCCATTGCCAGCTAATGTTTCTAGATCATACGTATACACATTCAGCGACTCTTCCTATACACGGTTCGGTCCCCCCGTGTGCTTTTCTTTGTTAATCAAATATAAGCCTCCCCTAATTATTATTACGATTATAGAATGAGTTCAGTAATTCTCAATTAATGGAAATTCAATTTTTATTTTTATTTTTATTTTTTACGAGCATTTCAAGAAAATAGAAAACGAGATGTATTCTGCGGAATCAAGCCTCCATATGATAATACATAATAAAAACGATTGAAAAATAAATAAATCAAACGCATTTTTTTTCTCTTCAATTGTCATGGATTTTTCTATTGTATCGATCTTATTTTTTACGAAACTAATATTACCATTCATTTTGTTCTTAATTTATACTCATTTAAATTTAAATCATTAAATAAATTTTAAATTTAGCCATTTAGATTTTAAAATATGTAAATAAATGATAAAATAAAGAGTAAAATCAATCCTATTAAAATGATATACGATAACATAAAATCTCCTCCTACCGTATATATTAATGGTGGCGTGGGTCAAATCCGTCCTAGAATTGTCGTGGTCCCGCCGGTTTTCGTTTCCTAAAAGGAAGAATTAGGATCGGTTCAGGCAGACCGTTTTCAAAGTAAGTACATGTAACCGGCAAGTTACGTTTTTCGGGTCTTGGATGCATGAAACTTCATGTAATATTTTTTTTAAAAAGAATTTAAATTTAAGACTAAAAAAATTAAATTTTAAAAAAATATGTTAAGATAAAAAACGTTATAGTCTTTAGTCTACTTTCAAAAAGTTGTTATCAATTTGTATTTATTTATATACAGCTATGTCATATTTAAATTGTATCATAAGTATTGTCGGATAAAAATATAGTGGTTGCAACGAAGATGAAAAGATAAAAACTAGTTTCATGTTGTTAAGAAATAAGATTTTTTCTTTTGATAAAAATCTATATATACAAACAACACATGCTTAAAAGTAATACTTATTTTTTATGTTATTATAACCAATAATTTAAATGCTGTAATTAAAAAATAATTTTTTTTAATACATATAGAAGTAGCTCAAATCTTCAATGTCGTTCAATTATATATATCTTTGATTTATTTTCTTACTATGATCGTTTTAGTCTGTTCTTTGCTTCTTCTAATTTTTCTTTTAGAACATCCCAAAGCAAATGGGTCCATGGACCTGGAGTGATTGAGACCTATTCAATCGATCCCCTACATTTCTACAAACTGTTGGATTGGTTTCCGACCAGTTTCCAATTTAAATTCGAATAATGCTTAGATATATATAGATTTTACTACGAATCATTTTATTAAAAAACTAATGTTGATACGAGATTACCAGCATCTTAAAAGGTATAAGTAACATATATATATTTTTTTTTTTTCAGAACATTTGATTTATCGCTTAAATCATTATAATTATATAACAATCTAACCGACGTATAAGCTTCTAATTTTATCCACCCTAGCTTCGGTCGTCATAGACAAGGTGCTGCCATCATCTTTGCCTTCATACAGTCATTAGAATAAGCAATTATCGTTTTACAATGGTCTTTGTCGTGTCCTTTTCCCCTCTCTCTCTCTTTTTTCATGCATGTTAGTTTTACCTCTCGGAGGAATTATGCTATACATTTCGAGGCACTCGTTATCTGCGTCGATCGGATGAGTTCCATTAGGAGAGATGATCATATGATTGTACATTTATGTAATATAAGATATTCGATATTAAAGCAATGTGTTAGTCTATCCTATTAATTTTTAATTTTTTTAAATTTTTGGTTTATCAATCCTTTTATATCAATTCGTTTATTTAATATACTTTATTTTTTAATATAAAATAACCAAATAAAAAGTAAAACAAAAAAGAAAAAAAAAAGAAAAGAGAATTGCGTATGCCTTCTTTGGCTTTGGCTACAATCATGCACTCGTGAATAACTATAGATGAATAATTATTTTCAAGTAAACCATTAATGGGCCTAATACTTATTAATGGCTAAAGATAAACTTTCAAACTTTTAATATTTTTTATTTTTAAGTGTCTAATTAGTTTTAAAAAGCTCATATGTAAGTACAAAAACATCCTGAAAAATCAAACTAAAAAGATTAGGGTAACAAACCCAAACCAACAGTCACATTTTTTTTATAAGAAATTGATACTAATAATTATGGGGGAGGAGGAGAAGCCAACAATCTTTGAGTCTTTTAAATCCAAAGACGAGAATCAGAAGTTGTAAATAGTGTGATTAACACTCAAGTCAAGTCCAATTAATCTTGCTAGCTATAACACTCAAGTCAAGTCCAATTAATCTTGCTAGCTAATTAATGGATCATTTTAAAATCTAAACTCCGATATCAAACTGAACTCTTGTAACTTATAAATAAGTTAATTCTATTTATATCTTTATTTGAAAATTAGTTTATTTTGTTATACTATAGTTTTATTGGATTTCTTGTAATAATAAGTTTACAAAAATTGATTTAATACTATAAGTTGCAATTTTTCAACAATATTCCATGATTATATAATTAGATTCATAATATATGTCTTTATGTAAATATATGAATAAAAAATAGTTGATTAAATTATTGGGTTTACCAAGTTGATAAACATACTAGATGTAAGCACATTAAAAAAAAATAATTGATAAGTTATTATAATACTTATCTTAAAATTATATATTATAAAAATAGAAAATGTAAAAAGGGAATTTATTAAATTTCACCATATACTATGTACAGTAATTCTGTTCCAAAATTTAGAATAGAATACCAATAAAACGAAATACCCACCAATTCTATACTCAATCTAGAGCACCCGTTAACAAATCAGAATATCAAATGAATTTTCATTTCTAAATTAATCAAATCCCGAACAGGAAAAATACATTACTCTCCCTTACTATTTCCAACGAGCAAACCCACCATTCCAATTCAATTCTCCACTGCTCTCTCTCTCTCTCTCTCTCTCTCTCTCTCTCTCTCTCACACAAACACACACGGAGCAATGTCATCCTCAGAGGACGAAGGAGAGGAGTACCTCTTCAAGATCGTAATAATCGGCGACTCGGCCGTCGGGAAGTCGAACCTCCTCTCACGCTACGCGCGTAACGAGTTCAATCCCCACTCCAAAGCCACTATCGGTGTAGAGTTCCAGACACAGAGTATGGACATTGACGGCAAGGAAGTCAAAGCTCAGATTTGGGACACCGCCGGTCAGGAACGCTTCCGTGCCGTCACCTCCGCTTACTACCGTGGCGCGGTCGGTGCTCTCATTGTCTATGATATTAGCCGCACGGGCACTTTCGAAAATGTCGCTCGCTGGCTCGATGAGCTCAATAGTAAGTGCTTACTTACTCTCTACTTACGAGTGCTGATTACGGACATTGTGGAAGTAATGGTTGTCTTCTTTTGACTGTTAAGAGGTGCTGGGCTTCGGTTATGATTTTTCTCGAAGATATTGTAATGAAGACCGGGCTTTTAGCGTGTTATGGGTTTTAAAATATTCTGTTACGGTTTCAATAACTTAAATTACGACTTGAATGATACAGAACTGGCAAAAACGGAATTTTTTTGCTAGAGTTGGTGGAAAAGTATCGTTTGACGTTGGATTGACTAAGGCTTTGTTTGGCTGTAAATACTAAAATATAGCATTCAAATGCTAATCAATGTGGAATCAGGATAGGAAGACAAAAATCTAGAGGAATGGAAGATTGTTCCCCCAAAACATCTAAATTGCTAAAATTAGTATATGTAGCTTTGAACATTTTAGCTAATTTCTTGCTAACCTCACAATACTCCCAGAAAAGTTGTACTTCCGTTTGCTGTTATACTTTAACCTTCCTTAATAATAATCTTTCCTAGTGTTGCATTCAGTGTTTGGATCCAAACATAGCCGACTTTACCTAGCTACATGAGTTAGGTTCTGTCAGATAAACTTTTTAACCTATATAATATGGTAGGTTGTGTTGCACTTTGATCCCTATCTTTCTCATCTTAAAATGCACTCATACCAATACTACCTATACAAAGATTTTAAATATGAGATGGGGTAGGGAGTAAATGAACCAAACCTATTCGCAAACCATTAGAGTTTAGGCATCAATATTAGAAATACTGGTTGTTCAAAAGAATGAGTCTAAAGGACCTTAATTGATTTAAATGCTAGCTTGTCAAGCTAGTCAAGTTGGAGCTCAAAAAATTATGCTCGATTGAGCTTGAGCTTTGAATATTCAAGTTGAGCTTGAGATCAAGATCAATATCATGCCATCTTGAATCCAACTCATTTACACCCCTAGATGGATGATTGTAACTAGAAAGAAAAATTCAATTAATTTGTGGATAACAAAGTCCACTTTTTGGGAACTAAGAGTAGATGCAGGAATATGAAAGTTAAGGGACAGTTTTATTATTTACCCTATATGATAATGTAGTCAATTAAGGGCAATATTGTCCATGATCAATATCTTCCTTTTCTTGTTTTTTTTTTTTTTTTTCTGGCCCCATAAAAATAAAATAGCTATCAAGTCCCCTGAAGTTTTGTATATTAAGCTCTAGCCATATGCAAGAAAAGTGCAATTATTCGGCTTATACATTGTGTTCAAGGACCATAATTATTGTCTTAGATAAGCCTTTTATTATTTTATCCAAATTGATGATGACTTCTATCTTTCTAAATATGATTTGATCTGATTTAAAATGCTTCTTTGGAATATTGCCTGATAATTTTACATTTGCTGTACTTGTTTTTGCACCAGCAAATGATAACTTTGACCTTCAAGATTTTTTTTTATTAATTAATTTCTTATTTAATCAATCAATGATATCCATAATCAAACTGATGTCTTAATGAACGATATACTTGAAGATTGCATCTTTACATTACTTAAGCTCATCTTTTTCTTAGTTAAGACGAAAGGGGGTTCAAAAATGACTTTTGCTGTGATAATTAAAATCCCCTCTTATTCCTTCTCACATCCTAGGGCTAGTCAACTGAATTATGTCTTGTATAATCTGACCTGTGCAATGGATACCCATTTTTTCCCTAATAGTCTAGATGATAAAGGAATTGATGAGGTGCAACTCATCTCAAAATCTCAAGGGATTCTAATTATCATCCCATGCTTTTTTCTTTTATTATGCAAAAAAGACAATAGGATGGATAGGCAGTTTTTAATTCATAGCTAAATACCACAGTTTACTGGCATGTACTATGCAGTTGAAAGAGGATTTTGATAAAGGTAACTCATATTAATTGCATATTCATTAAGTGGAGTACTATTATCTAATATAGATTTTTGTGTTGTGTGTGGTCAGAACTGAAGGCTATTGTAGGTTGCTTAGGAAACCTGGCAAATAGGGCAATTTCAGTGAAGCTTTGCAGATTACCCTTAAAAATAATCTTCCCTACTGGCCAAAAGAAGAAAAAACAATCTTCAGGGATGCTAAGGATGTTGATTGTGGACAGCATATGGCTGGGCAATAATATTAATGCATTTGGAAAGAGTAAATAGACATTCTTTTCCTACCTGTGTATAGATTTCACCACTGTCTTTGAATGACATGCTTATTACTAGCGTGCAAATTTTATTTTGCTTAGATGCCGGATCCTTGAACCTTTTTCTACTGACTTTATAAATTAAGTTTTCTGACATAGATGAAGTGTTCTAGATACTTTCGCTATCTCCATTTGGTGTTGAACTAGATTTATGAGTTTCTTGCACTAAATTTATAATGGTAAAAGCAAAGTATGTTTCCTCAAATATTCTTTTAAAAGAAATCAGGTTCCAAGTTCCTAATATATGTTTATTCAACAAAAAAGTTATTGGCATAAAATATACATGATAGGGCATTGCCATTGTCAAAGTTTATAGGTTATCCATATGCTAACTAATTTGTAGGGGTAAGGAAGCTTGTGTAAAAATGATAAAATGTCGTGATAAGAGAGTTGCGTATATATATCAGTCCATATTTGCCACAAAACCACATTTCTTCTCTTACCAACTCTCCTATTTTCTACATGGATATCACTGTAGGCTGTTCTATAATACACTGACAGTTTTATTAAGCTGCTCTATGGAACATAACCTTCTGTTTAAGTGATGTTGATACCACATAATTCTCATTTGATATGCAAGGATAGTATATTGTGTTATAACTTGAATGAAGATACCAGTTTATTTTCCATATTAATCATGCTATCCCAGTTCACTGATTGGTTAACTTATCTTTCAATCTAAATTTCATCTGCATGCAGTTCATTCTGACACTACCGTTGCGAAGATGCTGGTTGGGAACAAATGTGATTTGGAGAATATTAGAGAGGTGAGCGTTGAGGAAGGAAAAAGTCTGGCCGAGTCAGAGGGTCTATTCTTCATGGAAACATCTGCCTTGGATGCAACAAATGTGAAGAAAGCTTTCGAGATTGTCATTAGAGAGATTTACAACAATGTTAGCAGAAAGGTCCTCAACTCGGATGCATACAAAGCAGAGCTATCAGTTAATAGGGTCACCCTGATGAAAGATGGAACGAATGGATCAAAGCAAGTCCAAACTTTTCCTTGCTGTTCCCGGTGACCTATTGCTAAAAGAAATTGCGCCGCTGGAGGACAACATCAAGATTAGCTTACCAGGTCTTAAATTCAATTCAGTTGGTCTTCTTTCTTTCTGGCTTACCGTTACGCATGAGAAAAACAAATTGCTTAATTTGAACTGGAGAATATCTAGAAGTCAAAATTTTGAATATAAGAAATGTGTCAGTTTTGTGGAATGAGCTGTGATGAAGAATTAAATCTGGGTCAGTGATTTTTATTCGTATCATTGTGATACTTGTCTACCACGTCGAAACCAAGTCTATAAAGTTTCTTACAGGCAAATGTTGACCATGAAACGTGCATGTTGCACCTTTTGCATTTTATGAACTAGTCTGCATTTACTTATCATTGCATTGCTATTCAATAGATCGATTGCAAATTAAAATAATATATATATATAAATGTATATCGGTATGAGAGATTCATTATTTTTATTCTTACAAGTAAGACTATAAACAAAGCAAATCGAGACAATATAATATTGAATTGGATCTCAAACCCGATTCGAAATTTCAAAACTTAAACTCAAGTCAAGTTAGGCCGAATTTAGTAATTTAAGCATGGACTTGACTAAATTGGTATTTAACAAGCTTGAATTCAATTTAATTTGGCTTATTCAAATTTAATGATATATATATAATTATAATAATATTAATATGCAAACTTGACTTGAGCTCAATTATGATTTATATTTAATTCGAGTTTGATTAAGCTTGTACGCTAATTGAGTTAAGTATTATGAAACTCGAGTTTAACTTGATTCTCTAAGTTTTTTAAAGTCAATTTTGAGTGAATATCAACCCGAATTTTCACTGTGATTTGGATTAATGTGAGGAACATGACGGACTTATAATATGAAGTTCTTGCGTTCGTTTTTATAACCATGTGTTCTTAAAATTTATTTTTCATTTTATGGAAATAATATTAAAACTCAAACCCGCATGCATTATAATATGAAATGCGAGAGCTCAATTGGACTCACGAATCCATCCAATCAATTATCATGAAACTCAAATATGTCACGGCAAACTGTTTGAGAACTCGAACTTGAGTTTTGACCTGAGTTTTGAGTACATGGTGAGCGAAATTCGAATCATATGTGGATCGGTTGATTCATTTATATATTTGCGATCGATTATTTCAGCCATTAGAAGAGGGTCATATAACCTTTGAGCCACGTATGCATTTTCAGTAAACATCATCCATGGAACTGGAGGGTGTTCCGAAGTTTAATATTTAAAATTTTCAAATGCTTAAATATTAGAACTCAGTCGTACTAGCTAGTTTCAACCATGATTCCAAGCGTCTAATTTACAGAAAAATTATTTGTATTTACGAAATAAGTTAATTAAATTCCACTGACACGAATTATTATTTCTTCCTAAATTCAATTCGACAGGACATTACCAATAAAGATTATTGAAGGCAATTGTAGGGTTTACGATTAAACATTTCGATCTTATTTGGTTGAGCCCACGAGATCTTATTTCTTTTACTTTTTTTATAATACTGAGAGATTGCATAGAATACAAATATACGAATAAAAAGGCGTGATTGGATGACTACAGTCTGCAAATTCTAAAATCCTACTAACATTTTCTTTTGACTAGACATGCACACCGAGCAAATATTGGACCTCAAGGCCGAACCTAACCCCGACATGAAAAAATAAACAACAGAAAATAAAAAATAATCCATAAATTAATGGAACCTACGAAGCAACCGCGTCACCTGGCCACACCCACACTAGCACCTTAGCGGGTCCGCCATTTTTTTCCGGCAATCTCTCGGTAGGTGGCTGGGTTTTAGATATGATATCAGTAGAGGGCTAGATTTAATTATAAGCTTTGAGTCATTAATTAAATAGATTCAACTTTTTGAGTTAAGATGACGGATAATATTATAAACGAGTACAGTCGAATCAAATTTTTATAGGCTCAAATTCAACTTGTTTAAAAATTATTAATCTCAAACTCGTATGAGTTTGTAAACAAACTCGAATTCGTATATCTAAACGAGCCTAAACAACTGGAGTTTATTTATATAAACGAGCTTGAGCCCAAACTCATTTAGATTGACCAACTTAATCTCAAGCTCGAACTCGAGTTGGAGCTCTAGTCTAAATAAGCCTAAACTTACACGGTTGTCAAAATCACGAGTCTACTCATACGTTTTACGATTCTACAAGTCTTTTTAGAGTTAAATTGTATATAAAATTGTCTTTTAATAAACTTGTGATAAAATCGTGATTTTAGATATACGATTCTATGAGTTTACTATTCTACTTTAGTTTGATATAATGAACCATTAGAACTAAGAAAAAGAAGTAGGCTTCTATGATTTAGAGCAAGTGAATCAAAACTATAAGTAAAATAATACTATATTTGCTTCTTTAACTTATGTTGATGATATTACTAGTTTTATTATTTAAAATCTCTTACCAAAGATGAATAGATAATTAAGGAAGAAGATATATTTAATTTATTGAATGGTAATTTGTTGAGTATTCTTTTAGGAGTAAGAGATAAGAAAAAAGATAAACGTAATATTATATGGAAAGTTAGTGTAATTATAGATATCGAGAGTCATGGCCTATAGGAGTAAAAACGAAGATGATTAAGAAATTCACGATATTAATACTATTAAAAATAAAATATGAACCAATACTTTAGGGATTTTAGAATATGAAGAGGTGGATACTATTGCTTGTAGTATCGATAGCGGTTGACAATGACGACAATAACAACAATGACAATAACTATTTTAGTTATTCTTTCTTATTAACATATGATTTACAAGTAGTCTTCTAGTAATTTTATTGATAATAAGACATTTTATGATTTATTTTTTTATAGTTTAGTATTTTATCATAATAAATTATGTCATAATGTAATTTATATCAATACTAATATTTATATTTTAGTTTTATATTAGCATAATAATTTTTTCTTAATCGTTTGTACTATAACTTATATTGTGACTAAATTTTATATTGAATTTCTTTATTTACATCTATATTTCAATGTTATTATGAATTTATAAGCATATTTATTACTTTTGAAAGCTAATTTATGTGGAATGTAAAAGTGTTCTATAAAACCCCTGGCAATTCTATTTAAAATCACAAGTTTGAGAACATTGTAAACTTAAATTTGTACAAATTTTATACATATGATTTGCAACTAACCTTATAGTAATTTCATTGATGATAAGACATTTGATGATTTATATTTTTGTAGTTTCGTATTTTATCATAATAATTTTTGTCATAATGTAATTTATATTAATACTAATGTTTATATTTTAGTTTTATACATTAGCATAATATTTTTTCCTTAATCATTTATACTATAACTTATATTGTGACCAAAGTTTATATTGAATCTCTTTATTTACATCATCTATTTCAATGTTATTGTGAATTTATAAACATATTTATTGTTTTTGAAAGCTAATTTATGTGGAAAGTAAAAATGTTCGACAGAACCCCGATGATTCTATTCAGAATCACAAGTTTGACAACATTGCAAACTCAAATTTATACTAATTTTATACTTATATCCTTATATTTCCATATTGGAAATTATACCTACTATTCCTATGAGGTATCATATCAAGTGGAAGTACATTGCAATCAACCCGATAGCATAATATTATGATTATAGATAAGGTAGTTATGACTATTACTCTCACATGAAATTGTAAAATAAAATATACCAATCAAAATGTATATTTTGCATTTCATAATTAATCATTATCAATAACTCTTTTTTACTCATTTGTAATATGCATGTATTATATGAAACTTCTTTTTATGTCCTATTAAACACATAAATTATAAGGTGTAATACTATTACATGAGGATATATAAGTATGAAATTGATATCAGTAGAAGATTATTAAAATATATAAGACTAAAAATATATAAATTAGAAAAAAAATACGCTATAGAATATAATAAAAATCCATTAAAATATAACTATTATTAGTAAAAATAAAAACAATTACATTAATATAATATAGGCCTACGACCCTATTAATGGGCTTACTCGTGAGCTTGCTTGCGAAGTGGTTCATTAATAATATAAACAAACCTGCTTATAAGCTAACTCATTAACATTATAGATGAGCTTACTGATGAATCGGCTCATAAGCCTAAGCTTGAAACTCGAGCTTAACTCATTTAATTAAACAAGCTTTATTTTGAACTTACCTCAACTCTTTTACTAATCTAGCTTAAGTCAAACAGATCTCAAGTAGCTCACGAATATCTCAACTCATTTATGGCCCTAATAACACACCTAAAGAGTCAAGCTCATGCATATTAAGGATGATCAAGAGAGTTTTGATATGGTAGGCATGAAATAAGGCTTGTTGAATCAAACCACCTAGTCTAACCTTTCTCAATTTGGCTCACAATAAGAAAAATAGGGACACTATTGGGCTTAGGCCCATTAAGAGAATCTGTTTAACGTTCATAAAAGAAGGGATCAATTTTAACCATTAGTCACCATCACTATCACAATCCAATGAATGGGATCAACGACCAACTTTTATAAATACCCTATATCTTCCCTCATTTGAATTAGAGAAAATCCCAACTAACACCATTGTGCTACCAAATTCCTTACTCAAATGTATCAAACACTTAATCTCGTCAAGAACATATACCTCGTTCCTCACGAATAGTGGAGTTTAATGTCATTTAACTTCTCTACCTATCATATTCTGTGTTAGAGCCTTATTGAGATTGTCTACTCCTTACCATATGTCATTTGATCATCCTATTAGTACTATTTGTGAGTCCCTAAAATCACATTTAAGGAGCCCAAACTTCACAACTATAATAGAAAAGTTAATTAAAGTAATTCGACGAAGTTAAATTGTAAAAATAATGACAAAAAATCCCAATTTTAGCTTTAAAAGTATAGTTATATATTATAGTATAAGACTCTTTGGAACTTTAAAATTAAATTTAGAATGCGACGAGAACTTAAAAATAAGTTAATTAAATTTAAAAAAAATAACATAGCATAATATACTATATGAATAAACACGTATTTTTATGAGTGTACCCAATATATATAATAATTATGCTCATAAATTAACCCAAAATTATATAATTATATATAATATATGATAAACTTATAAAAATAAATAAGAAATATATCTTAAAAATAAAGAACATGCTAGAAACATGATTATATGCGCATAGTTACTTATTACATGTAATGTGTATATATACCCTGTATATTAATAAAATTACTAAATATCATGTAATATACATAAAACTAATCATATTTTATCTAAAACTTCATCAAAACATATCCAAATGCAAGGGAAAATTCAAGAAACTAGTGTGGCACGTCTAGAAACTGCAACCTTGATAAATCAAAGTTTCTTTTGATCTAAATAGGATACCTCCGCTTTAGGAATTTGGGAGGGAAAAAGAAAAAAAATAATATATATATATATATATACTTAACTATGGGAAAAAATGTTTGGACAACCCAACATGTATAAATAACCTTTAGAACTCCAATTCAAACTTTAGGAAACAAAATCATTCAAAGGAAAAATTTAGATAAATTATAAGAAAATAGGGCAAAAAAAGGAAAAAACAAATTAGTGCACACCCCAACTAATACGAATTCCATGGATGAATACATGGTCCCAATATCACACATAACCAAAAGGAGTGGGTCTAAACCACAAGATATCTCGAAAAGTAAATAACAGTCGAAGGTGAGTAGGAGTTCCCATGCACCAACGATGGATATGACACACCAACCTCTCATACAAGTTCGGATTACACCTAATATGATGCATAAGTATGGCCAAAGGTCACTCGCCACTAGTCTATGCTCGAATGGGCTAAATAAGAGTAACTCAAGTTTAAGTAGAAAGACACTTAGCTCAAGACAGAATAAAAGTTCGATGTATTATCTGTATATTATCTTATGGCTTTTACATTATACAAGTATTTATAGTACCAAGTTAGGGTAAGTCCTAAGTTACAGAAAAATACAAAAAAAAAATGGATCCTTACTTGCTAAACAAAAGGAGAATAAGTTAGGAAAATAAGTATTTGTGCAAAAAGAATATCTTTTATCAAAAGAGATGGTACAGATGTTAGAAAGGATAACACGCCCGCGTTTTACTCAATCTACGTTCTTAATAACACTGCAAGATGAATAGGGGTGGGTCTTTAATCAAGTCTAGTGGACGTCAATAGTTTGGCACTCAGATTGCTGGGTTGGACAAGGGTTGGCTCGGGGATGACTCATATTCGAGTTGACCTCAAATGATCGACTCTTGACAATTGTCAACTTAGCCTCATTACTATGGAGATGGTTGTTTTCCTGATTTGGTGCTTAGATTGAAGTGTTATGGAGGGGTCAACTTCGCATATCAACATATCACCTCGGTAGCTTTCTAGATGGTATAGAGAGCAACGTAACTCGACAGATCAAACTGGGGTAAATACTACTCTTCGGCGCTTAACTCACCTCGGACAGCTCGACGGACCATCTAAAATAGCCTTCAGGCATGGGAGCGAGTAATTAGCCCCTAATCCCTATCACCAACCTAGTTCCCCAACCTCTTGGTGCTCTACTGTTGAACCCCACTGGCTACTAGAAGTCCACCCAGCATCTTACCTTTCCAACCAACCCTTATCAACCAACGACCATTGAAGCTCCAATGAACGATTGGTTCCCAAATCTATCTTGTTTTTCTTATATTTTTTAAAAATATTAAATTAGTCCAAAAAATTATGAGAAAATTTATTCTTAGGTTATTTTTATGATGTTATCATGTTATGATTTTATTTTGATAAAATATTAAGTATTTTATATACTTTCTTAATAAACTACCATAATTATTCAAATTTTGAAATTAGAAATAAATTGATTAAATGATGTTAAAATTTACTGTGTGATCCTTATTACATGTAGTTTAATTATATGTAACCCGTTTTTTATTATATACATTTATAATATTTATTATTTTTTTACCCTAATATTGTAAGATTAAAATTTATTGAAATAAATGGGTTTTATAAAAATAATTGATAAAAATGATAATTACTAACCTCTGGACACTTGTAATAATATTAGGGCTTGTTAGAAATTATTTCACATAAAAATGATAATATTTATTTAATTAATCGTAAATTATGAGTAAAAACTTAATTATACGTGTATAGGCGTGTATAGGCGATAAACCCGATAACATGAAATTATTCACTAACTGAATTTCTTATATTTTTAGAAATCTATAGAAATTTTCGTAGAATTAATCGATGACCCGAGCTATTTATTATAAATTTATTTAGTAGAATAACTTAATTTACTAATCGTGATACTTTCTTAACAAAATGAAGCTAAAATATGATAAATATTAAAGTAAATCTTATATATATACATAAATATTGGAAAGTGAGGAAAGGAGAATCGATTGAATCTAAGCCTTTGGTCTTTTCTTTTTGGTTTTGAGAAAACCAACTCTAAATTCCCTATGACGCCTACTAGTTTTCTATCATATTGTACATAGACTTTAAGACTTGTGATTTTTATAAAATCTTAGTGTAAATTATAACTCTATATGTGAAATACTTATATAAGCACTGTTGTATTGTCAAACAACAGATTATATTGAATAGGTATTTTGAAGAGTTATACCATATGTTTGAATATTGATAAGTGTAAGATTGGATGCTTTAAGCTGGTTGAATTGTGCATGTTTTGTGTAGATTATATTTACGATAATAGTTATAAGGTCAGCTTCTATTGTAAGTTAACTTACACTATCAAACTGTTATGACTGTTTCTATTTGGGGTATGACATTACTCAAGTGAAGCAATTTCCCTTAGATATGTGTAACGTGTTTGTTATATAGCATGCATGTTCGCACAAACACCCTCTCACCCACATTACCAATGAATAAAGGAATTCAAGTGCTTAAAGGGGCTTAAATTTATGTTGATAGAAGTTTCTAATCTCATGGAATAAAAAATATATATTTTTTCCATATATAGAATGAAAATTCACTAAAGCGGTAAAAGTCTAGAAATTTAATTCAATTAGCTTTTCATGACTTGAATTTCATAACTGTGATAGTTAAAATTTTCAAATCATTTGGTTGAAATCTCAATCCATCCATAGATAGGTTGGGTGAATTTTACTTAAGATGTTTCCAATTTAATTAGGAAATAAGTTACCATTCAAGGACCAATGAACTTTTTCTTAAAAAAAAATCTTAGACCATTAATGTTAGGAATATAAAATTTTGGGTTAAGAAGGTCCATTCCATCATTAGATCAATGAAATGGATATAAAAATTAATGGACATGTTGGCAATTAGAAGATAGACTAGACAATCTCACGGATGAAATCATAAAGTAACCATAAAATTTTCATTAATTTAGATATTTCCCATCGAGGTCTCTCCATCTTTCAAATTGCTTTTAAAGATGTAGGCATTTTGTGACTAGCAAGACATGCATTAGCAATGTGCATGTCTAGGAAAAGGATAATTAAATTAATTAATTAATTGTTAGCAAAGAAAAATAATTAATTAATCTTCAAGCTAACTAAGTAATATATGAAGAAATTTACAAGATACTAAATTAATAATATTCTAGTTAGTATTAAATGTTTATCGAGGACGGTGGGATAATACTGAGGTGTGGTAGTTTCATTTTGATGGAGCGAAGAGAAGATAAAGTAATTTAATAAAGTAAAACATGAAATAAAGTTTTAAGTAGCATTGGTTAGGAATTTTTTTTAAGGTTCTAAAGCAATCAAATCCCTTTGCAGCATTTTTGGTTTATAAAAGGAGTCAAGTAGTAGACAAATCTTGTCTCAGTTCAATGAAATCTAGTGGTACAAAATTTTAGGAGTGGACAAACTAAAATCCCTCAACAAAACCCAAACTATTCTGATATTTTTTCAACCACTACATCACTTTTACCACTATCATGACCACCATTACCACGTTATCGTTATCGTTATCGTTATCACTATCACTACTATCGCTAACACCATTATTGTCATAATTGTCACTACCTTCAATACAATAATAACGCCATATTATTCACCATCATCACACTATTACAACCACACTACCACCACATCACTACTACTACCATTGCACCATATCTACCACCATTATTACCACCTTATGAACCTACACTATGATTAGCAATGATACTATTTCACTACATGACCACCATTATAGCCACCATTTCATCACTATCATAGCTTTTGTGTTCACAATAAGGTCGTTGCTACATTATGTACTAACATCTCTACCATATTGTACCACCATAATAGCTGTCATTTTCATATAGTCATCATCCTATCATCACCATCATTATCAACAATGAATCAAGGAATGCCATTGCCATTATAAGGGTGATACTTGTAGCGAAGAGTCAACAATGTTGGTGTTATTTTGATGATGAAGATCGCACAAAAGTGATGGGGGTGGCAAAAACAATTATATAATCCAACAACATAAGTAGTATAATTATAAAAGTTACCATTCTTGTATGGTACTTATAAAAAATAAACAACATACAAAATGAGAAGGAAAAAAAAATCTTATATTATACTTAACACCCTAAATATGATATAAGAAACTAATACTATACTGTTTTTCTTCATCTTTTATTCTACCTTTCTCTTTGCCTTGTACTATACTAGTAATAATTTACTACACATATATAAGAGGGATATATGTTATGATGTGAGGTTAAAAAAAAGAAAAAAGAAAAAAGAAAAAGCTGACCGAACCATAAATGATCCTACTTTTATCTTTCCCTTGAAAAATTTGCCCATTGTCCGTTATCATGCTAGAGCACCATCCATGGAATATATTCATGTGTATCTACATCACTATTGAATATCTTCTCTACCACATTATTTAAACACACTCCTCCCTCTTAAAGTGGTAGAGTGGTTGAAGCAATTGCATTATATAGGTGGAGGGTCAACTAAGTGCCTTGTTATATGATGATAAGGAACCCAACATTACCGCCATTTTTCTCACCCATTAATGCCCAAATGACAAGAAAAAAAAAGAAAGTGATGCATGGAATGGGGGATAGTGAAAAAAGGGTACCAAACACAATCATTATTAAATAATAAAAAAAAAAAAACAAGTCATCCAAATTTTACAATTTTACATCATGTAAATGACTTAGAGAAGAATATGCAATCAAAATAGTTAAAAGAAAATTCTTTTTATCTTTTTATTCATACATAATAGTACTTAAGAAATGATTTTCGTTTTTTTTTTTTTCTTTTATACATTGTGAACTCTGCAAAATTATATAGTGAGTTTTGTAGATTAAAAGATGGTGAAATTCAAGGAGCAAAAAAGAAAATTAAGGAATATTGATAATTAACCACTCTTTAGAAAATGGAAGGTCGACAGTGAAAACACGGGAAGGAAAGATGCAGAGAAATATCTTGTTGAGAAACAAAATGATTTACCATGATAAGCTGACCCGTGAGGTTAACTTTACTGGTGACCTGATTTCCTCCAATTTCACCTAAAATCTTCTAGAACCTTTTGCTCCAATGAGAAAAAAATCTTCCATAATCAACTTCTATTCGATTGCTATCAATAAATGTAGAAAGTGACATAAAGGAGAACGAAAAAAAAAAAAGGGGACCTATCTTTTTAGTTTTGGGATAATTCCCAGACACACTTTACAAATTATTGTACAAATAGACTTTTGAAGTTTAGAAAGGACGATTTCTATCGTTCTTAGCTTTTAAAAATACATAAATATTTGTGGTATTCTTAATTAAGTGTTTTATATAAATTATAAAATGTTATAATATTAATTTATAAGATCGTGATATTAAATATTTTATTAATATAAGATTATAATTTTTTAGCCAATTGATTGAATGGATCTATTAGCATTTATTGGTTTGTTTATTTACTATTTTGAGCATGTGGACAATTCGAATCTTGCTCCGATTTAAAGAATAGATCTTTTAGAATAATTTATAGATAATAGGTGATTTGAATCGTATATCGAAAAAGATTGAAGAATTGAGTTATAAAGCATTATAACCAAGACGTCGTGTATTTAAGGAAAAAGGTTTGTAATACCTTACGGTTAAGGTTATGGTATTGTGTTGAATATTTTATTAATATCAAGTTATAATTTTTAGATTAAATGATTAAAATAAACCATTAATATTTATTGACTTAATTGTTATCGGTTTTGACATGATACTTTACAATACCCAAGCCATTACTAGAGTTCCAAAATTAATCATAAAAAGAACTATAAACAGCAGCAACGAATATGAAGTTATAATAACGGCTTTAAAAATATCTATATATATTTTTAGAAGCTATAAAAAGATTAAAACACACATTTAGGGTCTAGAGGGCCTATTTGCAACTAATCAATAAGAGCAAATTTACAATATGCCCTTTATTTTATTTTATTTTATTTTTTCTTCTTCTTATTTTCTGTAACTAGAATTTGGATATTACTTTGAAAGCTATCTTTCAAGTTTCAACCCACTGATTGAGATCTCCAGGACATTGCCATTTCAAAACCATTCTTGCAATAACAATAATCCTCTATAGCTTCATCAATTTGAGCTTGTGTGTTCATCACAAAAGGACCATGCTGCACCACCGGTTCATTAAGTGGCTGGCCTCCGATCAGCACGAATCTTAGCGGCTTCGATGACCTATTCCAGACGCTTACACCTTCCCCTGGACCAAAAACCAGGAGATTGTGTGCAGATACGGGCGACGAATTAGGAATGCCGAAAACACCTTCCCCTTCTACAATGTACACAAACGCCGTCCACGAGTCCGGAACGCTCTGGTGCATTTGTGCTCCTGGCTTTAGAGTGAAATCTAGGTACATTGTTGGAGTTCTTGTGTAGACAGGTGACCTGACTCCCATTGATTCCCCTGCAATAATTCGGACTTCCACTCCATCACTCTCTGCCTTTGGGATGTCCTCACTTGGCAATTCTTGATACCGTGGTTCAATCCTGCGATTCACTTGCCAGAATTAATCTCGAAACTGAAAACTACACTAGGATGAAACCGTGAAATCACAATGCAGCCAGAAAACTCTTCCAGATTCTACCAGAATGCATTTATGAAAAACCTTTGGCACCAAGCAATCTAGGCAGAAGAGTGAGTACCGAGGGTAAGAGCAAAAGTTTGGTGGTCCTAAAACCCCCGAATTCCTAGTTTTGACATATGATTAGGGGATTTTGCATGCTGGAAAATGCAATAATGAAAAGAGTTGCTAAAGTTAGATGGTCTCAGGATTACCTATGACCTAACTATTTTTCATGGTTAAATGGGGATTTTCTATAAGCTTTTACAAGCAAGAGGTTCCATTTCCATTCCATGCTAGTGGTATCTTTATGGAGCACCTGCACCCTGAACCATCACTAGCAGTATAAGCATTCCACAAGCAGAAATTTCATTATAAAACCAGTTTACCAAGAGCTTAAACCACACAAATTCCAACTACAGCACATATATGGATATTGGCATGCTCAATTATTGAGCTGTATCTAATGGTAATGGCTCATATATGAAAAGTTTACACAAGTTCTTACATTTTGTCCTTGGATGCAAGATTTATCCACAGCTGGAGCCCTTTATTTAGTCCTCCGTTTGCTGGCATTTCTGAATGGATTATACCTCTACCCGCAGTCATCCACTGCATAAATCATTACACCAGAAAACAAACAACATACATTTGCTTTACGTCCGCGATTGCCCCAATCACAAATTTTTCCATAGGAAATCTTAGATCGCAACAAATTATATTACCTGCACATCGCCGGTTCCAATAGTGCCTCTGTGCCCTGCAAAATCTTGGTGGGTAAATGCTCCCTGAAAATCGAAATTGGAAAGAGCCCATCCAAGCAAACTCTTAGCTTTATTGTATTAAATGTAACATTATAGTAGACAAAGTAACCAAATGCTCAGTTTCAAATAAAAAAGGATACAAATATGATACAGACAAAAAAAAAAAAAAAAAAACCTCTAAAGACATGTTGTTCTGCGCAAAAACCATACAAATAGTACAGTAATAGTACCTCCAGCATATAAGTGACAGTCTCGAATCCTGTATACCGCAGGATAGGGGAAAAAAAAAGAAATAAAAAGGTCTCAGCAATACAAGAGCATTAAAATTTAATAAAAATTCAACCTTTATTATTCAAAATTTTTAATATAATTGAAAAATTGATTTAACAACCTCTATGGGGGTGATCAGGAAATCCAGCTGGTGGGCTCACTGCAACATTTGAAAATCAAAAACCATCTTACTTCACTTCACATGAGATGAAATCAGTCATTTAAAGAAAAAGTCAAAATTACAACCATTCACACACCTGAGAATTCATCAAGCATAAGAAAAGGATCCAAACTCCTCAATTCACTCCTGAAAATCCAACATCAAACAAAAGTTGAATACCCAGAACAGAAAAATTTAAAAATAAAAAAAAAAATGAAACATGAAATTAATGTGTATTTCTAATTATCTGGAATGAAATTCCGGGATAACCAGTCTCATTACCGCCGTTCCCGTGTTAGGAAAAAAGTCAGCATTCCTATCCAAATTCGTGTTTAGACGGCTTTTGAATCAAAACTAGCAGAAAAAGCAAAACAAGTTATGAGGATATGAACCTTCCAATGCTTCTCCTGACAACAGCACCTTGGCCTTCCCTTTGCTGCCTGGCCAGAACTTTCTTAACAACAATCCTGGGTCTACCAAATTGGGATTCCTGGTTTGATCCTGACATGCTGCTTCTTCTAAAAGAAGGGGTGATTAATTTGAAGTTGTTTGTTGTTGAAGAAGCTCTGATTGTTGGAGTTGTATGTAACAGTAATATCCTACGAAAGATAGCTTTCATAAGCCTTTTTCTATGTACTTGTGATGTTTTGGAACGTGCTACTAATGTCGATTGAGGCGGTATTTATATATGAATATGGGTCACATGTAGAGGAGAAGACAATGTCGATGTGAAAATAAGAGCTGTGTGGAATTGCGTAACTCGTATCGTATCTTTCGTAGCAATTGCGGCTTCAAATATTATATATATAATTAAACAGAAATTACAAGTATTTTTCTTTATATTACTGTAATATATATTGAATTATATAATATAACAGTTTTATTTTAGTTTTTATAATCATGTCCTTAACTGTATCGTATTATACTACATCGAGTTGGAAAAATTTGAGGTTAGAAATAAATAATAAGAGGAAGAGGAAGTTGGTTGGGAGTTTTGGGGATCTGACGGAGAAAAAGTTGAGGTGTAGAAGGGTCCACATTCCCTCTCTTAGACTAGAGAAATTATGATGATGTCAAGCTATTGTCATCATGATGAGAGGGAAATGAGAAAAGGTAATGGAGCTTTTGGCCTTTTTCATATTTGTCTTTACAAATAACTAAATAATCAAAATGGAAATAGATAACACGGTTTGATGTATTATATTATTAATCAAAGAAAAATTTAAGGTGATAGACAACCAAAGTCAACATTGTGCATTACATATAGATGTGCACATTTTTAGGATAGCTATTAGGCTGTTGGGGTTACAGAATATGGATAACGAAATTTATTCATATTTGAAGGATATGCATCTGTTAATGCATGTTAGTTAAAATAAAATATATCTAAAATTACTCATATTGTAATATTAACATAAAAAATAACACTAATTGTATTTCCTATTAAACACTTACATCATATTTCATACACAAGAAACATCTAGAAAGAAATGTAATAAAACCAATAAAAATGACAAGTCTGTTCTTATGTTTAAAAATATTTACTGCTCGTTCACTTCATGAAAGAAAATGAGAGGGAAAGAAATTAAAATTCTTAAAAAATAGAATAAAGGTGCAATACATATTATTTTATTTAATTGGATTTATAAACAATTTAAAAATATACATGTAATATAACTTTAATGACTAAATTATTTTCAATTCATTTTCTTTCGCAATTAATCCTAAAATAATAGTATACTGGTTGACGGTGACAATAGTAACGGTAATAGAAACAATGGCTACAGTGATTATTATGGTTGGTGGTGGGGGCAGTAGTAGTAGTAGTGGCGACGACGACAACGACGATAATGGCTGGTAGCGGTGATGGTGGCTATGGTGATTAGCAGTGGCGATGGTAATGACAGTAGCTATAGCAGCGGCAACAGCAATGGCAACGGCAACGGCAACGGCAGCAGTGATAATTATTGGCGGTAATGGTGATAATAGTAGCGGTGGTTGATGGCGGTGGCGATAGCAATAGCAGTGGCTACAATAATTAGTGGTGGTGGCAATAATGGTAGCGGGCAATAGTAGTGATGATAATGGTAATAGTGTCGATAGCAATTGCGGTATCGGTAGCAGTGGTGGTGCCGGTAGCGATAACTACTATAGTTAGTGGTGATGGCAACAGTGGCTATAGTGATGGAGGTAGCGATAATAGTGATAGTAGTGACTGTGGTGGTGGTAACAATAGCTATAGTGGTAATGGTCGGTATCGAGAGTGGTGGTAACGGTAGCAGCGATGACGGTGGTGATGGTGGCGGTAGCAGCGGCGGCGATGATGGTTGATAAGAATCGACCTACCAAACCATTGACCCAAAGCTAAACCTAAGGACTGGAAGGCTTGGTACGACTAATTCTCCAACTCTAATCAACTCCTACCAATGCTGAGTATTTCGTTACTGACTCGATCTGCATGTCAAGCCAAATGACTCCCTATTTCTCACAGATAGTGTACCGAAAAGTGGAAGGCAAAGACTACAACCAATCCTCAGTCTCACTCATACCTGACCAATTAGTTACTCGACATCTCCCTTATCAATATCCCAAGAGAGAGACTTTGGACTAATTAAACCATCCCTGCTTAAATAAGCCAACTGACCGTACTTTTTGTCCGCATCTTCCAATGGCCTCACCAATACAACATCGCCACGTGTATAAGATCATGTGTAAATTCTGTTACACTAATCATTACTTCTTTGGATTATTTATTTTTACCCTTTTATATTCTTGCACATTATTTCTTTAGAGTAATACTCTTTTTTGTCTTTTTCCTTTTAGGCATGTTACTCTAAATTCTTGAGTATATATACCCCTTATACTAATAACTATAACAATCAGATTGATTATCATTAATACACTTGAGTATTTTTCCTTCCTTGCATAAACACTACTTATTTACTCTCAACATCACTCTTATCCTAACCCTTAAGTAAGCCTAAGTAGTGAGTAACCTCACTGAACCGATTCGTACATCATATCGAATTATACCATGAGTCCTCAAAAGTTCCATTGGTGTGTCATATCTTCTAGAGCTATTAAGTTTTTGCTTTCTTTTCATTCGTCATTTGTCTTTTTATGCCATTCCCCGTTACTCCTTTAGAGCTTTCTATAAGCTTAGACCCATCCAATAACCGATCTTGTCTGTTCTTAGTCATGGTCTGCATCATCTTGATATCAAAGCAGAGGTTTTTTTTTAGTTATGGTTTGTGTTTTAAGTTCTATTTATACCCTATTTTGCGTAAGTGAAACAGAGCAAGTTACTATATCGTTTGATTACTATATTTGTTAGCTGTTACTTTTTTAGTTTGTGAAAGTATTTGTTATATCACCTATTTGAAAAATCTGGGCTTTAAATCTGTGGAGAAAATGATTGACTCAAGTGTAAACCTTAGTGCTAGAGATGGCAATAGTAGAGTTATTTCCCATGGATGACAGTCTTAAGGAACCCTTAAGAGCATTAATGAAAGACTATATGAGGTGGCTAACCTCCTGATAGATCTGACCCGAGCTGTTCATGCGTTGTCTTGCCAATCGACTGAGATCGCACAAGCTGCTTAACTTGTTAGACGTCAAAACCCATCTCAACCAGTTCAAGGTAATAGAGTAGATGGACGAGTAAGACGAATGATAAACCTAAGGGAACTAGATGAAGAGGACAAGGAAGAGGAAGAGTATTTTGAAAAAGAGCGAGCTAGAGTTCCCAAAGCATCTGACTACGTGAAGCTTTAAATTCTGAGCTTCAATAAATTTGAGAGTACTGATAAGAATCTAAAATGGGAAGAAAAAGTGGAGTGTGTTTTTTAATATTATCCGTACAAGGATTACGAGAAAGTAAGAACTGTTGCTATTGTGTTCTTCGGATATGCTGCCATGTGGTGGAAGAATTTCCAAGCTATGAAGAGGAGAAAAGGCTACCGAGAGATTAATACTTAACTCGAGGTGAAGTGAATACTCAGAAATAGATTCATGCTAGAAACTTACTCGTAAGACACATTTACTCAACTTTAGGACCTAAAATAAGGAGGCTGAACAGTTGACAAATATGTCTAGAAATTCCAAATGGTTATGATCCAATGTAAAGTAGAGGAACCACCCGCACAAACAATCTCTAAGTTCATTGCTAGATTGAGAGGTGACATTTGAGACATTATGAAACTCCAACAATTCACCACATGAATGAAGCCATTAGAATAGCCTAGCAAGTATAGAGGTAGTGAAGAATTTGAGTGCCAATCATAATGCCAACTAGCCGATCTAAATAGGGAATTCATCGAGCTTTGTCAAGTACTGAGCTAAGTAAAAAGATAGATGTCCAAGCCGAACTGAAAATCCGACCTGACGGTAAAGTACTGACCTAAACTTATGAGAAGGAGTAAGGATCTGGTGGATCCATTTGCAACTCCTTTGGAAATATTACCTGAATGGTATTTCTTTCCCGTATTTCAAATACTTCGTACCGTGCCAAATAAGTTATTAGGTGTTCTTTTAATGGTTTCAGTACCCGCGGGATTATTAACAGTGCCTTTTTTGGAGAATGTTAATAAATTTCAAAATCCATTTCGTCGTCCAGTAGCGACAACTGTCTTTTTGATTGGTACCGTAGTGGCTCTTTGGTTGGGTATTGGAGCAACATTACCTATTGATAAATCCCTAACTTTAGGTCTTTTTTAAATTGATTCAATTGTGAAATAAAATAGCATGACTTGTGTAATCACACCAATGTGGCATCGACTAATCTTATTTCAAACCTGAAGTTGCCGACTATTGCATACATGTAGCTATACAAGTTGTACTAGTTGAGTGAGAAAGGAGCACCACGTGTCACTTAGCAAATATTACCGCCGATCACTATAGGGAATAACTATTACCAAATTCTATGTGATATACTACCCATATGCGCTTCCTACATGTTGTTAGGTAAACCGTAGCTATTTGATAGGAGAGTTATCCATAATAGCTACAAGAATACGTATATGTTCGAGAAGGATGGCCGAAAGATTACAATGAACCTAATGCCACTAAGAGAAGTTAACAAACTATAGACAAAACTTGCTCATGGGTCGAAGAAGACTCTAGTGATCAGTAAAGCCGAGCTCCAAGAGGCCATCAATGCTAGCGAGCTGACCCTCATGTTGGTCAAGCGACTACTAGAAATGAAGGAGCGAAACGAACTATCCCAGGAAATCGAAGAGTTATTGGATGAGTACGCCGACCTGTTCCTAAAACAGTTACCCAAGGGGTTACTCCTAACTTAAGACATAAAGCACTACATTGACTTGTTACTTAGCACCACACTGTCGAATAATCCATCCTATTAGATAAATCTTGAGTAAGCTTTTAAGCTCCAACGCCAAGTTAATAAGTTACTGGAGATAGGTTACGTTGAAGAAAGTCTCAGCTCTTGTGATGTGCTAACGCTTCTAGTGCCAAAAAAGGATGGAACCTAGCAGATGTATGTAGATAGCTGAGTTATGAACAAGATCACAATCAAATACAAGTATCCCATTCCTAGATTAGAAGACATACTGGTTGAATTGACCGGAGCCAAGATCTTCAATAAGATTGACTTGAAATCTGGCTACCATCAAATTTGCATGAGGCTAAGGGATGAGTAGAAGACCGCATTCAAGACTTAACATGGATTATATGAATAGATGGTCATACCCTTCAGCTTATCGAATGCCCTAACCATTTTCATGAGACTAATGAATCATGTGCTGAGACATTTGATCGGGAAGTGTATCGTGGTGTACTTTGACGACATCTTAGTCTACAGTGCTGATATGCCAAGTTACTGTGAACATCTACAAGCCGTTTTGAATATCCTCTGTGCCAGGAGATTATTCAGCAATCTCAAGAAGTGTTGCTTTTTCTATAAGGAAGTAGTATTCTTAGGTTATGTAGTCAGTAGAGAAGGCTTACAAGAAGATTTGAGCGAATGATGAGAAGATTCGAACGGATGATGAGAAGATTCAAGCAAACTCCTATTAGTTGTACCGATGTAAGAAATTTCCATAGACTAGCTTTATTCTATAGACGGTTCATCGGGAATTTCAACACCATTGCTGCACCACTTATTGAGCCAACGAAGAAAAATATCGGCTTTCGATAAGGAGAAAGGGAGGAGAGAAGCTTTGTTGAGATAAATGAAAGATTGACCTTTACCCCGGTGTTAGTTCTACATGACTTTGAGAAAATATTTGAGCTGGAATGTAACACATCAGTTATTGGAATAAGCATTGTCCTAATGTAAGTAGGCCGATCGATTGCCTTCCACAGCGAGAAGCTTAGAGGACCTTAGTTAAATTATTTCGTATATGACAACGAACTCTTAGAACTGATTCAAGCACTGCAATACGGCAATACTATTTACTGCCAAGAGAATTTGTCATATATACTGATCATGAGTCACCAAGGTACCTTCGAAGTCAGACAAAGTTATTGAAGTGGCAAGCGAGATGGGTTAAATTCCTTAAAAGATTCAATTTTATGATAAAATACAAGCAGGGAAAAAGCAATGTAGTTGCATATGTTCTTTGGAGAAGACATGCACTTTTGAATGAACTACAAACCAGGCTGTTTGGGTTTACGAGCATCAAAGAGCAATATTTTAAGGATTCATACTTTAGACCCATAATTGCACAATGTGTCGATGGAAGAACAGTGGACGAATATCATGTGGAGAATGGCTACTTGTTTTGAGGTGAAAAATTATGTGTGCCGACTTATTCCCTAAGAGAATTATTGATCAGGGAAACTCATAGTAGAGGACTCTCTAAATATTTTGGAGAAAAGACCTGTAAACTGTAGAATGGTCAATTCTTTTGACTAAGAATGAGGAAAGATTTACATCGAGTTGTCAAAAGCCGTGCCATGTACAAGAAGACTAAGTATCGAGCCGAGCAAGGGAAAGTGATGCTTTTACCTGTCCCGACAAAGCCATGGACTGAATTTAGCATGACTTTGTTCTCAAACTACTACAAACTACCTAAGGCAAAAATTCTATAATGGTCATCATGGAATGGTTCAGCAAAATGGCATACTTCGTGCCCTGCTCCAAAAGTACCAATCCTTCAACTATTGCTTCTTTTTTCTTGTAGGAGATTGTGTGGATACACGACGTATCAAGAAGTGTAATCTTCGACAAAGACCCTAAGTTCTTAAGCCAATTCTAGAAGACCTTGTGGTGTCGAATAAGGACCAAACTACTATTCAGTACTTCTTATCACCCCCAAACCAACTACCAAATAAAGGTGGTTAATAGCATTTTGGGATCATTACTTTGAGCTACAGTAAGCAAGAACTTGGTCAATTAGGATATCTACTTATTACTAGTCGAATTTGCTTAAAACCGGATAATACATAACACTATCAAGCAAACCCCCTTTGAGGTTATCTATGGTTTTAATCCCGAGTTGCCTCTCAATCATACCCTTGTACCTGAGCCCACCCAAGAAAACCTTGATACAAATTATCCCCAAGGGCTAAAGAACCTTTCAAGGAGATTCGGTACAGTTACACCTCAACAAGGAACGGTTTCTGAGCAAGAGAAGAAACAAATTTTCCCCACGGGCTAAAGGACCTTTTAGAATCCTCTAGAAGATCGATGATAACGCCTACAAATTGGAGATACCAGAGGACTGTAGGGTTTCTAACACCTTCAACATTACCAACCTCAGTTCATATTACCTCACTACAGAGCTGACCGAAGATCATTCGGATTTGATCTCAAATCCAAATCAACTTGAAGGAAATGATGGGAATTGAGCTACTAAACAATTGACCTGCAACTGAGCTCGAGGATTAGAAGGCCTGGCACGGTGGATTCTCCTACTCCAACCGACTCTTACCAAGGCTGAGTATCTCCTTGCCAACTCGTTTTACATGCTGAGTAGAATGACTCCCTATTTCTTGTAGACAGTATGCCAAGAAGCGGAAAGCCAAGACTACAATTAATCCTTACTCTCCCTCATGCCTAACTAATTAGTTACTCAGCATCACCTTTATCGATATGCCAAGAAAGAGACTTTGGACTAACTAAGTCACCCCTATTTAGACAAGTCAACTGACCATATTTTTTGTCCACATCTTCCAACGGCCTCACTAATACAGCATCGCTATGTATATAAGATCATATGTAGATTTCGTTACACTAATCATTACTTTTCTTAAATATTCATTTTTATGTTTTTGTATTCTCGTATATTACTTCTTTAGGGTAATATTTTTTTTTTGTCTTTTCCCTTTTAGGCATGTTGTCCAAAATTCTCGGATATAAATACTCTTTGTACTAGTAGCTGTAACAATCAGATTAATTATCATTAATACACTTAAGTATTTTTCCTTCCTTAGGTAAATAAAACTTATTTACTCTCAACATCACTCTTTTCCTAACCCTTGAATAAGGCTAGGTGGCAAGTAACCTCACCAAACTGATTCATATATCATATCAAATTGTATCATGAGTCCTTGAAAGTTCCATTAGTGCATCATATCCTTTGGAGCTATTCGTAGGCTTTTGCTTACCTTTCATTCGTCATTTATCCTTTTTATGCCATTTGTCATTACTCCTTTCGAGCTTTCTATAAACTTGGACCCACCCAACCACCAGCCTTGTTTGTTTTTTGTCATGATCCGCATCAATGGTGGCAATTGTTGTTAAATTAGGACGAGGTCATTTTTGGAAAAAAAAATTGAAATTTTGTGAGAAATCGTGAATTTTTGGTTGAATTAAGAAATCCTTATTACTTGATTAGGATTCATACAAAATTGCAATTCAAAAACAAAAAACCAACTGAACGTCGAATGAGGAATAAGAAGGGAATGGAATTCCAATTTTCTCAAGTCAATAAGCTATAGAATTAATGATTCCACTCCTATATCGTTTTTGGCTTAGAAATTTTTAAATAGAAAGTAATTTATAAATTAGATTATCTATAAAAAAATGCCCTTAACTAATGAATGCAATAAATGTATACTAACAAGCTTAAAAGAATTAATTAAATAAGTATCATTAATAAGGTGCAATGGAATCATATTTCCAATCCTTTGAAGATAGAATAGAATTCTCTTTAAATTCAGAATTAATAATTCTAAAGAGTTGCAATTCTTGCTTCTTAAAATGCTTTCAAACATGGAAAAGGAAATGGAGGATAGATTCACAATTTCATTTCAGGTCCATTCTAGTGTATTAACAACCCATTCCTTCGCTAAATGAAAAAAGATGGAATGGAATTATAATTATTAGATAATGGAATAAAGGTATAATAGGCTATGAGTAGATATTATGGTATTTAATTGAGTGTAATAAAATAATTAATACATTGTTAACTTGATTGAATTCAACAAAAAATAAAACATTAATAGAAAATAATATACCCAAAATACCCTTGTTTAATAAAATCATAAAATAAAAAACAAATGACATTACAAAAGAACCAAATAAGAAAAAAACCTAAGAAAATCATCATCATTTCACAAGTTGAAACTTGAAACCCTAACCTAAATCTGACTAATCTTTACCCATTTGAAACACTAACCCAAAATTCAAAAGAAAGCAATTGAGTAGCTTAAGAGGAATCATCGTGATGATCTTTTGAATTCTAGCAAAAACAAAAGTCTTTCCTATTACCAGTTGACAAAGTTCCCTTTATTGATGGCAACGAAAATACAATACTAAGATGATAAAGGAATGCATCCTTAGATAAGGTAGTGGCTACCATCATGAACTATATAGTTTATTAAAGATATTCATTAACACTACTATAACATGATAAAGGGAGGATATTGGGTTTCTCTTTACCCTTCAATAGTATGCATCGAGTGCTTGAGAGAGATGGAGAGGGAAAAGAAGGATGCAAATTTTGTTCACTTCTAAATTTTTACTTCAAGAGCATTGGAGAGGATGGAGGGGGATGAAAGTTCTCTTTGACTTTCTACTTTGATAATGCGGTTAGCCTTTTTTTTCCCCCCTTTTAGATTATGTTCTTTGATGTGTTAATGCAAGTAAAATGTGTACTGTTTTAATTTCTATAAGATTATTTTAGGGAGAAAGAAAAATATACAATTTCTGAATTGGATTGTGAAATCAATAAAGTGGTGTGAAGTCGTCGATTGGAGTATTGTGTGTTTATGGAGACTAAGGGGCGGTCCAAACTCTACGTTATATCTAGGCTTGATTTTCTTTATCCCTATCTCTTTAATTTTCACATTCATTATTACTCTATTGTTGCCTTGATTACCCTTATTATTGCATTTAGTCATTTATATCGAAAAAAGAATCAAAATTTGTCCTCGAACTTAATTCAATCTCCTCTTGAGTTTAGTTTAATGTTCTTCAATTGATATCAGAGCTAGTCTTTAATCACTTGCTTAATCGCATATTAGAGTTAAGATCATAGCATCTAATGCATTAGGCTTCTTGAAAGGGAAAGCAATCAATAGGCCTCCTCTCTTAACCAGTAGCAATTATCCATATTGGAAGTGTAGGATGTCCATATTCTTGAAAGCACAAAAAAGACTGCTATGGCATGTGGTTAATCAAGGACCATTTAAGATAAAAGGAAAAGAAGAAAGAGATTACTCCTATAATGATTGGAAATTACTTGACCTAAATGAAGTTACCATGAATGTTTTGCATTGTGCCATTATTGAAAATGACTTCAATAGAATATGTACATGTAAAAGTGCTAAAGGAATATCGAATGAATTACAAAGCACATATGAAAGAACTAATAGATTAAGAGATACAAAAATAAGTTTATTGTGTAGACAATTTGAAACCTTCAAGATGGATCCAAATGAAACAATTGATGAGATGTATAATAAATTCATCAATATCATCAATCCTTTAAGTATTCTTGGAAAGATGTTTACTAACCTTGAAATAAATTCCAAAATCCTTAGGTCTTTGCCAAGAGATTGAGAAGTTAAGAGAACTACAATAGAGGAAGCTCGTGATCTTAATGAAATATCAAAAGAATAACTCCTTGGAACACTTAAGACACATAAGATGGTAAAGAAACAAGGAGAGGAGTCCAGAAAGAAAACAATTGCTCTAAAAGTCATGAAAGAGAACTCAAGCGATGAAGAAAGTGAAGACGATGATGAGGTCGCAATGTTGGCAAAGAAGTTTAGAAAGTTCATGAAATTCAATAAAAAGATCAAGAAAGATAAGGATGGATATGTATCATCTTCTAGGTTCAAGAAGGAGAAGAGAGAAGTTATCAAGTGCTACAATTGTAAAAAACCGGGACATATTCAATAATATTGCCCATTGCTTAAGAAGGCCGATAAAGAGTCAAAAAGGAAAGTTATGATAGCAACGTGGAGTGATGGGGACTCTAGCGACTCCGATAATGAAACTTGCTTCATAGCTCTCAATGATGATGAGGTATGCTCTTCTTCACATGACTCATCCTTTGATGAACTTAGGAGTATGTATAATAACTTATGGAAAGAATTCATAAAAGTACAAAAAAAAAGAATAAATTATTGAAGCAAATGATGAGTAAAGTAAGTGATGAATTTGATACTATCAAAAGTGGAAACTATTAAAAGTGAATACAATAAGGTAGTTGATGCAAAAGAAAACTTAGAAGAAGATAATGAATATTTGAAGGTTGAAAATGAGAGATTGACAAAAGAAAATATAGAGATAACTACTAGAAATAATGAATTAATAAGTGAAAATAGCAAGATAAAAGAGGTCAAAGAAAAATTTGAAAAGGAAATAAAAGAACTAAAACTTGAAGCAAAAAATGATGAAGATATGATAGAAAAACTAAGTCGACTTGAAATTTAAAATTAAATTCTAAGAACTAGCTTAAACAACTCAAGAAAAATAATGGCAAAATTCATAAATGGAGAAAAGAATTTGGATAAACTCCTTGGAACACAACGTCTAGGATTAGACAAAACCGGAATAGGTTATATTAAGGAAAATGTGTATAGAACATACAAAAGTTACTTTGTTAAGGCATCAAATAAAACTTGTAACTATTATGGAAGACATGGTCACATTGCTTACACATGTACACTACGTCATAATTTCTCCTTATATAACAAAAATAAAATGCTTTAGGTCCCTAAGGGACAAAATTACATTACAACAACTAACCCCAAGGGACCCAAACTAAAATGGATACCAAAGAGATAACCACTTGTTTTGTAGGATTCTTTAAAGCACAACAACAAATGGATCTTGGATAGCAGTTACTCAAGACATATAACCGAAGATGCATCCAAATTCACATCCATAAACTTGAAGGACGGAGGAAGTGTAGCCTTCGAAGATAATTGAAAAGCTTACATCATTGGTGAAGTTAACATTTACATTAACAATTATCTTACTATTAAGCATGTGTTGCTCGTTGATAATTTAAAACATAACTTACTTAATATTAGTCAATTGTGTGACATAAGATATAAAGTAATCTTTCATGCATCAAAGTGTTCTATTAAAAACATTAACAATAACCAAATCCGTTTTGAGGGGTACAGACAAGGAAACATCTACAAAATTGACTTCAATATGTTTTCATGCTCTCTTGAGATGTGTTTATCCATTTAAAACAATGATAGTTGGTTATGGCATAGAAAGTTAGGACATGCTAGTATAAATATCTTATCAAAACTAACCAAAAGAAATCTTGTTAAAGGATTACCTAAGATTAGTTTTGATAAAGATAAAACATGTCAAGCATGTCAATATAGCAAACAAACCAAGTCATCTTTCAAATTAAAAGAAGCCATCTCAACTTCTAGGCCACTCTAACTACTACACATGGAAAATACACCTTGGCCATAGTTTATGATTTTACTAGACACATTTAGACCTTCTTCCTTGTTAACAAGGATGAAACTTATCAAGTATTCTTAAATTATAGCAAGAAGGTCCAAAATGAAAAAGGTCTTTCTATTATCTCTATAAGAAGTGACCATGGGGGAGAATTTAAAAATCTTGATATGGAGGATTTTTGTAATAAAAATGGAATAGAACATACATACTTGGCACCTAGAACTCCACAACAAAATGGAGTTGCTGAAAGCAAAAATAGGACCCCTATAGAAATGGCTAAGACCATGCTTTGTGACAATAACCTACCTAAGTATTTTTGGGCTAAAGCAGTCAATACGGCTTATCACATATCAAACCATGTTTTCATTAGACCAATTCTTAAGAAAACCCCTTATGAGCTTTGGAAAGACAAAAGACCTAACATATCATATTTTCATCCTTTTGAAACAAAATGTTACATTCTCAATAATGGAAAGGAACAATAAGGAAAATTCAACTCGAAGTCGGATAAAGGTATTTTTCTTGGTTATTCCCTTACGAGTAAAGCTTATAGATTATATAACAAAAAAACACTCGTTGTAAAGGAGTCAATTCATGTTACTTTTGATGATACTTGTATATATAAAGAATCTAATGATGAAGTAGAAAACATTGGTGCTCACTTGGACAATCTTGGTCTTTGCAAGAATCAATCCAACTCTCTTGAAAAGGAATTCTCTAGGCAAGATGACATCATTAACAACTCTAATTTAAATTTGCCTAGAGAATGGAAGTTTATGAAAAATCATCTGAAGGATCAGATAATAGGAGAAGCATCCCATAGGGTTCAAACAAGAGCCTTACTTAAAAATCTAAGTAATGTAGTGCTCCTATCTCAACTTGAACAAAAAAATGTAGATGAAGCTCTAAAAGATGAATTCTGGATTCAAGCTATGCAAGAAGAGCTAAACCAATTTACTAGAAATAATGTATGGAATTTAGTATCAAAACCAAAAGATAAACTAGTTATCAGAACAAAATGGGTTTATAGAAACAAACTTGATGAAACCGGTATAGTAACTAGAAACAAGGCTAGGTTAGTTTCTAAAGGCTATAATAAAAAAGAAGGAATAGATTTTGATGAGACTTGTGCCCCGGTTGCAAGACTAGAAACCATTAGAATGCTTTTGGCATTTACAGCTCACAAAGACTTTAAACTATAACAAATGGACGTTAAAAGTGCCTTTCTAAATGGCTTCTCAAAGAAGAGGTTTACGTAGAGCAACCACCGGGTTTTGAGGATAATAAATTCCCAAACGATACATATAAGCTTAATAAAGCCTTGTATAAACTCAAACAAGCTCCTAGAGCTTAGTATGAAAGATTGAGTAGTTTCTTTATAAACAATAAATTCATCAAAGGGAAACTTAACACAACATTATTCATTAAACAACACAATGATCACATACTAATTGTTCAAATATATGTTGATGACATTGTGTTTGGTGCCACTATATGGATTTAGTTAATGAGTTTGTACAATGTATGAAAAATGAATTTGAAATAAGTATGATGGGATAACTCAACTATTTCTTAGGTCTTCAAGTTAAGCAAATCAAAGACGAAACCTTCATTAACCAAGGCAAATATACCAAAGAACTCTTAAAAAGGTTCAAAATGGAAAATTGCAAAACTAAGCCAACTCCAATGAACACTACCCTAAAACTCAACAAAGATGAGAATGGAAAGAACATTTGTGAAAAGATGTATCGTAGTATGATAGGAAGTCTTCTATATTTGACTGCAACTAGGCTAGATATCATGTTTGCTTTGTGTTTGTGTGCACGGTTTCAATCTTGCCCTAAAGAGTCACACTTGAATGCGGTTAAACACATTTTCAAGTATCTTACGCGCACTATTGAAATTGGCTTATGGTATCCCAAGTTCACCTCACTTAATCTTATAGGATATTCCGATGCTGACTTTGCCGACTGCAAAGTCGATTGAAAAAGCATTAGTGGAACATGTCATTTCCTTAGTAATTCATTAGTATCACGGTACTCAGAGAAACAAAAATCAGTAGCACTTTCTATTGCTAAAGCTGAATATATAGCAACCAGTAGTTGTTGTGCTCAAGTATTATGGATGAAGCAAACTTTACTTGACTATGGTCTGAGATTTACAAATGTTCAATAAGATGTGATAATACAAGTACTATCAACTTAACCAAAAATTCAATTCAACATTCTAGTACTAAGTATATAGAAATTAGACATCACTTTATTTATGATTTTGTGCAAAACAATGATATTTGCTTAGAATTTGTTGATAGTAATAATCAAATGGCCGATATCTTCACAAAACCCTTGAGTGAGGAAAGATTTTGCACTCTAAGAAGAGAATTAGGAATGATCTTGTAAGATGAGTAAGAACTAACATGGCCTTTTTAAATAAAATTAACACACTAAGTAAGTTGATCAGAAAATATCACACTATCAGATCAAGAATCGTGATCATATGGCTTTTGTGCATTAAATATCACTTTTAACATATTTTAGGCATACTTGAAGTCATTCATGCTTATCTAAGTTTATATATGTGCAAATTTATCATGCATTGGTTTTCGTACCCAAAACCGGGTCTCACATGTTTATTTTCATCCCTAAATGATATCAAGTACTCAAACTAGCTTGATTTGAATTTTATGCATATTTGACCCCTCTAGACCCTTTTTAGGTTCCAAGTGCATTGTGGAAATTTCATAACTATTTATACCTATATGGATGTTGCTTGGCTTTATCATGTGTCTTTTATGTCTCCTAACATCTTTTACCATGTTTGAAGTATGAACTCATCTTGAATATTGAGAAATGATCTTTACTTGGTCTCTAGCCATTTGCATAAGTTAAGGAACTCAAATAGTAATTTTACAATTTATAAAGACTTAAAGCTATAATTTGTGACTACTATGCTCAAACATGTATTTGAATTTTGCTTAAAGTGTTAATGTGGAAAAACTCAATGCCTATATAAATATTTTGCTCCTACATGCATATTTTCACTTTATCATGAATTACTCTATGGATTTGATTTGGATAAATCTTGGCTATCTAGTTAAAATTCGAGTTTTTCAAGCCTTAACGGAATTAAATAAACTTATTTGAAGTGTTAGGGTGTTGCTTGAATCTGTACAAATCAATTTAGATTAGCAAACTTGCTCAATCAAAAGACCTTACTGTCTTTTTGCAATTTTGCAGACAATAGGCATGCCAGTTTACCAATTCACCGGCTTGCCGGTATACTTGCGTATTTTACAACTTGCTTTTACTTCTATTCGCTTAACTAGTAAGCCGGTTCACCTAAGCACTGATAAGCCGGTATACTGCTCTAGTTTTTCATTTACATTCGGTTCTGTTCTTGTAACCGACAAGCCGATTCACTTACGTACTGGTAAGCCGATATACTCCTTTATATAAGCAAATTGTTTTGGTTTTGTTCTAAGAATTGGCAAGCCGGTACCCTTAACGGCGGGCATGCCGATATACTCCACTCCTGCAGTACTTTGTTTTGCTTCTGTTCCCTCAGCCAGCATGCCGGCTCATCGATAAACTGGCAAGTCAGTTCTCCAGATTTCAAGCGCGACTTATAATCACGCCGCTCCATCTTTTCCCCATCCTTCTTCCAAAACCCCTTTTTTTATTTTCCTCAAACCCTAACTCCTTTCTCTCTCTTCGATCCATCTCTTCTCTTCCATCCAAATCCTAAATTTCTTCCCTCAATCAACGCTCCACTCTCTTCTTTTTCTCTTTCTCTTCACCTTTTATCCAACTTCTCCCTCTTCATCTTCCTCTCTTCACTTTCTCTCTCTACCCATACCCACCAACTGTCACACCGCCACATACCATCCATACACTTCCACCGTCACCTCGGCTTCCCTTAAACTTACTCTATTATTTTTCCCCATTCCCCTCTATAACAACCATGGCACCAAGTATTGCTCGTGGCTTAGCTCCCCCTCTTAACAACACTATCAACGCTTTGAGAAATTTGTCAATTTAAAGGTTGATACCGGCATCGTTTATCCACTGGAAGTGCTCAAGGAATTTTGCATTGCCGCCTTTCCCAAGGTCATCACTAATCATGTCCTCGATATCCTTCGACTTCCTCATAAGGTACATGATGATGCCATTAAGTATTTTTATTGTAATATGTCAGACTCTCTAGATGATCAGGGTAGACCAAAATTGAAAATGAATCCGAGTGATGAGCTGCGTCGTAGTGTCCTCTATACTTATGTTTATGGCACTTTACTTACTATTATGCTTGAGGATGTTTGTGGTCTTATTGGTGCTGCTATTGGTAAAACGGAAGTGAATGTAAATTACTATGGAAAAAAATTCTATGAGAGAGTCTTTAGATTTAAAGACATTGGAGCTGATTGGGGAAAAACAAAAAATTTGGCTACCATTCGCCTCGACCTTAAGACAAAGATCCTCTACCATATTGTCATTCACAACTACTGTCCTCAACGGGGCCAACAATCCAATGTCACCCTTCGAGACTTATGGATTTTGTATTATTTAATAATAAATAAGTAGATTGACTTCCTCAGTATTATGGTCCAATGCTTTAAACATGTAACCAATAACCCATCTCAAGCTTTTCTTCGTTTTGGGCGTTTGGTTACACGGTTGCTTATAAGAAAGGGTGTTCAGTTTCCTTCCTCCCCACGGGTAACTTGAGTCAAGCACCTTAAATTAATTGATGTTTGTTGGGGGATTTGGAAGGAATCTGGCAACAATTGGGTTAAGCGAAAAGACCTTCCTCCTCTTGATGTTCCCTCTACACGTAGACCACAGGAGCCTATTACTTCTTCTGGTGAGCTAGGTGGTCCCAGTGCTCATGCTCATTCAGATGACACTCCTCACCATGCTAATATAACTCCACCTGTGAGCTCTTCTCATCTGACTTCACTAGATTTTGGATTTCCATCCTTTGATCCAGCTGCTCCTCCCGTCTCTTAACATCCTTTCTATCAGTACTCTGAAATGCACTACAATTAGCTTCATGAGGACATTCATGGTCACTTACACAGCGGGTTTCAAGGACTCTATCATCATTTCCAGCTGGACTACCATTGCCCCTCTTGCCTTTTTCCTCCTCCTACTCAGGATGATGATCCTCCTACTACTTAGTCATGCACTTCAGCTTTTTATCCTTGCTTTGCTTTCTGTTTAAAGAACTTGGTCTTTAGCCACTCTTTTATTTCATTTTCATTTTTTTGAAAACTTTGGTCCTTGATGAGCATCCTCTTTATATTAGTAGGATATGACTACTTTTGTAAGCTCTGTTTGCTGATCTTTTGCTTTCAAATTAACCTTACTATGCTAGCTGTTTTACATTACTTTTTGCACTTTCTCTCTCCTTGATTTTAATCTTGTAGGGGGCATATTCTTCGGTATAAGACGGAGCTTTGCCAAACTTTCGACTTGAATCTTCTTCACTCTTTACCGCCTGGCTCCTTTTTTATTTTTATGAGGCTAAAGAGAGAGAAATATTCAAGCTATTAAAGTATCAAAACGTATATTACATCAAAATTGATAATAGTTATTCAAAGATGATATCAATTTTATAACTTTGGCATATCCTGATTATTTGAAAGTTAAATATCTTGAAATCAAGTACTAAATTGAGGGGGAGTATTAAATTGAGGAGAATACTAGATTAATGGAGAGCATTTAAAGTATAAAGTTTTGTCCTCATCAAAAAGGGAGAGATTGTTGAACCAATGGTTCATTATTTGATTTTGATGAGAATAAAACAAAAAATATATAATTAAACTTATTGTTTTAAAAGAAAACAAAACAAGCGGATGGTTAAATTAAGTATTATTCGATTATTTTGAGATAATTAAATAAGTTGAATCAGCCTGCTTAATGATTAAATATATCAATTATCTTTGCAAGAAATTTAATCTTCTAAAATAGTGATAAAATGATCTTGAAGTTATATTGTAAAGAGTATTCATTTGTTGTGTGTTAAAAGAATTTTTAGGTGATATTTGGCCTACTAGGTTGACAGCTCAAGGAAGAACCAAGCTAACGGTATAAAACTCTGAAAAACACAAAGAAAAAGTTACTGACTTGGAAGAACCGGCTTGTCGATAGAGTAAATTTTACCAGCTTGCCAGTAGATCAGAGTATCGGCATGCCGGTAAGTCAGTGTTAAGTAGCCGTAGAAGCATTTAATGAGCGATAACGGGAAGAATTTAAAGAGTTGTTATAAAAGTTCAACTACCCAACCAAAGGCCTTGAAGATCCAATATTCTATTGCAACTTAAAGACATTTTCTTACATTCTTGAGCTCATTTTTCACTTCCTCTTTGTCTCTTGTACATTTATTTGTTATCAAACAAAAAGAGATTTAGTTGTGTGTTTGAAAGTTCTCACACTTGTAATCTTGAGTAAATAAAGTTTTTTTTTTTAGTTAGTTATGGTAAAAGAGATTATGTAAGCTTGTGTAGCCCCCGGAGCAATTGGATTGTGAAATCAATAAAGTGGTGTGAATTCCTCAGTTAGAGGCATTGTATATCCGTGGAAACTAAGGGGCGATTCGAATTCCATGTTATATCTAGACTTGATTTTCTTTATCCCTATCTCTTTAATTTCCGCATTCATAATTATTCTATTATTGCTTTGATTACCCTTATTATTGCATTTAGTTATTTATATCGAAAGAAAGGATCGAAATTTGTCCTCAAACTCAATTAACTCTCCTCTTGAGTTTAGCCTAGTGTTCTTCACATACATCAACTTTCATTATAGTATTAGAGATTGACGCTTTGATCGAAGGTTGTATGAGTTATGTTTTGTTAAATAGAGTATTGAGGAGTAGTTTAGTGTGTTGTCTTATGCTCTTAAGTGTAGGGTCGCACTACCATTAGTATTATGAGTATCATGCGTTTACAAGGGGTTGTTGTGAAGTGCTTTGTTGTACTTTGTTTCACATTATGGAAACAGAGTAAAGTGTGTTGTGAGATTGCAGCAGTATGCTAAAGATCTTCATTGTTCTAGATTGTTAATATTATAGTGTGGTTTGTAGGAAGTAGTTATAGTAATTGTTGGTAGTAATAATAGTCATGAATCGAGGTTTATTAGTGTTATTGTTTTTTATAGTATTAGTGTTTATGACCTCTAAGTTTGAAAGTGAGATGTTAACACCAAATGAATATGGTAGCATAATAGAGGCCAAGAAGGAACCGAACTCCCTGTAAACGAATGAGAAAATAAATGACTTGGTTTCAATGATGGTAGAGATGATGACCTTTATGCACTAGATAGTTGGCACTGGATAATGTCCACCTAGTTGACGCGGATCAAGTTGGTCACTAACCTATTGTTATTGATGCTTGACCCATTCTAAGATAATAGGTAAGAGTCTACAAACAACAACAGATGAACGAGCAATATTACTTAGCTTTGCATTAAGCTAAAGGAGCAGGCAAGAATGGACACCAAGCTAAGAGGAGGATTGAGATGAAAGGTGTCAAAGAAGAGGAGGATGATAACTTCTACGAGTTTGAAGAGCCCCATGGTCCAGCTCTTAAAAGCATAGATGATGTTAAGATACAAATACCGAGATTCAAAGGAGTCAAGAGTATCAATGGGTACTTAGACTAGGAAGAGAAGATTTTTTACTATTATGATTATGATGACATGGATCGAGTTAGATTGGTCACCTTATAATTCATTGGGCACGTAGCTACATGATAGAAAAAGTTGTAAATCATGCGGAGGCAAGATCGCTGACGTGAAGTGAAAACTTAGAATAAGATGAAACAGGTGATGTGAGGTCGCTTCATCCTCGAACATTATGAACAAGATATGTTCAAGAGACTCTAAGAATTGAAACGAGGGACGAAGAATGTAGATAATTATCTCTAAGAATTCTATATGTTAACGATATGATGTAACGTAGATGAATCTAAAGCGAGAACCATTTCTCGATTAGTCTCTAATATAAGGTTTGACATTAAGAATATTGTAGAAGTCCAAAGGATAGGTTCCTTGGATGAAGTTGCACAAATTACACAAAAGGTTAAGCAGCAAAGGCCTACACTGCCTAGTCAAGCTCCTATTAGCTGACCCATGCCCTAGAGCCAACTTCATTATAGTCGACCTAAGTATAGTCGAGCTGTAGATCAATGCAATCTAACCTCTAGTCAACCTGAGGATGGTAGAGGTAAGGCTAACACCACATAAATTGAAGTAAAAAAGACGTTAGACCAAGCTCCAAAAGAAAAACCCAAGAAATAAAATGCTATAAATGTCTTGGTTTCGGGCATGTACAAAGCTATCATCTACACGCCCTATCCCTCTTCATGCAAATGACATACCAAACCTTCTTATTTAACTCATCAATATGATAGTTGTAGTGATGCTTGATGTAAAGTGACTTAACTAAGTATATCAAGTTGGATTTTTTTGCAAACCGCATCCTTTGCTTCAATACATCATCAATAGTAAGTTCTTGCTAAAAAATAACAGTTTGCTTAAATGTTATATAACTATCCCACCATCCATCCTATTAAAGAATGGAGCCGAGTTCTCAAAAGAAGGGATACTTTACTAATTTATGGACTGAGCACTTTACTAGACCATTGAAGAGTTGCACATTACATCATCTCCTAGGAGCATGGGGCCATTTGGAGTGTTTATGTCATCATTATCACATTCATCCATTTCCCCCTCATCATTTACTACTTCTTCTTCTAAATCACCGTATAAAGTATAATGTACCTTGTAGATCTCTCTATCAAGATTATTACTAATGGGAAAATCCACATCCTCTATACATGGCTTATTGCATCAATAGTTTCTTCAAAAGTAATCGGAAGAACTAACGACAGTTGTACTTGTAAAGATGGAAGCATAACTGTCAACATGATGGACTCATTAATTATGTTTCTCTCAAGTGTCATGGTAAAGCTACCTTCAACTTTGATGAAAGGTTGCTAAATAAACAAGGGACCCGCTTCTTTTGCAAATTCAATAAAACCCTCCATACCTTCATCATCACTGATAAAACTTGAGAAATAATGTGGTTACATTGAACTACTGAGAATAATAGGAAGTTGCTTATGAAACACTTCGACTTAATGAGTGTTAGCATCAACTCCAATAGTTAAACAAATCTATTATAACAACTCTACATATTCCATATCTACCTTCACCTTAATTTTTTTTCAACACTAATCTATCATAATACACCCCATCTACACCATCTAATATATTCCCATAAGTAAAATAAAAAATCTCATGCGGTTCCCCATCCTCCAAAATCAATTTCAAGCACCAGTACACAAATGATGGTATATTGAAAAAATAAGATAGCTAATAAAATTACCTACTTAAGATACTACAAGAGAAATGGTACTTGCAAATAGTTGTAAGAATAATCTACAAAATGTAGGAGAAAGAAACACATTGTGTTAACTAAGATAAATTTTTTAATCGTCTAAAAAAAATGGAAAATTAGTAACATTTACCTACTATGTAGACACCAAAGACCTAAATATAACTCACATAAGATGAGTTTCGAAAAAAAATGGTGAAAATTGCATATTGAGAGAAGATGATGGATAGAATTCACACAATAATTGTTTTTTAGAGAGAGAAGTGATCTACGAAAAGAAGAAGAAAGAGAAGGTAGGTGTAAACTCCGCAAATTTAGCTATTTAAGAGAAGGATTGAACCCTAAGACTATAGATGACTTGAAGAGTCATTAAAGCCGAGTAAGATAACAATTTAAGAAATCATAAATATAAATATATTATAAATAGTAAAAGCCTTAGAAATTGATCAAAACCCTAAATCGTATACTAAAACCCTAAAACTGCTTTAAGCACCATTAATCAAAATTGAACCCGAATTTAATCGAAATCTTAAAATTATAAATATAAACCTATAAAATAATTAAATATTACTCAATAGTGATAAATTAAAGTCAATTGCAATTTTCGACTAAATACCTTATTCGTATGAAATTATAACGAAATCGCTATAATAACTGGTAAAAATTATAGTTGTACCAGGTACCAATCAAATTGATAAAATTTCACAAAAATTTGAAAATTAATTTACGAGGAGAATCGTATTAATTTATATGATTTGAAAAATTACATATATTTGTTAATAATTTTCATTTTCCTTCTCTTCTATTTTCAATTTAATTACCAAGTGTTGAATGGAAAATAAAAGAAAAATAAAAAAAAATTGGATAATTAGTTAGCTTAAATTTTAAGCTAACACACGTATATAAAAGGAGGAAAGAAAAAAAGGAAAAAAAAATTGCACACAAACAAAAAAGTCTAAACAAAACCGTGAGAGAAAAGAAAAGAGAAAGAAGGAAGAAAAAGAAGAAGGAAAAGAAGAAGAAAAATAAAAATTAATAGGTAAGTAATTTATTTTAGTAAGTAGAGATGTATATTATAGTATATACATGTAGAAATATAGTATTTGTATGGTATTTTGTACATATAACATTACTAAGTCCATGTATGTGTGCACAAACACATAAATTGAGTTATATATGCATATATTAGGCTATGTATGTATACATATATGTACATAAGTACATAGAAGAGTATGTATCATGTATTTTTTTTAAGAATACATATAATTAGTATTATGGATTTCAACAAATAATTATAAGTATATCTATGTATATGTGTATACCGTAAATATATATATGTATATGTATATCCATGTATAATTACTTTATAATACATATATATATATATATAATCGTATGGTATATATGTATATATATATAGAAGTATACCTCCATGAGTGGTAAGTATACGTGTATACCGAATATATATGTATGTATTTAAATGTATGTATATATGTAAGACTTCTATATAAATAAATACAAATACATAAATACATGAATAGGTATATAGGAGTATGTTTATTTTCAACAAATACATATACATATATAATACGTATAATGTAAAATATAAATACCGAATATGTATTAGCACATGTAATATATTTACTAAATTTGTAAATATGTAAGGTGTATATATATATATATGATATCGTAATTAAAGATTTTTTTAAATAAAATAAATTACAAAATATATATTATATGTATAAATCGTGAAGGACATCAATACTAAGAAAATGAAAAATAATAAAAATAATAACGATCATAAAAATAATAATAATCATAATAAAGTTAAAAATCTCAAAAATAGGAAATTATACTCAAAATAATAAAATATCAAATATATGATTTAAATACTTATTAAATCATAAATATGTTAAGAAAAAGCTAAAATTGGTATTTTATAATTTTTAAACTAAAATAATAAATTTTGTGATATTTTTATTTTACAATTTACACCGAGTCACAACGTCCATAACGGACCTCGTTACGAGAAAATACGCTCGAAAACGATTAAAATAGACTATAAGTTCATGACGATTCGAGCTAAAACGAAAAAGTTGTACGCGATTCGATACAAAGCTCGAATCGATGATTCCACGTAAAACAATAATCAATTTAAGTAAACAGTACGATTTAGCATGCTAGTTTAGGTCTTTAAATCTCTAAACTCATTACTTTCCCTATGTTCCTAATGTTAGGTGATCCTGAGATCAAGACCGACTTATCTTTGGACTACTACGATCCCTGAACTAACCATGGCTGAGTGAGTGTTTTCTAATAATTCCATACTTATATGTGCTTGTAGTTAGTGAACATAAATTATGAATTATAAATGAATGTGTATGGGGTTGGGTTATGCCTGTGCGTGATAATTGTTGTTGATGGTGAATTTACCTTAACTTACAATAATATAATGTCTGTTGCAAAGTAGATTCATTAGATTGATTATTTATGGCTTGGAATAATCACTGAATAAATAAGATTAAATTTTATTCGACTAGAAAAGTTAACTTGGATCATACATAAATCATGCACTACATAACTAATTCTGGGCAGTCACATTACTCGGAGGTAGCGAGGGGTCATATGTGGGTTGATTATTGATTGCGTACGGTGCACATATGCGATATGACCTTACCCTAACCCACGGGATGACTAAGCGTTGGAGGCACCAATCGCCTAGCTATGGGTCGAGTTCAGAGTCCTTCATTTAGGGGTGAGTGAGGGCTGCGTGAACCTACTAACAATCATATGTAAAACTCGTTTTGATAAAGCTAGTAATGGATGTACCATTACATTTTAAATATGAAACGCAGAGTTTCGTTATGAAATAAGTTCTAATATGATACCCGGATCTGACTGTTCCGATGAATCTCCAACCCTGACTTCGAAGGGTGTTAAATCTGAGTTATATGTAGTACTTGGTCACCTACATGTATTTGTTTGGCATAGTGTTTGCCATGCATTCATTTGGTTGAACCTAATTATTGTATGACTTGATTGCTGTGTGGTTAAAGGAAATTAACTCACTAAGCTCTTATAGCTTACGTCCCAACAGTTTTCTCTTGCAGGTTGCTAGACGATCGAGCATTGGTTAAGAACTGAGGGTTGACTGTCAACGTCAAGATGAGATGCATAGAAGTTAGACTCTGAAGACAGACTATATGGTTGATTGGAAATCTTGTATACTTTATTTAAATTTTGTGAGTTTAGTAAGTTTGAGTTTTATAACTTTTCTACCTAATCTTATTATTTGGTAGGAGATACCGATTTTCTGCAGTTCTGTTGGACTGTGGTTTATCGGATATCTATAGTCTTATATATGTGATCGTAAGTTAATTAAATAAAAACTTTAGTGACTAATTATTTAGAATCTTGCAATCTCTAACTTGCAAGATGATTTTCAAATCATGGGTGCACATATGATATAAAAATTTTAGGCAATCTTACTAGGCTTCCTTTAGGGTCATGACAGTAGGGGTAGGGGTTAGGGGAGTAAGGCTTCAATTGCATTGCATCGCATCTACAGGATGTGATTCCCCCCCACTCGAAATGTACCATTTCATTAAAAACAAGACCAAAAGTAGGTATAGAAACCTCGTTTTTGTCAATTAGTTTTTATATTTTTGTTAATTAAGCTAGGTTAATAAATAACAGAAATATAAAAATAAAAAAAATGAAAACTAAAAGAAAAATTAAAAATAGAAATCAAGTCAAGGTGAAGCAAGTTAAGTTATGAGTCAAGTTGAATTGAGTTAGGTTATTGGATCAGATGACAATATGGGCTTAGTTGATTAATTTTGGGCTAACCTAATATAAAATAAGTATTTATTTAATTTAGGGGGTCAAAATCAGGATTTATTAAGTTATTGGGCTATATTTAGTTGGATTGGATTGGACTTAGAAAGAAAAAGCTCGAGCTAATTAGGGTTTTTAGAAGTTAAGGTAAATCTTAGAAGAATTGTAATTGTATCTTCCATATCTTCGATACGAAAAATTCGACTTTGAGCTTATAAATAGTACATTAGCAAGGTTTTTTTTTTTTTAATATATGCCACAACCATTAAAAAATCACATACCTTTACAAACACAAACATCCATGCACACAACACACGCTACCGTAAGCACCACCCGTAATTACCACAACTACCGCGAGAACCACCCAAGCACCACCATGTACTACTGCTACAGTTGCTTACGCCATCGCCAATGTCACCTATACCACTGCTCATGCACCGCCCGCGTTCGCCCACTCTCGCCCATTCACATGCCTACTGTCGCCTAAGTCATCTCCTAGACGCCCTTGTCCATGTCGCCCATCGCTGTCACTAGTAACACCCAGATCCTCACCCGGTCCTACACCACTATCGCCCTACACCATCGTCCAGTCAATTGCTCGTACCGCCCGAGTCACTACCCATGCACATACCTACGTTCACCCGTAATGTTGCCCCATACCATCGCCTAAGCTCTCGCCTAGGTTATCACACTCTTACCCATCGGTACACCCACTGTCTCTCCTGGCTCTCACCCAAGTCCTCGCTTACTCCACTACCAGTGTTACCCTACACCATCGCCCTCGCTCGCCCAATCTATCACCTTAATCGTCGCCTTCGCTCGCCCAAGTCATTACCCTCACTCACCCGTACTGTTGCCCTCACTTATTTAAAGCTCTCACCTAGATCCTCACCTAGCTATCGCCCCTATGCTTGCTCGCGTTCGCCCACAGTATCACTCAAGCTCTCGCCTGCAGTCTTGCCCAGCAATCGCCTGCGTACTCTTCCACAATATCGGCCATCTATTGCCCATGCTCGTCCAACACCGATGCAATCCAACCTAGGTACATTTTCAGTAAATTATTTTATTTTATTAATTTATTTTATTAGTTATGTTTTTTTCTTTATTAATTTATTTCTTTTGTTTAAGTAGGTTTTAATTATTATTGCAATTTTTTAAAAAATAATTTCAATGAAATTAGTTGAATTAAGTTTTTTTTAAATCATGTTTTTTTAATAAAAATAAATTTGTAACACATAGGTGTTTTGGAAAAATAAAAATCTTAATTGAGTTTTCTTTTAAAAGATAGTTAGTAAGGGTTTTTAGAAATTCGTAATAAAAAATAATAATAAATCATTTTTAGTTATATTTTGTGAACTTAAGTATGTTTTCAATAATTTTAGAAAAATTAGAAAAAAGGCCCATCAATTTTTTCTTTAATTTCCACCTAGTGACTTGGTCTTAATATGTTAGTTCTCGAACCTAATTTTTTAGTTCAGTTTTCTAAAAGATTAAATTTTTTAGAATACCCGTAGACAATGGTCAAATTAAGATTTTTCTATTCGAAAACCCTAATTTTATTTTTTTTACCAATTGAACTGGTTTGGTGACTCCATTTTTCTTTTTTTTTTAAATTCTTTTTCTTAATTTAGTATTAAGTAATTTATATTAAGTAAGCTAGGATTAATATAGATTAAATTAAGAAAATCAAAATAGCTCTCGACAATAGGCAACCATAAATCGCATTACAATTACATATACTAAATTAAAGTTCTATACAATTATTTTTACCCAAAACTATCATAAGTAGGGAAAAACCTATCTCGCATTTAGTATATGTTATTTTACAATGGTAATCCCATAATTAGTTTGCTAGGAACCATTTTTAAAGAAATGGTTTGCTCATAAGGGACAAACTTATATTTTTCTTCGTGTGAAAGTGTATATACAAATCTAAATCACGATTTCATAAAATTAACAATTCTAAATTATTGGCAAAGAAGGAATTTGATTCACCTTCTCAAAAGTAAAATTAGTAATTTCATTCATTCCATATTTATTATTGATTAAATTATTTATTAAACCTTCAATTTAATTATGATATTTAACAATTAAAAATATTTTTAACAATTATTATTGTATATATTTAATATCATTCCATAAACATTTGTAAATATAGAAAGGATTTATTATTGTATTCTTTATTTTATTTCATTCCATTATAATATATCCTATTTTATTCTATTTTAAACTATTCTTACGGATCAAATACAATATAAAAGTATTGAGATTGGCAAAAGATAAATTTGAGAAGAACGATCTCTCTCTGTCCGTGGGATGTACACCAGGATATTTTTATCTCACTTTCCATACGATGGAGAAAGAAACCCTTGACCATTCGAACCAAAGTTTTATTGAGACAGGCCTTCGCCGGTCTAATAGTCGATGTGTCAATCCAAAGCAAAACAATTAACAATCGTGTAGAGAAGAATTAAAATACGTATATATGGATTTAATCATAATGGCGTCACATATGATGATTATATTATGTCAGTAGAAACCGACTGTTATATATTCAATAGTTACAAACTATAATAACATAAAATTCATGATGACGTCAAGTCTAACACATCCCATGAAAATTGATCTTTTCGTCATTCATTTTGCTGATTAAAGAAATCCATAAACGAAAGGCAAATGCCTTTATGGTTAGACTAAGAAAATTTTATCTAATTAAAAATACTTTTGAATGAATGGAATTTAATTTTATTACTTTCTTTTGAAAACTTAACGTATATATTGACCAAGCAAATTCATTACAACAAATATAGTTTTAGGAAAAAAGACTCCAATATTTATGGAATTGTAAAAAAAGGAAAGAGATAAAAAGTCTCTTTCCTAAAATGTCCAAAAAAATCAAATTTAAAATCAAATTTCCATATAATTTAATTAATTTAAATTATTATATTTTATAACATCCGTCCCAATTAAACAATAAACTAGAATACAATAACCGAGAAAATAGAATAGAAAAGGAAATAAAAATATAAAAAAATTAATTAATATAAATAATTAAAATTATAAATAAAATTAATTAAAACAGGAAATAAATAGAATAAAAAAGAAATTAGATAAGATCTAATTAAATAAATAGAATTATAATAAATAAAGAAAATGAATTAAAAGAAAAAATAAATCGAATTAAAAATGAAGGAAAATTTTTTTCAAAGATTTTTGGGGAAAAAAACGAAAAAATAAAGATGGAAATATGTTATTTGGAATTTTGTAAATAAAATAAAGTAAAAAATAACAGAAAAAGAAGAAAAAATAAAGAAATAAAGAAAGTAAGGAAAAATAAAAAATGTTTTGTGAGGATTTGGTAGAAAATATAAGTTTAGCGGAGTTTGACTCCTACCCTCAAGGATGCTTTGACCATTATACTATGTCTCTCAAAATATCATTTATTATTTCTAAATTGTAAATATAATTCATTTTTTTTAATCTTTTTTCCAAATAAATGTCATAATTAATTCTTTTCAAAATTTAGGATAAGAGGTGCGGGCTTTTACATAATTAAAAATGATAAATTTAAAATAAATTTGGGAAATATAAGAAAACATGTTATATTTCATATTCTAAATTCGGTTCAGCTATGTAATAATATAATATTAAGATGGGGGTTTGTGAATTTTCTAAATGATCGCTGGTCTTGCTGTTTCTAAATCATTATTGACGGTTATAAACTCATCCCCAGTATTTTCGCCGGAACAAAGAAAATATATATGTGTATATCTATAATATTTAAAACCTTTTTTTATCTATCAATTTGATATCTTTATCAAATAGTGTGAAAATATTAAAACCGCTATATGTAAAAAGAAAAAGTGAGAGAGAAGGAGATAACTACCTTGAAATTATTATTCAGGTTTGAAACTTCATAAGTATGGTTACTTTATATTTCATGAAGTAAATGAATCTTGCCATGTACCTATTAATAATATATTTGAAATCATGTAATTGCAATATAAGTAAAAGGTTAAATCAAAATTGTTTTATAAAAACTGTATGAAATTATATTCGGATTAAGTTAACCTATTTTAACAGAAAGAATTTTCTCTTAAAATATGTTAAATCATATTACTTGAATTTGATCTTGTAAGATATTTAAAGAAATTTGGTATTTATAGGTTATTTATATATGTGTGTGTACGTTAGTATATGTATATATGTATGTATGTATGCGCGTGCCTGTATCGACAAACTATTGCATGACTTTCAGAAAGCAAGCTTGACGTAATTGTTGTTGTGATGACAGAATGACTAAAGCATGAGATATATCATTATACATCTGTCACGTTGTTATGATTTTGTAAAAGGATAAGGCCATCTTTGCAAGTTATCAGGAGCTTTTAATTTTAGAAGTCGAAGTTGCGGGACTTCTATTGACATTTCACATTAGATCTTTTTTGGCATACCACAACCATTTGGAAAAGAGATTCGATAGTATTTTCATATTATGTACATAAGGGGTTGGTAAATACCTATTAATTATATTTAAATATATAATAGAGATAATGGATAACTTATTAAAATAATTACCGTCCCTCTTTTATGAAAATTGCTAGTCTACCGATATTTATCTATTGCTAGTCAATTCAGCAGCATGTGAAAGGTGACTACTACCACTTCTAAATGTTTTAAATTGTCTCGTGCCAAAGTATGCATAATCGGATGGATCATAAAATAGGAAGATGAATATACATTATTTAAGTCTACATGGAATTATTCCCAGGATAATATCCACTTGTTGAAATCGTAATGCATCTTATATATAAAATGATTCTAAGCTAACTTTAGTCAAAAAATTAAAAAGAAGTAAAGGAAAAGATTCCACTAACAAATTTAATGTGATATTTTTAAATATATAATATAAATAATTATATTATTCAGGAAAAACCATAACAAGTTACTCGAACACTTATAATTATATTTTCTTTATAGCTTATTGATCAATAAGTAGTATGTTAAGAGAATTTAATCTAGTTAACTAATACTTTTGAATGAATGGAATTTAAGTTTATTACTTACATTTGAAAATTTCTTGTATAAATTCACAAGGCATTTCTATTATTAAAGCCATTTTTAAGAAATGAGTGGAAGTATTTAAATTGATTATAACATAAGAGTTAAGAATATATTAGAATTAGGAAAAAAGATAAAGGAAGAAGAAAAAGATGGAGGTAGAACAATGTTATTTATAATCAGGTAAAAGAAAAAAACAAAAATTAAAAAAAAAGTAATTATACAGAAATAAAGAAGGTAAAGAAATCAAAACATAGTTTATGAGGACTGGTGAAAAAGATGCGCCTCCTGGTATTAGGCCCTTGCCCTCAAAGATCCCAATGCATGCTTTGAATATTATACTTTATCTCTCGACATATCATTTATTGCTTCTCAAACTAGAAATACGATAAATCTCTTTTTTTCTTTTTTCCTTAATTATTCTTTCAACACATCGTTTATTACCCACGAAGCTTTGGTGGTTCCTTTTCTTTCTTTCTTTCTTTTTTATCAACTACATCACAATTTAAAAGGAAGGGCTTCAAACTTAATTTATTTTATTAAAAAATTAATATTTATAATACTAAATTATAACTATTTTGATGAAAATTTAATAATTCTTCTTAGCCTGGCCAACCAAAAGCAAAAAGATAGTTAACCATTATTTGTGGCGGAATGCACAACCTCAAAGCTTTGAGTTTTTTTTTTTTTTTCCCTTTTTCCATATTCCGTAGTTATGAGACAATTGAAACACTAAACTACTTAAACGATACCAAAACAACTCATGATTGAGTTCCTGTACTACACTAGCGTTGTTTCCAATCCCATGTCTTTAACTAAAATCTATACATAATTCTTTTATCTATAATATCTAGAGGACATGTTATCCAAAGGATGAGCTAGAATCCAATACATAATCACTACATCCGCATGCAAGTACCAAGCAATCAAATTACACACAATGTACAATTAATGCATCAAAGAAATGGCTATTTATCTTCAATTAGGTAATTTAGCACAACACAATTTTAGCATCCAAAAACCTATATAACCCATGACTTCACAACACATACATAAGTCAATATTATATACTTCTTGAACACCCATGAATCCAAATGCATATAATGTTGATACGCAATTTTGGATATAAGCCCTCTCGTATAGACCAACCTAGTCAAAACTCCATGGTCCAATATCCAACATCTCCTTGCTAAGACCAAGCTCCTTGCAATTAAGTCATCCTTAACAAGGTACAAGTCAAGAATTTAGAAGCTCTACCAACCTCTCCAAAGATTATACCGAGCCATCAGCCACCATAAGCCTAACCTAAAGGAAACAATGACTTTTGACCTCCTAGAAGCCTAGACAATCTATCCTACAAAATTTGAATTGCATCTCAAGATTGCGCCCTCCATCCTATAATGGCTAGGGAACATGATCAACCTTCTTAAAGTGACTTAAGATTATGGTATAATTGACTTCCAAAATGAACTATAAAAGATGAGGTCCCCTAGTGTAGGCTCTCGAATTCTACACACTTTCTCACATCCTTTTAAGCACATTCCATCCTTCTCTAACTTTTTTGTACCTTAACTATCGAATTGATTATGTCAGTAATATCTCCTTAGTTTTTACTTTCTCTTTTTATAAGTGATCTAATCATCATTCAAAGATTACGATACAATACATAATCCGGTCATAGTTACTGTTACATATGTTTCAAGATAATATACTTTTGAGTGAAAAATATTTCTTTTCCCATATCGATATATTTTTGTTACATAGATAGAGGAAATGAAATTTACCAAATGTATTATTTAGGGTGTAGGGGTGAAGGGCAGAAGAGAAAGGGAAAAGGAAAAAGGATGGATAGCCGAGCGATCGTTCAAAGGAAACCACGACGAAATATTGAGATTCTATGTTCTATAACAATATTATTCCGTATGTTTAACGGACAGGATAAATCTCCGATAATTCTAAACTTGGCCCAGCAACTGTTATGTCAACTGACTGGCACATGGCAACTCGACAGACCTCGCCGTATCGATTATTTTGTTTAGTGTCTTTTGTACTTTCCATATGAAATGAAACATTAACGTCAGGTCAAGCTGTAGGGCACACCCTTATTGGATGTTTGCGGTTGAGAAATCCGAGATTGGTCGGCTGTTCTTTAATAAAACCGGAAGTGACATCAGTGGGTATCTAAGCATTGCGTTTCTTTTCTCTCGGAGAGATACGCTTATGCTCTTTAGGGCAAATCACACACACAAACATAAGAAGATATTTCAAACTTTTAGCATTAAAAAAAAAACGAAAATATAATATGACTTCTTATCTCCTTATAACTTTTAAAATATATATATAGGTATTAAACTGTTGCTAAAACCTACAACTTTGGAGGTTTACAAAGTAATTTTTACAATTTTTATTAGAAGAGAATATAGAAGGAAATGATAATGAATAGAAAAAAAAAAGGAAAGGGAAAGAAATGTATTTTTCCTTTTAAGTTTGGTAACATAAAAAGGAAATTAAAGAAAATATTTCTTGATTCCTTTGTTTGGTTTATCTTAGGGAATGAAGGGAAATTGAGTTAATACTTAACAAAAATACTCTTTATTTTGATGAATATTATCATAAAAGGAATTTATAATTTTCTCTAGTTTCCACCTATTTCATGCCAATTTCGCTCTAATTTTAGATAGAGACTAAGTAGACCTTAAGCGGAAATGATTTTACTCAATTTCTTCTTTATTGCTCACCTCTACTCTTCATCACTTTAATTGCCAAATAATTTTTTTCTTCCCAATTCCTTCTATTTTCATGTATTTCTGCCATTTTCTACCCATTCAAACATAGTATTAAGCAATGATTCTTGGTTTATTTTCATATTTTTGAAAATTATAAGAAGTAAAATTATATTTCGAAATTTTAAAATATTTATCCGTACCTAATCAATTATTTTAAAGGATTTACACGCAATTATCTTACATATTTATCTAGCTGGGAGAGAAAGAATCGATCATTCGCTACCTTCAGTTAAGAGAACTCCTCTGCTTGGTCGAAGAATTGACAATTGAGGTCCACTAGCCTACACATCAAATAGTGCAAATAACGTGGCAGGAATCCCTATCCTCTCTTGAGTCAGTACTATCATTAATTCTTTTGTGTTAAATGTAAGCCCATACAAGGTCAACACCATCTTTATAATCGTTTAATAGACCTTTAAAATTGCGCATTTACATATTCATTAAATGACCATTTTACCTTCGATAATATAAAAATAAATATATTAAGTAAAAGGAAATTTCAAAAATTGAAAGAACATAAAGTAGAAGCATTTGCTCTTTATTTTATGTAATGTCCTTAATGCTAGTGCTTTATAAATTTTTGTCTTACCTTTAGTTAAGTAAAATGGTTATATAATGATCCAAAAGCACATCTTTAGATATGTTATTCTTAGATCTTTGCTAAGGGTCTTTGGAGGAGCTGAGATCGTTAATTGGCTAATGGGTTTGCAAGCCACTTGGATGAGCCTAGATGGACCTACATGAACATGCACAAATAGCAAACAACTAAGTGAGTGCTAAAAGTTACTTTGATGTAGCTGCTGCAATACATAAGTCATCCCAAAGGTAATGACAAAGCCTAAACAAGCAAGAAAAATGTGCCAATAGATGGAGGCTGAACCAGCTTGAAGGATTAAGGGAGTTGTTTATTGTACAAAAGACAGGACCCTTTATAAATGGAGGGCCAACAAGTGAGACACTTAAGGTTTGCCATCATGGTGTAGTGTCCCACAGCGATGGAACTTCATAATAAGGGTTTGGGCAAAGAGATGGATTTGGAGTCTTATGCCTATCTTTTCCTATTTAAGGCTTTAGAGGCATCATATAATCCTTTTATCCTTAAGATGTATCGTGAGTGATGCGTTTGGAATTGTGCCTAGTTTTCAACAAGGGTACCCGATCTTTTATCCAAGCAATGGGGAGATCAGAGCTATATATGCTTTGTTTGATTCACCTTTGGGAGGAATTGATAAACTCACTTGCCATGAGTTTTTCACTATATTAAGCCTAAGCGTAGAGAACTATTAGCAATATCTTTATTTATATTATTAAGTCAAAACTATTGATTCACTTCTACTCATATGTTTGAAAAGGGCTAACTATACATATAACAAATATAAAAAATATATTTGTATCCTCAATTGTTCACAAAAAGTTCAAAGCTTATCTTTTGAATCCTCATATAGTGTTAAAAGGCTAGTTCTATTACTTACATCTATGGGAAATTTAAGAGTGTATTGCAAATGAATCCCCTTATTTGTTTATTTCACATGCACTTATTTCCTCTTATCCTTGAAATTAAGCCTTCAAACCCTAATTTTTTGGAAAAGCATGGTTTAAGACAATATTTTATATTTGCTATTAGATAAAATAATAAAAGATAGAAAAATGTATATATACATTTAGCCTTCAACATTTACCTCTTCTTCTATTTGAGTTATCAACCTTTCATTCCTTCATTTGAGTCTTCAACATTTCTTAACTTTTACATACTAAGATTTCTATCAACCTTGTCAAAATTTCCATCAATCAATGACTTGCATTTACTTACCCAGTTTAATAAATTAACTTATATTGATTTAATTAATTAAATATATAACAAAATTAATTAAAAAATATAAAAATAAAAAAGGGAGAGAAAAAAAATGCAAAAATATTAGTTAAACCCCACAGTCGTTTCCTAACCATTGCAAGGGGTCTTCAAATGGGTGGCAACAATGTAAAAATACTTGTTGGTTAGAGTCATCCTCATTATTAAGTTATGTAACCTATTCATAATAGTAAATAGTTACTCACCATTCTTATAAGTTAAAAGGAAAGAAAAAAAAAAGCAAAGTAAATAAATTTCATAGTGATGGTTAATGTAAGCCCTAAAACCAAGTCAAGTAATCGTAGGATTGAACTTAGAACCCAAGGTTTAGGGCGATCGGTTAAAGGATCCGATCAAACCTAAATTAGAAACTATTGAGAGGAATATTAGTAAAAATGACCCTGTAAACTTAAATTTAAGAAAGTAAGTAGTAAAATAGGAGACTATAAAATTTTCAAATTTTAAGCATAATAACTGCAAATTACTGAAAAGGCGAAAAGTGTCATGAAATAACTAAGAAATTACTAGAGATAAATTATATGTGTACTAAAAATTTTAGAATGACCAAAATAATATTTAGGAAGGTTCACGTGTACCCTACATGTATTTACGTGTAGATAAAAATACGCGTAATTGCTAAAATAGACCGAAAATTAAGTAAATAATTAAAGAAAAATACAAAAAAATCAGAAAAAAATCAGAAGGAGAGGTCTGCAACTGGATCAGGTCGTGACTAAAAAAAAAAAAAATTGGCCAATAAAAATGTGCCAAACTAAAAGCCTAAAATCAAGGAAATGGGCAAAAATCACATCAAATTAATGCACATTAATTACTATGTTAGTCTATAAATAAGGAAAAAATTCACAGAAGACATTTGGACAGTTTGTAATCTGAGAAAAATAGAAACACAAGAAAAATCGAGAGAAATTCCAAAAAAAAAAAAAAAGAGAAAACTGTGCAGATTAGCAAGGTAAACTGGAACCACCACCCACCACCACCTGGGACCGAACCACCACCACCACCCTACCCTAGGACCAGCGTCTGGACCGGCCGACAGCCTTGGACCGGTTTTGGATGGCCAGAAATCCTTGAACCGGTTAGTCATTTACTCATCCCGATTTTTATATAATTTTGTAAAATTAGTTATTTTGCCCAGAAAATTATGAAACTTGTTATTCTGAGGTTTTATTGTATGTAGATTTAGGAAAAAATATTGATTTAGTTTAATTATGTCTGGAAATATAGGGTTCTTAAGAAATTGTTCAAAACCGAGCATGATTAAACCGGAAATTAAATAGGCTTAGGGATGTAGTTTGGGGCTCAAAATTTTTCTGTAGAACTCTCATATGATTTAGAACAGTGCTATGAAGCCTTTTTTTTTAAATTAATTTTTGAAAATTTTAAGTTAATTTTTAGCCCTAAAATGATGGTAAAATTGGGTGATTTGGGATTAATTAGGTAATTAGAATGTTAATTACTGATTTGGATCTTGATTAGATGATTAAGGAAGTTAATCTCTGCAGTGGAACCCTAATCCTAGCTTTTAGGTACTAATTATGGTTAATTAGGGAAATTAGGTAAAGAATATGAGAAATTAGGAATATGTGAAAATATAAATTACTAAATTTAAAAAAAAAATAAAATAAAATAAAGTTATTTAAATAATATTATAATTGAAATCAGAAAAATAATAAATCGGAATTAATATTTAATTTTAAGTAAATATCTTAAAATGTAAGATTTTTACACCTCGGGAATAAATTCGATATCCCAATTAGGGTTAGTGTGTACCGAATAGTTAGAATACCAAAATTTCGACCCAATAGGATATTTGAATACCCGAGCATAAGGTGATTAATGTCACATTGGGATTCGAGCCTAATTACGACCTAGGAATTAAAACTAGAATCTAGTTTAGGAACCGAACCCCGAAATAAAATACAACGAATTATTAGTACGTTGTAGGTATACATGAGGAAAATGAGTTACATTATAAATTAGAATAAGAATCCATAAAAATAAGTACTAAAAGGACCTCTTTGCATTATAGGACACCCAGAAACAAATCAGCTCGCAATTTGAGGATCGAGCGACCCAGCAAATTCAAGTAAGTTGGGTTATTACTTATTGTAATAGAGTACTAGTTTTGTAGTGCTCGGAGACTTAGGCTTGTATATGCTTGTGATTGTAAGTAGTTTGCGCATGTGTGATGTATCTGAATTCGTGCTGAAATTTGTGCTGTGAGTGATTTTGTGACTGATTGAATTGTTGTGGTCTTGTTTGAACACCCTAACCGGAATTTAATCTTAGTCGACCGTAATAACCGAAAACGTCATGCATTGCAACCCGTTAGGGGATCATAGGACTCTCCAACCAAATACCGACCCCTTCGAAAGGGATAGCGCAGGATTGCAAAATGGTCCCTTCTTCATCCTCAGTCGAACTAAGTGACAGGAGAGGAGGTCGCGGCGGGGGTGAAGTCAATGGTTCGAAGGTAGTCGTGGGAGGAGCGAGGTCTCCATTGCACAAGCCTGGGTTTGGTTGTGAGCTGCTGCATAACATGGAACTCCTCAACCCGGATCGGAGCGGGTGAAATTTCTCTGATTTCACAACGGACCGGACTACGTTGTGCGATGACACTTGATTGTTGCATTGCATGAAAATAATTGTTTGATAATCCTGTTTGTGCTTGTATGCATTCATGAGTCTCCAATTCAACTTACTGAGCTGTAGTTGCTCATACCCTTATAGATCCTTTTGCAGGTTCTGATTTGTAATCTCTTCAAGTACCATGCCGCCCTACAATTATCCAGAGGTTAGTCTTTTGACGCCAGGGGTGTGAGGATCAAGTTATTTAGCTTAATGTGTAACCAGACTGACCTTGTAGTTAAAGGATGAAGACTGTTAGTTATTCTGTAAATTAGTAAACTGTAGTTATTATGTAAATCTTCCTGGGAAGCTCTGTGGACTTACTTATATGATTATCTATGTTTAATAGTAATTTGAGTTACTCATCATATTTGTAGTATAATCATTAATCGAACTGTTTACTTCAAAGCGAGTGGTCGTCGACGCCTTGTGTAGATTATCTCTATGGTAGGAACTGTGAGGCCAGTTTCTATCATAGAGTGGTTTACACGGCGGGACTGTTGCGACCTCGCGACTTCGGGGCGTAACAGTTAATATCCACAAATCTTTTTGCACTGTGACAAGCCCCTTCAAAGCTTAAGAGTGACTTGCTACTAACTTGAGAAGGTTGCACAACCAACCTCACACCCCTTTCCCTATTCCCTTCAAGTAGTAGCCTACCACTTACTAACCTTAAGGTAGTTGGTAATGACTATAAGATTTAAATTTTTTATGTTTTATATTATTTAATTGAAAATATTTAATACTATTATTTTATTAAATTAATTATTATGGAATAATCAAAACTTTACCTATAAAAGATTTATGGAAAATTTAATTGAGTTAACAAAATCCTTAGTTTACAAAAATTGAAAAGCATTGAAGACTCAACTAAAAGAAATATAAGATTGGGAACTTAAATAAAAAAGTAGATAAATGTTGAGGATTAAATATGTACTTTCTAAAATTAAAATGTTTACTACACAAAAGCTAAAATGGTTGAATAGGAGCATGAGAACATCTTTTTGAAGATAAGGGCGTCAAAACACTGATTTTTGAGATAAAAAGAACAAGTACACATGAAATTAAGGTTATAAATGGGTAAGGTTAAGAAAGTATAATGTTGAATTAAAGTTACAACTTGAGCTAAAATTTCTAAGCACAAGCTCCACTTGAACATCTCTCTTTCTTCTCTCCTTTTACTCTCGTCCTTTCATCTTCTCCAAAAAGACAAAGTCTTTTTAAGACCTTAGAGGCGGCCGACCCCTATAGATCACCCCTATCGAATAACCTTTTTTCATAATTTTTCTACCCCTATCCCTTTTATCCACTCACATATTATCTAACAAAATAAGTCCATTGGCACACAACATTCAACCCACCTTCATTTCCATCTTCATCTCTATCTTAACGGCAAGCCTATTAGTGGAAATTACCACCACTCCATCACATCCCCGTTCTCTGTGTTCACTGTCTTAGTCTATGGGTTTGTTTATTTTGTTTTTCTTTTATTTATTGTTTTCTATCCGTTATGTGAATAATTTCGCTTATCAGAGTTATTCGTTTTTTTTTTTTTGGTAAATTTTTTTATGTTCAAGGGCCATTGATACCTACTTCTTGTTAAGAGATGTGACGAATTATGTTTATCACTCCATCTCTTTAGTTTTTGTTTTTTTAACCCTAAGATATTATGTAATTTTGTTATTCTATCAATGAAATGAATACTGTTCTCTAGGGAAAGAAATCCTTCAAATGAACATCAAGCTTATGATTTTGAGCTTGAGGTCAATGCAATGATACTCAATATGTTTTGACTTAATTTGATTATACTCATTGAAACTCAATTATCTTTTTTTTTTAAATAGTAGTTTTATTTCAAATAAAATAATATTGATATTCAAAGTCAATTTAAAGTTGACTTAGATTTAAACTTGACTTTAAGTTCAATTAAACCGGAGTATTAGTTGAGTTAAGTATTATGATACTTGAAATCATCTCAATAAACTCTTTAATAACTTAAGATCAAGCTTAACTTAATATGGATAAACATCAACCCAAAATTTATGTAACTTACAAATAGATTTATCTTATTTACATCTTTACACAAAACAATTAGAAGGAAATGTCCTTAAAAAATCTAACCCAATTTCTAAGGAATTCAACACAAAACGCACCACAAGGTTTTGAAGTTGATTGCCCCATCAAGCAAGTGGTGCCAAAAAATAGAAAAATTAAAACAAAAATGCTCCACTTTTGAATATAATGATAATGAAATGTAACTCAAAGGTCTTGAATTCTCAATCTAAAATTATACAAATACAACCACATTATTAACAAAAAGAAATCATGCCTCCTTCCATTATCATTTAGACATGACGCCTTCATTTTGTAACGTGCAAATGGTTCCAACTCAGAGAATCACTGATATGTATTAGATCTTAAAAAGAGGGCTAATTATTCAAAAGTGTAACTACAAAGTTAGTTTTGGAACATTCTGAGTCAACTTCTAGAAGGTTAGTTGATAAATCCACGCAAGTTATAATGGGAGCTACATTAGTACATCAACCTTTGCCTCTTAGCTACATATGGTATTTAAATAAAATAAAAATTTTAATGGATATTTTAGGTGCTTTTATTTAAGGGTAAAATGAAAAACTTCTATATATTTTTACTTATATTTTTCATAAACTATGTAATCGGTTTTTAAAAAAAAAACTAAAAAAATAAAAAGAAAAATTTATAAAAATTATTAACTAATATTAAAAGATCAAAGTGCTAAATTAGACATATGTGTTGGTTGCTTTTATTAGATGTGTGGATCCTAAAATAAGTCAGATAAAGTATTGAATTTCACCAATAATGTGCACTAAATATCGCAAGTTTTGACAGATAATGCATATAAAATATTTATCCAAATTAAAGAGGGACATCATCCCAGATTGCACCTATACTTTACTCTTTAATCAATTTTACGTTTGAACTTTAGGCTTGATCTATTATACACTTAACTAAATATATATTTGGCACAGTGTATACCTCTATTATCTCTCACTAACCCTGTTAGTCCACTCGATATTATCAACCAATGAATTCGTGCCATATTTTTTTTTGCTTTTTCAATTCTTTGTAAGCTATTATATTTTGTAGTCAGTATCCATATTCGAAAATAATATTCACATCAGAAAATAAAATGAAGTGAGCCAAATTTGATAAAACTTATATTATATAAAGAAAGGAAAAGAGAAGTTAAACAAAAGAAAATAACATTACCTCATCACATGCTACAAGATCAATAAAACCCAAATCAAGAAAAACCCCATTCTTCTTCCCCATGTCAAAAACTCTTTCTCTTTCCTCTCATTGTCAAAATTGATACCCTACCATACCAAACTTTCAACCAAAGCCCTAACCCAAACAATTAGTGCTTTGGCAACCAACACAAAACCACTACATCTTAGGAACACATTAGACACTACATGATTGACACAAAGGCAACAACTTTACTCCAAATTGGACCACGAAAAACAAAAAAAAATAAACATAATCTTGCAAGAAAGATCATACTTGCCGACATAAAACTACCCATTAAAAAAATTCTAAGGTTTTGCAATAGGTTTTAATCTAAGGTTTAGATGCGTAAATGTGGAAGGGAAAATGATTGATTACTAGTTTCAAATCGCTTAAGTTTTGGTTTTAGTACAATCTATTTTCATGGTAAGGTTTCAATTCCGCATTAAAGGAAAAGGGGAAGGAGTTTCAATAAAGGGAAGCAAGGTAAGGTTTTCCTTCATTTGGGTTTAGAGATCATGATAAGTGATTGCTATTATTTTTTTTTTTTTGTTTAACTGTTCTTTTTCATTTTCTATAATATATTTTTTCTTAATTTTGATTTTGCTTCAATTTATTTTTTAATGTGGAAATTATTTACCAACATGGATGCTAACTGCAAAATATGATCACTTATTAGGAAATAATAAACACATGGTGCAAATCTATTGGGTGATAACACTGGGTGGACTAACGGGGCTAGTAAGAGAACTCTGAGGTATATGCTGGAATAAGTATATATTCAATTGTGTATATAATAGGTCAAGTACAAAATTCGGATGTAAAATTGAAGAAAATGTTAAATTATAGGCGTAATCTACAACAATATCCTAATTTAAGAATTGTTTTCCTCTTTTTTTTTTTTTTTTGCTAACCATGGAGAAGGAGGGATTGGAGCCCTAGTTTATCCCAATGGAAGACCTGTAACAATGTCACTAAATTATAATGATCTTGGCGAATTTAAGAATAGTCTAGTAACTTGTTCAATAAGATAAAGTTATTGTAGTAAGTAATGGTTATTGTAGATGAATAAAATATTGTTATAAAAGCTCATAACATAAGGGTAGCCTGCATTCTTAAGCTTTCATATCTCCAACTGAGTTCATCTAATTATTAGATAGAATATTAAAGAGATGAACCTAAATAAGTGTATGAATCATAAAAGAAAATACCTATTAAACTAATCACAAGAATACTAGTTACAATACCTATTATCCAAATAGTAATCCTTCCAATAGTATCGGCCATTTATTCCGCTTCCCTCCACCATTTCATCAAGTTGTCATGGTAGAGACATAAACAATCATAAATAATTATGAGATGTTATCATTTCAAATGGGATAAGATAATTCCTACTATTATTTAGTATTCTACTAGTCTCTTTTCTTCTCTTAATTGAAGAAATAATTGGAAAATAAAGCAAGTACAAAAATGAGTAGTAACCTCCAGTAAAGATCGATATGATTCAATTCAACATTTTATTCATTTAGGTTTGATTGTGTCGTATCTCTATAATTTGTATTAGGTATATCGTTGGATGAACTAAATTGTTGATATTGACCCCAACAAAGAAACGGTAGGTATATCTAGTCCACGAACAACCAACCATCACATTGTAAAAATTGGATAGGTTCAATCTATGGTCTTTTTATCCTCCTAAAAATACTTATTAAATTCATCTGAATTGTTCCAAAAGAGTCAAAATGATCAATTATTAATGGAATTCCTTATTGACTCTTTATAAACTATTCTTTTGGATGAGGGCTCCCAAACACATCGTAACCATACTGACAAATAGCCAACCCACAATGAATAGGGAAGGTATGATAATGCTATGATTAACCCAATACCAAATACCAGTAATAATATCAACAAAATAACATTCTCTTGTGTTTCCAGACATGCTGAGCTCTACATATTCTTGTACAATTAAAGGAGGATCAAGTCCCTAAAAAACGACATTAATAAATAGGGACTCACTGAAGTTCAATCCTTGTGAGATCGTCAATATTACCAAGGGTGTTTTTCGAATATTCTAAATTAGTATAGCTATCCTTCTTCTGACACAACAATGCAATTTTAATCAATATTGAAATGAAGTACTACATAATTCCTTTATTCTTTTCTCCTTATTTAGTGATATAGAATCATGCATGTACTGTTGAATATCAAATTTCTACAGTAGTAATATAAGGATTCTTTCTCTCTATTATTGGCTTCAGACTAGCAAAATGAAAATACGTTAAAAGATGAGTTGAATTTAATGATTTCTAATAATTCATGAAGGAAATTATCATATTTCCACTCCATGCAAAATTGAAAAATCTCTTTTTTATAGCTGTAGAAAACATTTTTGGCAAAATCTTTTTTTTTTTTAATTTTTAATTTTAAGAGAATTCATAGAGTAAGAAGTAAGAGTAATAGATAGTATTGATAAAAGAAGAAAAAGAACAAAGAATAAAATATAATTTGAAAGGTTCTTGATTGTGAGGGGGGTTTTATGGTATGAAAAGAAAATTACTAATAAAAATAGAAAAAAAGAAGAAGTATAGAACTTAGAAAAGAAAGGAAAAAATTATAGCAATTACTCGTCTTAGAATCTAGTTGAATAAAAAGAAAATTTTGATTTTCGAGAGTGATCTGATTGTGGGATACCTTTTCCTTTATTTCGTTATTACTTTATTCAAATTAAATTTATCTTCATTATTTTAATATTAGTTTACCGAGAGTTGTATAATGAATCCATTAATTCGGAATTACGAGTTGGTTAGAGGTTATAAATGTTTAATTGATTTCTTTTTCTATCTCCCTTACTCTCTCTTTTTGTTAATACCATCTCTAATGTAACTATTGATAAATTAACAACTATCAATTAAATTTCTACTTTCATTTCAATTGGTATTTTTGCTTATCTTCATATATTTTTATTTCAAAACTTGAAACTTAAGGAAGTGCTTTAGAAACATATGTATAGAAAGAACATATTTCATTTAGCTCCTTTATGCTTACTATAACTACTTATTTCAATTTTCTACTAGCAGCGTTGACTATAACTTTAGCCATATTTGTTGGCCTAACCAAGATTTGACTTATTTGAAATTAATTGAATGAATACAACTCATAAAAAGAAATTCTTTTATGGTATTCATATATGCTATAATTCCTTAACGCATTAATTTCCAATTAGTAGTCATTTAGATGCATGGGCAATGTAGATTAATATTTAGGGATAGATATTACCTCTCTTTTTCCCTTTCAAATAAGCAAATTGAAATGATTGAAGTTTTTCTATTTGGAATTATCTTAAGTCTAATTCCTATTACTTTAGCTGGATTATTTGTAACAACATATTTACAATACAAAGGTGGTGATCAATTAGACCTTTAATTAATTAACATCTTTTGTTTGATTGACCTTTTCTTTTTTTCCCTCAGGAGGTCAAATTTAAATTAATGTTCAATTATCTTATATTTAAGTGTAATTTTTTGTTTAACCTAACAAAGACTCGAATCACGCTTCGTAGGATTTGAACCTATGACATTGGGTTTTAAAGACCTACATTCTACCAAACTAAACTAAGAGCGCTTTCATATCTCATAAGACCATAAAGAATGAGTTTTTTTTAGAATCTGAATACATCCATATAGAATATAAAAAAAAGAAAAGGATAAAGATAAAGATTATGTATGCCTAAATTGAATCCATTTCAATTGAGTCCTTGTTACTGCTTCGAAGAAAAGTAATAAGTAGAGATGAAAAGATTTAAACCCGTGACATTTTGTACCCAAAACAAATGCACTATCAAGCTATCCTACATTCCTTCCAATTGGTCTACAGTATTATTGTAGAGAATTCCCGTCTTCTTTTCCAAATCCTTATTTTTTTCATTCATATACATAAGTTATCTTTTTATCTCTTTTTTTGTCTCATATATAACATATAATAATAGAAGGCTTATATACATATGTATGAAAACCGAACTAAAAAAATAACATTTCGTTTAAATGCTCAAACATTTTTTTCCCATCTTCTTACGTCTGCTTCAAGTTCATCCTTCCCACAGGAAGGGCTATATTGGCTTTGTCATTATCATATATATATATTTGAGAGAATCAAGTTAGCACAGCGGTTTTAGCCTATTATGGTCTCATCAACAGTAAGCGCTTGGCAGGTTTGCTCATGGGACACATTCACACATAACCTAAAGTTTTAAGTCTAGCCCATAATTAAACAAAAAGTACAAAGTATCCTGCTTTAGTGAGGAGGAGAAGGGGCCCTAAACTTCTAATTTGGACCATAAATTGGCCCACCTTGAAAAACTAGAAATAAGAACTTTAAGTTATATATTGCTAAGATATCATAAAAGGGCTAATGTAATAATTATTACCCTAACTTTATAAAAATTTTCAATTTATTACTTATATTTTAAAAAAGATCAATTTACTACCTAATTAAAGTTTACTACATGAACTAACTCTATTAATTTCATTTATTGGTATGAATATAAATATGAACTCGATATTAAATGTTCTAACTACCTTAAAGTTAGGGAGTATGAATATAAAGATGAACTCAATATTAAATGTTCTAACTACCTTAAAGTTAGGGAGTAACCAGTAGCCATCTATAGAGAGTTGCATAAGTCTACACTAGGTAATCGTTGGTGACTCCTTAGTCCTAAGGTAGCCAAATGGTCGCTTAACTTGAAGTGAGTCGTAATCTACTTAAAAAAAAAAGAGTTTTTTAACTTAATAATGACTATTTAGTCAATCCTTAATTCGTCCTTATGTCTACGGTAATAAATAGATTTAATAAAATTAGTTCAGGTGGTAAAAATAACTATAATATTTTTAATTAGGTAGTAAATCGATATTTTGAAATACATATAGTAAATTGCACATTTTAATAGAATTTAGGTATCATTTGACATTAATCCTATAAAAAAATCATTTTTAAGTGATTATTGATAATTATTTACCACTGACATTATTAGCGAGGGTACTCACCTGCATCGTTTATTTCCAAAAGTCATCAGTAATGGCAATTACTAATACGGTAGGATCGATTTAGAATGTTTTAATCATAATAAATATTGGAAAAGTATAAAAAACGTCTTCTATAAAATACACAAGTACTAAGTTCGAGTGATTTTGTTCTAATGGTTTAACAGTATAATGTTTTGAAAAGGTACGATATTCAAATATAAAATTTATTTTCACAATATCTATTTTACCAGCAACGATAGGGGGATTTCGAAGTTGTTTTTAGTTTATAAGAAAAATAAATAAATAAATAAAAATCGGTTCCATTTTAATTACAATGGCTTGGCGTACTTAACTCTGAACCAAAGTGCAGATTTCAAGTCAGGATTGACAATATAATAAGCCAATTAGCTTTGAAAATCATGACAACTTTAAAACATAGATTAAGGAATTCGAACGTCTGCACAGGGCATGGATACATAACTCCAGTAAAAATTCTCAAGATGATTGTGAATGCCATTGATGATTCAGTGCATAGCTACTTTGTTTCCAAGAACCTAAGAAACTAATTCTAATAAAGCAATGATATCTATGAAACAATAACAACGACAAAAAGTGCAACTGCTAGAAGGGCCAAGCATTTGTCCCCTGAACAAATAGAAGCAAAGCTGCCATCAGAAACACCTTCGGTCGAGTTTCTAGCTGGTTCGCGGCCATGGACACGCAGGCGGTATATGCAAGTGCTGTTAGATCCATAGTTGGATGTGAACTCGAATCGCACCACATTCACTGTGATATTTCCCCATATATCCTCAAATTGAAACGTCTGGAGATTGCTTTTGTTCAGATCATACGTGAAATTTGCCAAATGATGTACCTTTATATTTTCCGTTGTGGATTTTTCAGGATGAGACCAAGCAAAGACTCGAAAATCCTTGGGAGCAGATATCAACTCATAAGCAACGCTTTTGGCAACATGCTGAAGCGTTATGGCTTCCAGGATGATTTCAGTCCTAAGCCCGATATCGACGAAACCCGAGTTTCCTTTCAGAGGGAAGCACATTCCAGGCTCTCCGAAACTCGGTTGAAGCATCTTGATCGCATCATGATGAACCATCTGGCCACGTCCATCGACCGGGAATTGCGGTTCGGAGTGTGCTAGGATCCGTCCTCCTCCAGAGGCTAATGCATAGTCTACTCTCCCTTGTCCGTCAGCTACATGCTTTTCTATTTCACTCTCAATCATACTTCTTGTAAAATCCGAAATTCGGTCGAAATTCCAAGCTAATGTATCATTTTGATGCTTCAAATCATTGCAGATATTCTCAATATGCAATACAGATCGATTCAATTCATCTGTTTTAGCTTCCAAGCCCGTCAATCGACTACCAATCGTATATTTTTCTTTCTTCATCCACTCCAGCTTTCCATCAATTGCATTTACGTCATCCTGCACCAATTTAATCATGTTTTGAACAGCCTCTACTTGCTGCTGCAGCTTCTGCATCATTGCCAATACCGATGGCTCCAGCTTTACAATCTGCGGCCCTGGCTTTAAGGCGCTGTATCCAAGCTCTAGATTCATTTTTCCTACATCGCGCAAATGATAAAACATCCACGGAAGTAGGAGAATGCATGAAACCACCAAGAGTGCTATCAGCAATCTTTTGATAAATTTCATATTGCTGTAATGACTCATTGCACTCACTTTAAGCTGCCTTTCGGGTTTTTCAGCCTTTGCAAGCAATTCCTCCTCTTGCTTCTCAGAACTTATATCATCATCATCATCAGCCAGATTGCGCTCATTCCGGTTGTGAACTGAATCCACACTTTCCGCCTCGCTTTGGCAAATTCCTTCACCAACCTGACCGAGAGAGTCCGAGTTCCCGTCAACAGATACTGTTCTCTTCCTCAATGTATTAGGAGTGCAGCTTGAAGCATTTTCGTATTCCTTTTCGTCTGACGTAGACATGGCTGAGGAATGGATCTGACAAGAAAATCGAATCAAACCTTTTCGATATGGCTAGAGAATTTGATTAATGCCAAGTCATATACTGGGCAACGTCATTTTCGAACATGTACGAGCCCTGCAACTGTTACTTCCAATGATATGACTACTACTTTGATACAAAACCGTGAAAAAGATTGAGATCATCGCTCGTTGGTGAAAAAGTTTATGGTATGTCGAATAAGCAAGTATACGATGAATAGTGTATGGAAATGAAAAATCCCTTTTTGTTCATCTCGACCTAGATTGAATACACTGTTACTGATGTTTAATGGTGTGATAAAAGAATTCCACAGGTTATGTAGAAATAGCAAGTGCAAATGACCTAAGCTATGAGGATTTACTTGCCAATAAATAAAAGCAAAAGATAGGAAAGAATCTAGGTTTTTTAAAGAATTTGATTTGATACATTTTAAAACTTTCAAAGTGTGGAGACGTAAGTGGGATTAATTTTATTGAATTCAAATTGTATTTTCCTATCTATCTTCACCAATTACATGCAATTAGACCAGTGTAAAAACTAGTTTTAAATCGTGAACCAGCCTAATGGGTCGATGAACTAGCCGGCCTTATGGGAGGCCGGGTTGAACTACCCTCCTAAACCACTAAACTCTAAGGGCCTAGGCGGTTCAAGAGTGCAAAACTGCCTGAATCGACGATTCATAAATCGTCAAGTCGGTCCACTAGTCTATCTTTTAAAAAGAGAGAAAGAAAAGAAAGGTTATTAAGTAAAAAAAATTAATTGAATTATATCTATTAAGTCATAACATGTTAAAATTGCCTTCATTACAATGGTAAAGGATAATTTTTTAAAAATAATATTATCAAATTAATGATAGATAACTAATTATAAATTAATTATGTATTAATAATATATCGAAATTTTAATTTAAGTTAATGGAAACCTTTTTGTAAAACTTGTTAAATGTTAAGTATTTGAATACAAAAAAAAAAAGATAAAATTTGGGGATGAAAAAAATAAAAAGTTATAATCACATTAAGTCGAAAATTAATAAAAAAAATTAGAAAATATTAATGAATTAATATACTAAAAAAAAAAAGAAAAATTAAGTCATGTTATTAAAATTTATTAATGTATTTTAAAAAATTAAATATGAAAAAAAATGGTTGAAGGGTCGAACCGGCCCGAAAGCCCCTCCTCCCAACAGGCTGATCATGGTTCAATTGTGGTTAAGCCCATGAACCGGCAGTTAAGGCCAAGTCGGCCATTCAATAGCTTTATATGTTATTATATATGAATAATTATATATATATATATGTATATAGCTTTTTTTTATAAATTTTTACTTTTATATTAAGCATGTGATTGACGAATTAGAAGTATTAATTGATAAATTGGTTCTGGTGATAAATATTATGAAAGCTTAGATTATAGACCTTTTCCTTTTCTAATACTATATGCACGTATATATTGCTTGCATGCATGGATGATCATTATCCATAAAGTTAATCATCAACCGCTATCTACTAGAAATGGAAACTTTTAATAGCATTGACTTTATGGAAACATGGATCCAATAACTCAGGAAACAGCATTAAATGACTTCTTATTAATTTGCTAATTTACAAGTAAAATTGGTATCTACTCAACTTTACTTAATAATCTTATGCCTTCACCTAACTTAAGCACTAAAATTGGTATAAAAATCCATGAAAATTAGTGAGTAAAGCATTTATCACTCAAACAGAATGGAGTATCTTATCCCGATTCCCTGGCAGCAGTTCACGTATCAGTGATATATGTTGGCATACATGATGATTTTTACTGCCATTCTTATCTTAACCTTAGTCAACATAATGTGATCTAGATGATTCCATTCAATAAATATATATATGTATGTATGTATCGATATATATTGATAAAATTTATTGATATAAGAGGAATGACAAATGAAGAGTTGAGGTACAGATATTTATCCGATTAAAAGGGTACATCTCTTCAAGTGTCAATATATTCCATATTATGATTACCAAATTTTCTCCCATAAGAACCATAATTGGCAAGTGAAATTATTCCCATAAAAGGGAAAGCAAAATCCCACATGAGGGATAGAAATAAAATGTAAAAGAAAAACAACGAATCCACAAAAACCTAGTTATTGTTAAAACTATTCAGAAACAAAACAAATATTAGTTTGATCACTATGATTTTCAAACTAACTAAATCTTTAAGAGTAGACTTTTGTGATTGTAGAAAGTAATATCAATTGATCATTGATGGTGGAAAAAGGGGAAATAAAAAAGATCTAAGATAAAAAATGGTGGATTTGTCAACTAAGACCACTAGTGTGAGGCACTAGTAATAAAAAGTTATAATCCTAAATGTCATATGAATTATGATAATTACACTTCAAAAATAACATATAACAAATGCCGGATAAATACGATATTCTATTTATCAAGAAAGCCAAGAATGGCGCGCGGGGGCAAAAGGGACCTAGTCCCTTAAGCCCAATAATATTCTTCACAATAGCTAGACGAAAACTACCCATATAAAGATTGGGATAATGTAAAAGGTTGTTTAGGTTGGAAAGAAATAAAAAATCATTAGGCTAACAAAACAAAGGCTACGAAATGTTAGGAAAAGGAAAAAAAATTAAAAAAAAACTACAAAAATGTGGCATTTGAAAAAATAATTCAAAAAATACTGCACTTGAAATCCCTTCTTTAAAAGGCGATTTCAAACCATGTTGAAATAGCCTATTCATGAGGTGATTTCTACGGGCATATATGTTGACCGAGCCTCTTTCTTCTTCATTTGCATATAAACAATTCTGGAAAACACTCTCTTTCTTCAATCATTCAAGAAAACCCTTAACCAAATCAGTAATCTAGATCCATTTTTTTTATGAATTAATCATAGAATCGGAGTAGTTGCAAGAGATTACAGCTTATACTGATACGAAATGTACCCTATAAGATATCAACCTGAAGGGCAGGACAAAGATAAATCAGATAACCCATCATGTAGCTTAGATAGCATAATGGGAGTATTACCAAAACCGGATAGCTCAGGTTCGATCACTGCATGGTGTACATCTTAACTACATCCCTTAGTACTAAAAAGTTACCTGCAAATATATCTGCCGGTTTGAGGCTTCCTAGATGTATATGATACATATAGTTACTTTCTCATTTACACTTTCATTTTCCAATTTATATACAACTTAAACTTTTGTGTACTTAATGCAAGTAAACTTCATACATAAAGTACTGCACATGTCATAAAATGGCATATTATCTGAGCACCATCAAGTAGATTACCTTACTCAAGGGATTATTAAGGTCCACCTAAGTGGCCCAACTCCACCCAGCTCGATGTTAACAAAGATGACTCTTCACCTAACGAACCCTAGAGAGGTAAGGGTTATAGGGCATACGATCATTGTCGAGTTAGGAGTTGAGAACGTACATAGCCTAAAATGGAGATTTGCGACGATAGTTCTCCTTTACACTTCTCAGCACCAGCATTTCCTAGAATACCTGGATTTGAGTTTCATAAGTCATGTCACGAATAGAGCTTTGGGAATCTTATGTGTTACATCCTTATCGTTGGAGATATCTCCTCCAATCAGTTTCATACCTCCTTACATCATTGAAGAGGCCAATTAGAGATCCTCAGTACAACATGGGTGAGAGAATTATGCAGATGCACCCTTCTCTGGTCCCCAAGCATAGATCGTTCTTGGGTGCTTATAGCCAAGACGGTGGATAGATCACACAACTGGATGCGGCTCAGATGGTTCAACCATAAGACAACATAGAACCCTAGGATGCTCGGCCACAATTTCGACGACAATGCCGACGTTATTAGCTTTTGTATATTTCAGTTCTGATTTACTTTCTTTATTTTTAAAACACTATTTAGCTATTTTTGCAGTTTATTTACATTTCATTCAATGGTTTCATTCCTTCATAATTTAAAGTTATTAATAATTTTCAATGTCAATTTAAAACACATATCTATGTAGTACTGAAATAGGACAAAACCAAACATTTCACAAATAAATAATCGGATATAATTCAACGGATTAATTAAAAAAAATAAATGTCTACTGAACTTTACGTTTCAATTACGTTTTCAACTAAAACCATACATGGACTCAACTAAATTTAAGGTGATACAATCTTCAACTGCAATTACATATAGACTCAACTAAATTTAAAGTGGAAGGGTTGATAAAAATGTAAAATGTGGATATATTAAAATAATTTGTATTGAAATCGCTTTTTGAATAGACATGTACTAAAATCGTCTCTTGAATAGACATGTATTGAAATTGTTTATTAGAGAGGAGATTTTAAGTACGGTATTTTTGAGATTATTGTTCTTGATACTACATTTTTGTAATTTTATATTTCCTTTTCCCACGAAATGTTAGTCAACTAATTCTCTTTAAAATATATTTAATTAACTCATTGTGATTCATTAGTGGCAAATGGAACCGTGTTATGAGGTGCATACGGTAGGATGGTTTATTCTTACCCTAGTGTACTTAGCTTGTAACAATAAATATAACTTTATTTTCTACTCCAATATTTCTCCGATGGGTATTCAAAGATTGTAAACATAATTTTTTGAACTATGATATACTGCTATTTCTTGTAAAATGCAATGTAATGGTAAGGAAAAGTTAAAAAAAAAAAAAGACGAAAAAATTGTTAATTTGGCTATTTTTTAATTAAGTGCTTTACATTTTAACTTTAATATTTAAATTCTCTACCTTTTTGTTATTTTTCTACTTACTTATTTCATCTTTTAAATTTTTTTTCCCAATCCTCCACCGATTACAAAACGCTGTTTTGTCATGTTTATCGATGATTCTTTGTCATTCCAGAATGACCGATATTAGTTCGGTATACGCCTATATTGTTAACAAAAAAGCTTGCGCCGAAAATTTTGACCAAATCATTAATGGCATTGTGGAAGGACTTCTTTCAATTACTTTGAAAAAGGTGAAACACTTAAATAAATAAGCAAAAACTAAGTATTGCAATGGAAAGTAGCAAAAACTAGATGACTGAAATAGATAAATCAAGGGAGAACGGTTGATATAGAAAAACGGCTAAATAGGGGTGACCAATTTGAATTGTGTCCTTTATTCTTTGGGGATTGGATATAGTTTCTTTGTTAAATAAATTTAATAGCTATTTAAGACACATGTACTAAAAGCAACATAATTTCTATAAGATGATAAATTCTATACCATCCAGGTCTTTTCAAAACTCGAATGTTTATCAAGAGTCCAGTAAGATATTTTTGTTAAATTTTTAGAATTAAAAGGTAAGCCGAAAGTTGCAACATAAAACAAAAGGCTTGTAATTTTCCCTTATAGTACCTCACTTCAAGCTTTAGGTTAGACAAGTTTAATGATATCAATTGCGACCCCCCTCCCCCAATGTTACGCTTTTATGTCCGTCCCTGAAGAAAGCAATATGATAACTATTATACAAAATTAACTTTCGCTAAAAACAAAGACCAACAGTTCACTTATTAAAACTCCAATGTAATGCATGTAAAAATACTAAATTTGAGACTTATACATTGTAGTAAATCTTAAGTTAAGTCTAATATTAATTTAGGTTTAACTTGGGCCAAAGAATTCATCTCAAGGTGATTTAAAATGATTTACCTTGGTAGGTGTAAAGAATGATCATCAAACCGATCTATTTATACTTGGTTCAATTCCTTTTATGTTGGTTCATGCACTTAATATAAAAGGCTATGGGCTTTAGGCCCATGACAAACTCATCAAAATAGCCTTTGGATGAGTAAATTTTAACTCATCCATCAATCATCAAGGAGATATAACGGATATCATTAAGTTCAACAATTTATAGTGTCTTCTCATTTGAGACTATTTTGAGATCGGAAAAATAATATTCTACTTTAGATTTGAGTAGACTTAACCCCATTACACATCAAATCACTAACCCTAACTAGATCCACTACTTTCCATAAGCCAAATCTTAATTCCAACCACCACCATCATAATCTCAATGCATTCCAAGCTTACTCTTTGTATGTCTCACGCTCAAATGGTATAATGATTCCATCAATATAGTAGCTTATCCACATACATATTAGCATAATGGTTTATAAATCGTGGTTTAAGGTTGCTTTTGCATTAGCATAGTTGTTTATTTACCATTCGCACCATGGTTTTCACACATTGCTATCGGAGCCACCATGGTTTAAGGTGTGCTCATATACATGTTTGATGTACGTAGGTTGTTGATCAAGCTATCTTCACTCAATAACTTATCATTTGAGTCACATTTGCTTCTATAACTTAGGTCAGTTTGTACACTACATATCACATGCACAAAGCTAGAAGTAATAGCTTTAGGTCCTTGTAATTCGATAACCTAATGGTGGTGGAGGTAGTTTAGTAGACTTAACGATTAGTGGTGATGATAAGAGGTGATTTATTAGTGGGTGGTAGATGAGGGTTGAGGAGGATCGGGATGGTATCGGGGTTTGAGTTTTGAATTACGAAACATACAAGCTTTTATTCTGTTCTTAATCTATTCTACATGATTATCTTATGTCAATTTACAAAAGCAAACTAATATTTGCCTATTCCGCTTCTAAGGAATGTATACCTAATTCGACTTTATTCCATTCTAATCATAAAGATATAAACTCAAACAAGTAAAAAATCCTCTGAAAAGTTTTTTGAACTTAACAAGTTTAGAGAAATTGATAAGTAGACACCTATATAACTATTTTTCTCAAAATCTTTTGTTTCAAAAATTACATACGTTTTTACTTTCATGGCTTATTCGTTTTATTAAATGAATGTAGGGAATAGAATTGAAATTCTTAAAGAATATAATAAAAGTATAATATATATTATTTTATTTAATTGAATTTATAAACAATGTAAGAATATATATATAATAAAATTTTAATGACTAAATTACTATTGGCTTATTTTTTTTTTCAACTAATTTTAAAGTAATAAGTGATGGCAATGGTTAGAACGGCATCAGTGGCGGTAGCGATAGCGATGGTGGTGGCAACGGTGGCTAGCGATGGTTGCAATCGACGATAGCGATAGTAATGGTAACAATTGTTGGTGGTGTTGACATAGTGGTTGGTAGTAAAAATGACGGTAGTAATGATCCTTGTTAAATTAAAATGAAGTTATTTTATTATTTTGGAGAGATATGAAATTTTGTCAGAAATTATAATTTTCTAAAGCGGGATCAATTGCACTGCAGCAGTTGTGGGCGGGGTGGGGGGCGCTCTTAAATTAGGAAAAAAGAAAAAGCACGAATAGGTTCGTTGGGCTCCCAATGCAATCTTATTTTACTGGCAGGCCCAGTCCAGGTACCGAAAAAGCTAGTGCAACGGAGACTTGATAAAACCCCTTTAAAACCCTAGACATCAATCGTCAGGCGTTATTTGTTGAAACGATGGTCAGCAAAGACAAAGCGTTGCCTAGGAAACCACTTTCTTCAAAACCCTCGTCTAGAAAAAACCCTAAGTCATTTAAGAGCAAGAAAAGGACGAGGAATCCCTCTCCAAATGACGCAAAAACCGCCAATGACAGAAAGAAAAACAATGATACCCATAACCCTAAAAGTGAAATTAAGAACCTAGTACCACCAACAGCTTCTGAGCAACTTAGGTTTTTCCTGAGTCAGTATGAATCTGCCAATGGTGTCCAGCTTTCTTCTCTCGAGCTTGAATCTATTAAAGGTATAGCCTCTTCTTTGTTTCCCTGTTTTCTTCAAGCAATGCGTGTGAGTGTGTGTTTTTTGTTACTGGTTCTGTTTGTTTTAAGTTGACGTTTTGCTTATAGAAAGAACTAAAATGCTAATTCTGGGCTTCATTTCAGATTTGAAAGTAACAATGTTAAGTAATAAAATTGATTTGCTAAACTGCGTGGATAAAACATTTGAGGTTGTGCACTTTTCTTTAAATATATTGGTAGTAGTCTTTAAGCGGTTAGTTTTTAACGATTAAGTATCTGTGGAAGATAACGATCCTGCGCGCATTTGATGGTTGTGATGAACACGGAAATACTGATGGACAATGAGGAATAATGTTTTTCAAATCAAAACCATGCGCATATTTTCAGTGATGATTAGCTACCACCATGGCCATCAGCCATGGCCGTCAAACAACTAACTGCTACCTCTGGAGAGTATTACATTAATATTTGACCATTCTAAAGCTATGACAATTTTTCACTCTTAGTTTGTATTTATTTCATGGAATATGTTTACCTGACTTTGTGATAGTTGGGATGATTCACTCTTTACCAAATATATATAGCAGTTGTCATGGCAGTGATGGAACCAACAGTTTATGGTGGTTAAGCAAAATGGGGATGTAAATGGAAGATGAAGAAAATGATTAATTTTGTCTTTCCTTTTTTTTCAAAAGTGGAATTTATTTTTCTTATTTATTATTGAAAGTTTTTGTGCTAATAAACTACCATAAATGGGCGGCTCTGGTATCACCTAAGATAGAATTATGAGCTTATAGCAAACAATAAATGGAACACTTTTTTTGACTAGTTTTTATTTAGGACTGTTTGCACTAGTTCTTGAAGTAAAAAAATTGGCTTGGGTGAGCTTATATATTAACAAGTTGGAACTCTCATCTGCTTTGTCATGCTGCTGGAAAGAGAATGCACTGTTGACTACATTTTATGGGCTAGTTTAATGAGGTTTTGATTATCACTTAATAGTTAGATTGCTTCCTAGCTGTCATATCCCCCTTGTAGGTGAACTGGCCTTGCAAAATGTGGATGTTGAAAGAAGACATTTTTTCTCCTTGGCATTTTGTTTCCTTGGTGGTAGTTCATGCTGACCTATTTGCAATATTTGATTTGTTTATTGATGTAGATTCGAGCATATTGGAGTTGTCTAAAGGGTTGAATCCAGATACTAAGACCGTAGCCAAACAAATCAAAGAATCTTTTGGCCCATTGTGGAAAGAAAAGCTTTGCGAAAAAACTCTTGTGGAAGGAGAAATCAAGCCTGGATGTCCAGCAGTGCTTGCAATCACGATGTCAGCAATAAGATCAATTGAACTGCTCAGGTTCTGTAACATTTCGCTTTCACCAGTGAACATTTGTTTTTCTCTAAGATATGACATTGAAGTGGGTAAACATTAATAGGTAATAATGTGTTGTGTATGTGAAAAAATGGCCCTTTAGGGCAACTTAAGTATAGTTCATTTGAAAGTTTGGAGTTATAATGGTTGAGCTCTTATGTTTGAATTCTATTGAGTGCACTCCTTGGGACTTTCTGCACAGCACAATCTATAACTAGTTGGTGCATTGTTCTTATAGGATGGTTAATGTGCCTGGTCACTAGTCCATTCCCCTAATTCAACAAAAAAAAGGTTCAGAGTTAATGAAACTAGTTAAACCATGATATTATGCTCTCATAATCCTGCGACTAATTGTAGTCTATATTTCTTCTGAACCTCCAGAGGCTTTCAGTCATTAACGAAAGAATGCCATGCAGCAAAACTTTTTTCAAAGCATATAAAGGTTGAGGAACAGGTAGGTAACTCTTTTTTTACACCATGCTTATTTGATTGCTATGTCTCCACTATGATTGTGATAATTAGTTTAGTCTGCATCAAGATTTCTGAAAGTTGTATGCCTTATGATGGTAAAGAAATTTGTGATCATTGCTAAGAAATATTGCTAGTTGAAATTTAGAAGTTCCTAATCTAAAGTTGGATTTTGTCAATGATGCAATGTCTCAGATTGTGAAAACCGTTGCCAATTCTAAACCTTTAAGCTCCTAAAGATTGGCAAGTTGCCAGCTATCTCCCCTTTTTTCCCTTCTCATACACATTGCTCCTTTCCTCCTTTATTTCTCAATAGAAACTCTCATCATATATGCCTATTTGAGGACTCCTCTATAGTTTTACTCTTCCAAATAAAAATATGTGCTGTGAATATAGGAATACTTGACATGCATTATAATATGCAATTCATCCACGATCCAGATTTAACCAGCCAGATGTTATTTATAGGGTTTTTGGAATTTTGGCAACATCACACTGACATTCTTTGACAAATTTGATATCTCTTATGTATTTTTTAATTTTCAATTCTCTTGATGTGTTATAATTACTATTTTTTAGCCCGCCTTACTATAAATAGAAAAGATTTCCTCCTTTAGAGTCCCCTTGGTTTAGTTTTCTCTTGCACAATTGATTTTCTCCATTCTTCTTATTTCTCGTTTCTCTTGTATGTTTCGAAATTGATGATGCCAAGGTATCAACTCCAATGACAATAGTTTATTTGCATGTCAGTCTGACACCCATTTTGTTGTGATACTGTTACTTTGACTTTATCATGTTGCAGTATTATATTCAATCTGATCCACCGTTATTGCATGTTACCAGCAGTATTGGCTCTTCTTTCATGATTTCTTCTATCAATCTTCTTATTCTCATCTTATTAGGGATTTTGGGATATGATGATGATGTATAATTTATTAACTGAGGCGTTGACTCCATTGAAGAAAGATTATTTGCACGTCAGTCTGATCTCAAAATCCCTGCATTTAGGCTGTCTTTCCATCTTTGGTTTTATATCCATAGTGTTACTGTTAGTGTATTTTTTGCTTAATTTGTTCCTTAAATTTTCCTTTCATGTTTTCTTACGTAATGTTTCTGCAAATGCTAATTACATAAACCATGATGGCATATTACGATTTCAGTCAAATTTTGTCATTCCTTTTGGAAGTTTGAGATATGATGTTAATTTTGAAGAATTCTCTGAGTGTCAGCTTTGCTGAATATATATTTTGCACGTCAGTCTGATCTCGAACCTTCCAATGTTTCTTGACTTTCTTCTAATTCTTCCATATGATTACTTATGCATCATGATTTTATCCATCTGTTATTTTCCCTTTTGCCAATTTTTTCTGGAGGACTGATTTTCTTCCAGAAAAGAAAATCTATACTTAAATTCAAAATGACCTGGCCATCTTTGGTTGTTCTTTTGACGTCAAAAGAAGGGAAATCATATTGGAAGGGCACACAACCATGTTGTCCAGTTCATGAGTTGGGATTAGTGTTGGAAAGCCCATAAATAGTCCAAATCCAGCTTGATTGCGTTTGTAGAGAGGTTCACATGCTACCTCAGGTAGCCAGTCATGCAGCTGTATCCCTCTGTTTCCCAAAATGAGAGGAGGGAAAAAAAAAAAGTCCCCAGCATGCTTGAGAGTGCCATATTTTGGCATTGACCAATAATGGAAAATGGTACTGTTGAAGAAAATAGAAAATCATACTTACCAAAAGAAAATAAGATAGCCAAATGATTTGAACACATTTAATTAGGTAAATGAAAATTGAGCATTAGGATGGTTGGTGTCCAGGTTGGGATCCACATTTCTACATTATGGTGGTGGTGGTCAATCCATATTATATAATTTGGGAGGATGGGATGGAGGTAATATAGACAAAATCAATTCCTCATCGATCTTTTTGCTGCCTCTACTTTAACAAAAATGATGTTTTTAATGTGCTTCTAGAATAGTCTGGCCACCGTCACCTTTGACATTTCATGGTGTTCTATCATTGCTAGTTCGTGACAAACTTTATTTTCCCAAGAAAATAGCTGATGCCCTTTTCAATGCTGCCTGCAGGTAGCATTATTGAAGAATCGGGTAAATATTGCTGGTGGAACACCAAGCAGGTATACTGGTCTTCGCTAGTAAATTGTTGTACTGTTTTGTGAAGAAATGACAAATGGCAAAGACAAATGATTACAGCAGTTAGTTATCTCTGTATTTTTCTTCAAAAAATGTACTTTATTTAATCATTCTGATTAGTCATGCTGCTTTTAGCAATTACACCTCCAGAGTCTTGGTCAAGACATATTTAAGAAAAGAAAGCTTCAGAAAAGAATTATAAAGCAACTGGTTGCAAAATAATGTGAATACTTCACCAAAGATGTAGAGAGATGGTGATTCTCTGGTTTGTTTGATTTGCACCACTAAAGAAATCTTGGAACATGTATTCGTTCAAATAACTGAGAGGGATGTGGTAAATAGATTTCATTTTCATAAAGATAGCTGCAACTCATCTCTGAGGAGCAAGTTTGAAATAGGTTGGGCAAATCTTCTTAGAAACAAGTTTGGAAAGGGTATTGCCATGTTAGTACTCTGATTATCAAGTTTACTGCTCTGCACGATTGAAGTTGTGTATCTCTTTAACGTTAGAGCTTGGAATTATTAATTTTGATGAATGGCCAACATCATTAACTTCAGCATAAAATGCTTGTTTATTCCTCTTATTTTTAATCAGCTGATTGTTTCTTTAACCCATGTGATTTGTAGAATCAAGAAGCTTATCAACATTGAGGCACTGGGGCTTTCTCGCTTGTCGGTTATTTTGCTTGACTTGCAAACGGATGTTAAAGGCTATTCCCTCTTAACCCTTCCACAAGTAAGGTATGTATCTACTTCATGTTTTTCTCGTCATCTCTTTTTTACCAGTAACACAGGGATGTTTGAGCTATTTCTACATCTCCTTTCCAGCTGTTGCGATAAATCATGAATCTTTTACTTTTGTACTAATATCGTTTTCTGGAAACTGTATAATTATACTTGACATAACTTAATTTGGCAGAGATGAATTCTGGGATTTGTACAAGAATTACTTCCACCAACGATTAATGGAAGGAGATATGCGCATCTGTCTTTATGGTCCTTTGATACCTGCCAAAAGAAGAGGAGATCAATATTAATGTTCTGATCTTTTCAGTTCTGTGAGCCACTAATTCCCGGGAAAATTACCAAGAAGAGTTATTTTTTAGTAGGTTACATTGTAGATTATTTTCTTTTCTTCTTTTCCTTTTTTCTTTTGTAATTGTAATGAAATTACAGAGTACAAGATTAGGAAAAAGTGGGGGGGAAAAAAAAAAGGAAACGTATGGAGGTTCAATTCGTCGACATGGTGTATAGAATGAAATGCTATTTATTACTAAGTTTTCCTGTTCCAAATATTGACAGTAGGGGTTCGAAATGGAAGACGGTAAGTTGCTTATTTAAGAAATCTTAGTTCAATGCGATCTTCAAATGGTTCTGCTATCTTTTTATTATTTGGCTCTTCTTCAACTATATGATCCCACAGCTATTTTTATAGTCCGATGCGGTCAGAAGAGAAGAATCAGGTTGTACCCTGTTAATAAGAGCTTCTTAGGCCGGTCTTGCTCTCAGCAGCCTGGCTGAAATTGTTTGTGTTCAACTGTGGTGTATTTCTGAGAAAGTTAAAAAGGGACGATGGTTTGGTAAGGTTTCCCGCTCCCTTATCGAAACGAATAGGATATAATGCTTCAGCTATATTGTTTTGTCAAATTGAACGGTTGTGTTCGCAAGTTTTTCGAGCATTCGATCCGGTTTGATTTATGGCTCAAGTCATTTATGTGAAATTTTTGTTAAATATTTTTATTTTTAATAATATATATTTTTTTTCAACAAAATTTCATATGTTTATAGGTAATTTTTCATTTATTTATCATATATAATAATATTTAACAAAAAGTTGAATAAGATCTTAATGAATCCAATTTCATTAAATAAAAGTACCAGATTATTATAATGAACGACAAGGAGCAGGGAGAGTAGAATTGTTTGTTTAAAAGCAGTATGAAGAAGGTAACGGAGACATACCAAAAACGGAAAAATATATTAAAGAGAGATATATAAAAAGCATTAAAGTGAGATTTTTGATCTGAAAATATATTGAAAAAGGATAAATTAAAAAAGAAAGTATTTTAAATTTGAAATTTTGAATGGAATTTGCTTAATTTATTTTCATAAATTGATCTAGAATTAAGATAAAAAAGGACAAGATGATAAAAATTTAATAAAATCTATGAAAATTGATAAAAAAAATAAGAAAAAACACAAAATAAGTGCATGAATTTTTTTATTTAATTAAATAGTTTGATTTGGTTTAAAACGATTCAATCTAATTCGGTTTATTTTTTTCAAATTAAATTATAAACAATTTATATATAATTGAATTGAATCATGAATCAAACAGTTTATAAAAAAAGTTTTAATTTGATTTATAGTTTGGTATGTGATTCACTTTTTTTTTTTTTCTTAATGCTATTGAAAAGAATCTACTCATATTTATACGAGGGACGTGAAAATGTAAAATCATGATTTAATTTGAATTTAGTTTAAACTTCGTTTCAGTTAGAATTATGTTTCAAGTTTCGACTTGGGGCACTATATATGTTTGGGATCCAATGGATTGAAGGATCTTTTTATTTAAATAAGGGAAAAAGGCTCTTGTTTTTCTAAGTAAAATAATATTAATAGCTAAAATTCCACTTCATTTACTCCTAATCTCAATTTGAGCTTAATGAGGCTCACCGAGCTCGTTGAGTCATCTATTTGGAAGCTCAATTTGATCAACTGACCGATGTCAATTTAGTTTTACGTTTATAGGAGATGTCAAATTGAGTTAACGTTCGCAAAACATTTACAAAAGCAGGATGGGTGTGGATGTTTGACGTCATTCAACATTTAATAGTTGGGGTTTGGGTTGGCAAAATTTAAAAAGAAATAACTTTTCATTGCTTGAAATCTGCTCCCCCTTACTTTTACAGAAGAAGAAGGGTAACCTGCATTAATTGGTTCAATTTCTTAAAGCAGGACTTACTGAGGTCAAAGATTGTTTAGCAAAATATGCAATATTTTGTATATCATGTAATATTATGTTTTCATGAAAATATAACATAACTATTAAATAATAAATACCTTAAAATAGAGTTTTATACATATATCGGGTTTTCTTTTCAAAAAATAATATGAAAAAGAGCCCCATGAAAAAAAATATATAATTATATACATACATCTTCACTTTTTGATCATTTTTACACTTAAAGCACATGTATTACATGCGTCTTTTAACGTATTAAGAATTCCAAAAAAGGTGCATATAGTATAATACCAATACACTACCATGAGTCTTTAATATACTAAAGACACACCAACTAACTGCAGTTTCAAAATATCATCTATTTAAACCCACATCCACGTGGCTTAGTCTCATTTTCACTACGCTAAAAATATGGAATTTCTAAAACCCAAAAGAAACGAGAAGGAACATAAGGTTGAAGTATCTATCCATTTTTTTTTATGTTGGTATACGTTTAAAATAGGTAATAATCCATAATAAAATTTGTGAATTTTTTTTTTATTTTAGTAATAATCCATACTATAAGCGGTTTTTTTTAGAAAAAAATATTAATATATTATGTATACTGAGTAGTCATAAATGTACGATTAGTTGTCAAATTTATTAATATTTTATGAAAATTTTTTATATTTTGTTTATATTAAAGTATTTTTTTATGGTTCAATAGATAAGTTGTACAAATGTAAATATGGAAAATTCTAGTGTGTAAACTAAAATTGTTATATATATATATATATATATTTTTAGGCACTCACAATATATTGGGTAAAATTAATGACTTGAAGTCAGGCAGTGCGTTACGCAATTTAACGAGATGACATTATGTATTTTATTAAGATATCACTTGGTGTGTAGATGAAATGTTTTATATCATCTAAATGTTTAGTTCATGGTGGTATTACTAGGATGGAAATGATAGATTACGTGACAATTATTGTGTACGGTAATGGAAACATTGTGATGAGTAAGTCAGGGCCGATGTATAATAGGAAGCTCATTAAAAAGTTGAAAATTAAGAAGAACTCAAACTTCTCTCATTTTATTCAAAGAATTTGTAAATGCGTTGAAGTTGACCTCACTAGTGTCAAAATCGTATACGAATGGCCCTTTTTCCGTGATGCTAGAGTTACTTATAAGTTGATAGCCATTAAAGACAATGAAAATGTGGAGAATTTTATTAAGATGGTTGAGTCTTTTAAGGAGCGAAGTATTCATGAAGCATACATAAGGTACGGTAAGGAATCGAGTGCCTGGGCCAAGCGTGAAATACATGAGTCAAACAATTTAACCATTCCAACACCCCATGTACGTTCTCCAATAACTAGTATGGAGCAGATGAATCTGAATACGTTAAATGAACCGTACATAGATTTCATTGAGTATAAGTATGTTAATATTATAAAAGAGCAGCTTGATGAAGCATTAGGTCTTACTATCGAACATGACGAGTCTTATGATCTATATGTGGAGGAAGTCGCTAGGAATGGTGATGAAGATCATATTGGACTCGAAAATGACAATGGTGAAGGTTGTAAGGATTTCAGAGAACCCTAGATAAGACTAGATATTGTTAGCAGTAATGTGTTGGTCCAGCTACCTCGAGAAGACAGTTTACGCAGGCTACGTCATCCTGCTTGTGTAGCAATGTCCAATAGTCGGTTTGAGGACTTACCATAAATAAATGAACTAGTGAACAGGCTTTTGAGAGATCCTATTCCATTTTACAATAGCCAACATGGTGGTAGTGGATATGTGACATTTGAGAGACATATTAAAGAAATGTGCAACAACATCAGTAGTTCTAATGACTTGAGTGTCGATATACATTTCAACACCAAGAAGGATCTCGTAAACACGATGAAATTGTTCTACATAATGAACCATTGTGATTTCCATGTTGAGCTATTAAAAACAATTGTATATGCGGTCTATTGTAAGAGGAAGGAAGAGGGTTGTAAGTGGAAGCTACGAGCTTATTTAAAAAAGGTAAAGGGTCTTTTCAAAGTCATAATTCTAGAGGGACTGCACAATTGTGTGAATCCCATGATGAACTAGGACCACTTTTAAATTGACAGTAACATCATGACTAGGCTATTTGTCAATAGTGCATAGAATAATCTCGATGTGAAAATACTGGATCTTGTAGCTAATGTGCAAAATACATACAGATACACACTAAATAATAGGAGGGTTTTCAAGGCCAAGAGGAAGGCAGTTGAGATGGTATACAATATTGAGAGAAGTCATATAATGAATTGTCGAGATTATTAAATACAATAAAGATAAGAAATCCAGAAATACAAGTGGATTGAGGCTAGAGTAGTTCGCTGAAGCCAGGTGAATCTTAGTTTAAGTAGGTTTTTTGGACATTTGGACCGTGTTTAGAAGCCTTTAAATATTATCGACCACTTATATGTGTCAATGGCACATTCTTATACAATAAGTATAGACATAAGTTGTTGGTAGCATGTAGTATAACTAGGGGCAATTCAATAGTTCCATTGGCCTTTGCTTTAATTGACATAAAATCAATAGAAACTTAGGGGTGGTTCATGTGAAAGCTTAAAGTCTACGTAGTTATTCAGAACAGGGCAAACTTTATGTCTTATCTTCGATAAAGCATCCGGCATCGATTCTGCATACAAGGAACCATCAATAGGGTGACAACCTTTGTGTGTAGCTTAGAGATACTGCTTTGCAGCATGTTGCTAATAACTTTAACATAGCTCATAAAAACCAATTATGCAAAAAACTTATTTGATTTGCAGGTGCTCAAATATAAGAAAGGAAATTCAAATGCTTCATGGAGCAATTAAGATAGGTTAAGGAAGATACTCCCGTATGATTTGATAATGTGGATTTGGATAGGTGGATGCTTACATATGATGGATATTACTATTTTAGGTACATAACATCAAATATTGTCAAGAGTTATAACTTCGTTTTGAAATTGTCACATGGATTACCCGTTACTGCATTAGTCAAGAAGATATTATTACAACTATGTTGCCCACTAAGAGGAGAGATATAAGATGTTAGAGAGGCAATTGAATCTAGAAAGATCTACACTGATTACGTTTTGCTAATGTATGAAACGTAGGGAGGGCGAGCCAATGCACATGAAGTCATATCATTCAACTTTGAAAAAGATCCTTTTGAGATTTTGACTGGCAGTCGAATGATGAGGAAATGCTTAAAGGGAAGAGGAAGCACACATATGATTGACTTCAGGGGTTGCACATACATGTGTCAAAAGTAGCAAATATATAGGATCCCCTGCTCCTACGCATATGTTATTACAACGAGTATAAGGGTGGACAACAAATCGATAATAAGACCATGATATAAATGGGCGAACTAGATAAAGTGTTACCGATCTCATTTTTACCCACTTAGTGACGGGCATAACTAATCACAAGTTAGTTTCCTTTATCTTCGCCTACACAACTTCCATTTATCATGTTAGACTAGTACCTGATTATGTCTCTAGTGGAGTGATAAAGGCTTGAAACACATACGTTCCACTTACCTACCCAAGAGGCGACCATTGTACTATAGGATGTAGAGGTCCTACTCGAGCTTTCGATAGAGGGTTTATAGTGGCAGGTTGAATCGAGATGGATGATGAGGAGACTTAGGTTGATGTAAAGGATAAGTTGTTGGGCGGTAGGCTTACTCGGATGAGGGGAGCTCATATGTCTCTTATATGAATACGAAAGCACTTCCAAATGCTTCCCCATTAGATGGACAATGAGACAGTTTGACAGTACACACGTGCGTACATATTTAACTTGATGGGTGGATTCATCTTTATAGATAAATCCTCTAATCTTATTTACCTCATACTCCTATCATTATCGGAGGTTTTCTCTATAGTTAGGCAGTTTAGCTAGGACGGCAATTACTTGGCATGGTTGTAATGATAATTGTACTCTGCCTCCTCCTCCGATGCACGTGAACTTTGCGAGGCCACGATTCTACTACGGGGCTGGGCTTAGGATAGATTCCTATATGTTTCTCCACTTAGTTGATACAGTTTTATTATCAGTGGCGGTAGGCTATTGTCGGCCAGATAGAGAGTAGTGCGGGATACTACTTAGCATCCCATACATGTAGTAGATGTATACAACACAACATTTGACCTATAGACGCTATAATAGGTATGATATGATAACTTTTTCTTTTTCCAGTCCTTCTATTATGCCTAAGTATTAACCCTTATTGTCTCATGTTTTTTTTTCCTCTAAGGTTATTTAGGAGCCGTACACAGTTGCAGTTGCTACCGCGTTTCTATATTGGTGGGTAACACTTTTAAACTGCCTGAGTGCCACTTATATGTTTTCACATCATTGAGTGGTGTTTCCCTGACTATGTCATTCATCGGTTTCATAGATATTAGTACCTTTTACAAGATGTAGATACCTCTGAGTAACTCCACTAACTAGACCTCTAAGGTAGGACGAATATTGACTGGATCAATAGGTATGCTGCGTACATCTAGGCTTAGGGACAAAAGCATAAATTCTTAATATATATCCAGGGTCCCTATATAGTCGACCAAAGTTATTGGTCGTGGCATAAACATATTACTCTGCATTACATTACATATTAGGGAGCTGTCATTGGTCGGCTAGTAAGTATATATGTAATCATCCAATTGTTTTCTATATTCATATGTACTTTATATATTTTGACACCTGTATGTATATTTATTTCAGGTGGACTTGTTGAAGGATGTATAGTTGGCACTCGACTATCTTATAGCACTTGGTATTGCAAATGGATTTTTGTTAAGCAACACAATGACCTCATCCTCTACGTACATCATAAGGGTGTACAGTAGCCACCCCATGTGAATCATAGCGGGGAGTAGAGGCTACCTATGGATGAGGATATGCTGGCTCTTCATGCACTACCTAAAGGCAAAGCTTGAGTTAGAGGAGGCATGGCTTAATTCGGATGTAGTTGGGGAGATTTCGATGACTATATACCACCAAAAGGGCGTCATTCCATAGACTTCGACTAGATCAACAAGGGATATGGTACATACCTCGGATCAGGAGTTACCTTCACCTCGAGAGCCAAATCCAGCTTTAGGTTCCAATTTAGCTCTTATATAACTCTTGAGTTTCAGCGTTATCTCGATCTTGTAACTCTACTGGCGCCTCAAAAGCGACGTTCTATCCTTACGCAGTCCTTCATGGATGATGGCATCACTCAGTTGCAACTGACCCCTCTAGTCAACTTAGTCCCTCTTAGGGATTTTAATCTTGATGATCTACCGCCTCAGCTTATGTAGTTACAAGACGGACGGAGGTGCTCACTTTTATCCTGTGCTGTCTGGACCTTTATACGGCGTAAGTGATAGTAGATATGTTATGTCTTTTTGTTATACCATTGTATTAACATTAACATTAAGACATAACAATTTTTGTATATATACTTGTTATTCAAAACATAGTTTAGCTTTCATCAAACATCACATTTTTGTGGCATTGCAGTTGTCAATTATTTCTTGCTATAATTGACTCCTATGGTAAACAAATGATTATTCTATGCACCAAGTTTTGTTTTGCCTACTATCTTTATTGAGGCATTCCATTAACTATTATTTTGTGTAATTGATTTCTATAGTAAACTTATCATTCGGCTTGTAATGTGCGGGTGGAAGTAAATGTTTTAATTAAGTGGGAACTATTGAGGGTGCATGTATTACATACGCCTTCACTCTAGCATAAAATTGCATTGAAGGCACATGTAATATGCGCCTTTACTGTAAAAATCATCACAAACTATACTATAATCAGAATATTTTCCTTATGGGGTCCTTTTTCGGTATTATTTTTCGGAAAAGGACCCGTATTCGTATAAAACTCCCTTAAAATAAAGGAAAATGTACATTAGATATCTTAAAACATCCGATTTTGACAATTGAGAGCTAAAATTAAAAAAAAAAAGAGAGAGTTTTAATATATGCTCTCATATTCAATTATCATTAAAGTATATCATAAGTCGATAAGCAAAATATACCATTTGGGAAATAAATTAAATAGATAAGATGAGCAAAAATTTAAGACATTTGGTATTCTCTTTTGGGTTTAGGCGATGATCTAACTTAGATGAGGGCTAATAACATCCCTTAGGGTGGCTATTAAATGCCATCAACATAGATACTGTTTGATTTATCCTTTTTCTATAATTTTGTATCATTTTAGTGTCTATTTAAATTTTGTGTTTGAGAATAATAAAATACTGAAAAGATAAAAATATTATTCTATATATACCTATATTCTAAAACAAGAACTAAATATATAATAAATTCTAATAAAGCTGGATTTATCTATAATTTATTTTGTTTATATTTACAAGTACTCATTAAAATAATCATTTCTAATACATAAAATATATATTTTTTCAAATGTTTTCCCTTAAAAGTAAATGGACATTCACTTCCTAATTCTCATACTCCATTCATAATTTTCATTATAATTATAAAACATAAATATATATAAAATACAGATAAAATATTTTCCAAACACTAGATCTTAAACAAACACAAATAAGATATAGAATAGATACAAATGAAATACAGATAGAAAAAGACAATTCAAGTATGACCATACTTATTAAGTGGCTGATGATTTTGTGCATCTATTTAATATTATTTTTAAATATTCTTAATTATAATTATTTTTATTATTATTGTAATATAATCAAAATGATGGTTATAATTTTTTCTTTTTAATTTTGACAAACTTGGCTAAAGCCTTCGTAGTTTAGTGGCATGAGCACTAATATCCCAGCGTGATAAACTAGGTTTAATTTCTCTCTTCCTTTGTTGTAACTATATCTAGTTGAAGAAAAAAATAAAGTTTGATAAACCTAGTACACCATAGGTTTAGAAATAATGTCAGATTTACTACATGTACTTTACATATTTTTCTAAAATTTCATACTTAAAATTTGAAATTATTAAATATCATATCTAATTGAATTTATACTTATCAAATTTTATACTTAACATTTGAATTTACTAAATATTATACCTAATTAAATTTCTACTTGTTGAATTTACTACATTTATAAGATGAGTTGGCAAATATTCATTGGTTAAATAGTAGGAGTTAGGGGGTAAGATAGTAAATTTAATATTGAAAAGTTTGATTAAGTATGATAATTTACAATTAGAATACATGTCGCTAGCATTGCTTGAACTTTGGTTGAAAGTTTAATTTATTACTTCAATTTTCAACTTGTCGAATTTATACTTAATTAAAACTTTTCGATAGCATTTGGTTGTAAAAACTAGATTAGATAAATAGAATTAGATAGTACAAGTATAAGGAGCTCAGGACAGTACAATCCTATTATATTATATTTGGTCTCAATGATATTGAATACAAAAATTTGTGATAGTTTTATTTGATATAAATAAGTAATAGACTCAATTATTGCATTTTAACATTTATATCCTAAATATTATCTATTATATTTTTACATTATTTAAAACTATTTAAAAAGTATGATTTGAACATATTATAAGAGGGTATTTTTGAAGTTTTGAAAATTTGTATTTTTATCCAATGAAGTTATGCTTTATACGTATTTTAGATGGAACAAATTTTGGCCATTTTGGCCTATCCTTAACACAATTTTTTTATTTAGTAACTAAGTTAAAATTACAAACTAAATATTAGATAAAAAATTTTGTTCGGTCTAATGCAGTCCCAAAAATTTTGCATACTCAAATGATATTTGTGTCATTCATTACTATTAGGTACACATGCATGAGACATGTATCTCATCGCCCATGTATGTATATCGCGTAATAATAATGACACAAAAAGTTTAATTGAGTTTTAATTTTGATAAATTGAAGATTCAAGTAGTAAATTAAATTTCAATTATACTTTAGGTATTATTTACAACATTATCCTTTTGTAATTTCAGATTTCAGGCATGAAGTTGAAGGAATACTTGATATTCAACTAATGATTTTGATATGGCCCCACTAGTTTAAGAGACATCTAAAGAGATGATATTAAAATTACTTCCTAAACTTTACATACTATTTTTATTTTACACCTGAATTTTGATGTTACTAAATGCCAATTTGTTTACCTTAGATTTCGATAGTCTTTGAGTGAATCTAGATCATAGAGTGGGCTAATGGGCTTATGGTCCACCTAAATGAACCTGCACAAAGAAGATAGTGCTGAATATTATTTTAGCATAACTATTTTGATGCTTAAGTTAGTTCATAAGTAATGATAAAGCCTAAAATAAATAAGACGGTATGTTTTAGCCATTGAGAATGTAATCGGTTATAGAGGTTAAGATAGCCCTCTCCTTATACGGAAAAGAGTTAAGTCTTTTATAGGTGGAGAGCGACAAGTAAGAGGTTTGAGGTTTAACATCTTAGGCACAGTGCCCTTGAACAATGGGACTCCCCAACAAAAGCTTACGCATAAAGGTGATTACCTTGGGCTTGTGTTTGTCTTTTCATATTTAAGGCTTTAAGAATGTTGTGAAACCCTTTTTTCTCCTTAAGGTGAATTAGGATTGTGTGATTGTAATTGTGTTTAGTTTTTGGATTACCAACTTTGGTGCTTGATTTCTTACTTAAGCTATAAGGAAATCGACGAGCTTACTTACCATAGGCTTTTCGCTAGATCTTCGCTTGGGCCGATGGTTTAGGCTTGAAGATCTCCTATCAATTATGGTCAACTAAATTATTACTTATCAAATTTTGTATGAATTTTGAAATTGTTAAATAGTTGTACCTAACTACACTTTTTTTTTTAAACTTATAGTTATATTTATCTTTAAGAATATGTCATGGTAAATAATTAACCGATCAAAGAGTACAAATATAAGTAAGGTGATAAATTTAATAAGTAAAAATTTGATTGGATATAACATATTAGCAATTTCAATCTTTTAAGTATAAAATTGAAGAAAAAAAATAACCCTCAAAATTTAGATAATAATTTTGACGTTGACTTATGGGAATGTAAATTTGGTATAATAGAACTGTGACGTGCTTAATTAGTAAGTAATGATAAGATAATATAGAACTACTGTATAAACATTCAATTTTAAAACGTGGAGATGTACATACTAAATTTGCACTATCCTATATATAAATAACAAGTATGCTGGAGAGGGTTTTATATATGGATTTAGTAAAACGAGTTAACTCCAATAATAATTAGATTAATTATTTAGATAAATAATATAATACAAACATTTAGATTCATAGGAAATTTTGAATCGATAAAACTCAAGATAGGCATTGTTAAGTTAGACTTGTCTATTATACTTTTTCGGTAGACTCATTAACCCATTAGGTTGTTTAAAAAGTTACTGAATCTGGACACATCTTAGAGACCTTATTTATTTTGAGATATAAAGAAGGTGCTTATTGATCGTCAAACATTCCATAGGTTCAAGGATTTGAAATCGCGCATCTTATTCTATTTGATCGCATCATACGTCCCTCATCATGTAGAATGCACGACTTATATTTTATGCACGTAGTGCTTGATCCCTGCACGTGTATAAATGGCACACGGTACAAATTTTTTAGAATTTTTTATAATTTCATTTTATTTTTTAAGAATTAACCTCATCATTTATTTCACTTTTTATTTATAATTTTTTAATCAAAATAATTAAATAAATTATAAATTTAACGATTTAAATTTAAAAATATGAATAAATACTAAAAAAGAAAACATGATTAATCTTATTAAAATAAATCACATAACATAAAATCTCCTAAAAATCCTTATTTCGCAGAATTTGGCATACTTTTCCCATAAAAGCCAAGTACCAATGTTAAGTACTCTTAAAACCGAAGGCTTGAAAGAAAGAAAAATATTACGGTTTAATTAGTAAAAATTCGAAAATTTCACCTTCAAACAAATATTTTCTTTTGCCCCCCAAAAAAAAAAAAAAAAAAACCGCTTACGGATTTGCACAAGTAAAGCAATTTTTTAGCTCAATTTCAGTTAGACCCTCGTCTCCCAAAAAAAAAAAAAAAAAAAGAAAAAAATTCATTCGTAAGTCGTCGATTGTCATCAAGTCGACAGTAGCTGCTTCCTGTTCAGTTTTGGTTCAGATGCTGTTTCTCTATCTCTCTCTCTCTCTCTTTCCACGATGAAAACTATTCTCATGCCTTTTATAACCGTTTTCTTTCTCCTCAATTTTCTTCATTATTCGGATTAAAACGCACTCTCACAAGCCCATAACTTACCATTTCTCAATACAGAGAGGGAGACAGAGTGGGAAAGGTAGTCTAATCGATCAATGGCTTCTTCAATGAAAGTTGTGTTCGGATTACTAACATTCGTCACCATTGGTATGATGCTAGGTATTGCCATGATTTCTCTCGATTTGATTCAATTTCTTACCAATCACATGTATTTTCTATGTTACGTGGGTCCCGCTTTGTACATGGGAAAATTTTGTCCCAAATAGTATTGTGTTTATTCTGTTGTAACTTGGCCATAAATATTCAATTTTTATTGTATCTGGTGGTATTAGAATTGGATTAGTTGATATCGGAGTTTAGATGGCTAAAGCCTTGAACTGGATGGTTGATCATTATGCCCTAGAGGTATTGGGATGTTATGATTAACCAATTCTCTGTGGATTTTTTGTTTGGTTTGAATTCGAGCGATTTGGTGATGTATGATAATTGTGTCACAGTAGACTGTTGAAGTGCTGTGGAACCATACTGATTATTCATAACTATAATTTAAATCTTGTTTCATATATACTTGGGTAGCATGTGGAACTTAATTGATTCGTTTGATGATGGAATGTGTGATTGTGAAGGCTCCATGTCATATTGTTTCTTTCTGGAAAATTCAGTAGTAGTTGTGGCCTGAAGCATCTTAGCATGTTTGATGACTTCTTGTCTAGCCAAGAGATGGGAAATAATAGCCCCATTGGTACAACTCATGCAAGTTGCTGGAAGAAAGAAAGGGTTTACATGTTAACTGACCCCAAAAGAGTGGTTATTGGCATCTATAAGGTCCCACAACCCAACCCCAACAAACCCACACCGCCCCACACCACCCCCCCCCCCCCCCCCCCCCCCCCCCCCCCACCACAACCCCCCCAAAAAAAAAACACTCTTTCATATTACTCCAGTTAGTGTGAAGAATGTTTGAGTGTTGTTGTAGTACCAAAAGTATGAGCCTTGTTACAAAATAAAATATTGAATATAAATAAAAATGAAAGTACCCATTTTGTGAAACTTCAATGAAGTAGATCAATAGATAGGTCTCTCTTTCTGTTCCATTTAGTATTCCTCCAACCCTTTCTAGCTGAAGGAGTGGAACCTGTGCTTGGAGTTGCTCTTTTAACTAATTATAAGTTTTGCGTTCATAGTATATTAGAGGTTTGTTGGATTTGCAGTTTGACCATTTCTGCAGAATCTCAAATGAGCAAAATGAAATCATACAAGGGCCTGCTGTCAGATTCTTAACTACAACAATAAAGAATCTAATGAGTACAATGTTCTGTAACTACATTGTGATCCTTAATCATATGCTAGAAAGTGTATATTGTGATAAAATATCTTGTTATTCCATTAGCTATTGTGGCTCTAAAATGTTCTATTTTTTCGTTGGAAATGCAGGTGCTTTTCTTCAGTTAGCATTTATAAGGAAGCTAGAGGACTCATATGGTACTCTTATTTTTTTGGACTTCTCTGAATGATGCAATCATATCTATATGAGGAGCCACTTATACTACATATTTTGATATTGCATACATCTTTGACTAGCATTGTCCTCTAGTGGTCTTCATCACATTGACATTGACATATCGGTAATATTTTCTTTTGAGTAATGTAGGATTTTATATATTTGAAAATTGAAGAAGTACGAAAATTCGGTACCCCACTATTCGAAATGGGATTAAAACACTCTAGATGTTTAAGATATTGATTAAATCACTGCACAAACAAAAAGGTGGCTCAAAACTGACATTCATGGCTATAATACACAAGACATTTCCTTTAGCATAAAAGCAAGTGAGGATCCTTCTAGTCATTGTGTCTACTAACACTAAGTAAGCCCAAGTCTACTTTCATGACTTACTTTCCATGTGTAATAGATTACTATACCACACATTTTCTGCCAAGCTGGACTTAACTACTTGTTTGCCAAAGGAATTAAAGAGCTCTTGTATTGATGATGCTCTATAAGGAAGCACCGAAGAGTCTTGAACACTGTCCTCAACCTTCAGCCATATTTCCTTCATAAAGTTGCACTTAAGGAATAGGTGTTTATGAGATTATTTCTCAACATTGCATAAACAGCACAATCCTGGTTAGTTACACCCCATAGGATTAGCTTGTTCATTGTGTAAAGCCTCTAATGAGCCACCAATTTAAGGATGGAGGCATGCTTTGGCTCATGACCTTTAAAACATGCTAAAGCATTCCATGGAACCTTAGCATGAGAGGAATGGAAAACATTATAGGCTTCCATAATTATTAGATCCTTGGACGAATCGTTCTTCCAAATCATTAGATCCCTTAAACAAGGCTATAGGCATTAATGAACTCATCCTTAATAGAGTCATATAGTGTGTTGTAAGGCCAATTAGAGCCTCGATCATCAATTAAGGAACATGGGCATGCTTCTTTAGGGAAGTCAGGAATGGTGCATTCACCAAGCTATGACACAAGAGGGCTCTCAGATGTCAATAATTATACCAAAGAGAAATTGAATTACCATTACCCACCTCCTACTTCAATAAACTCTATGATAGTAGTCTTGTAATTCTAAAAGTTCTTAGCTTTGAGCAATTTCGAGTGAACCCAACTAGGCCAAAGTGAGGAATGGACATCCGTGCAAAGAAACTGCAAGTGCTTAAGCTCTGCTACTTTGTTCTAGGTTATTAAGTCAAGGATGCCAAGGCAACCTTCCATCTTTGGTCTACAAACATTGTCCTAAGCCAATTTTGCTTCAGCTCTATCTTCATCATTTCCATTCCATAAGAAATGACTCACTCTCTTCATAAGTTCTTTTAGTATACTCTTTTGAGAGGATAAAACTTGAAGACCAATGTACTTGTAGTCAGAAGAGAATATTCTTTACTGTTAAACATGATGAGCATAAGATGGTGCCTTTGTTGTCCATGAATTTCTCCTTGAAGAGATACATTCCACCAGCCTCTTGCAAGTGGAGCTTGTAGGCTTAGAGGATGATAAATGGACACCCAGGTACTTTGTTGGCAGCTCCCTAACAATACCCAAAACTTGTTGCATCTCTTCTTGCAATTGATTCAAAACTCCACTAATGAAGAAAGCACTCTTGAGTTGACCAACTTTTAAGCCTGATAAGGTATAAAATTCCTTCAACCCCTCTTTTATAAGCAATTTAGTGCTCAAATCACCCTTAGAAAATATTATCAGATCATTAGTAAAGCCGAGGTGGTTCAACTTTTCACTTTTACATCTCTAATTAAAGCGAAAACCATCCCACAATGTGATAGAATGTTCAAATCACCCTCAGAAAGTATTATAAGATCTTCAACAAAGCAAAGGTGGTTTAACTGTCCCATATCCAATGACCTGTCTCCCTCCAATGGAGTCAATACTATGTAGCACATTGTTGGTTCACAGTTCGTCAACCTCTGCCTCCAAACGGATTATGTTAAAGTATTTAATCCCCTTTAAAATTGTTTCATTGTCTCCACACTTCTCATCTCCATGAATGTGTGATAGAATGCTTGATTCTCAATAAATCACTCTAAAGAGAGGCTCCGATGGATTCGTCATTGGAGCCATAAATAAAGGAGACAAGATGAGACATGTCCGGTGAAATCAGTCAGCAGGAGCAATGAATAAATTGATCAGTTGACTAGATCTACAAATCTCAAATATTTTGGTTCCAACAAACCCAAATCTGGCCATTTAGATGAGATTCCAAGCGCTAAGAAGGGAAATTCGATTCCAGACCATGTAGATATTGGCTGGTTCTCTTCCTCTCAATGGTACCCAAAAGAGATAAATTATTCTCCATGCAGAACTTATTAACTTTCCAAGATGCAAGGGACATAAAGAAGAGAATTAGAGCAAAAACCACATACTCAGCACTGGGAAGAGCTGGATTGGCTACTAGCTTTTCCTTATTCCTTTTTTTTCTTGACAGTTTCTTCTTCACCAATCTCCATGAAGTTTCATCTTCACTGAGATCTTCTATAGGCACTTTCTCATTATCCTATAGCAGATTTTCTTGCATGTGAGAAGGGGCACATGTGAAGCTATCCGAACGCAACGAATCCAAACAGTCCCCAAAAAAATTGGGATCTGAAGTGGGGCTTGGAGGCACCACTTGCCAGAGAAACTGTAAGCATCATCATCCCCAAAGGAACCAAAAACCATCATTGAACTGACCTTTTTTGATGAAGGCAAGGTAATCTTAGCTTTCCCTTTCCCTTCCCCTGGAGTTTCAAGGTTTGCAGCTTTCTTCACAGGGATTTCACCAGCCTCATGAATAGCTGTACCCTTCAACTTACTATTTTCTTCCAGAAGTTGGGTCACATCCTCCACTACAACAGCCTTGGACACTTCCTTTTTTGGAGACTCTTCATGGACTTACTTAACAATGCCCATCTTGACTGCCTCATTAGAGGGATAAAACTAAAGTAATTGAGCCATCATCTCCCTTCAACTCAAACAGCTTGGGGAAGCTTGAAGAGATATTCATCTTGATTGAAGTGCGCACAAGGTGGATTCATCCATTCATTACAGTTATTATATCAACTTGAAGGGGCTGACCAAGTGCACTAGCTGCATATTGATACCTTCCTTAAGTAAAAGTTCCACTGTAGCACCCATAGCTTTGCTAAATAGGCATTTTATTAGGTTGAACTTTGTAGAGGGACATCTGAGACTACAACACTGGTGATGAGCCAAATAGAATGGTTGACGTTGCACATTGGGGAGAGTTTCCTCATCAGAAAACTTAAAGAAGAAAAAACCACAGTCATTACTTAGCACTTCATGAAGGCCTTCATTTCCCCAAAGAGCTTTGGGTATCTTTTGAACAGAGAGAAACAATAAACCACGGTTCAAAAAAATAACCCACCAAGGTATTCACCTGAGACATATGGTTGAAACTGACTTAGGAGGGATGACAGGAATGCAGTCATCCACTTGAGAAGGGGGAAAGTATTCTCATGAAACGCCTAGTCTGGGGAAGGCAAAGGAGAGCTGGAAACCACCTGGGCAACATTGGTGTTAAGTGGTTTTGCAGGAGGAGGAGCCTCATAGTCCTTTTTTGCAGAAAAAACACATTCCTCAATGTATTCCATAATTTTTTTCGTGGCTTCTAGAGTAGAATCAGAATTAGACTTTTGACTTTTATAATTGTAGAATAAATGAAATTTGTCTCTGACCCTATAATTTTGAGTCTTACATGGAGTATCAACGTTTTTTACCTACCCTTATATTAGATTTAAATCAATCTTTTTGTTGAAATGAGTAAAAGGATCACACTTATGAGATAACAATAGAATGCCTTTTTTTTTCCCTTTTTGGTAATTGACAATAAAACACATCATTGAAATGGAATAGATAAAACATAGAAATTCACCAGCTCAGCTTTTCATTTGCAAGCACTGTGGTTATCCAATTTCGTGTATACTCCTGGAAAACTATGATTTCTGTTTAATGTGTGTGTGTGTGTGTGTGTGTGTGTGTGTGTATACGTATAGGCAGTTTTGCCTTGAATATGATATAATAGAACATGAGCTGCTAATTGTTAATTTGGGACAATTGTCATTTCATTTTTCTTTTTGGTTTTCTATATCTTTTGTTCTGCAGATTTTACATCATTAAAAAGTATTCATAGAAGCCAAAGTGTCAGCCATGTTCGTTTACCAAGAGGTTTGTATTTAGATTAGGTGTCTCCTAAATTCAGTAATTTGATAAACCTTCTATTTGCCGTTGTTATTTGAGCACTACTTAAGTATGCCTTTCATTGATTTGGTTTGAGGCTATCAAAATAAGCATATCAAAGTTATGTTGTGAAAGTCCAAAAGGTTGAATATTGTTTGCATATGTCGTGTTTAGTTTCTTACCTCCCATCCACCCATCAACCTGAACCCCTCACTGGGTAACACTTATAACTGGATTGAATTTGATAGAATGCTGTTTAATCAGTCGAATAAAGGTGGGTCAAAGCAATTTTTAGCCAGATGGACTGGCTAGTTGAAATAGATCAACCAAGAGGTGGATATGACACATGTTTATAAACCAGAAACATTTTACACATGGCAACAGTACTTGGATATCCATGCATTTTAGTTGCTAATTTTCTGGCTTTGCTTATTTGGTGTCTGGATGGCAGTTTGTGGCCCAAGGTTATAGTAGTTATGCTGATAAAGTGTTTTTAAATTATTTATATGGATCATAATCTCCACAATATAGTTGCCTTATAGTTCTGTTCCAATCCTCATTCCTTCACTTTTGCCTTAATTTCAAATTCTTTTGGTGCTTTTGAAGGTCTTTCTCTTTGGGATAATGATAAAGAAGCAGAAATTCTTCGGCTTGGATATGTAAGTTGAAAACCATACCCCAAAAAGTTCCTTGGACCAATTTTGCATGTATTCAAGGAAACTAATTTGAAAAAAATGATCTTTGCTAGTCGGAAGAGACTTGGAGACAATCTTTCTAGTGTTTGGGATAATATACTAAAGTGACACTTGGGAAATTGGATATTTACTTTGTCAGTGACGTAAAATCTATTTGCATTTGCACCATAAACGACCATTTATTTGTCACTGTTATACCTAAATATCATATTGACAACAACAATAGTCAAACCCTATCCCAATTACGTGGGATTGGTTATATGCACTCCGTTTACCATTGAACTCTATTATGAACCGTAATTTTCAGCCAAAAAATGTCAAATTAAAGCATCATGTTGAAACTTAAAAAAAAATTTCGTGTGTTCTCCAATTTGAAGCCTTGGTAAGTTTCAGCGAAAAGATGCTGTATTTTCTACTTAGGGTAAGAAACTTGAACTTCCTGGAATTAATGTTTTACTTTCTGAATCCAATTATTCTTCTGTAGACATGCAGAATTTTCTTTCATATGATCTCACCATTTATTTTTGTTCTGTTCTAGGTAAAACCTGAGGTTATAAGTTGGTCACCACGAATCATTATATTGCATGACTTTTTGAGTGCAGAGGTATGTCCATGTAAAATAATATCATTATATATATAGCATATACATAGGTATATGGATGCATGCATGGAGATTTTTGGGCTATTCTGGTCCATTCTTATTACTAAGTAGAACAAGAGATTATTTGTTTTTCTTGTTGGTCTTTTGATGCTGGATGTGGATATTGTTGGTTAATTTTCTGTTTCAATTGTTGGATTGATAATATATTGAACTTTCAGGAATGTGATTACCTTAGGCTAATTGCCCTTCCACGCCTTCAAGATTCCACAGTAGTTGACTCAAAGACTGGGAAGGTACTTAATAGTGCTGTATACCTGTCAAAGGAACAGAATATGCTACTCTTAAAATATTCTTTCATGCATGGCATGGTGTAAATGACATTATGTATGTGTATCATTGTGATAAACATGTCTTCACAACAGTTATAGGCCTCAACCAGTTAAATCCTCACCATCATCTGATTGTCATTCTTAATGTAATCTTTTAACATTTATTTATCAAGTTATGGTAACTAAGTAATCAAAGTTGCATCTTTTTAGTTTCTTCACCCTCCCACACTTGTTATTTCATTCCTGAAAATGACTCTCTCTCTCTCTCTCTTTTTTTTGGCTCAATCCTGAAATTAACTCTTGGTTTCAGCAAGCACTTGTGTTTAATATTCTTATTTAGTTGAGCCAGGGTTACTACTATACTTATCAACGAGAACACAAATTGATGGCGGTATTGCAAAATATTTCTTCCTTCTATTGGAGCTGTATTTGCTAAGGCTACAATGTGTAATCACATGTCTCTTTGTTTAATGTTTGTTCAGGGAATCAAAAGTAGTGTAAGAACAAGCTCTGGTATGTTCTTGAGTCAGCAGGAGAGGAAATATCCATTGATACAGGTCAGCTATGTTTAAAGTTATCATATCCCCAAGTTGCTCAAGGAGATACATTTGTTGGTTCACCAATCAAAATGCCAGAAATCCTATTATCTTGTTTTTCTTCTTCTTCTTTTGTGTGTGTGTGTGTGTGTGTGTGTTTTGTCTACATTGCCATGGTCTTGTTTGTTTAACAGATTTCTTTGACTGATCTAGGACCTAATGGATCTTGCTAAAATGTAAATGAAAATTTGCTTCTTTTATATTTTAACTCCTATATATTGCGTTCAGATTTCTTTAAAGTAGAAATGCAAGCCTTGTAGAATCTGAGACTTGGATATCCTTGTAACAGTAATTAGAAAAGATAGAGTAACAGTAATTAGAAAAGATAGAGCCAAACATTGGCCTCTACTAGGAGTTTAAAATACTCATGAACTTTTTTTACTAACATGTTCAAGTGATATGTTAGCTCCTGTTTCAAGCAGTGGAGTCTTAACTCTCTCAAAATAAAAAGTTTCTCAGTGTAGTGCACATGTACAAGATCTAATCTTGTCTGGGTTATCATCCATTACGTTCATTGAGGAAAGCAAATACCTGATTGCCCAACTTTCTGACAGTTGCATGTCTATGGTTCTTATGTATACAATATTAAAACAAAAGACTCTGACACAGAGCTTGCAAGGACATACCAGTTGTTAATCACCCGATTAACTTTCCAGTACAATTCAGTGAAACTTAGCTGATAGACCTTGCTGTAGCTCAGTGCCTAATAGTTGTAATTGTCAAAGTAATGGTACATTTGCTAAGGTAAGGACCAAATATACCACTGCACTTTGCCAGATTGTATGTTCTTCCCAAGGTAGACTATTAGAATCTGCTTTTCCTATCTAAAACTTTTAAGCCTTTCCTAGTCCCCAGCAATTCCCTTGATCTTGTTTTCTGATTGTGACATGGCTAAGTTGCTTGCCTATAAACAATACTTCATATATCAGGACTCATTTTCTCTGGGTAAGATATCGGGACTCATTTTCTAAATTGTATATATTTGATGTTCATCACAAGAGGAAAACTGAGTACTCAGTGGGGAGCATTATTGTGAACAGTAGTGGCATCCTAGCATTCTTTTGCTTGATTTGGTCTATCATGATATATGTACAGTCTCTTTCCCCTTACTTGAGTTTTGGGTGTTCACCCTCAAATGAATAAAGGAGCACAACTTTCTATTTCTTGGGCACTGTTTTTTGTGGCCAATGAACCATATCTTTGATGTTGGTATGTCCACTGGGAACTTCTTAAAATAGACATGGAGCTATCACTTTGGGTTTGCATTATGCTATTCTGGAATCCATCCAAGTGATTGTGTTCCTTTTACTTTCGCAATCAGGCAATTGAAAAACGCATTTCCGTGTATTCACAAGTACCAGTAGAGAATGGGGAAATCATTCAAGTGCTAAGGTCGTAGCAATACCTGTTTGCTGGTAAATTATTTTCCTGACCTGAAAGATTGATATTTATGTGGATCAAAGCTAACATCTGCAGCAGCACAGGTATGAAAAGAATCAGTTCTACAAGCCCCATCGTGACTACTTCTCAGACTCTGTAAGCTGTCCTACTCAGCCTTTTTAGCTGTTGAAATGCCAAATTATTTCCTCTGTTTTCAAAAGCCCGTAAGTTCTTATTATTCCTTTTTATTATTAGTTTAATTTGCAGCGAGGTGGTCAGAGAATAGCTACAATGCTTATGTACTTGAGCGACAATGTCGAGGGGGGAGAAACATATTTCCCTATGGTGAGTATTTATCCTAAGGTTTTGTTTGCCCAATGAGAAAGCAATATTTATCTGATGAGGCCAGCATTTTCCTCATCCATATTTCCTGTCGGAACAACTTGTTTGCTTCTTGAAGGAAGATATAACTGAAAACTTTCCTGAAGTAAAATTTTTATATGCAATGAAGTCAACCCATATGTGAATTCCTTGTGTACATTGATTGTCAAAAGCATCCAATTTGAAGAATAAGACTTTAAAAGAATTGGTATAAAGAGCAAATTACCAGACATAAAAGTGGACATGTGGAAAGCTACTGTCCATGAAACAGTTCCTGATGCCCTGTTTGGTAGATGTATGCAATAACACAATGATTGAAAGAAAGCGTTTAATGAAACACAATCTGTCTAGGATGATATGATGTTTAGAGAAGATAATGGATGCAATGATATTAGTGAAAGAATGTGTAGATGTGCCGATTCTGGAAGATGTATGTTGCATGTAAGGATTCTCAAATCCTAACTGATGTGATCTAGTCTAGGGATTCTAGATGCAAACAAATGGCTGCATTGTTGATGAATTGTGGAAAACATACACCTTCCAGCTATAAAAGGCCGTGAGGGGCTGTCAAGCTCTCCTAGGGTTTTTACAATGATAATTCTGACTACTTAATCTCTCTATCAACTAAAGTTTATATGCTCATGTCGAACTAACTCCAAGTAACTAACTTATTTTTGAAACATCTAGATGCTACTAAAAGAAAATATCTTGATAGTAACTAACTACTGAAATATCAAAAAGACTACTAACACTACTAATTAGAGAAAAATACAACAAAGAAACAAACAGACATCAAAAAGCTGACTGACTTCATCCTTGCAATAGGTTGACACTTGCACACACGGGCTAACGCTTGATGTACTCTTTGGAGTCATATCACTGCCTGTGCCTGAGAAGCGACCTTGTCCCTAAGGTTGAATGAGGGAAACTAAGGACAAAAGGCAGCTGTGTCCATCTAAGATTGAGGAATATTAAGGCCATAATGCACCAAGAAATGAAGACCTAATTCTTGAGAAGGTTGACAGGTTGATGGACAATGTCTTTATCACCCTACAGATTTTTAGGCAAATCAGAACAAGTAGTTGATGAGCCAATGGACTTTTTAAGAAGCAAAACATGAAGCATAGAGTGAATATGGGAACAAGGAGGTCAGTTGATATGCTAAAGGAGGCGGCTCCTAAGATATTACGTAATCACAACGAAAACAGCAAGTAAAATAAAAGGATAGGTTGTTCGCTTCACCTACAAATATGACTCACCAAATATAAATTGAATGCCAAATGGATTACCTTGATATGACTCACAAGGTAATTCACTCAGATTGCTTGCCATGATAAATGGATTGGTAAGAGTTAGAAGTGAATAAAAAGGACTCAAATAATCATGATATTCCACCAATGAATGATTAGGGTTTGGATACAATACTTAAAACATAACAATAGCAAAGTTGTAATTAATTGGAAAACCAAAAAGGACATCTTCGGGTGAAATGCAGCCTCAATACATTTGTGTTGGGAGGCTATGTATCTCTCTAGACTTAAAGTCTTGTCTAACATGAACAACACGTCTCCAACACAATTGTGCTAGGAGGCCGTGTAACTCTTGGGTGTTACTCTTCTAGAAGTAATGGCCATGTTCTTCATGAATGGAACCGTGTTCTTTAGCATGGCCAAGTATACCAAAGAAAGCTCGTTTAATAATGGTTGATCATGCATAATCTCTAGTGCAAGCCTTTGAAGTCCTCTGATGTATGCTCTTGTGATGTGCCCTAATACTTGATTCCCATCACAACTTCAACTTGTATGCAACAATCCCTACATGTTCCATGATTGCTAATTTATAATAGCCTTAGCTTGCACTTGATGTTGTAGACTAGGGTGAAGCCAAAGAAAACCTTAGTCACCAACATTGAATATCACATTATATCGATGTTTATTAGCCACATTATAATTACAAAGTTTAGCTCTCTCTAAGTTAAGCTTCAGGAAACGAAGAATTTCATCCATTGACTATAATGTAGCCAAGGCACCATTATGTGAAGCCATAGAAGCATCCAAAAAATAAGAACAAAAGTGGGAGGTAGGCATCCATAAATAATCTCAAATGGAGTCATTTGAGCCGATGATTGATAGGTTGTAAGAGCATTGTGCCAAGAAATTCAATGTGCCCAAGTCCGTGGTTGCTCGAAAGCAAAGCAATGAAAATAGCACTCTAGACAACAGCTCAAAACTTCAATTTGTCTATTGGATTCAAGACGATGAGATTTATGCAGGTGAAGTTGAGTTGGTTGTAGACAAAATAATGCATGCCAAAACATACTTACAAAAATTGGATTGGGATCACTGACAATAGATACAGAATTTCATCTAGTCTCACTACTTTTTGCATAAATGCTTCCACCACCACCCTAGCTAAATAAGGATACTTGAGGAGACTGTATTTGGATAAACGATCAACAACAACAAAGATCATATCAAACCCTTTGAAATGTGGCAAACCTAAGATAAATTCCATGGAATTGTCTTCCCAAATAGCTGATGGTATGGGCACACTATTCATAAGGCCAGCTGGAGTAAGAGTTTGGCCTTACTACACTGACACAGCACAAGAAGCCACATACCAAGCAACATCCCCCTTTGTACCGAATCAAAAGCCAATCGTTGATAAGTTCACACATTCCTAGAGTGACCACCATCAGGAGAAGAATGAAACTTCTGTAAAAACAGCTGAACCCACCATGGAGAAAAGAGGGTATGATTTGTCTATTATTGAAATATAAGGTATCATTGAGCAAATGAAACCAAGTTCCGACCTCCTTCCCTTTGTATAAGAGCTGCACTTTAGAACTTAGAATAGGATCTTTTAAGACATCCTCCTGAATCTCTGATAAGTCAGTCCAAAAAGGACCACTAATTCCCATACTCCCCTTCCTCAAACACTCGCAAGAGAGCATGAGCTGTTCTATTCTCGTTTCCAAGTTGTATTGAATATAAAAATCATATCCAAGAAACTTAGCCAACCAATTTTGTTGGTATGGCAATGTGTTGATTAAGCAAATGATGCAAATTCTATCTGTTCTCACCAGGAATTCGCATATAATTAGATGGGAAACAAAGTGTATTAGAAGCTCATGTGGCATCTTTAGCAAACATTTGAACTGATTTCTCCAGTGCTTCAGCTCTGTTTTTCACCCTCATCATGCCATGATGAGCAATCTCCTCTTGAGATTTCTCATCAGTGGAACCAATTGGTGTGATCAAAGGATTCTAGACACATACAAATGGCTATTTTATTGGTTAAATGCAGAAACTTGCACACCTTCCAGCCATGAAAGGTCATGATAAAATCTCAGACTCTCCTAGGGTTTTTATGATGATATTTCTGATTAGCTAATCTATATCTATCCACTAGAGTTTATTTATAAGCTACTAAAAGAAATTATCTAGGTAGTTAGTACTACCTTGTAACTAATGACTTAAATATCAAAAGGACTACCAACACTACTAGTCAGAGAAAGATACAACAAAAGAAACAAAAATACATTAAATAGCTAACTGTCATCCTAGCCATAGGTTGATGCTTGTACACATGAGCTAATGCTTGATTTACTCTTGAGTTATTGCAACCTATGCATGATGCCTAAGTAATAGACTCCAATAGTTAGCCTACATTGAACCTCAATTGGTTCAGAAGTTTTACAACCTGGATTAATCCTGGAGTTGGCATCCCTTTTACTCAAGTTGGGATAATGTTTTGAACTTCCAGGTCTATGATGTGTATAATTTTTGTGTGTTTTACTAAATATAGAATTAGCATTATGCATGTGCGTTAAAGCTGAGACCAAAAGATGTATACTATTTATATCTTCTTTATCATATTTCTCAAAAGCAAGGGAAAAGTCATGCTCTGAAATCTTTCATTTTTGAGGTAGCTGAAGTGTCTGTGTATCTGGCATTTATTAGTAGAAGTTTTTCTGTGTTGTCTTCTATGAAAATTACTTGGAATGTTTGTTTTTGAATATGCATGTCAGAAACCATCTTCTTGTTGCAAAATTTCTGTGTATAACTTATGTAATTTTTACATTTACTTGTGTGAAGGATGATAGGTGGTATGGTAGGTGGATGCTATTTGCTTTTCAGCTTACATTGGATTGAAGAGAAATATATTTTATCTTTAATATGTACATATTGTACCTTAGCATCGCTTGCACAATATGGTGCCCTTATGCATGCATGCTTTTGATCTGCTTTATTTTCAGGCTGATACAGGGGATTGTACTTGTGGTGGGAAGACTGTGAAGGGTTTGTCAGTGAAGCCGGTTAAAGGAGATTCGGTGCTTTTTTGGAGCATGGTTTGTGCTTTTTCTTTATTCTTATAAACACGACCAACTGAAATATAATTCTCTCATTGCTATTCTGGAGGGGTTTAGTTGCTGCTTGTAGGAGAAAGAATTTTATAGAAACATTTGAAAACTTCTAATTTGGAGCATCAAAGCAATTTCAAGTACCTAACACCTAATAAAAGTTAAAATCCTAACAACCAGACCCTTTCACTACATAATTCCATTGAATGCATGGATTATGCAATATCAAAAGCTCTATAATAAACTAAATCCAATAAAAGGCGTAATCATATGTATTAGTTGCTATGTTCTAAATTTTGATTTGAATCTGGGCATTAAGTTTACCAGAGAGATGAAGGTTATGTTGATTCAATAATTCCTATAGTAAACGTGAAGGGGGACAAGTGGACCATTTAACTTGAGTGACCATTCAATTGTCTCTGCTGGTAGTCCATGTAATTTTTTATTGGGGTTCTGAAGGCCTGCTGTAAAAGAAAAGTCTACAAATTTCTGTATAAAATTAATTTCCATTATAACAAACTTTACCATCTTGGATTATTTAATGAGTAGAATTAAATTGATTTAAGTTCTTTTAGATCGTGGTGTTTTGTAAGCGTTCTTTATTATATTATGAATGATGTCCATCATTAAACTTTCTGCTGCTCTTTCAGGGGTTGGATGGACAGTCTGATCCAAACAGCATACATGGAGGCTGCGAGGTGCTGTCTGGGGAGAAATGGTCTGCTACCAAGTGGATGAGGCAAAAAGCTTTTCTCTAACGTCATAAATAAATTATATGTATAACTGGGTGTTTTTGCCTATTGGATTTCTTCACCCATATATATACATTATGATCATAGTAATAGTTCTCCAGCCAACTGGTGAGTGTTTCAAGGTCATGCTGCACGTGATTCTTCCCTTAACTGAACCTAGATACAGGACTCATGCAGAAACATACCGTCCCAGAGACCTAATGCAATCCACTTAGACTTTAATCCTTAGCTCTGTCTCACTTTGATTAGGAAATGTGAAACCTAAGAAATCCTATCCAGGGAACTTTCGGGGTTTAGTGGCTGACATCTTAAATGTAGTGATTTTATGATAAAACGAGGCGAGATTTTCTCTTCATGTAGTAGATTAAATCAACACGTATTAGTATATCTCTTATGTATTCTTTTATAAATTGAGAGTCAAACACACCGCAGGATATTTTATTTTGAGGAAATGGGGGCTAAAAAAATAAAAATAAAAATAAAAATAAAAAAGGTGGGTAATCCGGTGTTTCTTCGGAACCACCCACGTCTACAGGATAATTCGCTTTAGTTAATACACTTGAAGCAAGATATAATCTACGGCTTGGTCAAAATGAATTTGAGAGTTGCAATTATCAAAAAATGGCTAGAAGTTTTTTTTTTTTTTTATTTCAGGAGATTGTGGTTGAGGAATAAGAGCTTGAAAAAACGAACGTAAAAATAAAACTTTATTTGGTTTTTGTTAAAACAAAATATAGCAGAGTATCTGTAACTTTACAGGGTTTTCTCATGTATTTAATTTAAAAAGAGGGTGTATTATATCAATATCTATAACTCCATGTATATACGGAGAGGTGTGTATATATATACATTGATCTTTTAGGCATTTTGTTTTGATAAACCAATTTGGAAATGATGTTAAAAAGGACACGAACCCCCTAAGCGTGTACAGTAAGCATTTAGGATACAAGGGCCGACAAAGTACTGATATCTTGTAAGGCCGCCCAAATGTACTAACGCGGGCACCATTAGGAGTAAAACAGAGAGCATACAGAATTCCACAAGTCATTTTTTGACACATGCCAAGCTTATCAGCTATATATGAAATCATCTCTTCTCCGTGCCCATTCTCAATAAGGTCGTCATCTTAAAAAGAGAAAAACATGAAAAGGTGAGTTTTGTCTTGAACGAGTAATCTAGACATACTAGCACATAACATGCACATTTTGCATGTCTATGTACATCTATTATTATATGTAATGCCATCGAGAATCAGGTGTAAATACACGTTTTTTAAAGACGATTCTTTAATCAATTGTCTAAGCCAAATTGTTTTGATAAATACAGTTGAAAAATCGTACTTAGAATATGCGATTGTATTGGGCATCTCGTTAGTTGAAAATTCAAAGAAATTGCAGCTTGAAAATGTGATCTATGAAGTACAACTTTTTTTTGAATGAGCACAACTTGGTCTTGCACTTTTGCAAAGTATCACATGAACTTCCATTTCTTTTTGTGACTCTCATCTGCAAAATTTAGCAACAGTAACACCACCAAGATACATGAAAGCAAGGAGATAAGGTGTTACGATTCAAACTAATGGTATAGCCAATTTACCATTAATTTTTATGGAAGTAGAAACACACAAGGTTTATCTTTTACATACTCTAAATCTTTTAAGTCCAAAATATCAAATATCTTAAAAAAAAAAGCTCCCCCTTAAGAGATGAGGAAAAAGCCCATCAACTACTATACTACACATTCACAAACATATATAACACTTGTAAAATGGCTTACAAATTACTAAAGGCAACATATAATTGATTAACTTAATATATCATTTAGTTAGCTCAATCATCAGTCCATAATAAAAAATTGGAACGTTGATATTCTACTTTTACACACAATTGAACAATAACTCAGTTACAACTCTACTCTATTCCACTTTACTCTATAATTTTTTGCTCACAAACAATCAATATATTTTCTCATCTCATCTTAATAAAATGTAGGGAATCAAACATACTATCATTTGTCTCCATATAAAAACCGTCTCATTCTGAGCTTATTACCCTTTATCTAAACACTATTGTTTAATTCAATTACAATGGTTTGAGCATCATTTAACTCCATCAATTAGCACTCCGTCATAACGTCATCTCCTCTCACTACTTGTATTGGATATGACTTACTCATATTGACGACTTAAGTCATTATATGGATATTAATGCTTAAACTACCTACTTTGTGCAAGATGTATAGCATACCATATTATTGTCCATGGTTATCACATGCAAATCTACATGACCATCTCCTAACTTGCTTTTTATATGTTTGGAAAGCCTTATAATTGGAGTGTTACTGCCCTCTGTGTGTCATTATTAGGTGACAACATGATAAGACTTCTAATCTTGTCGAACAATCACTATCAAACTTACATAATTGAAATCTTCATAGTCATAATACCTATGAACACTGAGTGGCTTTAAGGAGTCTCACTTTATCCACAAATACAATATATGATCAACTAATCAGTTACAAATATAGCAATACCAATAGGGGTCTATAATGGCTCTTAAAACAACATAATACCATAACTGCTAGCAACTAGAAGCAACAACATAAATAGAAACTAAACAAAATTTGGGAATCTCATCTCCTAAATACAGTCAAGCATCTAATACTAAAACAAGCCATAGTTCGTTGTACTCCCATATCCAACAACTTATCATATTAATAGTAAAGAACGTCCCTTCCCACATTGTAGACTAAATCATAACCTGAGTCATTACAGTAGTCCATCTCTTAAGGCATACTTGCAATTAAAAAAAAAAAAATATCCTCAAAGGGTGAGTTGAAACTTAATACATGAAATACTAGCATCTACATATGCATGAGCACATGTATTAAGCAAATATACAAATACAAGAACAATTAATGCTACATGATTCATTTAGTTATCTTTATAATTTAAGTTGGTCAAACAACAGTCTTTGAGTCCTAAAACTTAGGATGACTCATAATCCTGACAAATGTATATAGATATACAATAAACATATATGGTGCAAGGTACTTACCTATACCTTGGAGTCTAAAAGCTAATCCTAATTTTACCTAAATTTTTATAGTATATGACCCCACTCAAAATAACATCATATACCAATTAACGAGTTGTTATAATAACATCATCGGTAATCTTGATTTGTTAGCAATAGCTAAGCATACATAATATTAAGGTCCTATTTTTATAATATATTTGTATTAGTAGAGGCCTATTCTTTTGTGCATTTTGTAACATAGAGAGGAATTTTTTTCCATTTTAGTTAGGACCTTATTATTATTAGAAATTTCTACCATTTCACTAGTTTTAATGTCTCTTTTTATCAGGGCAAAAAATGTTCATAAAACTCTTTATAAGGGTGTGAGCATTTTTCTGAATCAAAGCTTTTATTCACCATGTTGGTTGATCACGACTAATGGCACTTGTTATATACACATTAGCTCGTGCATACACACATCATAGTCTTGTAATGCTATCGAAATTAATAAAAGTGTGATATTTATTTTTCCATCCGTGCTAGTGTCCCTTATTACAATTGGCTTTCTTTCTTATTCATGTTGCTCACAAGTTTAGGCCTTATTGGTCAGCGTTGCATACGAGTTATGCTTGCTTACCATCGTAGAGGTAGGATAGTAAGCATTGTATAGTCCGTTTGTGTACTAGAGAAAGCCCTAAATAGTGACAATTGGTATCCGAGTCTAGGTTATTCTAGTGGGAACAACCATGATGCGACAAGAGGAAGTGAGTAAGAGGCTAGATAGCTTGGAGGAAATCCTCAAGGGATTATTCAAGCGGATGGATGATTTGGTCACACTATCGTTAAGAGTGGCTTAAGTTGAGGCTAATCATTAAGATATGAATGCTAAGATGGTTGAGATGGTTAAGAATTTCAGTGTTGCAATGTAAACACTTAGAGAGGAAATGCATGTGACAACCGATGAGGCAAGACAACAGTTAGGGATTCAAGTGGAAGACTTGAGAAGATAGGTTAATACTTGTACCTCAATCGAGACTATTGAGGAGTTGAGGGCACAAGTAACTATTTTAACTTGGGCTGTAGGAAATGCTCCTACCCCTACCCTTGCCCCTGCCCCTGTACATATTCCTACTCATGTAGGACATTTGAAGATAGTTAAGCTTAAGGCATTCATTGGTATAAGGGATGCTAAGTTGTTAGAGAATTTTCTATTTGATATGGAGCAGTATTTTGCTGTATAGGGACAAATGATGAGAAAACAAAGGTCACCATAATTACAATGTACTTAACAGGTGATGCCAAGCTATGGTGGTACACCAAGTATGAGGAGATCTAAAATGGTAATGCTCATGTAGATATATGGGCTTAGGTGAAGGTTGAGTTGTAAACTCAATTTTTCCCAGAGAATGTTGAGTACAATGCTTGAAAGAAGTCGAGGGAACTTCATAGGGTAATGACACTATAAAGTATATCCGTGAGTTCTTGACATTAATGTTGGACATCAAGAGCACGGCCGAAGATGATAAGCTATTTTACTTCCTAGAAGGATTGAAGCCTTATGCCAGGAACGAGTTACAGAGGCAACAAGTTATGAACTTGGCTACAGCGCAAATAATAGCTAAGCATTTAACTCACTACACTTATGATAATAAAGGGAAGAGTATATCGACGGGATACGACGGTGAAAAGCCAGTCAAGTTGTACCAACCTAAGGGTGGGGGGGCCCTAAGTTTAAGCAGTAACAGTAGTAACATTGGATGGGGTCAAAGCAAATTCTACAGCTCTCACTAGTCCAAAAAGAATGGGGCAATCAGTGGAGGTAAGAAGCCCTCACTTTCATGTTTTCTGTATAATGGCTTGTACAAAGTAGCTAAATGTCTACATAGGGTTACAATCAATGTTATGGCACGAAAGGTAGATAGTATATGCCAAGAAGAAGAGTCGAAGAGTGATGGGGAGGATTAACCTCGAATGGGTGCATTACACATGTTGTTAGCTGATATAAAGAGTTTCTCAATGCGATGTAAGCTTAAAACTGGCAATGAGTTGATGTTTATCTAGTTGAGTATCAACGGCAAGAATACAAGTGCAATGGTAGACTTTAGTACTATACACAACTTCATTGATGTGCTTGAGGTGGAAAGGTTGAGGCTAGTACTTACCAAAGACATTAGTCAAATTAAAACCGTTAACTCCAAGGCTCGTCCTATTTATGGAGTTGCAAGAGGAGTAAAAGTGAGGGTTGGAGATTGGAGTAGAAATCTCAACTTTACGATTGTTTTGTTAGATAACTTCAGCATAGTCTTTACAATAGATTTCTTGAGATAAGCTAAAGTTACTCCCATGCTCACAGTAAATTGCTTGTTATTCATAAGTGAAAAGCTATGCTTAGGGTAAGCAACAATGGCAAGGAAGGGAAGAATATTGAGGTTATGATGCTATCATAGGTCCAATTGAAGAGAGGGCTTAAACATCAAGAGCAGACTTTCTTAGCTATCCTTATAGAGAAAGAGGAAGTAGGAAAGATGGAGATACCAAGGGTAACAGCGAGTGTCCTGAAGGAGTATAATTCTATGATGGCTGACAAGCTCCCAAAAGAGTTACCTCCCAAAAGATTGGTAGACTACGAGATTGAGCTAATTCCTAGTTCCAAACCACTTGCCAGAGCTCCTTACATAATGTTAACCTCCCAAACTTCTTGAATTGAAGAAGTAGTTGGATGAGTTATTAGAGGCAGGCTTCATTCGACCCGCAAAAACACTATATGGGCTCCTATTCTATTTCAAAAGAAACAGGATGGGAGTTTGAGATTATGTATCAACTATCGAGCTATAAAAAAGTTGATAGTGAAGAATCATTATTCGATTCCTCTAATTGTTGATTTGTTTAATCAACTGAGTGGGGCCAAGTACGTTACAAAGCTGGATCTTCTCTCAAGCTATAATTAGGTTTGCATTGCTGAGGGTGATGAGCCTAAAACGATGTGTGTAACCCGGTATGTTGCTTATGAGTTCTTGGTGATGCCTTTTGGTCTCACTAATGCTTCTGCGACATTTTGCACCTTAATGAATAATATATTTCATAAATATCTCAACCAATTTGTAGTAGTCTATCTAGATGACGTTGTTGTGTATAGTAGGATGTTGTATGACCATGTGAAGCACTTATGAATGGTTTTCAAGAAGTTTTAGGAGAATCATTTCTACATAAAGTGCAAGAAATGTGCCTTTGCCCAGAAGCACATCAACTTCTTGGGTCATGTTGTTGAAGAAGGGCGGATCGGAATGGATATGGCTAAGGTGGAAGTAATCAGGTAGTGGCTAGTCCCTAAGAGTGTAATAGAGTTATGGTCATTCCTTGGACTCGCAAATTACTACAGAAGATTTGTCAAAGGATATTCTCACTAAGTTACATCCCTTACAAATCTATTGAAGAAGGACCAAGCATAATCATTGGATGAGGGATGTCAGAGTGCCTTCGAAGAGTTGAGGCGTATAGTGATAGAAGAGCCAGTCCTTGTACGTCCTGACATTTCTAAGCCTACTGAAGTCCACACAGATGCCTTAGACATTGCATTAGGTGGAGTATTGATGTAAGAGGGTCATCTAGTGGCATATGAGAGTAGGAAGCTCAATCAAACGGAACATAGTTACTCAACCCAAGAGAAGGAGTTACTTGCAATTGTTTACTATCTAAGCACTTGGAAACAATATTTGTTAGGACCAAAGTTTCTAGTAAAGATAGATAATTTTGTTGCCTGCCATATATTGACTCAACTGAAACTTTCGACCAAGTAAGCTAAATGGCAAGAGTTCCTTGTAGAGTTTGATATAGAGATTGAATATTGCAGCAGGCTGACTAATTAAGTAGTAGATACTTTGAGTAGGTGAGCTGGTTTAACTTCCTTTGCCCAGATTGCGCACCAGTTAGGGAATTGAATCTCGACTTTAATTTAAGAACAAATCAAGCAGCATATAGGTCAAGACCTATTGGCTAAAAATCTTAAGCATTTGGTTAAGGAAGGGAAGACTTATAGATTTTGGGTAAAAGTAGACCTCATTTACACAAAGGGATATCGATTATATGTCTCGAAGGTAGGCAACTTGAGAAGAGTACTCATGAGAGAGTGATATGATACTCTGTAGGTTGGACATCCCAGCTAATAGAGGATATTAAACTTGTTGAAGCAGGGCTATTATTAGCCGGATATAAAGGAGGATGTGATAAGTTATACGAAAACTTGCTTAACCTGGTAACAAGATAAAGTTGAGAGGCAGAAGATCACAAGCTTATTAGAGCCACTTCCAGTGTTATCTCGCCCATGGGAGAGTATCTCCATAGACTTTATCACTTCCTTACCAAAAGTGGGGGAGCATTCATCTATTTTTGTTGTTGTTGATAAGTTCGCTAAGTATGCAACCTTCATTCCTATCACTAAGAGTTCAAATATAGAAGAGATGGCCTAGCTTTTCTCCAAGCATGTGGTGATGTTTAAAGGTATACCCTATAATATTATGGGTGATTGGGATACCGGATTTACAAGGAAGTTTTGGACAAAGTTGTTCTACCTCCTAGGTTCTAAGCTAAGCATGACCTTTAGCTACCATCTACCAAGTGATGGATGGACAGAGAGATTCAACTGTTTGCTAAAGGAATACCTTTTGCACTTTGTTAGTTCTAACTAGAGGAATTAGGTTGACTTGCTGGATATCATTTAGTTCTATTTCAACATCCAACGAAGCTCTTCCTCTAATAAGAGCCCTATATAGATCATCATAGGTCAGCAACCATTATTACCCTATGTAGTGGTTGTACCATATACCTAGAGATGCCTAAGAGCTTATTAGTTTACTAAGGATTGCAAGCAGAGTTCAAAAGTAGCGAAAGCGTACCTTAAGAAGGCTTCCAAGAGGGTCAAGAAATGGGTAGATCAAAACCACCGAACTAGAGACTTCAATGTTGGAGATCAGGTTCTTATAAAACTTCTTCTAGAATAGGTCAGATCATTGAGGAACAAGGATAGAAGTTTGATCCAAAAGTACGTTGGTCTAGTTTCTATCATCTTGAAGATTAGAAGAGCAGCCTACAAGGTTAAGCCTCCTATATGGTTGAAGGTCATCCAGTTTTTCATGTCAACATCATGAAGCCATACTATCTAGACATGGAAGACCCATCTCTCAATGTATCTAAGCGATCGTACGTTTAGATTAAGTTTAACCTAAGTCAACCATGGAAGACATCCTTATGAAGTGAAGAATTAGAGATCTCACCACTAGAGGAGAACATACAAAGTATTTAATCAAGTAGAGAGATTGAGGAGAAGAAGATACTAGCTGGGAGATTGAAGAAGACCTTAAGCCTTTATCTGAGAGAAAGTCAAACTTGCTAGCCAGAAGACCTCCGCCACTAGATCTAAGCTTCAGTACATATTGTCGAAGATGTCAATGGAATTAACTAGGGGAGGATGTTGAGGTCTCATTTTTGTAACATACTTGTACTAGCAAGAGCCTATTATTTTGTATATATTGTAACATAGAGGGGGGCTTTTTTCTATTTTAGCTAGGGCCTTACTATTATTAAAAATTTTTACTTTTAGAAAATGATACCATTTCACCAATTTTAATGTCTCCTCTTACTAGGCCAAAAAATGTTCGCAAAGCTCTTTATGGGGGCGTAAGTATTTTTCTGGATTGAAACTCTTACTTATGATCGACAACACCTGTTATACACACATTACCCTCGTGCACACATGCATCGTAGCCTTGTAATACTATTGAAATTAATGAGTGTATGCTATTCATTTTCCATTTGTGCCCATATCCCTTATTACTATTGGTTTTTTTTCTTGTTCGTGTTGCTTACAAGTTTAAGCTTTGTTTGTTAGCGTACTACTGTAGAAGCAAGACGGTAAGTGTCACATAGTCCATTTATGTGTTAGAGAAAGCCCTAGATCGTGACACACAACATACTTATATTAAAGCCGAGTATTAATTAAGTTTAGTAATTTTCTAGCAAGCAAGCTCAACCAACATACACGGTATCCATGTAAGTAAGTTAATTGTCTCACAAGATACTGAACTAGCTCTACTCTTGCAACTTGACAACAAACATAAACATCAATACTTTGGACTTACTTTAGCACACTCAAGCTTATCCTACTATTTTTACCCTTTACTTAACCCTTTAGCTTAGCATGCTTATAAAGACGATGGAAATATAACTTCAAATAAAAAGATTGAACATGCTGTTATTAATTAGTAAAATGGCTTAAAGTCCATTAATAAATAAATAACATCAAGAAAATAATGTAAAGGTTAAAAATTACATTAGTTTTACAACATAATATTCTTGTTCGGCTAGCCACTATTTGAATGGTAGGTATTCTACCATCTGAATGACAAGAATAGAAACATCCTATTCTTTGAATGGGGCTTATCTTCCACATAATACATTGGGAAGATTTTGTTCCCCTTTTTGATCCTACCTTCAAACACTACAAAGGCTATCGTCTCAATGATAGCAACACATTCTATAATTTATGCAATATCTCCCCTTCGACTTGTACGAAAACTCTTTAAACCCTCACAAAATGTAGCAATTCCTCTCAAACTCCAATTATAACATAAAAAGTAACACAAAAATGACAACTTCCATATACTAAAAATGCCTTCAAGACTCAACTTACACAACACCTAAACTTCAAGAATCATAGGAAGCAAACCTTTAACACCCATCACTCACAAAATTAGATAAAGACGAAAAAAGGAAAGTGAGGGGGGGGGGGGGGGGGGGGAGGGGCTTTATAGGGAGTGGTGGGGGAACTTACTTAGATTAATGAGAAACACTCTACAAAACATATGTAACATTGGATTCTCTACGGAAAAACCTAGCCAAAACATGCCTTCAACAAAACCTAAGACAAAGAAACCTAGGAGAACTCCCAATCTTACTTAGAATACTCCTTAAAAGTTAAAACCGAATTTTTCTTCCTCTTTTTCTTTTTTTTTTCTCCTAATCTTGCGCAAAATTGTTTCTTGAAGCTGATTAGAAAAGGAAAGAAAGAATTAACTGTTTGAAGAAAAAATAAAAAAATAAAAAAAGTGAGAAAAGAGAAGGAAAAGAGGGACAAAGGGAAATAATCATTTTAGTGATGAAAGGGGGAGGGATTTGATAGAAAGTTTACTAAATTGCCATTGTCACTAAAACAAAATTTCTAATATACCATTTTCCAAAAAGAATATAAGCTTTATAATATTATTTTTATAAAAACTTAGGCATTACAATATTTATAACAAAAACAATTTTAAGGTTTCTATAGATCTATTATCTTACTATTACACAAACCCTAATTTTAATCTATTCAAGTTTATTCCCTTAATTAATTTCTAGGTTTTTTTTTCTATAGATCATTCATCTTTAATGATACTAAGTTTAATTGTGATAAGCAATTCTCCATTATAGATCTCATTTACAAACCCTTAATTTTATAAATTTCAAATCTAATATATTTATTAAACTGGTGAATTTCTAAAGATTATAGATTTATTTATAAACTGTAATTCAATAATTAACAAATCTACACCTATATTAAATAAAAAATTATTATATATTATAAATATATTATTTATAATTAATTTAAGGCTAGGTTTAATCTTTACATTTATGAATTTAGAGATTTAGAGTTAAGGCTTACTTGATCTAGTAAGTATTGTCTCTTCTCTTATTCTAAATAACAGTTATAGAGGTGAAATTCTCAAAGGAGTTATGTTCTATTTATGTGGCTAAGGTGAATTAAAAGAAGACCCTAATTAATATTGCTACATTATTTATAAAAAAAAACCCACTTATTAATATTTGCCCTTTTAACTTCTATCTTAACTATATGTCTTATTTCCTTTATATTACATATAACATATTATTATTATTATTATTATTATTATTATTATTATTATTATTATTATTATTATTATTATTATTATTATTATTATTATTATTTATTTAACCATTTTTATAATTTTAAATCTATTATTGTTGCTAACATAATTATTTAGGGTATTTTATACCCCCTTTTCAAATGTTTCATCCCTAAAAAGTCAAAGACTTAAAGTTTTCACCTATTAGCAAGCATAAGAAACAATTTATAGGAATAAGTTTAATTAATTCTAAAGACCTAACATGATTACTATGCATGATACGATGTAAGGTTAAAACTTGATACAATGTGTTTATTAAATAAGACAAAATCTAAATGCCTAATGTACAAAGATCATGATTGTTAGTAGTGGTTTTCTAATCACAAGCTTTCTTAAGATCAACTTTGCCCATAGTTCAACCACTCAGTATAACAGAAGAGATAGAAATAAACTGAGGAAGCATGTAGGTCACGTCTAACAAACTTTCTTACCTAGTTCCAAGTTGTGAGAGGGACCCATATGCTTGTAATGGCATAACATACTTTCCATTCACACCTATAAATAGTAAGCTACCCCTCCAAGTAAGGAGAATCGAATTTAGTTACTCTTCTTAATTATTGATTGCTTATTCTTGACTATCATCAATGACTTAAGTGTCGGAGTGTACACATATAAATCATTCTTAGTATATCTTAATAGCTCACCTTTGTTCCTTGTGTAGGCTTTGTCAAGCCTAATCAACATTTTGGCATCCACCATTTATGGCTTTAACACGAAACCATGGTAAAAACTTACACCGTTAGTTAACTTCTTCCTCATATAAACAACCACTAAGCATCAAACATGGCAAATGAGGACCACGATCCATAAACCACATTTCTACATCAAAACAATGATCACTTCACCTTATTTGAATAGCAAATGAATCAAATAATTAAAGGAAATCAATACCTCAAGCAAGAATTTGCAACCCTACGAAAAAAGATAGAAGAAGTCAACCATAGTTACAAGTAAGGATCGAGTGGTTAATAGGTCCTCTCAACCAATAAATGCTCTACTTGTGAAGAGCAACCAAAGTAATCAAGCTCTTACGGAGCATTCTTACCCTTTACCATAGCAACATTGACTATACAAGACTCTTTTCAATCAAATTGACCTGATGATCAAGCATCTAACCAAAATCAAAAGATCAACAAAAATTTCTCCTTTACGTACCTATACAAATGGCTAAACACCTTTTAGACAAGCAATCCAAGATGAATCTTTCCTTCCCACATGCGAATCTTATAACTAGAGCTTTATGATGGTACTACCGATTTAGTCATACATTGATCTCATTACAACATCTAGATGGAGCTCATTGGTGCCTCTAATACCATAGAATGCAAAGCTTTTCTAAGGAACCTTACTAAGGTTGCTAGAACATGGTATAAAGGGATTTGGCCAAGCTGAGTTTTAAGCTTTAAAGAACTTACCAAAGTATTTCTCTTATACTTCATAACTAACAAAGAGCTAGAAAAGACAATCTATCCTTAGCTCTTATACACTAGTGGCTAGATGAGACACTATGAGAATATGTGGTTAGATTCACTGACCCAATGACTAAGATTATGAACCTTAACATGAATGTAGCTCTCGATTTTACTATCGAAGGAGTAAAAGACTGATGTCATTTCTTTTATTCCATTATCAAAAGAAGACCATATAGCTTCAAAGAGTTATGATCCCAAGTAGTATCATGTATACGAGAATGACTACTTGTTATAGACCAACTTATTCCTCGCATTAATGACAATAAATCAACTTGACTCACTAAGTACAACAATCCTAAAGACAAGGTAATATTCCAATTTACAAGGAGTATCACTAACTCCTTAAACCTTGGGATCAAATACCAATGAATATTCGATATCAAGACATCATTACATGGCTTGAAAAAAGGCATAACAATATAAGCTACTGACATTGTGACAAATATTATACCTTCTACAAAGAAAAACACCATAAACATAGTTGAATGTGCCCAGCTAAAAAATGTCAAAAGAAGATGTTGTAAGACATGGTTACCTCTTTGAATTCATTAACTATGAGCCGTCCTCCAAATGAGGTCAAATTGAGAATCATCATTTTTACTAAAGCTTGAGCAATGTGATGCATCATAAATTAGCTAAATCATCGCCAAACAAACTAACAATTGCAATTGTATTCTCAATACTATGGCAAACTCTCACTATCAATGAACTACCCTTTTTCCTTAGCCATCATTCCAAAAACAAATAAAGCACCACTCAATTACCTATACACTTATGAGCTTGGTCCATTAATAGACATTGATCATTGCTCACTCTCTTAGCCTTTAGCCTTCTTACAAGCATTCAAAGGTTACCTCCTAGCATATCAACATACAAGCCATTCATCCTTACAAAGGTTGAACCTTACACTTCACAAACCTATAAAATAAGTTGCATTCTAGGCTCGCTCCTAATAAGCATACACTATTAAAGGTGACATTGCCAACTTGTATTCGTGTTTGAGTTGATGTTAGGAATTAAACATCCCTAGGCTCTTTCAACTGATGATGGAACTACTAAGAGGATTAACCATCCTCATGCTACATGCCTTTACACAGCTAAAAAGCCATCACATACAGTATAGAGAAAACAAAATTTTAGTAAGAGCCTAGCAGCACTTAAAAATTACACCAAAATATGTACAAATATAGAAATATTAAATGGTCAAAGAATTTGATGCAAAGAGCACTGATCATAGAAACCTTGTTCTACTTAATGGACGGACCACTAAATGAACCTCCAAAAGGAGGAAGTTGAACATTTTCGATAGGCTTAGATTGCTCCACTTCATCAACATTCATAACTTTCATGTTAAGGAGCTCTAAGGGATAAGAGTAAGGGAAGGATTGTCTTTTGCCACCTTCTCTAGGAGCTAGCTGAAGTCATACCTAGGATCTCGTTATTAGATGAGTATCTTGAAGTATTCCAACTGCTTTAATGTTCCCAACGACTCAAGCTATCAAATAGAGTGGTTATGTATCGGTTTGATCAAGCTATGCCTAAGATATTGCATGAAGAAAAATATGGTTCATGGGCTTGTATATAGGTTTCTGTTTGGCACTACGTGTTCACTAGTATATTGACAAACATAGAAGCAATACTTGACACATATGTGTAAAGGTGAAGGCACAAGCATGTACCTTTTGCATGGGCATATATTATATATTCATAGGGATGTACTTATTTTATTTCCTTCTTTGTAATATTTACTTGCAACACTTTTAAGTATTTTTCCCATTTATTCCTTGTAATCTTAACTAGACTCTGTTTATAGGCTTGTAATATCATTGTAAAGATAGAGTCTTTGATAATAAAAATGACATTTCTGAGAGTATTCTTAAACCCTATATCTTATCAATTTTGTTATTACATTATGGCAACAACAAACCCTTTGCATTGTTCATCTATGAGTCATATCGTATGTGTAATTGAAAAACCCAACTATTGTGATATTGTAAGTCATATGGAGTTACAATACTGGTTTGATTGATTTTATAGATTCATGAGTCATATTGTTTTTGGGAATTAGTCACAACCAATTCGACTATTGAATTAGCGAGTTATATCTGATTCAATATTCGTTCATATAGTTTTATTTTTCCATTCTCATAAATGCAGAAAAATCCAAAAATATTTCTTTTCATTATCATTAACCCTTAAATCTACAAAAGAAAGCATCTTTGGTTAGCTGTACAACACTGATAAATGATCGGATTCAAAGGCCTTAGTAGTATCAAGTTTCTAACTGGAATTCTCACTACTCATCATTCTCTTAATGCTCATTTAATATCTCTTACTTAATGTTGTGCATATGCTCCTCTATCTCAATAATCTATTGGTCTTGCAATTGAATATGTTCCTCCAACTTCAAATATAACCCTTGTAGGCCTATTCCTCCTTACATCTTATCCACAACAAGTGTCAAAGTGCCTACCTCAAACACGTAAGGGCTTCTTTAATTTAAACGAAAATAGCATCTTGTGTTAGCTTACTTCTTTTACATTGGGCTCTCTCCAAATCTCCTCTAACATGATATATATAAAACCTAAACAATCTTCAATTGCTCTTTCACCACCTTGACCTTCAACAAAGAGTGACTATCCTCAGCTTCTCTCTTAGCTACGGTTGAAGTTGATCATGATCCTATACGGCATTATTCCTCTTATTTTGTAGCTGAACCATATGATTTAACTTAGCTTACAATTTTACATCTAAAGCATGACTGCTACTAATGACCAATAGAATACAAAGGGTATTATAAGTTCTTAACAATCAAATTATTTAGAGAAACATGCTTAAGGTCTACACTTCTATTATGTATAGGCTAGTGCCTAGTGTCTCCAACAAAATGCCCATAGATATTTCCATTGGACTTCATCTCAACATCTTGCCTATCTACTAATAGAATTATATTTGAGAACAAGTGAGCACTTATGTATGCATCTAGTAAGATTCAACCTTTAGGTCCCCTTACTTACTCTTAAGCAAGAGGATTGACCAACTTGACCTATCAAATCATCAATGGTCATCTAAGTGTTGAAGAAGCTGACTTATTTGTGCATCTAAGTTGTTAAATTGCATGGAGTGTTGTCCCAACATCTAAATAAGGTTAGATCGAGTTATTTAAAAGCTCAAAACCACCCTTATAAACTTGTTTTATAGGTTGCTCCTCACCATAAATCGTAGCTTACCAAAGTGAGTGCTTTAAGCTATCCCAGGAACAAGAAACTATTGACCTTATCTTAGTACCTTAGAGTTCGTTATGTATCGAATCCCTTAGCCTATCTCTAGAAGACCTGTGTCCTACGATCTACAATAATACTATCAAATAATGGATATTCTCTTTCTAGAAGAATTACATGAATGTCATTTCTCTTTTTATATATTGCTTATTTAATTTTTCCCCATTTTAGTAAATATTCAAGTTATATTGTAACCCCAGGATATTCGGGGTATAAATATCCTATTAAATGCATTATTGTAAACAGGTATTTTTTCTTGTTAATGAAATTACTAAGTTTTCCCTCTTCTCTTCATTGAGAATCCTTAACCCTAGCTCATATCAAACACTTACATAAGGTTTGTGCAGCGAGTAACCCTTTCATTTAGATTACTGAATTACATCTAAAAAGTGGTTAGTCGTGTATGCTTGAGTGGCATGTAACATATGTTTAAGTAGCTCATGTTGGCTTAGCCTTCTACTTAAAAATCTACCCTAATTGATTTCTCTTTTCTTCGATACTTCTAGAAAGGCCCACAAATGCTACAGTAAGACTTCATTAGTGGCTTACGTTGTGTTGTTGTGTGTATGTGCTACATTATCATTTTAAGGTACTATTCCATTTAACATATCTCTACTTTATCCTCAAGGTCATTAAAAGAAGTTCTTATGAATTTTTTTATATAATTTAATATACCTACACTAAAAAAAGAAGAAGAAGGCAGTCATCATTGTAAAATTAATAACAAAAATCTTAGTTGCATGTTAGACAAAATGCTAGAGCTTTTATTTCTTTCCTTTATTCTTCTTCTTCTTCTTCTTTTTTTTCCCTTTTGGGGAGGGGTTTGGGGGGAGGTAGTGGTCATAGAAGAGAAGTAAGGTTGTGAATGAATCGAGATAGCTTTAAGCTTACTTAAGCTTAAGCTTGATCTCATGATAAAGCTCATTTATCTAAATGAGCTGAGTTTGAGCTTTAATTTAGGCTTATGAGCAACCTCGTAAGCTTTATATATATATATATATATATATATTACAAATATTATTTATACTGCATATTGTATATTATATGTTATAGGATAATTTATAATACATAGTCAAATTCTTATTCATTTTTTATTAATATATTTATTTATTTTACATACTTAAATTCGTGAGAAGGTTTGAGCTTGACATGGTTTAAGAGCCTAAGCTTGATTAGTAATGAGCTAAACTTAAGTTTAAGATAAAGTTTGTTTATTTAAACATACCATGCTTGAACCTCAATTTGTAGGCTTGATAAAACTTAACTTGAGCTTTAGTTGGATAAATTTTAAATGAGCTTAGCATGGGCCTTTAAATGCTTAGTTAAGCTTGGCTCATAGCCCCATGGGGGTGAGTTTAGTACTAATCCTTGTTAAAGGGTCGTTTCTTAAGTAAAGACCCATTTTATCTCTTAAGGACTTCTCAATAGAGGTTCTTAACTTAGGTTCTTGTGCTAATTACTAATAACTTAGAAATAAAGGTTATATAAAACATTAGATGTAGAGTTCTCCAACTTTAATATTATAAATAACATTATATGGATAGTAGAAATATAATAAGAAATAAATTGTAAAAGGAATAAAGGACATGAGGATTTACATGATAAGCCAAAGCAATCTATGCCTACAATGGAAAGAAAGATTTTTTATCCTTAAAAAAAACTTATAAGATTTATAGTTACTTTCTTATTTTATTTGTATAGCTTAGCATTTTAGTTTAGTTAGTTATGCAATTCAGTTCTATGAGCAAAAGTTAGTTAGTTAGTTAGTTTCCCAGTGTAGGCATTTAAATGGGCTTGTTAGTTTCCCAGTGTAGGCATTTAAATGGGCTTGTTAGTTCCTTGTATTGGATGGATATTCTTTCATTGCTTGCTTAATTAGAAACACATTTTATTGTTTCGAATGGCCCTTTTTTCTTATTGACTTTGTATGCAATGTCATCACAAGGAGCTTCACATAGTATTAAAGCTAAAGGATTAAAGATCTAGTTTGTTCTTAATTCTCTGTAAGTTCTTCTTTATAGCTAACAGTAGATGGTCAACCTACAAGATCAAGGTCAGATTGTAGTTTTTTATCCTTGTTGTTTATCTAGATCAAATAATCTTAGCATAAATTTAGGAAACATAATTTTCAATGGTGTTAATTTTGTTAGTTGGAGTAAATCCAAGGATGGCTTTAGGAGAAATTGGATTTGTTGACAGTACCATTGCTAAACCTAATGAAAACTCGCCTGATTTAGTAAAATGGATAAGTGCGATTATATGGTTTGATGCTGGGTTCTTAATTCTATGAATCTAGATTTGTCTCAAACCTTTCTTTATGCTCAATCTGTACCAAAATTATGGAAGGAGATTGTAGAACAGTTTAGTTAAGTGAATAGAGTAATGATTTTTCAGCTTTAATATGAAATATGTAATCTTGGACAAAATAACATGAGTGTTGGAATGTATTACAACAAAATGAAAAGGTGTTAGGACGAATTAAATGCTTTGAACGCTTATCTTTAATGTACTTGTAGAAGACTTGATGGGAATCAAGCTACCGGATCTCTAACCTATAGCTGAGCCTAAGGACTAGAGAGGCTAGTAAAATGAATCATTTTGTTTCAACCAACCCCTGCCAAGGCCAAGGCCAAGTACTTCCTTTTTGAGTCACCTTTAATGCTGTGTTGTATGATCACCTATTATTCTGTGGTATGCCGAGTTGATGATTACTCCCTAGCGCTGAGCTGACCAATCACTCAACATCATGCTTGTCGAGAGGACGAGAGATAGAGAATTTGGATTGACTGAGCCATCCCTATTCGAACAAGTCCATTGGTCCGTACTTCTTGTCTGCATCTCCTAATAACTCGGCCAATGCAACATTCTACCTGTATAGTATCATATGTAGAATTTGTAGCACCAGTGATTGTTTTCTTTATATGTTGATTTTTACCCTTTTGTATCATGTACATTGCTTCTTTAGGAAATGTCCTTTTTGTCTTTTCCCTTTGAGGCAAGTTGCCCTAACTTATGTGTATAAATACCCTTGTACTTGTAGCTGTAAGAGAGCAGATTACCTTCAATACACTTAAGTGCTTTCTTCTTTGTGTAAACATTATTTATTTATTCTCGATATCACTCTTATCCTCTCCCTTAAGCAAGATTAGGTGGTGAGCAACCTCAATGGACCAATTCGTGCATTGTATCGAATTGTGCCATGAATACTCAAAAGTTTTATTGGTGTGTCATATTCTCTAGGGCTGTTCATGGGGTTTTGCTTACTGTTTTTATTCTTCACTTTCACCCTTTTGTACCTTTCCCCATTAATCCTTTTTCAGCTTTCTGTAAGCTTGGATCCATTCAGCGATTGACCTTATCTGTTCTTGATCACAATTCGCAATATTTTGGTATCAGAGCGGAGGTTTTTATGTGAACTGTAGTAGTTCTTGAACTTCTATTATACTCTGTTTTTGTATGTATGAAATAAAGCAAGTTATTGTGTTCATTTAACTGTTGTGTTGTTAGCTGTTCACTTTCTAAAGTATTTATTTGAGCTTTGAAATTGTGAGGAAGAATGATAGACCTAAGTATGAATATTGATATTGGTGATGACAATGGAGTTGTTCACCATGGATGATAATCGCAGGGAACTCCCAGAAGTATTGACGAAAGGCTTGATGAAGTAGCTAACCTCTTAGTAGATTTGACTCGAGCTATTCATGCACTGTTTTGCCGACCCATTGAGGCCACATAGAACACTCTACAAGCTGCTCAACCTATTAGATGTTAGAACTCAACTTAACCAATTCGAGGTGCAGGAGTTGGCGGATGAGTAAGGTAAATGATAGACCTAAGAGAGCTTGATAAAGAGGAAGAGGAATATTTTGAAGAGGAGCATATACAAATCCCTAGAGCATCTAGCCATGTGAAGCTTCAAATTTCGAGTTTTAATGGATTTGGGAATGCTGATGAATATCTGGAGTGGGAAGAGAAGGCGGAGCATGTATTTGATTATTATTAGTTTGAAGATTATGAGAAAGTAAGAACTGTTACTGTTGAATTCTCCGGATATGCTGCCAAATTCTCCGGATATGCTGCCATCTGGTGAAAGAATTTTCAAGTCATGAGAAGACAAGAAGGATGCCGAGAGATTAACACCTGGCTCGAGATGAAGAGAGTACTCAGAAATAGATTCATGTTGGAAACATACCTCCAAGATACTTTCACTCAACTTCAGGAGTTGAGATAAGGAGGTTGAACTGTTAATAAATATGTTTAAGAATTTCAAATGCTTATGATGTGTTGTGAAGTGGAGGAACCACTAACTCGAACAGTCTCAAGGTTCGTTACCGGGTTGAGAGAAGACATTCAAGATGTTATGGAGCTCCAACAATTTAATACAATGGATGAAGCTGAGTAGAGAGGCAAAGAAGGAGCCGAGTAACGACCAAAATGCTGACTAGCCAACCTAGTCAAGCAAGTCACTAAGCTTAGTCGAGTACAGAGCTAACCAGAAAGGTCGACTTGAAGATGTAGTGCAGACCTGAACGTATGAGAAAGGGCAAGGGCCTCGTAGGAAGACTAGCTAAATCAAGTGCTTCTAGTGTCAGGGGTTTGGATATACGACCGCTCAGTACCAAATCGAAGGACAATGGTCATTAAGGGAGACATCTCAAAGTTAGAAGTAGAGAGTATGGATGAGGAACCCGAGGAGGAGATGGTTCCTGTCGAGAAAGAAAATGCCGTGAAAGGACTGATTGAGGACAACGTGTTTCTTGAGGACTCTGACTAGTTACTCATGGTTATCCGGCGCATGATGAGCATGGAACCCTCACGAGAGGAGGAGTAGAGAGATAATTTGTTTCATACCACTTGCAAGGTGAATGATCAGATGTGTGCTCTCATTGTGGATAGTAGAAGTTACACCAATGTCGGCACTATATATAAGGATGTTGTCAAAGTACACCACGATACACTTTCCTATGAGATGTCTCGACATGTGGTTCACAAGACTTATGAAAGTACTCGGGGCATTTAATAAGCCAAAGGGCATGCGAGATGTAAGTAGAAGAGGCTTGTGAGTTGATGATGAAAAGATCCGAGCAATTATTGAGTGGTCGACTCCTGTTACTTATGCTGACGTGAGAAGCTTCCATAGACTAGCTTTGTTTTAGTAAAGGTTTATCAAGAATTTTAGCACTATCACCATGCTGCTTAGCAAGCTAACAAAGAAGAGCACCAACTTCCGATAGGGAGAAAGGGAGGAGAGGAGTTTTGTTGACATAAAAGAAAGATTAACCTCTGCCTTGATGTTAGTACTATTTAACTTCTGACAAAATTTTTGAGTTGGAATGCAACACATTGGGCATTGGAATAGGCGTTGTCCTAATGCAGGAAGGCTAGCTAATTGCCTTCCATAATGAGAAGCTCCGAGGACTGCAGCTGAACTGCTTTGTGTATGACAAGGAACTTTTGGCATTGATTTGAGTGATGCAAGTATGGTAACATTATTTATTGTTGAGAGAATTTATCGTATATACTGACCATGAATCACTAAGGTACCTCCGAAGTTAGACTAAGTTGTCCAAGCGGTAGGTGAGATGGGTGGAATTCCTTGAGGGATTTAATTTCGTAATTAAGTATAAATAGGGAAAGAGCAACGTAGTTGCAAATGCTTGTTCGAGGAGACATGCGCTTTTATCAGAACTGCAGATTAGGTTATTTAGGTTTGCGAGTATCAAAGAACAATACTCCGAGGATCCATACTTTAAACCAATAATTTCGCAATGCATGGATGAGAGGACAGTAGAGAAGTATTATGTAGAGGATAGCTACCTGTTCCGAGGGGGGAAACTATGCATACCGACTTGTTCCTTATGGGAATTATTAATCAAGGAAGCTTACAACGGAGGACTCTTCGGACACTTTAGGGAAAGGAGGACCTGTGAACTATTGAATGGCCAATTATTTTGGCTGAGAATGCCGAGAAATGTACACCTAGTTGTCTAAAGTTGTTCTATGTGCAAAAAGGCTAAGTGCTAAGCCAAATAAGGGAAAGTAACGCCCTTACCTATTTCAATGAGGCTATGGACTGAAGTGAGCATGGACTTTGTTCTTGAATTATCCCAAACTACCCAAGACAAAGATTCTGTAATGGTCATTGTGGATCAGTTCAGTAAGATGGCACACTCCGTGCCTTGCACCAAAACTAACGACACTTCGACTATTACTTCTCTTTTCTTACAGGAAGTTATGTGGATACATGGCGTACTAAGAAGCGTAGTCTTCGATAGAGATCCAAAGTTTTTGAGCCATTTTTGGAGAACCCTGTGGCATTGGTTGGGGACCAAATTACTCTTCAGTACCTCATGTCATGCCCAAACTGACGGCCAAATAAAAGTAGTTAATTGGACTTTGGGTTCATTGCTTTGAGCTACAGTAGGAAAGAATTTGGCTGATTGGGACGTCTGCGTACTAGTAGTCAAGTTCGCCTATAACGGAATTATACATGATACTACTAAGCAGACCCCTTTCGAAGTGGTCTATGAATTCAATCCCGAGTTGCTCTTCGACTATGCCCTTGTACTAACACTTGCACAAGAGGACCTCGATGCCTTGGCCAGAGCACAATCTCTTTAGCACATCTATGATAAGGTCATTTGATATATCAACCAAGCTACCAGAAGAATGCGACCAAGGATAGGTCGGCCAAACAAGTTCAGCCGAGAGACTTAGTATGGCTACATCTTAGTATGGCTACACCTTAGCAAGGAACGGTTCCCGAACAAGAGGAAGAACAAATTATCTGCAAGAGTAAAAAGACCTTTTCGAATCCTCTAGAAAATCAATGACAATGCTTACAGTTTGGAATTACCTAAGGACTATGGGGTTTCTGACGTCTTCAATATTATCGACCTTAGTCCATATCACCTTAACGGAGAATGTAGCATCTCCTAATAACCCAGCCAATGTAGCATCGCCACGTGTACAATATCATCGTAGAATCTATAGCACCAATTATTGTTTTCCTTGTATGTTGATTGTATCGTGTACATTGCTTCTTTAGGAAATGTCCTTTTTGTCTTTTCCCTTTGGGTTAAGTTGCCCTAACTTACGAGTATAAAGACCCTTATACTTATAGCTGTAAGAGAACAGATTACCTTCAACACACTTGAGTACTTTTTTTTTTTTAGTAAACACTGTTTGTTTACTCTTGGCATCACTCTTATCATTTTCCTTAAGTAAGGTTAGGTGGCGAATAACCTCATTAGACCAATTCGTGCATCATATCAAATTGTAACGCGAGTCTTCGGAATTTCCATTAGTGATTCATATCCTTTAGAACTGTTCATGAGGTTTTGCTTACTGTTTTCATTCTTCACTTTCACCCTTTCGTACATTTCCCTATTAACTCTTTTTGAGCTTTCTGTAAGCTTGGACCCATTCAGCGACCGGCCTTATCTATTCTTAGTTATGGTTCACAATAAGACTTGTATACGGTACTTATGGATTTAAGGAGAAACTTCTTGATTTTGAGTCGCAACACAAGTTAATGCAATTTTTTATGGGTTTGAATGAGAATTTTGAACATGTTTGTAACCAAGTCCTTACTATGGATCATCTTCCCAATGTGACTAAAGTATTCTACATTGTACAACAAGTCAAGAAGCAAAAGCAGATCATGATGCTAGGGGAAACAGGGGACTTGGCTTTTTATTCTAATAAAGACTTTGTTAGTGGAAAATCAGTGGATGATAAACATAAGTTTAGAAATATTATCAGTAAGCAAAGCTATAAGCATTGTCAACAAGAAGGGCATAGTATTGAAAGTTGTTTTTAGATAATTAGATACCCTGATTGGTTCAAAGGAAAAAAGGGTGATAAAGTCTAAGAATAATAGAAGGAACTCGTCAATGTTGTTTGTAAATGAGACTCAACATGTTGTTGACACACCTTTCGATTTTTCTACAGATGCTGATATTTCTACAAGAAGTTCTTCATCCTTATCATCTCAAGATTAACTTGTGATATAGAACTTACGTCAAGAAGTTTTTAAGATGATGAAGTCAAAGCTAGAGGGACTTAATGGTACTACTTCTTTGGCCAATTTTGTTCATTTTGCAAGTACAACACTTACATACTCTAAATGTTTTAATGTTCTAAATAACAATATAGATTCATAGGTAATAGACACAGGGGCCATTGATTACATGACCCTATTTCCTTTCCTTTTAATCCATACATCAACACTTTATCCACTAATCTAAGTGAAATTACCAAATGGATAAGTTAAAATAGTTCGGATAATTGGCCAAGTTTAGTTACATCCAAACTTAACACTTCATCAGGTACTTTTAATACTAAACTTCACTCACAACTTAATATCCATAAGTAAACTTTTAAAGGACCATAACCTTATAACTGTTGTTGATTCCTATACACGTCAATTTCGGGACCTAAAGACTAAAATAGTTGTAGCAACTGCTCATGCATTTTTTGGGCTATATGTGCTATGTATTAATAGTTTCGGAGCTCAAGATTTTTCTATAATATCTCATCCTTGTAATTCTTTGAATGTAATGGGCTATACTTCTTGTAATAAAGAGGATTTATCTTATCTTATGCATGTTAGATTGGGTCATAGTTCAGTTTTGAAACTAAAACACTTATACATGTTCAAATTTGTTTCTTTTGACAATTTCTTTGTAGAATTTGTCAAATGGCCAAGATCCATTGTTTGCCTTTCAATAAAAGCAACAGTCAATCTTCATCTACTTTTCATTTACTACATATGGATGTTTGAGGGCCTTATAAGGTCACTTCTATTATAGGTGCAAACTATTTTTTGATAATCCTTGATGATTACAACTATTGTATTTAGACTTATATGCTCAATAGCAAGTCACAAGTTCTTGCCACACTTTGTAAATTTTTCCATTATGTCAAAAACCATTTTGGTGTTACTCCTAAATGCATTCGTTTAGACAATGGCACTAAATTCATGTCAAACACTTATAAATCCTTGTTTGAAAATTTGGGAACATTACACCAATGAACCATGGCATACATACCACAATAAAATGGAACAGTTGAGAGGATACATCGACATTTACTTGAAACAACTCGAGCCTTATACAAATAGTCTTACCTACCCAAAGATTTCTGGAGTGAGTGCATTCTAACAACAACTTATCTATTCAATAGAATGCCCACATCATTGCTCAATTGGAAATCACCCTATGAGCTCTTGTATGGACATGCTCCTAATTACAACCAATTATGAACAGTTGGTTGTCTTTATTTCATTGCTAAGCCTTTACCATAAAGAGACAAGCTTGAACTACAAGGATTGAAATGCATTTTTCTTGGCTATGCTCACAGACATAAAGGTTACAAAGTGTTTGACATGATCAATAAACCAATTCTTTTCAACAGAGATGTTGTTTTTCAAGAACACATCTTTCCTTTTAAACACAATCTTTCCAACAAATCTGGTTTCATTCCTCTTTCCTCCACTGTCTATCCAAACTCCATTTGTCTTGATTATATTGATCTTACCAATTTTCTTACACCAATTGTTTTTGGTTCACCAACCCATTCTTCTTCTAATTCCTTTACATTGTTTCCTCTTATTCCTTCAGATAATACCAGTCCAAGTATCATGCGTAGATCCCAGAGGTTTAAGAATCCTCCTTCTTGGCTCTGGGATTATGTGAATGTAGTTACTAGTATCACTTCTTATATAGTAGATGCTTCACCAATTCATTCTCACCATATATAGTTTACTTATCCATTTTATTCATCACAAACCTTTGGCTCTTTCCCGTTAGACTTTATTCATTCTTTGGCTAATGTGTTGACAACCCTTGAACCTTGTTCTTATTCAGAAGCTTTAAAACATGCTTGATGAACATATGTCTCATGATATAGAGTCTTTAAGAAATCATGCAAAATCAAGCATGTTTTAGTTTAGAAATAAATAACCTTAGGAGTGTAGTTTTGAACCCAAAATTGATATAGAATAGTACTATAAAGCCCATTTTCGAAAATTTTAGATAATTTTTAGGCCTTAAAATGAGGCATAAAATGAGTAATTTAGGGTTAATTAAGTAATTAAATGGTTAATTACTAATTTAGTGAATAATTATGTATTTTGGGATGTTGAAATCTGATGAAGTATGATACTTGTAGCATTTAGGGTGTTAGATGTAATTAGTAGGTTAATTATGTAGTAAATGAGTACTAGGAAAAAATAGTAAATTTGAAGCGAATTTTGTAAATTAGGATAATTAGGAGTAAAAATCTGATTTAGGATGAATTTATACATTTTGAAACGATAATTAATGTTGGGAGATGGTAATTAGAGTGTTAGAAATATTAGATATGTATTATATACATAATAGGTGATAACACATAATACATAATTATTAGAAATATAATAAATAGAAAATCTTAGAATAAAAATTGATATGATGATAATAATAAAAATATACAATAAATCTGATAGGAAACTTGAATTTATGTAATTATATAAAACATGTAAAAATTTCTTACATTAGGAGTAAATTCGGTACACTATTAAGGATTTAAGTGTACTGGATATAATAAAATATTGAGTAGGAGTAATTATTGTATTTAGGATATTTAGAAGTAAAGTGATTAATTTCACACTATGAGTTAAAAACAAGTTTCTAGAGTTCGGGTATAAAACAGTACTTAGAAATTAATTTAGAAATCGAACTAGAATCTAATTTAGAAATCGATGCGGAAACCGAACTCGAGCTTAACTCCAAACCTAGAATAATTGTAAAAGACTTAAGACCTAGATAATTAGGTATATTAAACCTTAAACAAAACATAACAATAAGCATTATAAGATAAAACGAACCTATAATAGTTATATGAAAAACTGAAACCAGGCTGTGTTATAGGGATGATCGGCGATGGCCTAAGCGAGTTGGACCTCGAGTGAGTGAGTGAGGAGTCAAGGTAAGTTGGGATTAATACGTTGCTATATTTTGGAGGCTTGAGATTATGCTTGGTTGTGTTTGTTAGACAGTTGATTGTGTGCATGTGCTTAATTATGAGTGATGCTATGATTCTGTTTGTTGTTCTGACTTGTATTGTATGATTTGTGTGAAATGATTGATCATCCTAAACTGGACCTAATCAAATATACAACCTGTAATCATAATCGGACTTACATGGCAACCCATTAGGGGAACCTAGGATTCTCCGGCCAAATACCGACCCCTTCGAAAGAGATAGTGCAGGATTGCAAAATAGTACCTTCTTTATCCTTAGTCGAACTAAGTGACAAGAGAGGAGGTCGCGGCGAGGGTGAAGTCAATGGTTCGAAGGTAGTTGCGGGAGGAGCTATGTCTCCATTGTATAAGCCTGGGTTTGGTCGTGAGCTGTTGTATTAACAGTAACTCCTCAACCAGGATTAAAGCGGGCGCAATTTCTCTAATCTCATGACGGGCCGAACAACGTCGTGCGATGGCATTTGCTTGAATATGCAGTGCACCTAATAAGTTGATTGATAACCTTGTTATGTTTATGGTATAGTTTTAAGTCCTCCATCTTAACTTACTAAGCTGTGGTTGCTCACATTCCTATAGACGTCATATAGGTGCTGGCTAAGAAGCGGCATACAACTACTCTGAAGCTAGCAACTGCTGGATCCTGGGGAGTGAGGAAAAATATTTGAAGAACAAACATATATTCTTAAGGTCTAAGTTTTTATTTTAGAATTTTTCATTTTTGAATAATGTAATAACTGAATTATAGTGTATATATATAAATTTTCTCACTTTCTTAGGTAAATGATTTATTTAAATTACAAACTGTTTACTTTAAAGCGGGTTAGTCGTGGACGCCTTGTGTAGATCAGGTCTAAGATAGCGGTTGTAAGGCCAACTTCTATCTTAGAATAGTTTACACGGCGGAGCTATTACAACTCTGCTGCTTCGGGACATGACACCTGCTGGAATTCATTTGAATAATCATGATGGAATACTTTTAACTGATCTTAGCAATATAGGTGACTTATTAGGAGACTTTTTTTTTTATCTCATCTTCACTTGTCCATATATTTCTTTCGCCATACATCATCTTAGTCAATTTTTGTATTCACCTAGCACACCACACTTACATGATCTTTTTCATGTTCTTCAATACTTAAAGGGAACTTCTTGTCATGGATTGTTCCATTCATCCAACAATTCTCTTCATCTGTTGGGATAATCGAATTCAGATTGGGGCTCTTATCCCCTTGATAGAAAATCAATAACTGAATATTATATCATGTTAGGCAATTCCTTTGTTTCGTAGAAGACAAAGAAACAAAATATGGTAGCTGATATGTTGGGCAATTTCATGTTCCTTTGAAATTACAACTTGCTGATATGTTTACCAAATCTCTTATTGAAGTTAGTTTACAGTTTATTTGTTCTAAGTTGGGAGTTTTATACAAATACGGGTCCTTTTCCGAAAAATATTACAGAAAAAAGCCCCTTTCGGAAAATATTACTAATATAGTATGCACTTTTAGTTTTGGTTATTTTTTATACCGAAGGTGCATCTAGTACATGTGCCTTTAGTGTGCTATGAAATTTGAAATTAAATTGAAGGCGTATGTACTAAATGCGCCTTCAGCTTTGAAATTTTACATTGAAGGCTCATCTAGTACATGTACCTTCAGTATAAAATTTTTTGCCACTTTGGACGCACATTTAATACATACGTCTTCAGTATGGTAGATAAAAATCATTTGTAATAAAAAAAAATTGTTATTCAACCTAGTAATTTCTCCCAATCCTACATAATTAAAACATGTACTTCCATCCGCACACTACAAACTGAATGAAAAGTTTGCTACAGAAGTTAATCGCATAAAATAATAGTCGATGGAATGCTTCAACAAAGATAGCAAGTAGGAAAAAAATTGGCACATGGAATGATCATCCATTGACCATAGGAGTTGGTTACAATGAAAAATAATTGAAAATTGTAATGTCAATGTAAATAAAGAATCCTATGAACTGCGATCTGTGATGAAAACTAAATTGTATTTCGAATAATCACTATATATATAAAATTTTTCATAAGTCAATGTTAATGTCAATACAATGGTAAAAAAAGAGGGAAAAAGAAAAAAATAGACAAAACATATTTGCTACCACTTACACAGTATGAAGGTCCTTATGGTAGGGGAAAGAAGTTAGCGTCTTCGTCTGTCTTGTGATTGCATAAGATGAGGTGGTGGATTGTTAAGATAATGCCTACATAGAAAAGTGAAATGTATCAGCCATATTAATTTCTAAACACCTTCTCCTATCATGTCATTTTCGCCTACATGCGCTGCATCTAGTTTTGTCTGACCGCTTTCGAACATCCATCTTCATGTGATATCGCTTACGCCTAGGTTTATTTTTCTTTCATAGTAAGTCAATATTTGGGTAGAGATAAAGAAAGCTAACTTGAGGCTGGTTCAGTTCATCACCAATTGGGTAAAAATGAGCTCGGTAACAATCTATTTGGTTCACCTACATATACTATGGCCTTATTGCTGATTTGTTATCCATTCTCATGCTCATTGTAGCAGTACATGCGTAGGGGTAGGAGATCCTATATATTTACTACTTTTGACTAGTGCATATGTGGGCCCTGAAGCCAACTGTATGTATCCTTCCTCTTCCCTTTCAGCCTGTCTTCGTCATTCAAATGCTAATTGAAATCTCAAAAACATCGTTTTGGAAGTAGAATGTAATGACTTTATGTGCACTTACTCGCCCTCGCCACGTTTCATACATCCGTAGTGTGTAATCAGTATAGATCTTGCTAGAATCGATTACCTCCATAGCATCCTTATGTTTTTCCTCCCAATAAGCAACATAGTTGTAAAATATCTTCTTTACTAATGCAGTGACGAGTAATCAATATATAGATTTCAAAACGGGGTTATAACTCTCGACAATATTTGACATCATGTATTCAAAATGGTAATATCTATTATATGCAAGCGTTCACCTATCCAAATCAACATTGTCAAATTATGTGGGAGTGTCCTCTTTAGCCTGTGCCAACTACTTCATGAAACATTTGAATTTCTGTTTCTATACCTGAACACCTGCAAACCATATAAATTTCTTGCACAATTGGTTTTTGTAAGCCAGTTGAAGTTACTGGTAGCATGTAGTAAACAGTATCTTTAAACTATAAATGGTAGCTGCCACTTTATTGATGTCTCTTTATACGTAGAATCAATATCGAATGCTCTATTGAATATAAGACATAAGGTTTCCCCTTTCTCACTAACTATGTACACTTTAAGCTTCCGTAACCCTCAAGTTTCTGATGATTCTATATCAACAAAAGCAAAGGCTAATGGAACTATTGAATTGTCCCCATTTATGTTACAAGCTACCAACAACTTATGTCCATATTTTCTGTATAAGAATGTGACATCAACACATACAATAGATTGACAGTATTTCAAGGCTTTTACACACGGCCTAAATGTCTAAAAAACCGATTTGAACCGAGACTCACCTTGCTTTGACAAACTACTTTAGTCCCAATCCACTTGTGTCCCCGGATTGCTTAACTTCATTGCATTTAATAGTCTTGGCAACTTTTTATATGACTTCTTCCAATTACCATATACCATCTCAACAACCTTCCTCTTGGCCTTGAAAACTCTTCTATTGCTTACTGTATATCTATACATGTTTTACACATTAGTTGCACGATCAGGTCTCTTAAAATCATGATTCTTCCGTATACTATTGATGAATAGCCTAGCCATTATGTTACTGTCAATCTAAGGATGATCCTGGTTCATCATCAGGTTCACATAAGTGTACGGACCTTGTAGAATTGTGATTTTGAAAAGACTCTCTACTTTCTTCAAATATGCCAGTAGCCTCTACTTACGCCCCTCTTCTTTCTTTTTACAATAAACTACGTATATAGTTGGTTTCGATATCTCCATATGGAAATCACAATAGTTTCTTATGTAGAACGACTTCACTACATCTATGAGATCCTTCTCAGTGTTGAAATGCATTCCAATGCTTAAGTTATCGAAATTGCTGATGTTGTTGCACATTTCATTAACATCTCTCTCAAATGTTACATAGCCGCTGCCATCATACTAGCTATTGTAAAATGAGATAGGATCTCTCACAAGCTTGTTTACTCGTTCATTTATTTACAGAAAGTCCTGAAACTAACTAATGGACAATACTTCACCAGTACAATGATGGGGTTTACTTGGGTCGTCTCTACAAAATGGTAGAACTAGTGCACTACTTCCGATAACATATGGTCTCACCTAGGGTTCTCCCAAATCCGTAGCATAGTCATCTTCGAGTCTAACATCATCTTCATTACCATCCCCATTTACCTCATCTTGCCTATCATCGTTGACATTTATGCCCACATACATTCTCTCCACATACTGATCATAAGACTATTTGTGTTCGATAATAGCATCTAATGCTTCGTCAAGCCACTCTTTTGTGATATTCATGTGCTCGTACTTAAAAAAATCCATGTATGGTTCATTTGACATAACCACATTTGTTTGCTTCACATTAGTCATTATTAAATGCACATTGGGATCTGGAAGGGTCAGATTGTTTAGCTCATGTATTTCATGCTTAGCTTGGGTACTTGATTTCTTGATCTGCTTTATGTTCACTTCTTGAATACTTTGTTCCCTAAAAGACTTAGCCATCTCAATAAAATTCTCAATGTCCTCACCGTCTTTAATAGCTATCAATTTGTAAGCAACTCTAGTATCATGGAAAAAAATATGCTTATACATCGGTTTAACACCATTATGGTTAACTCCAGCACATCCACAAATTCTCTGAAAATGAAATGAGAGAAGTTCGGATCCTTCCTAATCTTCAACTTCTTAATGGGCTTCTTGTCATACTCCGACCTACAATTACTCATCACAATATTTATGTTTGCATATACAAAAACTTTCACATAATATGCCATTTCTACCCTAATAATGACACGATGAATCGAATATTTTGATGATATTAAAAATTTCATCTATACACTAAGTGACAACTTAACAAAATGCACGAAGTCATCTCACTAAGCTACATTATGTACTATCTAACTTTAACTTATTAATTTGACCTAATACGTTACAAATGCGTAATATATATATATATATATATATAAATTTCAATCTACATTCCAAAATTTTTTATACCCACATTCATATAACTTATCTGTTGAAGCATAAAAAATACCTTAATGTAGGCAAAATGTAATAGATTTTCATGAAATATCAATATCTTACATAACTTAGGTACATCTATGACTACTTAATATATGTAATTCAATAATAATTTTTTTTTTCTAAAAAAAAGTGCACAATTTGGATTACTACTAAGATTACAAAAAAAATTCATGAATACAAATTATGAATTATTACATGTTTCAGGCGTATACTAACGTGAAAAATTGGATTAGAACTTCAACTTTACGTTTCCTTTAGTTTTCTTTGTGTTTTAGATATTTCGAAAATTGGTAAGGGTGAAAATAAAGTTTAGTCGTGTGGATTGGGGTATTTATATGTGGTATACTGGAGGTGCATATAGTACGTGTGTCTTCAGCTTTAGCTTTTATAACTGAAAGTGCATGTACATTGTTTCAAAATAACTGAGGGCAAATGCAATGTATGCACCTTTAGTTTAAAAAATGACACAACACACACGTTTTTACTATACTATATTGGTAATATTTTTTATATAGGGTCTATTTTTGTAATATTTTTCGAAAAAGGACTCATATTCGTATAAAACTCCTAAATTGGCTCTTAAGGGAGATCAAACTTTAAGGGGAATGTAAGATTTATATTTACTTTCTAATTTTATTTGTGTAGCTTAGCATTTTAGTTTAGTTAGCTATGCAATTCAGTTCTATTAGCAAAAGTTAGTCGGTTAGTTTCTTGGCGTAGGCATTTATATAGGCTTATTAGTTCCCTATATTAGATGGATATTCTTTTATTGCTTACTCAATTAGGAAATACATTTTATTGTTTCAAATAGCTCTTTCTTCTTATTAAGTTTGTATCCAATGTCATCGTAAGGAACTTCACAATTGATATAAAGTAAAATATAAAATCTTGAGACCACTTATATATATATATATATATATATATATATATAACCCATAAGAAATCGAATAGGTCCATATTGTATGGGGATTTGCTCCTACCATAAACTTTATAAATAATTCCTTTTGGGTTGAACTTCAAAATATGGGATCCAATAACAATTTGGGTTGAGCTACAATAATTTGAGTTTTATATGAATATGGGCTTTTTACCAAAAAATATTATGAAAAAGGGCTCATTTAAAAAAAAAAAAATGAATACAGTACATTAAAGGCACATCAAGTAAATGCACTTTTAGTTACTTATGTTTTTTATATTGAAGGTGCATGCAGTAGATGTGCCTTCAGTATAATTAGTTATAACTAAAGGTGCATGCGGTGCATGCAGTACATGCACTTTCAGTAGGCCAAATATAAATACCTCAATCCATGCGACCACAGCTCATTTTTACCTATATTAGTTTCTGAAATTTCTAAAACACAAAAAAAACTTATAGTTGAAGTACCAGACCATTTCTTTACATAAGTGAATGTTTGAAACAGGTAACAATCTATAACTTATAGGTATGTTATTTATTTATTTTATTTTATTAATGATCAAAATTATGAAATTTTTATTTTTAGAAAAAAATTTGTTACGTTATTATGTAAATTTCATATTCGTAAATGTACTGTAAGTTGTATAAATCATTAATATTTCATAAAAATTGATTGTATGTTGTATAAATTTAGGATTGTTTTGTATTGCGGTAGATGACTTATATGAATATGGGTATAAATAATGTTGGAATGTAAGTGGAAATTGTTGTGTATATAAATATATATATATATTTTTCGAGTTTTTTATTGTGTTGAGTTAAATTAGAAAGTTAAAGATGGGTAATTATGTTGACGACGCAACTTACCAAGATGATTAAGTACATTTTGTAAAGTTATCACTTGGTGTATAGATAAAATTTATAATGTCATCTAAATATTTGGTTTATTGTGGCATTATTAGGGTGGAAATGGTAGATTACATAAAAGTTATTGTATATGGAATGGAAATATAGTGATGGGTAGTTGGGGGCCGGAGTATGATAGGGAGCTTGTTAAAAAGTTGAAAATTATGAAGGATTCAAACTTCTCTCATTTCAGTTGGAGAATTTATGGATGTACTAGAGTTGACCCGAGTGGTGTTGAACTTATGCACAAACATCTCTTGTTCCATGATATTGGAGTTGTCTACAAATAGATGGTCATTAGAGATTATGAGGATGTTGAGAATTTTATTAAGATGGTAGAGTCTTTTGGGGAATGAAGTATTCAAGAAGTGTACATAAGGCATATTAGGGAATCGAGTGCCTGGAATGAGTATGAAATACATGAGCCAGACAATCTAAACCTTTCGAATCCTAATGTGCATTCAATAATGGCCGGTGCGGAGCAAACAAATGTGGATTAATCAAATGAATTGTACATGGATTTCTTTAAGTAAGAGCACATGAATATCATAGAAGCGCAGCTTGACGAAGCATTGGGTTCCATTATTGAACATGGAGAGTCTTATGATTCTTATGTAGAGAGAATGCACATGGATATAAATGTTGATGATGAGGAAAATGTAGCAGATGTGGATGGTGATGAGGATGATGGGGATGATGATGAAGATGATGTTGGCCTCGAAGATGACCATGTTGAGGATTTGAGAGAAGCCCAAGTGAGACCATATGTTGGCGGGAGCAGTGTATTGGTTTGGACACTTTGCTGCGACGACCTTAGTAGGCCATACCATCAAACTGGTGAAGTATTATTAAGTAGGTAGTTTGAAGACTTTCTGCAAATAAATGAACTTGTTGACAAGTTTATTAGAGATCATATCCCATTTTACAACAGCTAGTACAATGGTAGCGGCTATGCAACATTCAAGAGAGATGTTAATGAAATCTGTAGTAACATCATCAACTCTGATGACTTGAGTGTCAGTATGCGTTTCAACACAAAGAAGGATCTCATAAATGCAGTTAAGTTGTTCCACCTAAGGAACTACTGTGATTTTCATGTAAACATTTCGAAACCGAATGTATACGTTGTCTATTGTAAAAAGAAAGAACAGGGTTGTAAGTAGAGGCTATGAGCTTATTTGAAGAAAGTAAAGGGTCTTTTCAAAATAACAATTCTAGAGGGTCCGCACACTCGTGTGAACCCAATGATGAACCAAGATCATCCTCAACTCAACAACAACATAATAGCCACATTATTCATCAATAGTATATGGAACAACCCTAATGTTAAGATACCTGATCTTATAGCTAATGTGCAAACTATGTATGGGTACATAATAAGCAATATAAGGGTTTTCAAGGCCAAGCAAAAGGCTATTAAGATTACGGTAGCTGGGAAAAGTCATATAATGAGTTGTCGAGATTATTAAATGCAATGAAGTTGAGCAACTTGGGGACACAAGTGGATTGAGGCTAGAGTAGTTCACCAAAGCAAGATCAATCCCATTTTAAGTGAGTTTTTTGGACTTTTGGGTCATGTATTGAAGCCTTCAAATACTGTTGACCTATTGTATGTGTCAATGGCACATTCTTATATGGAAAGTATGAGTATAAGTTGTTGGTAGTTTGCATTTAGGCCATATGTTGAAGCCTTCAAATACTGTTGACCTATTGTATGTGTCGATGGCACATTCTTATATGGAAAGTACGGGTATAAGTTGTTGGTAGCTTGCATTTAGGCCATATGTTGAAGCCTTCAAATACTGTTGACCTATTGTATATGTCGATGGTACATTCTTATATGGAAAGTACGGGTATAAGTTGTTGGTAACTTATAGCATGGATGGGGACAATTCAATTGTTCCATTGGCATTTGCTCTTGTTGACACAGAATCGGCAGAAACTTGGGGGTGGTTCCTACGGAAGCTTAAAGTGCTTGTAGTTAGCTAGAAGGGAGAAACCTTATGTTTTGTATTCAATAGGACATCCGAAATTGACTCTGCTTACAAGGAACCATTAGTAGGCTGGTAGCTACCGTTTATAGTATGGAGATATTGTTTGTGGCATGTTGCTAGTAACTTCAACACAGTCCACAAAAACTAATTATGTAAGAAACTTTTATGGTTTGTAGATATTCAGGCATAACAGAGGAAATTCAAATGTTTTATGTAGAAGTTAGCCTAGGCTAAGGAGGATACTCCTACGTGGTTCGACAATGTTGATTTGGATAGGTGGACTCTCGTATATGATGGATGTTATCGTTTTGGATACATGACATTAAACATTGTCGAGAGTTATAACTCCATTTTGAAATCAGTACGTAGATTACTCGTCACTGCATTAGTGGAGAAGATATTTTATAACTGTATCGCTTATTAGGAAGAGAGGCATAAGGACACCAAGGAGACAATCGATTCTAGTAAGACCTACAATGATTACGCTGTAAAGATGTATGAAACTTGGAGGGGGTGGGCAAGTACACATAGAGTCATTTCATTTAGCTTGCAGAATGGTATTTTCGAGGTTTTAACTAGTAGTCAAATGACGATAATAGGATTGAAGGGAGGAGGAAGGACACATACAATTAACTTTAGGGGCTGCACTTGCACTTGTCGAAAGTGGCAAATATATAAGATCCCTTGCTCTCATGCATGTGCTGCTGTAGCAAGTATGAGAGTGGACAGCAAATCGGCAATATGGCCATGGTATAAGTGGGCAAACTAGATAGATTATTATCGAGCTCATTTTTACTCGATTGGTGACAAGCTGAACTAGCCACAAGTTAGCTTCCCTTATCTTCACTCGAATATTGACTTACTACGAAAAAAAGGTAAACTTAGGCATAAGTGATATTACATGGAGATAAACATTCGTGAGTGGTCTGACAAAACTAGATGTAGCGCATGTGGGCGAGAAGGACATAATCGGAGGAGGTGTCCGGATATTAATAGGGCTGGTACATATTCTCTTTTTATCTAAGCATTACATTGTAATATATGTACAAGTATAATGATTGACAATTTTTTATTTTTTGTCTACTAAACATGTTTGTATGTGGTCGTAAGATGGATGGAGCTGAGACCGATTGATTTACGTGTACTTGCAAGGCAGGCTAGTCACCGTTCATAGGCTGTTTGGGGGTTCAGTGTGAGTAATGTCATTATCGTTTACATTTAATTCCTTTGTTAAAGAGGTGTTATTTGCTAACTTAATGAATGTTTCTTTAAGAGGCAAACTATGTTCTACGAGTGCGGCATAATGAGTTGTCATTATGTAAGGATGAACGGGATATCCCTATACATCTTAGGGTAGAGCCTACATACGGGAGGCTGGGTTTTAGGGAGTTGCATAGCTCCTATTTATTATGTTAGATTAGCATTTGACTACGGCACTTGTCGAGAGATGGAAGCTCGAGACACATACGTTCCACTTACCCATTAGAGAGGTGACCATTATACTGTAAGATGTTCCTCCTAGGGAACTTGAGCTCAATGATCCACCATCTGAGCCTACTTAGATACACGCTAGATGAGGGCGTTTACTTCTTTCCTATGCCATGAGGACCTTTACATGGCGTAGATATAAGTAGATATGTTTAGTCTATTGTTTTTGTTTTCTTCTTTATTTTTCCATTGTATTGATCTTGTCATTGATTGATTACAAATTTGATGTATATACTGATTATTCAAAATACAATTCACTTCTCATCATCATATATTGCAATTCAATGCATTGTTTATTTATCATAATTTTACAATTTGTAATTATTTTTTCTTTTATTCGACTCGTATGGTCATTGGATGATCATCCCTTGCACTTATTTTTATGTAATTTATTATTGTATCAAACTTTCCATTCAGTTTGTAAGTTAATGGTTAGAAGAATGTTATTTTATTGTTTTGGTTGAGGAGAAATTAGTAGGTTAAATGGAAATTGAACTGGAGGCGTATCAAGTGTACACTGAAAGCGCATACACTTGGTGTACCATCAAGTCAAATTGTGATATTGAAGGCGCATACACTTGATTCACCTTCAGTTCAATTTCTACTAAAATAGTCTACTGAAAGCAAGTGGGGAAGTGGGGAAGACTTGACATAAAATCACAATTGGTGGAACACCTCAACAAATATAGCGAGTGGGGAAGAAATAAGCGTATGGGATGATCATCCAATGACCATACGAGTTGAATAGAAGAAAAAGTAATTGTAAATTGTAAAATTAGGATAAATAAACAATACATTGAACGTAAAATATGATGAAAAGTGAAATATATTTCGAATAATCAATATATACAAAAAAGTTGTAATGAGTCAATGATAAGATTAATAAGATGGAAAAATAAAGAAGAAAACAAAAACAATAGACTAAACGTATTTATTGATGCTTACACCGTGTAAAGATCCTCACGGTACGCGAAAGAAGTGAACACCCTCATTTGGTGTGCATTTGAGTAGGCTTAGGTGGTGGATCGTCGAGCTCAAGTTTCCTAGGAGGGATTGGGTTGATTAGATGGCCCAAATGCAGCTGAGTGATGCCCTCACCCATAGATGACTGTGTAGGGGTAGAACGTCACTTTTGAGGAGCTGATGGAGTAGCGAGGTCAAGATGTTATTGGAACTCGAGAGTCATTTATGTACTAAATTTAGGCTTGGAGCTAGATTCGGTTCTTGAAGTGGAGGTAACACTTGATCTAGGGTGTATGCTATATCCTCCATTGACATGCCCTAGGTCTACGGAATGACGGGCATGTGGTGAGATATCGTCACTAAGGTCCGCCAAACGGAGTACTGTTTGAGCCTTGCCTCCTCGAACTCTAACTCTACCCCTGGGTAGTGCACGAGGATCTGACATCTCCTCATTAGTAGTACTACCTAATCCCCACTATGGTCCATATGAGGTGATTCATGTACGCCCCATTGTTGTGGGTAGTGGATAAAGCCACTATGTTGCTTAACGAAGTCAAGTGCCTCACCTACAATACCCAGTGTTATAAGATAGTCAGGTACTAATTTGACGCTTCTAAGCGAGTCTACCTGAAATAAGTAAAGAAAATAGATGTTGGTATGTATGATAGCAATTATAAACGAGTGAAAAATAAAATAATGGACGATTTTAGATGTACGTATCAATCGACTAATGGCAGCTCCGTGGTATGTAATATAATGCTGGGTGATCTGTCTATACTACGGCTAATAGTTTTCATCGACCATTCGAGGACCTTGGATGTATACTAAAAATCTATATCTTCATCCCCAAGCCTAAATGTAGGAAGAGTATATGTTGATCCAGTCAACATCCATCCTACCCTGGAGGTTCAGTTAGTGGAGTTGTTTTAAGGTGTCGACCTCTTGTGGAACGTATTGATATCCTCCAAATTGCCGGATGACAAGGTCTAGAAATCACTACTCAATGATGTGAAAACATATGAGTGGTACCCGGGTAGTCCAAATGTGTCACCCGACAATACAATACTAAGGCAGTAATTTCTTTGTATAAGGCTTCTAAACAACTTAAAGGGCATAAGACAAAGAAAAAAAAATTAAACAACTAGTCAAACAACGATGGTTATCACTTACAATTAAGAAAAGGACAGCAAAGAGGATAACTTATCATATCATACTTGCTACGTTGTCTACAAGTCAAAAGTTGTGTGATACGCATCTGCGACATGCATTGGATGCTGAGTCGTATCCTGTATAACCCTTCATCTGGCTACCAATAGCCTATCCCCATCGATAATAAAACCATATCGACTAAGGGGAGCGACACGTGGGAATCTATCCCAAGCTCAGACTTGCATTAGAATCGCGACCCCTCCTAACTCATGAGCGTCAAATGAGGAGATAGAGCACAGTTGTTGGTACAACCATGCCAAGTACGCGCTGCCTCAACTAAACTGCCCAACTACTGAAAAGTCCTTCAACAATGGTAAAAACATTAGGTGGATAAGGTTGGAGGATTTATATAAATCCTCCCATTAAGTTGAGCATGTACGCATGCATGTATTGTTGGACCGTCTCGTCGTTCGCTCCATGAGGAAGTATTTGAAAGTACTCTCATAACTACGTCAGAGATAAGTGAGTACCTCTCATCCGAGTAAGTCTCATGCCCAGTAACCTCTCTCCTACATCAACCCAGCTCTCCTCATCATTTGTCTTTATTTGCTCCGCCATTGCGAACCCTTCAACTGGAAGTCCAAGCTGGATCTCAACATCCTATAGTGTGATGGTTGCCTCTCTAGTGGGTAGGTGGAACGTATGTATCTCGGACCTTCATCTCTCAACAAGTGCTGTAATCAGATGCTAATCCAATATAATAAATGGGAGTTGTATAACTCCCTAGAACCCAGCCTCCCATATATACGGCTTTGTTCTAGGATGAATATGAATATCCCGCTTCTCCTTGCGTAATGACATCTCATTACGCTATATTCGTAGTGCATATGCCACCTCCTAAACAAACATTTAGTTAAGTTAGCAAGTAACACATCATTAATAAGGGAATTGGTTGTAAATGATAATGGCATTACTCACCTTGCCCTCCTAAAGAAAATTCAAATGTTTCATGTAGAAGTTAGCCCAGGCTAAGGAGGATAGTTTCACGTGGTTCGACAATGTTGATTTGGATAAGTCTACTATCGCATATGATGGATGTTATCGTTTTGGATACATGACATCAAACATTGTCGAGAGTTATAATTCCATTTTGAAATCAACGTGTAGATTACCCATCATTATATTAGTGAAGAAGGTATTTTATAACTGTGTCGCTTATTGGGAAGAGAGGCATAAGGACATTAAGGAAACAATCGATTGTAGCAAGACTTACACTAATTATGCTGTAAAGATGTATGAAACTTGGAGGGGGCGGGCAAGTACACATAGAGTCATTTCATTTAGCTTATAGAATGGTATTTTCGAGGTTTTAACTGGTAGTCGAATGACAACAATAGGATTGTGGGAGGAGGAAGGATACATACAGTTGACTTTCGGGGTTACACTTGCAGTTGTCGGAAGTGGCAAATATATGGGATCCCTTGCTCTCATGCATATACTGTTGTAGTAAGTATGAGTATGGACAACAGATCGGTAATATGACCATGGTATATGTGGGTAAACTAGATAGATTGTTATCGAGCTCATTTTTACTCGATTAGGGACAAGCTGAACAAACCACAAGTTATCTTTCCTTATCTTCACCTGAATATTGACTTACTATGAAAAAAAGGTAAATGGGAGTTGTACAACTCCTTAAAACCCAGCCTCCCGTATATATGGCTTTAACCTAAAATGAATAGGAATATCCCACTCATCCTTACGTAATGACATCTTACTACACTGTACTCGTAGTGCATATACCACCTCCTAAACAAACATTCAGTTAAGTTAGCAAGTAACACATCGTTAATAAGAGAATTGGTTGTAAATGATAATGACATTACTCACTTTGTCCTCTCAAACGGCCTATAAATGATGCTGGCCTGCCTCGTAAGTATACGTGAATTAATCGGTCTTGGCTCTATTTATCCTACAATCACATAAAAATAAGTTTAGTATACCAGCTACCCATCATTATATTTCTGTTCGTATAGACAATTACTTTAATGTAATCTACTATTTGCACTTTAGTAATGCTACGATGAACCAAATATTTAGATGAAATAAAAAATGCCATTTATACAACGAGCGATAATTTTATAAAATGCACTTAGTCATCTTGTTAAACTGTGTCGCCAATACAAATACCTAACATTGACTTTTTAATTCAACCCAACATAATAAAAACGCCAAATATATATACCGCAATACAAAAAAAATTCCTAATTTTATATAACATAAAATATATTTTCATCAATTATTAATAATGTATGGTACATCTATAATTATGAAATTTATATTCGTATAACTTATGTACCGTAACACAAAAAATTCTTAAATTTAGACAACATAAAATATATTTTCATCAAATATTAATAATTTACATAATTTATGGTATATTTATAATTATGAAATTTATGTCATTAACTAATAAATTTTTTTCTATAAAAAAATATTGAATACTGTCGATTATTATTAAGATAACAAAAAAGTATTAAAGAAATAATATTCATATAAGTTATAGATTGTTACTTGTTAATGATTTATACTCGCATTAGGAAATAGTTTAGAACTCTAGTGTTTTGAAAATTTTAGAAATTAGTATAAGTAAGAATAGGCTCTGGTCACTGGAATTGGGTTTTATATAGATAGTATTATTTATAATGAATTACACTGAAAACGTATCAATTGCATACAATTTTAGTATAAAAATCATAAAATATTGAACATACATTCACTCAATGCACCTTTATTATACTATATTTGTAATATTTTTAAAATGAGTTATTTTTCGTTATATTTCTCCAAAAAAACCTATATTCGTATAAAACTCAAACAATTTAAATCACCCAACATATATATGGAATGCTAGTAGAGATTAATTGTGTCAAATTCCTATTGGATTTTAAAGTTGATATTTTTGTTTAACCCAAATCCAATAAAAAAAGAGTCGTAGAAGTTACAAATTCATATGCCAAATTTGGGGAGAATATATATATATATATATATAGAGAGAGAGAGAGAGAGAGAGAGAGAAAGAGAGAGAACAACGGGAATTCTCCTTTACGAAAGCCAAATGTCACCCGCAGGAAGCGACGTGCTTTCACTTTCAGCAACTCAATCATACGGGGAGAGAGAGGACCAGCTGGGAAGCGCTTTCAGAGGTTCCAACCGACAGGTGACAATTTAGAAAAGAAAGCCCAACTAACCAGTGAAGGAAGAAGGAAGAATTATTAATTAAAAATAAACAGACCCAATATCCACACTAACTATTTAATATGTGTACATACATAATAAGTTGATAAAGTGCGTATGGATAAAAATGTTACATAAAAAAATTTAAAAGAATGGATGATGGTGGAGGAGATGCATTAAGTTTTTGATGCAATTTTAAGGTGTTCGTAAAGCTTTAAAAGGTAAGTTTTACCACATGGCGTATAATTCCAAATTCTTTCTAGGAGGTGAACTAATAAGTACTTGAACGCTTTCTATTAAAAATTGTACACTCTTAGTTATTAAACTTAGCCAAAAAGATATAATTCCTAAAGTATCAATCACACATTTATAAGAGAGATTATTGAATTTTTCACAAGTTTATTTGAATGTGAATATTTTATTTTATTTTTTTGTTAGTTATGATTTGTTTATCAATGGAATTCTTATCATTTATCTATTTAGACTTATTAACGGGTAGATACGCGTTAAGAAAATTCATAACGAGGGAAACAGCAATTGAAAACGACTGTTAATAATTTTATTGATTAAACAGTAAAAGGACGAATTCACCTAAGGAGAGCTTGCTACCAAATAGCTAGTTGATGGGATGATTTAGCTTACAAAAACTATCATTGCAATAGACTCGAGAGAGTGTCAAGTCAAATTAGAACTAAAACATGGCTTAGACTCCTATTGGGGTTGATATTACGTGTGAATAAGTCGAAGCTAGTTTGTGTTTGAATAGCTAAATTTGTAATGTGATCAGTTTAGGATTAAATTATTTATCAACTAAAATTTTTAAATTATTAGTATATAATTATAAAAAATATATTAAGATTTTTATAATCTAATAATATGAATGTTTATCTCTTAAAAAAATGAATTGAGTTTAACTATCCGATCCTCATTATAATTACTAAAAAGAAACTATTAAGAATATATCAAAAAGGACAAGAAAAGTTATAAAGTATTTGTAAAGATATTTTATTTTCGGATGAAATAAATGATAATTACAATGAAAATATAATTTTTTGGGCTAATTATCATAACGTGTATGGAGATCTTAAATAAAGATTGATTTATAGATTTTTTTTAACAATATCAAATGGTTTCATTAATATTAGAATTTTAATAAGGTATATTTTGTGAATGGATCTGTGTATAGAAGTAAACTCAAAATTGATAATATATATATTAATAAATATTTCCTATTTCTAACTTCTTAATACATAATTATGAAAATTTATTTCTAGCTTCTTGACAGATAATTATCCAAGTGAGATTGTAAACATTTTATTCTAATTAGCGTGATATCATTACAGTGGAAATTTTTTATTTTATTTTATTTTAGAAGTGTTCTAAAAAACGCAATCGCTCATTAGAAAACGGCTATGAAAAATATGATGATAAGATAAAGATTAAAATTATTTTCTAATTTGACAATAATTTTAACAGCCCAATAATATAACTTTTGCCCGTGTAAAATACTCTCTCTCTCCTCCCTTTGTTCTTCTCTCTCCCCAAGCAACCTTCTCCTCCCATTCCCATGGCGTCTTCACGGCGTCGTTTCGGCCTCATTGCCTCCTTCCTGATCGGAATCTCGCTCTCGCTCTCGCTCCCACTCACTCTCGCCGGTGACGTTACGCACGATGACAAATCCGCCCCTAAATCTCCTTTTTGCCACAATACATTTCAACTGGTAATTTTCTAATATTTTTTCTTACTTTGTTCTATCAAATAATTTCCCATGTATATTGCTCTGTTCAGGAATTCATATGTCTGGCCTTGATCGATCGATTGTTCTTCAAAATTGTTTCTTTGTTTATATGTTTATTTATTTATTTATTTTTGATAATGTAAATTTTGCTCCTTTTGCCTTATGAAAATAGTTGGGTTACATTTTCTTGAATCCACATTGGTACTTGAGTAATTAGCTTTTAGATTAGTTGGTTGTCATGTCTGGATTTAATTTCTGCACATATGGGAGGGACAAGGAAAGATATAGAGAGAGGGTGGATGAGTAAGAGAGGGGCAAAATTGGTTCTTCTGTTATGATTGGCGGTTTAGCTAACTGCTATGAGCAAATTCAGAGGTTATTTGACTAACTCCTTCAGTACTGGTTAAGTGCTGAACCAGCCGTTTAAATAGACAAACGAGCTATATTGTCATCCTTATCTTTTACAAAGAGAAATCAACCTTAACGAGAAGCATTGGTTCGAGCTGATATGTGGAACAGTGTTTTGGTTATCATAGAGATGAGTCACTCTCTCTTCTTAATAACTGTTGCCCTTTTAAATATAGGAGTGTTCTTAGTAAATGTAATTTTGGAATGTCTTCTATGCGAATCATTGGGTTAAGTGATCTAGTTAGCAGTTTGGACACACTGAGTGTCCCAAGAATTATCCTCTGTCCTTCTTAGTTCGGAATATGTTACGTGGAAAAACAAAACTGGGGAGATGATTTTTACTTCATTTAAGGACTTATTAAGCATGATACATTTTGTTTTTTTGGTGGGTACATTCCATATATGTTCTTATGGTAGACATTGTTTTTAATATTCAACCCCATCTTATTTGCATTCTTTGCATCCTGCTGTACATCCATATTCATTTTCTAGCTTGGAGGATGTCGTATTAAATCCTTCAATTGAAATTTTATATATGATTTAAGCTAGGTAAACCACGCTGACACCACTTAGAAAATATTGAAATGGCTGAGATTTCCTAACTTCAAAAAATGTAACACTACACCTCCTATCAGAGTTTTGAGGTGGGGTTTAAATACAATATTTAAATAACAATAAGACTAATGAAGTGGGTTCCACAATTTTGGCTGAGGGTGCATTGGTGCATATCTCTATCATTAGAATGCTTTCTAGAGGGTGTTGTGTATTTTACCTTCCAAGCTAATATACATTACCGGAAGGATCAAAATTTATTTTAATTGCAGCTCATCTGGTCTCAAACTGATTATCTTAGGAATTTAAAAGCATGGGTTGTAATTCTATGTGAGTCAGCATTAATTGTTTTTTAACCATAATGACAGTGCTATTGTCTCCCCATGTTTCAGAGGACCAAACTTCTTTTTGAGGATTGATTATTGAAGGCTTTTCTTTTTAATGAATGCTAGGTTAAAGTCAAAACTTGGGTAAATGGCAAAGAAGCTAAAACTCTGGGTGGCCTAAGTGCAAGGTTTGGAGAACTTGTCCCTTCTGAGGCTAAAGAAGACCTTAGGCAGCAAGCTGTCTTTACAAATCCAGTGAGTGGCTGCTTAGCTTCCACTGTGAAGGTAATTCCATCTTTAGCGTCATGAAAGGGTCTATGGACCCAGTAAATTATATGTTGCGTTAAACTAGTCTTTCATGTGTTTATTTATTTATTCTTTTACTCCCCCAGTTATCTGGATTGATTGCTTTGTCTGAACGAGGTGATTGTGAATTCATAACTAAAGCAGAAGTTGCACAATCTGGAGGTGCTTCAGCGCTTGTGATAATCAACAACGAAGAAGGTTATACATGCTTATGCAAGCTGTTGTTCTTATTTTCAGTGAATACTCAGTAGTGCAAACCCCAAAGTAGATGCATTTCAATAAATCAGTGAGATTTTTCATTTTTGTTCTGATTTTGGACCACTATTTCCAATTGGTGACTGTAAACCATGCCTCCAGGAAAATAGTCCATTTTCATTTTCATCATTTGATCTGTTCTTAATTTCTTTACATCAGATCTTTTAGAGATGGTTTGCCCAGAGAAAGGCCCTGTGCCAAACATCTCAATGCCTGTTGTAACTGTGTCAAAGTCTGCTGGAGATGCTCTTAGATCTATGCTACTCGAGGGCAAAGGTAAGTACTATAATCATGCAAATGTTTCATTTTTACCCATTATGTCTACCTTTAACTGTGCTTGCTGAAGCTCATAATAGATGTGCAGTGAGACATAATTTGCTATATTGTCTACTTTATTAATGTACTGCTTTTGACTGCTTTTTTGTAAGAAATTTTTCTGATGCTGTATAAAAGTAAATTGATAGAATGTGTAAAGCATTTTAAATGAATAGGGATTTTGCTGACATTTCAGCTTTGGCTTCCCAGGATAACCAAAATCAATTTTTTAGGTAATCAAAATGGTAGAAGGCAATAATATGTCATTCATCCAAGTCATAGTAAAAAATTTCAACATCCGTCTTTTATCATGCTTGATAGCATCTTTTCTGATCTTCCACTGTTATTATGGTCCTAAAACGAAATGTGCATGGTATACAATGAGTGTTCATAAGCCTTGTTCTTCCAAGAACATGTGAGCAAATTTCTATCAAGATATCAATCTGAATACTGGGGTAACACCCTAAATTTGTATGATGCAGTCATTTTCTTGTGGTATTAGACTCATTGTGAAACCAGTCTTATCAAGGCCATACTGGGTTGCCCAGTCCAACTGGGGTCTTTGGGAACTGGGCCCTAGGCTGATCTGGCAAGGTCTAATGCTTGGACATCTATAAAAAATAAAAAAAATGGAGTTTTCACAAAAAACCAGCCAGTTGGACCAAGTTTATGGGAGAGAAAGTAATCTGTCAATTTACTAGGTAACTTAACATGAAAGAAAACACAGTGGGAGCTTAGCATTTTGAGCACAAGAAGCAACCACATGAAAATACTGACTTGAGTTTAATTATCAACAAATCTTTTAAGCAGTCCCTGGGATTTACCAACTTCTGAATGGTCATTTTAATAGCTACTCACAATTTCTGCATTCAAGAGACCTGGTTGTTATCTGAAAGCACATATATGTCTATGCAGTGGAAATTTTACTGTATTCTCCAAGCCGTCCAGTTGTTGATGTGTCAGTTTCCTTTTTATGGATGATGGCTGTTGGGACTATATTCATTGCTGCAGTTTGGTCTGACTTTACAGCCCCTGACCCGATTAATGAGCGCTACAATGAACTCTCACCAAAGGTTCTTTCATGAATTTACTTGATTTATCTATCTTTTTTGGGCTTTGCTAGATTTTTTACGTGGTAGACATGTTGCTAGTGGTTTGCAATTTTAGTTAGTTATGTCAATTTTCAATTTTTGAAATTTTCCTTCTGCTTGTTATTTATTTATTTATTTTTTTGGATAGTGAATAAATGAGCGCTGCAATAGTTGATTTATCCATCTTTTTTGGACAATTCATCTATCTTTTTGGTGCTTTGGTAGATTTTTCATATGATAGACATGTTGATAGTGGTTTGCAATACTAGTTAGTTAAGTGAATTTTAAATTTTTGGAATTTTCCTTCTGCTTGTTATTGCAATTATTGAAGTTCAGCTTCAATTGAACTGCAAGTGATATAATTCTACTTCAAGCCATTAATTGGGAAACTTGATTGTGCTTTTGGGGGCACAGAAGTGTACTCAGCACTCTATCTCCCTTGAAATATTCTTCATGTGCCCCTTTTTTCATTCAACCCTCCAACGTATTAGAACTACAAGTTGCACCTATTGGAAAAATGCCAGCTACCTTCTTATTGTGTAGTGTAAGTAGTGAGATGGATTATTGTCTATAAAAATTTAACTTGAACAGTGCAATTATACAACATATTTAATATTCTTGACCAGTTTCCTTAAATTTTAACTGTTAAAGCTGGAAAAATATTGAGCATTGTTACTGAAAAACATGTGAATTTTAATGTTTATAATAACAGTTTCCTTTATCCCCTTCCCCCACACAATGCACCCCCCACCCACCCAACAAAACCAAATACTTGCAAACCAGTTAGAGATTAACAAAAAAAATTAAGGGACTATGAACCTGGAAATATGTCTTTGGGGAGTGATAATCATTTTAGGATGGAATAAATTTAAGGAGATTCCTGGCCACTCCCTTGTGCTTTGACAGAGTTCAAGAAACCCCATTTCCTATAACATTCATCTGGACAGTGTATTCTTTCAGCACTTTGCTGCATTGCTGCAGGATAAGCAATATTTATATTTTGTCTCCATTTTCTTGATAGTTCACATGTCCTTTTGTATCTTTGTCAACACAAAAAACATTGGAAACTTGGGCTTACTAAATGAATAACTTAAGATAAAAAAAGCTGCAAAAAGTTCATGTGACTGAATGCCTTACAGGGAATAGAGAAAGAAATGAGTTCCAAAGGTACTATACTACTATGTAAGAGAGCTGTATTTCATGGCCTTAACACAGCTTCACAATTAAAAGGAGACAATTGGGTTTCCACATTTGGTATTGTAACATGCATGACTATGCTCTCGGTGAAGACCAGCCATTAAGATTGGCCAGGAGCTTATCATTTTGCACGAGGAGAATCTTTTACCCTTTAGTGATACATTGACCTGATAGTGGCAACATCTAAATAAAATAGTTTCTTTGGAAAGCAGATTTTTTAAAGGAAGCAGGCTATTATTGTCATCAATATTAAGGTAAGCAAATAAAATTGTCCATACCAAAACCGTAGGGGTCGATTTTGTACTATTACACATAAAACTGATGTAGACTTGATACCTCTATGGTTGTGTGTGCATGACATAGGTTTGTAACTTTGGATATGTGTTGTTGAAATTTCGGATAGAACTGTTTTAAACTTGGGATGATTATTTATGTTTATTCCAAAAGTTATCTCAGGTCACCCCTTGATGCACCTTAAAAGTCTGCTGGGGTTTAGACTGGATGTTAAGAGAAGGTCAAATATGCTTTGTAGATGTGAAATCTTTATATAATTTGATCATGATGTTGGCACACATTAATCTGGTGTTGGCCTCCACTTACTACAATGCTTTTGCTATTGAGGAATGAGGATGCTTTAAACATTATAATTTAAGCAATAACTGTTGGCCTACTGTTCCTTTTTCTATCCTATGATGAATTTGGAGAGAGACAAACAGACACTCTTTGAGAAGATGGAATTGTCCATACCAAAAAGTTTTATCAACTTTTGGGATGTTTGGAGTTTATACATCAATCAATCAATTATTTATTAAGTTGTTTGTGTTTCATTTTTCCTACTTCTTCATGCAAGTATATTTCTTATGTACTAGAACAATATCAGGTATAGAATTTTTTAGTATTCACTAGAAGAGAGTAGAGTATGGGGATTTCCTTCATGGGTTGAGTGATTACTTGACAATTGCATGTATAATATTTTGGATTAAGTACAAACTAAGGTCAGAAACTGGATCTTTTCTGCAAGCATACAATGATTTCTGCTGTTAATGATGGAGTGTCCATACTTTTTCCAAAAGCTTATTAACTACACCTTTCTGCAGGTGTCAGTGAAAGTTTAGCACCTGGCACGTCTCTATCTACTGTTATCTAACCAAATAAAATGTCTCTGTCTTCTGTTGAAGTACATAAACTTCTCTCTTATTTTCTTTTGTCTAAGCAGTTCTGCCCATAATAATGAAATTCTACCCTGATGTTTCTGCCTTTAGATATCTCTCAAATTGGAAGTTTGGCAGGTGATTTGATCAATTGCCTGTTGGTTTCTGGTTGAGAACATTTCAAGAAATATGATCAGAGCAATTTCAGTTTTGGATGCTATATAGATGCTTTAATTTGATATGTTGCATCTTTTGACATTATTTCCTCCACAAATTTTCTTGCACTTTAAGTGCATATTTTTTGCTTTCTGATGGATAGGAGGCTAGTGCTGAGGCTGCCAAAGATGATGAGAAGGAAGTCTTGGATATCAGTGTTAAGGGTGCTGTATTATTTGTCATTACGGCCTCAGCTTTCCTTGTGTTACTTTACTTCTTCATGTCATCATGGCTTTTCTGGGTGCTGGTTGTTCTATTTTGCATTGGTGGTGTTGAGGTATGCTCCACTTAATCCTCATCTGGAAGAACTTATCTCAAATTTGGACTGGGGGGACTTGATATATTTTCACTTTTCCATGTGAATATGTAACCCTTTGTCATCTCTGTTTGGCAAATTTGAGTGGCAGAATATTCTGTTGTAGGATAAGGATTCAAGTGACTTACAAGCTGTGTTTTCTTTATTCTTTCTTTCTTTTTTTTTTGTATTAGTCACTTTAATTGTCCTATCTGCTTATATTAATGATGACATAATAATTTTCTTAAATAAAAAAGGTGAAATTCTATTGTTGAGGATTCGAAGCATACCTGGCTTCACTTTTGTGATTGAAATATCTATCTTAAATTGATTATTGATTCTTTTTTTCCCATGTATTTCCCATGTGTTGAAAACTGAATCAAGATTTGATGCTGCTTGACAGACAATTATTGAGCATGTCTCGGCCTTTTAGTGCATTGATGACATATCTTGCCCTTGTTGAGGCTCGTTTGAGTCATCTGCTTTAACTCTCAGTTATTTACATTACAAATTGATGATTTGTCAGATCCATTTCTCTCTTCAACTTGTGTTCTAGTTAGCATATTATTGTACGCACTGACTCATAATGAGTTATTCTTTTCTTTTGTAATAATTTTTGCGGATTATGTTGGTTTTTCATTTGCTGATTCACATAGAATTCCTTTCCAGGGGATGCATACTTGCATAATGGGCCTCATAACAAGGTAATGACTATCATTTTTTAAATGAGTCACCTAATTGCATGGGACTTTTTCTAACATAACCTATTCCACTAAAAATACAGGAAAGGTAGAAACTGTGGTCAGACAACAGTGCCTTTACCTCTAGTGGGGGAGGTTTCTGTTGTCTCACTAGTTGTGCTTATACCCTGCATTGCGTTTGCTGTTTTCTGGGCAATTAAACAGGAGGCAACCTATGCTTGGATTGGTCAGGATGTTCTTGTAAGTTTCTATATATTCTTGAATGCTTTGAGTGTACTTCATTGTGGTGGGAAATGAGAAGAAGCATACTCTTAACCCTTGATAACTGGTTTTGAAACTCATGGATATCTTTTTAGATGATTGAGGAAAACCTCAGAGGCCCTTTTTCTTTCCACCATTTCTCATTCATAGTTGATGCTGCACATTAAAATAAAGTTCTATTTCATTGAGTGTATAGTAAGATCAATGACTTCCATACTACAAGTTAAGAAACACAAGTTATCATCTATTTTTCAGTATATATTTTCTAATATCATGGTTGATTTTAAAAAAATCTCTCAGTTAGAATTTCTTCAAAAAAAATTGCCCACTTACCAGGGTCCAAGGGTTTGGTGAAGCTTTCTAATGATCTGGTTTTGTATATGTTAATTTGCTGTAGGGTTTAGAAGTCAAAGAATTGCAAAAACGTGCTAGCTGTACACTTACCATTGTACAATGTAGCATTTTTCCACTTATTGGAAACCTTTCATTCTTTGGCAGGGAATATGCATGATGATATCGGTTTTACAGGTCGCTCGGCTTCCAAATATTAAGGTACTTCTTTATAAGGAGTTATTGCATTGATTATATACTTCGTCAGCTCTCTAAGACTTTTCTCTCGACCAGGTTGCTGCTGTCCTGCTGTGTTGTGCGTTTCTTTATGACATCTTTTGGGTTTTTATCTCGCCTCTGCTTTTTAAAGAAAGTGTTATGGTAGCGGTAAGCTCATAGACTTACATCCTCTTCCCTTTTCTGACAAGTGCCTTCTTGATTACTTTGAGGACCAAAGTATTTGTTGATTATGCTCATGTTATTTTGGGTGATAATTGTGAATACAGGCCCAAAAATACTGGTCATGTGTTAATAGACCCACTAATCTCATAGAGCATGCATACACTTCTTTGTAAATTTTGAAAGTATATCCATATTCCAACATTAAAGCCCTCAAACTGCTGCTAAAAGGACCATGAATTATGACAGTTTTGGGGCTAAGGGCAATAGTTTGAGGTAATGTGTTTATTTAAACTGCTAGATTGACGTAAGTATTAAAAGACAAAAGGATGCTTAGGTAGATAAAGTGACCCTACATCTCAAAAGCTTCTTGCAAATGCAAGAATTACAGAAGTTACATCTAGAAAATGTACAAAAATTACAAAAAACACAATTGAACCATCCTTGAAATGACTTCCACAAAATAATTGAACCTCTTAAATGCCATTCATTCTTTCCTTCCAGAGGTAGTAACATCCAGCAGCTATAGCTTTCTTTTGTTTTCCACTAAGCATACTTCCAGAATATTGACACTTCAGTAAAATGATAGACACTTCAAAAAAAGGTGTTCATGCAATTTCTCCTCCCTACTACAAAGATTGCAGCGGTTTAAGCTGATGACACCCCAAGAAGTTATCTTGTCCGTAGTACAAAGCCTCCACTGAACTCATACGTTTATGAGCTTCCCCCCTTCCTCCACTCTGCTATGGAGTCTGATTTCCTTTCTTTCTTGGAAGCAGAATGAAGAGCTATTGATGTGAATTTTTTTTTAGTGAAATAGACTATTTCCTGCATATTCAATTTGATGCTGGTGGCTTTGCATTTCCCCTTTCAACATGGCTTCCTAGAAGAAAGATTTGAGTTCTTGTTGCAGTTCGACTCACCTTTGGTCACTTTGCCATTTTATTAAGTCAATTCGGTAGCTAGATTAAGACCCAATAGTCACATTAAGATCGTAAAATGACGTATATAAGAGAGCAGAACCAATGACTTATGAGTTCATGGTTTGAGAGTAGCTATAGACTACTAAAGCTCAACTTTCTTTAGTTCAATACATTGTGTGCATGATTCTCATTATTAGATCTTCATCTTTTTCTTTTTCCCCTCCTTTTGGGTTTGGTCTTGAGGAAATCATTGTACACCTCTATTTCCTTTTGGGAGACTTAAACCCCATCGAACTGTCTACCTAAGACTGTTCCTTGGCCTATGGGTCTTGACACAACGTTAGAATTCTAACTCCTTTAAAATGGTATCTCACTAATGGCTTGGGTCCCCCTAGAAGGAGACCTTCTTCACCTTCCTACCTAAGACTGTTCCTTGGCCTATGGGTCTTGACACAACGTTAGAATTCTAACTCCTTTAACATGGTATCTCACTAATGGCTTGGGCCCCCCTAGAAGGAGGCCTTCTTCACCTTCCACCTAATTTTGAGGACCTATTTCTTGTAGGGGACACCAAAGGATAAAAGGCCTCTAAGAATATTCATTCACTCAAAATCCCAGCCTAGTGAGCATACTCTATAGATGTACAGCTATGAGGAATCCAACATATGGTAAGCATAGTGAAAATGAGGGATTATCATGTCCAAATGTGCTGCTATAGCATTTCACATTTTCTGTGTTTGGTTTGCACGCATGTCTGTGGCTACTGCATGCATTTTCCTGAGTAGCTGTTTATCTTCCACTTTTGATTTATACTCATTAGCTGTGATTAGTATATCATAGTTTAAGGGGAGTACAAAATTTATCAAGTTTTGGGTAGGTAATGTATGGGACAACAAAGTTGGTTCTTTATGATTATAATGGTAGACACAAAAAGGTAAGAGACAACTATTACGTCTATGCTCTAATAGTTAGTTGAGTTGAATGTGTGTATGTGCCAGTTAGTTTTGTTATCTTTGGCCTATCAATAGTCTTAGGATAGTAGTTACTGATAAAAACTAGAATATTCGTAGTTGTATTGTAATTCTCGTTAAGAGAGAATAGTAGCATTGTGCTTCAAGAGAGGTTTAGCTTTTGAAGTGGTCTCATTTGGTAACTTTCACATCTTCTACATTCCATGATTAATAAAATTCCTCATTTTGTGCCATGATTCTGTGAATTTTTTCATCCTTAAACACTAATTGAGCCCTATAGTGTAACGATTGGCATCTTCTGTGGTTGATTCTTGTTGGAGATGATGAGAATGGATGGTCAAGTTCAATCTTTGGAGAAAGCGGTCTTGGGTTTGACCATTATCTTGGATAATCATCAACAATTGGTCAACAGTGCTATTGAGGAGCTTCATACCACCTTATAAGATTGGAAAGCTTTGATTCTAATGTTATAGGAGGAATTGCAAGCTATAGTGACTGCACAAGTTGGAAAATTTTCTTCAATTCAATCTATGCTTACAGTGCTTCTAAATGATTGATTAGTGAAAGTAGAAAAATCCCATGTAGACCGATAAGAGACTTCTTACCTGTTGGAGATTCTGATTTGACTGGAGCTTCCTACTTGGCCGGAGATAACAACTCACACTCCTACAACTGACCTTGGGGACTCAATATCCCTTGTGATCTATTCTCTCTCATGGTTCCAATCTTCTCTATGAAGCTTCTTCCCCTCGTGAAAAATCTCTGTCTTCATGTTTGTGATTTCTTACTTGATCATGATGGAGACTTAGGTCAGAAACCTTGTGACACTGTTTGTGACCTTCCTCTCTCACACAACACTATTTGCTACCATCCTTTGCCTCGCAATCATGTTTCCGATGGGATACCAGCATGCTTTCATTAGTCCCTTATTTTTGGGTAAATGTCATATATTTCATTCATTTGAAAATGTAAAAGATAAAAAGAAAGGGTATAACTTGCTGCACAAAAATGGATAAAATCACTAAGGACCTAAGAGCTCAAGCAAAATAAAAAAGGTGTTATGATCGAGTTCTTGGCAATATATTCAAAGAGAATTATTTCTAGCAAAAAAGAAAGACAAAATGATGTGAGTAATATCCATGGTAATCCATGAATTAAGCCCAAGTCTTCTCATTCTTTTCTTTCCATACATAGTAGTTCACGAAACTAGTCACTAGCTTCCAAGTTGGTGATAATTGGGCGTGAATAGAGTTGAAGAGGTCCTAAATATGAGTAGTGTGGGGATGTAGCAAACCCAAAGTTGGAATAGCTCTTTCAAGATTCTTCCAAATGTCTAGAACAAAAGAACACTTTAAGAATAGATGACAATGTGATTCCTCTTTTCTACTACATAAATAATAGCAATTTTGGGAGATGACTCCCCATTGCATGAATTATAAAGTGTGGTGAGCTTTTGTTGAGCTACAAGCCATAAAAAGAAGGAATATTTAGATGCAATCTTCTTGAGTCAGACAAACTGAAACCAAGGAACATGGTTTCCTTGTTTTTTTTGCTAAGTAGATAATATTGTTAGTGAAGGAGAATTGACAACTGCATATTGCATGGTGGTTACAATAATTACCCAAAAACAAAACATTCAAGATCAAACCAGACTAAACAAAGTATCAAGAAATATACGAAAAATGGAAATTAGAATAGACCATTCCTAGGTTGGACATTTTAAGTCACTATAAGATTTAATTTGTCTAGCCTGGTGCAAAGGTTGAGGAATAGATGATCCCAATCTGGTGGAATTCCTCACTCTCCACAAGCAATAAACTGCAGCTGCAAGACCAACTTTCCACTTTGTCACTTGAGGCAAAGATGGTGATGCAACAGACATGAGGCGATGTGTAATACCTTGCCATGACAGACAAGATCTTGGACTGCCCATGGAAATTGCTACTTCCTTCCAAACCAGCAAAAAATAAGGGCACTCAAAGAAAAGGTGATGATTTTCTCCACTAATGCAAAAATAACTGAGAATAGACCTGATAATACCCCAACTTTCTAGTTTGTCCAAAGTACTAAGTTTCTCATTCCAAATCAACCAAAAAAAAAAATGAATGCCTTGGGATAGAATTTTTAAGACATGCAATTTTCTTCGAGGGAACTCTTGGCTTGTAAACTGAGAATGCTTGATAGGCACTTTTAATAGTGAGCTAATCTGAACTGGAATGGATCCAAGCTAGAGAATGTGGTTTTGGCATGGTTGAATAGACCTTGGGATAGAGAAATCTGACAACGAATCACCAGGGGAAAGCTCCATGAATTCTTTTCAATAATGGAACATAATTGAGCATTTTAGGGATACATGGGCAGCTATTTCTCTGGCACTTAGAGAGGGGGGTCTAGAGGACCCATGGGTAGCAAAAGGTACGATCATAAAGAAAATGGTCAATTGTGTGCTAAATCATGAAGCTTGAGGAGCTTCTTCCAACTCTACGAACATTGAGAGGTGAGCAGCCCAAAAATTTTCACCTTTGAGGATATACTTTTTTACTCAATCATTCCATAAGGCACTAGAATTTCTTTTGCACAAGTTCCATAAATATTTTATTTGAGCTGGTTTATTTCAAATTTTAAGATTTGGAATACAAAGTCCTCCTTCCTTGATGGGATAGCAAACATTTTCCCATTGTACCTTTGCTTTAGTTGAGATGGCCGTCTACTCCATAGGAAATTCCACATTAGACCTTCCATCTTTCTTATCAAATATTTAGGCAATAAGAAGGTTGATGCCCAATAAACTTGCATAGAGAATAGGACTGACTTAACAAGTTGTAAGCGGCTCGAGAATGATAAGAATTTTGATGTCCAACCTAAATCCAGCCACTAGGGGGAGCTTCCAGCCACCAATTCAGCTGAATCTGCTTCCAAATCTTTTGGATGTTTGGAGGTTTTACCTTCATTTCCAAAATGCCAAAGAGAGAAATTCTATAGTCCCTAGAAATTCTAACAATTTCCTTACATTTATATGGGTCATTCAACCCCCTTATATTCTAATATACAATCATGATGTATATATAAAGGATAGAGGAATGAGCAGCACTATAAACACTCAAAAAGAGGGGGAATTTGAAGAACACCCAGCCTTCTCTTTTCCCTCTTTTCTTTAGCCCCTTTTTCCCTTGATTTCTTTTTCTTTTTTGGGAACTTTTAGTCCCTCTTTCGATCTTTTTCTGGAGGGCCACTCTCCTCTGCATAAACAGGAGACTGTAGTGGGGTTTCATCAACCACTGAGGGAGTAACAGAGATAGCCAATTGAGGAAAAGGTTTGGAGCTAGTATCCTAAGCAGAATTACTCGATCCATCAACCATAATTTTAGACTTGATCTGGAGGGCCACTATCCTCTGCATAGACGGGGGACTGTAGTGGGGTTTCATCAACCAATGAGGGAGTAAAAGAGGTAGCCAATGCAGGAAAAGATCTGGCGCTAGCATCCTCAGCAGAATTATTCAATCTATCACCCATTATTTCAGACTCCTCATATGAGCCTTGAGATAAGTCCAAATCACTGGGAGTTTAAAAGGGACCCACTTCCCCTCCATGAGAAGAGGGATAGTTAGAACTACTCAAGTTCCTACAAACATCCACCACCTTGGCTTTTCCTTTGCCTGGAGTTATTGGGGTAGGGGCTACAATTGGTCTTTGTTATTCCCTCCTTTATCACAATCCTAATTCGAAGGAGTACTTTTACTCTTCACTTCTGCATACTCCTGAGGCCTAACTGCATAAGTTATTTCTAATGGTTTACTTTGCAGGTCAACTTCTACATCAAATGAACCACCAACACCATCCCTTTGGTCAGTACACTTAGCATTGCCATGACCAAAAACTTGGTATGTGGAGCATCTAGGAGGAAGAATATGGTACTCCACATCCAACCCATAAACTGACTTGTCTGCATACTTCATATCAAATTCCTTTAGGAACTCTGTCAGCCTCCATTTTGTACCCAAGCATGAACATAATGAGAACATGATTTATTGCTGTAATGATGTCCACTTGCAAAGGCTTACGTAATGTTCTTATAATGTATCCAACTCCATATCGTGGAAGAATTCCATAGGGACACCCTAAAGTTTGACCTAAATTGGTATTTTTCTTGGGTTTACATGTGATGACTCCATCTTAGTTCTCCATCTTTCCAATATAAAAAGTTTATTGGCAAAGATCCAAGTTTTCTTGAGTGCTCTTAAAAGAGAATCCTCATCTGTAAGTTTAAAAAAGTAATACCCATAGCCATTGGTAAGAACCTCAATGAGCCCCTAATTCCTCAAATGGCCTTAGCTATTCACTGCACAACTGGGAAAGCTAGGCTCTTGCCTAGAAAATATCAATGCTAGTGTGTTCCTCCAGCATCTCCAATCTTTGAAACTGATCTTGGTGGTTTCGCCTGTACCTTTCCACTAACATGCATAGGAGGTAATAAAATTCACCTTAGGAGCAGAATGTGGAAACTTGACCAGTGGATTAGTACTGGAAGCTACGCCATCAAATGGTTGAAGCAGATTTGGAGGTGTTTAGTTTTGAGAAACCACCTTGGTTACTTTCAATTTTCTCAGCCACTTTAGTCAACTCTTTAAAGTGGAATCAGAAAAGGAATCTTAACCTTTGTGTGAAGACGAGATCAAAGTGATAGGTTTTTCCTTCTTGTTTTTGAAAATTGAGCTAGGAGTGGAAAGAGGTTTTGGACTAGCGTGTAAAGTCTTACATGTCACGTTGCCAGCTTTACCATCTAAATGAGATGTCACATTGCAAAAATGCTTTTCCAACTCGGGCTCCATGCCCCTCTGTCCACCTTTGGAAACCGTACTGGTCACACCCTCATATTCAAAACCAATCACTTTGTCTTCCATAAAAAAATGGGGTCTCCCTTGGAGTTGAACCAGCAACTGTTTTGCCATGCTTAACTGTGAATGCCACACTCACCATTGATTTTGAAAGAAGAGGTTGGCTTTTTCTTTTTATTTGACGAAAAAATGTTTGGAGCTCTGGCCACTAAGGCTAGTAGCAACCTTGTGAAAGAAGACTCTTTTATGCCTTCAAACAAAAGTCCTCATGGTGAAGGACCTAAGGAACCCAAAAACTCACAAAAGTGAAGAAAGAGAACAGAGTAATTGACAACACATGGAAACAAGAGCACTTAGGTTAAACTTAAGAAGATGATAACTAAAGATAAAAATCATGAGCAAACTAAAAGATAAACGTTTAAGAGTCTAGGCTAAAGTGTTTAGATTTTACTCTAGAAGAAGTGGTCATCTAGAGGGCATGGAAGGAATAAGGAGATTAGGTTAGGAAAATTAGAGAGCATAGAGGAATTTCTATCTCTAGCTATGTGCACAGTAACTAGCCCCTTTAAATTGCCGAATCAAATAGAAGTTGCTATCATGACTCATCTATTGTTCCTGTGGTAACAAAGCATGGTTGTCAAACTCGCAAGTCCACTCATATATTTCTACAAGTTTATGAATCAAATAGAAGTCCTTGAACTTGTAAGCGTTGGTAAGAGTCTACCGAATTTGTCACATTGCCTTCAATTTTAGTCTAAAACTTTAATGGGGCCATAAAACAAGCCCATATCCTGAAAGCCCATAGCTCATCTCTTGTGTCGAAGTAAAACAAAAAGCAAAGATAAAGGTCTAGATTGCTCCGTTTGTACATGTATGATTTATGAAGCATGTGGAAGTAATATATATCCAGTGTTAATTAAGATTTGGCACTAGATTGCTCCATGCCATATGACTTATACTAATGTGTGGATTTTTCTGCTTTAAATGCTAACACATGATTTCTAGGTACTATTTTTTTTCTTAATAGACATACATATGGAATATATTTTATCAACCATCAGTAATTAAAAATTTTGTTTCTCTTTGTTAACATATAAATGAGTTTGGCGACTAACTGCTAGCCAAGTTCTTGTGTATGGTAAGCAAAACACATATGATTAGTCATCTAATTACATAAGTTTTAATTGTTTTCTCTGTTTTGGATTCAAAAACATGTTCTCTACCAATGTAATTTGTTGCTAATCACTCAATCGATTCACTCTTATGTCAGTATCTTCATATTTATATATAAATAAAGAGAGAATGTACAAAAGGTACCTAAGCATTTGATCCAAACCAAGAAACAAAAGGGTAATTGGATCGAATTTTAGCTATCTAGAAGAGCTATACATAAAACCTTATCTAGGAGAAGAACCTAAGACTCAAAATTTTTCTAGCTAAGATCAAAGGTGAGGTGGGTAGACCACCCACCCTTCTCCAATTTCTCTCTTTCCATAGATAATAACAAACAACAGAAGATTTTAGATGCCAGCATACTTCTTCCCATGCAACTCAATCTATTCACTCTTGCTTACTGGGCCATCTACAATTTTGGATGCAAATATATTTTCTCTTGCTTGTAGACTCTTATATTGGACTAGAGCCTTAACTTTGCTGTTGAGATTAGTATCATTTTATAACCACCAAATATGAATGTACATGCACTAGCTAACATTTGTACTAGGAAAATGATGGAAAGATGTTATTAGGAAAAGGGCATGTAATGGAGATAAAAATGCATATATGGTGTAGTAGTAAAATCTTCTCTAGCAAGATTTTAAGTAGCTAAACTGTACAACATGAAGAAGTGAAAGAGTTTCCAACTTAGTATGTAACCCATTTTTTTTATGAATACTGTAAAATATATATAATTTTTGAAAGAAATTTTATGAGTTGTAAAAACTTACATTTTTATGTTTTGAGTCTATATTCTAAGTTTACGTACATCCATTGAGTCTATGTAGACTCACGAGTTTACAACCATGTAACAAAGGATCGGTTTTGATGATGATCAGTTCTCAAGACTAGAAGAATTATTTTGTTTAGCAACTTATTGAAGATTGGTGAAGGGTTGTATGGCTTATTCAGCTTGGACATTAACTTTGCATGGATGGAGTTATGCAATTGGTGCCACCTTTATAGTTACTGGCGTGAATCAGTATAGCATGAAAACTTGTTATTTTATATAATTTGGCATTTTATGGAAATCTATTATTATTCAGCTTGATTATTTATTAGATAATAGGTTTATGTTAGGTTTAAGGATTTACTAATATGTATTTATATTATTTGGTTTTCTTACATTTACGCACTCTAGTTACAATTTGTGTTTAGGGCTTTATGTTCTTTTTTATTGATAAACATTATTCTGTTTTGACATCAGTAATATTGAAAATCCAATCGAGAATTTATCAAAACCTTGTCTTATCAATTTTTTCAAGATTGTGTCGACAAATACTTTGATCCATATAATCATGCGTCATATCAATTATTTGAATCAAGATTGTGTTTAGTTTTAATTGTGTATAATATCAACTAGAATTAAATCAAGTTTGATTTGATTACTGGTGTGTGATGTCCTTTAATTTAATTGTTTCACAATAAAATATAGGGATTGTTTGGGGTTTTGGTGCTTTTGAGTATTTTTATTGTTTTTGATAAACAATGAATAAGAATAAAGGGATATGAGCGATTTAGTTAACCGATACTATGCACCACTAGGTTTAATTCTAATTGATATTACCTACTTTTAGAACTAAATGGTAGCATTTTTCAACTTGTTGTTACAATCTTTGAAAGATTGATAAGACAGGGGTTGGAGAAATTCTCAAAAGGTTTTTCCATATTTCTGAAGTCAAAACTGAATAATGTCTACTAATACAAAAGGATATAAAGCGCTAAACCTAGGTGCAACTAAAGGGCATAAACATAAAAGAACTAAATAAAATAAGGACATATTGGTATATCCTCAAACATAGCACAAGACCTATTATCTAATAACTAATAAAATAAAATAATAACAAATCTTCATTAAATTCTGAATTAAATAAAATAACTAGTCTTTATGCCATGCTGGTTCCGGATTAGCATTATGGGTGGCACCATGCATAACTCCATCCATGCAAAGTTGACAAAACTCTCTGCAAATTTGATGTTTGAGCTGAATAAGCTGTAGAATCCTTCATCAATATTTAATAAGTTGCGGAACAAAATAATTCTTTTGCTTTTAGGGAATCGATCCCTATTATTACCTTGGGGCCCAATAGATTTGCCATCAAATCTTGAACAAGATAATCTCGTGGATCAAATACAACAAAGCCCTTGCAATACCTGTAGATAACAAATGAAAGAGTAGTGCAATAAAAATCTCCAGCCAATCATGGTTGACCAATCTCATGTCCATCTCTAACATCAACTTATCCTCTGCAGTTCTCTAAACTCTCATATCAACGCCATGTTGAGCACATGTATTGTAGTCATACCCCAACTTCTCCAATCCTGCAGACTCCTATATGATCTCATGAATAATTAATCTTCCAAAATGACCATGCAGTTTCAGACTACTGTGCAACTTCAGTCCTCTCATATTACCCCAAAGTTTGATCAATATATCCTTCCTTAATACCAATTACCAAGAAATATTCCAAATCTACTCAGACCTTCAATGGCACAATAATATTGACCAACTGGAGACAACTCCAGCATGAGTTTAAAGTTAAGTGACTTATACTTCATCATGTGAAGAGATAAATACCCATAAGCGCAGAATTGTTGTGGTGCTCAGATCAATGATGCATCCACAGTCAATACAAAAGCACCCCCTATTGTACCTAACCTACAAAGGTTCTTGATATAGATCAATGGCATGGAGCTCTATCTCAATTAATCCTAGCAGAAATTCAATAGAAAAATAGAACTTCCCACCACAAGGCAAATTTCTACCAAAGGAGGCAACACTCAGATATATCAAGAAAAATCCAGTCTACCACTACAGGATCTATCAACTTGGATTTCAACTCTTGGATATATGAAGACCATGGAGAAGTCTGAGATCTTAATGTGCAACAAATAGCAAATGCTATCACAAAGGCAAGCGATGGGTAGAGACAACGACATCTCATAAAATCCGTGTAAACGGGCCATCTAGTAACTGTACATGGCCATAGTGTGCTGTTATGCACATTCTTGTTTGAATTACATACGTTTCAACAACAAATTTGGTTCTCTTCATGCTTAATTACTATTTTAGGGCTCATCCACCTTGAGAGTGTATTTTTTATATTTATGCTAACTGAATCGAATTTGCTTCTGATCCAATTTTATCATGCTTATTTCTCATTTGTGTTCACTTCTTTTGCTTAATAGGTTGCTAAAGGTGAGAATAGTGGTGGAGGTTCCATTCCTATGCTCTTGAGAGTGCCTCGCTTGCTTGACCCCTGGGATGGTTATGATATGATTGGCTTTGGGGACATTCTTTTTCCTGGTTTGCTTGTATTGCTGCTATACAGGTATGATAGAAGTTGCACAAAGTTGCTGTGCCCCTAAAGAATATAGATAAATGTGGGATGCATTTATGGGGGATGCAAAGATAGTGAAATCAAACATGGTGATACTGGATTTTCATTTTTCCCTGTGGGCTTAACTTTGGTCCTCCATACTGCAAATGAAAGAGTGAATTTTGACAGCCTTTTTTGCTTTAGGCCTTATTGAATGAGGTTAAGCAGTTCAGTTTGGAAGACTATTTCTCCTAAAATGTTCCCCTGGTGAAATAACATACAATCTATATTTTAGTCTGCATGAAAAATCAGATGCATGCTTTTGGTTTTGAAAATGATTGGCCTCATATTGATTGCACCACAATTATTTTCTCATCCAGTAGACCTCCCAAATTGAACCATGGCATAAGTACAAATCTAGTCAGATTTTTGTTTGGCAATTCTCTCCATAATAGAAATTCATCTTTTTGCCACCATGCAATAAGGCACTCATTGTCAACTTCATTTTTTGGTTTAGTAATAGGGCCTTAAATAACCTCTTGACTTCTAAGTTTTGAGTAAACTCATGCTACAATGGCTCTATGAATGCTCTTCCTGATCTGTTAAAAATATTTCCGAGCTTGCTACTCCTTTTTTTCCCTTGGTCTCTGCTTGATTATTTCCATGAAATAGGAATCGCAGAGAATCCATTTTGTCATTATATGAAAACTTGATGAAAATGGTAAAGGAGATGATGCAAAATAACATGATTTTTTAAAAATTTTTTTATCTAATTTTGAAATTTAATCTCTCTGTTTCACTTGTTATTCCAATTCCACAGAATTGGAAGGCCTCAAATATACTTTTCTATCCATTCCTTGCATTCTCATGAACATTAAACACGATAAGAGTACGGATATCATGGAATCCCATTTTAGGGAAAAGAGAAAGGCTTTCACAAATGCATGACACAAGAAGCTTTGCAGGATTGGCCTTCAAAATTATCATGGCTATAGGATTTAGGCTCTAGACCTTTGTTTGATTGGAGTATAGTTGGACATGTCTTCGCTTATATGTGACTCCATTCATTTTTCCCATGTGTATATATTATCGTGGAGCCCAACTAAGACTTAGAATGTCCTAGGATCATCTATCCTACTGAGGTAGCCATGAGGTTTTGCTATGAGATCTTTACAATTAGCTGAATGTTGGAATTTCAGATCAATATTATGCTCTTCTGGCTGAAAAGTAGCTTATTATTTATGTTTACTCTGTTTTTATATGCCTCTGGACTTTTACAAAGACAGTTTATCAATTCATGCTTAAAAGTTCTTTGGGTCATTCAGAACCTCTTCCTGATTACTTTCTGGTTGCATTATTTCAGGTTTGACAAAGATAATAAGAGAAGTTCATGTAATGGATACTTCCCTTGGGCAATGATCGGATATGGAATAGGTAATCTGATTTCTTTGTGCTTACTTTACCGTTGGCATCTCTAATATTTACCATATCCCTGGTTAGAACTTACATTGCTATCTCGTTTGCAAGAATCAATTTTCCATGTTATAGTATACTATGTTCCATGACTTTGTGTTGAACTGTCCAAAACAAAGAAATGCCAATAGGTTGGTCTATGTATGAGACTTCAGAACTCATGACAATTTATGTAAGGGTTATGGGTTTAAATCCCACCAAAGCCATTGCTTGGTGTTACCTATATAGCCAGTGTATGTATCTTATAAGGTGGTTCTTTTATCCATATGCAGTCGGTCAAGTTATGGCTATGCCTGTTTGTTAAACCACCACCAACACCACCAAAAAAAGAAAAAGGAAAAAAAAAAAAGGATGGGACTAATACGGTGGTTCTTAGCCAACTAAAAATGGATAGTTATGCAATTGATGTTTTCTTTCTGCTGATAAAATGTCTCTCTCTCTCTCTATTTCTCTCACCGTCAAGGGGAGGGACCATTATATAACTGAAAACAGTCTTGGGCTGTTTCCAACTGGTTGAAACATGGGGAAGCTATGGTTGGCTTCATCTTTGGTAATTACTTTTTGATCTCCTTGGGCCATGGGGCCTTATTTTACACAATCCATGTGATCACCTCTTGTTCTGGTATCTCATCCGAATCTTTTCTACTCTGAAATATTTGGTGCCTTGACAGTGGTTTATTATATTGCAGGTTTGTGCATTACGTACCTAGGATTGTATTTGATGAATGGTCACGGTCAACCAGCACTCCTTTATCTAGTTCCGTGTACATTAGGTACTTGACAGTATAGTTCTTCGTGAGATGATGTTGGCTGATTTTCAATGTATTAACACCTTATGAACGTTGATTTCAGGATTTTCTGTCTTCTTGAGTTTGGTCCGAGGAGAGATGAGAGTGCTTCTGAACTATGGTACAGATTCCTTATCAGATGGTCCCAGAGGAGAAGCTTGAAAATTTCCCTTTGCTGGGGAGTGACCTAATTTGTTGAAGCCTGCTGTATAAAGGTCCTGATTGCTCCTATAACGGAGCTGCATTTCATTATAGAAAGTGCAGATTGTAATATAGTCAGATATACTCCCCTCCCCGCTCCATTTCGCCCTGTACGATAATTGTAATTTAGCCAGCGAGTTCCTTCTTGCTGTTATAACCATCTTGACCATAGGCAAGGCAATGGTTCATGCAGGAATCTCATACGTACTTGGTGTGCTATCTGATTCATAAGAAATTTACTTTTACGCCTCTGAACCATTTCTTGATTGCACATTCCGGATTTATATATAGACTTACAGTATAAGTAATGGAAGATTGACTAAAATTTAGTGGGGGGTATACAATTTTTCCTGACGTTAGTTCAGCAATGGCAGCTCGCACCACCTCAAGGGTGCTGGTAATGAATACGGCCATTGAATAAGAACCAATAAATTATTGGCTAGGTCTAGTCTAATATATCGTTACATGAGAATGTCTCTATGTTTCCATTATGATAAAAGACATTATTAATTCGGTAATTTAGTGATGGTGTGCAAATGAGTTCTCTTGGACGTATATTTTTCCAGGAAGTTTGATCAAATAAAAAGAACCTATAAACGAGACTAAATGGAAGAACTAATCTCAGAATCCATTCCCTATGATTCCATTTCCGCTATATATTATTTTGTACAGTAGTTGATCCATGATTTATGTCACATCTTTTGTTTCTTTCTTGTTTTTTTTTTCGAGAAATATATCAATCAATTTTGATTCTTTCTTTTTCTATTGATTCTTTTCTGATGGAGATATATGGATCCATGGATCTATGTGTCTACATAGATTCTTTGCTCATGAATTAACAAAAATGCATAAAAGCTCTATTTGCTTTTACCATTCTATGAGTCTCTTTCTTTTTACGCATGGCCTTACCATTCTCCTTGGTAGTATCTATTAATTCAGAACTTTTGATGATATTATATGAAGTGTATGGCTAACTCAATAACGAAAGTTTTGTAAGGGGATTGGGGTAGGCTATCACGAGACAAAAGATCTTCATTCTAAAGATATTCAATTTGAAACTATTATATGTCTAAGGTCTCCAAGGTTTAATATGGAAATGATTTCAGAGGTTTTTCTCGACTTTGTTCATGTCAACAAATAATTCGAAATGCCTTGACTTTTTCAGAACAGATTTGAGTTAAATAGCAATGATTTGATGCATTTCTTTTTATTTTTACACTATTTTAGAAACCTAAGAATTCAATTGTATGGATATGTAAAATACATGATTTCCAATCTTAATAAGAAAGGGAGGAAATGGATACTCAATTTAAAGTGAGTAAACAAAATTCCATACTTAATCTCATTAATACATATAGAATTCTATAGAAAGTTGTTTTCGATGAAAGTTGTATGTATGATTTTAAGAGAGATTTTTTTTTTTCGTATTTTTCGAGATCCACTCTGTAATATAGGGTCAAAAAGCCAAAATAAATGATTTTAGCCTTTATAAAATAAAAAATGATTCTTGAATCGCTTTTATGCTCATGTCACATCGAGGTATTGCAGAAGAAAAAATTGCAAAATTTGATCCAATTTATTGTAATTGATTAGTTAATATGTTGGTTAACTGTATTTTGAAACGCGGAAAAAAAAATCATTGGCTTATCAAATTATCATCGAGCCATGAAAAAGATTAAACAAAAGACAGAAACAAACCTATTATTCGTTTTACGCCAAGTAATACGTAGATTAACTCTCGATATAGTAGTAAAAGCAAGACATATGGGTGAATCGATTTATCAAGTTCCCATGGAAATATGATCTATAGAAGGAAAAACGCTTGTCATTCGTTGGTTATTAGGAGCATCTCAAAAACGTCCAAATCGAAATATGGCTTTCAAATTAAGTTTCGAATTAGTGGATGCCGGCAAAAGGGCTTTAGGTATGGGGTCTTATTAAGCCGCTTTATTTCATTGGATTACTCATGCTTATTCAAAAGCATTGTTATTTTTAGGATCTGGGTTAATTATTCATTCAATGGAAGTTATTGTTGAATATTATCTAGATAAAAGTCAGAATATGTTTTTTATGGGAGGTTTAAAAAAGCGTGTACCTCTTATAAAAATTACTTTTTTAATAGGTACACTTTCCTTTTGTGGTGTTCCACTTTTGACTTGTTTTTGGTTCAAAGATGAAATTCTTAATGATAGTTGGTTATATTCACCAAGTTTCGTAATAATAGCTTGTTGTACTGTAGGATTCATTGCATTTTATATGTTTCGAATCTATTTACTTACATTTGAAGAACATTTAAATGTTAATTTCCAAAATTACAGTAGTAAAAAAAGTAGTTTCTTCTATTCAATATCTCTATGGGGAAAAGAAGTCCCAAAAAGAACCAATTTTTGGTTGTTAACTTTATTAATAATGACAGGACTTCTTTTTTATTTTTTGGAATAAGTCATATTATGAAATTGATCGTAATGGAAAAAAATATGATATGACCCTTTATTATTATTCCTCATTTTGGTCCTCGAAAGACTTTTCGTTATCCCCATGAATCAGACGATATTATGCTGTTTTCCATGATTGTGTTAGGGGTCTTTACTTTGTTGCTTGGAGTTGTAGGAATTCCTTTTAATTAAGGAGCTGTCTTAGACATATTATCCAAATTATTAAATCCATTCATAATTCCTTTGATCTCGCGATAAGTTGTGATGTGATCCAACAAAATACTTTTTTTTTTGGTTTAAAATTCATAAAATAAATGAGAAATCAATGAAATTAGAAATAATAAATTAGTATTAGTAAAAAAAAAAAATGAAAAAAGAGAAAGAACTTTTTTTTGAGTTACATCCTTAGATTGAAGTCATAACTATTTATTTTTATTTACAAAATATCAATTTTCAATCTTCGACGAACATAAACTAAGAAAACCCACTCAGTTGAAACACCTTCAATTTGAATTTTCAAATTTTAAAAAATAAATTAAGAAAAGAACAAGATAATATAAGGATAAAAAATAAATATTTATTAGTGAAATCGAAACCTTTCAAAAGGAAACGGATTTTTCTCATCAATTTCAACTTAATTTGAATTTTTTAATTCAATTAAAATAAAAAAGATATTGGATTGGATTTCAATTCAATTTAATTCAATCTCAACAATTCGATAAAAAATGGTTATTATTTCAAATATGTTGCTATGGTGAAATCAGTAGATACACTACTCTTAGGAAGCAGTGTTAGAGCATCTTAGTTCAAATCCAAGTGACGGCATGGCATTTTGTAAAAGATATACAATAAGTCCTATAATGAATAGAATTCTGAATTTGAATTTTGTATTATTAATTGATTTTTGTACCTAACTTTTAAAGAATTTTATTGATTTTTTCTACTTTAGAACATATATTAACTCATATATCTTTCTCAATCGTTTCGATTGTGATTACAATTTCTTTATTAACTTTATTAGTTGATGAAATCTTAGGACTATATGATTCATTAGAGAAAGGCATAATAGCTACTTTTTTTTCTTTATAACAAGATTATTAGTCACTTGTTGGATTTATTCGAGACATTTCCCATTGGGTAATTTATATGAATCATTAATTTTTCTTTCATAGAGTTTCTCCATTATTCATATGGTTCCATATTTAAAAAAGCATAAGAATTATTTAAGTCCAATAATTGCGCCAAGTACCATTTTTACCTAAGGCTTTGCTATTTCAGGTCTTTTAACTGAAATGCATCAAGCTGAATTATTAGTACTAGCTCTCCAATCATAGTGGTTAATCATGTACATAAGTATGATAGTATTGGGCTATGTAGCTCTTTTATGTGAATCACTATTATCAGTAGCTTTTTTAGTCATTACATTTTGAAAAGTTATAAAGACTTTTCAGAAAAAAATAATTTTTTAAGTGATTTGTTTTCCTTTAGGAATATCAAATATATGAATAAAAAAAGTAATGTTTTACTAAACACTTTTTTTTTCTTCTAAAAATTATTCTAGGGCCCAATTGATTCAACAATTAGAACATTAGAGTTATTGTATTATTAGTCTAGGATTTATCTTTTTAATCATAGGTATTCTTTTAAGAGTAATATGGGCTGATGAGGCTTGAGGATCATATTGGAAATGGGACCCAAAGGAAATTTGGGAATTTATTGCTTGGACTATATTTGTGATTTATTTATATGCTCGAATAAATAAAATTGGGAAAGTGTAAATTGCATAATTGTAGCTTTTCTAGGCTTTCTTATCATTTGGATATGCTATTTTGGAGTCAATTTATTTGAACTAGGATTACATAGTTATAGTTCATTTACTTTACATTAATATCTAATTATAATTAAATTTCAAAAATTTAAATCGAAATGAATACAAATAGGAACAACCTATATAACTATAGAAACTATTCCATATGAACCAAAATAAAATTATTATTAATATCAGTAAGATAATAATAAAATATATGATACCAAAATTTCAAGAAGAAAACTTCATGTAAATAGTTGACAACCATTTGAATCATTACATTACTTGATTGAAAAGGTTCTCAAAAAGACAAAACCTATTTGATTCCAATTTCAATTCTTTTTTACTTAAGTGAAACTTAAGAAAAAAAAAAAAAGATTTCAACAAATAATAAAAAAAATGAAATTCCTTTTTTCTTTTATTCATGAAAACTATCGATAAAAATAACTAGATATAATAACTTCAACCTTGTCAACTAATAGTGAGAGAACAAAATCTGAATAAATACCAATACCTATTATTTGTAGAAGGAGAGATTGAAACAAATAACTCACTTGGACCAAAATAAAATAAAAAAAAAAGAGTTTGGAATATTAAATAGCTTGTATCATGGCATAACATAGATAATGAATAAATAGGAGTTAATATCATCTCAATCGACATTACCAAAGTAATTAGTATTTTTGTTATTAAAAAATATTTTCCATTGTTGATTATGCCAAAAAATACTATCAATTTTGCAACAAACCCACTCATGACTAGTAATGCAAGGGAAGCCATAAATAAGATACTGAACATCGTAACGGTATCCGATTAAAATAACCTGTTCTTCTTAAATACCCTGATTTAGCGCCAAAGAATTCCCATTGTTATCCTATAGTATTCATTTTTACTTGGTGATAAATAAAGCATCCGTACTTTTTTTTTTTTTGATCTATAATCGATTTCATTTTCATAAAAAGGGCTTTCTAAAAACCCTCATGAACCAATTCTCGATGAATTGCTAAGGATCCAATAAGTCCAACATTGATTCCTTAAGACGTGTCAATTGTACAAATACGCTCATAATGACTAGGGTAAATATCTTGTATACGAAAACTAGTAGTTCACCTTGTCAATCCTCTAAGGCTCAAATAACTCAATTTTCTCCCATGGACTATTTGTGTCAATGGATTCATTCTATCCAAAACTTAGGATAGCGAGTGTAATCTAAAAAAAGACTCATACGTGGTTGTTAATAGAGTTGAAGTTATCAAAATTTGAGGAGTCGGTATTAATTTATGCCTAATTATTACACATATAGTTCCTTTAGTCACATTTTCTAAATGAACTAGAGCTAATCTAAATTGATCTTGTAAGAGATCTGCTACAGAACAAATACGCTTATTTTTCATTCCAATCAAATGATCCATGGTTGCTAATATATCTCGCGGTAACAAAAATGTATTGGTCTAAGGTATATCAAGATTTAGTCTACGACTCATATTTTTTCAACTAATCCTTCCTAATTCACATCTTTGTAGAAAGAATTTCTTTTCTAATTCTTTACATAAGGATTCCGAAAATATTGGATCTCCGCTTAAATAAGCAAATTGTTGATAAAAATAAAAAATGGCATTTTTTTTATCCAATTTTTTTTTCTCTTTATCATTCAGGAAAGACAAGAAAATCTTAGCATAGCAAACATTCTATAGAATTTCTCTTAGATTCGAACCCATAGTTGACGATAGAACTAGAATAGATATTTTTTGTTTCCTACTCATACGAGCCCATATCCTTACTTTTCTATCAATCTCTGATTCTAATCTTCCTCCCTAATTAGATATTATGGTACCTGTATAGGCCAAAATTCCATTATGGTCTAATTTTGACCGATAATAAATACCAAGACTTTGCAATATTGGATTGGTCACATGAATTTGACTTTCCTTTTTTTATTTGCTAAGTAACTCTCATCAACTAATGCCAAGTGGTAAGGTAATGGGTTTTGGTTTGGTATTTGGAGGTTCGAATCATTCCGTGCTAAGAAATATTTAATATCTTTATTAAATAGAAATTTATATCTATTTAATATAGGCATTAGTCTAATTTTTTTAGATTAAAAAAAAAGATTATCTTTTTGAACTCCCTTTTACTTAAGAGTAGAAGTAGAATATTGGATTAAGAGTATAATTTTGGATTGAATATGGATTCCTATATAATGGATGGAAGGAAAAAATAAATGACTATTCATGATTCCACAATTGAATCAATTACATACCAATTCCAAACTCTAAACTAGAGGAATGTTATGGTAAAACTTCGTTTGAAACGGTGTGTTAGAAAGCAAAATGCGACTTGACGGACATAGTTAGCTGTGGTTTTTTACACCTACCATTTTTATATTATATAGGAAATAAGATGCTCTTGGCTCGACATCTTTTATTTTAATAGAACCTGTTGGGTTCTAATGGAACTAGTGCGTGATGTAGCTTGAGTAGAAAGTATTGATTCATTTCTCTAGGGAAAGGATCTAGGGTTAGTGACAATTAATAAATAAGTTGGACCAACTTTGTAAGTATATTTTCAATCTAGAAATAGAAAGGATCTAATTCGAGTAAGTTTCAAATCCAAAATAAAAAAGGAAAATTTGTTGGGATTAGTGAAACACTTTTGATCAAAAGTGTATCATGTGGGAATCAAATCACCAGTTCGTATAATTATTTGATAGAATTAATTCATAAAAGGGGCACGTTTTTGCCATTTTGAAATGATTAAAAGCCATTGAAGTAATGTCTAAACCTAACGATTTAAGTCAATGATAAAGTATCTTGAAACAAGGAAATACCCCTTTTTCAATTGTCTCGACAAGTCGATGGAGAATAAAGAATTGACATATATTTGAAACGAGACAAATTAAACAAGGGGAGAGAGACCGCAAAAAATAAAATAAAATGCTTAAAGCTTTTTTTTTGGAACTATTTCAGAATTATCTAACTTGAGTTATGAGAATATAAACTTTTTCTTTGATTAAAAAAGAATAAATGAATTATTAAATTAGCATAATTTAATTAATTTGATACTTTTATGGATCTCTATTTGAGATTCTAATTTTATACATATCCATAACTTCGAATTTCTTGAGTCGTACGAGGAGAGAACTTCGTATACGTTTCTAGGGGGAGTTATAGTTTATTTACATCTATCCTAATGAGCCATTTATCGAATTGTTGCAATTGATGTTCGATCCCGAAGAGAAGGAAGAGATCTTTGGAAAGTAGGTTTTTATGATCCGATAAATAATTAAACCTATTTAAATATTCCTGCTATTTTATATTATTACTATATCTCTAGAGTCAATAATTTTCTATGAGGAACTACTAAACTCAATCACTTGTTGCCGTAACTTTTCAGTTTTTTGTTGAGGTCTATCCTATAGAGGTACTCAAATTAGATCAGTGATCAATTTTTAGGTTTCGTCATAAACCTAATTGGTTACTTCCATTTACATAAATCCATGAGGGCATTTCCCATTTTCATAGGAACTTCTGTACCTGAAATAATGGTATCTCCGATTATAGCCCCTTTGGGATATAAAATATATCTCTTCTCACCATTCCCATAATGTATGAGACAAACGTATGCATTTCGATTAGGGTCGTATTCTATGCTTACAATTCTACCATATATGTCTTTTTCATTTCGTTGAAAATTGATTTTATGGTATAGACACTTATGACCTCCTCCTCTATGCCCTGCAATAATGATTCCTCTAGCATTATGAGCTTTACTACAATGGTGCTGTTCATAGATCTAATTATTTTGTGTATTGGATTTCACTTGACTATCGACGCCTCCATTGCGTGTGCTCGGGGTAGAAGTTTTGTATAAATGTATTAGCATGCTATTAAGTATTTTGATTTAACTTCTTTCTAAGAGGTGGAATTGAATAACCTAGTTGAAGTGTAATGATCATATGTCTATAATGCATTATATGTCCCACAATAGGTCCCATTCTTTTACCCTTTCTTGAGAGTCGATGACTATTCATAACTTTTAGCTTGACATCAAAGAAGAGTTTAACCCAGTGCTTTATTTCTGTCTTAGTGGGTCTTGATTTGACATTAGAAGTATATTAATTTTTTCCTAATAACCTAATTCACATCTTTATTGAAAGAATTTCTTTTATAATTCTTTACATAAGGATTCAAAATATATTGGATCTCCTCCTACACAAGCAAATTGTTGATAAAACTCTAAAATGGCATTTTCTTTTGACCTAATTTTTTTTTTCACTTTATCATTCAAGAATGATAAGAAAATCTCAGGACAGCAAACATTCTTTAGAATTTCTCTTAGATTCAAACCTATAGTTGATGTTAGAAGTAGAATAGATATTTTTTGTTTCTTACTCACACGAGCCTATATCCTTGCTTTTCTATCAATCTCTAATTCTAATCTTCCTCTCTAATAGAATATTATGGTATCAGTATGGATCGAAATTCCATTATGGTCCAATTTTGACCAGTAATAAATACTTGGACTTTGCAATATTTGATTGATCACAGTTTTGTCTATTCCATTCACTATAGAAGTTCCCAGGGAGTTCATTAAAGGAATGTTTCCCAAAGAGATTGTTTGTTCTTGCATATCCCTATTGGTTTTCCAAATTAATCCTATGGATACATATAATTTAGAAGAACATGTGAGTGATTCATATAACATCTCCTTCTTTTATCAAAGGTTTTACTAATTGATATGTTTCCACAAATAATTGAAATTCAATTATTTGATCTAGGTTTTCAATTTTTGGAAACTTAGAAAGTTCTTCTGTTAAGCCATGGAAGCTTGGCGATTTTTTATATCTAATAAATGGAGAGTTCGCTTTAAAAATGTCTGCCTTGCGCTCAAGCTCCGCTTCAACAGGAATCACACAAAAGGTAGATTGATACAATAGAAACCTTTAGTAAAATGTTTGCCCGTAACCTAGCCAATAAAGTACATTACATAGTCGGTTTTCGGGATTGGTGGCTCACCCATTCAATGACTTTGGCATCGAACGTTCCAAAAATGGGTACTATTGGATCAAGTGAATTTAATACTAGACGCTTGTTGGCATTCTAGACTTCCTTCTCCTTTCAAGGCTTATCCAAAAGAGAATACAGTATTTCTTGGTTGTAAATATATGAATAGTATGAACCACCCCTTTGCTTCAGAACAAAACAATTCGAATTAAGCTCGATCAATTGGAATGTATATTATCCATATAGGGGATCTTCCAATTGAGATGATCCATCAATTTGAGACGAAGAGAAAAGTTTATCTATTTTATTTAGTTATTCAGTTAAACTTACACCAATGATACGTTATTAGAGCAGCTAACAACAACCACTTCATCCAACATAAGTAGTTTTGATTTTCATATGGATTTCCATTTTTCATTAATGGAAATTTATTGATGTAGTGAGTGATAGCTCTAGTTATTCGTTGTTTAAAAATTCTTATTTAAGCAGTTTATACTATCCATACATAGTGTTTTGATCTAAGATTCAATTCTTCCGTATTTCAGCAGTAGCATATTGCTCCATAGAGTTAAGGTCCAAAATATAGAAGAAAGAGGTGTGTCAATGACTTTATTACTCAATCAAGGGTGAGATTTGGAGCTTCCATGGATACACCACTTTAAGAAGGAAAAAAAAAAAAAGGAAAAATCAAAGGGTAGTCCAAAAATAAAAAAAAAAAAAACTTCGCCTTATGGGGTAGTTAAATTGTACTCAAAATGCGTGTTTTCATCTTAAATGGGATTTTGCACAGAAAAATGCACACGTAATATGTACGTTCTGTTGAAAACATGTTTCTTAATGAGATGCATGTAAAGTTTGCACTTTCAACATGCATTAAAGGTGCACTCATATAGTGTGCTTTCATCTTACTCAAATTCAAGATGAATGTAAAGAAGCATTTTCAGTATATACTCCCACACAAATCTCAAAAATCAATTATCAGAAAATTGAAACTAAATTAAACAAAGAAAGAGAAATATCATATTTAATACACCATTCGTAACTCTAAATGCAACTCAAATGCTAAACCCCATACATAAACCTAAATACCAAACTCCAAATACAAATTCCCAGGTCAAAATCAATATTGAACAAATATACATTCATTTAATTGAAGCATGTGCCAAAAACAAAATATGCATCAATAGAAATAAGTTTAGTACTTAAAAACATTAATAGTTTATGTATGACCAACTATATTTACATCCTACAACCTTGTTAGTCTACTTCTGATGTGTCTACAAGGGAAGATCATTAGGCTAATCAGCATGCGAAGAATTCTACCAAACTAATATAGAGAAATAGCCACTTGACTATAACAAAAGGAAAAAAAAAAAAATTAGGGGCATTATAGTTTTCAAGATATAATATAAAGAAGAACATGGATATGGATAATTCTTGGGATATGACTCATCAAGAAAGATCCAACTATGCCTAATCTAATTGATATTACTCACAAGCAAATGAAAAGGCTTTGCTCGCCACAATTTAGGAGACTAATAAGAATCAGGGTTTTCAAAGAGATGAACTCAATTAAAGGAAATTAATACAAGGAAATTTTATTAATGACAACTCCTTTCCAATAGGGTTATATAAAAATATTTATAAACAAACCCTATTCTAAGGAAGAGATAATAAAATATGGAAATGAAATAAACAAAAAAAAGAAATGAGATAACTATCAAAATATTTATTTCCTAAAATATCAAGATTAGTATCTTTAATCAAATCTTTCAATAGCTTTGCGTATCTTGAAGTTAAACTTCCTTCCAAATGCTTGGTCATCAATTTGAAGCTCCGATCTAATCAGCTTCTGAGGTGGAATTCTAAGTAGCATCTAAAATAAAAGTTATTGCTAAGTCATAAACTACTGACTTGAAAACACCTCCTTCGGAAGTTGATACAAGCAAGTTCCTCCTGAAATTCATTTGATGAATCATAAGAGTATCCTTGAGCATCACTTCTTTTGGTAACAAGGAATCTTCAAGCAACTGCTAAAGTGGATTAATTTATCTTCTTGTCCTTGATCTAATTATGGGTCTCCTATACTCTCGGTTTTGATTTAGACCTTTTTCCAGGCTTCATTCTTGCTTTGTTTCTAATTCCCATCAACTTCTCTAAAAATGCAATGGCAACTAAAGAACCGTTGAAGTGTGTTCTCAGTTCCTCCATCATGGCTACTAGCATGAGGATAATCTGCACAATGTGGCTCAACATTCAAAACCTCTAATATCTCATGGTGTCCAAGTGGCTTAAATTCCTATGGGGAAACTAGACTCCACTAAACAAGAAGGTTAAGCTATGTGATACCCTCCTCCATATTTGTGTCTAGTAAGATTGTATGTCTTTGAGTAGGTGGAGTCAAAAAAGGGGCAATGTGAGAGTCAAGAGCAAGAGTCATAAATGAGCTTGGGCTCACTCCTACGATTCCTATAAAATTGGTTGGGATCTTATATGGGCTCGATACTGATAGAGGTTAGATGGCTAATAGGGAGCTTATGCTACCGATGTACTCAAATGCAAGATTGATTGGAGAGCTTAATGAATATAGGGATTTTTCTGGCATGACCTTTTGGTAACGATCTTGACCATGTCTTGACTCTTGTTTTCTATCTCTACCTCTGTCGTAAGGTAGTGCTACTAGCTCGAGGTATGCCGGGTTTAGGTATTTTGGCTTTTAACGAACGGTAGGGTAAAACATCACCTTGCCATAATCCTCAACGTATTGTTATTGCTCCATCAGCAAGTGCGATTATCGTTGGCATAACAGGTGCCATGCAAATATAATGGACCTGGAAAAACAAAATAGAATGGATTAGTATGAGCTTTGTCATTAACCTATCGTACTAGTCTAGACACTCCAATCACTAAGTATCCAAGTATAGACTCAACACATTTTATATATCATCGAATGATGTATCCATACCAAAAGATATAATCTGGATCAACTTGAAGGGCATGCTCAAGTTATTCCAAGCGAGTAGGACAATCATTCCACAAGATTATGTATGGTGCTGTGAATTGACATTTACTGGAACTCACCAGTAACCACTAAATTAATGCCCTTCTCGGCTTGGGAATTACTTCTTCGCTATATAGAAGCATATGAGTGGCGAGTGAAGACAACTATATGTCATCCTCGTTGTAGCAATAAGGGTCAGGGCCTCAAGGAGATTCTCCATGTAAAGATGCCTAAGTGAATATGTGTTAGTGTTATCGTATAAAAACCAAATGAAAAGTTGGAGTTTCGATATATTTTACTTGATGTTTAGTTCGTCGGTCAACAGCATCGTGGTTTGCTTCTAGCATGTAAGTGCTAACTATTAGATCAAACTTTGTCGTCCAATGGCATGTTAGAGGCCTGCCTGCCTCTAAAAATATGCCTTGATGATGGCTCATGGGGTAATATGCAACTTGCAAGAATCTATCATAAGCCCATAACTACAGAGGATTGTCAGTACTCTAACATATGGATGGCCGAAAAATCGGTACATCTATGCCAAACCAGCTAAGCTCTAGTTATCTTGGTACACCCATAATTTTAGTCTTGGCCTAGGATAACATTCATAGTAAAAAAATCCAAAAAATGAGAAAAATCTAGAAAAAGAGAATAAATTGGAAAAATCTCTCTCTCTCTTTTTTTTTTTTTTTTTTTTTTCTCTTTGGGACTGAAAAACAGTTTATTATTATTATTTTTTTATTTTGAGGTGAAAAATTATTTAAAGGCTGAAAAGGATTTTATTAGAGTGAGAAATGAGTTATCAGAGCTAAAATATGCATATGGGATTTAATGGATTTCGAGTGTCTTTTTTTTTTTTTTTTGTAAACATCACTTTTTTTCCTATAAAAATTAATTTTTTGGAGCACAATATAGGTTGCTTATTTCTAAAAGCATAAAACAATATTTATTTAGACAAAATTTGGAATTAAGCGGTGTTTCAATTGGCTATCTATTGATTGTTTTGAACGAAAATTAAAAGCAGTGCAAACTGGATGGAGAATGATGCGGGGGTCGAAATTTCATTTTGAAAGTATGTTTTTACATATGCGATCTAAATTTAATTGCCTTAAACCGTCGGGAAGAGTTGGTTGGTTCAGTGGCAGGGCCTGTGTCTGCTTTTAAGGGACGTGCGCAGCTCCATCCTTTTGGAATTAGTGCATGCGAGCGAGTCCGACCTTCTGCTTCCTTTAGTTCCCATTCGAAGCAGTTTCGGAAGGCTTTTTTTCCTTTGGAGAGTTCAAGCTTAGTTTTTGAAAATTGGACCCAATTTCATGCATAATTTTAAAACAAATAGTGCAAACTAAGAAAAGGAAGAAAAATAAGGTTTGAGATTTTAAGGATTATGGAAAAAAAAAGTGGATTAAAAGTTTATACAAGTTTAATTCTTTACATGATTGACTTTTAAATTGGATCTGGTAAATTTATGAATTAGGGTTTTTATGAGGGGGAAGAAAATAAGACTTGAGGTTTTAAGGATTATGGAAAAAGTTGGTTACATGTGTTGTTGGTTTTAGTCTATAAACATATGCATGGTTGTTAAGATTGCGAATCAAAAATATATTTTTACGAGTTTATGATTTTATAATGTTTTTTTTAAAAAAATAGATATAAAATCAGACTTTTAGTACGATTTTATAAGTTTACGATTTTATCGATTTTGTGCACTAAAATAAACAGCAGAATTGTAATTTTGATAATCATGATATATGTGATTTAAGAGTTGGTTTTAAGGATTTTGTGTTGTTGGATTTAAAATAATAAATAAATAAGATTAGACACACAAAAATTAAAAACTGTTGCCAACCAGAACTCCCGGAATATAATTGCAATAGTAAACACGATAATAAAATCAATGAAATACGAGTAATAAAACTCTTGCAACCTTTTGTACGTGCTTATTCATGTAGAATTTGCACCAACAGTCGCCAATATTACTATACTATGGACCTCACTAACAACCATTTTACAATGTCACGTTTGATAATTTCGTTTCATAAATTTGCATGGCGCTCTTGTCGATTAAGGGAAAATACCAATTACACCCCCAAAATTATTTCTCGGATGTGGATAGATCCGTTGAATTCCCAAAAACGTGTTTTTTTTTTTTTATCATTTCATAATTTAAAATTATATATTGCTAATCATAATTTAAAATATATAGGTATCTCAAATCATTACTAAAAAGTTGTCCGAAGACGAAATAAGGCCTTAAAAGTCTATAGAAACTATATCCACTTAATTGATGGCTCTGGGATTGTATTTACAGTTGTTCCGATGATAATATCGTTCGTATCTGATTCGACAAGCTTCAGTAGCAAGTTGAGCCCCGATACTATTTGGGACAACATAATTTTTACCGTTGCAATGCAAACTCAAATCTTGGAGGGAGTTCGATCGATTTCATGCATTCTCCAAGGCCATAAGCAGTAATCCCATCCTCCCCTTCAGAGTGCATGTAATAATCACTCTCCTCATTCGCAAAGTGTTTCTTAGGTGATAGTAGAATTGCGTCCACAGCAGAAGCATATGGATCACGTTCTGCATACTTCTTCGGATTTCAAATACAAGAACCACTACTCACCACAACACTAATACTACAAAAAATAAAGGGCAGGCTAATTATCGCACTGATTATGATTATTCTCGTGTGAAAAACCATCTAATATATTATTTTAAGTTCTTTTCCCTTGGAAACTTGTTTTTACATCTTTGGAAGCCCATGCTAAGTTGATTTATAAAGACAGCGCAATGTTGTTGCTCTATGAGCATTTTGCATTATTCGGCAAACTTTGTTTCCTTCGCATTTGTCGATGTGTTTTTAAATTTTTATAGTTGTGCTGTTAGTGACAAATCGCTTTTGATACGTCAAACGGAAAACTACAATTTTTGGCTTCGTTTTGATCAAATATTATGGAAATCTTGTCGGGCGTATTTTGGTCAAAAATCGTTCAAGGCATGAAGTTGAAGTTTGGGTGGCCGCTCATTGTGTCATTAAACTTTTTATTCATCGATTTATTTTACAAAAGCAGGTTAAATTAAAAAAATAAAAAATAAAAAATTGTAAAGATACGGTAAATAGTTGAATTATTTTACTACAGTGTCCATTTTTCCTCCATTTTGACACACACACACATACATACATACATATATATATATAGATAGGATGCTTAAGTCAAGTCGGTGTCGTATGCTTTTTTGTAAATTGTCTCCACAAATGTATATTTAAGAAGACATGACATCAGCTTTCATTCTTTGGAAAACCAAAATATATTTCAAAAAGTAGGACCTTTACTTATATAAAAAGGTGACTACATGAAGTGTAATTTGCATTTTTGAATTCAAAATTGAGTATGTGAAATCCATGTGATCTTTTTTTTTTTTTTTTTTCTTATAGTGTGATTAATTTAACTTATTTTATCGCCGTGTCTCACTAAAATCATTTTTGAGTTAGTCGACGCCTTTGCCTATGTCTTGTAGAACACCTTTTGTTAGAGGTGTGTCCTATACATATAATGCAACTTTTTTCCCCTATGACACTAAAATATATAATATTGGGGCCTGCCGTTTAAGAAAGAAAAAACATTCATTAACTATTATACGTAATATATTGATATGAATAGTAATAAAAGAGGTAATTTTCAAATTAATTACTATCTGTAATTTATATATATCATATATGTTAATATTATATTAACATTTACACATCATATATATATATATATATAAAATGAGATTAATGTTACCTATTGAATTGTTTCTTGATAACAATGAAAAATACAAGAATAAAGGTGAATCACATCATCTAAGTGGAAAATGCTAAAGCAAGGTAACAAGTCGTGGAGGTCAATATTAAATCAAGAGTGTAAATGATGGAGTGATATAAAAGCTCTTACTCATTATGAAAAATTACACTTTTGGTCCTTGAAATTTTATACCTTTTCTATTTCTGTTTTTGAATCCTTTTTTTCCTATTTTAGTCCTCGTTCTTTTCACTTTTTGTCAAATATGGACTCTGTTATATTTTCATCCATGTGGCTATTTTATTTGTTCTTTTTTCTCCATGGCTCCGCGTGATTGGCCATCTCATCAACAACTCAATAAAACAATGTCCCTGACCAAGTTTTATATCTATCCCACTCCCTCAGTCCATAAACAATATCACCAACACACTAACATTTCGTGTTTTGCTTTTCATTTTTTTTTTCTGTGTTTAAACTCTCGTTGCTCTTGTACTTTCCTTTTCATGTATTAAATTTTGTATTTCAAGTAAATGGTCTAGTTAAAGGTTAAAAAAGAGTGGTTGAAAAAAAAAAAAGATTGAATAGATATTATAGGTGACTTTTTATGTACACGTGGTGTATAAATACCAATAACGTGTTATATAAATTACAGTGAAAGAAATAATTTCTAAATTAATTACTACTTGTAATTTATATATGTAATTTATATTAATATTTTATTGATATTTTTATATTATATGTGTAAAATGTGACGTGTATTATTCATTAAATCATTTCTTGTGGTTGACATGTATGTTTGAAAAAAAAAAAAGGAAAATTTAATAAAATCACGAGAATAGCTGTACAACTAGCATTTCTTTTTATAGTTTTGAGTTGAGAGTATGTGGTAGAGGAAAAAAAGAAGCAACTGTAATTCCTATATTTGAGACTTAGTGGAAATTAAGTGGTTATACCGAGAGAAAGAATTGCTAGACCAGACAAAAGCTCTGTAGTTTTGTTCTCATTACCTTATCGCTACTCTCTCTCTCTATATATATATATGGTGCTTTTTATTATTTAATCATTGCTCTGCATCTCAACATCATTCCAAATAAGTTACATTAAAAAGGGGTGCAATTCATACAAATTTTCAAAATATCCCATTCATCCCTTCTCGGGTGCTCTACTTAGGACATTCATAAACACATAAATATAGTTGTTCTCACTGTTAATTTAAGCACCTAAACCATTAAATTAAATAAACGTTGCAAACACAAAAATTCCATTTGATAGATCGCTTATTTCCAAAGTGTATGGTTCAGTTTCCTTTGATTGAAAGGAGGGTTGTAAGTGAGTCAAGCTAAGCAAAGCTAAGCCAATCCAAGACAAGTTTTTGAAAATTTAGGCTTGATTTGTTTAAAAATTATAGAGTTTGAGTTCGAGTTAAGTTTTTAATGGAGCATATAATTGAGGCTCGAACTCAACTTATTTAGATAAAAAAGCTTTATTAAGAGTTCAAACTCGGTTTATTTATTAATTGAGATTAAGCTGAAACAAGTTGAGCTGAACTAATCTCGATAAAGAAATATATAAATATATAGATTAATTAATAGTGAACAAGGATTATATTAGATATTATATATTATTTTATAATAAATTATATGTTTATATATATTATATAGATATTAACCTTTGAATATTAATAATATATAATATCTATTATTTATAATATATATAAAACTTATAAATTTACTCACGAGCCTAAATAAGACAAGTTACAAGCCAAAGTAAGTTGACTCGTGAGCCTGAACGGGAGATCGAATTCAATTTGTTTACATAAATGGGTTTTATCTTAAGTTTAAGCTTAGTTCTTTTACTAATCAAACTTGAGCTAAGTAAAACTTAAAACGAACTGAACTTGAGTAGCTCATGAGTAGCTCGGTTTATTCGCAATCCTAATTGATTGATAACTCAAGATTAATCGTAAGTCTCGTTTAAAACTGTATGTGCTTAAAAGAAAATTCAAAATTTTATTTTAGTTTAATTTCATGTCTACTTTTTGGTTTAGGAATTGATATTTGTAGTACAACCATTCTCCAATGTACTTATGCATTATATAAAATTAGAATAAGACAGATTTATCATATTTTCCTATTCAATTGCCAATAGGAAGTGGATTCAACCATTTAAATATAAATGGGCGATACTAGTTAGTAGTTTTTATATCATGGTCCCCAAAAGGATAAGTTACAATGAATGAAGCTTGGGATAAAAAAGATTAAAATTATCTTGTCAGTGAAATAATTGTAGATAATTTCATTAAATTTCTCAAATCATATTATTAAAAACGTAAGCAGCATTATTTACAAAACTCCTTATTCAGGAACCTTCATTTTCCATTAAGTTTTTTTATACGAAAGATTTTACATTAAATAGAATCTACATCACTAGTAATATGTGATTAGAATTGTTTATGAACGACAGACTTATAAAACTAATAACTGTGAGTAGCAAAATTCCCAGAATGTGAGTGCAATAATAAACATTAGGTACAACGACAAATACAGATAAAAAGCCTCTTCCGACCTTTTGAACGTAATTATTATTCATGTAGAGAGGCTGCACCAACAACCATCAACTCTGCTATTGACCATACCCAAAACCCTTCTTCTTCTTTTTTTTTTTTTTTTCTTTAAAGGTAAACCAACATAATATATTATTAAAAATAAAGACTTCTTACAATTACAAGCAAGGCAATTAGGGTGCTCTGGGATATATTATCCCTTATAAAGACTTAAAAATCAGCTTATTACTTTATTATATAACACCATATGCTTTTATCATAAATTTGTGGAGAAGTCCTTCACGATTAGGTAAAAATAGCAAATCCGCCCCAAATGTTTGGTCAGATGTGGATAAACCTCATGAATTCTCAAAACGTGCTTTTACCTTCCCATGACTTTGAAATACGTACATATCCCAAACCGTTGCTAAAATTGCAAAATCCATATCGATATGCATATGCTTCTTTAGCTACAATCATGAGTTTCAACGATTATTTGAGGGGATAATGGGAGACAAAATGACGCCTTGAAAGTCCACGGAGATCTATCTTCACTCGATCCACAATTCTAAGAGTTTATTTGCAGTTACATCGATCATTAGTTAGTGAATGGGAATAGTTCGTATCTGACTTGACAAGATTCTCTGTCAAGTTCAGCCTCGATACCATAAGGACGACAAAGTTTTAACCCCAGAAGTGCCAAATCAATACATGTACTGCAATCTTCTTTTGAGAGGGAGTCCTTACACACCCCATGGCCATAAGCAGCGATCCCTTCTTCTCCTTGAGACTGCGTGCAATAATCACTATTCTCATCAGCAAAGTGATCCCTGAGTGATGCCAGGACAGCATTTACAGTAGAAGCACGAGGATCTTGTTCTGCATACTTTTTCGGATTACAATTACAAGAATCACTGCCCACCGCATTAATACCATAAAAAAAGAAAAGATAGGCTAATTGTCGCCATGATTTTGATAATTTTCGTATAATTAGCCATCAAATATATTCTTTAAGTTCTTTTCCTAGGAATTTTTTTTTTTTTAACATTTTTAGATGTCCATGATACATCGCCTTATATAGAGAGTGCAATGTTCCCTGTTTGGTCTATGACAGTTTGTAGGGGAACTATTCCGCAAATCTCGTTTTCTTCTTCAGTGTATTCTAATTTACTATAGTTGTATTGTAAAACCCGGTCAAAAAAGAAAAGAAAATAAAAGAAAAGAAAAGGGTTATATTATAATAATAACAATAATAATGATGTTAGAAATTTAAAATAAGGGAAGGAATAGGATGATAGAATAAAGACTTAAAGACAGTGGTATGACTTGTAATTTATAAGAGATAACAGGGGTAATTTGGTTATGGGAAAAAAATTTGGACTTCTTACTATCTCTTTTCCTAAATAAACTCCATGTTTTTTCCTTACCAAATTATTATGTTACTTTCTATAGGAATAGAAAACTTCCGATTCTTTACTTAACCTCTTTCAAATTCAAAGCCAAAATTTAGATCTAGAGGTTAGGGCAAGAGAAAAACTAACAAAACTCCAAGAATTCTTGGTTTTATGGTTTTGGTGTGGGGTTACCGAAAGTGGTTGATGAGGTGAATGAGAACGATTGTGATACGGTTATAGTGCAAATTGCATATTGTAGGCGTTGCCGAGCTAGTGTAGGAGTGTATGGTGTCGAGGTATGTGATACAATGGTATGCGCGAGTCGTACATGAGTATGGGACTGTGTATATGTCGTATGACTGTGTCCTTATGTGTGTTAGTGTTGGGTGTGGGCGTATGAGTGATTGTGGATGTGTCCGCATATGTGCTGTGGGTGTGTGCGGGTTAGTATTGATGTGTACAGATTATGAGAAGTCGAAAAGTAAATAGGAGATTATGAAAGAACATATAGAAGGTGGTTTGGAATCTCAAAGGGTGAGGTAGAGAGTTAAGTTAAAGGAAAGTAATGTTGAGTCGAATTGTGAAAAATTTAATAAATGCTAAACTTAATAGGTGCTAGCAGTTACAAGGAATCCGTTCTTACTGAGATGGGAGTATTAGGTATGGGATACATGTTTGTTGGTTGTGTGTACTAGATTAGAGTATATCAATCGAACTTAAATGAAACTCGGACTTAACTATTTATCGCTTAACTTGGCTTCGACCACCCATTGGTAGGGTTAGGTAGTGTTGATGAGGCACCTAGTGATCTTTGCAGGACGCTATCCTTGGTGGAGTTTCGTACTGAAATGACTCAAGTAGATCTAGGATGATTTTGATACTCAGGTGATTAGGGAGGACTCAACACTAATACTTATGCAGTATTTATATATTATGTGTATAGAGGTTATGAGTAACCTTAAGTCTCAGGATGTCGAGACTATATCGTTTGTGAACTTAAATGATAAGATTTAAGACTGGTTGTTTGTTGCATTTATATTGATACTCATATGTGTTCTTAACTCGTTACATGTATGATCATGCACATGTGTGTGGTATCCTACTGGGTGTTAGCTCACTCTACGAAGATTATTGTTTTTCAACTGCAGGTTTATGTTATGATGGTATTATTGAAAGATATGACGGTATCGGTAGAGTTCATAATTAAGAAGAAAACAGAGATTTCTACTCTATGATGGGTGAAGTGTGCGTAGAATAGATGATAGGCATGGATAAGAGCTAAGATTCGATTTTTACTATCAACTATGGGTCGGAGTTGCCTGTGACTCCTATTGGTTTTGTATTTATGTTACTTGTAGAATGTGAGAATTCTAGTTAAGTTGTCATATTTTCATTACTTTAGTAATTAACATAGACATCCTAATATAGGATGAATTGAAAGAGAATTTATATTATTCTTTTACTAGTGATTGAGGAGTTGGTATTGGTGAGTTAATGGATTATTATTTATAAGTTGGAAGATTTTGCATAATTAGTTTGTAGATTTTAGTTAAGTTGTCGGTTCCTAAATGCTTGACGTGTCAATAGAAGCTAAAGACACATTGCGGGTTGTAGCATTCTAGGTTTTGGGGCGTTACAGTTGTATTTTAGTGACAAATCACTTGTGATATGTCTAAAGGAAAATAACTTCCTTCTTGCATTATTGATCAAATATTATGGAAATCTTATTATGTATTTATTGTTTTTATTTCAAAAAATCATTTAACATGTGAAGTTCGTATTGCCTCTAGGCCCCATATATAGAAGGAAAAATTCTTCTTTAATTACCTATAATTACTAACTTAATATCAACAATTAAATATATCTACATGGTAGTTAAAAAAAAAAAAATCAAACACAAACTTCTTAACTATTATCCATTACTTACAAATATTTTCAATTATATAGTTATCAATTTTTTATCATACTTATTTTTATAGTTGCTATTATTTTATTTATTCATTATTTTAATTGCCTAAAATTGTTATTATTTGAAAAATTTATTATATATTTTTTATTTAATCAACATTTGTTACTACGGCAATGACTTTTTCTTTAAAAAACTTATTATAATTTTGATTTTACTAATATGTTTTTTTTCTTTCTTCTATATTATGGAGTCCAAACTTTTTTTGTATTCACGCAACGCAAATATGTCATCTACTAGTATATATATATATATATATATATATATATATATTCAATTTGAAATATATATATTTCAGAAGAAATTAAAATATACTCTCCAGTTATTTATCTACTTAGCTTCATCTCTATATTTCTGATATATTTCATAGCTATTATTTAGAGTAGCTCTTCCTGAGTACCTTGTTGGTATCAGAGTCAGAGGGAGAGTATATAGGTCTATAAGTTAATTTGTATTTTCTCAATGAGACGATTTTCTTTAGGAAAATTTATATCTTATATTTACTAATTATTTAGGACAAATCCCTTGTGGAGTATCCTAGTATTGTGATAAGCTTATTGAGGCTTGACATAAATCCCATTATGAGTTAAGGGTTACGAAAGGTTATAAATTGAAAATCATAATATTGAATTTTATTTAGTCTTGTCATTTATATCTATAAGATTAGATAAATTAGTCTTTCTTGAAAATATGAATTTACCTAGAAGAACTATGTCATCTTTTAGCTTTGCTCCCTCTAAGAAATTAGAGGAATTTATGTTAAATAATAGAGATGAAATACATTTGAAAAATTTTGATAAATCAATAGATGAGTGGAAAATACCAAAAACTTCTTATGATCAAATATAACAAATTGCTAAATGAAATTTTTTTGGGAAAAATGATTATGTGATGCTCACTGAAGAAAAAAATATCTCAGTCTTAAATGGCTTAATAACAATAAAATTTTTGAATGCTGATTCAATTAGAAAATACGCAAAAGAATGGAATTATATACACCTAAGTATAGTCTATGTAGGAGCAAAATCTCTTACTAAATTAGGATTAGATACTTCTGTTTTCATAGCCCTTAGAGATGCTAGGGAATTGGTGTATGAAAGGTCAATTCATGTAATAATTGAAACTAGTCTTAGTAGTGGACCAATCCAATTTGAATGTTATCCAAATATCGCTCTTGCTCTTAGAGACAAGATAATAATGAGTTCTTTGATTCTCTAAATCAAAACCCATAATTACCATATGGTAGAAGGATTAATACTAATGGTTGTAATATATAGAATTTATTTCAAATTGATGAAAACTGTTTTTGGTTCCAAGGCATACAAAATAGATAAAAGAGGTTAAACTCTTCTTATCCAAATAGACATAACCAAAGCCAATGTTTCTGTCCCTTAAGTGATCAAATGGTCTCAGGTCAATTTAACTAAACATTGGGAAGTAGAAAACCTTCTTCCAAAGTAATCAATTTACAATACCGAACCATCAAATATTGTTCAACATCCAGATGGTAAAGTCACCATCTAATTCAATAGAAGATCTTTTGATTAACCTAGAAGATCCTTAGAAACAAGGTCAATGTCATCTTCCTTTAGGAGATCAGTAGACCTTCCAAATCCTCCACCAATAATTTATACACCCTTTCATACTCAATTCAATATTCAACCAAATGATCAATCAAATAGGTAACCAAATATTCAAGATAATCCATCTAATTCTGGAATTGTCCATAATAGGTCCGATATAACTCAACTGGTTTACTAACCAACCAATGAACTAGAACATGGAGAACCTTCACTTTTAGAAGTAGGTGATCCAGAATTTAATATTTTAGAAAAACCTTTCGAACCTGATAGGATTCTTTTAAACAAAAGGTTTAATTCACTTAAAAATGAAAAAAAAAAATAATGGTATTTTAAAACGTTCAATAATATTATGCAACAAATAAAAGATGAATATTATAATTTTATGAATGAAATTGATGCTCAGATATATTTCGTTGAATGGTTTGAAGAATATTATTTGAAACCTAAAGAAATTAATGTAATTAATGATTGTTTTAAATGGAAACTAAGTGATGGATAAATAATTGAATCAAATCATCTATCACTTAGCAATATAAAAACTATTCATAAAAATACTGAAATAACCCTTATACCTTTTGAAAATGCCACAGATGAAGAAGGCTTAGGAATAAATAAAATAATAAATCAAAATAATTTTACTAATCAATATTTACATACAATAGGGAAACAATTAAATAGGATGGAAAATACGATCGATAATGAGATAAATAAAGTTAGTGAAAGATCTTTGAACAATAAAAACAATAAAAATACACCTTTATTTAAACCATTTGAAATGCCAAAAAATCTAAATAAAGAATTTTTGAAAGCATTGGATGATAGGAAAGGAATATTAAAAAATAAAATGATAAAAGAAGAAACTTCATCTTTAAAACCAATCAATTTTTTAAATATGAACACACCAACTCTTATCAGAAATGATATTGTTATTGATGATATATCTTCAGAAAAAATTAATGCTTTAGATGAGATTGATAATGAATAATAAATGACACAATATTCGATATTTCTTTTGAAAGAATTAAATATTAATGAATCAAATGATGAAATTAATAAAATTAAGTGGAACGAATCTAAAAAATTGTACTAGCAAAGAGCAATACCTCTTGATATACTAATTGAAGAAAAGTATGATGTTTTATCAAAATAAGTATTTGGTAGGATCCACATATGAATGGAATATTAATGGCTACTCAGAACAAAAAATTCTTAATGTCCTTAATTAAATGATAATGTTTTTCAATACTAATAAAATTGTTTCTAATGTTACTGATTATTAAGTAGTACTTCTTTTAATATTTGGTTTTACTGGACAATTAAAAAGTTGGTAGGATAACTATTTCACCGAGGAACAATGAATTAATATTTTAACCTCGTTTAAAATTGATGAAAATGGAAGAAGAATTTTAGATGACAATGATGAACCTATCTAAGATATGGTCAATACTTTAATATTTTCAATTAATCAACATTTCATAAGTGATTCTTTACATATTAGGGATAAAACTTTAGATCTATTGTCCAATATGAAGTGCAAATCTTTAGGAGAATTTAGGTAATATAGAGATATTTTCTTTCAAAGAGTTTTTCTTAAGAATGATTGTAATTAGTCTTTTTAGAAGGAAAAATTCATAGCTGGTTTACCAAAATTAATAAGTGAACAGATTAGGAAAAAACTTAAAGAAAAAATAATGGAGAGATTTCATATGATAATCTGTCTTATGGAGAATTAGCGTCATATGTTAATAAATTGAGACTAATTTGTGTACCATAATAAGATTATAAAAACAATTGAAAAATGAATAGCGCTTAAAACACCAAAGTCTTGGTGATTTCTTTACTCAGTATGATCTCTCTTTTGTCATTAATAAGAAAAAGAAAAATAAAAAATCTTCTTATTTATCATCAAAATGTCCTTAATGTTCGTATAAAAAACTTCGAAGAAACTTTAAGAGAAAATCCTTTAAAAACTTTGAAAGTGAAAAGAAACCAGAAAATAAAAGATACAAGGAAAAATCTTATAAACAATTAAATTGTTATAAGTGAAAAGAAAATTGGTCACACAATTTTTTTTTTGTAAAATTAACAATAAACTTAATGAACTAAATCTTGATGAACATATAATGGATAATATCTTGCAAATCTTCTATGATAATGAATTCTCTTTATCAAAAAATGATTGTGATGATGAAATTTAAGCCAATGACATGGATTCCACGTCATCTTCATCATTTGAAGAAATTGATGAAATTAATGTATTAACAAATGAAGAAGAAGAAATTCTTTGCAATATTGATCAATTATCAAATGATAATGAAAAATTTGATTTCATAAAAAATATCAATAAACCTGGATTAACTCTTACACCAAATTTGCTTTATAATCTTAATGAGATCCTCAAAAGAGGTAAACAGAAATAGAAAAAATCAATAACAATTAATGATTTGCAAAATGAAGTTAATATTCAAAAATAAGAAATAAAAGACTTAAAATTAACGCAAATAAAACTTCAAAAAAACTTCCTTGAACTTAAACAAAAAACAGCTCAAGAAAACAGTCCTGAAATAACTAATAGAGAAACTTCAAATATCGAATATTTGAATGTTTTGCCAATATTTGATAATAATGATTATCTAATGCATCTTATTTAAGTAACAACAAGAAAATTGATAATTAATATTACAATCAGGATTAATAATGAATTTGCTTTAGAAACAATTACATCATTTGATACTGGTATAGATTTAAATTGCATTATAGAAGGGTTGATTCCTACAAAATATTTTGAGAAAACTACCCAATCTCTTAGTTTTGTATTTGGTAACAAATTATGCATCAATTATAAATTGTCTAATGCTTCAGTAATATAAGACAATGCTTCATATACAACTTCTTTCATAGTTATGAAAAATCTGAATAGAAATGTCATTTTAGGAACTCCTTTCATAAATCAAATCCAACCATTTTCTATTAATAAAGGTGGAATTGAAACACAATATTTCAAAAAGAAAATTGTATTAAATTTTATCACAAAACCACAAACTAAATACTTAAATGAATTAAAAGACAATTCAATTTTTGAATTAAACTGTTTAATTTAGTGCAAAGAAAACTATCTAATGTACTTACAAAAGGACCTTGAATTTAAAAGAATTGAAACTAAACTCAATAATGAAAATTTTAAAAATAAAGTCTCTAATTTAGAAATAGAAATAAAAAATTTAACATGTTCAACTCTTCTAAATGCATTCTGGAATCGTAAATCACATATTATAGATTTACCTTACGAGAATGATTTTAATGAAAAAAATATTCCAACTAAAGCAAGACTTTTACAAATGAATTGCAAAAATAAAATAAATGATTTACTCAATAAAAAATTGATTTCGAAAAAGTAGATTTCCATGGAGTTGTTATGCTTTTTATGTTAATAAGAATGCAAAAATAGAAAGAGGTATCCCAAGATTAGTAATTCACTATAAACCTCTTAATAGTACTTTAAAAAGGATTAGGTATCCAATACCTAATAAGAAAGATCTACTCAATAGGTTATACGATGCTAAAATATTTTCAAAATTTAATATAAAATATGGATTTTAGCAAATTCAGATTAAGGATAGTGATAAGTACAAAACTATCTTCACAGTTTCTTTTGGTTAATACGGATGGAATGTAATACCATTTGGTTTAAAAAAATGCACCATTTGAATTTTAGAGAATAATGAATGAAATTTTTAATGACTTTTCCAATTTCTTAATAATATATATTGATAATGTTTTAATCTTTTCATCTAATATAGACCAACATTTTAACCACATAAAAATTTTCAGTAATTTAGTTATGAAAAACGACTTAGTGGTTTTACCGGCTAAGATTAGTCTTTTCCAGGCTAGGATCAAATTTCTAGGCTTCAATATTCTCAATGCAACAATAATTCCCATCCAAAGATTGATTGACTTTGTAGCCAAATTTCCTAACGAAATTAAGGATAAAAATCAACTTAAAAGATTTTTAAGAAGTTTAAATTATGTTGCAGATTTATTTTCCAGCATCAATATAATCTATAAACCTTTATACTAGAGATTGAAAAAGAATTCACCTCCTTGGTCAAATGAGCATACAAATGCTGTTAAAATGATCGAACATAAAATTAATGAAATTCCATGTTTACATATTGCTGATCCCCTTCTACTGAAAGTGGTAGAAACTGATGCTTCTGATTTAGGATTTGGAAGAATACTAAAACAGAAACGAAAGAAGAATATGTTGTTCAATTTGTATCAAAAAATTGGAATGAATGTCAACACAATTATTCCACAATCAAAAAGGAGATTTTAGCTATTGTTTGACAATTTCCAAATGTCAAGGGGATTTGTTAAATCAAAAGTTTCTTTTGCGAATAGATTGCAAAGCTGTTAAAAATGTCTTAATAAAAGATGTTCAAAACATTGTATCAAAACAAATTTTTGCCTTATGGCAATCAATTCTTTCTATATTTGATTTTGAAATAGAGCATATTAATGGATCTTCTAATTTCTTTCTTGATTTCCTTACTCGTGAATTCTTACAAAGAGATGCCTCCCAAGAAAGAGAAGGATAAAGGAAAAGAAAAGGCTTCTTCAACCTCTAGTAAGGGATGAACTAATATCAAATCTTGGTTCGATGTTTGTAATTCATCTAACAACCCATTAACAATCAGAGAGGAATTCTCTTCTAGGACCTTAAAACCAATATTCCCAAATAATCAGTCTTCTTCCAATATTCAAGCACAATTCAATGAAAGTCTTTCTCAATTAGCCGATATGGCTGTCACTCCAAAATTGCTGAAACCAATTTCAATAGCTTTACAAGCAAAAAATGAAACCCCAATGTTGCTTAGAATTCCTCAACAAATAGAAACTTAGAGGAAAAATTAGAATATTCAAATTATTGAAGTACCGTCTTTGGTACCTTCCACAATAATACCTGCAAATCAAAGGTTTGAGTTTTTCTCAAAACCCATTTCTAGATATGTTTTCTCTATTGAAGAAAACCTATTTGAAAAGGACCCTTTGAATTTGCATAGAAAATATTTACAAAAGACTTTTATTATGTTCCATATGATGTTTATAAATTAATCCAGTTTTATGAAAAAATTTTGATTGAAACTGGTTCAATAAGATTTAAGCATTTTGAAAAAGAAGAAATGGTTAGTTATTTTATAGCTAGAATTCTGACAGTAATCATTTGAAAGAATGGCAAACCTATCCAACAATCCCAATAAAACTCAATATAGAATCTTTTTTGGTATAGCTAAGTCATCGGGTCAATTATAATTATTTTGATTATAAGCAGGCTTGGTGGAATGTTTTCTATCAAATGAATCTGAAAAGATCACACACTTGGCTAAATTTTTTTGATAATTGTTTTTCTAAAAATCTTCTCAACTGGTTTATACACTGATGGAAACAATTTAGAGCAGTTCCTAAGATTATTCATGAAAATGCTAGAAATGGTTTTAATACTTTCATGAGAGAATATAATCCAGCACCATATGAGCAAAATTTCCAAAAGGAAATGCTATATTTTATACACATTAGTGTATCTTGGGTTGTGACATGGTGGTTCGATTACAAACCTGATTGAACCTCAAATACAACCAATTTGGTTATAATGTATAAGGTCAAATGGTGGGACAATTTCAAAATGTGGAATAAACTTAAAAAAGATTCAATTTTAAATTAGATCAAGAACATTTCCTCAATTACACCAACTAAATTTCAACTCCACAATACCATAATAGAAGTTTTTTTATCTCTTCTCTGGCTAGTGCAAGTTCTTCAAAGCAAATGAAGTAGATTCTGGAAATAGTATTGGCAAATATGAATAAGTCAACTCAAGGATCAAGTTCAGATTTGGCATCAAAATCAAGATCTCATCACAGCGGGAATTCAAATAAAGATGATTGCTATGGAATAGATCTAGGTGACCTTTGAAAAATATTTGTAATTTTACTTTTCTCAAATGTAATTTTCGCATTGTAAAATACAGTATTTGTACACATATACCATAGTGCACAAAATCGTCATCAATGACGTCAAAATTTACCTCTTAATATAAAACTGTTTATGTCTCTATAATAACACTGTTCACTACAATAACCGGTTGGTCTCTCCAATTATAAAACAGGCCATCCCTATCTCATTAGGGACAGGACCTCTCTCTCTTTATCAACTTCTCTCCTAAAATCCTCTTTCTCTCTCTAATCCTCCCAGACTCCTCTTCTCTTCTGCACTCTCATTTCTTATTTTCTTCCTTTCTTCCCACTTCTTCTCATATACTTCCTTCCACTTCTGATCTTATTTCCATCAATCAATTTCCTTTCAATAATCATATACTTTCCATACTAAAGCATATCGTTTGCTTCAATCCAGAGGTAGAATACAATTACCTCTCAATATTCTTAGATCTCTTTCAAATATTTTCAATATTTCAAATTGTTCTTTGAATATCTGTATATGCTCCTGTATTTTGTATAAATTGTTTTAAGTCAATAAAATTTCAGTTGGTTTATTTATTTATCTCCATTTTTACTCCTTTTATATTATATCTCGTGTGGGGAATCTCCAATTAATTTGGGTGTAATTCCACGAGATTTAGCAATTTAACATTATTACAAAACACCATAATTGGCTAATATTACCGCCTTTGGAGGTTTCATATTTACATAATCTTGCATAAAGCTCCACTAGTCTTGACACTGCGGCCTGTGGTAGATTTGATAATATCTTGTTCATATATCTATTTATATCACAATTTATTGTTGATATTTATGTTTATGATTATCTAGATAATACAATAGAATTTCTTGAGTGGTATTATGCTTTAATAGTTAATAGTGATTGGTATTAAATACTCTCATATATATATATATATATATTTCAATTACTAATAAAATGTTTTATTTTATAGATGTCTAAGCAATATAATCTTGAGAACTGAGAAGAAGAAGCAGAAGTCTTAGAATATTTGTTAGATGCTGTTGCTTGGCTAGAGCATTTTCATAAATATTTTATTTGGCTTGTTGGACATGTACTTTTTATTTTAGGCAATTAATAATATTTACTTAGTCTATTCATATCTCTCATATTTTCTTTAATATATGTTTCAAAAAACTAAAGATAATAATGGTAATAATTTAATTGAATATAATCAATATTTGGAAGATGCAATTGAATTTTTGTTATACATTATTTGGGTCTATTCTTTACTTAGAGAAATGTTTTATTTAGTTGATATATATTTAAGAAGACATTAAAATATACTCTCTTGTTATCTATCTACTTAGCTTCATCTCTATATTTTCGATATATTTCATACCTATTATTTAAAACAGCTCTTCTTGGGTGCCAAGTTGGTATATAGGTCTATAAGTTCATTTGTATATTTTTAGTGAAACGATTTTCTTTGTGAAAATTTATATCTTATATTTACTAACTAGATCATTACCATTATTATCTTTGATTTTTTGGGACATATATTAAAGAAAATATGAGAGATGTGAACAGACTAAGTAAATATTATTAATTGTCTAAAATAAAAAGTACACATCCAACAAGCCAAATAAAATATTTATGGAAATATTCTAGTCAAGCAACAGCATCTAACAAATATTCTAAGACTTTTGCTTCTTCTTCTCAGTTCTCAAGATTATATTGATTAGACATCTACAAAATAAAACATTTTATTAGTAATTGAATATATATATATATATACATATATATGAGAGTATTTAATACCAATCATTATTAACCATTAAAGTACAATCCCACTCAAGAAATTTTATTGTACTATATAGATAATCATAAATATAAAATCAACAATAGATTGTGACATGAATAGGTTCATATATATATTTTTGTATCCATAAATAAATGGTCTCGTTGTAGTTTATATATATATAAAAACTTCATCGATTAAAAAGTGATGGTTGACATTTTCTATAACCAGTGTTGTTGCTTGTGGTAAACAGAGTAAACTTAATCATCCGTGGCATCTTCTATGAGTACCAGTCATTATAGATAGAAAGTATCGGGGTGGATGCTAGCAAATATTATATTAATAGGTGCTAATCACTCAATTTTTTTTTTTTTTCCCGTCAAAGAAAGCTATATCTCCATCAAAATATTCCTTTTGATTTAATCATATTCATTCATATTTTTTTCTTTTTACACTCTCAAGCGATCCATTTACTCATATTTTATCGATGAGATGAATTTACACCTGCCTTTTATTTTTCGCACTGTTATGTGGCTTTGGATTAAGATTTCTGGCCCCCATGCCTACAAATTTTAATTACGGCTCGCTCTAGGAATGAGCAATTTTAACAGAAATTACCACACTATTATTTATGAAGATTATTATGCTAATTAAAGTGAAGCTTTCAGTTGGAACTAATTTCTCTCTCTCTCTCTCTAAGTCTATATATATATATATATATTGGGTCATGTATTGGATAATTGTTTTCTAATCGCTGTGATTTTTAAGTAGGTGATGTCAACAGATATAGTTTTTCCTTTATGTTCTTTTGATCTTCTAGTTGAAACTTTTCATAGATGAAATAAAACCGAGTCTAGGGGGCAATATTATCTTTTGATGTATATCTCCAAACTTATTTCAAGCTTACGAGTGAAAACGACCGTGTAATTCAATTCTATAGGCTATTATGTCAAAATCTACATAAACTCTAGATATCTATCTTTTTTTTTTTTTCCCTCCAAGCAACACTACAACATGACATCTTACGGTAGGGGAGGGAGATTTGAACTTGAATCAATCCAATTAAGAGATTAGTGTTTATACCGCTAGGTTATCATGATCTTAGCTAAATACTTTATATATAGATTTTATTAAAAAGATAGGTCTTGAATTGTGAATATATATCGTTAGTTCACCTAAATGAAATTGGATATGTGGGCTAGAATTATATTTTAAGCCAAGCAAGAATCTTAGCTATTTGTATGAGTTTCCCCTTGACATGGATTACATATACTAGTTCTAGGTGGGCACAATTCAATTTGATTTGGCTTTTGCTCATAATTAGACCAAACCATAAAAATATAATTTTGTTTTTATAGCTTTAAACTAAACTAGATGGTTATTATTAGGAATTTTCTCAAATAATGCCATATATGGGCTTTTCCTACTATTTTTTTTTGTTAAGTCTCATTATGATTCTTTCAATTTATTTATCTATTAAAAAATAAATAGAAGCTCTATGTATCTATATGTGTGGGCTTGAACCATTAATAATGATTTTTCTTTAGAGTTTGATTATTTAATTGATCCACTTACTTCCATTATGTTAATATTAATTACTATTGTTGAAATTGTGGTTCTTTTTTATAGTGACAATCATATGTCTCATGATTAAGCATATTTAAGATTTTTCGTTTATATGAGTTTTTTCAATACTTCAATGGGATTAGTTACTACTTCTAATTTGATACAAATTTATATTTTTTGAGAATTAGTTGGAATATGTTCTTATTTATTAATAGGGTTTTGGTTTACACATCCTATCGTAGTTATTGCTTGTTAAAAAGGATTTGTAACTAATCGTGTAAGGGATTTTGGTTTATTATTAGAAATTTTAGGTCTTTATCGGATAATGGGTAGTTTTGAATTTTGGGATTTAGTCAAAATATTAAATAACTTGATTTATAATAATGAGGTTAATTTTTTATTTCCTACTTTGTATGCCTTTCTTTTATTTGTTGGTGCAGTTGCTAAATCTATGCAATTTCCTCTCCATTTATGGTTACTTGATGCAACCTACTCCTATTCCGACTCTTATCCATACCATGACTATGGTAGCTGTGAGAATTTTTCTTGTAACTCAACTTCTTGCTCTTTTTTTAATCTTGCCTTATATAATGAATTTTATATCTTTAATAGGTATAATAACAATATTATTAGGAGCTACTTTAGTTTTTGCTCAAAAAGATATTAAAAGAAGTTTAGCTTATTCTACAATGTCTTAACGGGGTTATATGATGTTAACTATAGGTATGGGGTCTTACTGAGTTGCTTTATTTCATTTAATTACTCATGCTTATTCAAAAGCATTGTTGATTTTAAGATTTAGCTCAATTATTCATTCAATGGAAGCTATTGTTGGATTTTCTCTAGATAAAAGTCAGAATATGGTTCTTATGGGAGGTTTAAAAAACCATGTACTATTTACAAAAATTATTTTCTTAGTACGTACACTTTCTCTTTATGGTGTCCCTCCTCTAATTTGTTTTTGGTCCAAAGATAAAATTCTTAATGATAGTTAGTTAAATTCACCAAGTTTCACAATAATAGCTTGTTGTATAGCAAAATTCACTTATCTTATATGTTTCGGATCTATTTACTTACTTTTGGAGGACATTTAAACGTTAATTTCCAAAATTATAGTAGTAGAAAAAGTAGTTCCTTCTATTCAATATCTCTATAGAGAAAAGAAGTCCCTAGAAAAAAGAAATTTTGGTTATTAACTTTACTAATAATGAGTACTAATGAAAGGACTTCTTTTTTTTTTTTTTGGAATATGACATATTATGAAATTGATAGTAATGGAAAAAAATGTGATATGACCGTTTATTACTATTCCTTATTTTGGTCCTCAAAAGACTTTTCGTTTTCCTTATGAATTGGGCGATGCTATGCTGTTTTCTATGTTTGTGTTAAGGTTATTTACTTTGTTGATTGGAGTCATAGAAATTCATTTTAACCAAGAAGGATTTGCCTTGGATATATTATTCAAATTATTAAATTCATTCATAAACCTTGTACATCCGAATTCAAATGATTCGTTTAATTGGTATGAAATTGTGACAAGTGCATGCTTTTTCGTGAGTATAGCTTTTTTAGGAATATTTATAGCATCTGTTTTATATATGCCCCTTTATTTATCTTTAAAACATTGGAACTTATTAAATTTATTTTTTAAAAGAGGTCCTAATAGAATTTTGTGGGAAAAAATAATATATGTGATATATGATTGGTATAGCCCCAAAACTAGCAATCCGAGGTTTCGATCGATTGAAAGACTCGATCGAGGCCTAAATTATAAAGTAAAGCTAGAAATATTAGTAAACTGATCCCGTAAGTTTGAATTCAAGAAAATAAGTAATAAAATAGGAGACTACAAAATTTTCAAATTTTAAGTATATAACTCGTTATTTATCGAAAATGCGTAAAATGCATTCCGGTACTTAATGAATCACTCGAGATAAATTATATGTATACTAAAAATCATAAAATAACCTAAATAATATTTAGGAATATTTATTTGTACTATATATGAATTTACATGTACGTAGAAATACACGTAATTACTTAAAATAAGCGTAATGTGCTAAAATCATACTAAATAATTAAAGAAAATTCATAATTAATTAAGGAAAAATAAAGAAAAATTAGGAAAAATCCAGATATAGGTCATGACAGTTGGGAAAAATAAGAAAAAAATCGGCCAATTAAATTAAGATAACACAAAAGCAAAAAATTAAGGGATAAGGCAATTGTCTTGTCTAATTTAATACACAATAATTACACTAAAGCTCTATAAATAGCAAGAAAAATTCAGAAGCTCATTTGGACAGTTAGAAATAAAAAAAAATTAAGGAGAGGCGAAAATTGAGAGAAAAACCAAAAAAAAAAAAGGAAAACTGTGCAGTTAGGGCCACAAAGGAGAACCTGGATCTGACGGGCAGCTGGGAGTGGACGGCCACCACCACTATATGGTGGTGGCAACGCCCAAGTGGGCCGATACACCGGTGGCCGGAGCCACCCAAATCGTGAGTTCAATTTCTAGCCCAATTTTGTATAATTTTTTAAAAATAGTAAATATTAATAGAAAATTATGAATTTTGTTATTCTGGAATATTTTTGTATGTAGTTTTTAGGAAAAATATTATTTTGATGAAAATATGTCTCGTGATGTAGGGTTTTTAAGAAATCATGCAAAACCGAGCATGTTTTGGTTTAGAAATAAATGACCTTAGGAGTGTAGTTTTGAACCCAAAATTTTTGTATAGACCACCTAGATGATATAGAACAGTGCTATGAAGCCTATTTTCAAAAATTAATTTTCTAAAATTTTAGATAATTTTTAAGCCTTAAAATGAGGCATAAATTGGGTAATTTTGGGTTAATTAGGTGATTAAGATACTAATTACTGATTTAGTCAGTAATTAGATGTTTAGGGATTTTAATCTCTGATGTGAAACCCTAATCCTAGCCTTTGGATTATTAAGTATAGTTAATTTGGGAAATTAGGTAATTATTGTAAGAAATTAGTAATATGTGGAATTAAAAATTAATAAATCTAAAAAATTAGGGTTATTTAAATAATATTAGAATAAAAATTAGAATAATACTAAATCTGAATTAAGATTTAATTTTAGGTAATTGTATAAAAATGTAAGATTTTCTCACATCGAGGATAAATCCAATACCCCAATTAGAAATAACGTGTACTGAATAGTTTAGAATATTGAATTAAGACCCAATAGAATATTTGAATACTCAAGCTTAATGTGAACAATTTTACATTAGGATTCGAGCATATTTAAGACTTAGAAATCGAACTAGAACCTAATTTAGAAATTGATGCGGAAACTGAACCCAAACATAACCACAAACCTAGAATAATTGTAAAAGACTTAAGACCTAGATAATTAGGCATATTAAACCCTAAACAAAACATAACAATAAGCGTTATAGGATAAAATGAACCTATAATAATTATATGAAAAACTGAAATCACGTTTGTGTTATAGGGATGATCAGCGATGGCCTAAGCAAATCGGACCTCGAGTGAGTGAGCGAGGAGTCGAGGTAAGTTGGGATTAATACGATATTGTATTTTGGAGGCTTAAGATTATGTTTGGTTGTGCTTGTTAGATAGTTGGATGTGTGTATGTGCTTGATTATGAGTGATGTTATGATTCTGTCTGTTGTCCTGGCTTGTATTGTATGGTTTGTATGAAATGATTGATCACCCTAAATTGGACTTAATCAAATATACGACTAGTAATCATAATCGGACATGCATGGCAACCCGTTAGGGGAACTTAGGACTCTCCGGCCAAATACTAACCCTTTCGAAAAGGATAGCGTAGGATTGCAATTGGTCCCTTCTTCATCCTTAGCCGAACTAAGTGACAGGAGAGGAGGTTGCGGCGAGGGTAAAGTCAGTGGTTTGAAGGTAGTTGTGGGAGGAGCAAGGTCTCCATTGTACAAGCCTGGGTTTGGTCGTGAGCTGTTGCATTAATGGCAACTCCTCAACCCGGATTAGAGCGGGCGCAATTTCTGTAATCTCACGACGGGCCGGACAACGTCGTGCGATGGCATTTACTTGCACATGCATTGCACCTAATAAGTTGATTGAAAACCTTGTTGTGTTTGTGGTATAGTTTTAAGTCCTCCATCCTAACTTATTGAGCTGTAGTTGCTCACATCCCTATAGACGTCGTGCAGGTGCTGGCTAAGAAGCGGCAAATAAATACTCGGAAGCTAGCAACTGCTGGATCCTTGGGAGTGAGGAAAAACATTGAAGAATCAATACATATTTTATTACTTTTCATTTCTGAATAATGTATAACTAAGAAATATGTTACGAAGAATTATTGTAAACTTTAATTGCAATAATTGAATTATAGTATATATATATATTTCCTCACTTTCTTAGGTAAATGATTTATTTAAATTACAAACTGTTTATTTCAAAGCGGGTTAGTCGTGGATGCCTTGTGTAGATCAGGTCTAAGATAGCGGTTGTAAGGCCAACTTTTATCTTAGGATGGTTTAGCGTGACAATTGGTCATACAATCATGGTTACATAGGTACGTTTCATACAATATCTTTAATTTAGGGTATAAGATGATTAGCTGAATTACTCATTTTTTGATAGACGAATAATTGATGGAATTATAGATGGATTTAGCCTTACTTTTTTTTTTTTTTAGAGAAGGTATCAAATATGTAGGGGTTGGGCACATTTCTTCTTATCTATTATTATATTTTATTTTTGTATTAATTTTTTACTTTTATGAACCATAATAAATATTTCTCTTCTTTAAATCTTTCTAACTTCAAATTCTCTTTATAGAATGTCTCTTTAAAGTGAAATTCGTTTCTTATTTTTTCCTTTCCATTCACTTGGATTTCTTCCCTTTCATTGATTTTGCCTGAGAGATCCTCCTTTTCTTTCGAAAAAAGGGAAGGAGAAGGATCTTCTTCAGTAAATTCCTCTTGTTCTTATTTCAGTCTCTTCCTTTCGAAAGTTGTTTCTATTTCTACATCGCTTTCTTCCTCACTTTCCTACTTTTCTTCTATTTTTGAGGTTTAGTAACAATAGGGGATGATATTCTACCTAAATAGTAAACATAAGTAATAAATAAGAGAATACTAAAGATTTGAGAGATAGAAATGCTCAATTTCGACATAAGGTACTTATTAGATCGAATAAGTCCATTAGATCTAGTAGAATTATTTTGATGTATTCATACTAATACCAATTCAACCCATTTCAAGAATAAAATGTGACCAATTAACCAACTAACTAACCAACAAAACTACTTATTACAAAATAACATCTTTTTGTTGGATCGAAATGTATAAATATTGACTAATTTGGCTAACATTGAACTTGGTAAAATGAAATATTTGAATAATTGAAAAATAAGATTATTCAAGAATTCATACTGAATGCTAAGATTACACATTGAATTTTTGGTAATAGATCTAGAATAAAAAAAGTGTTTGTGATTATTCTAGAAGAAATGAAACAAAAGATATGGTAGAGCCAAGACATTTATTATATGAGGTCTATTTAATACTATATGCATGGGTGCATACTAGATCAATATGAACATCATGAGCTGTCCCACAATAAAACTCCTTGTTGTTGATATCTTCTTCTTGGTTCTTTCTTCTCTTTCTTCCATAACTTGAGCTTGGAGAAGGAAGAGATAAGAGGGCTCTATGGAGAATGTGGTTAGAAATCCATAATAGAGTCCAACCATAACGATTGAATTGATTATTTTCATGCATAAGGATACTAGATTACCAAGTAGAAAAGATTTCAAAATCATCACAAACCTTCACTTTTTCTTTTCTTTCTGGATTATTACATGATCATTTTTGAACTTTCCATATATAGAAATAGAAAGATATAGACTCGAAATAACATCTCTTATGTCAATGTCACCAAAGGAATATTAAATGAATGGAATATAATGAAATAGAGCCACTTTGAGGTTCCTTATGAAATAAGGCATAGAATGGAGCTACTGTTACATCTTGAACAGGAAGTCTAAGATATAAGTTGACCTCACAGCTGCTATCTTAGATATAGTTCACACAAGGTGCACAAATCAATCAGCTTAAAACGTCTGTTTTGACACCTGTCAATAACCAAACTTGTGGTAGAGTTTTTACAAAATATTTGTTCTATACAACCTATTATCTAGTAACACAACAATATTTATATAAATGTTTTACGTCCAATGGTAAAGTTTACAATCAGAGTTTATTAAAGACCATAGGTTTTGCAGTCTATATACAATAAGTTAGGAAATTAGTAAGCTCTTAGAAAATTCCCAATTAGAGAACTTAAAGACAAAGTCAAAAGCCTAGGTTCAGTTGATTCCTCGATCCTCACTTTCTCAAACAGTAGCACATTAACTTGGGAACAGTGGTATCTGAACATCCTGACCTCGTTCAATACTTGTAAGAAAGTTTATAGGGATGTGAGCACAATCAGCTCAGTAAGTTGGATGGAGCTAGAAGAATACTGTATAAATACAAATAAGGTTAATAATTACGATGAGATGAAATGCAATGCAATCAAACAAATGAAACATCGTGCAATGTTATTCGGTCCAACCCAGGTTGAGGAGTTTCATCGCGATTCCAGTCAGACCAAACCCAGGCTTGTGTAATAGAGAATACTCTCCTCCCATGACTGCCTTCGAACCATGGCCCCCAACCTTGCCATGACCTCTTCTCCTATTACTTAGTTCAGCAAAGGGTGGGGACTATTTTAGCTATCCTCATCGAAGAAAGTCGGTATTTAGCTTGATACTCTTAATCATTTCCCCTAATGGGTGTTATGCATATCCAATTTCATTTTAGTCGAATGAACATTAGTTTTAATCTGGGGTAGTCAATAAGTTTACACAATACAAAATCCATGCAAACATACAGAACAACACACCAAGGAGTTGAACTCTTGTCAGAACCGAGTATCATCCACACACACAACATGCGTATAATCAACTAACTACAAGCACAATCGAAAGTACTCTTGGGTCTCTAGATACTTTAAATAGTATCCAAACAAGCAGTGAAGCTATAATCCCAACTTATTTATTCAGACATTCACTATTGCTGACTTGAATTGTTAATCGTCTTTGTATTGGAAGATCCTATTTATTCAAAAGACTTAAATTCAGTTTTTGTAATAATTAAAAAAACATTAAGATTTAATCTAAAATGGTTATGCATATATATATATATATTATTTCCATAATATATAGTTGTATTATTACTACATATCGAATTAAGTCATTAATTGTTAATACTGTACATAATATATACTATTACATATTACATATCGTTTTGATTGTATCAAAATGTACTTTTAATTTATTAATTCACGTTTTAATTCCGATAAGGTTACCGAAATACGTATATTTCTTGAATATAATAAATTTATAGGTCAAATTACTTAAAGTTGCTTGATTTTAACAAAATTAGTGTCGTTGGGTTTGTATAGGCCTAACGACACGTTTTACAAGTCCTTTTTTTAGAGACAACTTTTAACCGATAGTTCGAGTTTTTAATACAGTTATATGTAATTATATAAATATGATTGTATTATATGTAATTTATGTTATTAAATTGTATTTTACCTAATTTATTCATATATTATTACAATATAAGTATTATCCAACTCTAATATACGTAAAGTGTATCCCGATTAGAAAATATTAATAAATATAATAAAATATTCATTTAATCCAATCTGATCAGCAATCCTATATATAGTTTTTATTTAACTACTTAATTTATTTTAGTTTATTAATATTAAAAATACATCCCGACTTGTAAATTAAGCTATTTTACTTAGTAAATTTGTAATAAATAGTTCAGGTTACCAAATAATTCCCAAAAAATTTCTATAGACTCCTAAAAATATGAGGAATTCAGTTATCACTTGGTTTCAAGTTTCCGACCTATCATTTATATATTTGTATTGACGATTTTACCCTTAAATTATTATAAATCACCCAATTATGATTCTTTTTACACCAAATTAATTTCAATCTGACTCAATATTGTTATTATTTATTATAGATTATTACATCTCCATTTCATCAATTAATTTCATAATTTCCTATTTAATTCATAATTTTAGCCTATTTTTGAGCTATTTTTAGGCCGTAAAATGCAATAAATATTAAAAATATTCAAATAAAAATTTTGGCTACATAACAATTATCTATATATCATACACATCCTACATAAAAATTTTCAGCTAAAAACGTCATTTAGTATATTTAATTTATAAATCTAAATTCAAGTGAATAGTAGATTTCTTAAGAAAGTATATTAAATATTATGAATTTTTCAAAAATAAATATATCACGTGTAAGCATGTTCAAAATAACCTAAGGAAATTTTTTTTTCAAAATTTTCTGGATGAATTTACTAATTTTTTAAGATTATTGAAAAATAGGGCAGGAAATTAATCTTGGTGTTCTTGGGTGCTTTGGTGACCGGCGACGGTTGGGTGGTTGTTGGACTGCCTAGATGCGGTTATGACTGGTGGTGTTTGGTCGGGCTCCACAGTAGAATCACTTTAGGTTATGGCTCTATCTTAGCTCGAATTTTCCCCTGTTTTACTTAATTTCTTTTTATTTTCCACAATTTTTTCTAATTTTTTCCTCTAAGTATTTTTTATTCCAAACTACTAAAATTTACATGTTTGATGTTCTTTCCCTTTTATAAGTCCTAAAATTCGGTTGAACAATTTCCCTCTAATTATTTTATATATATTTTTTCTTTCATCTTAATTAAACAAAGCAAGAGGTGTCCTATTCTCCTACTATCACTTTTGAATTAGCAATATGAAATCCCGAGTTCCTACTACGCAAATTTTCCAGCAAGCTCCAATGCATTTGGATAAGTGTTATTAAATATTTACTTAAATATGTGTATTATATGTTAGGATTTAGTTATTTAATTAGTATATAAGTATATACCCTATGTAAATAACATGTGAAATATATAACTTTACTCATATAATTAATTTTCTAACATATCTTTGATTTTTAGGATATGTTCTCTTAATTAATTTTATGATTTCAATGAAATATATTTATAATTACGTAATTTAGGGATAATTTATTGATATAATTATTATTTATCTCCGGTATACTGATAAAATTATGTGTATTTTATATAGTAAATTATACTATATTATCTCATTTTATAGCTCAATTAACTTATCTCTAAGTTCTCGTTGCAATCTAAGCTTGATTTTAGGAGTTTCGAGTATTTTAGTACTATATTGAATATTCCTACTTCTAAGGGTAAAATTGGGATTTTGGGTCATTATTTCTAAAATCTAACTTTACTTTGTCACTTCATCTAACTTTTCAATCTTAATCGTAAAGTTTGGGCTCAATTGGATAAATTTCCCTAAAAGCCCTAAATTTAGGCTTGGTTGTTTTAAACTCAATTTTAGGAGTTTATAGCTACTATGAAGAAATTCCGAGAGTTACGAAGGAATTTTCGAGCTCATATTGCTTATGAGTTGAGAATGAAATTAAACTCTATGAGATCTAATCTCTAGTTGTTCCTCAGTAGCTTAGAAGTAGAGCAGTTGGCTATTAATTGATTGGTCGTAGGGTCGAATCCTACTTGGAGAGATTTGATTTGTTTTGAATTTTGGAATGAAGGGGTTTACTTTGACCGTTAAGAGTAAGTAACCCCCCTTCGTTCCCTGCGTCTTTGTTTTTATTTCATTTTATCTCATCTTATCATATTCTGTTCTTCGATATTTGAGAATCATTGTTAATATCTTGGTGTAGGTCTGGGATAACCCCTTATTCCATAGTCCTGGGGCTATTTACAATTAGCCAATTAATAATTCTCAAACGTACTGGTAAATGCATCAAAGATGTAGTTATTGATTCTCTTGAGAGGCTACAATTATTGCAAGCAAACATATTAATGATAAGGAATGCATTTTTGCTATGCTACTAATACTTTTACTTACTTTGCTATTTTGACTAAGCTTGGTTGATAAAAGAGTTACGATTAGGCTATTATGTTAAAATCTACATAAACTCTAAATATCTATTTTTTCCCCCTCTAAGCAACACTACAACATGACAACTTGGGGGTAGTGGAGGGAGATTGGAACTTGAATTAATCTAATTGAGAGATTATTGTTTATTTCACTAGGCTACCATGATCTTAGCTAGATATTTAATATATAGATTTTACTAAAAAGATAGGTCTTGAATTGTGAATATATATTGTTAATTCACCTAAATGAAATTGGATTTGTGGGTTAGAATTATATATTAAGCCAAGCAAGACTCCCAGTTATTGGTATGAGTTTCCTCTTGACATGGATTATATATAATGGTTTTGGATGGGCACAATTCAATTTGATTTAGCTTTTTCTCTTCATTAGACTAAACCATAAAAATACGGTTTTTTTTTTTTTTATAGCTTTAAACCAAACTAGATGGTTGGGATTGGGAATTTTCTCAAATAATAAAACTTTAATTTGGTTTGGTTTGGTTTACATATTAAACCATATCTTATTGTATAAGAAAGTATATTTATATAATATATAATCTCATGTGAAAATAATTAAATTCATTTAATGATAATATCATATTAGAGGTTGATGGGGTCAATATTCATGCGACTAAGAAATTTCAAATGGCTATTAATAGCTTAATTTATTTGTAAAAATGACATATTATATAAACTTTAGTATAAACAACATATATAATTTATAAATTATGGAAATAAAGCTTCAATACATGCACATTTTAATAAATGTAAACCAAAAGTTCTTGTAAGTACATGGATGATTGGGTCATGTTTTTGACATTGCATGCACTTCTAAGTAACCATCTTGGCATCCTGGTTCATGGTAGGTTAGTAATAACCAAGTCTAAAAGCTTGAATATAAAGGGCTTAAGACTTGATGTGAATGTTGCACATGTTGGCATGTAGCTCTTCTATGATGTCTTGTCTTTGTTTGGGTTGGAGACACCTCAAGAGAGGGAGGGTCACACCTCTTTGGTACAAGACGTCATCCATTAGGGTACAATTAGTGGTGTTATATCTCAACTTCATTGCCTCCTTTTGGTCAGTTGGCACAATGCCATGTTTTAAGTATTCCCATGTATGGTCCATCTAGCATGGCTTCGTGAGTGTGGTGTTAATATAAAGGACTTCCATGCTATCCCTATTGATACTTCTATCCAGTAGGTGCTCTATAAAGATCTTCTTATCCCTCTGTTTAGGCTTTGACATACTTGTAGAGGCAAATTAGGATAACTTCTGGATTGTTGAGTTCTTAATTCAAGAGATTTTGCTAATGCTTCATGAAGAGAACTTAGTTCGGAAGGTTTGGACCACCTCTAAGTATTTAACCATAGATTCCCCTTTGGCTTTATATTCACCTTGGACCTGTACGACCAACATGGATTTTGAGAAAATCTCTATACATTTGGCACCCACTTCTTTAGCTAGCTTGAGGTCGGTTATCAAGGCTTCGTATTAGGATTTGTTGTTGCTTATGTCAAACTCGAATTTTAATGCATAGCAAATTGTAGTCTTATGCGGACTTGTGAGCACCCATCTTACTCCACCTCACCCTAAGGTGGATGATCCATCGATGTAGAGAGTCTACATTAGCTTATAATCTCTTGATAGTGATTCCTTTTCTCCAGTGTATTATGCTATAAAGTCTGCTAGGATTTAGGCCTTGTAAGTATCACATAGCCGGTTGATCTATCAGGATGATCACTTGATGACCTTAAAAGTAAGGCCATAGTCATTTGGCTAAGATCACCACTACTAAGGTGAACTTTCCTACCTTGTTGTACCAAACTTCAGGTCCTTGGAGGATATGATCACATAATAGACGTGCTTTTGTTCTATCCTTTAGCTTAAACCAGTACCAAAGAGAGTGCTCCATTACCAATTGCCAAGGAAAGAAACAAATCTTCTTCAAGGACCGGTTTTGAAAGCATTAGTGGGTGTTTTAAGAACTACTGTAATTCCTCAAATGTAGCCTGGCACTATGGTGTCCACTTAAATCCCTTTGGGGTTCTTCAATATCTTCAAAAACTTCGTGCACCTATTTGCACTTTGGGACATGAATCAGTTTAGTGTGGTAATCATCCTTGTGAGCTTTTGTACACCCTGGACTGTGGTGGGGGTTTTCATTATTCGAATGGCATCAATCTTCTCAAGATTCACTTTCATGTCACGCTGAGTGACCATATAACCTAGGAACTTACTAAAGGTTTCCTTAAAGACGCACTTTTAGGGGTTAACCTTTATGTGATACTCTCTTATTTGATCGAAGGCCTCGTGCAACTCTTTTATGTTGTCCTTGGGCTACTTACTATTGAAGATCATGTTATCGATATATACCTCCACGTTTTACTAGAGCTATGGTTTGAATAAGGTCGTTACCATTCTTAAGTAAGTAACCCCAACATTCTTGAGGCTAAAAAGGCATCACCACATAATAATAGGTGTCGAAGTTGGTGACGAAAGAGGTGTATACTTCATTGTCCATGTCCATCCTAATTTGGTTATAGCTTAAGAAGGCATCAGTAAAAGTAGTATGCGACCTAACATCGAATCCATAAGCTGGCATACAATTCCTTATAGAGCTTTTGGTCACATCTGTAAAAATCCACCTCAATCGGTGTTGGGAACTTAGCCTTAAGGTGGAGGGGTGATGTAACCATCATAAAGCTTGTCAGGCTTGGCTACCTCAAGATAGCATTGTAGGGGGATGCGTAGTCTATTGCTACAAACTCCATTGGTTGCTAAACAACAATGTCATTGTCACTAAGCTCCATGTCAAGGGTGATGACACAATCCCCCTACTGAAGCCAATGACCTCATAATGGTAGGGCTTTATTTGGTATGTTAGCCTCTTCTACATTTGGTTGTAGGTGTGCTTAAACAAGATGTTAGTAGAATTACATGTATCTACCATTATTTTAAGAACCTCAAAACCTGAGTTTGGGCACTCTATTTTTGTCCCTTATAATTTTTATAACAAAAAAGGTTCCTAATTGAAAAATACAACAAAATTATAAGATTTTAGAAAAATAATTTTTTTTTGAAAAATGTAGAAGAGGACAAAAAATTCTAAAAAATACCAAAAGAATAGAAATGTGAAAAAATATAAAAATTTTTACGATTTTAGAAAATAGGAGTAACATTTTTTTTTTTGTAATGTAGAATTGAAAAATGTAGAAGAGTATAAAAAATTTTGAAAAGTATAAAAAAAAAATGGAAATGTGAAAAATATAAAATTTTTATGATTTTAGAAAATACGAGTCATAGTTTTTTTTTTTTTTGAATAAAGTAATGTTTGGATGTTAGGCAATTAAATTAGAATAGATTAGAAATTTTAGAAATAATAAGTTTTTTTTTCCTCTAAAAAATCCATAAAGGAAATGTTTGGGCCAGAATATAGGTTCAAATTTTGAATTTAATCCAAGCCAGCACAATTTATATATATAAAAAAATATGTAATTTGTTTACATATATAAATAAGGCATGGGCTAATAGCTTGCTGGTGATTGCATATATGAATAGTGAAGACCCAAGTTCGACATCTACAATGTGCAAAATTGCGTGTTTTTCCATTTTACTTGCAAAACGTGTTATTATGTGTTATCTTCTTTAGCATCCCAAGAATCTTGCCCTTTCCTAGTCTAACTATGCAAGTTCAAGGCCATATTCAATAGCCTTATCTACATGATTTTACCAATTTAATGGTAAAATTGTGTAGATTATGGAATTCTATAGAATTAACCCAAAAGCAGGTTTAGATTCATCCATTTCATAAGAGAAAATTGGCCTAAAAATCAAGGAAAAGCTTGAAATAAGAGATCCTCAATCATGGTCAATTTTGCCATTAATGATTCTTTCCAAGCTTGCTTAAGCTTAGTTTAGTATAGATAGGACTCTTAGTAGCTCATTTTGGATCTTCAACTTAGCTCTTAAACACTCTTTATCACTCTTACTCAGGCTTTCTCTCTACTATAGCAACTTGTGACCCCTTTCTCTCTCCTTAGATTTCTCTTCTCCAAGGCTATTATTAAAGAAAACCACCACTGTAGTGGTTTTCTCTAAGCTCAAAATTTTCGATAGCCTCCACTCTCTTACTTAGCTATAGCCTATAACCTAGACTACCATAACCATTGTCTAAGGTTTTAGCCACTGTTGCTACATCAAAAAACCACCATTGTTGTTGCTCTCGATTCCTCATGAAAGTGGCATCCACTTAGAAAGAACATTGAAACAAGCCGAATCGATTGTCATAGTCGTTGCCATTGTCTTCTTCAATGCTCGACCTAAATTCCTAACTCCAACTTGACTTAAGCTTGATCTGCGTTCCTTCACTATTGATTCAACCTCGGTAAGTTCTTTTCTTCTTTACTTTTGATTTTCCTTTTTTCTCTTTTTCTATTTCTATTATAATACAATTTATTAATCTCTAAAAAAAAAGGAGAGAAAAAAAGTTTTCTTGTCATTTACGTAAAAAAAAAGTCCTTTTATTCTTTAAAATTAAAAATTTTCAAGTAAAAAAAAGTTTTTCTCAGTTAGAAAAAGATTATTTAAAAAAATAGATAGAAAAATAAATGAGCCCTTTTCTAAAATTAGTTTCGAATAAAAAAATAAAAAAATTAAGGACCCTTCTTAGAATTTTCTTAAATAAAATTAAATGAATGAAAAACTTAAACTTGTCTATTTTATAAAAATAAAATGAATCACCCATTAAAGTTCTTTATAAAAAAAAAAAAGAAATTCAAAATTTGATTGTGAATAGAGGATATATAGATACCTATAGGCAATTACAGGTTGATTTAAAACATGGAAAAATTTATTTTTTCCCTTTTGTAAATGATTTTTCAATTTCTTTTGTTTTTTGTAAGTAGATATAGTTATATTTATTTATTTACTTGTAAATAGGAATTATCTTTAGAAGAGTATTTTGAAAAATAAATTTAAATTTAGAAGGACAAAGTGGTACCCCTTTAGGATTTAATAGGTTAGCTCCCCAAATCCAACAACTATGGTTTTTAAAACCATTTTTCTAAAATTGAATTTCTCACAGTTTAGTAACTAAGTTGTAACTAACCCACCCAATTAGTTATAATATAACGCTTTTTTTAACCCTGGTCGGGTGGCGTATTCATAATTTTTTTTAAAATTAAAAAGAAAAGAAAACTAAATTTCCTTAATTTCTAGTTAGGTTCTATATTGAAAGGGTATAAAGTTCAATATATGTTGAATTAAGGAAAACGAAAATTGAAAAATCAAGCTCAACATCAGCATCCAAGCATTAATCACCAAGGTGTCTTGGTGGGGGTTTTCAACCTCCTTAAGGTCTTCATTCGAGATAGAGATAGAGGTGTCTCGTCTCTGCCTCTTGTCCTGTACGACCATCAGTTACCCATAGGATGGTGCATTAATAGAGCTGCTAAAGCTCGGTAGGCTTAACAATAATATTGATGATGCCATTGGGGGCTCGATTATTATGGTAGTTATTGTTGTCTTCCTTGAGGCCTCCTCCTTGGTATGTCCACTGAAGAAGTCATTTGGTATGGTCATTGGCGCTTAGAGATGTGTTCCCTAAAGTAGACTTCCTGGATAGCATTCTTAATGGTGTTCTTTAGTTAGAAGTATTAATTGATTGTATGATCATTGTTGGCATGAAACTTGCAATACTTATCTAAGTTTCTACGACTAGGGTTGCCCCTATTTTTCTTTAGTTGGTGTAAGAGTCCCCTTCCTTGGACCTTTATGTACACATCTGTTAGAGGTAGGTTTAAGGGTATGTGCTGTAAATAGGTTGGGATGGGTGGTAGGCATTTTTATCTTTGGAGCCCCATTCATCATTGTGACTAGATGCTCTGCTTCTTACTTGATCCTTTACTGACCCTTGATCCTTCTCTTTATCTTTTTTTTTTTTTTGTTTCCAATTGACCTCTCTTAGTTGGCTTCGTGCCTTGCATGAATATTGTCCTCTTCGTCCATTTATTTCTAAGCCTTTTGTTAAAACTCCACCATATTCTTTGTCTTGCTCTTAGGAAAAGAGTGGAAGAGGTCCCAAAAGCTTTGACATTAGCCAGGTGGCATGTATAGTTACTATCTTATCTAATTAAGGGATCTCAACCATGACGTTGTTGACTCAAGTGACAAATTCTCAGAAGTTCTCTCCCTCCTTTTAGCGGATCAAATTCAAGGGTGATGTGTCATTGGATAGGGGCTTACTACCCTAGAAATTGAGGTTGAATCAACAAGCAAGCTCATTGAAGGAGGAAATTGAATTGTTCTAAAGATGGTTAAACTAAGTTTAGGTAACCTTCCTTAACGTGCTAGGGAGGGCATTACACATGATCACATCCTTATGACCATGTAAGTTCATTAGGGTGTAGAATTGGAGTAGATAGGCATCTGGGTCATTAGTACTGTTGTATTGGTCTAATGAAGGGAGCCTATAATTGGGAGGCAAGACCTTGTCCTATACTCCCCTTGATAGGAATCAACTTTCTAGATCGATCACATGTAGTTGACTTAGAGGACTTTAAGGACTTGTATGGAGAATACTAGCTCAAAGCCCCTATCTAGGATAAGGATTCTTACTTCAACCTCCATGTTTCACTTTAATACTAACCTGAGTATTGAGTTCTTGCATGAGCTAGCCTTTTTTTTTTTTTCCGATGCTACTGAGCAGACATACCAACCTATCGAGTATCTAAACCATGACCAAACAACTTCTAAGTAGATCGGCTTTAAACATCTGTTTGACCGAGCTCCTGAGTCGGCTAGCATTCAACCCCAATCTAAGTCGAATTGCGAGATGCCTAACTTGAAGAGGATCTGGACATCCTTGATTAACTGAGCTCTAACTTAAACCATATCAGGTCGGCTTTGACTATAGATCCTTTTCCTTCACTTTGTCTGAATTGTATTATATTCCAAGCTGCCAGCCATTATGTGGTATGTGTCTTCTAGCACAATATTTTAGAATGATTCTTTACTTTTTTGTACAGAATATTCTTTTTAATTTTTTCGTGCAGAATATTATTTATCTCTTTTACCACTTTTAGTGTATTTAATATATTCTATTTGTAAAGTATCCTTTTTGTCTTTTCTTGTATGTATTGTAACCTTAGTGGAGTGAATATCTAAACCCCCATTTATTGTATTCAGATATCATCACATCAGATTATCAAAACTAATACCAATTTCCTTTATGAGCAACCCTCATGTCTCATTATCCTCTTTACTCTTGTTTATTCCGTTTAGTAAGGAGTAGCAGCGAGTGACCCTATAGTTCGAACAGGTAAGTCATATCTGGCGAATTATAGGTTGAGTAGGATTAATTGGTGTGTCATATCCAATTGGTAGCTGCTCAGACTTTGCTAGTTTTCTTTAATTTTCTTTTGGTTCTCTTTGTTATGGTGCCACTCTGTATGTTCAATCTTAGAGATGCATCAACTTCACTAGTATCAAAGCGTGGTTCTGAGAGGGATTGTGTAAAGTTGCAGTGAAGTTTTGGTTCATGCTTGCTGTTGTGTTTCTTCCGTAGCTGTCGTAGTATGTTCACATATAATAAGTTTTGAAGTTGTGAGTTGTGTAGTGAAGGTTCATAGGTTGGTAAGTGAAGTTCTTATTGTTACTCTATTTTTCATTGCGAAAACATAGCAAGTTCATTTCTGTTCTATTCGAGCGACTGTTGAGTGTTGAAGTTGTTAAGAGTAAGTAATGTTTTGAGTAGTAAGGTTGAAGTGTTTATTGTGTACCGTATTGATATTCTACTAGAAGAGTAATACACTATGTTGGATTCAAGTGTTTAAAATGTCATTGGTAACCAGGGTAGTGGTATTTATGTTTGTTGTGGTTATAATTGTAGTAATACTCTTGAGTCAGTTGATGATAAACTTGAGAGACTTACTAATCTTGTCGAGAGTTTAGTCACTGTGATGCAAATTAACAAACAACCTTAGGGTATGCCATACCATAACCTACTTGAAAATGTTCTAAAAGAACGCTATGACTAAGGTGATTGAGCCAATTGCTCAGTTTGAAGCCCCCCTCCCCCTCTTACCCCTAAGGTAGAGGAGTAGCAAACCGAGCTGTTAGACGAAGGTTAGAGTTAGGAGGAGGTTGAGGAAGATGATGAGGAAACAAATTTTGAAGAGTATGGAGAGGAAGGAGAAGAGAATAAATACTACCGAGCATAAGAGCGAAGACGCTAAGTTCCTCGAGTACTTGATAATGTTAAGGTCTAAATCCTACTCTTCAGTAGAAGTGGTTATGCAGATAAATACTTAGAGTGGGAAGAGGAAGTAGAATAGGTGTCCAATTTTTATGGGTATATAGATGCTATTAAAGTATGACTCGCTATGCTTGAGTTCTTTGGTTATGTGGTAGAAGAGTCTAAACATAGCTAGAACAAGGGTTGGAAGACAAGGTATGAGGACAGAAGGAGAAATGATGAGATTGTTGAGAGGGAGGTTTATGCTCGAGACATTCTTGCAAGAAACATTTGCTAAGTTGCAAGAACTTCATTAAGAAGGTTAATATGTTGATAACTATATGAGAGAATTTCAAATGCTAATGATCTAAGTCGATGAAGATAAGCTCGAGGCTTGCATAGTATGGAGGTTCATTTCTGAACTTATATATGAGATTCGTAACATTGGGGAAGTATAGAGGTTTTATACTTTAAAAGAGGCAATTAAGGTAGCATAGAGGGTAAAAAAACACAGGAGAAATTCTCTAAGCCAACTAGGCTAATATTTTCCTAAGCCCTTGTTCCCTGTTGACTTGGTCATGTCGAGCCGAGGAGAACTTCCCCAATTGAGGAGAGAAACAATTGACCTATTGATAGCCAAATGGGCTAGTAGGGTTAGGTAGCCTGATCAAGCTGAACTGAGGGTAGACCAACCTTAAGGACATATGGAAAGGACAGACCTTAGATGGAAGACAAGTGAGATGAAGTGCTTCAAATGATAGGGCTTTGGATACATGTCTACTGAGTGTCCAAACTGATGTATTATGTTGCTTTGAGAAGATGTAGTGGATGGAACCGACGAAAGCGAACTCGAAGAGGACAAGTATGTTAGTAAAGTTGAAGCTGAGGAGAAAGAGAAAACATGTGTCTATGCCAAACAGGGAGAGGTGATGACCTTATTCCTAAGGTGAGTGCTGAGCTCCTTGTCGAGCTCTGAGAAAGACCAGAGAGAGAATTTATTCCATATGAAGTGATACCATAAAAGGATAGCTGTGTATCATCATAGTAGATAGAGGAAGTTATACCAACGTAATTGCACAATCTTTTATATAGAGGTTAGGACTACTAACTCTAAGCACCTTTGACCTTACAAGCTACATTAGCTTCATGATAAAGGTGTTTTATACATCACAGAATAAGTGATTGTACCATTTAATGTTAGGAGTATGTATCGAGACAAAGTAGTGTGCGATGTTGTTCCTATGGGAGCTCTACATTTGTTATTAGGGAAACCTTGGTTATTCGACTGACGTGTTACTTATGATGGATATAAGAGCACCTATTCCTTTTGTTAAGGATGAAAAGAAGATTGTGCTACAACCTATGATACTAACCCAAGTGAATAAGACTTATAACCAACTCACTCAAGCTAATAAGAAGAAGGCCTTAGTAATGAGCCGAAGAAATCTCCAAGTTGTAGAGAAGGCTTAAGAGCCTATGTTCCTATTGATTAGAAGATTGTTGGAGATGAGAGGCCTTAAAGAAGTGCCTAATGAGATTTGAAGGCTAATAGATGAGTTTGTAGATTTGTTTCCTAAAGAGTTGCCCAAGGGACTAACCGCAATCCAAGGTATAGAGTATTATATTGATTTATAGGTAGGCGCTATCCTATTGAACTGTCCTGCTTACAGAATGAATTCTGAGTAGGCTTTCGAGTTGAAAAGACAAGTGGATGAGCTCATAGAAAGAGGATATATGAGGGAGAGCATGAGTACTTGTGTTGTGCCAACTCTGCTTGTCCCAAAGAAGGATGGCTCATGATGCATGTGCATTGATAGCCGAGCTATCAACTATATCACTGTCAAGTATAGATATCCCATATTGAGGCTCGTTGACATGTTAGATGAGTTTTATGGTGCTAAGATATTTTCAAAGATTGACTTGTGAAGTAGCTACTACCAAATTCCCATGAGACCAATGACTTGTGAAGTAGCTACTACCAAATTCCCATGAGACCAAGTAAGGAGTAAAAGACTATCTTCAAGATGAGGCATTGTCTCTATGAATGGTTGGTTATGTCATTCAAACTTACAAATGCACTAAGCATATTTATGAGGCTTATGAACCATGTGATGTAACCCCTGATTAAATGATGTGTAGTCATGTACTTCGATAACATAATGTTATACAATGTTGACCTAAACAACCATATATAACTCCTTCGAGCTGTTTTTGATATTTTACGAACCGAGAAGTTATATGGGAACCTGAACAAGAGTACTTTTTGTCAAGGTGAAGTAAATTTTCTTGGATATGTTGTATCAGGGGAAGGAATTCGTGCTGATGAAGAGAAGATCCAAGTTATAGGCAATTCATTAAAGTACGAAGTTTTCATAGCCTTGCTTCTTCTTTAAGTGATTCATTAAAAACTTCAGTACCATTGTAGCCCCCTTGACCAAGCTAATTAAGGAGAGTGATGGGTTACAATGGAATGATTGAGTTGAGTAAAGCTTTAGAGAGATCAAAGAGAAGCTTACCTTTTCCCTTATCTTAGGTCTACCTAATTTTGACAAGTCATTTGATCTGGAATACAATGTATTAGGCATTAGCATTGGTGTAGTACTGATGCAAGAGTGATGTCCAGTTGCTTACTAAGGTAAGAAGCTCAATGGTGCCACATTGAATTATTCTATGTATGAGAAAGAATTATATTCCATATTCTGAGCTCTTACTATCTAGTAGTACTATTTATTATCTCGAGAGTTTGTAATTTATACTGATAATGAGTCATTGAGATATCTTAGGAATCAAAACAAACTTTCAAAAAGGTAAGCTAAGTGGCTTAAGTTTATGAAAGGTTTTCATATGTGATCTAACAAAAGAAGGGAAGTGCTAACATAGTTACCAATGCCCTGTCATGTCGGTAAACCTTGCTGACCATCTTTTAGATGAAATTACTTGGATTTTCACTTATCACTGAACATTATGCCCGTGACCCCTATTTTGGTCTTACTGTAGAGCGGTATAGAGATGGAGTAGCTATCAAAGGTTATTATGTCTAAGATGGTTATTTGTTCAAGGATCGAAGGTTGTATATACGAAGTTGTTCTATATGTGAGCTGTTGGTTAGAGAAGTTCATAGTGGTGGATTATTTAGTCATTTTGGAGAGACCAAAACAACCAATCTATTTAAATAAAATTTTTGCTAACCTAGTTTGGTTAAGGATATCCATAAGGTAGTTGGAAGTTGTGAAGTGTATAAAAGAGTTAAGGGAAAAAGAGAGTACCATGGAGAGTATATGCCCCTATCAATACCAATTTTACCTTAGGTTGACCCTAGCATGGACATTGTCTTAGGGTTGCCTTGGACATCTAAGGGAAAGGATTCAATCTTTGTTGTAGTGGATTGCTTTAGCAAAATAACACATTTCATCTTGTGTCATTGAACTAACGATGCTTTATATATTGTTGATTTGTTTTTGTAGGAATTTGTTTGACTACATAGAGTGTTGAAAACAATTGTTTTAGATTGCGATACTAAATTCTTGAGTTATTTTTAGAAAACTCTTTGGAGAAAACATGAACTAAACTTGTGTTCAACTTTAGTTATCACCCTTAGATTGATGGAGACTGAAGTGGTAATCAGGACACTTGGCAACTTACTTAAAGTTGTCGTAAGAAAGAACTCAAGAGATTGGGATTTGTATCTACTAGTTGTAGAGTTTGCATACAACTGAATTGTTTATAGCACTATTAGGAAGACTCCATTCGAGGTTGTCTATGGCCTCAATCCCACTATCCTACTATCCCCCAATATTATAAGATATTGAAAATAATAAATCTCATAAATAATTTGTTGGAATTAGGCATAGTCTTTGAATATGTATGAACGTTAGTGTATCATTATTACATTAAGTGAAATACCAAAGAATTATGTATATGTAATGTTCCATAAGAAAAGATTAACAAAAAAATGACCCATAATCCAAATATAATAAAAAAAAAAAATCAATTGAAGGTAAGTATTAAATGAGACATCAATGCTTATGTAGGTTGGGCTAAGTATCATTTACATGACTTATTTGAATTGCCATTTTGCCCCAAGAAATGAAAAATGCATTTCTTTCACTTCCATAAATTGATGGTGAAATTGTAAATTTAATTGGATTGAATAATGTTCAATTTCATGACCAACTTTATTTGCATGATGAACCTTGGTCATCTAAGTATGACATCATTCAAAATTATTTTCAAAGTAGTAAACCATTTAGGATAGAGCCATCATATTAGATTAACTTTAGGTACTAAATTTAGTTAGGTTTTATTTATTAGACTTATAGAAAACCTAGTATTGATATCTTTGAATGCTTAAAAATGGATATATGCATTTTTCTTATGAATTGTAGAAAGAAATTGAAGAAATAGGGATGCAATAGAGATTGATCCCAAAGTAGTTCCTTCTAAATGTTCAGGAATAAAAAGGATGTATAAAGAGAAGCAAGTCATAATTAAAACTAGAGTTAAGCTTCTTATTAAAAATCATGTAAATTGATAGATTTCATAAGTATTCCCCATTCTGGTAAGACCTTTACTTTTAAGCTTTTTGATTATGTATATAATGATGGGATAGTTGCTTAGGATCAAGTGATCACATGAAACCCTCTACATAGATATTATCAAACATTTAACCCAATTCATTGCATATTAGAGTTTTCTTAACTAATAGATCAAAAAAATTTTTCCATCAATAAGGATCAACTTTCATTCCTTAAAATTGATGTTTATAGAATGAAATTCTTATAACAACCTAGAGTAAAAGGGTAACATCAATGACAACAAACTTAAATTTGTAAACTTTATTCTTTCAACTTATAGATAAAAGTAATTTTTAAGATTTTTTCAAATACCTTTCTTCCTTTTTATGCATATTTTATCCTTTCTTATGCAATGATCGTGTTTCTACTTTCCAATCAATGGGGTTAAGTATGTCGAAGTAGATGTTAATCTTTTCCATTTGTGTTCAAATCATTCTTTATTTTCAAAATTGACTCATTATTGATTATAGTAAAGTAAATAGCACCATTTTTCATGGTAACACTTCTACAAGGACTAAAATCAATGTCTTCCTTCTCTAATAAGTCATATAATAGAAACTGAAGTTTTATCTTGATATATATATTTATTCATAAGGGCCTTATAAGATTAAGACTTTGAATGGTCCTATTCAATTGTGGATGATAATTCATGAGCTACATACATTGGCTTGTTTATTACATCATAAAGACTAAGTTCCTTACATTCTCATTTCCTTCATATACTTTACTAAATATCAATTTTTAATTCTTTCTAAGTGATAAAATTATATCAAAAGGTATCAATTTTTAGGGATAAGTTCAAATAGAGGATCGATATTTCAATAAGTACAAATAGGGAAGTACGCATGGCACTGACATGCAAATATTAATAATAGATAAATAGAAAAAAAATAAGAAAACATTAAAAATTACTAAAAAATTAAGAAAGTTTGAGAAATAACAAAAAAAAAAATTAAGAAATAAAAAATCAGGAAAATTAAAATGTGAATAGTTTAATATGTATATTGTATATAATATATAATTATGCAATATATATAATAATTTTTTATTTTTAATTAATTATACATGTTGTGTAATTATATATATTTTATACAATATACATATTAAACTATTTACATTTTAATTTTTAATTATTTTTTTATTTCCCAAAATTTCTTAATTTTTTTGGTAATTTTTAATGTTTTCTTAATGTTTTCTTAATTTTTTCTATTTATTTGTCATTAATATTTACACGTAAACGCCATGTGTCTACCATACATATGCCCAATCAGTACCATGTGGAAGATAATGGGCACGTTGGCAAACATTAACGATATTATAATGGTAATCTTTTATTTTAATTGTTTCTTGAAACGTTAATCTCTTTTTTGCTCTTATTGAAACGTTGATACCCTCTAGTGTAATTCTTCTATTTCTAAACATATATGCAAAAAAATAATGGGATTGAAGTTTTTATTAAAGAGTGTTTCTAATTCTTTCTTCTTCATGTAATTGTCATCAATGATTGTACACTTGATTATGTTGCATCAGTTACAAATGTATAAACTATTCGTAGAATACATAATTTTTCATAAGTTAAATAAAAACTTTTCTAAGCACATTCCATGAATGATAAATTATAGGCCTTAAGAGCATAATAACACTTGAGACGTAACAACATTGCCTTAGGGACATCACTCTATTACTTCAAATTGGGTGTTCAAAACTAAGTTTTAAGCCAATAGTTCTCCTTTGCATTATAAAACTTATTTAGTAGTTCATGGTGTGCTTAATAAGAAAGTAAAGATGACAAGCACACTTTTTCATCACTAGCTACATCACCTATGATGCATGTTTTCATTGCTATTGTTGCAGATGGAGAATGCTCTTTACATCATCTTGATGCTAATAATGCTTTCCTTAATGCTTTTCTTGATGATGATTTTGTAACCTTCAATCATGAGGTTATATGAAAACCTTATCTAGTGAAATTTATCAAGTTCATTGTTCCTTTTTGGTTTAACAAGGAAATTTTAAAGCATGATTATTCTCTTTTCTTTGTTATTGAACTTAGAATGTCTATGATAGCTGGAGGGCTTATTTCAACTCGATTAAGAGAAAATGTTTGAAAAAGTTGAGGATTGTCACTAAAGTGCAACTCTAGTAGTTTCTAAGATGACCTATAAGTGGTAACGAAAATGAACCAAACCACATAATGAAAAAGAGGAATGTAGTGAGCTTAATGATGACGTTCATGCATGAGGACATCATGTGTTTGGGGAAGGAAACTTTCCATACGTTATGTGAGTAAACTCTTACATAGATTATGAGAGATTATTAAGAGTGATTTATCATAGCAAGATAGTAAATACTAAATCGCTAGTAAGGAAATTTTTCATAGCAAGTGAAATGATACATCAAACATCTATTGGCTTGACTACTATTTTTAAATTAGGCCATTATTATGATCCAAACTCCAAAAAATTAATATCCAAGATAGGTGAGTGTGGTTTAGTTATTAAGCCCAGTTTGGGATCCATTAAGGAAGGGGGTCATATCAGGTATTGATTATCATGTCAATCCAATGAATGATATCAAAGTTAACTTCTATATATACCCAATCCCCTCCTCCCTTATTTAGGCATAAGAGTACCCTACATAAACATTGTTGTGCTACTAACTTCATTCCTTTAAAGATCAGACATTTCTATACTTGAAGAACATATTATCTTTCATCCTTATTAGTAAGGTTTGATGCAATGGAGCTCCCTTTACCTATTACATGTATGTGTTTGAGCACATTAAGATTGCTTACTCTTCTTCCCTATTACTTTTGTGCTGATCATTCTCTATTACCATCCATGTCACTCCTCTTAGGTTTATGTATAGTACGATTTGCATGCAGCACATACGTAACCATCATATTTGAACTTTTACACTTATATTTTTTGCAACCTCACTTGATAAGGAGAAGTTGACACTCACATAATGGTACTTCTAATGAGAAGGGCAATTGATCCTGCTAGTGGTAACAATCAAGAACTTGACACTTCTTTAGATACAATTAAGAAACTTACACCACTACTTAGAGACATGAATCAAGGATATAGTGTACAAGAATGTATACTTGATAACACATTAGTGATGCATGAGCTTCAAGAGGTTTACTCATACATTAAATCAATATATGATGATGTTTGTTTAATGCCCTCTTGGCTTGGTTGATATAACTTTTACACTATAGGGTGTGATTACCCCAGAGCCTTCTAATATGCATAATAACGTGCCCAACAAGTACCTTAACCACATAATCCTCCTACTGCTAATGGACAAATCAACCTTAGATCTAAGGACAAAAAAAAAAAAATGTAGATATAAGGGTTTAGATATGATGGTTACATGCATGTTATGTGCTAATGGGGATATACGTGAAACTAGGAAGAGTAATATATTGTATTTAAAAAAAAATTAAGAGAGAAATGATAGGGGGGATGGGGAGGAGTAGGTAGTCTAAATAGGCTCAAATCCATACTCAACAAACCCAACCAATGAGGATGAACAATGTAATGTTCTTCTAATGCTTTAAGTATTTGATGTTTTAAGGAATAAATCTATAATGTACAATTTTCGTATGCCCAAATGAGGGAGGGGTTGGGTACTTTTAGAAATTGGCCATTGATGTAGTCCAATATCTAATATTGGCCTTCCTTAGTAGATCCAAAATGGGCTATGTTGGATCTAAACCCAATAAAGACTTTATTAGCGTGTGAACTAAATTGAGAAAGATTAGTATTAGATAAGTTGATCCAATAGATCTTACTCCAAACCCATAATGTAATCGATTATCTAGTTTTATGGGTTTAACTCATTAGGCATTGCCATTTAGCTTGTAGAGTTAAACCACTTAATTACTTAGCTCAAAGCTAATAATTGGATTTATGTTTTACATAATTGAATTTAGCCCTCTACACAATTTATCATATTCGTCTAGCATGATCTAGGCATCGAAATAATTAGAGGTTTTATATGAAACAAGTAAAAAGATAGCTTCTTGTGAACATTACATGGTGCCTATTTTAGCACTAATTAACTATCAAAAGCTATACATCTAGTAGTGTTGACAAGATATTTCTTTACTATTGCCATTACAAGTTGGAAGATTGGAGACCAAACTCTTTTTATGTTTTTTTTTTCCCTAATTCTTATGATAAACCAATTCGGTTCGGTTCCAAATGCTTGGTTTGATTCAGATATATGAACCAAACATGAGTTAACATGCCAAAATCGAATCCTTGAATTGATTCAATTAGATCCGATTCAATTTATGGTTTGATCAGTTTTTTCCACCTCTAATATCCATATTTCATTCATTCTTATTCCACTTTTTTTATTTTATTCCATTACGTCCATTCGACACCATCCTGCCCTGCCGAACATATCACTATATCATGTGAAAAATACAAGCATCTCTCATTACTGGCTCGCACCATACATTTTAAATAACTGCACTTTACATTTAAGGAGATAAATTTATATGTAATGCTACCATTGAAAACGTAGATTTAGAATTTATTTAATGCGGGTATAAATGAATGTAGACATCTTGCAAACTAGCATTTATGCACAATCAAAAGTAGTCAAGGCAAGCTTAAGCACTGGAAACTTGATCAAACTTAAATTGAGATCAAATTTAAATTCAGCTTAACTGAAGTGGAACAGCAACAAAAGTTTAAGCTAGTTAAACAAGACATTAAATTGGACTCTAGTTCATGGGGTTGCACTATTGTCACATAATTTTGCTTTTAAATTTTATTCAAGTGAAGCTCCGCCATTCCAGCTCACTAGTGTCTGTTTCTTATCTTTGTTCAGTATGGGAAATTACCCATCTTATTCACATTATAATTTAGGCTCGTTGGAAGGATATAAGTGTTTACCAGCAGGGTTTGGTTCATGAATTAGGTGGTCACGACAAAATAAAAAGAGTGCTTTGGTCGGAAGAAATTAGTCTTCTGTTGACTTGAAATTACCGTTCATACGCGCAACATTTCGTTCGAATTTATTAAATGATGCCCTCGTGTTTCGCGTGAAGAAAAATATCCGGCTATGAAATGTGCCTTGGTGACAATATCCTGGACAGCAAGCATCCACAAAACAAAATGAAAACAGTGCCATCGTGTTTCACATGACGGACGAAAGCTATATGGTTCCACAATGACATGATGGTTCAGAAATGGTTAAATTCGCAGCATCTACAAAAAGAAAATGCTGCTGAATTTTTATCCGCCAATTTAGAATGATGATACACAGTAAATGCTTCACAACATATGCTTGGGGAATTGGATGCAAAGGGGACTTCCCTACCATGTTTATCCGTGATAATGCCTGATGGGAGTTGTGACATCAAAACCCCATTTTCACAATTTAACGTACTTTCTGTAGATTTAACCCATTTAAATACTAATACGTATAATTAATTGAAACTATTAAGAACATTTTTTTAAGTAATCTCAATATTATTAATTTGTAAATTAATATAAATTGAAGGATAAAATTGAATATCGTTGATTTCCAAAGAATGTTAATGATGTGTTGGAAATACTTGTTCATTAATAAAATAAGGTAATGGATAGCTCTAATCCTATATCGAATAAAGGAAAAGATTTGGGTTGAGCCTAATTGTTAATCGTATACCAAGAAAGCAAAAAGATCTAAGCTTAATTATAAAATCTTACGATAAGGACATTGACTGTTTAAAGAGAGGAGTGGAAATTTTGAGACCTTATCATTAAATATCCCATAGAGGTTGTAATATTAGTTTATAAGATCATGATTGTGAATACCTTATTAACACAAGTTTACCTTGTCAATATAAGTTTAAAACTGTTAGATCAAGTAGTTAAAATAAGTCTATCAATATTTATTAACTTAATTATTTACTATTTTTAGTTTGGAGCATTACATATTACAAATACAATTATTTTTTTTTTTAAAAAAAACCATGATATATAACACTGCGTGACATAACTCATGCCATAAGAATATAAATAAAACACGAATAAACATAATTATATTATAGCTTAATAATTTATAATATCTATTCAATGTACATATTTTTTATAGCGATATGTACACGACTTGAAATAAGATACAAACACCACCCGCTATGGCGAATTATTAACGCCCTGGGCCCCGTTAACTTCATCAGGCAACAACAAGCGATGCAATCTTTTAACATATTGATATCATATTTGAACATTACTCCTGGAATGTCAAACTTGCGGCAATCCTCAACGGCTCAACGGTTCGACCCTTCAAATTGGGCCCATTGAGGTCATTATAATCCACGTGGATCACATGATTATTACCACTGGATTCATCTGATGTAGTAAGATCAACCAAATTGTATGTTAGTAGAAATGTAAATCAGTTAGCAAATGCGGTATTCGTTAATGTTAGAAAGGAAATATCATCGTCTGATTAGTTATTAAACCCTCCATTTACCCTTCAACTGTCGCTAGTTAATTCGTCCAATACAGATGTAATTTCCTGTACGGACGATACTGTTTGCTATTTCAAAGCATTGTGCTATTAGCCAAAAAAAAAAAAAAAAAAAATCAGATTTGGATCCTCTCAAACTTTCATCTATCAATTTCTCTCAATTTATAAACAAATTATTAAAATTGTTTAGAATCTTGAAATACTTCTAATGTCATTTTTTTTCTTAAAACCAAATTAAATCAAATCAAACCAAACTAAATTATTAAAATGTAGTTCAGTTTTCTTTCTTTTTTTTTTTTTTTTAGTTTAGAGCTAAGTTGTATAGTTTGGATTATGAATTTTTTCAAACTATAAAATTTTAGTTTGTTTTGCTTTGGTTTATAAATTGAATTATATCTTCTAGTTTAAAAAAGCATATTTACGAAATAAGTAATTTCATCTAAATTGGATTGACTTAAAAATAATAAGATTATTATAATAGAGGTTGATAAAATTAATATTCATATAACTGTAAATTTTCAAATATTTGTTAATTACTAACTTCATTTATGAAAATAGCAAGTTCGAATTTTGAGTTAAATTGCATATATAATTTATATATTATGGTAATTAAAAGATTAATACCTATACATTTCAATAAATATAAATAAAAAAATTCTTTTGAAGTGTTATATTATAATAAAAAATATTTTTTAGTTGAAGTAAAATATTATCATATTTTTTATAATACGGTTTGGTTTAGGGTATGGATTAGTTTAGTTTATTATTCAAACTAATCATAATTTTCGATTTGGTTTGAATTGAAAAATTTTTAAATTAAATTATAAAAAAGAAATCATATTTTCAATTTCGTTTCATTCGGTTTGGAAATTGTTTCGGTTTGATAAGTTTTTTTCCCACCTCTCCCTAATATTCAATAAAAAAAGCAGATCACTATATCCCATACGACATGCTAAATAATGGCAATGATCCCAAAGACAATGATCTAGATGATTATTGCTTTGCTGAAGCCAATATGAACATGCGGAGTGATTTACACGAAGAAGTGAATCACGCCAGGTTTATTTAGCGTACTCGAATTTTGACTTTTAGATCTGGTGATATAAATGATCAACCTTAAATGGCGATCTTCAACAATCCGTTAGCATCTTCAACAACGGACTCGCATTTGTGAAAAACTTCTCGTTAGATGGTAAAATACTTCTCTCACCTAGTGTGAGGTGTAGGAGAAGCTGAGAGCCGGATCTCAAATTTTATTCACACATGTAAGAATAATAGCATATCATTGAGGAAGCAGACTTGAGGTTGAGTCAAATCATGCCCGGAACCAACTCAAATCTATCGGGCTAAGGGCCTAATCCCTCTTAAACCGAACTGGGACTAGCTAAATGGTTTGACAGTTCAGTTTTTGACTTGTGAATTGCCCATTTTTTCTTTTTATTTTTTTTATAATTAGGAAAATATTCTTTTACCTTTTTTTTATTTGAAAAAAAGAACAATTAATAAATTACAAAAATTTAAAATTTTTACTTTTTCATTTTATTAATTATTGGGTATTAAGATTAATTATTCGTACCCTATTAATTATTAATTGATGAGCATGATATTAATAATTTGTATTTTCAATAATACATAATTATTATTTTATGTCTATAATTGGTGAATTAAGTAAGTAAACCTCTTTTTATAGATAACATCTTAAGGAAAGCTTACCAATATAATTAAGGTAGGACTTAATTTATGATAAGCAATATTCACTATGCTCTTTTATTACTTTAGAAAAAACTTCAGAAAACAATATAATCTATGTGAGAGTTGGACTGATATTGTAAAGAAAATAGTATTTATATAATATTTATAATATAGTTGCCATTTTATATATAGCATAAATATATTTCTTATAACTTTTAATGGTATTAAATTATAAATATATTTATATTTTTATAAATCATTAAAATTATTATTTACAAAAGTAGTTGCTCTTTTAAAAATTAAATAAGATCGTATAAAACTTGTGATATTTTATACTCTGAACTCTTTTGGTGGTTTTCTTTTGTTGTTGAAAAGCTCTTTTGGTAGTTAAAGTAATATATTTTACACTATAACTATCTACTTTTACCAATATTAAAATATATGGGTTTTAATAATTTTTTTATAAACTTATATATATTGTTTGGTCTCGATATCAATTTTTAAATATCAGCAATAATATATATTCAATTTTATTTTATATTTTAATTAGAGAGAATACTTAAATTTAATTTATAAAAAAATTTACTTTTTTTTTTTAATTTTCGAGTTGGAACTAGTGAATTGAAACACTCGCTAGTTTAATAGGTCCAACATATTGAACTGCGTCCATCTACTAAACCCGGCAAGTCAAGCCTATGACTCATGAGTCTGAGTCGATTCAGTGAACTGCTAAGCTGGTTCTAACCCAGTTTATGAGTCAAATCCAACCCTTTCTTAAGTCTATAAGGACCAAGCCTATAAACTTAGACAATTATACAATATATAATGAAGGGCTGTAAGAATGAACTAGAAATTTTAATGAAGGAAATTTTAAATTTATAGAGATGGTTGACTACCATCCTTATTAGTAGGTCAAATGATCTACTTTTAAGTGTGAGTTGCGATGACCCACTTTTAAGTGCAAGTCGTAATCCACCACCAATTTCAAGGTTGCTCTAATCACCTTCTAACCTTAGGGTGGTAAGAAACTTTTATGTTTTTCTAAATTTTTCTAGCTTTGTTTTTTTTTTTTTTCTACCTTTTGGTTGATTAATATATATAATTATAATATATATGTGCAATGCAGACGCTATTTTTAAAGAAAATAAAAATTCAACATTTTTCCTCTTTCGTTTTGAATTTATGTTATCTTTTGGTTATTTCAGCTCATTAATATATATAATCATAATGTTTAAGTAAAATTATTTATAATGCTAATATAACTGCGACACTACAACATTTGTACCAGGTGTACATCCATGCAGGCAAAATAGTAGGTATTTATCAAACTTTTCAAAAAGTAGAGTATTAGTGTAGTTTACAAAATTCACGGGAATGATAATGTAATTTACAATAAATAATTTGATTTTATTGTTGGTTGGACGATAATTAATTTGGAATCTAGAATATTGACTAAGCTTTGGAATTTTTTTACCCTGGGATTGTGGTTTGTAAATTTGCAAAAGCACATCATAATTCATTTTTCTTTGGTGACCCGACCAATTTGTAAATAATAATAATAAAAGGCAGTGGTCATCGCAACTTCAATTCAAAGACTAGAATTTCCAAACACACAAATAAAACAATATACAAGTACCAGAAAGAAAAGAATAAATTAATAAATACAAACAATATACAAGTACCAGAAAGAAAAGAATAAATTAATAAATAAAAACAACATACAAGTACCAGAAAGAAAAGAATAAATTAATAAATACAAACAATTCACTAAATGGAGTTCTAAAAGGATTTGAAACTAAATTAAGAAATGGCCAAGAACCTTACTACTAAAGTTACCTTTCCAATTTCTTATAATGCTTGATAACTCAGTATTCAGAGATAAAACCAGAGAATTAGAATAGCTGTGGCTAGAATTGGCGTTATTCATTCAAATTCATGGGAGCATTGTGTCGATGTCGTGTCAAAATTACTTTTGAATATACAATGGTTGGATCCTATGACCATCGTTTCATCGATATCAACCATCGATGATGTCGTGAAATGGAAGCAACCGTTCTAATCTAAAGGATGCTTGACTTCTCGGTTTTTATCCAAGTTGGATTAAAACGGAATAACAGAAATTACCCCTTCTAAAGATTTGACTCGGTGAAGGGTACTTATGTCACGCTAGTGATAATTAATTAGACTTAGAATCTAAAATCTTAGAGTCAAGAAAACTACTTATGAGACTTTCTTGATCATGCTCTACCTTGCACACCGTTCACAGAATTCTTGATTTTTTGTTTGAATGTTTCTTTTTGTTCTATTTATTTTGTTTTAATACAATAAGAGGATGTACCATTCTTATGAAATGACTTCATTTGTGACAACTAAAATATAAGATCTTAACTTGAATTTTAATTTTATATCTAGATGAGTACCCACACTTAAATAGTGGTAAATTAAGCAATTAATTTTCATTTCAAAACAATTGGATTCATATAAGTATTCAATTCAAAACTATGTATTTTTACTTCTCCATATCATCAATACTATTAATAATATGAATAGATACAAAGTGCCCATGCAAATTAGAACAATCTTAGGCTTTTCTCCCCTTCGAGGCTCATATTATATAATACTTATTTTCATTTAATGGGATTATTTTCTGTATATATATATATATATATATTTCATAATCCCTTATTTTCCTCTATTTTCTTTCCGTTCAATTCCAATTGAATGGTTCAATATAGTTTCCACCTCCTAGAAACAGAACATGATTGAAGACTATTAGGTACTTTTTAATTAGGCTTACTACCTTATCATTAACCATAAACTAAATTGCTATGGTTTCTTTTTATTCATTTGCAAAATTTTATCTAGTTTCATCTTAATATTAAAGCTTAAAGAAAAAAGGAAATTATGATAACATGACTTATATTATGACGTTGGTTTAAATTTATGACTTTTTTTTCTTTTAGTAACAAAGCATAACCTTTGTTTCATATAGGGTAAAGAGTCGAGCCCAGGTTTTTGTTCTAAATTTATGACTTTTTTTTTCTTTTAGTAACAAAGCACAACCCTTGTTTCATATAGGGTAAAGAGTCAGGCCTAGGTTTTGCAAAGTTTGTCCTAAACCCACCTTAATGGCATCCATATGGTCTAGCTAGTGATATATGGTTTTAGTGGCTTTCGTCTTGTTTAATGCTTTTTTTGCTTATGATTTACCTAACTTGATATATAGGTCTTAATTAAGTCTCATTTTCTCCAAAAGATTTTAGTGTATTAACAAATTTTAGTTCAAGCTTGATTTAGCTTGTCTAAAATTAGGTCATTAAGGCTCATTCTAGGCTATTTTTTACCTAGTGTATATATAAGAGGAACTTTAGTGATCGAATTTTGTTTTTTATTATTCAATCTTATTAATGTACAAGCCTTAAGGTTTGAATTAATGGTTTTTCTTCTTTCAATTGAAATTGCAAAGATTGACATTCTAAATTACAGTATTTTCTATGAGAGGTTGTTTAGTTGACAATTTGTTTCAAAAGATTATTTAATTGCACGAACCAATTTACATCTAAAAGTATGGGCATGACATTTAGGGTTTAATATGAGTTTTTTTTTTGTGTGTTTTATTCAAGATGATTCGTATTTTATGATCAATCGTAGATTACGTTTGCATTATTCTTCAAATTTGCTAATTGAAAATCATAATGAATAAAATAAACTTAGGTTGAAGTATTGAAGCTACAAATTTTATAATAACCTCTTGGTGTTGCATCTCTCTTCTTTAATAGCAAATGGTCTCCCTATCTTAGAGTTTTTTTACTTGTTCTCATTTTGAGTCAACTTGTTTCTTAAAAGATTGTTTATTAATGTAACATTCCACTAGGAAAAAAATTAACCATCATATTCATATACATGCATATGTAAAAACATACATACATAATGGAAATTTATGATGTTTGATGTCTATCATTACTACATGGGATAGATCAAATACAAGCAAATCAACTGTGAAAAGATTCAAAACAAAGGACTTGTTAACATATTATCGGTTTGATACATTACTTAGCGGAGTCATTGTTCTATTATTTAATATGTGTTTAGCAATTACTTAGAAGAAGTGTAAGTTAGTTAGCGTTAATTAGGATGCTTATGTATGTATAAATGCCATTTGTTACCAAAGATCAGATAATGAGAAGTCATTTTTTATTTTCTTCTTCTCTCAACTCATTTACTTCTGCAATCTAAGAATGATACTACAAACAAAGGATTGATAGAATCATCATAACAACATACACGAAGCCTTCTTACATGGTATCAGAGCATCGTATGGTAATGATTAACTAGTATTTCTTAGTAATTGTTTGTTGTTCTTTGAATCACTTCATGCAAATGGTAGAATAGGTTGGAATTGATTCTTATTACTTAGCTGGTTTTGATAGCCTTGGTATGGTATTAGGTAGCATAATTTTTAATGGAAATAATTTTTTAGCATGGAATCAATCAATGCGAATGGCTTCGGAAGCTAAGATTAAGTTAGAGTTCATAGATGGATCTATTCCTAAATTAGCGAACAATTCTAGTGATTTTCACGAGTGGATAAGATGTGATTACATGGTGAGATATTGGTTATTGAATTCAATGATATGTAAGATTGCACAAAGTTTTGTTTATGTTTAATCAACTCATGAACTTTGGGAAGAAATCACATATCAGTATGGATAAACGGATAGTCCTCTTATTTTTCAACTTTAGCATGAGTTAGTTAATGCTAGACAGAATAATTGTTCGGTAAGAGCATATTATAACAAATTAAAGAAATCTTGAGAGGAACTTCAAGCTTTGAATCCATGTCCTACTTATACTTGTGGTAAGATGAATTATTATACATGTGATATGAAAGATAGATTGAATGAATATGAATTGCAAATGAAACTGATGAAATTTCTTATGGGGCTATCAGATACATATGAATCAATTAGGAATCAAATATTGTCTTCAAGTCCTTTACTGAATGTGAGCAGAGCCTTTTATCTGGTTTTATAAGTAGAAAAATAGCGTAAAGTGACTAATCTTATGTTGAATGAATCAGATAGCTTGATTTTTATAGTCAAAACCTTTAGATTTGGTATGAATATGAAGAAAGATTAGAGGAAGAGTAAGATTTTCGACAAAAATTGCAACCTAGAGGGTCATAATATTGAATCATGCTGTGAATTAATTGGGTACCCTGATTGGTACAAAGGTTGTAGGACTAAGAAGCAAAATTATAAGATAGCTATTGCTGCATACTATTATGATAATAATCAAGTTTCAAATGCAGGTTATGATACTCCTTTGGATAACAAAAATGTTTTTAATGAGTCTACTGATCATACTTAGGCAATGGATTCGCAATTAGTGCAGTCAATTTGTAGTGAAGTGATTTGTATGATGCAAGAGAAGGCTGGATGTAATAATGACAAGGGGATTACATCCACCACAACTTCTTTTGTAGGTATTGCATTTGTTACTAATTGAGCTTACTTGAAAAATGTTGGTAATTAGATTATTGATACAGAAGATAATGATTACACGTCTCCATTCTCTTCTATTCTTCATTCTAAACACTTTCTTTCACAACTTGCAATTGTACATTTGCCTAATGGGTCTACTAAAATGGTATATGAATGTGCTTCAGTTCATATTAACTATTCTCTTGTCCTTCACAATGTACTTTTAGATCTTGGTTTCAAACACAATTTGCTATCAATTTCCCAACTATTGTATACTTCGTCACTTATTGTTGCATTTGATAAAGTTTTTGTCATTTTCAAAACCAGAGGCTTGACAAATGCAATGCAATTGCTTATCTATGTTAAGGTCTTTATGTTCTGAATTCAGTAGTTAATAAGCATTGTAGTAGTTCTTTGCTTTTTCCTTGTACATCTTCATCGAATAATCAATTTGTTAGTTCTCTTTCTTCATTTATTGTTTGTACTACTCCAATTTTTTATGTTGAGTTGAATTGGTTCATTCTCATCTTGGACACTGTTTGTTGTCCAAAATGATTCATATGAATTGCTGTAAAGGACTTGATCTTAAGAATTTGGTTTATGAAGTTTGCAACCTTACCAAGTTCCATAGGAAGCCTTTTCCTCATAATACTTCTACATGTTCTAGGCCTTTTGATTTACTATATTTAGACATTCCGGGGTGGGGGGGGGGGGTTTGTATAATGTAATTACTCATTTTAGGGAACATAATTTTTTTACTATAGTTGATAACTATTCAAGACAAATATGGAATTTCTTGTTGAAATATAAGTCTTGACTTTACATTACTTTGTAGATTTTTTTTCTTTATATCATGAATAATTTTGATTCTTCTCCTAAGAGTATACAGAGTGACAATGGAACAGAGTTTTTATCTAAAAATTGTAGAGAATTGTTTACTAGTTTTGGTATTATGCATCAAAAGTCAGTTTCTTATACTCACCAATAAAATGGGAGAGTTGAGCAAAAGCATAAATATTTGCTTGACATTTCTCAAGTACTACGGTTACATGCTGGTTTGCTTAAAAGTTTTTGGGGAGATTGCTTGTTAGCAACAACTTATTTGATCAATTGATTTTTGAGTGTTACTCTTGGTTGGACATCCCCTTATGAGCTATTATTTAGACGAGAACCTAGTTATGATCATTTGTGTATCTTTGGTTGCTTATGTTTTGTAGCCAATTTGTTGCCTCACAATGACAAGTTTGATGAGTGAAGTAATAAGTGTATCTTAGGATATGCATTCGGATATAAGGCTTATAGAGTTTATGATCTTAATAGTAAGAAGTTGTTTGTAAGTCGTGATGTCAGGTTCTATGAATCAATTTTTCCATTTAAGGAAACTGGAGTCTCTTCTTCTATTTCTTCTCCTCACTTGCCTTATGTTTCTTTTGATAATAGTTCTCCTAATATTTCTCTCACACCATCTTTTGAGTCTGTTCCTTCTTCTTCTTCTTCTGCTTCCTTTGTTGCTCCATCAACTAATTCTTCTTCTCTTCGTTTGTTTACATAGAAATACCTTCTATTACCAAAGATTAGATAATAAGAAGTCATTTTTCATTTTCTTCTTTAAACTCATTTACTTTACAATCCATGGATGATACTAAAGACAAAGCAATGATAGAATCATCAGAGTAACATATACAAAGCCTTTTTACAGGACTATTGAAACTTAGGACTTATGTTGGCAACCGGCAAGAGTGGAAAACTTATACTGAAAATAATAGATATATAAGCTATTAGTAGACCATGCATCTGTGATACCTATAATATTGATACTTATATATATATAAATTCGTAAAATGTAAAGACTTGAAATATTTAAATTGTATAAAGCCTCTCTAACATAGAAAGTACTGCATTATGTCCTTATTTATATATATATTTTTTGCCAACACCTAGATTAGAATTTTTGCATTTTAGTTTCATACGTATATTTAGGCATAACTAAGGATGATATTTGACTAATTCTCTAGAATAAAATTTTTTTGAACTCAATTTCTCTTAATTTATAGAAGATTATTGTGAGAATCTAAGTATAAGAGTAAAAAATCATGGTTAACGGTTCTCAATTTTGTTTTTTACATAGATCATTTGTCCTACAGGTTATTACTACTCTAGTTTATTGGGATTAGGTAGTTTTATTATTATTTAATCTCTACTTTTTCATAATTAATCATGATTCTGCTAACAATAAAAACAAATTAGACGTGTAGAATCTTATCTTTCAAAATTGACCTAATCACAATCATAGTTTCTATTATAAACTAACATTAAGTTTGGCAAGTTTTAAAAAGGATGGAAAATGGAATGAAATTATTGGAAAGGAAAAGAAAGGAAAGGAATACAAAGGAAATGTAATTTTTACATTTGTTTGGATATAAAATGTAGAAATAAAAGGAAATGGGTGGAAATATTTATTTTCATAATAAAGATAGGATCAAATTACCCTCTTTCTTTTTTATTATCATCTCTTTGTAAGGCTATATTTGTAACCATACAAACTTTCCACTAATCTATTTTGATTGCTCTCCAAATTTGGAGAAAAAGAAAAAGGTGTTTAAAGTGGAAACTATTCCACTCATTTCCAACCAATTCATCTATTCCCTTCCTAATCAAACACATGATTTCCTCCACTGATTTTCTTTAACTTTCTATTGTAACTTTGTGTTGTTTTTTACATAGATTATTCATCCCACAGGTTGGTAGTACTCTAGTTTATTCTAATTTGGTAACTTTGTTTTTATTTAATCTCCACTTTTCATTATCAATCATAATCTTGCTAACAAGTAACAATAAAACAAACTGGACAATTGGTATCTTATCTTATATAATTGACCTAATTATAACCATATTTCTTATTATAAACTCAATCTTTTATCACATAGACCGGAAGTTCCACGTGAACCTTCCAAATTGGTATGTATACCGACCAAATTAGAAGTAATTACCTTATATAATTCCAGCATAATTCATAATTTAATTGTGTCAAAACGGTTGTCTAGGTAACAAATTTGAAAAATACTCATCCATGTTCACACAATTTCAGGATCATGGTTTAGCTTCTTTCTCTCTTATGGCTGATCTCTCTTTTACAGTCAAAAAGTAGAGATGTCTCATCAATGAGTTCTCTTTGTAGCACAATCATAAAGCCAAGAATAAAAATGTCATGACATTCTTATTTTTCTGCCAAATTACATATATTCCATGAGTTCTCTTTGTAGCACAACCACAAAGCCAAGAATAAAAATGTCATGGCATTCATGGAAAAGCAATTCATGGAATATATGCAATTTGGCGGAAAAATAAGCCTTTCAATTCTAGCAACATCCTTACATATAGGAAAATATGGATCCCATAGCAATTCTATATATTTTTCATCTATCAAACTTATTTATCTCAAAATATAGATTTAGATTATCTTCATTTATAGATTTACATCCTATATATGTTACTAGAAATAATCAATGGCTCAAATTATGAGAAAAAAAATTACGTTACAATTCTAATGTGCCATATAGAATAATTAGTGATATGCAATAAAATTTTAATACATAAAAATATAAATAACAAATTTTTAAAATTAGACACTATCATTGGTACTTGTACGCTATTGATTGATATATGTAATACATTAGCACTATTTAATCCTTTTTAGTTATAATAATATTATAAGGAGGCTTAAAGCTTTAAGTAGTCTTAACTATTAATTTGTAAATCATATAAAAAAATAAAAAGATGAAAAGGGAGATATTCAATTTCCTTAAAGACATTTTAGGGAATAGTGGGAAGTTCATCTAACTTTTGTTTTATTCAATGCATGCTGCTCATTCACTTTCCTTTGCAATTATTTCATTTTATTATTTTTCTTAACTTGCAAATTCTTTCCTTTTTGGGGAGATAGTCTTAAAAGGAGGCAAAATCTTAAACTAAGTCAAATAGCTTATATTATTGTGAACAAGTTTTTAAATTAACTATAATTATGAAATGTTGGATGTAAATGAATAATTTACCAAACAAAAACTTGGCCATGGAATTCTTATCCACATGTTAACTAATTTAAATAAGCCTATGACACAATAATATTCTTACACGCCTACATATATACTTTCTAACCCTTTCATCCATTGTTTCTGTCATCTTTCTAATCCAGCTCGTTACAAATTTGGCTTTGGAACTCAAGATAATTAAGTTATGTTAATATATTGAAAACTTAACATTATTATCCATGCAATTCCTGCTTCATGTAGATAAAACATCTCGCATCACAACAATAATATACTGGAAGATGTATACCATAACACACGTATAAAGAAAGTTTAGAGTATGACATAATTATTCAACCTAATTACATGTATGATTGGTGATTTACTAGTATAAAAACTATAAATAACCTTTAAAATGCATGGAAAAAAATGAAATATAAAACTGCATTATTGTATATAGTTAAAAGAAAAGACATAAAGCAATTACTATGAGTAGTACATGTGTTATATTGTTATTGAACCAAATGTATTTAATTTATTCATCCAATTGTACAAGTTGTTGTATATCGAGTAGTTAGTTATATTCTGTGATAGTCTAGTTGTATATAAAGCTTTTTCTTTTAGCTTATAGTTAGTTTTAGCACTGTAATTCATTTCCACATAATATAGTAGAGTATTCAAAGCATCGATGGTATTTCATTCCTTTCAATCAAATGAATTACATTTTCCACATGGTATCAGAGTATCAGGTACATTTGTCTTGGTCTTCTCTTCACTTGATTCGCATCTATTTGATTGATTTCCAGGTATTCGTAAGTTTTGATTTAAGTTAGATTTCTTGATGAATAATTATTTAATCAATATGAATGCCTATCAAAGGGATCTTATTTCATCAGATCCTTTGTATATATCAAATTCTAACAATCTTGCTATGGTTATTACAAATATAGTGTTTAATAGTCTAAAATTTTTGCCATGGAGTCATGATATTAAATTAGATTTAGGGGGAAAATTAATGATTAGATTTATAGAAGGTATAATTCCTAAACTTGTAAAGGATTCTCTTGATCTTGTAAGATGGATTAGGAATGACTATTTAGTGAGATGTTAGTTGTCGAATTCGATGAGTAGTGATATATCTCAGAATTTTTTGCATGCGACATTGGCTCATGAGTTGTAGAATGAAGTTTATGAGAAATATGGCCAAGATAATGGCCCAATGGTCTATCAACTGTAGTAAGAAATAGCAAATTTGAAACAGGGGAATCAAACAGTAGAAATGTATTACAATAAACTAAAAGGCTATTAGGATGAACTTTAAGCAATGAATGCTTATCTTAGTTATGATTGTGGCTGGTTAGCTTACTGTACTTGTGCCTTAGTTGAACATATTATACTTTTTGAATTGCAAGGAAGGTTAATTCAATTTTTTATGGGACTAAATGAGGGATTTAAGGCTCTTAAAAGTCAAATCTTATTAATGGAACCTTTACCAAGTGTAAATAAGGCTTTTTATCTAGTTCAACAAGTTGAAAAACAAAAATTAATAATTAGAATCATTATTGGAGAAGTTGAAGTTTCAGCTTATGTTGTAAATAAGGGTAAGAACTATTCCATTGACAAGAAGAAGAGGAATTTCCAGGGAGGCAAATTGATTTGTAAATACTGTAAGAGTGATGGACACATGGTTGAAAATTGCTTCCAATTGATTGGTTACCTTAATTAGTATAAGGGTAAATGAGTGGTTAAAGGACAAAAGATGATAGCTGCTAATGTTGAAACTAATAAAAGTTCATATTCCCTTATTGGCATACCTTTTGATATTGTTATAGACTTGTCAAATGATGCTCATGGACAACACAGTGTTTTAGGTCTAGATATGTAACTTGTTCAAAATGTTTGTGTAAGTAATGTAGCTATGGTGAATAGTATATGTGTTGTAGATAATGTTCAATCTCTTTATGCTTTTAGCTCTTTGAATAATAGCTTATGCACTTAGGTTGTTGATATAGGTGCATTTGACCATATAACACCATATAAGACCTTGCTCACATGAGTTTATACACTTAATACTCCAGTTATAGTTCAATTACCCAACAACAACAGTAAAGTAGTTTCCTTAGCTGGTACTATTCATATCAACTAGCTTTTGAAATTGAAATATGTCTTATACATGCCTGATTTTTCTCATAACCTTTTGTCAATCCATAAAGCCATTTAAGATAATAAACTATCACTAACTATAAATGCTACCAATCTTTACTTTTAGGATCAGAACAGTGATAGTATTGTTGCTTCAGCACAAGTGTGTAATTGGCTCTACATTCTAAAGCAGTTGAGAAGTGAATGTCTTAGGAGTACTTGTTTTAGTATTTAGAATTTCTTTGCATGTAATAAAACTCAGTTTCTTTATATCCATTTTACATACAAGGTTAGGTCATTCTTCTTTCTCTAAACTTCAACATGTAATGCCTTTTCATAAACTTTCTAAAGAACAATTCTTGTGTAATACTTGTCAAAGATCTAAATTGCATTGTTTGCCCTTTGAATGAAGCGAATCACATTCTAAAATCTTATTTGAGTTGTTGCATGTTGATATTTGGGGGCCTTATAGAATTTCCCCCATAACTGGTGCAAGGTTCTTTCTTACAGTTTTAAATGATTGTTTATGCAGTACTTAGACTTTTTTGGTCAATAACAAGTCTAAGCTATTAGTTCTTTACATACATTTTTCACATACATCTCTAATCATTTCTTAACCACTTTGAAGTATGTTAGGACAAACAATGGGGCTAAGTTCTTATCATATAGTTGTTGGTAGTTGTTTATTAGCTTAAGGATTGTTCACCAAAGATTTATTGTTCACACTCCTCAACATAATGTTTGGGTAGAGAGTAAGCATAAGCATATCCTCGATATTGTAAGAGCCTTAGTGATTCATGTGAATTTGCCTAATTTTTATTTTAGGAGAGTTTATTTTGATTGCTACCTATCTAATCAACAAAATGCTAATGTCTTCATTATCTTGGAAGTCACCACATGAAGTTCTTTTGGGTGAGAAACCAAACTTAGATCATCAAAGAATCAGGAGTTATCTTTGTCACATTAATTGTTAGCTTACTTCAATAGACAAATTCAATCTTAAGGGGATGAGAGTTATTTTCCTTGGATATGGTCATGGAGTGAAAGCTTATAAAGTGTTTGTTTTAAATACCAAGAAAATTGTCTTAAGTAGGGATGTTGTATTTCTTGAAAATATCCTTCCTTTTGTTGATAATGCAACTCTATTGTCTGATCCTCACACTTCATATACCCCTATTCCTTCATCTCAGTTTATGTTTCCACCAAATGTGTATGTTCTGTCTTTCGGCATTGATATCTCATCATTTCAACCTATTGAGAATCCTTTTATTGATTTGGTTGTTCAACCTTCTATGCCTATAGACTATTCTAATGAAAATAGTCCTTCTCCTTCTATTATTCCTGTTCGAAAATTTTTTAAAACACATAAAGTACCCCATGGCTCCAAGACTATGTAGCTTTCATTCTTACTTCTCCTATAGTAAGCATTATCACTTCTAATTCATCTCATCTACATCCTTATCCTTTCTTTAATGACCATACTTTTACCCATTCCACTAGACTATGTTCAATATTTTTCACTCATGGTAGCAACAAAAGAGTTTCATTGTTATTCTCAAGCAGCTAAAAATGTAGATTAGGTGAATGCTATGCATCGAGAGCTAGGAGACTTAGAGCTTAATATACTTGGAGTTAACTTCTCTTCCACCAAGAAAGAAGGTTGTTGGGTGCAAGTGGGTTTATAAAATTAAGCATAGATTGGATGGAACTATTAAACACTATAAGGTGCATTTGGTTGTTAAAGGATATAGTCAAGTCAAGGGAATTGACTATCACGACACCTTTTCACCCATAGTTAAGCTATGAAGATTGTATATTTTGCTTACCTTAGCTGCTGTACAACGTTAGCCTTTGTTTCAATTAGACATAAATAATGATTTCTTACATAGATATCTTGATGAGGAGATTTATATGACTCTTCCTCAAGGATATGCGAAGCCAAAACTAGGATAAGTATGCTTACTTAAATGTTCTTTGTATGGGTTAAAGTAAGCATCTCAATAGTAGAACATTGAAATTTGTTAATTTCTTCTTTCACTTAGCTTTAATAGATCAACTAATGATTATTCTCTTTTTGTAAGGCATTCATTTGATGATTTTATTGTAGTATTACTATATGTGGATGATTTGCTTGTTATTGGAACAAGTTTACAAGCAATACATCAGCTAAAGAAGGAGCTATATCATACTTTCACCATTAAGGATCTTGGTGAAGTTAGATTTTTTCTTGGATTAGAAATCTGCCGTATTGATAAGTGGTTGTTTATTAATCAGCATAAGTTTGTTCTGGATATTCTCATAGATGCGGGAATGATTGGATGCAAACCTTCAAAGATGCCTCTTCCTATAGGGTGGAACTTATATACCGATGATAGCCCTCCACTACTAGATCCTTTGTTGTATCGTCGTTTGGTTAGACGTTTGTTATATTTGACAATAACATGTCCAGACTTGTCTTATTTAGTCCATTTCCTAGGTCGATTTGTTCCACACTTGTGTATAAGACACTTTAATGTAGCTTTACATGTTCTTAGTTATTTTAAGGGTAGTCCTTCACTTAGGTTGTTTTATTCTTGTTCTTCATCTCTTGATCTTTCTTGCTTTACTGATGCTAACTGGGGATTATCATTAGTTGACCGAAAATCCATAATTGGCTTTTGCAACTTTCTTGGTCAATCACTTATTACATGGAAAACTAAGAAACAACATATTATCAACACTTCTAGTATTGAAGCTAAATACTATAGCGTGAATGCTTCAACTAAGGATCTTCTTCAAATTTTGTATATACTTTATGATTTGTTTATTGTTGTATCCTTGCCGGTTAATCTTTTTTGTGATAATAAGTCTACTCTTCAACTAGCATCCAATCCATGTTTTTATAGTAAGACAAAGCATATCAAAATTGGCATTCATTTTTTGCATGAATTGCTAAGGATCTAATGGATGCAACATTAATTCCTTCAGACGTGTCAATTGGGCAAATGCGTCTATAGTGATTAGGGTAGATATCTCATATCTGAAACTAGCACTTCGCCTAGTAAATTCTCTATGGCCCAAATAACTCAACTTTCTCCATCACGTTGCAGGTTAGTTTTTGCTTTCATAATATGTTCCATCTCTTTCTCAACTTGCTAATGTTTTAACTAAGCAGCTATAACCACTAAGTTACAAGATTTTTGTGTCAAGATGGGCCTTCAAGTAGCATCATCTTAAGGATTTGGGGGGGGGGGGGGGGAAGGGGGGCGCTTATGGTGGTAAAGGCGGGCGCTTATGGTGGTAGAAGGGGGCAGGTAGGGGTATGAGCAATACACATATCATTTTGTTATTAAACCTAGTATATTTAATTTATTCATCAAATTGTATAGGTTGTTGTATATAGAAGAGTAGTTATATTCTATTATAGTCTACTTCTCTTAGCTTGTAGTTAGTTTTAGCACTCTAATTCATTTCCACATAATATAGTAAAGTACTTAGAGCATCAATGGTATTTCATTCCTTTCTATCAGATGAATTACATTTTCCAAAATTATCCATCTATTATTAATTAATATTTTTCCACATAATTTTCTTTTTTTCTTTTTCATCTTGTCATCCAATGTAGACTTATCAAACTTAACATAGAAAAAAATAATAGGAGCAAAATTAGGGTTCTTAAAACGTGCATTTAATGCTCCATGATTCATCAAAATCCATGTTGAAATGATGAATTACACAATAAAATAAAGTTGTCCCCTTTATATTATTCCCAAAATTTAGATGTCACAATCAAATCTTTAGAAGAAATCAATATTTATGATAAAGTATAAAGAATTTCAAACAAAATACCCTAACATTAAAATGTAATTGCACCGAACCCATGAAATTTTTGCAATAGATATTTTCTTTTCCTAGTCTGTTGATTAACTCTCGCTCTTTAATTTTCTTTCCTACATCAAATCATCATCTACCAGCAAAATACTTCTTGACACCAAATTGCACCAACTTTAAGAGTCAAATTTACATATAACACAGTTCATCTTTCAGTGAATACGACCAATTTCATTGCCAAACTTGTACAAAAATAATCCTGGATAACATCTTCATGATTACTCATAAACTTAATCACAAAAAAAAGGGGATCAGTTCAACACTCTATCTTATATTTGATTTATATCCCTTTAAATTTAGACCATTAAATCCACAGTCAGTTTAATAGTCTAAAATTAAAAGAATGTAAATCAAATATAAGATGGAGGGATGGATTTCTTTATAAAAAATAAGGATGAGACAGTAGAAAATCCCAATAAGCAATTCAAAACAAAATTACTAAGCAAACTCTCTAACTTTACCATTAAAAACTCAAAACTTTAGATTTGAGAATAACTTAATTGTATAGAAACTAGCATTAACAAAGATCTAAACCAAGACAAAAAAAAAAAGAAAAAGAAAAAAGAGAAGAACAAATGACTAGAACTTAACATATCATTGATTTCTACATCAAAAAGCATAAATATCAAAGCTTTACTTGAACAAAAAGAAAATAAATAAATAAAATTTATTGATACCCATATATGAAATTGGTAAAAAAAAATTACAAAATAGCAATGGCTTAGATAAAGATCCATCACCAATATGAGCTTTAGATTTACTTCCTACTACCAAAACCGATTTCTCATCAACTATCACATTGCTTTTAATTAATTAAGGACAAAAGGACCGCTTAAAAAGCAAAACATCATATCGAAGTTTACATGCATTGAGAGCTAATGAATAATCATGCTGCCATTGATACATAGAGTTAATATAGACAAAATATAGATAATAAACAAACCTACACTGAAAAGGAGAAAAAAAAGGTTTTAAAAATTCTTAGAAATTAGCAAAGCAAACGAATTTAGTATTCTAGTTCATTCCTTTTAAACCTTCAAATGCAATTTTGAGATCCTAACAAAGTTTAGAAGATGATTTTTAAAAGATAAGGCTCAAGACAGGTGAAAAATGGTACAAAGATGAGCTATGAAGGTAACTTACTGTTATGATCTCAATCAAATAATTTTGAGCAAAGTATAAAAAAGTTTTTAACATTTATCTCTTTTTCTATTTCAGTCTTTATCATTTTATTTTTATCTCATTTCAATCCCAATGTTTTAGATTTTTATCAAATTAGTCATTTCATTCTTCTGTTAGTTTTTTCCATTAGCAAGAACATGTAATATTGTACGATTGGTCCACGTGTAATTATTAAATAAATAAGATATTATAATTTTATGAAAATAATAAAAAACCATAGAACAATACTTAAAAAATAATGAAAGTATATAAAATAAAAAAGTAAAAACACTGTAAAAATAAAGATACTAACACAATATATATGATTATATATATACTTATATATATAAATATATAAATTTAAAAAATAAGAAAATAGATTAAAACTAAAAAAAAAAATTGCAAAAAATAAATAAAAATAGAAATCCGGCCACCTTATGATAGAAAGTGACTGGCAACTACTAAGCGGGTCGTGTAATCCCCCAAAAGTGGCTACTAATCACTCCTTTCCCTTGGATGGCTAGATTTCAACTATCCATGGGAATGAGTTGTGACCTACTATATTAAATGGCTCATTTGTAGGCGATCTCCTAAGTAGAAAGTAGAAGAAGATAAAGAAGGAGAAGAAGAACCTAGTTAGGTTGCGATTGGGTCATGTGACTCAAATGGTGTTGAGCCTCATTTTTTTCTATTTTCATTATTTTTCTTAACCTAATTAGTATTTGATGAGTTCCTAATTGCATATATTTTATTTAGTGATTTTTGATAATTTTCTCTTGAATTTGAGTTTTTTTTTAGATAATAATACTTAATAGAGTAAAATTTTGTTTTGTACATTTTGAAATTATCTATTCCAGAAAAAAAGAAGATAGAAACAAATTTCATTGAAATTGGAACTAAAAAGAGCAAATTATGAACATTTGAAAATCGACATAATTGAACAATGCGACAGTGTTGTTTCTAGGCAAAGTTAGAGTTGATTTTCAACTGCTACATCTTAGGATAGGACCAAAAGACATGACCATGTCATTAGTCATATCATTTCTAGTTTCTTTCCTTTCTTTTTTTTTTTCTTTTTGAAAGACAAATGTGAAGTACAGTTAAGTATATAACCTAAAGACACGGTCATGTCTTTTCTAGTTAACCTATTTTTCTAGTTCTTCATATATAAAACCTTGTTATGGTTTATTTGAGAGATAATTTTTTGGCATGACTTTTAGGGAGTTTTTGAAGTAAAAAACAATAAAAAAAGCAAGGAGAAGAGAATAGAAGATTTCAAGATTTAATTTTGTTTGGATTTCATTATGCTTCTTTATATTCTTTTCTATGCTTTATTTTTAGATTCTTATTTTGCAATGTGTAGAAAGTAGAACCTTGGTATCTAAATCTTGTGAAACCTAGATCTATTCATGTAATATTATTATTGCTTGATTAATTTAATTCTTTATTATTTTCTTGACAACTATTTTTGCTTCATGATTTAGGTTATTATTTTTACGAATAGTAATTTAAAGTTTGATATCTTATAAGAGAATTGAGAGGTTTTTTATAAGGTTAGAATTAGGCATAGTTAATGAGAATAAGATTAGAGATAAATTGCAAGATTCTTTCAGAATTTTAAATTAAAGCACAGAGAATTTATTGTTCAATAATGTAATATTAAGTCATGCTATTGAGAGGAGATTCTAACAAGTGATTCTAGGGTTATAGCTAATTGGCTTAAGAAAGTGATTAATTTTAGTAGAGAATTCTCTCGGTTAAGAAATATTAAAGAATGAATTAGATTATCATTAGGAAAATTACATGTTAGATTTAGGGGAAATAAGATTTGGGTATAACGTTAAATTTTGAATTAATTAAATTGTTTTTTTTGTTAATTCTTGAATTGCGTTTTTGTTAATCTTTAATTTATTTTTAGCAATAATTTAGATTTACTTCTTTAAACTTCTTAAAATTTAATTTACTAGTTAGATAATAAAGATCTAGTAAGTACTAGTTGTCAAAGTACTTGAAGAATCAACACTTAGACTTAATCCACTATATTATAAATTGATAGGTACACTTGCTTATATTAGTATTAAAACCTTAACCCATTTAATACTAACTCTTGACCATGAGTTAAGAAAAACTTGGTTTTTAAACGTATTTTGAAAATACTTAAAGTTGTCACTTGACCGGAGCTAAGAAAATGTTTAGATTAAAACCAATTAGGTGGATTGATTTTAATCTAAACACTATACTGTATATAAAACCCATTTTTTTTTTAAAAAAAGGGTTTCTGAAAACTAGAGATTTTAGATCTAGGGGATGTCTTATTAAACCTTTAACGTATACCACTTTTTAACTTTCCGAAATTAAGTTTATTTTTCAAATTTACCCTTAAGAATAAAATATATTCACATGCAACTAAGTTAATATGATCTAATCTATAAAGGGATAAATCGACCAAATATTTATGAAAAATGGAAAAAGAAAATTTTCCATATTTTAAGTTACCCTGTATTTATTTATGAGTGCTTACGTATCTACTATTCGAGATCAAATTTTCGTAGTTCATTTATAAAATTTTAATATATTGGTTTCATTTTAATTTTGAAAAGATGTTGATTTTACGTTTTAATTCAGTTTGGCTTTGTTGAAGGAAAATTTTCTAAAAGAGTTCTGATTGGTTTGTTTTGAAAATTCTAATAAAGGTCCTAGTTTTAAGAAGGGTCTATTTTATTTTGTTTCAAAAAAAAAAAATTCTAAGTAAGAAGGCATAATTATTATTTTTTATTATTTTATTTCAATTTTTATTTTTTTAAATTTTTATTATATATTTTTATTCTGACTAAAATATAATAAAATGAACAAGGCTTTTACCCCTTTTTTTTCTTCTTCTTCTTTTTTGTTGTTTTTATTTTTTGTCTTTCTTCTTTTTATTTTTTTCTTTGTTTTTTAATCCTTTTTTAAAAAATAATAAAAAACTTACAAAAAGAAGAAAAAAAAAATACAAAATAGAATACAATGCGGAATATAAAGGAAGAAAGGGTTGGACTTGTTATAGTGTACGAGTCAGAGGTTAGGTCTTGGGTTAGACTTTGGATCATAGGTTGAGTTGTAGTTGGAGAGGAGCAGTAATGCATGGTAGAGGAGCTCCAGGTGTTTCCAATTACCATAATGATAAGGGGAAAGGTGTTTTGATGAGAGTTTTATTAGGTTTAGGAGGGGTACAGAGGATGACAAGGCAATTGGTGGTGGTTTAATGGGTGTTTGGAGTTTAGCTGGTGGTGGGTGGTTATGGCTGTCACACACAGTGGCTACTAGGAGTGAAGGAGTGTTGTGGTCAGGGCTTTTAAGGCACAAACAGTTTGGCCGTGCGATTAGGTAGTATCGAAAGTGGCTGAGTGAGGTGCTTTGATAATGGCATTCGATAACTTAAGGTTTCATGGTAAGTGGTTTGATGGGATTATGGGAGGCTACAACGGTGGTTAGTTTTGGTTAGCTTTGGAAGTTAGCAATCAGGGAGGTTTAGCTATGGTGGTGGAGGGGCTCAAAGGTAGTAAGAAAGAGAGAGGGGTATAGTAGTAGAGAAAGATCATAGAGAAAGAGATTGAGAGAATGTTTGGTAGGAGCTTCTAATGATTAAACAAGGATAGGGATGGTCCAATTTATAGTATTCTAAGCTTGAGCCTAGAAACTCCATTAATGGTAGATTTGGCCATGAATGTAATGACTTTGGATTTTAATTTTTGTCTAATTTTGAGAGACGATTTAGACACGAAAACAATTGAATTTGGCTTTGTTTTTAGACTTGATTTGAAGAAGGATACATAGGGCATAAGATTGCCAAAAAAAGAAAAAAAAAATTATGTGTTTGGTATGGCAATCTCATAAAAAATCATGGCAAAGTGTGAGGTAAGGATTGGGTTTGCATTGAAAATGAGGGGAAAATGATGGAAAGAGGGGGAAAGAGAAAGAAAGGGATGTTAATGTAATGCCATGTCAACTAAACGAATGAAAGGCGTTGTGCCACGTATCAAGACAAGACATGGCACATATGTGTCAATTGATGTGGTGCCACATCGGCTTACAAATCTATTTAGGTTGTGCTACGTGTCAGCAACAGACATGTAGCCAGGTGACATGTTGACACATGGTGGCTTTAGCTCCTAGAAAAACAAAAGGCAATTTTTTGCCTTTGATGAGATTTGAACACAAGATCTTTAAGCTAAATTTGATGCAAGTCTAAGTGCTTTATTATTAGGCAGTTAGTATGTATTTTGTTTATATGTATAATTAAATTGCACGTATGGACAAGGTTAGCCTATATTAGTTGTAATCTAAGCTCAAACCTAAAAATCTACCTTGTTATTTTTTATTATCTAAGACCCTAAAGTTTGAATTATTAAAATTTTCTATTCTATTTTAAATTATTTTGTAGATTTTTTTTGGGTTTTTTCTCTAGATTTTTTATTTTTGGTAATTATTCTATTTTTTTGTGATTTTTTCTAAATTTTCTATTTTTTGTATTTTCCTATATTTTTTGTATTTTTTCTTAAATTACGATCCTTTATCCTATTCTAAAAATTTCAAAATAAAATAATAGAAAGGCAAAAATAGAGTATCTACAAATGGGTCTTTCAATTTTTTTTTTATTTTTAGTCGCCTATGGTCAAAAAACCTAACTAATAAGGTGGGCGACCCATTCCCTTAGCTAAAAAAAATTTGGCCACCAACAGGTAGGAGATGATCGGCAGCTACCTCTTTAAGATCACATGAACCACCCCTCACCTCCTACACTTAAGTGGTTTGATTTCTATTTTTTCAATTTCTTTCATTTTTTTTTAATTTTCAAAATTTTTTATAGAATTTATTAATATATTAATATGTATGTAAGTATATATATTATATATTACATAAATGTTTTTAAAATTTTGTCAATTTTTTTTTATTTTCCTACATTTTTTTATTATTTTTTAAATTATTTTATTATTTTTTATTTGAAAATTACACATAAATCAATCATGTGCTACCACATGTCTTTATTAATAGAAATTCTAACAAACCTAACTAAAGGACTCATTTGATGAAAAGTTTAAAGAACTAAGGACTAAAATGAAATTTTTCAAAAGCTAAAGATTGAAATAAAAAAAAAGAGGTAAATGTCGAGGATTTTTTTTTTTTTCCTAAAATTTTTTTCACGTTGGAGAAAAATCATAAAGGAATAGTACTGTAAAATATGATTAAAAATTATAAAAATTTTAAAGATATCAAAAGATGCTATGGACATTAATAATTAATATTATAGATAGATGACTATGCAACTCTAAATAAAACCATAAAGGTGGTGATAACAATAATATATATATATATATATATATGAAAATATTAATGAATGTTTTTTGAACTCATTAACGTCCTAGGCAGATTTATCTTAATATTCATTCCTCATGCATATATCCATAACTAATTAATGCCCATTCATTATCCATTTTAGTACAATTTTGATTGTATATGGTAAATCACTTTATGAAATATTAATATTTTATTTAAACTTTCATTTAAATATCAATCCATTTTGGTTATAATTTTCTCAAACATAATATTAAAAGCTTAATACATATGGGTAGGTAGTCTTTGAAAAGAAACAAAAGAACGACTGGATCCAATCCAACCTAAACTTTTTTCTTTTATTCCCCGAAATGGATCCAACCTTGGTTGAAACGCTATTATATTGATAAAATTTGGAGCAAACTTGATAAAATACATTTTAATCGTCGTATGGCCACAATATGATGACTAATCAATCAATTTGGTAATTTATAATATGAAAACATTAATGGGAACTTCATACGCAATCATTAATAATGAAAAATGAAAAAAGAAAAAAGAAAACTTTTTATAACATTTTATGCATTTGATTTTTCTAAAGCATGTAGCTTAATGGTGGTTGGTGAAAGAAGACAAAATTTTCATTTTCAAATATGGTCATAAAAAAGGTTTAGATAATTCTATCATTTTAGGTGTCTATATATCATTAATATTTATTTATCAAGGTACAAGAGAGAATTATTTTCTATGTATTAATGGAACCCTCATAATCTATAAACGACCATATACGCTATTGACAAGGTACGAATTTTGACGCGGAATGAATTCCTAAAAGGACCTTTCAACATGGATCACTCTACAGAGGCGTGTATATATATCCACATGAGAGTACTCCTAGACCCATAGTAGCATCAACAAGAACAAAACATTGATATTGCACTCCCTTCACAACCTATCGGCATTTTGTCTTCCTTTTAAACCATGACTATCACTGATAGCCGAGATTTCTCTACCAATCATTTTCTACTAAAACCAGAAGAAGCAGGATTTCTTGATCTTGTTAACCTCTTGTTTTCGAAAGATGTGTGTAAGAGGAAGTACATTGATTGCTCGTTTGATGAAAAACTAGGTTTCAGCCGAAGATGGGTCATCTTTTTGTCCATCATAGTGCAAGTTATCTTAATCGCATTGAAGAAGAAGATGGCCCGGGCAGGAGAACTCATTGAGATGTTCCTGAATCTTCCATCAAGCAATGGTGGAGTTTTTGGCCTCCTCAAAAATATAATAACAGGTTCTGTTTCTCTTCTCAATCTTGTTATTTAGCTTATTTTCTAGATCTACAGTGATACTGTTCATGCATGCATTACACATGCACATAATTTTACGAATTTTTGTTTAATTATTTTGTGCTTTCATGAACATTGACTTTTTTATTTTTTATTTTTTGGGTCAAACATATATAAAAGAGACACAACTTTCTATTTCTCACAACACATTTCATGGAAACAAGGACTTCTATCCTTTTCACTTTCTTTACCAATCGGAAGCTCTATATGAGAAGGGCTTAAGCACATGAATTCATTACCGATGGAGCCTGTGGGGAAGTGTAGGTATAATTATGATATTTGCCACTATATTATTATCGTCATTTGATCACATATTATTAGTACTATCCATCGCTCATTCATATATAAAGCATGTTAAGAAGTTACTATTCAGAAAAAGAGTTAAACTCATGGATTTATTAGTGGTGAGCAAATATCTGAATAATCACAATATGTAGCACTGTCTACAAATATAAGTGGTAGTATTTTATATGCCTAAGTATATTAATACTAATGAAACTCCATTTTCTTTATTGTTCTGCTTCTTTTTTTTTTTTTCTAAAATGTATATGTGTGTTCATGTGAGTTCTAACACTTGCCCCAAACAATTTTTGCTTCAACACTACTGATAATTCATCGACCTATATTATCGAGATAAATTAAAGGCCAGTATCTTAATTTTGATGAAATGAGACTCAATATTTCCCTCCCTATTAATGGCATGTTATTCTTAATTTTTTTTTTTAATATGAACAATCATGAACCGGCTAACTTGCTATCGAATTGAATTGGAACCAAATCTATACCCTTTTTATTTATTTTTTTTTCATACCGATGAATCCCTTCTTGTTGAACCAAGGGAACATTTTTTGTCGGATCTAGGTAGTTTTCCAATATGGCGGTTGGCATTAGAATCCTAGTGGTTTAGCATAATGGTTCACATTGGAAACAAAGGGATAGGTGGTTTTCCATGGTGGTTAGCATGAGAATCCTAGTGGTTCAGCATGATGGTTCACATTGGAACCAAAAGGGTTTGTTGACAGAAGTCTTGGTCAATGTCATTTCTCGTGCAGTGCGGATGAGTTGGTTTTAGGCAATAGTCGCAGGCATAGAGGGCTTAGAGAATATATATATATACTAGCAAATCATCTACTCATAATGTCTGTGTAGATCGAATAAAATTAAATTTATATTTTAAAATTTTATCATTGTTGGATGAAGAATCATAATTTTTGCTAAAAGTATTGGTCTTAAATGACTTTCTTTTTTTATTTTTTGGTCAGTTTCCACGAGTGACGACAACATCCACAAACCAAATTCTTCTGCCCGTAGCAATAATTTAAATGACTTTCTTTGTTCTTTTTTTTTTTTTTTTTCATCCACGAGTCAGTTAATTGATTTTGAGTCAGTTGATTTTTTTTCTTTTAAACTTATTTGATACGCGGAAATCTTAGCAATAAGAACTTCTTGTTCAACAAAAACACATATTTCCTTATAAATTAAGCATGATTTTCCGTAATCATATACAGTTGTAATATGCTGAATTTTCTAAATCCCTTTCCACAGGCATATATGAAAAATATATGCTTAATAAACAAGAGTGTAAATTTTAAAATATGTTGAATTATACAGATATCTTTTAAAAATTTTTGAAATTGCATGGACTCCTATTTTTTAAAAACTTAGCTCTTAAACCCTCTGAGACAACTGTATGACCTACTTTTTTATGCTTTGGTTGCCTATACATATTTCCTAGCTTAAATGGATAATTAAATTAACATATTTAACTAAAAGAAAATAAAAATATAAAAATTACGTGAGGAAATTTTACAAAGAGAAAAATAAAAATCACTTAAAATCCAATGGTGCGAATTTTTTTTTTTTTTTTTAATTGCTAACTCCTATGATAGTTCTTATTTATAAATTATAACATGTATTATATTTGACATTCCTTATATTAGGCATAAGCATAGCTCCATCTAGTACATTAAGAAATGCAATATTTTCTCTCCGTTTTTATTTTTCTATAGATAAATAATTGCATTATAATTAGTCGGTCGGCCCAAAAATCAGAGATAAGAGGAACTGAGTCCCTCGGATTGAAATTTTTATAGGAATAATAAATCAATTTCTTCATCGTCAACCTAGATGGAATTTCCTTTTAATATTGTTAACTCTTTGAGGACTATTGATCTATTCCGAAAGGACTGCTTAGGAACAGTCGTAAAGGGTGATATCATTATTCAAAATATCACTCTTGAGATTTATTAAATCACACATTCATAAAGAATGGGTAAATTGTATGAGGTGGTAAATACACATAGATAGCTAACACATGGAAAAAGTACATCCACAAGGAGGTTTAAGTGCTGAATTTTTTTAAAAAAAGGGACCCATACGATTTTAAAGTTTTAACTTAGTTAATGAGTACCAAGCTAGCTAAAGGATTTAATTAATGCAACTACATGCAGATATAAATAAAATATTTTGTTTTATAAAGTCAGAAAATTATTAGTTGTTAATTTTTACGCACTAAAATCAGTGAAGTTCTTCTGGCGTGACGTAGGCAACTGAGGCACTTGATATTATTTCTCCTTTCGACATTTAAATATCATATATTACAATATTCTCCTCTATCAAATTGAAAAACCGGCCATTGCGGGGTTGATATATGCGCTCCCAAGTTGAACTCTTTTTAAAAGCATTAGATTTTTCCATTTCTCTCTCTCTCTCTCTCTATTTTCTTCTTTTTCTTTTTCCTTTTTTTTTTATGGATAGATGTAATTTTCATGAATGTGTAAATAAGATATTATTTATTATAAACAACAGTTTTAATCGATAAAGCTTATCTTGAGAAGATGTTTATTCCTAAAGTATGTACAGCACTTCTAAGAATAGTAAGAATCAAAACATAACTTTTAAATTGAATCAACAAAAAAGTTGAAGTTGACTCTTTTTCATCGTGATTTACTGTACTAAGCCATCTTACAAATAAAGTTCCCATAAATGCCATAATTTGGTTGAAATTTTTTTGAAAAATGAATAATAATATGTGATAATTTGGAGCAAAGTTTCAGTTTTGGAAGGAAATATAGGTATATAGCAATGACAGGTGAGTATGTATTAACATAAATTACTTCATCGATGAATTTATACCTTATTTTGAGCGGTTAGAATTCTTACAATACTATGCTGTCTATTTTAAAAAGAAAATAAAAGATATAAAATAAGCAATCCATAATGTATAATCGAAAGTGATGATGGGGTATGAGAATTCGGTTCATATATATATATATATATTTATTTATTTATGTATGTCCATTTTCTTAATAACTTTTTTTTTAAACTGTATTATATGGTTTAACTTAATACTTCTCGTTAAGAGAACAATGTTTATATCACTAAACTATAATAATGTTAACATTTTTTTTAATTACAAAGCAACATTATTCCATAAAAGCTAAATACTGTGGTAGATCAGACATTTTTGATTGCTTTCAGCTTGTTAACATATATATGTGTGTTCATGAACAGGTAAGGTTGAACTACCGAACAGAGAATCCGCAATTTTTACATCGGCTATAGGGAATTTGGATCAGAGAGTGCAACTTGATTCCAATATAAAGCATGGCGATGCAAGATACAATTCATCGCTGTCGATGATGGCCTCTAAATTGTCGTACGAGAATGAAGCCTTCATCCAAACCACTGTCGCCGATGTCTGGAAGGTTACCGCACCAAACTAAGATATATCCTATGGGGAATTAATACAACAAAAAAAATAAAAAATAAAAAATCTGATTAATATTTTGAACTAGCAGCAAAATCAGTTATAATTCAATTCAAATTGTGCTAAAAAATTTAATAAAAAATTTGAGTGCCACAGGTTTTTATTTTTTATTTTTTTGAAGAAAATGTAATATAAGTCATCGAAAGAGCTAGACGAATGCCTATTTAAAGACATATAAAAATATGACATACTGGGTTAATAATGACTTTCAATTAATATGGCTATTGACCAGAAATTCTTACAGTTATTCTTTGTGTTTTGTTTGTAGATGGAATTCTTGGGTTGCTACGATTGTGCGAACGGTATGTTTTTCCTTACGCTATTTGGTTATAGTTCATACATGTATACGGGAAATTTCTTCTACCTCCACTGTTGCAGCCGTCTAGGGCAATTAAAAATAATAATAATAATAATTTCTTCTTATGGGAGTAGAGTCCTTAAAAATAATAATAATAATAATTTTGATATATATATATATATATGTATATGTATGTACGTGTATGAAAGTATTATGTACTTGTAATCGAACTTCATGGTCTTAAGTTCCTAGCAACGTCTTGCAATGTAGCCTATTATATGCGACGTGACACCCGAGCCATCATCTTCAAAGACAAGAACCTAGTTGTGGTGGCGTTTAGAGGCACCCGCCCGTTCGATGCTGATGCGTGGTGCACCGATTTCGACATCTCCTGGTATGAGCTCAAAGGAATAGGCAAGATCCATGGCGGTTTCATGAAAGCTTTAGGTCTCCAAAAGCCCAAAGGCTGGCCTAAACACATAGACCGAGCACACGACCAACAACCATATGCCTACTATGAGATAAGGGATTTACTAAAGCAAATATTGGCAGAGGATGAGAACCTGAAATTTGTGGTCACAGGGCATAGTCTTGGGGGTGCACTTGCTGTGTTGTTTATGGCTGTTTTGGGTATCCAAGACGAGAAAGTGCTGTTGGAGAAATTGGAAGGTGTTTATACTTTTGGACAACCAAGGGTTGGAGATGAAGAGTTTGGGAAGTATATGGAAGAGAAGATGAGTGAGAACAAAGTGAATTATTATAGGTACGTGTATTGTAATGATATGGTGCCTCGGGTGCCCTTTGACGACCATACTCTCTTGTTTAAGCATTTTGGTTCCTGTCAGTACTACAACAGCTTCTTCTACAAGGGAAAGGTACTCGCTTTTAACATTGTTTATATGGTTCAATAAGAATGATGAAATGCTTGAAAAGTTTGAAAGTTTTTCTTCATTTAACCTCTTAACAAGTGTTCTAAAATCGTTTGCTTACGTTGGGTATAATTTATTTACTCTTAAAGAGGGATATCTATGAAAATTACCAAACTTGCACAATCATTAACCTCCACATTATGTACAGGTTGTTGAAGAGGAACCAAACAAGAACTACTTCTCATTATTATGGGTTGTACCAAAGGTCCTAAATGCGCTATGGGAGCTTATTAGGAGTATGATCTTACCTTTAACCAATGGGTGCACCTATATGGAGGGGTGGTTTCTGATCCTGTTTAGGATTGTTGGCATCCTTATACCAGGAGTTTCGGCACATTTGCCTCAGGACTATGTTAATCTAACTCGAATCGGTTCACTAGCTTCAACGACAACTCCAGCTTCAAACGATCGACAACAAGATGTTATTTTCAAATTGTTGACATAGAGAAAATTGACCTACACGACATAATCGATGAAATGAATGGGGGGAGGGAGGGTGTGGAGAGGGGATGGGGGGTGTAGCGGAGTGAAACTAATTGGAACACTAATTATTAAAAGTTGTATTGGGTAAAATAAGATTAAAGTGTGACAATGTAGAAAACTAATGTAAAGGAAGATAATGCTTCCACCGGGGTAAAATAAGATTAAGTGTGATGATCTAGAAAACTAATGGAAAGGAAAGTAATGCTTCTATTGGTTATCTTATCGACCTAATATCTTGCATTGTATTAAGAACAATTTGATATTTGGTACTTCCATTTGCAACTCTAATTCAACGAATAAAGGATTAGATAATCATCAATACGTAAAGGAGGAAAAATGAGGGAAAATAAAGTGAGAAGGAATACTACCATTTCATGCTTGGTGAAATAAATGAGGGGAAAAGAATGTGTCAATCGTTGAACCCAATTGGCAGCCTAACTTTGTTGCATATCCTTTTCTTGTGGTTAGAATATACAAAGCTATGCAAACCTACACTTTCTTTATCTTCTTTATAATCCATTAATTTTATAGAGAGAAACATTTTAGATTAAGTCTCATGTCAAGTGTGCTATGAAACATAGTAAGTAAAACACTACCAAACAAATCTCACACAAATGTTACTCTACACATAATATACATTTAATGAATGCAACAAACAAACAATCTGCAACTATTCCATAAACCTCTAAGCCATTTTATCTTAATTTAAGTGAGCAACAGAATAGGCAAACTCAATACCATTTGAGTGCCAAAACTAATACCAAACACTAACACCATAACCAATACCAATATCAAAATCATCTCACCCCTATTCTCTACATATGTCAGTTATAGTAGTCTAGTATACTACCTTTATACGAAGTTGTTTCTCATACTAGAATCCTACTAATAGCTTCATTATGAATTTACACGTTTACCATAAATAGGGGGCACTGATGCTTAACAAGAAGCCACATGACTCCATATTTTCAGCTCCAATTAGCCTTGAACAACTAATCCAGGACATATTTATCTTGGATTATTAAAAACCTTAGTGACCACTTATGGTTAAAAAATATTAAGGCCTTGATAATAATTAGATTGGTTGACTAATCTTACATGAGTAACTAATCCATCAAGGAAGAACTTATACGTAAGTAAAACTGAGTTGCAAGAATTAACTCTTAAAATCACTTCCTTCCAATAAATCCTAAAATTTCAAATTTACAAAACAACATTTGATTATCCAAAAAATATAATAAAATTACATTAATCATATTTGCCCCATGCCTTTAGATCTGTCTATTTTGCATGCTTTCATGACTTATTTATTTGCATGAAATGCTTGGATAGCTAACATGCCTTATATAGGTCCTATTCTCATAATAAGTTAATTTTTTTTTCCTTGATCTATCCATTAAATCATTATGCATGGAAAAAAAATGTTGAAAATAATATTCCTAACTTCCAGTTTTGCAAATTATTTCATAGGAAAATTACAACTTATAAGTTGATATAAATAAAAAAAGAACAAAAATCTAAGCCTAATATTCCTAGAGATCAACATAGAGGAAGAGGTGGAGATGAAGGCAAACGTGGAGGTTGCTTTGTCCTCAATCATGTATTTCATAATCATTAAAATCATACAATCCTTCTAGTTTATAATGCTAAATGGTATTTCATAGTTAAAATAATACAAAGTCGTTTAGTAGTAGACACTTAGTAAAATTATGAGTTTAGGTGTATGATTTATGTAGGGAAGTGGGCAAAGATATAAGTATCATGTACGTATTGCGTATGAAGTTGTGTCACACGTGATTAGGGAAATGACTTGAGTGACTCGCGTAGGATGATTAGGAGAGAAATGTAGGGAGGAAGAGTAAGCGATTTTAGTAAAACTCTAATACATATGGTAACAGGTAGAGGAACGTAATGGAATTAAACTCCAAGATTAATGAAAAACAAGGTGGTGTTCTTGAAGTGTTTAAATATTTCATTTTTGAGGCAAAGTTTTGGCAAAGCAAACCATGTTAATGGGTTTTTTTTCTATCCAAATGAGGATGTGAATAGGGTATTTATAGAAAATGATAGTTGATCACATCCATCAGATTATAATAGTCATTGATGGTTAAGATTGAAGCCTATTATTAATAGATCTTAAGTAAGCTATTTTCATAGGTTTAGGCCCAGATAAAGGATTTATTTATTATTTTAGTATGAGTCAAACCGAGTAAGGTTGGATCGAACAGATTAATCCAATGGGCCCTACTCCAAGCCCACCATGCCAAATCTCCCTCAATCATTTCAGTAATTTATGGGCTTGGCTCCTCGGGCTGTGTCACCTTAACTCGAGGAATTGAATCCATTTAATCAATGTTCAAATTCAATATTAAATTTGGCCATCTACAATTTACAATCTTAATATTCAATTTGTTGGTGGTTTTGTGGGGTATCCTCATCTAACTTAAGGGTTTCATAGTCGGTAAAGATGGAAAGGGCATGCATAAAAGGCGCAAGCGATTTAAAAGAAGCACTAAATGTTTATTCGATGCAACTACTTTGATACTTAAGTTAATTCTAAGAACAATAACATAGCATCAACATTCTAAAGGGGAGAGAGAGAGAGAGAGTTCTCTTCCTACCATACGTAAAGATATATGGTAGTTTAAATCCGGGACTAAGAGAAGGAGGGTAAAACTGTTGTGATTGGTAGACTACTGCCAGCTAGCCCCTTATAGGTGTTAATATCTCCAATAGCAAATCCTTACAAGGTCAAGGTTAGGTGGCTACCATCTACGTGTACTATCTATCTTGATGTGGATAAAATGTATATAGTTGAGTACGTAGCAATTCTATGACGTATGTTGATGTTAAGGAATTGTATTTTGTGCTTTGAAGGTTTATGAATAATGAAAGTGGCACTTTTATGGTGTTTTGGTTTAAAGCAAGAACAAAAAAAAAAAAAAAAAAAGATGAGCATGGAAAAACCATTGATTAAACAAGTTAAATTAATGGTCTGAACTAAGGGTTGAATTTGGGGCTGTTATGACTGTCGAGCCTGGTTTTTCACCCTCTTGGTTCTTTTATAATATTAGGTCTTCTCTAAGCCAATTAGTGCTAAATCCTACCCATTTAATACTGATCCTTAACTAGGGTTTAAAGAAAACCATTTTTTCAATTTAAAAAGGGTTTGGAGTCACCACCCGATCGGAGTCGGAAAAAAAGGGTTAAGTTATAACCAATTGAGTGGATTAGCTATAACTTAACTATCGATCTATCAATTAAAAAAAAAAATTTGTAAAACAGTTATTTTGAAAACCAAAGATTTAGGTCCGAAGGTTAATTTATTAAACCTTAAACGAGTACTACATTTTAACTTTCCAAATTTAACTTTACTTTTCAAATATACCCTTTTTAATTTGTAAAACAGCTAATTATAATATACGCGACTAAATTGATCAATTCATATAAATATCAGAAAAGGGAAAAAATAAAACTTTCACATTTTAAGTCACCCCGTACTTATATACGAGTGCCTACGTATCTGCTATTCAGGATCAAACGTACGTAGTTCTTTTAATGAAAATATAGTGCGTTGATTGATTTTAACTTTAGAAAAATTGTTAGGTTTACATTTTTACCTATTTTGAGTTGATTTGAGAAAAGATTATAAGGGGTTTTAAGTTGGATTTTATTTTTGAAAATTTTAAATGATTCTAATTTGAAAAATGATTGATTTATTTCCATTTATTTTTAGAAAACTCAATTTTTCTAAGTGTCAAAACGATTTTTTTTTTTACTAACCTATTTATTTATTTTTATTATTTTTTTTATACTTATTCTATCTATTTCTATAAATAAATAGACTATTTCTTTTCTCTCTTTTTTTCCCTCTTTTTATTTTTCTTCTCTTTCTTTCTTTTTTTTCGTTCTTTTTTCTTTTTCTCATTCATAACATTTACAAATAAAAAAAGGAATAAAATAAAAAATAAAAAAGAAGGTCGTTTTGGCGTTAGCTCACTTTGGCTCGTATCGGCTCACTTTAGCTTGGATCGGCTCGGTTGACTCACTTCATCTTAGTTAGCTTGGAGCTGGCTCACTTTAGCTCGATCGGCTCGTGTAGACTCACTTTAGCTTGGATCGGTTCGGTTGCCTCCCTTTGGCTTGGATTGGCTCAGTCGATTCACTTCAGCTCGGGTGGCTTAAAGTCGGCTCACTTGAGCTTGGTCAACTTAGAGTCGGCTTACTTCAACTTAATTGGCTCGTGAAATTCAATGGTGGTAGTTTTCGTCAATAAACACCGTAGGGGATGCTTTGATTTTTGTTTTTCTAAAGTGTTTCGAAGTTTTTGTTGTGTTCTGAAAACGAAAAGTAGACCTCTATTTATAGGTGTCATGGTTAAGTTAAGGATGAAAAAAATTAAATGTAATATGATTTTCTTCCAATTTTGGATTGAATGAACCTAGACAATATGTGGTGACAAATACATAGCTACACGTATATGAATGTGCTGGAGTGTGTCGGAGTATGTCTACTACACTTAGAAGTGAGTTGGCAAATGATGTAACTTGTGACGTGGCAATAACGTGGCAATAAAGTGAGAAAAGAAAATAAAAGATACATTTTGCACCTTCCATGGATTAAACTTAGGATTTCCAAGTCACATGCAACATCAAGTCTAAATGTTTATCTAGCTAAGCTATTATTTTTTTTTATTCATATATGTAATTAATTGCATATATGGACCAAGTCAGCCTGAGCTAGATTTAAATCTAAGCCTAAACCCAACAGCCTTTTATTTAAAACTATTGAAACTAAAATTATATTCTATTTAAACAACCTAAAAATTTATTTTCTAAATTCCCTATTTTATTTTGTGACTTTTCAAATTTCTTACTTTTTATATTTTTTTCTAAATTTCTTATTTTTTGTGCTTTTTCTTATTTTCCTATTTTTTTCTAAGTTTTCCTAAAACTCCTATTTTTCTAAATTTCTTTATTTTTTAGGGGTTTTCTTTAACTTTTCATTTTTTGAACTTTTCTAATTTAGGACCCTATAACTTAAATTGAAAAATAAAAGGGGAGAGGGGGTACAAAAATTAGGTATCTATAGCTGTCCCTCTTTGTGGTAAAGTTTGAGCAAAACTTTGCCATAAAGATAAAACAGACATTATTTTTGCCCCTAAGAGTGGATTTTATTCTAAGAAGCGCTACAGCTAGCTAGCTATTCTAGATCCAATCCACTGCAAATTTAGAGAAGAGAAGGGTGGCGCTCTAAGAGCTAGTACAAAGACTAAAAGAAGAATTGAAGTCTGGTCATGCTCTTATGAATCGAGGTAAAACGAGCAAAGTGCTCCTAGAGTTGGCTAAAACCCTAAGAAGAATGAGCAAACTTGGTTGTGCCCTAATGAGCTGACTCACTAAGGCAGGAACGTCTCTTAGAGATTAGTAACCCAAAAATGTGATCGATCTAAAAGACCTGGTAGTGCTCATTTGAGCTGACTATCCTAGATGGGATGGGCGAAGCGCTCCTAAAACTAGCTAAGACCCTTAATTGAAAACAGATGAAGAGAAGCACCCCTTGGGCTTAAGAATTATTGAAAGATAGTGCCCAATGGGCTCGCTAAAGACCCTATATGAAATTGGTGACAGAGGGGTTGAAAGATGGCTAGGAGCTCGGAAAGATTAGATGATGCCCTAAAGGCTTAAGGAGATCCCTAAAATGAAAGACAGGATAGCGCCTTAAAGGCTTATTGGAGCCCTAAAAAGAATAAGAGAGATTAGTACTCTAAGAGCTGACTTGAACCCTAAGAGAAGAATAGGACAACGCCTTAAAGGCTAGTTGGAACCCTAATAAGAGAGGGATTAATGCTCTAAGAGTTGACTTGAACCCTGAGAGAAAGATGAGACAACACCCTAAAGGCTGGCTGAAACCTTGAAAAGAATAAAAGAGGGATCAGAGCTCTAAAAGTTGGCTTGAAGCCTAAGAGAAAGATGGGACAATGCCTCAAAGGCTAGTTAGAACCCTAAAAAGAATAAAGAAGGGTCAACTTTAAGGGTTAGCCAATAACCCCGAAAAACGGGATAACCCCCTAAAGGCTAGCTAGAGCCCTAAAAAGAATAAAAGAAGGGTTAGCTCTAAGAGTGAGCTAACATCCTAGAAAAACGGGACAACAACCTAAAGGTTAGCTAGAGCCCTAAAAAGAAATAAAGGAGGGGTTAGTGCTCTAAGAGCCAGGTAACACTTTAGAAAGATGGGATAGTGCCCTCAAGGCTAGATAGAATCTTAAAAAGAATAAGAGAGGTTAACGCTTTAAGAGCTAGCTAACCTTAGAAAGACGGGACAGCATCCTAAATGCTAGCTAGACTCTTAAAAAGAATAAAAGGGGATCAGCGCTCTAAGAGCTGACTTGAACCCTAAGAGAAAGATGGGACAACGCCTTAAAAACTAGCTGAAACCTTAAAAAGAATAAAAGAGAGATTAGCGTTCTAATAGTTGGCTCGAACCCTAAGAGAAAAACGATGAAGGATTGAAGAACTAATGTAAGGCAAGCAACCAGTTTCAAAAGATACTTTTGCTTAGAAAAGTATTTACAGAAAGATTGTTGAAAAACCATTTATGAATAAAGAAAAGAGTAGGGATAAGCCCCTTGATTAAAAAAAAAAAGAGTTTGAAGGATGTTAAAAACCACAATTGGGGAAGGACCTTAGAAAGGAAACAAGTGACATGGATTAAAAACTTGGCTATTCGAGCCAATATGGATTTGGATAAAAGATTTTATGACGAGCCTTTACTTTCTCTCTCTTCTTTTTTCATTTTTATTTTGTTTTTTTTTTTAAGTTTTGCCAATAAGTATAAACTCTTATTAAGGAACAATTTTATAACCAACCCTATCTTTGGTAATCATGTGGAATTTCTTAATGCCCTTGACCCTAAGGCTTCTCTTAGGGCTTTTATGATCTTAAGCCATTCCTTTTTTAAGGAGAAGATAACTCACAATTAGTTTAGTCAAAGAGGTCTTCCTTACTGGCTTTCAGTCTAGATTACACTCTTGACTTCAGTTCCAAAAATTGTAGTCCATTTTGTAAGTGATACCCCTTGACCAATCCATTAGGTCTTTTTTCAGTTTACTCTTATGAATTTAGGCTTTTGGTCCAAAGGTTTCAAAAAAAAAAAAATTAATGAAAAGGCTTGTTTTGACAGAAACACTTTTATTAATCCTGGATGTACAAATCAATAACCTTAGGGAAAAATTAGAAGCACGCTTGCCCCTGTTTCAAAACCAATTTTTATTAAAGATAAATTATTTTTTAAGATTTGAAGAGCTTTAACATGTATAAAGGCGGTATTGTGGGTGGGGAGGCCTTATGTAATTTAGTATAGGTAGGAGAGGCTTCAAAGTGTAAATGTGGATATGGAAATTTGGGTTTCCGGGCTGAAAAGTGTAATTTAAAGCCTTGTGTTTTCTGAGGCTATTTGGTCATTGACTCCTGGCCTTTTTTATTTGGTTTGGTTACCCCTATTAGAATGTAAAATATTTCTTAGGGCTTTTTATCCTATACTTCCAGGCCCAATTCTTTGGCTTTTTTTTTTCTCTTTTTTTCTTTTTTAATTGCTTCGCCCCACTATCTCTTATTATTTTTCTCTTTCCTTTTGGCCCCAAGAGTGACTATTTCTTCAAGGCCTTAATTCCATAGATTTCAAGTGTATGGGCTTGAGGTAGTTGAAAAATAAAATTGGCTCGCTTCATTTCAAAGAAAAATAATTTATCAAAAATAAAAGTCGTTTTTGAATTAATGCTATTTAAATAAGCATAAACCAATCTTACCCCTATCTTTTACTCAATGACCCCAACCTCCGAATTGCCCCATTGCAGGGTGGTTCTTAATAGGGTTTAAATTTATAAATTCTCCAAACAAGTCCAATGGGGTGAATAATAAATGATTGTGTTTAGGATTTAGAAGTGAATGCCTAACTTCACTTCAATCTACGTATCGCATTCAAAGTGAACCTCCTTTAAGGAATGAGTCCAAAATACCCTCATAATTATGTCACTCAACTCTTTAAGTGTTTCAGGTTGGTGTATAGAATATAGCTTGCCTCTTCTCATCTTGAACTTTTCAAAAAGTGAGTTACTGGTTCCTTAAGGAGGAGGTCGCTTTTTTATTTGCCTAGGATTGGGTTTTGACCCCTAATTTCTCAAATCATGCCTTAGTATTTGATTTTGTGTTCTAGTTCAATTTATGATTAAGTTTGGCTTTCTAAATAGATCAAGGGTTTTGGCTTGGCTTGGCTTGGTTACTTTTAGGAGATGAAGATTGTGCTCAGGTCGGCAACCTTAATGGGTTGTAGCTCATGTTCAGATTAGCTGGCTGGCTTAATGGCTTGTGTTTGGATAAGCCGATGTTTAGGTTGACTGCTTAGCTAAGTAGACTATGTTTGAGTAAGTTACCTGAATGGGCCTAAGGTTAGTGTTGGCTAAGCAGCTTGTGTTTAGATTAGATGGTAATAAAGGGTTAGGTCTGGTGTGGGTTGAAAGCCAAATGTTTGGGCTGGCTGCTTGAGTGGGACAAAGGGCTCACATTTGTTTATGGGGCTCATATTTAGAGTTAAATGGGCCAAGGGACTCGTATTTGGCTTGAATGGGTCAAGGGGCTCATGCTTGGCTTGAATGGGTTAAGGGGCTCGTATTTGGCTTCCTCAATAGGTCGAGGGACCTTGTGTGGTTTGAAAACCAAGTATTTGAGTTGGTTACTTGAGTAGGCTAGAGGCCTGAGCTTGTACTAGTCCCTTAGGCCCATAAGCATTTATAGTTGTTGGCAACTTTTATTTTCGTTTTTGTTTTTTTTTTCAATATTTTTAGAGAGAGAAAGGTAAAGTTTATTTTTAGAAAATAATTTACAGATAAGGATGGTAGTTTATATATATATATATATTTACTTTCTATTATAAGTCAATGGATTTTGTTTACATTTTTCTAAATGAGATCGAATGGTGGTTAAATGGAAGACTATTTACAAAGACTGGAATTTTAAAGAATGATGAATGACGAACGACGAATGATGAACTAAAGAGAGCTTTATTATTTTTGAAAAATGAAGATGAGAATACAAAAAACAAAGGCAGAGAACCTAAACTTTATTCAGGAATTTTATTCTAGGCTCCTTAGACTTGAACTGAAAAGACCCTACATTAAGTCTCGTAAACGAGCCTTAAGGTCATCTATCATCTCATAAATAGTCTTAATGACCTGTGCCAAAAGAGACCTTAAGGCTCAATTGTGAGCTTCAAAACACTCGAACCTTTCTTTCAAATAGGCAATTTCATCTCTCAACACTTGCTCGCGAAACCTAGAGGCGTCTAGTAACCCATTACTTGGTTGATTATTTACTTAGTTATCTGCCATCCTAAGTCTACACATTTTGTGGACCAGGATCAATCATCAATGCAATGATAGAAAAAAAAAAACCTGGAAATATGTAGATGATAGGGTCACTTGGATTAATATATTACCCTTTAAGTTGCAAACCTACTGTAAAAAACTTGTTTGCAAAGGGATGCAATTTCTTAAAGGTAGTATATTAACTCAAGTTTAGAGAGAAGTACATGCAAAACAGGGTAGGTTCTAAAAGGTCCTTAAGCTCTGTAACCTCACTTGTTTTTAGAAAACACTTTCATTGGTCACATGAGCTTAAGTAGGGTGGCTTAATTGGCCCCAAACGATGGTTGCCCTACTAAACTCAGAACTTACACAATGGCCTTCCTCCTAGAGTTCTAAGATGGCTTGTGTTTAACTGTATCTACCCTACATCTTTGACGCAACAAATGAAACCCCATGCCCTAGTGTATGCTATTTACAAAATAAATATGCTAATTAAAACAAACATATACATGAAGCCAACAATAAATAAACAAATCAATATATAAAGAAATAAATAAATAACTAACTAACTAAACAATGTGGGTAATTTGAAAAGCTATTTTAATTTCGAAATGTTTTTAAGTGGTTAGCTCTCTTGACGGTCTCCAGTGGAGTTGCCAAGCTGTCAAGCTTGGTTTTTTACCCTCCCAGTTCTTTTATAATATTAAGTCTTCTCTAGGCTGATCAGTACTAAACCCTACCCATTTAATAATAATCCTTGATTAGGATTTAAAGAAAACCATTTTTTCAATTTAAAAAAGGTTTGGAGTCGCCACCCAACTGAAGTCGAGAAAAAAGGTTAAGTTATAACCAATTAGGTGGATTAGCTATAATTTAGCTACCGATCTATTGATTCAAAAAAAAAAATTGTAAAACGGCTTTTTTGAAAATTAGAGATTTAAGTCCGGGGTTAATTTATTAAACCCTAAACAGGTATCACTTTTTAACTTTCCGAATTTAATTTCACTTTTCAAATATATCTTTTTTAATTTGTAAAACAGCTAATTATAATACATGTGCCTAAATTAATCAATTCACATAAATATCAAAAAAGGGAAAAAATAAAACTTCTACATTTTAAGTTGTCCCGTACTTACGTATGGGTACCTACATATCCGCTATTTAGGATCAAACGTACGTAGTTCTTTTAATGAAAATATAGCAAGTTGATTGATTTTAATTTTGGAAAATTACCATGTTTACATTTTTACCCCTTTTGAGTTAATTTGAGAAAAGATTATAAGGAGTCCTAAGTTGGATTTTATTTTTGAAAATTCTAAATGATTCTAATTTGAAAAATGATTAATTTATTTTCATTTATTTTTAGAAAACTCAATTTTTGAAAGTGTCAAAACGATTTTTTTTTACTAACCTATTTATTTATTTTTATTATTTTTTTATACTTATTCTATCTATTTCTATAAATATATAAACTACTTCTTTTCTATCTTTTTTTCCTCTTTTTGTTTTTCTTCTCTTTCTTTCTTTTTTTTTTTAATTTTTTGTTCTTTTTCCTTTTTTCCTTTTTCTCATTTATAACATTTACAAATAAACAAAGGAATAAAAAAATAAAAAAAGAAGAAGGTTGACTTGGATCAGTTCGGTCGGCTCACTTTGGCTTGGTCAACTTGGAGTAGGCTCACTTAGGCTCGATCGGCTCGTATCGGCTCCCTTTGGCTTTGTCAGCTTGAAGTTAGCTCACTTCGGCATGGTTGGCTTAGAGTCGGCTTACTTCAACTCAGTTGGCTCGTGAAATTCGATGGTAATGGTTTTCGTTAACAAACACTGTAAGGGATGCTATCCTAGAGAGAGAGGAAACTTTGATTTTTGTTTTTCTAAAGTGTTTCGAAGTTTTCGTTGTGTTTTGAAAATTAAGAGTATACCCCTATTTATAAGTATCATTGTCTAGTTAAGGATGAAAAAAATTAAATGCATTGTGATTTTCTTTCAATTTTAGATTGGATGAACCTAGATAATATGTGGTGCTAAATACATAACTGCGCGTATATAAATGTGCTAGAGTAAGCAAATGACATGGTAATGACATTACATATCAATAAAGTGAGAAAAAAAAATAAAAGATACATTTTGTACCTTCTATGGATTGAACCTAAGATGTTTAAGTCATATACAATATCAAGTCCAATTGCTCATCCAGCTAAGCTATTGTTTTTTCTTTATTCATATGTGTAATTAATTGCACATATAGACTAGGTCAGCTTGAGCTAAATTCAAATCTAAACCTAAACCCAATAGCCTTTAATTTGAAATTATTGAAATTAAAATTATATTTTATTTAAAAAACCTAAAAATTTATTTTCTAAATTCCCTATTTTATTTTGTGACTTTTCAAATTTCTTACTTTTTTGTATTTTTTTCTAAATTTCTTATTTTTTGTGATTTTTACTATTTTCCTATTTTTTTTCTAAGTTTTCCTAGAACTCTTATTTTTCTAAATTTCTTTATTTTTTGGGGGTTTTTCTTTAATTTTTCATTTTTTGAGCTTTTTTAATTTACGACCTTATAACCTAAATTGAAAAATAAAAAGAGAGAGGGGCAAAAGTTAGGTATCTACAATGACTCATAATGTGGAAACTCAACTAAATTGATTTGTTGATTTGGTTGCTATCGATATGACTTATGATAACAATTAATCAAGATAAAAGTTCACCATAATCTAATGTCTTATAAGAAAAGACCAAAATGGGTAAAATACTTAAAGATTCCTAATACATACTACATAGTACAATGTATAGAAAAAGAATCCTTCTTGAGTATTGTGTTAGTGGATACATGTCAAATAGTAGTTGGTAAGCGAATGAACATATGTTCAGTTGCAACTATAATTGTAAGATCTTTGATGCTTCAACATAAGTCAAGGTCAACTTGGAGGGGGTTAGAAAGAAAATAGAAAACTAAATCAAGTCAAAGCTTGAACACTAGGTATTGTTAAAAGCCTCTTTAGGTTGGGTGATTGAACAACTCAACTCAAAAGGAAGTCTAGTGTTCGTTAGTTCGAGGACTGCCTTGATTATAGTTAAAGCTTGGTACTCAGGTCAGGTAAGATGAAGTAATCCCAAGTTGGTGATGAAATCCTTACCCTTGAAGGGTACTTAGGTTAGTATACACTAGGCAAGTCTTTATAGTCTTCTAGCTTAGGTTCGAGTAATAGGTCAGAGAGATTTAGCCTTAAATTTATTGGCTCTTCACTAGTTAAGCTTGATTCGGTGTCATCTAGATGTTAGGGAATTAGGTTAGATGCTATGAAAGTGGAAGAGACACCATAGTCCTAAGGTAGCTCAATTTGATAAGTATTGCAATTGACCTTCTTTAAGACCTTGAATGGATCATCAACTGTAGGTGATAACTCATTTTTCTTGAGATAGGGAAATCTCTCTCCTCTAAGGTGGATCCAAACTAGGTTGCTAAGGTTGAATGAAATAGCTTAGTGGCTATGACTATCGATCTTATCATTGTTCATTAAACCTAGCAATCTTTTTGATCACTTATTAGTGCAGTTTGTCCAGTTCGTAAGCTCGGTCAACTCCATATTGGCTTTCTTTGAGGGCTGTATAGGTACCAATCATATCTAATGGTGGGTTGAGGCCATAGACGACCTCAAAGGGAATCTTTCTAGTAATACTGTAGACAGTTCGATTGTAAGTAAACCCTACAATAAGCAAGCATAGATTCTAGTCTTTCATATTCTTTCCCACTACAGCTCAAAACAAAGTACCCTATGTCCTGTTCACTACCTTAGCTTAGTCATCTGTCTATTGGTGATTACTCGAGCTGAACAAAAGTTTGGTGCCAAGTCTCTTCCATAAAGTCTTTCGAAAGTAGGTCAGGAATTTAGTATCTTGATTTGAAACAATGGATTTTGGAACTTTATGTAAGTGGACGATTTCCTACAAAAACAAATTAGCAATATATAAAGCATTGTTAGTTTTGTAGCATGGAATAAAGTATGTCATTTTGTTGAATCAGTCCATAAGTCCAAGGATCCAGTCCTTCCCTATGGATGTCTGGGATAACCCTAGGATAAAGTCCATGCTGAGGTCAACCAAAGATGAGGTTGGCGTAGGTAAGGGCATGTATCTTCTATGTGGCTCCTTTCTTCCTTTTTCCCTTATACACACTTCATAAATGCCGATAACCTTATGGACATTCTTAACCATTTTAGGTTAGTAAAAATTTTCTATCAACAAATCGACAATTTTAATCTCACCAAAATGCCCTAATATATTACCACTATGAGCTTCCCTAACCAATAGCACTTGTGTTGAATAATTGGGTATGCACAGCCTCCTTTCCTTACACAAATATTGTCCTTCAAGTAGTATCCTCCAACAGCAACTCTATCTCAACATTTCTCAAGTATAAGATTGAAGTGTGGGTCTTGAGCATATTGCTAGACAATAAGAGAAAATCCTAACAACTTTGTCTGTAGGGTGTTCAGTAGGAAATGCCAACTTAATAGAGCATTAGCGACTACATTAGCACTATCCTTCTTAAGTTTGATCACATAAGAGAATCTTTCTATAAACTCTAACCATTTAACTTGCCTTTTTGAAAGTTTGTTCTGACTCCCCAAATGCTTTGAGGACTCATGGCTTATGTAAATGAAAAATTCTCAAAGTAGTAAATAATGCTACCATAGCATAAGAGCTTGGAAAAGAGAATACAATTCCTTCTTGTACATAAAATAATTTAGGGTGACACCATTAAGTTTTTCATTATGGTAAGCCACAGTTTAACGTTCTTGCATCAAGATTGCTCCGATGCCAATACCTAATGCATCACTCTAACTCAAATGGCTTGTTAAAGTTAGGTAGAGCTAAGACAATTGAGGTGGTAAGTTTCTTTTTTATCTCCTTAAAACTCTTCTCGGCTTAGTTAGTTCATTGGAATCCATCACTCTTCTTTGTCAGCTTAATCAAAGGGGTCGTAATGGTAATGAAGTTCTTAATGAATCTCTTGTAAAAGGAAGTAAAATTATGGAAACTTCTAACTTCAATAACATTCTTGGGTATAAGCCACTTTAAGATAGTTCGAACCTTTTCTTCATTAGCTTAGATTCTTACTCCAGATACTATATATCCAAGAAAGACAACTTCGTGTTAATAGAATGTACATTTCTTCAAATTTCTGAATAGTTTGTTAGCACGAAGTATGTCAAAAATAGCTTGAAGATGCTTTAAATGATCAATTAGATCAACGCTATAAACCAGGATATCATCAAAGTGCACGATCACACATGTATCGATCAAATGGAATATTAAATGATTCATGAGACTCATGAAAGTGCTCGGCTCATTAGTGAATTTGAACAGCATAACCAACCATTCGTAGAGATCATGCTTTGTCTTAAATGCAATCTTTCATTTGTCACTAGGTTTCATGCGAATCTAATGGTATCCACTTCACAAGTCAATCTTTGAAAACACTTCAGCACCATAAAGCTCATCTAACATGTTATTAAACGTCGATGTATGATACCTATATTTGATAATAATTTGATTTATAGCTTGGCTGTCAATGCACATGTGCCATGATCCATCCTTCTTTGGGACGAGTAGAGCTAGCATAGCATAAAGGCTCATGCTTTCTCTCATATGACCTTGCTCGATAAGCTTATCTACTTATCTTTAGCTCGACAACCTACTTAAGGTTCATTATGTAAGTAGGTTTGTTTGGCATGGTTATATGATTGGATGTAAATCAATACAATGTTCAATGCCTTGAATTGGGGATAGTCCTTAGGCAGCTCATCTGGAAATAGGTTAGAAAACTCATCTATTGATTTTCAGACCTCTTTTCGTATGTCATGCAAGTCCTTCAATTCTAATAACCTTTTAATCAACAAAAAAACATAGGCTCATCGGTTTAGCAGCTTGAGCTCTCTTCAGCTAAGCACTAGGGTCTTGTTTCTGCTAACTTGGGTGAGTTGATTATGAGTCTCGTTCACTTGATCAGGTATCATAAGCTAAAACATAATCTTCTTCACATCCTTAAGCATAGGTATTCTTGAATCCAGTATGTATGACGTTGGTTGAATAACCAAGATCTTCCCAACAGCAGATGTGAGGCTCCCATGGGGACAACATTAAATATTATTTCATCTCAATATACGTTCCTTTCATAAAGTGGTACAATTGCTTGTTTGGTCACGTAAAGAGCACCTTTGTCATGCAACCAATGTAACTTACAAGGTTAGGGGTGTTTAGAGGTTAACGATCCTAATTTTTACACAAGGGACTGGGTAATAACATTGGTACAACTACTTCCATCTATTATGATCACGTATACTTGCCCCCTAATAGTATACTTAATGTAGAACAAATTTTCTCTTTAGTCTTCCTCATAGCTAGACATCAAGTTCAACACTCACCTTAACACTAAAGTCATCACTTCCCCATAGTCAGCATAAACAAAAGTCTCCTCTTCAATCTCCACTTTAGCTCCTCTAACATTCTTCTTTTCCTTCTCAAGCTCACTATCATATGTACTGTCTACATCATCCCCTTAGAAGACCATAACACATCAGTTATAATACTTAATAGCCATATCGCTATAACCTAAGCACTTGAAGCATTTGATCTTACTTATCTTGCAACCTGAAGTTTGTCCTCTCTTGTATATCTTTTGAGTTGCTATATCATTAGCTTAGCTCTTCAAATCAGCTCAACTATGATGAGGTCAGTCATTCTTCTCTTTTGCTCGGATAGGTCCTCTTAGTTTGGGGTGAGCAAGTCAGCATGGAATAAGACTTCATGTAAAGTTCTTACTAGGTTAAGTCAAGGTATTTCTTAACCATTTCTTGACCCTTTGTGCTATTTTAATGGCTTTCTTAAATGTATGAAACCTCTAAACCTCAACAATGTTCTAAAAATCATATTGAGTCCTGTAGTGAACCTAGATATAGTGTGAGCTTTCGGCTCCTCTATGTCAACTCGAATCATTAGCATATGGAAGTCCTTAACATAATCATCCAGAGTTCGGCTCTCTTGTCAAAGCTCTTACAACTTAGCAAATCTATCTTGTAGATATGTCTCGGGTATGAATCTTCCCCTAAACAACCTCTTCATATCGTCCTAAGTCCGTACACCATGCCTTCCATCTCTTTCTTTGGCTGTATTTAAGTTCTTCCACTAGATGAAAGTATATCTAAAGAACTCTAAAGCAGCAAGTTAGATCTTCATTGCCTTAGTATACCCATAATAATCAAATACCTTTTTAACCTTCTCCTCCTGTTCCAGGTACTCATCAGCATTTTCACTTCTAGTGAAGGTTGGGATCTAGACTTTAACATTTTCAACTCCTCGAGGAGGTTGACGTCCTTGTTCCTCTACTTCATCATATTCTCCATCCTCTTCTTCCCCTCCATCAACTTATTATTCAATTTCATCGTCTTCTTCTTTAATCTCCTCTACCTCAAGTTTTTGTCGAATAAGTTTATTTACCACTCCTCTAGTTCTATGGGTTGGGTTAGGCAGTTCTCTTGGCCAGCATGACCATATCTCCTCCTCGCACTTCTACTCAGCTACGATTAAGCATACCTTAGGGTTGCCTAATTGCTTGCATAACTATGACCAAACTCTTAATAAAATTGGTGAGTCTATCAAGCTTATCATCTATGGATCCGAGTATATTATTGCCATATAGACTACAAGCACTATTGTCTTTGTCCCCAATAATGTCTGGTACACTCAAATCTGACATTGCATAGCACTACCTGTTACTATTTTCTTCAAGAAGAACAACTTCAATAGCACAAACTCAACAAAACCCTATTACCCACTACTTTTTAGCAATACTTTGAAACTGCCACTTATACAACTAAATTGCTATTGACTACTTAGAATCACACTAACACATTCTAACCACTTAGCACAATGTAGTATAGAAATCATACTTGCTTTGTTTTCGTAGTAGGAAAATAGAGTAGAATAAAGAAACACGAGTTACTACTCTTACCTCTTACAAACCACTACTCTACAAATCACAACTTCAAAACCCACTTCTCTAACTCGACCACGACTCCAACGCACTCAAGAACAACACTATAGCGGCTATGGGAAAATATAGCAACTACTAACAACAATACGAATAGAACTTTGCTATAACTTCATACATTTCAAAATTGTGCTTTGATACCAACGAAACTAATGCATCTCTAGGGTCATACATTTGAAAAGGCACCACAATGAATCAAAACAAAGGAAAACAAACGAGTTTTAGCATAACTTGAGCAACTACTAACTGGATATGATGCACCGATTGATCTTACTCGACTGAACCTCCATTTGATATGATACAAGTGAGGATTAGGTTCACTTACCACTATTCTTTATTGAAGGAAATAGATAAGAGTTAAGGTAAGAGAAGAAACAGCTAGGTGCTCTCAAAAAGGTAAATTTTTTTATTTAATAATGAAGTGATTGATTGTCTGTATACAAAATAAATGTGGTTTTTACTAGCCCCTCTAGGGATATACGTATAAGAAAAGACCAACATGGGTAAAATACTAAAAGATTCCTAGTACGTACTAAAAGGGGTAAAAATGGCAAAAATATAGTACAATGTACGGAAAAAGAATCCTTCTAGAATGTCATATTAGTAGACATGTATCAAATAGTGGTTGCTAAGATGATGTGCATATGTTTAATTGATCCTATAGTTGTAAGATCTCTGATGGTTCAGTATTAGTTAAGGTCAACTTAGAGGGGGTTGGAAAGAGAATAGAAGACTAGGCTAACCTAATTTGGATTAGGGTTGAACTTGGACATTAAGTGTTGTCATAAGCCTCTTTAGGTCAGGTGATTGGACAACTTGGCTCGAGAGGAAGTTTAGTGCTCATCAATTTAGGGGCTACCTTAATCATAGTTAGAACTCGGCACTTAAGTCGATTAAGATGAAGTAATCCTAAGTCGGTGTTGGAATCTTCTCCCTTGAAGGGTGCTCGAGTTAGTATGTGTTGGGTAAGTCCTTCTAATCCTTTAGCTTGGCTTTAAGTAATTAGTCCGAGGGGTTGATTCCTATCTATTGCTCTTTATGAAGCACTTATCATCCAACTTGTCTAGGTATACGGTTGTGTTGCCTAGTTACGTATCTTTCTGGTCTCTTGTTACATCACTTCACTGCTTTTAAACGATGAGGTCCTTTCTTGCTCAACTTTTTATCATGACTTCTATGCTTCTTAAAACATGGAGGATGTCGAATTGGTCCTTTATTTCCATCATGTCCCTTCATAAGTTACATACATTTTCCTTCGAGTCTTGACTTTTCTTTACTTTAATACCTATATAACCATTTTCATATTTTATGCTTTAAGCACATTGTATGAATAAACTCTGCTTCTTCTTTCTAAACATCACAAGGATGTTTTAGTTTTGTTGGATTTCCTCTTATGTTTTACGTAATAGTGTGATTTTTTTGCCAACTTAAAAAAAAAAAAAAGAGAGAGAGAGTAGGAATTAGATTGCCTATTGTAAGAAGTTTCCCTATAAAACTCAAGGCCAACCTAATAGAATACATGTAGCCTCAATAGGAACTACTTTACAAGTCACAATGTCATAATATTTATCAGCATGAAATAAAGCTTGTAACTGTTAGTCTATACTTACTTAATTTTTGCTCATTAAACCAATCTAAGATAGAAGGAGAAGCATAGGGACTAGCATTTAATCAAATTTTCTTTACCCAAGCATTGGATGCCACATTAAAACGTAACTACTTATATCAATAATTATAGAACAGATCTTGCCTTACACCAAACATCAAATATTGAATAAATTTTCTAGTTGATCATCACTCATTACAGGCTATATATGCAAAGTTTTCATCAAGAATACACTCATTGGAGGACCATCCTCAACTTTCTCTTCATCTCCTATAAGTATGACAACTCTCTTCTCAAGTTCAAATCTCTCTTCATCATCTTCCTCACTTTTAATGTCAAATTTAAGTTGGCTACCATAATTCTTCTATTAGGGAACTCAAATGATGCATAATTGAGCCTCATGCACTTAAAATAGTAGGTAAATTGCACAAGAGGATCTCAACGTGTGGTGGTAAATTCAAATAAGTAATCAACATTTTAAAACATTCGAATATGATATTAACATTTCATTAAGTGGTTTAAATAAAGGAGTCCATTAATTTACAATTATAATGCCATTAAATCAATCTAATGTGGTTGTTAAGTGCAAGCTAACACTTACATGGAGCTTGTATGACACTTATGTGGCAATTTAAAAGAGAATAAATAAATAAATAAATAAAATTTAAAAACATATAAAATTCTTTAAAAAAAAAGAAAAGTAATTGAATAGTAAAAAAATATAAAAAATTATAAATTAATATATGAATAACTGCATATATATTATACAACTACATATTACATATATATTATATAATATAATTCATAAAATTTTACAAAAATTAAAAAAAAAATTGGAAAAGAAAAAAAAAATAACCGACTACCTTGTGGCATTGGGTGGTTGGAACAACCACCAAACATGAAGGTAGGTTGCAACCTACATAAAAATGTAGATCGTTTAACCCACTACGAGGTAGTTGGTAGCCGACCCCTACTTTGAGGAAGTCAAACAACTCTCCTTCTTATTTGGTGGTCGATTGTTGCTGTTTTTCTTTTTCTTTTTCTTTTTTTACTTTCGTTTTGCAAATTTTTGTAAAATATTAGTTTATTATATTATATAATATATATAAAATATATAGTTAGATGATATATATGTGCAGTTATTCGTATATTATTTTACAAATATTTTTTAATTTTTAGTTATTCAAATATTTTTATTTTTTCATTATTTTATATATTTTTTAAATTTTTTCTTATTTATTTTCATTTAAATTGTCATGTGCATGTCAGATTGACTTAACGTCGTTATAACTATAAGTTAACAGGATCCTTTATTTAAACTATTTAATGAAAATTTGATCCTTATTTAAATTTATTATAGACGTTGATACCTTCTCATATAATTTTCTTTTAAAACATTTGATTTCACTTGCCTTGTGCTTAGGTTATCTAGGTTCTACTTCTTATCGTTTTGATGTAACGAGAGTATTATAAGTAATACAGCCATCCCATTTTCCATCTTCTATACAAGACACACATCTTCTACTAGTTTTGATTACAGTAAAGGCACCTTCAACCTACTCCTCTTTTGCTGCTTCTTAATCTTTTCTACCAATTTAATGAAATCTTTAAGCCTATCATAAGACTATAATACAAGAATGCTCTATATCTCATACCTAAAATTTGTGATATATAGAGAAATAATATATTCTTTAGATTCAATTGCTTCACACCTAATGGACAATGTGTATACATCTCCTACCTATAATGATGTGGCATGAATCTTTTACTTATTAACCTCTTCATTGGTAACTAAGTCTCAATCATGTTAAGGCCCAAGTTAAGGTAATCTTTATCTCTTCTTCTTTCTTAAACTTGATCATTATAACCATTGTAATTTCTCCTTCTAATATCAAAATTATCACATACACCTTCCTCAAGGTCCACTTGTACCCTTCTATTCTCACCATGAGCCTCTACTCTATGAACATTTAACCTCTTTCCCTGATCTTACTCCCTCACCATAAAAAATCCCTTCATGATTCCTAGGCCTTCTACTTCCATTATCAATGCTCTTAGCCAACATATGTCAAATCCTAAGAAATTTTCAATAACTAAGTCTCAAAAAATTAACTTAATCCAATAATTACGTCACACAAACACCCATTGATATGTCGTGCTAAGAGCTAACAAGGTTAGTTGCATCAGGAGTAGATCTAAGCTTATTGAAAGCTTAAAATGAATGGTGACAAATGCGCATAACAAAAAGAGAACAAGAAATTCCTAAAAAAAAATCTTAGGATGTGACATACTAAGGAACCTCTGTAAACTCATAAGCTAGCTCGATATGACGTACAAGTAGCTTGTGATGTCACTCATCACCTAACATTACTCAAGGGATAGAATAAGAGTTAAGAGGAAGTAAGCACAGCAACTTACAAAGGAAAATGCACTGTATTCTATATGATTCATTGTTGCGGCTACAATATACAAAGAGTATTTATACTTGAAATATTAGGGCAAACTACTATAAATGGAAAATACTAAAAGGATAATGTCTAAAATAAGTAGTGTATAAGGAATATAAAAGGGTATAAATGAAAAATCAAGAAAAGAAGAGATTTTGGTAGCGGGTTCCTTTACGTGGGTGCTCTGATACATGGTTAGTAGCTAATGGAAAGTTCATGGTAGAAATAGACAAAAGGTACAGTTAGGTTATCTGATGCCAAGATGAGTTGTTCTTTGATACCAAGTTGAGTTGTCGACCCTTTTGATGTGAGTTTAGCTCAAGCATGCTCTAGGTAGCTTAGAAGTAGTTTGGGTGAGCATATGGTCAAGTAAGCCAAGTTATCATCTGAATGCTCCTTAGGTCAGCATTTAGAGACTATCAATAGGTACGAGAGAGTTCACCTTGGACATGGTAATAGGTCAACAATTTAGAATAGCTTGGACTCTCCAGGCGTAGGTCAAAATGAGAGAATACACTTAGCTACACTCTCAATCCCTCAAGTTCAGGCTCAAGTTAGAAGTTCAGCAGCTCGATTCCTATCATCTATACAAGTCTACCAAAATTCTTAACACTGATAAACTCAAAGTATGAGAAACCCATTACTAGCCAAATAAGTGAGTTATTCATAGCTTTGATACGAAGATTTTGTGATGGAAAACCCTATGGTTAAGTATAGAAATTCTATGATGTACACGGATCGTATGGAATTGTATTTTATGCTTTGTAGGTTTATGAATAATAAAGTTAAAACTCCTTTGGAGTTTCGATTTTGAGCAAGAGTAAAAGATGATGGATATGGAGAAACTTTAATTACAAAGGTCAAATTAATGGTTTAGATAGAAGGTTAAATTCCAAAATATAACTCGCAATCTGAAAATTTAATTAAAAGGGTTTGTTGATTTAATTGCTATTGGTATGACTTATGACAACTATTAATCAAGATAAAATTCACCAAGTCTAACGTTTTAGATCAATAAAAATAAATGCTAAAGGTAAAAGAGTCATTTAATCAACAATTAAAGAATTTGATTTCTAAAAAGAGAAAGGTCACAATGTCTTAATAATAAAAGGACAAAAGCTAAATGAATACAACTTGAAAAGATCTTAAACCAAAATGTAGAAAAATTCTAATGAAAACAAACTTGTAATTAAAGTAAATCTAACTAATTAAAATAAAAGATACGTAAAACAATGTCCATGTCATTAGGACACTCATCAACTCGACTATGTTGGTAATCTTGCACATCTTTGTCCTTTAATCCCATGAATATTACAGTCATGTTGTTCTTTGTAAAGCATGCATCGTCAAATATGCCTAGGTATATAGTAATGTTGTTTGGTTATGTATCTCTCTACCTTTTGATTCCATCAATCTACGTTTTCTTATGATTTCCTTTATTACTAGGCTTCCAATCATGCTTTATGCACTTCTTATGACCTAGAGGATGTTGAGTTGGTCCTTAATTCCCATCATATGTCCTGTTGTCTTCTTCTCTAAGGAGGTCAGATATACATGTGAGCCAATCTAAGGGGGCTCGTGGTGCAAATGAGCCATCAACACTATGATTATATATGATTTTACCAATTATACATTTTTGAGTTTATATAGACAAAATCATGAGTTTGAAGACTTTTATATATTTCTTTTCTCATTACAACTATTTTAGAAGACAAATCTTATTATACATTTATGATTGAATCTCGTAGATTGTAAAATTTTTATATATTGTGCAAGTGATGTACTTCTCATTTGTCATGATAAAGCTTTAAGCTCGCTAAGAATAAAGTCCATAATGGCTTCTTTCTTTCTTGTGTAGGCTCTTCCTCCTTTATGAGAAACCATTCTGATACTTATAATTCTTCCTACTCAGTCATGTCCTCCTCTTCCAATACTAGTAGGCTCTTCTATAATATGTTTGTATGTCGGACAATGATGCAAATTATGAGGCTCATGTACCATTCTCTGAATTTGTTACGTATTTTAATTTAGCCTCAATTAGTAAAAGGAAGATTGCAATTAACTTCTAGATTTGCTGAAAACATTGCCCTTTCTATTGTTTTTCCTTTATGTTTGGTTTATCAAAATGAAATAAAATTGGAAAAGAATAGCAATTTTCTAATATTACTTTTTTTAGGAATTGGGACATTTTCAAAATAAAAATTGTATTTTATGAGAAATAACTATTCATTAGGTAAAAGGAAGGAATGAGAATTTCTCATGGACATTACTTATATATAACTTTTTGCAAATTAAACCAAAAATAATTATTCACAATAATAAAGGCAAAATGACAATTTTGTTTCAAGAACCTAAAGGCAATATAAGTTCTTCAGGAAACGAACTTCTTCTTACAAATTTACTTCTCATTTTAAAATATTTTCTTAGCATGTTTTATAAGCTTCATAAACAATAAAGGAGTAATTTCATGTTCTCTTAAAAAGAAAGCATATCCTTCAACTCGTGGCAAAGGTGAGTGGGCATCTACGATTTTGCCTTAAAATATCTCATACAATTCAATTATGCCATAAGTAATGGCTAATGTCGATCTTAATATATTATAAAACCTATGTCGTAATTCAAGGTATTTATATTTATGATCATGCAAATTTAAAAGCTAAATTTTTCAAAGGAAATCCGCTATTATGTTGAAAGACGCTCAAAATAAAATAAAAAAAAAAGTAAAAAATAATCATATATATTGATCATTTGCTAATGTAGTTACAAGTGTTATGATTTGGTACTTAGTAAGGTAAGAGGAGAATATATAAAAGCTAAACATCAAATTTGTTTTTCATTGTTATTATTTTAGAAAGAGCCAATTCATTTCTTAAATTTAAATTTAATCCAATTAAGTCATTAAACTTTACTAATAGATCGACTTCGTAAATGAACTAGATAAGTTTTTTTCTAAATCACTAAATTATGTAGATTGACATAAACTGCATGATTATGGTAATTTCTCAGGGCATTGTTGGATATGATGCTACTTTATACATAAAAGATTATAGTAAAAACTTTAATGAATTACTATGGTCATCCTAATTAAGTTGATATACACTTTAGAGATGAATGACTTGTTTTGTACATTGGGAAATGCCAATGACTTAAATTTGATGCATTTGCAAAAGTTCTGATGCTTATATGGTCAATTCTTCAGGCAATTAAAAACCAAAGAGTGGGATTCTTTCATCAATATTACTATAACCTAATGGTGTATAGACTAATCTTTCAATAGTGATTAGATTTGATTCTCTCCTTCATAATAATTATTATAAAATAGTTGGCTGATAAAAAAGAAAATGAATGGAATTCATTTACAACAATATGTGTATTAAAAGAATATATAATATAAATGATTATGATTTATTTACAACAATAAATTATTAAAAAATACAAAGAACACCTAAAATTTCAATATCTCTTAAAGTTTGATCCTCACCGCACAATTATATGTAGAAGAATGTGATGGAGAAGGAGCAATTAGAGTTAGTATCTAAGGACAAGAACAAGTTAGTCAAAGTAGAAGACAACAATGATCTATAGTTTAGTTTTAAACAGAAAACTTTAGAAGGATATAGCAACAGTAAAGGCCAAGGCCTATTGGAACTTAAGTTAGGTTGAAAGCCTAACAACTTACCAATCTATTAAAAAGAGAAGTTGAAGAAGAATAAAAAAATAAGCCTGATGTAAGCAATGTTTGTAGTGGACATTTATTCAAAATTAAAAATATAAATGTTAAATATCTCTTATGAATTTTGATGATAATAAAAAAGAAAAAAATGTTAATATACTAACAAATGTGCAACTATTCAAATAGTTCTTTAGATTGTTTAAATTGTAAATTAAGTTTCATTCAGATACTTATTTAGAAAGTCTATATCACTTGAATAAGAAACAAGTCTAAAAAGCATTCGAAGAATGTTTTAGAAGCTCATATAAAAAGAATCAATATAACACTTCAAAAAGTTCTTTAGATATTTTGAAGATAAATAAACTAAGATATCTTTAGAAAGTTATTCAAACAGTTGACTTGGAAGAGTGAATTTGAAAAATAAAAAGACATCATATTCAAAGTAAAAGGGAACTAGCTCTACTAGACTGAGTGTATTAGGAAAATATACTTAATCCTGTTTCACTTAAGTTAAAATTAAGATCCACAAGGATAATTGCTAAGCGAATTATTGGAAATAATTAAACCATAAGAAAATATCTAAGTTTGGATAAGGATAAGGATGATTTCAAATATTATGGGATATCAAATTCAAAATTCAAGATTATTTGGAATTGCTAATCAAAGTATATCCATTAAGGACATTTGACTGAGATAAGATCACATTAAAATTCAAACTTCAAGATTTTTTCCAAATATGTATGGATCATCTTTTAAATATTGGGATTGGATAAACATGCAATGGAGTTAATCATCAACAATCTAACTATTGAAGACTTCAATATAAAAGAAGAGACAATTCAAAATCTTAAACATGATTTTAAGAAGAAAAAATATATACATTATACTTTGATCATGATCATATATTACTATTTGAAAGAGCATAAAACACTTCTTAGAGATTATTTCAGAGAGTTGAATTGAAGCTACTTATTCAACGATTTTTATTCTTGTGCTAAACTATTTGAGATTTATAATATTATTCTCATTTCCAATTTGTAAAAATTGTTTATTATTTGAGAGAAGTTTAATTGTATTATGTAGATCTATAATTAGCTTAGATTGTAAAAGGCTATATAGGCAGAGTAAAGAGTTGTAAATGCTAAGTATGGCAGAGATTTATAAACTTCTCTTGATTTGTTTTGATATAGTAGATCAAGTGGGATGGCACTAGTAAAAAAGACCAGGTTCTCAATAGTGGAGCTAGAAGAGAGTAGTAAGCAAAAGTCCAAAGCTCTTTAAAATCCTGAGCTTGATTTTCTCCTCTCTATCTTTTTCACTCTAAGTTATTTATTAGTGTTGTTATTTGTGTGTTGAATTATTAAAGTACCATTGATCACCAAATTAAGTTATTAAGAGGGGTAATTGCAATTCACATCAAAAAGTTTCAAAATTTTTCTAAAGATATCAATTTCATCCTCAACCCCCCATTGATATCTTATATGAGGACCAAAAATAGATTCTCTTAGATTATGAGCACATGATGCTGTAACTAGCTGGTGAGGTGGCACATGTGCACCTTTACTAGATTATTCTTGTCTAAAGAGGAAATCACACTATATATATATCTATCATCCATGTACAAAAAAACTTATGAAAAATACAAAAAAGAAAAATTATTGACCTCCTAACCCTCTCTCGTATGTTAATGTATTGTGAATTATAGTGTTCCCTTTGATTGTGTGTGTGTTTTGTATTAAGAGTGAATTTTTCTTTAGTGCCTCCTATAATTAGTATCAAAGCTTATGATGGGAGGTGTCTAGATGGCCAATGAACCATACCTTGATGAAAAGGTTGAAGCTAATCATGGAAAATATGAGAAGGTTGCAGGATTACCTAGACAAAACCAATATGTCCATCACTAAGCTTTGTGTACAGTAACCAGCTAGCAAGGTCCCTTTAGCATCTACCACTCTCGATGCTGGAAAAACACCTGTAAGAGATATACTAAAGTTAGCAATTCTACAAACTCCATTACAAATTCCACCACAAACACCATTATAAGTACGCCATCCTAAGGTTGAATTTCCTACTCTCAATGATGAAGGGATTAATGATTCGATATACAAAGTTGAACAATATTTTGAATTGGATGATGAAAGTAAGATTAGTGCCAATGTATCTCGATGGGTTTAGCTCTCAAGTGGTATCACTACTATATGCAAAATAACTACAAGAGCTAAATTGGAATGATTTAGCCTTATTGATGGTTGATGGGTTTGGAAGGAGAGCTTACGAAGACCCAATAGCTAAGTTAAAGGAGTTGTTCCAAACCGGTTCCTTACAAGAGTACATAGAGGAGCTTAAATGTCTCACTACCTAGGTTATTCTTCCTGAACCCATACTTGTTAGTTTTTTCTTGAGTAGACTTGAATCCACCATCTTATGCCCTATTTATATGTTTAGGCCTACCATACTTCGAGATGCCTATACCCTTGCTAAGATGTAAGAAGCTAATGTCTCATTATCTAGCCAGCTACTTAAAAGTCCAAATACCCAATCACTGAGTCCTATATACAATTGAACTTACAAACCTAGTCAAACATTCAAACTAAACACAATCTACCCAAATCCTATGAATACCACACTCAATATGCAACCTACCTGCAATGTCAATACCTTACTAAACCCCCAGAGGGTTACTAGGAAATTTACTCCTAAGGAACTGGATGAAAAAAGATGAAAGAAGATATGTTTTTGGTGCGATGAATCTTTTACACCAGGTCATAAATGTAAAAATAAAAGATTGAGTATGTTGGTTATTGAAGAAGAGATGGAAGAAGAAACTGAAATCATCGAACATGAGGCTATTGAAACATTAGAATCTAAATTATCTAAGCTTACTCTACGAACTCTAAATGAAGGAACTAAGAATGATAGTAACAACATGAGGGTCACTAAACACTATAAAAAAAAGAAGGCTAAATGTGTTAATTAACATAGGAAGTTCAATCAATTTTGTAGATGATAGGTTGGCTAAGGGCTTAAGGTGTAAGTTTACTCAAATCTCACTAGTTAAGGTAACCCTTGCTAATGGCTCTCACATATATAGCAATTCAAGGATTAGTTCTTTTACCTAGAGAATGTAAGGGATGGAATTTATTGTTGAAGTTTACTTGCTAAGGCTATTCGCCTATGACCTTGTACTCGGTTTACCATGGCTAGCATGGTTAGGAACGATTAAATGAAATTTTCAACAATTGACTGTGAACTTATAGTGGAAATAGCAACCTTGCCATTTAAGTGCTGAGCCTAAATTCCCACAATAAATAGAAGTTCAAAACCTTTTTAAACTCATACTAACTGAACTTAATGTTGATGTATAATGCTGTATCATTTGTAGAAAAGAAATCGGTGACAATAAGAAGGAACAGCCGTGTCTGTAGCCTGAAATAGTTAATTTAATAGAAGAATACTATGAGCTATTTGAAGAGCCTAAAGGGTTACCTCCAAAAAGAGAGTTTGATCATGGGATTCATCTCCAAGAAGGTGCTAAGTCTGTTAATATTGGTCGTACAAGTACTCAATTGTCCAAAAGATTGTTTTGGAGAACATGGTGAAAGAGATGCTCGATAGCAGTGTTATAAGGTACAACCACATCCCCTTGCTTCTCCAATGGTTTTGGTAAAAAAGGACAATTCTTGAAGAATGTGTATTGACTATATGGAATTAAACAACCATACTATTAAGGATAGTTTCTTTATTCCAAAAATTGAGGATCTTTTTGATGAGTTGAGTAGGGTGAGTTGGTTTCTAAAGCTCAATTATGCTCCAAATTCCATCAAATCAGAATGTATCCAAATGATATCTACAAGACCACCTTTAAAACCCATGAAGAGCACTACGAGTATGTTGTTATGCCTTTCGTACTAACAAATGCCCCCTCAACATTTCAAGGGCTTATGAATCATATTTTCAAAGCTCATTTGAGGAAGTGTGTTTTGGTAATTTTTGATGACATACTCATTTACAGCATGTGCTTAGAAGATTACACCAAACATTTATGAATAGTGTTTGAAATCCTCAAGAAGGAGAGCTTAGACTTGAAGTAGAGTAAATGTACATTTGGAGCAACATAAATTAAGTATTTAGGCCATATTATCAACAAGAATGGAGTGGCTACTGACTCTAAGAAGGTAAAAGTTGTGATTAAGTGACCTATTCCTTAAACACTTAAGGAGTTGAGGGGTTTTTTTAGGACTTATAGATTATTACCAACATTTTATCCAAGGATATAAAGCAATCTCACACCCCCTTACATAGCTCCTTAAGAAGGGAAACTTTAGGTGGAACTAAGAGGCTGAAGTAGCATTTAATGAATTGAAGAAGGCTTTAACTAATGCACCTAAACATAGGCTACTCAACTACTCTAAAACATTTGTAGTTGAGACTGATGCTTTTAGAGAAGGCTTAAGAGCTATTTTGGTACAAGATGGCCACCCTGCAGCCTATTTGAGAAAGACTTATCTCCAAAACAAGCTGGACTTTTGACTTATGAGAAGGAACTGTCAACGATATTTTATGAAATTGAAAAGTGGAGGTACTACTTAATTAGGAGACATTTTATCATAAGGACAGATCATCATAGCCTTAAATATTTACATAAGCAATGGATTGCCACCCTAAGCTAAGAAAAATGGCTAACTAAGCTTTTGAGATTGATAACTAGATACAATTCAAGTCAAGAAGGGCAAATAATGCTGCAGATTCCCTATCTAAGGTAAGAAATGTGGTCTTATAGAACATGAAGGTATCACTTATTGCACCTGAAATCTTAGAAGAAATTAAGAGAAGGTAGATCTTACCTAATGGCTATGAGGAAATCATTAAGAAACTCGAAAATGGCTGACCTTATAGGACGCTTTCATGGGATAACAACATTTTAAGGAGGAAAGGCAAGTCAATAGTTGGTCCAATTTTTGAGTTGAAACTCAAACTATTAAGGATCTATCATGATAATGCCATGGGTAGTCATTCCAAGTTGCACGCTACCTATAAGAGACTTAACTTAATGTTCTATTAGCTAAAGATGGAAAAGGAGGTAAGGAGTTATGTGAGGGAATGCAACACATGCTAGAGGTATAAGGCTGATAACATAGCTTACCCGAGGTTAGTACAGCCCCTATCAATTCTAAGGGAATGCTGGATAGAAATGAGCCTTGACTTCATAAAAGGCCTACCCAAGTCTAATAGGAAAGATGTTATAATGGTCATAGTTGATAGGTAAAGTAAATATGGGCACTTTATTGGGCTAACTCACCTTTACATAGCCTATTAAGTAGCACAAGCATACATAGATAACATTTTTAAGCTTCATAGGCTACTGTAGACCATTGTAAGTGATTGTAATCTTACTTTCCTTAGTTCAATTTGGCAAGAGTTCTTTAAAATACAAAGGGTTGGTTTACACATGAGTACTACCTACCATCCTTAGAGTGATGGGAAAACTGAGGTAATGAATAAGCGAGTTGGTACTTATCTATGATGCATGATTAGGAAAAACCCTAAAAGATGGAGTTATTACCTAACCTTACCCAAATGGTGGTACGACATTCACTATCACTTGAGTACAAAGCAGAACCCTTTTCAGATCCTATATGGCTACCCCCTTCCATCCATCTACCTTATATTAGTGCTGACTCGAGAAATTGGGCTGTAGATAAGGAGTTAACTTCCAAGGAGGACATGATGAGAATGTTACAGTTCCATCTACAGAGGGCAAAAAACCATTTGAAACAACAGGCAGACAAACATAGAAGCGATAGTGTGTTTGAGATTAAAGAATGGGTATTACTGAAATTGCAACCCTACAAGCAAATTAGTATCAAACGAGGATAAGAATAAACTTTTTCATCTAAGTACTTTGGGTTGTACAAGATCTTAGACAAGATCAATGAAGTGGCATACTACCTAAATTTGCAACCTAAAGTAGTAATACACTCTATGTTCCATGTGTCATAGTTAAAAAGGTATCACAGTACACCACCTAACACTGTCATCAATCCACTTGCAAACATAGAGGAACGTAAGTTAGTACCCGAAAGAATTATAGATCAGAAGATGGTGAAACAAAAGAATGCAGCAAACATAATGGTGTTAGTAAAGTAGCTGGGACGTCTTAAGTCTAACGTCACTGAGGAGTACTTTTCAAATCCAATGCTTTGGTTCCCAAACACACCCTTATGGACAATTGGTCTTGAAGGAGGAATGAATGTGACGGAGAGAGAGTAATTAGGATTTGTATCTAAGGATAAGAACGAGTTATTCGAAGCAGAAAACAAGAATGATTTGCACTTTAGTTCAAAACAAAAGACTTCAGAAGGATTTAGCAACACTAAAGGCTAAGGCTTATTTGAACCTAAGCTGGGTCGAAAGCCTAACAGCTTACAAAGCTATTAAAAAGTGAAGCTAAAGAGACGTAAGCAATAGTGGACATTTCATTCAAAATTAAAAATATAGATTCCCTTAGATTATGAGCACATGATGTAGGAATTAATTGGTGAAGTGGCACATGAGCACCTCTATCAGATTATTCTTATCGAGGGAGGAAATCATGCTAAATATATCTATGAAAAGAGGAAATCACACAATATATATCTATTATTGATGTGCAGAAAAATTTCCAAAAAGTATTCACCCCTTAATTCTCTCTCGTATGTTAATGTTTTGTGAATTATAGCGTTCCCTGCAATTGTGTGTGTGTTTCACATTGTGAGTGAATTTTTATTTGGTGCCTGCCACAGAGAAGAAGTTAGATAATAAAGATCATCATTATTACTCCATTCACTTACTCTCTCATGTCCGTTAGTAGTTTTTAGCGGCAAACACAAACCAGAAAAGCCTAACGATGAAAATTGATGTTTGGAAAGAGATTATGTGAATAGCACAAAAGTATTGGACCTGTGAAGAGGAAAAAAAAAAAAAAAGCCAAGAACCTTCAATTTACTGAAATAATCTCTCTTTTTCTTAGATCATACTGAAATAATCTTGGCAATATGCTCTAGTATATTTTAGTGCAAGCTTTGTGCAGCGTCTTACACGTTATATAGAATATATCATTTTAAAAAAATTAAAAATTCAAAAGAGTTGGGGATGGAATAAAGTCATTTTTGTATGATCATGCAGTATCGATCATCCACATGATTTTTTTCACATTTAAGTATAGAAAGAAAAAAAAGCAAAAATAATCGTATGCATAATATATCCATATTTCAATATAAAAAAAAAAAAACCAAATGCCACCAAACCCTAAAGTAGCCTTGCAGCTCTATATTTCTTCATTTGTAGGAGATATTTTAAATTTTGGTTAACTATTTTTAACCAACTACTGTAACAACTGTTGGAAAAAGGGATCGCAATTGTCATTCAAACCCATGAAGCAGTGCTTGGTAGATGGCATATTGAGAAACTATTTGACTTTGCTAGAAAGGGAGTTGTTCATTCCACCTTTCAATTCATAAACGTAAATCTCAAACCTGTGGATAAGATTAGGTTCGGAATTATCTTTTTTTGATATTCCAACTTGCTGAATCTGTTCATATTACGACCTTATAATGCAATTACAATAATAAATCATAGATTTATGGATAAAATCTAATAAAAGAAAATATTATTAAGAAAATAAACATATTGTTACCTTCCATATGGGTTATATTTAAAGCTTATAAATTAAAAAGAAAAGTAATTTGGACAAAAAGAGAGGCAAGTTTGATAAAATGAAATGCAATTACTTAGACAAATCTTTTTCGTTCATAATCTCATACCAATCATTTAAATAATGATTAAAAATGTAATTGATAGAAAACTAGTTAAAATCGTGCTACCACTTAGAATTGTTACAGACGTTCGTAGAAATGTCGTTCCTATATTGAACTATTTGTGTCTGTTTGCATTAATAACCCTACTCATGGATCTCGCCATTCGAGAAACAAAATAAGAGAATCGACTCGCACATAATGTCGTTTAGGGGGAGAAATTAAGAGGGAGAGTGAGCCGGAGAGGAAAGATATTTTAGTTAGATAATACAAAAAATAAACAAAATGAATTTCAATACACTTAAATTACTAAAGAGAGCTCTTACCCTTTAATACTATAGATACTAGATATGCTGACAAAGGCTTTTAGGGTAGTGGCTGCTTAACTTTTATTCATTTTCTTAATGCACTTAAAATGCATCGCCTTAAAACATATATAATTGAAAATGGGATAATATCAAGGTCACTTTCTCCACTTTGTGTATTTTTTACAATTCACACCTAAATTTTGAAAATTTTAAATGTAATATCCAATATACTTTTTCCGAATAGATTATACATCTAAAGTTTGAATTTATTAGATATTATATCTAATTTTGAATTTTTATTTATCAAATTTACTACTTTATAAGATAACATAATAACACTTATCGGTCAAATATTATAACATAGGAGTAAAGTAGTAAAGCCTGAATAAATATGAAATATAGCAACTTCAAATTTAATAAAATCTGAATCATGCTAATACTACTCTCTCGGAAATCCAGAACCTAAAAGGGATATTTAGGCATATTTCTTTTGCAATTACCATATTTACATTTTGGGAGGTACTAGTAGTTTTTACTTTCTTGAATTTCCTATTTCTTCAAAGTAGGCGAAATTTCCAAAACTAAGATGGCAGTGTCAATTCTAATTGTGAACCAGTTCTTAAACAACTAATAATAATGGTAAATCGTGTGCGTGTGGAATTGTTGTCTTCTTGTTGGAGTTGTACTCACTTTTGTTTCTTTATGCATAATCTTGTTACTACCTACCAAAAATGTTGACACATTTTTCCTTAGTGATATATGTCCACTTTAGCCCATTCATCATTTTTGAAATCCAACTTAAATAAGTATTTTGTTGGAGCACATGTAGCAAATGTCAATGGAAATACGTAAATTAAACCTATTCACGAGCTATTCGAGTTCAATATAATAATGATTGAGTCGGGTTTAATTTGAACTATTTAAATATTTATTGAATTAAACTCAAACTTTATAATATTGATATCAATGCTATATTAACTATATAATAAGTCGTGATTTTTATAGAAAAATAAAAGCTAAATAGTTTAATTAAATTGAGATCAAGCATGTTGAATGCAGTTTTGAGTCAATCTCAAATTTAAAATTCTAAACATACACTTGAGATTCTAAGCTTGAGCTCTAAGATCCCTTAATTAGCACGAGTTATGATCTCAAGTTTAACATTTTGTCATTTTAATTTTTATTCGTTTATAGGCTTGTATGCCAAAAGGGAAAAAGAAAAGAAAGAAGGTTCATCTATCGTTCAAAATTCAGTTTGTTCTTTCGTGATTCTTGTTTGATGTGAATAAAGGACGTCATTATGTAAAAATGCATATAAGATGTACATTTTGGAGTATATAGTCTTCGAAACGACACTACAACACAAACGATTTAGATCAAACCAGAATCATAACTCTAATATGCCGAAGTACATCCTTAGCCTAGTATGGCCTCGTAATATGATGTTTAATCAATTTTAGAAAGGGAAAAATCAATTTTAGGAAGAAAAAAATCAAATGCACGGAAATAGTGAACTTTTGGATCTATAATCAAATAGAAGATGAAAAAATTTAATAATACAAAACAAAGATAAATGTTATTAAAAGTGGTAGGAAGAAAGGATGTCTATTACCACTAATGTTAATATGGCAATGTACCACATTAGCCATATCTAATAAAACCATAATAGTGGCTTAATAATATCTTAATTTATACAATATTACATAACATTTATCTCTTTTTTATATTGCTAAAATCTTGTATTACACATATGAATTTAAATCTCTAAACATTCGTCCTCCGTATATAATTTTTATTTTGTAAAGCCTTATGGGTTTCATAGATTTTCAACATTGATAAGAATTTAAATGAACGAAATTGAAATTTGAACGTGATTTATCAACATAAATTATTGCGTATTGATATGCTCTATAACCCTATACACATACATACATACATATATATATATATATATATATGCGTGTCTGTATGCACTCACCAACATAATATATAGAGTGAACAAATTAAGACATTTGACATTGCAATCACTTTACAATCCCATCCTTTTGATGTTATTCGCCATGACCAGTGTTATTGACGAAGAGTCGCCTACCGATTATTTTCTACTAAAACCAGAAAAAGTAGGGTTTGTTGATCTAATTTACCTCTTATTCTCTGAGGATGTGTACAAGAGAGAATTCATAGAATGCTCATCCAAGCCCAAGTTAGATTTTAGCCGAAGATGGATCATCTTCGTGTCCATGGTACTGCAAGTCATCCTCATGTTATTGAAGAAACCGTTGGCATGGGCGGGAAATCTGATCGACACGTTACTGAATCTTCCATCAAGCAACGGTGGATTTCTGGGCCTCCTCAGAAATATAATGAAAGGTTGTGTCACCGTAACCTCAAATTCATGTTTTATAGATCCATAGTGATCTCTTGCATGCATGCGCTGTTATATATTTGTTTGTATCATTCTATGAGCTATATTTTGAGTAATGTTTTTATCCTTAGTTGATTTCTCTGAAGTTTATGTCCTTAACCAACCCTATCGCAAGTGTTTCAATTCGAAAATGTATTCTCATCTTTTTTCCTTTTTTTTTTTTCTTTTTTTTTTTTTATGTCTGTAGGATCTCCGCTGAAAAAGTAGTTGATCATAAATTTAAGTATTCAAAACATATGGTCTATAGATCATATGGTCTACAAGAAATTTCTCTTCCTTTATTACTATCATAAATAATTCAAGAGAATCTTTTTTACGACAGTTAAAGGACTATGTATAATATATATATGTATGTATATATATATATGTGTGTGTACACACACATAAATCTATATATAACTAAAGGATAATTGGAACTACACTCTAAAAAATCATTAGTCACATGCAAATGAATCTCTAAGCCCCTAAAGAGTGATTTCATCTTGCAATTGCTTTTAAAAATTGTTGATATACCCCTCATACTAGAAGTATAACCCCAAAAGACATTACTAAAAGCATCACATATTGGAGTCAAAAAAATAAAAATAAAAAGGACCACATATAATAGCAACTTAGAAGGTAAAGGAAGGTGAAAGCCCGTTTGAAGAGTTCGTGTGGTATATTTGCACTGAGCCGATAGATTCTTTAGTGTAATTGCAATTTGATATACTTTGGGAGCTTGAGAAGTGTATCCGCACCTAATTTAAGGTTTTGATAGTGGATTCTCTTCATTAAATATTTTTTTTTTAGAAAAAAATAAGTTAAGACACTTTTACAAGTGCTCTAAATTGTCTAGATATTCCTCAGCGTGCTTTATTATATTTTATTTGAAGAGATAAAATTATAATACCTTTTAAATTCAAATGAAATGACGTAATAGAAAGTTTAATTTTTGAATCAGGTAAGGTGGTAATACCGGACTGGAGATCCGCCGGTTTTAGGACGATCATAGGAAATCTAGATCGTAGAGTCCGACTAGACAGCAAGATAAGGCCTGATGACGTGAAATACAACCCATCGCTGTCGATGATGGCCTCTAAATTGGCATACGAGAATAAAGCCTATGTCAAAGCCATTGTCGTCGATGTCTGGATGGTGAGTGGTATATTTCTACATTATTATTCATTCACTTGTCCGTGATGACTTGGTAGGAGAAAAATGATTCACCGTACCAATAACTCACGTCGATTAATTTTTAATATATAAAAATATAATTATTATTTATAAGCTATTTATCAATATATATAATATATTAATATTATTGAAACATTTCTAATAATATCAAGCTTCAATTACTATCTGATTAGATTAATATTATATAAACACTAATATGTGAAAATATAAGTGATAATATTTTAAAATATATGTATTATCATTAATATTTATAAGTTATTCATTTAAACATATTCAATCTTTTCTCGTCACCATGTCTATACTTTCTAGATTTTGAAGAAGTGACTTTCGCCATTTAAGATTGATTTTTAGCTGAATTTTTGATGAATTTTTTGTTTTGACGTATATATATGTAGATGGAAATCGTGGGCGGCTATGACTTTGCAAACGGTAAGTACGAGTATATTTTCATAATAATATGTTATGTTGGAACTACGTTGTTTGGATGTTTGTCGAGTTTGAAATCAATACGACGTCGTTGAATTGCAAGACAGCGCGAAGAGTAGTTGTGAAATATATTATAATAAAACATAGATCCAACATTATGTTTATCGGGTTTAAAGTATTAGAACAATCCTCGTAAAGTGGGAGAGTCAAGCTAATGATCATTAAAATGTAAAGAGATGAATGGTTAAGCTGTAAATATATTTAAAAAATGGAAATTAATTTTTCAATTTTATTGATGATTTTTTAATAATATAATAAATATAATTATAAGTTAAGATTATGGAGATAGTTGAATGGTGAGTTATTCTCTTAGTATATAAGAAGATATGTGTGTATATAGAACGTACACAATAGCTTTCCCTTTTCACTCAATACAATTTATTATGTCTAGAAAACTATCAATCATCTGGGTGGAAAATCAATAATTTTATAAAACTTACCAATTTAAGCAACGAAATAATTATATATGATTTGATCATAACTTGTTTTGAAAATTAAAAAAAAAAAATCATAAAAGTATTAAGAGATAGAGTTAATAATCTTCAGGAGAATGCATTTGATGATCCCAAAAAGTATGCAAGTTGAATGATTAAATTGTAAATAAATTAAAAATAAAAATTATTCGATTTTTTGTATTATGTTTTCTAACAAGGTATACCACTAAAAGTACCCATCATGTTTAATATAATAGATAGTTATTGCGAGTGGGTCCTAGCACTTATCCATCTTAATATGGTGCATAGAGAATATTACTTTCAGGCTATTAAATAATCCCGTAAAATAGAGCTTTGCTATAGATTAGTGAAATTCTTTAAGTACATATGATTCATCGTCTACTTCATTCTCGTATGGTGACAAGGAGAACCCAAACTCATCTTAATATGGTGTATAGAGAATATTTCTTTCATGCTATTAAATAATCTTGTAAAATAGCACTCTACTATAGATTAGTGAAATCCTTAAGTACATATGATACATCGTCTACTTCATTCTCATATGGCGACAAGGGAAACCCAACCTGTTTTTTTTTTTTCTTTTCTTTTTTCCCTGTAAAAGGGAAGCCCAAACTTGAATATTAGGAAAAATAAAAGTATCATTCATATCATTAAGCTCGGTTAAGATATAGGTACATTTATTTGCAGGGAAAGATATAGTACCATTATATGACAATGGAGCTTTCCTTTATTATTAAGTATCTATCAAAACTATCCATGACATAACTTCATTTTTCTTGCAATTACACTACGAATTTCAAGATATTTCATTTATAAAAATATGATAAAGTGAAACATATAATACCATGAAAAATAGCTATTTCTTTCCTCATTATTAGAAATGGATTTTTTATCAAATGCTCATTAAAATGATCCTTAATAAAATGTTCATCTATTTATTAAAAGATGTTTTTTTTTTTTAAAAAAAAAAAAGACACATCATAACATGCCTCATAGAAGTAAATCTTCAAATGACTTATAAATTTAAGAAAAGATTTTTTGAGGATCCCATGGAGGTCATTTTAAGGATCTCTTCTACTTAAAGGAGATTAACACTTATATTCCTAAGGTTGCTAAAAGGAGGACCTAAAAATTTTCCAAGACCAATTAAAGATGAGAGCCCGGGATGGGGGTGTGGTGGTGGTGTGGGGAAAAGAAAAGGAATGAAGTCTAAGAGTTGATTATGGCCGCACAAAACAACAGCTATAAAAGGAAAACTTTATACCTTGTCCACCAAGAAAACTCTTATTTTTATATTTCGAAAATCACGTGGACTATAATGGGACAGTAAACAGGTATTTATAATCAATTTTTTTAATAATTATCTCAACATAATTGATAAAATGTCAAATCCGTACTAAGTCTTACATATCATTAAAACATTACACATAATATTTTACTTTCAATAAATCCATATTAGTTAGTTTAAGAGTGAGATATATTTTCTAAAAAATATAGACAGAACTAAGAAAGACACTATAATGATTTTTGTGCTGATGATCGAAGCAACTATATGCAATATGACATCAAAAAATAACAGAGCAATTCTGTTTCCGTCGTTCAAATCTCATATTCCTAACTTTTCCTTGCCATCGTAGCCTACCACAACCGACATGATACTCGAGCCATTATCTTCAAAGACAAGAACCTAGTCGTGGTGGCGTTTAGAGGTACCCGCCCGTTCGATGCCGATGCGTGGGCCACCGATATCGACATATCATGGTACGAGTTTAAAGGGATAGGTAGAATCCACGAGGGCTTCATGAAAGCTTTGGGCATAAAAAGACCCAAGAACTTGTCGAAACGTATAGAACAGGCCCAGGAACTAAAACCATATGCCTATTACAAAATAAGGGATCTGTTGAAGGATATATTGGCAAAAGATGAGAATGCTAAGTTCATGGTCACAGGGCATAGTCTTGGGGCAGCACTTGCGGCGTTATTTATGGCAATTTTGACCATAGATGATGAGAAATTGCTCCTAGAGAAGCTGGAAGGAGTTTACACGTATGGGCAACCGAGGGTTGGCGATGATGAATTTGCCAAGTTGATGGAAAAGAATATAAGCTTCTATGGTGTGAAATACTATAGGTATGTTTATGACAATGACATCGTACCTAGGTTGCCTTTTGACGACAAGACACTCATGTATAAGCATTTTGGTCCCTGCCACTTCTATAACAGCTGGTTCTACAGGGGAAAGGTACATGCTCTAATATAATTGCTCCGAGTAATGGATCCAAATCCAAATTCTGTCCGTTTCCATACCCATCAATTTCCTCACTTGTAAAATCAATCATTGAGATTATCTAAACTCTTGGAACTATCTAGTAACACTGTCTTCTTCCTCATAATTTCAAATGTTAATTATATACGATGACACTTAAAAGGAGGAAATTGATAGTAATGGAAATAGAAAGGATGTATTTTCCTTAAAAAAAAAAAAAAAAATAGCTTCCTATCAGCCAACTTGGCTCCTAATAACATGATCCCTACATATAGGTAATTGAAGAAGAACCAAACAAGAACTACTTTTCACTGTTATGGTACGTTCCCATGGTTCGAAATGCGGTATGGGAGCTTATTAGGAGTTTCATCTTACCACTTGTCTATGGGCCGACATACATTGAAGGGTGGCTCCAGTTACTGTTTAGGATATTTGGCTTGCTTATACCAGGAGTGTCTGCGCATGGTTCTCAGGACTACGTTAATCTAACGCGAATCGGTACGCCCACTTCGACGGTCCCTCAAGCTTCAACCGATCAGCAACAGAATGCTATTGTCAAAGCACAAGTTAATAGGGGGAATTTCAAAATAATTCCATCTTCTGAATCTACAGGGGATATTGATAAAAGGTGATGTATTGTATGAATTAAATCTATAGTGTGACAAATCAGGAAAACAAATAAGAAGGAAGGTAGCGCTTCCACTTGTTATATTTAATACAATCATTAGCATCTGAAATTTATATGAACACAAGCAACCAGATGGCGTGCAGAATACTTGAGCAAATTTTTAAGTACAAAGTCAAACGAACTCAGATTAGTATTTCAAAAGCCATATGCACATTTTGTTTGAAACGTGGTTCATGGCGGTTTAAAACCATCCAATTATACCATATAAAAATAAATAAATAAATCATCAAATTATGTTAAGCAAACAATGTTTCAAGGGATAAAAACATACTATGTTGTACTCGTTGTTGATCCACACGTACTCTACTTTTTGCTTGGTTTGTTATGCATTCCCAAAATAATAATGAGAAAGCTTCCACTTGATAAAATTCTAGTCAAAACAAGACAGAAAAGGAACTATTTTATAGGGAAGACGAAAAGAGTAAAAGAGAAGATGGGATAAATCCAAATTCCATGAATTTATATCACAAATATAAATTATACTTTCAATAACTACAAGAACCCAGAAGCTCTGCCATCAAAAATATATCAGCATCCAACAGCAGGATGTGCATAAAAAAATGAAGTGACTTATGTAATATTCATTTCATGCTCCAGGATGCACCAAAACATATGCAACGGAATCATTTGCACTCAATAATCTAATTGATATCATAAGCCTTAGCACCTACAATCTACATAAGGTACAAGAGAAATTGCTCAGCCACGTTCAATTGCTAAAAATGCTACCTTCTATCATTACGCCTGTGTTGTCGGAAATGTCTAAGAATGAAGCTATCAGCATATAACGGATTCTTCTTCCTGATGAGGCCTTTTATGCATTTCCAGTAAGAAAAGTCAACAACTCTCCATCCTTACGAACTATGAATAAACATCTTGAGCTGTCAAAATCAGGGTGACATCCAATCTGTTCGAAAATGAATAGAGAATGTAAATCCACCAGGAGCAAATAATTAACATCATCTCAAAATAACATAAAAGTTCCATAAACGGTTAGTCCGATCCCCCAAACAAAGAACTTTTATTTTACTTATTCATTTTTCCCTTCTTTTTATTTTTTTGGGCGGTGGGTTGAACCAAAATAATTTGCATATTAGGAGAAATGAAAATGCTGTAAAGGCAACTTTGGTGCTTAATGTCATGAAGTAATTGAACAAATGACAAAACAGAATTGGATGATGTGCCAAGAAGAAAGCTCAGTAAATCATTTTGATTTCTGAAAATTTTCACAAATTAATACCACGAGATATTGTTATGTCTCAAATGGCACCCCTTGCAAGTTGCACCTGATGTGGCCCGAGGTATCAATAGAGCAGTATTAATAGAGTATATATGAGATAATAAGTATGATTAGTGTAATATGTGTGCAGTGTAGGTATATGTTGCAGTTGTGCTGATGTGGTAATCCATATTAGATACTACTAGCTAGTATTTCTATAAATAGGTAGAGTTGGTTAGGGAGAGGTATCCAAAAACTTTACTAATCATTAAGAGTTAGTTCTTATGAGCTTCTTACTCGTGTTAGTTTAATTGGTAAGCTTGGTGTTCATGGCTCTCCTTTGAGAGATTAAGGTTTATAATTACTATCAATCATCAATTCTAATAAAATTCCATTTTATTTTCTGTTCTTCCACTTGTTGTTCATAACAAATTGATATGACCTGCCGGATCCTCGTCGGAAACCTAATGGAGCTTGTTTCAATCATCGACATCAGTCAACCTTCAACTGAAATTTATTTTCCGACTTTTTTCACCAACTTCTTTCAGACTTTGACTTCTCTTGTTTGTTACCTTGAAATACAATTCAACATTATTTTCTTTTTCTTTCGATTGGAAGCGCATCATGACTCGACTAGAATCACGAGTGGAAGAGCTTGAAACGAATGTAACATAGATCCAAGGAGACGTCTACGCAATTCAACAACAATTAGCTTTCCTAGCTAATGATCATAAAGAAGTGGTTGGGAATGTATCCTTAATTCGAGCAAATATGGCTAAAATGCAGAAAATGTTGGAAGATTTGTGGATTGCAAGTCAAAATAATTCGAGCAAATCAGACTAGGGACTAGGGAAGAGAATTGTGGATTCGATGGATGTCAACAAATCGAAGGGGGAATTAATGGCAGTAACGTTACTAGTCGTATGGTACGACCAATGCTTGGAGAAGAGGATCGAATTGAAGCTATTGAAGATTATCAATTCAATGCAATACACATTACACTACCTTTATTCGATGGACCTGAACCTGTATATTGAATTTCCGCAGCAGAACAATTCTTTCGCATTCAAGGAACACCTAAAGCTCGTAAAGTGGAGCTCACTGCCTTGTGTATGAAAGGTTAATCTATTCATTAGTTGTAGTTACTTTGGAATCGAGTGATCAATATTACTTATCCAGTCATGAAAGATGAATTATTGAAACGATTTGGTGGACTTGTGACGGTCAATCCATTCAAGCGTCTTTCTCAACTCCGTCAACATTCTAAAGTTGCCCGATACATTGCGGATTTCAAATTTCTATTGTCACCGGTTTCTCCTGTGTCTAAATTGCTGTTACTTGGCTACTTCCTAAGGGGTTACGCATGGAAATTCAAATTTGCTTGGACACCTTATCACCCACCACCCTAGATTTAGCAGTGGAGTTGGCGTTGAAGGTAGAGACGGAATTCGATTGTGGTATTGTCTTGTATTCCTTCACTGATCATGGTGCAAGTCAATCCGGTGCTCGGTGTGAACTTAATACGCACAAAACATTCCCTCAATAGCATTCTCGCCACTCTTCTTCCAGCGAATTGGTGCACCCTTCATTCTCTCCTCTACAAACTCAAGCTCCTTCCATGGTCGAGACTCCCTCCCCAAAATACAGCTTTAACATGGACTCAAATGCTCAAGGTCAGGGGGTGCCGAAGGTTGAATCCCATACTATGGCTACTTCTAATACTATGGTGCCCCAAGACAAGCAAAAGGATAGATGGTTAAACGACCAGTAGAGTTTGTTATGATTGATTGCCCTTCTCCCTATAATGCGCTCTTGGGAAGATCAAACCTCAACACATTTGGGATAATCACATCTTTCCTTCACTTGAAAGCTAAATTCCCGACACTAACTGAGGTGGGAGTACGTTGATGTGATCAGAAGCTCTCTCAAGAGCTTTATGTTAGGGCGGGCAAAGAGAATGGCATCTTCTCCTTAAAAATAGGCCCGCAGGAGAGAATAGCTGAGAGGGGTGAGTCTGGAGAAAAAACGGAAAACGTCCAAATCAAAACCTCACCTAACCAAACTGCGAAAGTTGAGATTGAGACTCCAGTCGAAGTGAAGGATGAAATCATTGCCCTCCTGCAGGCAGACTTAGATAGGTTCGCTTAGTCGGCATTTGACATGTCCGAAATTTCCCTCGACCTGGTGACCCACAGCTTCAACATCAGCCCTACAATGTGGCCTATCAAACCAAAAAAAAAAAAAAAAAAAGGCATTTTACCCTAGAACGGTAGGCTACAATCAAAGTGGAAGTGTAGAAGTTTCTTAAAGCTAGCTTCGTAAGGGAGGAAAAATACTCAGTGTGACCAACGAACATAATACTGGTTAAGAACAGTAAGAAGTGGTGCATGTGTGTCGATTATACCAACCTCAACAAAGTCTGCTCTAAAGATTTTTTCCCCCTTCCTAAGATCGACCAACTTGTTGATTCTATGTCAAGATACACTCTGCTAAGCTTTATAGACATCTTCTCGAGGTATAACCAGATCAAAATGGACTTGAAGGACAAAGTTCATACCTCTTTCATCACCAACTACGATACGTATAGCTACACCGTAATGCCATTTAGACTAAAAAACATCTGGGCCACATACCAGCGAATGGTGACAAAGCTGTTTAAGCTTTAGATTGGGCGCAATATGGAGTTATACGTTGACGACATGATCATCAAGAGCCAAAAGCTGGTCAATCATGTCAAGGATCTCCAAGAAGTCTTCAATCGAATGCACACACATGACATGAAGCTGAACCCCCAGAAGTATGTTTTTGGTATCAGCTCTAGCAAGTTCCTTAGATTCCTGGTCATGCAAAGAGGTATTGAGGTCAATCCTAAGAAGACCATAGCAATAAGGGGAATGAAGCCTCCAACCTCAGTCTAAGACATACAGAAGCTTACTAGCATGGTGGCTACCCTGAGCAAATTCATCTCGAAGAGCACTGATAGATGCATTGAGCTCTTCAAAATCCTCAAAATTCTAAAGGGTTTTAAATGGACTCCCAAGTGCGCCATCACCTTTCAGTAGCTCCAAGACCTCCTCACTCACCTACCGATCCTCTCCAAGCTTGTCCAAGGGGAGGACCTATTCTTATACTTGGTCATAAGCAACCACGCACTCTCCTCTGTACTAGTTAAAGCAGAGGGAAGAGAACACAGGTCAGGTACATTCGGGCAAAAAAATTCACCTTGATCGTCATCATCATAACCCAACAGTTGAGGCCCTACTTCTAGGTGCACCAAGTCACCGTACTCACGGATCAACCACTAAGTACCATGTTGTAGAAACCAAATGCGTCTAGACGGATGATGAAGTACACAATGGAATTGAGTGCATATGGAATCTAGTATTAGCTACGAACGGCCTATAAGGTATAGGTGCTAGCCGACTTCATGGTAGAATATACAAGAGAGGAGGAAACACCACTAGGCGATGAAAAGCCAATGTAGACTCTCAACGTCAATAAGTCATCTACCTTGGGAGGCAGAGGTGCAAGTTTTGTTATAATAGACTTACATAAGTTCACCATTTGCTACACCCTCAAGTTCGAATTTGATTCCACTAACAACAAGTCCAAATATGAGGCGCTTATTGCCAGTCTTAATCTAGCCAAAGAGATCGGTGCCGAGCAATTGCGAAGCTTCTCAAACTCTATGCTAGTGGTCCAGTAGGTCCGAAGCAAATACAAAGCTAGAGATGACACTATGGTAAGGTACTTCGAAAAAGTGAAAAGCCTCCTAGTGGAGTTCCCTTCATAGGACATCAAGAAGATCCTTCGACTAGAAAATTCCACAATAGATTGGCTATCCAAGGTAGCCTCCACCGACATAAGGAAGGCCGAGATGAAGGATAGCAAAATCTTCATAAAATACCTACTGGAAAAAAGCATAGCCTCAGGCTCGACTGTAGTTTTGGAACTAACTGCAGTAGCACCAAAGCCGAGCTAGATGGATCTCATCTGGAGTTACTTGGAGCAAGGTGCGCTGCCAAAAGATAGGAAGGAGTCAAAGAAGCTTCAGTACCACGCCACCAATTATACGCTGATCGATAGCATCTTGTATTGTAGGGGAGACAGCCTCTACTTGCTCCGATATCTCCAAGAAGGGGAAGGGTTGGGCTTTATGGCAAAGTTGCATGCTAGAGTGTGCAACAATCACATTTAATCCCAGGCCCTATATCTACGAGCACTACGACTCGAATATTAGTGGCTTACTATGAGGCAAGATGCAAAGTTCGTAACTTAGAAATGCCTATAATGCCAAAAGAACACCTTAATCAGTCACGTCCCAGCACCACCCTCCAAACCCTAACAAACCCATAACCATTCGCGTAATGGGAGATCAATATCCTCAGCGCCTTCCCCAAAGCATCAGGAGGATGGCAATTCATAATTGTTGCCGTAGATTACTTTACGAAGTAGGTAGAGGCCAAAGCAATAGCTAGAATCACGGAGAGAAGTATTGAATCCTTCATAAAAAATAGCGTTCTCTCCCGATTTAGAGCCCTACACACACTCATCACGGACAATGGTTAACAATTCGATAACCCCAAGCTTAAGGAGTTCCATGCTAAGCACCACATCACCCTATACTTTACCTCAATTGCCCACCCCCAATCAAGCAGATAAGTCGAGGCAACTAATCGGGTGATTTTAGATAGCCTAAAGAAGTGTGTAGACCAATCTTAGGGCGCTTAGGTTAACGAATGCCCAACATCTTGTGGGGGTATAAGACCACCCACCAATATACAGTTACTTTAGTAGCAGCAAGGTCCTTGATTTTCTCGATAGTGTTGATGCTCAATTGCAACAGTAAGTTGTTGAGAGCTGCGTCGAAACTTGGGGTCCAAATATTAGGGAGGTCAAGCTCGATTAGGAAGACTACTTCTGACATGAAAGTAAGGTAAAGGGGGTCTCACTCATAAAAGTTAAGGAAAGATTAAGCAATGGAGCATATAAGCTAGAAAGACTGGATGGCGATCTCATCTAGCGCACATGGAAAGCCAATAATCTCCTGCTTTATTTTGATTAGCATTTTGTCCTGTACACTTTTCTAAAATGATGAAATAAAGACTTATTTGATAATTGATTGACTACTTCTATCTCTCTCATTCCCCTTTTCTTATTTTCCATATAAGCCTTTAAACAAGCACATGGATGCTACACCGAGCAGGTTAGAATACTACCGACCTAACCCCCCCCCCCCCCCCTCCTTTCTTAAGGTAACCTCGGTAAGGGGAAATACCCCTTATATGGAGGAACTCCTCCATACTGAGCAAGTCGAAACGCCACCGACCTAACCCTCCCTTAAGGTAACCTTAGCAAGGGGAAACACCCCTTATATAGAGGAACTCTCTCGACAGTTAACCTCGGTAAGAGTAAACTCCCTTAGATAGAGGAATTCTTAAGCAGATATATGTAAAGACGAATAGTGAATAGGAGAGGACATTTCAAAACTTTCATCTATTCATTCATTGACTGTTTAATTATAGAGCAAAGCCTAGCATCCCGACCCTAATTGCATTAATTTAAAAAGAAAAAAGAAAGAAGGAGAGAACTCTGTTATCTCCTAAGATCAGCTAACTACGATAATTAAAAAAAAAATCCAAAGCATCTCCTTGTTTAGAGCGTTAATTCACCGGTGCTTCAGGCAGTAAGCCCTGACTTGGAATGGGACTAGAAGAATGCGAACTAGGAGCAGCAAAAGGATCATCTACAAATGGATTCTCCCTAGGAATATCTTTAGTGGTGGCCTCTTGCTGGGTTACAGGGGCAGAAGCAGATGTAAAAGCACCCTATCCAACCCCAATAGTAGAGGGAATGCCAGTAATCTCGATAACCGCTCAAGTGGCCTCTTCCTCACGCACTAGGGCTTCCTTCTTCTTGGTAAAGGTTGGGGAATCAAGGAAGTCGAGGAAGCTGAGATCAAGGTCCAAGTAATGGGAGAGAACCTTTTTCCTTGTGTGGCGTATGGATCTCGTAGTCAGGTCCTCCAACTCATCTAACCATTCATCAGTCTTCCGATAGTCTACGACCGCCTTTTTAGCGATAGCATCACTAAGGGCCTCCCCGCTCTCCATCTTGGAGATGATCTCCTCCATCTCCAAAACCTTTCCTCGTAACTCCTAGACCTATTACTCCAACCCGACCTTCAAACTAACCAGCTCTAGTGAAGTGGCCTTAACTCCATCGCATTTGGACGCCTTCATTGCTAGCTTGGTTTGAAGCCTAGCTATTAACACCCTCAATTCGGCATTTTCCTTTTCGAGTCTAGCCCTAGCTCTACCCTCTTCATCTAACCTCCTAGAGAGGTAAGCCTTTAGGTCCTTTACCTTCTCAATCTCCTTCTTATCCCTGGCCCTTTCCAACTCCAAGTCCTTGAGTCTCCCCTTAAGCCCCACTACCTGCATAATAGAGTGGCGTAGGCACCTATTAGCTTTAGCGAATTTTTTCAAGTATCTCTTACTAGAAGCCTTAGCCTCCAACAAGTACTTCTTGTGCCGACGTAACGCCTCCCAAAGGCCCTTTACCTCTTTTTGGGTAGCATCAGACTTGTTTAGTTGAAGCAGCACTTGGCCGTAGTACTGCAAATTGAAAATGAAGCCCACTATTAATAAAATGACGCATAAAAGCATGACAACACAAGAGCGGCAAAGACTTACCTGCCATATTAGTGTGCTCAAGTGGCCCACAATCTGTATGAGATCGTCCCTACCTTCCTAAGAGAGCCTCTCGTGGACAACCCAGTCGCCGAGGGTATAAGACTTCATCAAAGCCTGATAACTAAGTATCCAGTGCTACAGCATCAAATCATTAGCACGAACCTCCCACTTTAGCCTGAAGAGCTACCCCCAAACCCTTTTCATTTCCATCTCGAGAGCTTCTTGTTAAGCCTAAATTTTCAGTTTTCTTTATTTTCATTCGATTTCACACTTTCCAATTAATAATAAACCCTAAACCATTTAGTATTAATCCTTAATTAGAGAAATTAAGAAATTCTAAGTTTTTCTTAAAAAAAATTTTTGGAGTCACCACCTGACTAAAGTCGAGAAGAAGAAAAAAAACCGTAATCAATTAGGTGGATTGACTATGATTTGGCTGCCATTCTCCGATTCTAATTTAATACAAACTAGAGGATTTCGAATTCGAGAGCTAATCTATTAAACTCTAACGGGTATCACTATCTATTTACCGAAATTAGGTTTATTCATCAAATTTTAATATTTTTTAAGAAATCATAAAAACTAGAAAGAAAGAAAAAAAAAACCTAACTTTCTACATATTTTATTACCTGCTAACTAGGATTAAATGATCATAGTTCCTTCCTGAAAACTTTAATGTGTTGATTAATTTTAATTTTGAAAAATAATCGGATTTACGTTTTAATTGATTCAGTTTATTCAAAAGAAAACAAAAAGGTCCTAATTCGCTAAGTCTTTTATTTTATAAAAACTCTCTAAAAGTCCTATTTTGTTTTATTCTTTTAATGGGTTTTTTTATTATTTTTATTTTTAAAAAATGAATTTTTCTAAGTGAGGAAATCCTAAAATCATAATGCTAAAAAAAATAAGCAAAAAAAAAATAAAGATAAAGTAGTTTCCATATGAGGAAACCCTAAAAAAATAATCTTAACAAAAAAAAAATCCCTAACTAATATACACAACTATCTACCGAAATAAATTAATTCCATATAATACACTTGTATGAGAACTAATACTAAAACTCTTAAACTAACATATATACATATTATATATTATGTTAACTAATAAAATATAATTAATATAATAATGTATATATGTAATAAAAACTAATCTTAAAAATCCCTTATCTAATATATATATGTCTTTATATCTATATTACTACTTATTAAATAAACATTCACTTAAATCAATATAATATACTTAATCTATATTATAAAGAAAACTAATGCAAAAGAAACAACCTAAATTATTATTTACATAGATTGTACTAAATCACTTAAGGTTCTAATAACAATATAATATGATATAATATAATATAGTATAATATAATACAATATAAATAAAAAAATGCTAAAAAAATTTTTTGAAAGTACCAAACACGACTAAACCTGATCTTATTGTCCGTTACAATGTTGTTTGTCAAATAAGTGGATGTACACTGCTATTGAATCGCGTCTTGGTCGTATACTACTCTCAAACATACTTGGCGTGGACAGTAGCATTGGAGAATTGTGCAATGAAGGTAGGCAGAGCGGCAAAGACAACTGTAACTGTCGCATGAAGATCTTCTCAGGGGTTGCCGTCGATATAGCAATGAATTCGGCCAAGCATGGTGTACTTTGTTCAAAGGAACGGTGAGTGCAACAGTGGATGTATGTGTAGTGTAGCAGCCTTAACTGTGTTCAGTAGCGTTGGTCATGGCATGGGGAACGGTTATAATGATTGTGTATGGAGGCGTTGGCAATTAGGGGATGTGTACGGTACTGTTTGTAGATGGAGAAGACAGTGGCTACCATAGCTATCCGTGTTGGTCAGTAGCTTGGAGAATTGACGGTGCTACAATGGAGAGTGTGGGTGCATAAGGTTGTGGCGTATTGAATAGACTTGGCTATTGTTCGTCAATTACAGTGGTTCAAAGTGATGCTACTGTCCATAGATCAAGGCCCCTTTATTCCGTTCATGCGGTCGTAAGTGTTCTTTGCATGTTGGTTGTGGGATTGGAATCAATGGGACGAAAGGAATTGTTTTTGTGTTGCAATTCAAGGATGGAAAGTGGTCAACTATGTAAGACTGTCAGTGTCTCGATGTGGTCTTGCTATTGGACAGATGCAATCCATGAGATCTTAAAGTGTGGATCTGGGTCTTCGCATAGCGAGCATGCTACAGCATAGGACGTGATGCATTGGTTAGAGTTGATCCGTATTTGTTGTTGGTGAAGGAGAGGCGATGGTGATTAATAGCAAGGGTGATTGATAAGCTATGAGATTGATTCTTTTTTTTTCAAGAGAGAGTCTAATTATTAATTCCTTTTTTTTTATGACACGCGATCAATATATATAAAGCCCAAAACAAACCCCTAGATCATATCTATTATATTGATCCCAATTCAATTTTGATAAAGACCAAATTAGATTTAAATCATCTATATTAATTTGATAAAAATTAAATTAAATTTAAATTTTTTATAACGATTCACATTCGATTTGATATAAATCAAATTAGTTTTGAACCTCACAAAAGATTAAAAGATTTGATTAGATTTGAATCTCGTTCACTCAACTGATTTTTGAAAAATGAAAGATAAAAAAAAATAAAAAACACATAAGTACCTAGCAAGATTCGAACCTATGACCCTAAGCTAACGAAATATCAATATTCCAATATTTATTCGTTAGGCTGTTAGTCTGTGCCTTGATATTTAATACAATTAAATTGTACTTAAACTATGTGAATCCTTAAAGATATTTGAATCGAACCATAACTAAATCAATTGACCCTAAAATAATTTATTTTCTAAAAATATTTTTCATTTTTTTTATTTTTGAATTAGAACCCTATTTTAAAAATCAAAAATTAGACTTACAGGGGTAAAAATTATGTGTCTATACTCCCCTCAACAGCTCGTCGTCCCAATAACTATACAGTACTTCCTAGAATGAGTCTGGCCCTATCCCTATCAACTTAAAGTTGTTAAGGACTTCAAAAAATGTATCCTCTATGTTGTCGAGGCCCTGATAGGGATGGGCCATTGGCTACTCATTCCATTTCTCCCTGCTCAAAGGTGCCCTCACCAAGGACCTTCGCCTCTTTGCTGTAGGACCTTGCTCCTTCACCACCTCAAAAGCCTTACGCATCTGACCTGCAACTTGAGGAAAGGCAACCCCTTCCATAATCTCTTCCTCCCTTACCCTTGGAGGGGAAAGCACCTATACATCGGGCCCTTTTGTTTTGGTACCTTCATTGCCCATGATGATGGGTTTGGTTAAAGGAATGAAAGCAGGAGCAGGTAGAGCCACACCTAAAGGTTCTGTATCCACTGGCTCATCTCGGCTGCTGATGAAAACTCCTTAAGGAAAAACTTCGATTATACTCTATTGGTCTCCCCAGGCCCTGGCCTTGACTTTGTGATCCTGCCCCTTTACGGATCTGCCCTTGTCTTTGCTTGACGGCGGCTTATTAAGTCATCCATAAAGGGAAAAAGCAATCTTGGAGCTAAGTTTTTGCTGGCAAGAAACCCAATTGCAATTTAGAAAAGGAAAAGGAAAACACAAAACAAACCAAAAGAAACTACCATTATCATTCACAAAACACCGTTGTGACTAGCACAACTAAAGAGGTCCTCCCATCCTACAGGCATTAGACGAAGCACCTTGACACTAGCACAACAAACGTAGGCACATAAGAACGAACCTATACCTTCAGTCCACTTCTGTACTATAGCTTTCTTCATGTTAAGAAAAAGCTTAGAGATCGGGTACTAGAAATATCTCTCCATGGTCTCTGCAGCATTAATTTCTTGGTCATCTCTCAAGGTAATGAAGGTCAGGTGCTCTTGGGCAAACTTAGTGTTATTGGGACTGAGCCTCTTTTCACCTCTGATAGGGACCATCCTGATCCACCGGATCTAGAAATTTGTTTCATCGAATAGTTCAACCACCACATATTTGTCCTACCAGGCTTTGATCGAATTTATAAGGCCAAAAAATAGCTTTTGCCTTGAGTGCAGCTGGAGGTAAGGCCACCCCTTAATGCTCTTCCACATGTAGAAGTGATAGAAAAGCTTAGGAGTAACCTTTATCACTAAATATTTGCAGAGTGCCTAAAAAGCCATTAGTACCCTCTACCCATTGGGAAGGATTGGCAATGGACTGCAGTGGTGATAATCGAAGAACTATTTCTCGAAGCGACTTGGAGGGAGGTACTACCCAAACTCCAAGCACTTTTCAAAGACTGTAAAGCGCCTCCATGAAAAAGTTGCTTATGATCCAATTGGGAGCAAATTACTTTCTCTTACTCACATGGCCAATAGGCCCATTACGCATCTCAAGAGCATCGAACAAGTCCTTCAAAGGGGGTAGAGGAACGTTTGCATATACATCCCTAAGGATGGTATCGATAATCCTGGCCCTATACAATGCCTCCACAACCATTCTCGTGGGTTGGTCGAGTTATGCTAGCAACAAGACCTCATCATCCTACGCTTAAGGGGGATTACTCCTTAAAGACTCTAAATTAGAGAGATTCTGTGACAAAGAGGAACCATTCTACCTCTATTGGTTAACATAGCTATAATATTCGAAAAAGGAAGAAAAGCTTTGAGAAAGTTTGAAAGTTTTCGAAAAAAGTTTTTGAGTCTGATAACGGCAGAACAAAGAGATTGCAGAAAAGTTGTATCTCTTTAGGATCCTCCTATTTATAAGGAAATTGCTTAGGATACCACCTAGGAAGCCATACATGCAGTTATAGGAATTTGCATAAGGATGAATCCCTTAGCTTGTTGTGTAGCAAATATATGGAAAGCGTTTTGATTAAATGTTCACCTTTAAAAGGTAAAAGGCATGTAACTGCATACTAACCTACTACAGCACAACGCCTGTTACTTTGCATTTAATGCACAAAATATAGGTCAACAAAAATCATATTTTGAAAAAGTTTCTTTGACAAAAAGTTTCTTTAAGGCTCATCTAACTTCCACTTGGTCAGCATGATAAAGATATGATGCAATTGCGCTTTATTGATCCTCATTGAGTTCTGTTTAGACAAACCGATTCATAGCCTTGAAACGCCTGCCCAGTGAGTTGTGAAGGTGTCCTACTCTAACACCTTAACCTAAGCCTTACTTAAGGCTTTATCATTCTACCTTGAAACTCTTAACCACTCCCATTTCATCTCGCCTTGGATATTCTCAGCCCGGGCATCTACTGCCTCGAACACCTCCACCTCAGCCACCTTCCAGTCCGAACCTTTGTACTCACCACATCGGCCCCATAGCAACAAAGCACTTTGGACATAGGCCCAACCAAATTCGACATGTCTCGTGGCCTAAGGCTCATCCCTATGGCCCTAAGCCTTAAGTCTGAATAGACTAAACCCAATAAGTTCTACAATGGCTATAACACACAAGATAAAGATGAAACAGTCATATTCTGAATAAGTGGGATACATTGGGCATAACAATTCCACTCTTCTACGCTTGTGGGAGAAAATCTCTCCCACTAACTAACTTCTAACTACCGACTTCACTCTACTATAAATATTAAGTCGTTATTAAACGGTAATACTCTCTGCACTTTGTATACTAAATCAGCATATTACCGTCAGTGCTCCATACTCTCGAGCCTACTATTAATTTAAGTATCGGAGTTGCCACGCTGGATAACTCTCGATGTTTCCTTATTATGTGTTTTTTTGTAGGCCCATTACGTGCAGAATTCAAACGACTACCAATAAGAACCTTGAGACGATTGTTCCATTATCAATGTCATATATATATATATATATATATATATATATAAAAAAAAAAAAAAATTGGTGGCCCCTTTCCTGATACATAAGTGCTGAGGGTAGGGTTGACATTTTGTTTAGACGGTGCTGCTGCTTTGCCATTAGCGGAAAGGACCCAATCATATATGGGCTTTGGCAGACTTCTGGTGTGGGCTTAAATATTAAATAACATCCACTCAAGGAGAGAAAATACTATGATGAACACGGACCTAAATATCGAGATTACAATCAAGGGGTGTATATTTCGTATTTCAAAAAGAAACAAATAAATAAAAATAAGACACGGCATTTAAATTTTCTTGCGTATATATGTTTTTCTTTCTGGTAATATTACATATATATGTTTCTCTATAGTATTTCTGGTAGAACGTATATAGTATATGCTCAAATGGATAATTTTCATGTAGTAGATTGGACCGAAAGTCCATAATCATAAAGTCCTCGACCGTGGTGATTTGACATAACCCAAGACAAATGGACAAGGACGAATTTGAAATTGCAAAGATGATATATGAAAGTTTAAACAAAAGTACCGGTCGGTAACAAATATATATGTGTGTGTATAAAAATAAAGATATATTATGAAGCTGCAAAATAACAAAGACAACGATATATATACACTTCTCTGAAGTTGAGTGTTAAGAACATTAAGATCAATTACTATAATATCAAGTAACTTATTCATTGCAAATGTACGGCAAGGGCAGCACAATCGGTCCGTAGATCGTACTCGACAACCAAACCTTGAGTGAAGGCAACTTATATTGATAAGGTTTGGGCGGTGGACCAAGCATCTTGAATCTTGATGGTTTATAACGGCCTCAATTTACGTCTCCAGCAATTCCTTACTCCAGAAAGTTTTGTTATGCTCTAAGTGCCTCATCAGTTTGCCACGTGGTCTCATTACCTGGCAAAAAAGACATGTAGAAACATCTTATTCTATACTCTTTTAGGATGTTGTCTTTATAGTATTTGTATCTATCTTTTATTTGATTTATATTTATTTAAAATCTAGTATTTAGAAATTATTATATATATATATATCTTATCTATTTCTATTTAATAATTATGATAAAAGTAATTATTAAAGTATCAAAAGTGAAAAATGAAATTTCGCTTATTTAAAAAAAATATTTAAAATATATATATTTTATATATTGAAGATGATTATTTTAATTGAATAATTAATTTTTGAAGAGAGATATGTAAAGAATTATATTTTCATTTTTCTGTATCTTATTCTTATCCAACGCAAAATTTAAATAAACACCAACAAAATAAAATAAAGTAAAAAACAAACGGAGCCTCAATCTTCTTCATCAATGTTTTAATTTATTTGAAAAACAAGTTACCAAATAATGATATACCCAATAGAATTAAGCAAAAAAGCCATAAACCACAAATCGAATCATAAACTGAACAAAAAAAATAGCAATTTTTATTTTTTTATAAACTGTTTAATCACAGTTCGGTTCGGTTCGATTATATACAAATAATTCGTATTTTGATTCAGAGAAGTGAACTGAACCAAATTGACCTATTTGATTAAACAAAAATAATTTTATATAATTGTTTTGTTATTTTTTTTTCATCAATTTTTTCATATCTTCTTCTTCTTTATCTTATTTTTGGATAAATTATTAAGATTAAGTTAAGTAAATTCCATCTAAAATTTCATATTTATAAATTTTCCTTTTCTAAATTATTATTTTCTTATATGTTTTCAAATTAAAGATCTCACCTTGATACCATTTATGTATCTCTTGTTTATTTTCCGATCTTCAATGTATCTTTTTTGTTTTCTTTGTATTAAATTTTAATTAGTAACTTTATTTCTCCTTCATTGTTGTTTATTCATTAGCGATTAGCAACTTTGCTTCTTCCTCCTCGTTGTTTATTTATCAAAGTAAAGTCTCTTATTCTTATTTAGTTGAGTTGAGTTTGTTAAAATCTTATGCAATTTTTTACTAAGTATCATTACACATAATACATTTATGATAAATTAATTGGAAACATATAAAAGTTTAATAGAAAAGAAAATATGCTATTAGAAATAAAAATATTTAGTGAAAATTTGACATAAAATGTTCGAGTTGAATTGAATCGATTTTAATTAGGTTTAAAAAATTTACAAACCAAACCGTATGGTTAGGTTTGATTTCAAAAAAAAAAAATTCAAATAATTGTATTAGGTTAAATTCGATAAGAAAGAGCGAATCATACTAAACCAAACAACACCCATTTTTAAATTACCTAACAAGTACACATGCCAACAAGCATATGAACGTAATGGTTGAATGCAACAACCAATACAATCAAAATATGAGTCCATGTCATGATTTAAACCTTAATTTTGTTATCTTTTATAATTAAATAAATACTTATATATTTAAAGTTTTAACTTGTTTAATTATATACCCAATTAATAATTTGATTATCACGGTTTATATCTTAATTAATTTTAATTCATACTATTTATCAATTTCATATGATTAGCAAATGGGATGGTTGTCCACAACCTCAACGGACTTACCCAACCTTTTATAGGTGGCCGCTAATCATCTTCTACAAAATAGTAAGTTGCCAACCACTTCAAAATATAGATCGCATGATCTAACAACCGTCTGTGGCTATCTACAACCCCATGGAGTTGTATGAACCCCCTAAGGCCATGGGCAACCATCCAGTTACTTAATCGTATCAGCTAAATTAACAGTATAAATTGAAGTAATTGAAATATAAATTATGAAAATTAAATCTTTAATTGAATATATAATTAGACAAGTTAAAACTTTATATATATAATTATAAAAAGTGATAAAATTACAATATAAACTATAACATTATCTCATCAAAATACGCATATTTAAGGTGGGGCCATGAGACACCCGCTCTGAGTCGTGAGGGTAGATATTCAAAGCGCTAAGTCCATTATTGATTAAATATGGAGCCGTAAGAGTCTAAGTCACCTCATGATAATTTCATTGCCCATATTTGTCACGTAATAACCAATCCATTGTAACATTTGTGATAGTACCTCATAACACTAATGTGAACCTATTATTAAATATATATCTTCTAAAAGTAACTATTTATTAGCATTTTATAACATCAACCTTTATGAAAATTTCCTACGATTTATATCAGTTTGTAAGCTTTAAATGCATGTAATGTTTAAAGGTTGTAGTAAATGACAATAGTCCCTAACACATGGTATATGGTAACGTGCTTAAACATTACAATATCTTAATTTTTCTCTTATGTATACTAATTATCACAGAAGTGTTTTCACCAAGTTTTACAATATAGTGATATTCAATAAATATTACGAAAAAGGTCATTCATCGATTAATAGATGTGATAAAGGTTTAAGAAATTAGATGGACCCAGTCAACAATCATCAATATGAAAGCCTTTAGCTTTTGTTACATTTGCATGCATACGACAAATGTTAACAAATCTCACTTTCATTACAATGTTTGTTTGCCTGCTTTATAAACCTTTTTAGGACAAAATTTTTGAGACAAATGTGTATGCACACTCTACGCTCTATACTTCATAGCATGGTTTTACTACTAAAATTTTTCAAATGCAGTTTATACCTCCCCAACTACCATTGAAGTTCAGGCAGAGTCTGTATTTCCAATTCTTGCAGGAAGGGCTTACGGGCTTCAGGAAAGTTTGTAAAGCTAATTTACACTATTGTGGTAGTTTTGTGAAGACAGAAGTGTGTTTCGCGAGTTTACAGAGTGCAATTACATGCGTTAATATTTTGGATTATATTGAGAATCATGATACAACGACTGAAATTTATAGCCCGGAATACATTATCCAAGCATTTACATCATTACGTATTGGGCCAGTTCGAAGTCGGCTCGAAACTATCGGGTCACTAATTGCTTAGAGGTTAAATCGATACCGGCCTAGCTAGGCTAACTTCAGGTTGGTTTAGTTGATGTAATGGTTCAATAGGCTAATTCTTCTCGGTTCGTGAATCGGTATTTTTTTTAATTTTTATTTTTAATTAGGGAAAAATATATTCTTTTATTTTTATTTTTAATTTGAAAAAAAAATACTAATACATCACAAGAACTTAAAATTTTGATTATTTCACGCAATTAATTATTAGCTCACGAGATTAATAATTTATACTTTCATCAATACAAAATTATTATTGTATGCAAAATTATTTTTAATAATTTATCTTTTTTAATATAATCAATATAGAACTAGACTTGTGATGAGCAATGTTTTCCGTGATATTTCATTACTTTAGAGAAAACTTCAAAAAAACAATATAATTTATGTGAGAATAGAACTATTATTGTAAAAATAACAACATAAATATAATATCTATAATATGCTTGTCATTTTCTATTATAATATAAATATATTCCTTATAACTTTTAATGGCATTAAATTATAAATACTTGTATTTTTTTAAATTATTAAAATATATTAATTTATAAAAATAATTGCTACGCAAAATTATATAGTACTTATGATATCTTATTCCTAAAACTCAAAGATCAAAGTAATAAATTTTATTTCATAACTATCTACTTTCACCCATATTAAAGTATACAGGTTTTAGTGACTTTTTTTCATTTATATTCATATATATTATTCTATCTCCATGTCAACTTATAAATATAAGTAATATTATATATTTAATTTGATTTTATATTTTAATTAAAACGAATACTTACATTTAATTTATCTAAATTTATTAGTTCAACCTAGTTAAACACATTGAATCGTACTAACTCACAAAGCTCGATGGGTTAGGCTATAATTCAAGCCTATAGCTCATAATACAAGTCAATTTAGTGAAACAATGGGCCAAGTAAGTCATTTTACGCACAAAAAGGAAAAAAAGAAAAATGCTATATACAGTACTTGATTGCTTGCTGAAGAGTCCAAATTGCTCTGGGATTAAATTGCTGGAATTTCAAAACGTAGAATGGAAAAGCGAAAAATACAAAATTTTTAGGAATTTCGGTATGTTTTTTCCCCCCAGAAATTACATATTAATGCACATAGCATAGTATACATGATAAAAATCATGATATATCTCATGTAAGGTCCCTCCAAAACTTCTTTCGCATGATAAGATTTCAACATGGTCAACAGTATGAAAATAATTTATTCCATAAAAGTTACGCGACATGTGACATCCAAACACGAGAAAATTCTCCTTCTACATACATCAAACAGTTTTAAACTCACGGCTGAAATCACTGCCCTCCGATTTGTTTAGGCTATTCTTTTAAAGCAACGAAACATTCATAATTGATTAACCAAAAGAAAAAGGAACATGCCTTTGTTGGAATCTAAAAAGTAGGGACCTATTACTCTGTTCGAAGATCCTCATGTGAATGAAAATCAACAGATACCCGTGAACGCGGTTTGTATTCTTGTGATTTCTTCACCCCCGCAGCTTGTCTTTATTCATCATGGCTAAATGATATCTATTCCCACGCTTTGAAGCAAGAGAATGATGGATGGGTGAGAATCCCCCGAATCTCAAGATATAACTTTTGAAAAGGTATATGTAGCTTCAAACCACTTTTGTAGCATCGGTTTTAAATTTTAGTAACGATTAAAGGATTGTTTGCATTCATTTAATAGTTGTAAGGATGAAAATTTAAGTAATCTAGTTATACCTAATCCATAGTTTAAGACTTTCTTTAATAGAGGGAATGAATTGGGAAGGGAACACTATAAAGGAGAGGAAATTAAAAGGGATTCCTTCCAATAGGCGTTTGGATAATGAAGTGAAAGAAAATCAAGGAAATCTTATCATTGTTAAGTACAAAATGATGTATAAAGTAAAATTACCGATATACCCTTGGAAAAAAAAAGCAAGATAAAGAAGCTATAAAAGAAATGATTCATATATATATTTCACAAAAATTTGAGATAAACCTAAAGGTTTCAGGTCTCTAGGTTACTTATAGAATTTAATGGAAAATTCAATAATTCATTGTACTTTCCCTTTACTCTCTTCCCACTTTTGAGAGAAGGTAAAAATGGTAGGCGAAGAAATTATTTTCTTCCCTGTTTCTTTTCCACTAATTCCACTTTTTGTCCTAATGGTGGAATTTAATATTTCCTTTCTTCCTCATTCTTTCCCTTCTCTTTCCCTCATAAAAATAGAATGGAAGGATATGTTTGCAATTTTCTTGAGAAATAATCTATAAGTCTATTCTAACTTATTTATCTAATTGACTCATAGTGGCCTAGTGGGACATCACGAGGTTGAAAAAAAAAACATGATGCTAAGTTGTAGCTTTAAACCCCAAAATTGTGTGTAAATTGTAAACATATCCACCTCTCTCTCATCTCATTTCTATATATTTATTTTTTTGCCTTTCATATCTCATCTCTACCTTATTATTAACTTTACTTTTATACTTTCCATTAGATGTTATACTTATAAGCTTACTATAATAGGTTTGCTATAGTATATTTTATTTAAGTAAATTAAACTTTCTAATAGATTATAAGATCTATATTGGCAAGGGTGTCACATTCCAAACTCGAAAGTCATAACATTCTTTTTGTGTAAATTAGTCTACGCTAAAAGCTAGCTACCTTAGCTGCTAACGTAGATATAGCCTACACAAGGCTTTCAAAACTTAATGACTTCAAAGCGTCCAATTCAGTATCTAGTAAAATCAACCTGCAGTGTAACTTTTCAAAATAACTACTGAAAATAATTTTTATACCTTAAATGTCTAAGTAAAAATCAAGTTTTGTAAATCGTATGAAAGATAAAATCTTGAATGTAATAAAAAATTCAAGAACTACGTTGTTACAAAAAAATAAAGTGTCAACTAAAATTTTACTAAAATCAATAAGCTTGCAGAGTATAGGATAAAACTCAATAGCTAAAAACTAAGGATCATTTGAGGAAACCTTATTAGTTTACTTAAAAGTTAGTATAGTCAATAAACTAAGTAGAAATTTAGTTGAGTAGTCTTGAATTTCACTTCTTGACCCCATTCTCTAATCTTCTAAAACTTGAAGTAGTACAGGTAAATCTATTAGGGAACCTACAAACCAACTATAAGAGAATAAGCGACAATTTATTCAGTAAGTAGAATGGAAATAATAGCACATATTTGACACAAAGGAACCAAGTTTTCAAGTAAGTTTAGTTAGATGTTTGATAACTCTAATTTTAAACATATTTCATAGGGTGATTTATAGTATTTTCTGCACATTTTTTGTTTTCTTTAAAGAAATTGATACTTAATTGAGTAAAATGTTGATTTCAGGGTTTAAACGCGTTCTAAGCTCAAAAACGAAGAAAATGAATCAAGTTTCACTCAATTCCAAGTTCAAACGAAGAAGTTATGAATTTTTGAAGTTGTGTAGAAAATTTGCCTAAGTGCAGAAAGTTACACGACCTGGGGACACGGTCATGTCCCAGGCCATGTCGGGTGACGAAAACAAAATCTTTTTGATACACTATAAAAAGACATATTAGGGTTTCAAAAGAGAGGAGACATTACAGAAACAAGAGACACAAGAGACGAGAGGAGATTGGAGAAGAACATTAATCAAGAAGCAAGAACGACATCGATTTCAAGATTAGAAAGATTGTTCATCAAATCAAGAGGGGGTTTTATGCTTTATTTTACGTTTTTGATGAAACTCGTTTTTGGATTCGTTATGATAGCTTAGAATTAGAGTATTTAGGATTATGGAACCTAGAGTTTCATGTAACCCTTGGATTGAATTATAATTTCAATAAAGTTTCTATCTTTTCTTGATTCAATTATGTCGTTAATTATGAATTGATAATTCTAGAGTGTTAATATATGATATTATGCATGTTAATTGAGAAATGGCATGTGTAATTAGATCTAGGCATAATTGAAGAGAATTACATGTATACTTAGAGATAAGATACATGTTTCTTCCGGAAAGTTGATTGTTTGCATAGGAATTCATTACACGCTAATGCAATTCTAAATTATATTACTCAGTAAAGAGATTCCAGTAAATAATTTAGGATTAGGGTTAATATGCTTGAGAAAGATATTAACTTTAATTGTGAATCTCTCCGATCAAGAATAATAGAAATTGAATTGGATATGTTTTAAAAAGGTTACATGTTAAACACTAGGGGAAATAATTCCTAAATACATTATTGCATACTTGAAGTCATTCGTAATTTATTACTTTCTAATTTGTATAATTAAGTCTCATAAGTAGTTTAGTTGTTAATTTCAGTATTTTTAATTCATTCAATTTATCACAATTTTTCGGTTAGATAATAAAGCTAAGGTTAATATTAGTACTCAAAATCTCTGAGGAACGACTCGGACTCATATCCGCTATATTAAAATTGATAGGTGCGCTTGCCTCATATCAATGTTATATAGCTACAAGCAAGTATTAACGTACGACGTTATCCAATCTATCGTAAGATTAGAGAAATTGCATCATCTCTGATCCGAGTTAATGAGTTTGACACCACATACTTTACAAATCGAAACCAAACTGAGGCTTATGCAATAGAAAATATGGTTCACCTAAGACTTCACTTCAAATCATGATCCCTAACCTTGTTACGAATTCCTTTTCTATTACTTAATTCGACTAAGAGTGAAGAGAAGACCATTCTAGCTATCCTCATTGAAGGGCCTATATTTAGCCCGAGAATCCTAGTCATTTCCCTTAATGGGTTGCGATACAGGTTACATTAGTAGTTAAATTGAATTTGTATTATATTGTTTTTAAGGTAATCAAGCAATTTCAGACAGTTTAAAACAAATAATATCATACAGTAACCAATACATAAGTCCAACACTCACAATAGCACATCATTATTCAAGTACACCCATTGCACATGCATAGATAACTAACTTACAATCACAAGCAAGACATATACTAAGGTCTCCAAGTATTTTTAAATAATACTTCAACGTACGGTGAAACATTAATCCCACTTACCTAGATATTGATGTTAATAGGAATCGGCTTACGACCATCTTCAAGCCAAGGTTGACTAATCCCAGGCCGAGGTCGATCAACTTATGTCGAGGCAAACTACTAAAAGAAGACTGAAGGGAAGAAAAGGAGACACTCATCACCAAGCTTGTCATCTACCGAGAAGCCAAGAGACCACATGGTTGAAGACTTGAGATTAAAGAAACATTAGGCACAATATCGAAAGACTAGTACTGACTAATTCTAGGACTTGGAAATTATGGACTAACCTTTCTAGTGTCTCAACTAAGCACTTCGAGACTTCAAAGACTCTTCCTTAAACCTAGACATCAAACTACCGCCCCATTTAGTTTGGATCCTACTCTTTTTAGGACAGGCTGAGTGATTACATGCCAACTTCTTCTATTAAATATACAGTTTTGTATTCTTATACATATCTTCTTTATTTTATTTAGGGGTCTAATTCTTTAGAATTTAAGGCTTTATACATTATTTACAATTTTGCCACTAAGGTTTAAGACTTGCTATAAATAACAACATTTGTAAACATTAAAGAGACGGGGAAAATATATAAAGAAATCAAACAATAAAAGAATATTCCTATAGTTGAAACTTTCCTCTTTCGAATAAAGCTACTTTTAAGCTCTCAGAGTTCGCCTTTTAGCCAAATTATCAAGTGGTGATTAAACTCTTTAATTTTTCTCAAGTTCTTATTGATCTTGTCCTCAAGATTGTGATGAACTCTTCATTTAAGCGAATTAGTGAGTTACATCTAACTTCTTATTTGAACCCCTAAGTAACATTTTGTGTTTATAAGTCATATAGAATCCAATTTCAAACTCATTCTCTGATTGTGTTTGTATCTTAGTATGTGATATCTATACACATTCACTGTCAAAACCATCCATTTTACTTCCTATTTATCATACCCATTTGACTCATTCTAAGTTCATGACCCGCTACATGCATCAAATACTCGTTCTCTTTGTACATTTATCTTGTCTTCCTTTATTATTCCTAAAATTTAACATAAAATCTTTAGTTTCCATCAAATCTATAACATATATATTCATTATAAATATTTAAGTATGTTTTCGGTTGTGTTATGTGAGTTTTTTAAGGTGTTTATTAGGTATTAGTTAAGTAGGATACATTGTAACTGAGGTTCCGACTTGACATAGGTTGCTACCCAATAGTTTTTTACCCAAGTTATGATTTCAATAAATTATTAAAAGGCATAATCAAGTAACTTTCTAATCTACTCTCCAACTTCCAATGATCCAATATTTAGTATCAACCATCTTCAAACTTCCAATTGCTCCTACATTTTACATCTTCCATTAAACTACTTTTTGATTGAATTTCTAACTAAGGTTCTAACCCAGCCTTGTGATATAGGTTATTGTCCGAGGAGCTTCTGACTCATGTTCTAACTCTGACAAAGGTATAGAATTCATATACCAATCACCAACTGACCTACCGTTGGACTCCCAGTGTGATCAAGGATATTAAATACCAAACTACATTCTGACCTAGCTTCTAAGCTACTACCTTGAATTAGATTTTTATTTATGAAATTTCTAACTTACAGTTTATCTCTATAAATAGTGTTGAGTCCAAAGATAAGCTACTTTCTTATCTAAATTCCAATTTTAGTGTATTCAACATATTCAATACCAAGTTACATTTTGATTTACTTTTTAACCCTGTTGCTACTATTATATCTAATTACTTCATATATACTTCGCTTACCCTAAATTTCCAGATCTCTAAATCCTACATATACAACAAGTATCAACTAACTACTTCTTCCATTTATACCCCTTCTCACTATATCATCAACTAAATCACAATTGCATTAAAACTAAACAAATTTTGCCTTAACCACAAAATACCTAATTTTATTTAAAAATTATCATTCCCATACCTTTGATAAACCAATTTCAACTACTATATGTAAGTGAATATAAATTGTACCATAATTTTATCAAGTGTAGGTCAGGATCCTTAACAAAATACCTTTTCTAGCACACTGATTACGCAAAATTGACATTTTTACTAAAATCTAATGATTCAATTTTAATAAAGCAACCACACAACATCAAAATTTAATATTCTAGGAGTATACTAATAAAATTTTATGCCGAAATTACATAAATTGGTCTTTCAAAAATCCGATCAAAAATTGATGTGCATGACTTTTTTTTAAGGATATCATATGTATAGTTAAAAATTTGAAAATCTGGTTTAAATCTCCTCATGCAAAAATACTAAGAGAAACCAAATTTCAAAAATTTTAATAATCATTTTATATTTTTCCCAAAATTTTGATAATTTCGAGGACATTGACAACTTACCGAAAATCTAAGCCCAACCACTATAGGGGAAGGGAAGGTTGTCAACCGGTTTAGCTGTTAGCTACTCCTTCAAGTGGTGGCTCGACTTTACTTTCAAGTGGTCATTTCTTCTAAGTACTGGAATATCTCCTAATTTATGCACTATTTTTCTAAGTTTTTATTTCCATACTCTCTCTCTCTCTCTCCTTACTCTAGAATTTTTCCCTAGTTCATAACTACCCAACTCTTGTTCAAGAAGAAGGTTGCTAAATTTTATAGTTCACTTTAGGTTTTTTTTATTTTTTAATTTTCCATCCTCTAACATATGTATTACTCATATGATTAGGTGTCCACCATCTGGTTTCTCCACTGTCATGTAGTCAAAATCTATTGCCATGAATAACAAACATGTTTCTTGGTTTTCTAAGATATTTTTTACAATTTTTTTTCTAATTTTATATTTATTTAATAAATTTTACCCAATTTCGAGTATATATGTTTATGTAATAATTATACTCAATGTATATACATGTCTTTTATATATTGTTTTATATATAATATTAATTATATTATTCCTACAATTTATCTATAAGTGTTCTTTAATTTTCGAAACTTACATCACACATTATCATTAATCATATAATAATATAATAAAGTTTTTACTATTTTAACTATATTTTTAATGTTTTATTATATTTTTACATTCCAAACCAACAAAAACTCCTTGACTAATATCATAAAACCCCTCGACTAATATCATAAAACCCCTCATATGTTTCTAGCTTATTTAGACTACCTTCTCAAACACTCTAAATTGACTATCGAACCTAGATGTCGAAGCATGGATCTCACAAAAGATACTTTTCTAATAAATATGTTATTTTGTTACTTTTATTTGAATAATGCTATTCAAGATATTATATGAGGTAAATTTTGTAATGTCTCTTTCTTAACTAGTAAAAAGTGACTTCATGTGATTTGAATTAATAGGACATTATAGATACATTAATGAGTCTCAATTGTCAAAATTTTACCTTCATATTATAAAAAAGTATAATACAAAGGTTTAATAAGTTTCACTAAATACCTTATAGCATATTTCAAGATTATTCTAAGATGTTATACAGTAGGTTTTAATTATTCCAAAATTTAGAATTTATGTCTATAGTTAAGATTTGGTTGTTAGAACTAAACAAAACAAATAAAAAAACTTAACAAGTTTTACTAGATACATTATAGCAAGTTTGAAGATGGTTATAAGATGTTATATAATAAGTTTTAATTCTAAAATTTAAAACCTGTATGTATATATTATAATTTTAACTCTTTTCTTTTTGTTTCCTTTCATTTTCTCTCATTCTTTTTTTCCCTACCACTCCTCATTTCCCCTTTCAGTGGCACGCCTGTACCTATATCATAATTTTATCTTTTTATTTCCTTTCATTTCCTCTCTTTCTTTTTTTTTTTCCCTACCACTTCTCATTTCCCCTTTCACATTGTACGATCAGATCAAGTGCAAGTGAAATGACAAAATCTTTTTCCTTTTTATTTCCCAAAAATCGTTAATATTCATGAATAAAATCCTTTCAATTATTTGCGAGCTCAAAATCCGGTTGTTCCCTATTTTTTTCCCTTTGCCATCTAGATATATTACGTAATAGATTTTACTTCATCCAAATAGAAAAAGTATTGATTGTGCCAACTGGCTTCCAGTCGTGGCATTCTCTGGCTACTAGTTAGTCCACTTCACGTGAAAGATCAAACTGAGAGTGGATGAGTGGTCTGGCCAATTATTGTTGACAGTCTTGCGAGATGGTATCTAAACACATGGGAACCTCCAACCTATTGAGTCCTACACAGTTAGAATGGTTTAAGATGGATATGAGATGTTATAAGTGACTCAATTTTATATTTTTTAAATTTAGTCTAACAAGATATGGTATAAGATATATTCATATATACAACTTGAACTTATAATAGAATCGATACCTTATATATTGCAACTTTCAAATTTTAACGTCTATTGTATTTTCTTTTAATACATGCAAGATACCTTCTATCTAATTTGCAAAATACTGCTATTATAAGTACAATTAAATGTGATAAAAGGAACTTATATGATCATGTTAATGGAACCATTCAAGTCATCATGTGATTATAAAGATAATCATATGAGCTAATAAAATGGGAAATTTGATAGTTAGATAATCGGTTAAACGGTTTTAAAGATGAGATTGTATAAAAACTTAATTAATATGAATGGAAATCCAGCTTAACTAATAATACCTTATTCTATCCCAGCACTGACTAGGACAATTGAAGCAAGTCTCGCATATGTAGTGTTTTTTTATTTAGTGTTTTTCATTTTCATGTTATATTATTTGTGGTTTTGACTTTGAAAATTCAATTGACATAAGGTTATGATATTTCAATTTGAAAGTGAATATATATATATATATATATATTTACAAGTTCGTCTATAGAATACTTTTGAACATATAAATTTTATACAGAACAGTTTCTAGAGAATTTTTGAAAATTCATAAAGATATATTCGTTCTAATAAGGTAAGGATTTTTACCTACCAACTCCTAATGGACAAGATAATGAAATTCCCAATAAATATCCGAAATCTTATAAAATTAATGCTTTTAAGGATAGATAAATAATTTATTGTTCAGCATTCCATCGTTTTATTTATTAAATAAAAGGAAAAAATACATCAATGCATATCCGTGGGAAGTTGTGATAATTTGAAAGTTTAATGTCTATATATATTCCTACAAGCATTTTTGGGGAAAAGGAAAAAGAAATAGTAAAAAAAAAAAAATCCTGAAATACTGCTTCTAGAAAAATATTTCATATTTTAAAGTGCTATATTCTTAGGAATATATTTTTGTAAAAGCTGCATTTGTGCAAATTTTTTTATTTTTTATTTTTTTTTTCCTTTTCCCGCAATGTTGCCCTAGTCCATCAAATGGAAACATGAACTGAAATAAATCCTGCTGCTAGGAAAAATGCAGATTGATTGAAAAAAAGGATCAGAACACCACTTTAAATTACAATTGGAATTACGGGAACCTAATTAGTTTATGTGACAAGCTGAAAACCAAAGAAATGATCTTAACAAATGAAGCAACAAGTCGCGCATCGTGTTAAAACGAAGGTTTTAGACATTGCAATTTCAATCAAAATGCTTCGATATGCTGCGGTACCGGTGTCTTGATCACTTGCAAAATTTGCACGACTTCCGCCATTGTTGGCCTGCTTGATGGTACCTGAGATGTGCACACCAAAGCTAACTTAACAACTGGTAGAACTTCATCTTCCGGATACTCATCCATGCTCGGATCGACACAATCTATCACGTTTCCTTGCTCAAGCAAAACGCGTACATGATCACTTAAGATCAAAACATTGTCTTCTCCATATTCGATCGGCCTTCTACCTGTTATGATCTCAAGTATCATGATTCCAAAGCCATATACATCGCATTTCTCGTTTACTCTTAAGCTCTGGCATGCTAATTCTGGTGCTGCATATCCTGGTGCACTCTGGAACCTGTTACTCATCACGTGCCTATCCAGTTTCATGACAAGTCTTGCTAAACCATAGTCAGAGATCTTTGCGCTGTTGTTTTCGTCTAGCAGGATATTGCTTGGCTTAATGTTGTAATGGATGATAGGTGGACGGAATGAGTGGTGCAGGTGTGCAAGTCCTTTCGCTGTCCCGAGCACGATTTTGAACCGGGCAGCCCAAGGAAGTGAAGGAGTAGATGGAAGCCTTTCATGAAGTTTGGATTGTAAGCTTCCATTTGCGGCATACTCTGTCACTAGAAGCTGCAATTGCGGAGTGCAGTAGTACCCTTTCAATGAAATCAAATTGGGATGCCTTACTCTCCCTAAAACACGGACTTCCCGGTCGAACTCTTCAGGGTACTGAGTGATATTTGAGGTAAGTAGCCTTTTAACTGCTACCATCCTTCCTTGCACTCCCAAGGGAACCTTGTACACTGTACCAAACACTCCCTCCCCGATTTCGGATGCCTTATTGAGCAAGGAATGTGGGCTGCTAATGATATCAGGGGATGCTTTTGAATCAAATAATACGAGCCTGCCCGAATTGATGCTCCCTGATCTTGAGGAACTCGAGCACATGCTTTCCAGGGCCGCATCAACAAATGCAAGCCTTCTCCGAGCTGATACATTAAGCAGACTAATTAGTATCACTCCGCAGGCGATAAGGATAGCCGCTGAGATCGCAATGATAGCCGAAACACTAAGAAACATTCGGTGTTGAGATGAATTCGAGGGTCCATTCCTTTCCTTATGACCGCCCATTTGGTTGCCATAGGCATATGGATCGAGAAAAAGCGGTTTCGGGACATTCATCTTGCAAGGACCCTGAAGCAACGGAGAGCATATTCCCAGATTTCCTTGCAGTGCACTTTGATCCAAACTTGGGAATATTCCTCCAACAGGAAGCCTTCCTATGAGCATGTTGTAGGAAATGTTCACAGCAAGAAGATTCTCTAGTTTTCCCAGACCTTGGGGTATTTCTCCACTTAGCCTATTGAATTCCAATTTCAGAATCTTAAGCTTGCTCAACATGGACATTGATTCTGGAACAGGACCAGTCAAGTTATTATGGGATAAGCTCCTGCAATAGCAATGAATTTCCACATTATGGAACAAAGCTCAATGCCACTTGACAAGTGAAAAATCTAAATATGTCTCATGCTGCTCTGTTTTTATTGCCTCATAATTTCATTTTCTAGAAAGAAAGTAATAGACAAATTCATGTTCGTAGAATTTATCCTCTGACAAATTCCATTCCTCTCCAAATTTTAACAAACTTTTAATTTTTCCTAGACCCGATCCACAGACCACATATAAGAGCATAGAGGATGCTCCGACATGGTCTACAGATCATGATCTCTGTTTCAATTTTTCCAACTTCAACTTTTGATTTGTCAACACCAGTGACATCACGATCTCTATGATTAAGAATTCTACAGAGTCAAGTTTCTCAGTATCAGCCTCGGAATATCACCAAATGCTCTATATTAACGGTCTTCATTCGATTCAAAGAAATGGGATTCAAGCAAGAAACTAGCTAATTCAAATGATAAGTGCAGCGGACTTACAGCAAGTAGAGAGACGAACAATTTCCAATGTCTTGAGGAATCGGTCCATCGTGCAAATTTCCATCCAATTGAAGAATGTGCAAGTTCCCGGAATAGCATATATCCCCCGGAATTGGGCCTTGTAGTTCATTATTCCTAAGATCTAACACTGTCAGGTTCTGAAAATATCCAAACTCCGGAGGCATTCTTGACTGTAGATTGTTCCAAGATATGTTCAAATACACCAGGTTCGAAAACAGCCCCATTTCCGCAGGTATTTCTCCAGTCAAATTGTTTCTTGACAAGTCCAGCATACGGAGTGATTGGAGAAGCTTACTCGAACCTCGTGGAATCGAACCCACAAGCTGGTTATCCGAAAAATCGAGTTCCTCCAAACCAAGATTAAACAAACCGTCCGGTATATTACCAGTGAAGCTATTACTTCCCAGGCTTATAAAAGTTAAGTTGGAGCAATAAACCAAAGAAACTGGAATTTCTCCACTCATTTCATTGTTAGATAAATCCATATATCTCAGCAATGTCAGGCTACCAATGGATGATGGTAGGGTTCCGGTAAACCGGTTGCTCGAAAAATCCATGTATTCCAAGCCGCTCATTTCACCAATCCACTGAGGAAACTCCCCTGAGAGCATGTTTTGCCCCAGGCTGAGAAAAGCAAGAGATTTAAGACTCCGGATAGTTTCTGGCACAGGACCGGTGAAGGAATTCTTGCTGACATCCAATGTGATCAAGTGTGGGCAGAATCCTAAGTCAGATGGTAAGGGTCCTGAAAATTGGTTCCCCTGAATAAGCAGCATTTTCAGGTAATGAATGACTGATATGCCGTTCGGGACAGAACCAGACAGGGCGTTGTTGGATAGATCAAGCACCCTAAGCCTTTGAAGCGTCCACAAACTAGAACCGAAATTCACGGTACCGGTTAGTTGGTTGTTCGAAAAGTTAAGATTGTTTAGGAAAGTGCATGTGGAAAGCGTACTAGGAATGCCCCCCTGTAGCATATTCCCACCCAAGGAAAGATGCCGAAGTGAAGAGCAATTCTTGAACCAATCATCCGGGACAGGCCCCGAAAAGTAGTTTTCAGACAGATCAAGGAATTTGATACTATTAAAATTCACTAGAGAAACCGGAATGCGGCCTGAAAACCGGTTTTGGCTTAGATTAAGGTGCTCTAAAGTGGATGCAAGGGTGAGCTGTGGGTTGATTTCTCCACTAAAGTTGTTGCGAGCAAGTGAAAGAACTTTCAACTGCTGTAGCCTCTCCGGACCTCGTCCTAGTTTCCCCGAGAGACCTAGGCCATCGAGGGAAACCTGAGAAACTCGAGAGGTTGCAGGGTCGCATCGAATGAATCTCCACGAACATGGAGTGTTGTCGTCCTCGTTCCATGATGCGAGGTACGAGGAAGGATCGATGAGGTCGGATTTGAACACTATGAGGCCTAAGACATCGTCGTTTAATTGGGTAGGCACATTACCACTAGCCATGCACGAAACCACCATCAATAGCGCAAACGCAAACCTTAGAACATTCACGACCATACTCTCCTTCATAATCATGGTCATAATCATCGTAAACTATGACTATGAAATAATCAACCCTATATCTTTTTTGGTTCTGCTGAATGATGTAATATTCATGAACTATGAATTTTCAGAGAAAAGCATTGGTTCTGATTTGTGAATGTGGTGGATAAGCTGCTCATGTGCGACTGGTATGGTAGTGCTAGGGAAGGGACGATGGAAGTTTTGTTTTTCTAGCTACCTGAAAATGATATTACTGTTTTCACGAGAGAGAAAGGATTATTTATTTTTTTGAGGCGCGTGACAATGTTTTGTCGTGTGATTGGGTTTTACGGGGCTTGTTTGGATGTATGAATTATTGTTACTTAATTTTTTACAAAATAGTTTATAGTTAGTCGTAATTTGCAGAAGAATTTATAAATATTACCGTTAATACCGCTTGGCTAATATCCTTTTAATTATCGTCACGTTAATTACGATTTACGGTGCAGACGCGCTTGTGGATTACCCTTTTTTTTTTTGGCCAAATTGTGGATACGGTTTTTTGAACCGATTCTTGATGTCAATTCTTAATTGCTTACTTCAGTAAGCTAATTAGAATTTAACATTTATTTTCCTTTTTTTTTTCCTAGGGTCCTATATTCAGGGTTTTTATTTTCCTTTTCTTTTTTTTTTTTTTTTGCACTTTTCTAAAAGTGTGTTCTTTTAAAAGATGGGGAAATTTGATCATCTCATCAATATATAATTTAACTAAGACTAAACATGACAGCGTCGTTGATTAGCTCCAATGACAAATAAAACAATGGATAGAAAAACGGTGAGATTTAGATTTTAGACTACTCCATTGTATCGTAGAAAAAAAAAAAAAACAAAATGAATGATGATGGATCATTCTACTTCTGAAGCATAAAAATACATCAAGCAAGCATGCATTTATATGACTATAATATAGAGCAAATTCCATACTATACATGTCTATGTTTCCGTTGATAATCACTTTGTTTCCGTTTATTCACACTTTGTATATCTATATTTTGTCATTATCTGCAACAGTTAGTTATGAGACAGACGATAGCTTTTGATTAATTCATAATAATTAATTTAACAAAATATTATCATGTATATTTAAATAAATAATATAGTAAAAATTATAAATAAAAAAATGGTGGGAAACAATTTCTAAAACCCAGCCAATTTCGAAATTCGTTCGTAGGCCATAGTCCATCAGCCTAAAAAAAAAAAAAAGAGTACATTGCTTATTTCTTAAAATTTTTCTTTTTTTTTTTTTAAGCTTACTACAAGAATTATAGAAGATTACCCATCACCTTAGATAGGTTATGTCCTTCACCAATAAAAATGATGGGTTATATAATCCACCTATAATAAATAATCACAACATATATATGAGCTAACTTCTCTCATGGTTGCCCATCCTTTAGGTGATGTTGCTTGACCTTCTTCATTTTGTTGGTTCGACACCTCCTTACCTCAAGATAAATGGCTCATCGACTAGAATTGGAAATTTTTTTTAGCCATTTCCTATTATTTTCAATATTTTATAATTATTTAATAAAACATTTTTGATAATATTATGTTATTAGATTAATTATTATGAACCAATCAAAAGCCATTGTTTTCCATGATTAAGAGTAACCAACATGATTAAACACTTGTATGGAAAGCATAAAAATGAAAATGCAAATATACAGAGTGATAAAGGGTGAAAGTATAAGTATAAAAAGTGAAATTTACTTTATAAATAACCTATTTTCACCACATCATCAACGAGACTAATAAAAATAAATTGAATAATGTTATAATCTCGATATGGCCATTATGAAAATGCAACTAATGAATCTTATTAATAACCTAACTAGTGCTAGTAAGGGAAAAATATTCATTGAAATAACATAACATAACGAAATCAATAAAACTAAGCAAGCTCGCAAATTTAGTTGACCTAATGACAATTTTACTTAGCTAATTTACCTGATTTAGCTAAAACTATTATTGTTGAATGCAACTATATTTCCTTACTTTAGTGTATCTTCTCTTCATCCCTTGCCTCTTCAATGATGTCTTAGATCTTGATTCTTACCATATCCTTATGGTTGGTGAAAATTCATTCTCAAATATAATAATTTTAGTATTTGAACGTACCTACTGAGATTAAAAACTATTCTAGGTAGAGTAACCTTCTTTGCTTTTTTCCAACTAATCAAACATCTTTCTCTATGAAAAACCATAGATCTATCCATTAACCCATTAACAAAGTTTAATGGAGTTGCATGATCTACATGACATTGTAGTGATTAGTCTTCTTTTTTTTACTTAATAGCTAAATCAATTATTTTGTCGACACTAAGTTGACTCTCAACCACAAGTACTCTACTACAAATCTTACTAATAGACTTGTAATGCCCCTAAGTCAAAAGTAATTAACAATCAAATTAACAAATGCTAATAAGTCTTCTTCAACCACATAGTTCAAAAGTTTTCAACTAGTGTTGATACATTATTTACTACTTAACCTTTATAAATTAATCTGATTTCCCTCATACAATTAGGACTATTTTTCATGCGGTATCATAATCTTCTTCCTTAAATAGACGATATCCTTATTGCAAGATCTTATAATTAAGCTTAGTTTTTTCCCTTATTTTGGTGCACAATTTGGTTTATTCCTACCACCCTTAACATTCAAGTCATCTTGGAAGTGTACCAAAAGTTGCACCTTACGGGACCTTACCCTCTTTTGACTCCTTCTATAAATTGATTCAAAATAGACCAACCAACTTCTACCTTTGTTCGTCCCTGAATCATTTACCTACTAGTATGGGATTAACTCTGATAAAATTTATGTTGAATTTTTCTCACTAGTTTCTGAATCCATACTTGCTTGCTTGATTATTTACTATAATCTCTCTGTACTCTCAAAACTTCTCATACTTAACCTTAATATCTCCTACAATCTCAATAGTAGGATACTTAAGTTTCCTTAATTCTACTCTAACTGCCTCCAATTATTCCTCCATCCTTCTTAGTACAACTATTGGAGTTAGGTTCATAGTTTTACCACTTCTAATTTTGAAATTAGAGGATCTGATTTCCCTAATCTGAATTACTATATTAGTAATGATGCTTTGCGCACCTTATGCTCCCTATTATGTGGTGAAATGCGCTAATACAACTTAAAAAACACTAACTCTTTCATCTAGTAGTCTAAATTTTTCAACCACCTGTATTATGTAGGCAACTATCCTCAAAATTATTTCCTCTCTCTCTCTTGACATCATTTCACAATTTTTTTAAAATCATGATTCTAGCACAATTAATCAATTGATGATGAAATAACTAGACACAAAAAATGGTAGGATTCCCCAATCATTGCTACAAATAACTTAAAACAATTTCTAATTTATCCATACTTGCTATTAATAATTTTATTTTATCAAGCAAATCTCTTGAACATACGTGAAACTCAAAAATAAACCGCATGTCTCACCTAAAATCAAGATTTGATGCATAACATGATCAATGAGTGTTCTTATGTTATATTTGTTATCTTATAAAAGCCTTAAATGATAAAGATATGATGTTTATTGTGTCATATGCATTTATAAAATGCATATATGAAGAACATGGATGATTCTTAAGAGTTTGAAATGATGCACCAATCCTAAAATCGAACTATTATTGAATCTAAGATAACATTACACACAATCTCAAAAATACACAAGTTCAATCAAGAAACCAATATTATGGGGGGATTTAAGTTTTTGCTAAAACCTCAAGGAGATTGATAAGGACAAATAGAATAAGGAAAACAAATCTTAATATTCAAACAAGGTTTTAAAGTTTTGATATGTAAATCTATTATGAAAATGTAGCTTACTAGACCTATCAATAACCTTTACTAGTGCTAATAAGGGCAAAATTATCACTTGAGTAAAACAATAAAATGAAAACCATAAAACTAAGCAAGATAGCAAATTTAGTCAACTAGTTTACAATGTGAATACAATAGGTCAATTTATAATATAGTTAACTTAATCTAGCTGAAACCACTCTTGTTGAATGTTGCAACTCTAGGACAATGTCTTGGACCTTGATTCCTAACATGTACTCATATGTTTCTACCTTCACTTAAATTTCCACAAAATGATATGCACATGACCTATAACAATTTTCGGCTCTTAATGTTTTGTTTCCCCAGGTGTTGGCCTCTAAGTACGAACAGATTCATTGAGCACGATACACTACATACTAGCCTCTAAATGAGAAAAGATTCATTAAGTGTGATACTCCAAATAAATTTCTCATGTGATTAGCAACTCCCAATTAGCTAATTGTAACACCATGCCAACACATAATATAATAATTGTCGTCTACTCATGTCAAAACCAATACATTTCCATTATGATAAAAAAAAAAAAAATCTCCTTTTATCTTTTGAATTTGAAAAATCCAGATAAAGACTTAAAGACCACCATTTAACAATTTCAAAAATCAAAAGCAAGCTTCCTTACAATTAATGTAGATTAATTCCCTTACTTTTCCCTTATTTTTCTAGTTTCAATTCCCTCTTTTCTCTCATTGCTAATCCTTTGTCTCTCCTCCTCCTCTTCGCTTGGCTATTTCTCTACCTCTTTTGCCTATTGGATTCGCCTCTTTTCATCTTCATGGTAGTTTTTCCTTATCAATTTTGGACATATTCCAATCTCATCTCTTTTGGGGGGAATACCTATTGTTTACATGGAGTTTTGTACATAAATGTAGGCTTTTGGTAAAATATCACTAAAATAGGCCCCTCTAGATAAATAATATCGAATTGGGTAGTAACATTGCATACGAAGCACTCTACTCCTGCATCAGGACCAATTCTTCAAGCTCCTACCTTACTCCTCCATCGCAAATTCCCATGACAGAGTACTCCACTTTGCAACCCCACATAAGAGGAGTGCTAGGTTCTTACAAGCTTCGAGCATAGGAGAGGAGGTTATATAGCATCATAGACATTACGATTCAACCTACTTCCTCCTAGGGATCTTACTAAATCATAGGCTGGGCCATTGAATCATCCATCGTGGGCTCCTTTAGCGTTACCTTCTCTCATTTCTCGCTATAGCACATTTTTCTCTCAACACAGAAGGAGACAATAGTGTAGCTTCATGGATACATTAGTTCAATTGAACCTTGTAAAAACGTATGTGCATAATATTTGTAATTACAAATTTCTTATCGATTAGCATTACGAATATTAGATTTCAGTTAAGCACTTTGTGTTGTGATTTGCGATTGTTGATTGGTAAGATGTGCTTGATATTTTGGAGTTACAATTGATAAGATGTGGCTATGATTTTGCAAGTGTGATTGCAAACTTATAGTTTTGGATTTTAAGTTGCTAAATTTGTAAATAGTTGCTTAGGACATTCAGGGGGTTTTGGAATTATGCTTCCAAAGTTGTTGTTTTTGGATTTGTTGTTTATGTAGGTTATCTTTGGATTTAGATTATATTAAAGACTTATTTAAGTTTATTTTGTTGTGTTGCAAGTGTGAGTAAGGAGTTCACATAGCTAACTCGTAACCTCCTCAAAATATTAGTATAACTAAACTCGCAAGAAAGATGATGCGAACTATAATCAAGAATAGATAAGGTTGGTCGATAGATAGGTTTAAGCTTGCAAAAAGGTCGAAAAAGGATTAATGGGGAAAAGTACAAAAAGGCAAAAACGAAGAATGAAATAGTAAGCAAAATCCACGAATAGCTCCAGAGGATATGACACACCAATGGAACTTTCAAGGACTCACAACTCAATTCAATATGCTACACGAATTGGTCCAATAAGGTTACAGGAAAGAATAAGAGTGATGCCAAGAGTAAACAAACAGTGTTTATGCCAGGAAGAAAAAAAGTACTCAAAGAGTATATTAAGAATGATCTGATATGATTACAGTTACAAGTAAAAGGGTATTTATATTCATAAGTTAAGGTAACCTACTTAAAAAAGAAAATACAAAAAAGGCATTTCTTAAAAAAGTAACGTACAAGATACAAAAGGATAAAATTAATATAAAAAAAATCATTGGTACAACAGATTCTATACATGATACTGTATACATAGCAATGCTACATTGGTAAGGTCATTAGAAGATGGGGATAAAAAGTACGAACAAATGAACTTATCCGAGCAAGGATAGCTTAATCAGTCTAGACTTTCTCTTTCTCAGCTTCTCAGCAAGGAAGATGTTGCATAATTAGTCGACTTGACGCTATAAAGTAATCATCAACTTGACATACTGCAGAAAAATGGGCGGTCATACGGCGCAGCATGAAAGGTAACTCAATAAGAAAGTACTCGGCCTTAGTAAAGGTTGGTTGGAATAGAAGGATTCGTCATGCCAGCCCCCCTAGTCCTCAAGCTCGGTTGTAAGTTAGAGATCCAGTAACTTGATTCCCATCGTTCCCTCTAGGTTGTTTTAGATTTAGGTTCAAATCCAAATGATTTTCATTCAATTCTTCATCAAGGTGATATGGATTGAGGTTGGCAATATTGAAAGCGTCAAAAACCCCATAGTCCTCGAGCAATTTCAACCTGTAGGCATTGTCATTAATTTTCTGGAGGATTCTGAAATGTCCTTCTGCTCTTGTAGATAATTTGTTCCTCCTATTGTTCCGAAATCATTCCTTACTAAGGTGCATCCATACAAAGTCTTCCGATTGAAATTGTCCGACCGACCTACCCTTAGTCTTTTCTCTCATTCTTCTAGTAGCTTAGTCAATGTGTCGAGTGACGCTGTCATAGATGTGCTAAAGGGAATATGCTCTAGCTATTACGTCACGGTCCTCTTGCACAGGATTTGGTATAGGGGAGTAGTCGAGGGGTAACTCGAGATTAAATCCATAGACCTCCTCAAAGAGAGCCTACTTAATGGTGTCATGTACTGTTCAATTATAAGCCAACTCAACCACTGACAGACAGACATCCTAATCAGCCAAGTTCTTGCCTACTGCAGCCCGAAATAGTGATCCCAAAATGCTATTAACCACCTCTGTTTGGCCATCAATTTAGGGGTAACATGAAGTACTAAAGAATAATTTAGTTCTCAACCGACACTACAGGGTTCTCTAGAAATGGCTTAAGAACTTAAGGTCTCTATCGGAGACTACACTTCTCAGCATATCATGTATCCGCACAATCTCCTATAAGAAAAGAGAAGCAATAGTCAAAGTGACGTTAGTTTTTGAGCAGGGCACGAAACATGCCATCTTATTGAACCTATCCATAACGAACATTACAAAATCTTTGCCTTAGGCAGTTCATAGCAGTTCGAGGACAAAGTCCATACTTAGTTCAATCCACGACCTCGTTATGATAGGTAAGGGCATTACTCTCCCTTGCTTGGCTAGGAATTTGGCCTTCTTACATATGACACAACTTTCAATAACTTGATGTACATCTCTCCTCATTCTCGATTAAAAGAATCAGCCATTTAATAGTTCACAGTTCTTTCTTTCCCCAAAATGTCTAAAGAGTCTATGATATTCCCTAATCGGTAACTCTCTAAGTGAACAATTTGGCATGCATAATTTTCTACCTTGGAACAACTAGCTATCCTCCACATGATATTCATCTATTATCCTCCCATCAACGCATCGCGAAATTATTAGTCCAAAGTGTGGATCCTCAAAGTAATGTTCTCTAATACTTGCAAACCCAAACGGCTTAGTCTACAGTTCCAATAAAAGCACATGTCTCCTCAAAAAAGCATCGATAACTACGTTTCTCTTTCCCTACTTATACTTTATTACAAAATTGAATCCTTCAAGGAATTTAACCCATCTCGCCTACCACTTCGACAACTTGGTTTGACTTTAAGGTATATCAGCAATTTATGGTCAGTATATATGATAAATTTTCTCAGCAATAAATAATGTTGCCATACTTACATTACTCGGATCAATGGCAAAAGTTCCTTATCATTCACAGAGTAGTTCAGTTGCAATCCTCAAAGCTTTTTACTATGGAAGGCAACTGGCTGACCTTCTTACATTAGGACAACGCCTATTCCAATGCCGGATGTGTCGCATTCTAACTCAAAAATTTTGTCAAAGTCAAGCAATACTAACACCAGGTGGAGGTCAACCTTTCTTTTATCTCAATAAAACTTCTCTCCTCCTTTTCTCCCCATCGAAAGTCGATATTCTTCTTTATTAGCTCGATAAGTGATGGTGTTGAAATTCCTAATAAACCTTCTATAAAACGAAGCCAATCCGTAGAAACTTCTCACGTTGACATAAGTAGTAGGAACCGACCACTCAATAGTTGCTCGAATCTTTTCATTATCAACTCGCAAGCATCGTCTACTGACTACATATCTCAAGAATACCACTTCTTCCTAGCAAAAGCAACATTTCTTTAAATTGCCAAATAATCTCTCAGCATGAAGGATATCTAAGACTGCTCTAAGATGTTCACAGTGACTCGGCATGTTGGCACTATAAACAAGGATATCGTTAAAGTACACCACGACACACTTCCCTATGAGATGTCTCAACACATAGTTCATAAGTCTCATAAAAGTGCTTGGAGCATTTGACAAGCCGAAAGCCATGACCATCCATTTGTAAAGTTCATATCAAGTCTTGAACGCAGTCTTCCACTTATTTCTTGGCCTCATGCGAATTTGATGGTAGCCAAACTTAAGATCAATCTTTTTGAAAACCTTGGCTCCACTGATTTCGTCCAACATGTCTTCTAGCCTCGGGATCGAATACTTGTATTTGATAGTAATCTTGTTCATAGTTCAGCTATCGACATACAATCGCCAGGTTCCATCCTTCTTTAGCACTAAAAGTGCAAGCACAGTACAAAGGTTGAGGCTTTCTCTTACATAGCCTCTCTCCAGCAACTCATTGACTTGACGTTAGAGTTCAAAGGCCTACTCAGGATTCATCTGACGTTAGAGATCATTATCGTCCATGGTGAACAACTCCACTATCATTACTAGTACAAACATTCATATTTAGGTCTGTCGCTTCTCCTCACAGATTCAAATTCAAACTTAAACAAACACTTTAAGAAGTTAACAGTTAACAACATAATAGTCAAAAGAACATATTAATCTGCTATGTTTCACACATGCAAAACAGAATATAACAGAACTTCAAAAAGAACTACTACAATTCACACAAAACCTCCGCTTTGATACTAAAATAATGTAAACTATGACCAAGAATAGATAAGGCCAATCGCTGAATAGGTTTAAGTTTACAGAAAGCTCAAAAAAGGATTAATGGGGAAAAGTGCGAAAGGGTAAATACGAAGAATGAAACAGTAAGCAAAACCCACGAACAGCTTCAGAGGATATGATACACCAATGAAACTTTTGAGGACTGACAGCTCAATTTGATATAACACACGAATTGGTCTGATGAGGTTACTTGCCACCTAACCTTACTTAAGAGAAAGGATAATAAGAGTGATGCCGAGAATAAGCAAATAGTGTTTACGTCAGGAAGAAAAAAAGTACTCAAAGAGTGCATTAAGAATGATCTGATATCGTCACAATTACAAGTATAAAGGTATTTATACCCATAAGTTAGGGCAATTTGCTAAAAAGGAAAAGACAAAAGGGGCAATTCCTAAGGAAGTAATATACAAGATACAAAAGGGTAAAAATGAATATATAAGAAAAAACAATCATTAGTGTGGTAAATTCTGTACATGATACTGTACATGTAATGATGCTACATTAGTGAGGTTGTTAGAAAATACGGACGAAAAGTACGGAAAGATAAGCTTATCCGAGTAAGGATGGCTTAATTAATCCGGACTCTCTCTTTCAGCTTTTTAGCAAGCAAGATGTTGCGTAATTGGTCGACTCAGCACTAGAGAGTAATCATCAACTCAGCATACTATAGAAAAATGGACGATCATACAGTATGGCATGAAGGGTGACTTGCTCGATAAGGAAGTGCTCGGCTTCGACAAGGAAGTACTCAGCCTCAATAGGAAGTACTCGGCTTCAATAGGAATTACTCAGCTTCAACAGGAATTGATTGGAATAGAAGGATTCATCGTACCAACCCCTCCAGTCTTCAGGCTCGGCTGCGAATCAAAGATCCAATAACCCGATTCCCATTAAAGGACATGCGACTTTAGTTATATTGAAGTTGCATATCTTTCATGAGACTTCTATTCAACAAATTGAGGTCACATTTGACATGTGACCTCAATTCAAAATTGCATGAACATTGAAGTTGTGTGCAAAATTTTAGTATTATTTATCTAAGGGGCCTATTTTCATATTATTTTATAAAATAGGCCCCATTTACACACAAAACTTGTTTTGCATATATGTTATGTTGAAGACGTCGAAGGAACTTTTCTTAGATGAGCAAGAGCCTATAGCCACCAGATTCTTATTGCTCCTCCCAAAACACTACAACAAATGTTGTTATTAGATTCGATTGTTACCCTCATGTGTGATCGTAAGGTGCTTGACACAACATTTCAATGTTAATACATTTTACGACTATATCTTTTAGTTAATTGATTTTTTTTTATATATATTTTGGTACCTTACATGAAAGAATAATAGAAAAAAATGATAAAGTAATTGAAATTTATGATGGCCATTCATTGAACATAAACCTCTTGTACTTGTTCTTTTCTCCCCTTTCTTTTAATAAATGTCTATTTTGCTTCTGTTTTTGTAATGGGTCTTTTATTAGGAAGATTGTGATATGAAAGATGAGGTCACTCTTTAAGAATCCTTATATTCTAATTTTCTTCATTGAAAAGGAAAAAACAAATACTTTTGTCTTAAATCTTGAAATCCACATCCAATTGGTATGGATGGTACCTCAACGAATGAAAATAATTTCAAACATTTTGGGTGTATGATTATTTTTAGTTTTCTTTAATTTTCTTTCAGTTTCTACTACTAAATTTTAAGGCTATAAACGTATATTTGTGTATGTGTTGTTTTAGTTGATAAAGAAAGAATTAGTGGTCTTATAAATGATGGATAATCTTATTTAAAGGGTGTTTCTTGCTTAATTTAAACTCCATACTTGGAAATAACTCTCAAAACAATATTATTCTCATAATACAAAGGATAAAGACAATTGATCATCCCAACCATGTGACTTCAAACTATTTAAATGGTTGTATTTCGTTGCAAGGATTTTTTATGTCATCCTACAAATGTTCTACAACTTGGGAGCCATCTACTCATATAAAGGCTCTATGATATCAATACATTTGTGTAAGGATAGAAGTCGCAAGTTTTGCTAGCTTTAGACCAACTACAATATGTTAAAAAAAGTTGCTTATAAACATCTTCAAAGATGAAATTATGACCCAGTCTAGTATTCATGTTTTATGTATTATGTTGCCTTGTAATTTATAAAGTGCAAGATGTATTTGTGTACAACATTACTTTATAATTTATATGACAAAATATTTTAAATTAATTGGATGTCTAAAGGGTCTATCTATATTTATAATTTTAAGACTATAAATGCATATTTGTGTATGTGTTGTTTTAGTTGATAAAGAAAGAGTTAATGGTTTAGAAATGGTAGATAATCTTATTTGAAGGGTGTTTCTTGCTTAATTAGACTTCATACTTGGAAATAACTCTCAAAACAATATTATTCTCATAATGTAGAGGACAAAGACAATTGATCATCCTAGCTGTAGGACTCCAAACTATTTAAATGGATGTATTTCTTTGTAAGGATTTTTTATATCATCCTACAAATGTTCTATGACTTAAAGCCCATCTACTCATATGAAAGCTCTATAATATCAATACCTTTGTGTAAGGATGGAAGTCATAAGTTTTGCTAGCTTTAGACCAATTGCAATAAGTTAAAAAAAATATTTATTATAACATCCCTAGAGATGCAGATTATGATCTAATTTAGTGTTCATGTTTTATGTATTATGCTGCCTCATAATTTATAAAGTGCAAAATGTGTTTATTTATAATATTACTTTATAATTTATATAACAAATTCTTTTAAATTAATTGGATGTCTAAAGGATCTATTCGTATTTATTGTAATTGTGAAGAAGTAGCATGGGAGCAATGCTAAAGACACTTTAGGTATCATGAAGTTATTGTACTATTTTTATTTACTATGTAATTACACTTAGAGCATATATAACAATAACTTGTTTTTATGTGCTATTAATACCCTTCTCTTCTTTATAATGACATAGTGTATTTATATTAACACGTATGATTAAAAAATCGATGGCTATATTATAAGCCCCACAGTCAACTACTCGGTATTCAGTATGTAGAATTCAGGGCTATCAACAAAATTGTTCAATCCAACCTAAATTTTACGACAAAGTTAGAAATATTAATAAAAGTGATCCTATAAGTTTGGATTTGGGAAAATAAAAAATAAAATAATTAATTATTATAATATTGAATTATATGTAAATTTTCTATTATTTATCAAAAACGCATAAAATAAATTCCGATAACTAATGAATCAATAGAGATAAATTATATGTACACTAAAAATCATAAAATAATATAAATAATATTTAAGAGTATTTACTTATGCCATATATGAATTTACATGTAGGTTGAAATACGAAAAATTACTTAAAATACTCGAAATATGCCAAAAATATGCTAATTAATTAAGAAAATTCATCAATAATTAAGGAAAAATCATGAAAAATATGGAAACATGAGGAAATGTCTACAATTAGGGCATGAAAAGAAAAAAATTAAAGAATAAAAATCAACTAAGTAAAATTCAACAAATAGAGAGTAGAAAAATGATAAGATAAGGCTAATGTCAAGTCAAATTAATGAGAAAAAAAATCTAAGAAGTCCTATAAATACCCAAATTAAATCAAAAGCTCATTTGGTTAGTTTAGGATCCAAAAAAAATTAGGAAGAGGAGAGAAAAGAAGAAAGGGTATTTTTACAAAAAAAAATCACTAAAATCGTGTGCAAACAGAGGCTATAAAGAGATCCCTAACCCAAAGATCACTTGGGGGTAGGTGGTCACCACCACCACATGATGATAGTAGTGCACAAACCAGCCAATAAGGCCACGACGACTAGTGGTGGCCGAAACTAATAACTTTGGTGAGTCTGATTTTCTTTTTTATTTTAGTTATTTTATTAAAAATTCTAAATAGTTGTAAAAAATTATGAAATTTGGTATTTTGGGATTTTTAAGTATGTAAATTTAGGTAAAATTTTTATTTTGATGAATTAATGCATGGAAATATACTATCCTTAAGAAATCTCATCATTTCTAGCTTTGTTCAAATTAGAAATAAATGACTTTAGAAATGTAGTTTTAGGCTCAAAATTTTTGTGTTGACTACTTAGGGGTTATAGAGAAGTGCTATGAAGTCATTTTTCAAAAATGAATTTTTTTTAATTTTTATATAATTTTTAGACCTTGAAAATGATGCATAAAATGAGTAATTTTGGGCTAATTAAATAATTAAATGGGTAATTACTGATTTAATGCGTAATTATATGTTTTAGGATGTTGCAATCGAATAAAGTATGATATTTGTAGTATTTAAGGTGTTAGATGTAATTATCAGGGTATTATGTAGTAAATATATTAAGTGATAGTGCATAATATATAAGTATAAGAAATTAATGAGAAGGAAAATATTATGTTAAAATTGATATTATAATAATAATAGAAATATATAATAAATCTAGTAGGAAACTTAAATTTAGGTGTTTATACAAAATATGTGAAATTTCTCACATCAGGAATCAATTCGGCAATTAAGTTAGGATAAGGGGTATACCATGCGAATTAAAATAGTGGTTATGGGTTAAATATGATAATTAGTATACGCAAAAATAATTTAATTAATTTCATATTATGGGTTGAAATGAGTTTCTAGAGTTCGCATATAAAACCGTACTTAAAAATTGAACTGAAACCTAATTTAGAAATTAACGCAAAAACTAAACCAAAACGTAGCCAAATCAAGAATAATTGTAAGAGACTTGAAAACCTAAATAATTGGGTATATTGAACCTTATACCAAAGATAACAATAAGTATTATAGGATGAAACCAATCTATAGCAGTTATATGAAAAGCTGAAACAATATTTATATTATAGGGATTTTTAGTAATGGCTAGTACAAAGCGCACCTCGAGTAAGAAAGTAAGGAGTCTAAGTAAGTTAGGATTAATACGTTATTGTATTTTGGAGTACTAATTTGTAGTACTCGAAAGTTTGAAATTGTACTTATTAGATAATTGACTATGGGCATTTACTTGTTTTAAACTGATAATATGATTTTGATGTACTACTCTAGCTTGTATTTATGTGATTTGTTTAAAATGATTGAACACCTTAAGCTGGATTTTACTAAATATTTGACTCATAAATCTAAACTAGACCTACATAGCAACTCATTAAGGGAACATTAGGATTCTCCAGTCAAATATCAACCCCTTCGAAAGGGTTAATACTGGATGGCATGATTGATCTTTTATTCATCCTTAGTTGAACTAAATAACAGGTGAGGAGATCGCGAAAAGGGTGAAGTCAATGGTTCAAAGGTAGTCGTAGAAAGAGCCCGGTGTTTCTATTGTACAAGCCTAGGTTTAGTCGTGAGTTGTTGCATTAATGGAAACTCCTCTACCCGAATTATTCTCTAATCTCATGATGGATCGGACAATATCGTACGACAGCATTTGCTTGGACATGCATTGCATTTAATTAATCTGGTCAATAACCTTGTTTGTGCTTACTGTATAGTTTTGAGCCTTCATCCCAACTTACTGAGCTATAGTTGCTCACATCTTTATAGATGTTGTTATGGGTATTAGTTAGGAAGCAACTTATATTTACCTTAAAGTTAACAACTGTTGAATCTTGGGAAGTGAGAAAATATATCTGAAGAACAAATATAGTTTTAAGGTCTTAGATCCTAAAATTTTCCATTTTTGAATAATGTATTGTTTAGGTAATAAAGTACGATGAAAGCTGGCAAACATTATTTATAATACTTGAATTTTAGTGAATATACATATATTTTCATACTTTCTTGGGTAAATAATTTATTTATATTCATGAACTATTTATTTCAAAACGGGTTAGTTATAGATGCCTTATGTAAATTAAGTCTAAGCTAGTGACTGTATGGTCAACTTCTATCTTAAAATTGTTTGTATAGTAAGACTATTACGACTCTACCATTTCGAGATGTAATATACATACCTTTGAATAACTTACTATTATACATCCTTAAAGAATTGTAGGCAATGCAGGAGCTAATTAGAAGGAGATGAGAACATGGGCCTTTAATACTTGAGTATGTTAGATAATTCTAACATGATGCGAAAAGTTTATGTATGTGTTCTTATAAATGTGCACATTAACAAGTTGCGTTACTATGGATTACAAAAAGTCAAACATGCATATTTGAATCAAACTAATGGCATTAGGTATAAAGGAAATTTTATTTCTCGTTTGCAAATTAAATCTATGTAGGTAACATGTTTAGGGATTCTATTTCTATCATAAATGTTGTAGAGATTTTTGAATAAAAAACTTAGAAGTTGTTAAATTGGTTTTAACTTTACAAAACTATTAACAAAATATTATGCAAAAAAAACATCTTATTACAGATACAAATGAAATCAATATGAAGTTTCCATGTAACTTTCCTATTATTGCCATGATCAATATGAAATGGAGTGGTTATAATATTTAAACAAAACTAGAATGGAATTTCCATTCATTAAACTTCATAGCGAAGAAAACAAAACTCTTCTTTTGTCCAAAAGTTATTTTAATATCAAATAAGCACCTAAAACATCAAGTTTACAATTCTGCATAATTTAATAGACGACTAACAACCTTCCTCATGTCCTCTTTCCCATCCATGACTTCTTCCAAATCCACAAGTCACTCTTGTGATCAAGAAATTTTAATCTACCTTCAATTATGCCCATATTAAATGAAATCATTAGCTTTTCCAAAGAACACAAAATGTAACATCAATTGAAAAGAAAATAGATAAAAAAAGAAATTGCACTTCACTCAACCTTTAACTCAAAAATTGATAATAAATTAAGAACTACATCTAATGTTAGCTTCCTTCATTAGTACTGCCCACCAAAGCCTATAAAAATAAAAGTCATATAGTAAATATGAGACCTTTTTCCTTAAATTATTGTATGATAGAGCTTTCATCTTCTATTTACGCTAAGAAGATTACAAGAAATTTATTTGATTGAAGAGTATAGTATATGACATATTGTTATTCTCAACATAAACTTGAGACTCAAAATAAGGACCTTGCAAAATACATAAAAAAAAAATTATTTACAAAGGAATAATAAGAAGTATCAATAAGTAATAATATACTCACTAAATTTTGGTAATGTGCATTTATTGGATAGCTTCCAATTATAGAAGAATTGATATTTATTGATGAATTTGGATTGAAAAGATTTGGTTGAAAACAACTTTTATGTGTAAGTACTTTATTTACAATAGCACCTTTTCTTTACACTTTAATGGAACCGTTTAACCTTTTATTTAAAATGATCTTAGGCCTCATTTGAACTGGATTAAGCACCGGCATTTCATTACTAAAAATTTAAAATTTCTAAATTATTAGTCACCCTGGAAGCATTTATACCATCAACTTTTCTACTATTTAATTTAAAGGTTTTAACTTGAGCTTCGAGCTTATATAAGGCTTTACTTATCATTACTTTTGTTCATTATTATCTGCACTTAGACTCAAAATGTTAAAGGCCTTACACATTGAGTTCTTCAAACAAAGTGTCTTTGACTTTTCCATATGTTAAGAGCTTAAACCAATTTCATTAGAAAATAACCCCTTCATTTGCAGTTTTTGTCCATTACTTCAAAATATATTGTGATGGAATGAAAGTAGCATTACAAACATTATTTAATATACATAAAGCATGACAACACAACCATCCTTTCACCTCAAATAATTTACAACTACATATCAAGTTGAAATCATTCTATACAAAGCATAATATGTTCTCTTAGACTATTTTTAGCTTTCAAGACATAAGAGTGTAATGAGCCATTATTGCTAATCTTAACTATATGTTTTGAAGTGATATGTAAAAAATTGGCTTCTACTTATTTTTTTTTTTTTATTTTGACTAGAAACTCATCTTCAAACATCCAAAAGATGGCATGTGTATATACATTAAATGCATGTCTCAAAATTCCATTAATTTGAACACAAAGTTTCACCTTACCTTGATCATTCCCAAAATTGTTAACAACTTTAGATTCACACATTTTCTTAACTTCTTTTTCATAGTGAAATACAGACTCTGTGAAAGTCATAACTTTAAATGAAAAAAATATGAAAAATGTTGTTTGTACTCTTACTTCGCCTTATCAACCTTATACCTACAAAAAATATATCGTAACGAAATGTTGGACAACATTTATGGTGAATTTCATACAAGCTATTTAGCCATTTATTTTTTGCTTTCAGATGTCTTCCATAAGGCAAAATTTCTAGACTAAATCGTTTGCAACAACATAGAAATTTACATGTATGTAATTCATTTTTATGGTTGTAATACTTTTGGCCTTTATGTACCTTGAAACCCAAACTGTATACATATGCATTTCAAGTATTAAAAGCATTTTCTTTAGTAGAAAAAACAAAAAGAACCATACCGATTTTAAAGTTGAAATCTAATACAAAGCAATGCACAACTCCTTCATTTGTACCCATTGCTTTTTAGTAGAGCTACTTCTTCAACATTTATACCTTTATTAAATCGTATTTCATGAATATATTTATTGATATATAACAACCAATTCAACTACTTTCTTTATCACATAGATCACGATAAACACCTCCATCCTTTAAGATAAAAAGAATCCTTCCATTCATAGGATGGCCTTGGAAGGGTTTACTTCATAATTATTATGAGACATAACAAACAAAGTTTATTTTTGTAATACAAATAAAATGTTAATTACTCATTAAACTTTAGAAAAAATACATAGGTGCTTTTTGAAACACTGATTTCAAGAAACTCAGTCCATTAGATTGCGATATATAGGAAATTGGTCCTACTAGTCCCATTCCTTTTGTGTATATAATTTTCTTTTTCCTATATGTTTATCCTCCAATTGAAGATATGGTTGGAGATAAGTAGTTCAAGATTTCACCCATTTTTACTCATTTAATGTAATTTAATACATTCAACATAAACATATGAATGTTTAAAGAGAAAGAATATTCTTTGAGATAAAAATTACTAGCATAGGATCTAGCACTAGTAACACCAAACTTCTATCATTGCTACAATGTCATTATAGAAATAAAAACAGAAACTAACAAACTAAAACTTTTAACCCGAATAAGTAAATATTTCTTTTTCTCATTTCTATTAATAAGTTAAAGAAACTTCCATGTCTTCTAAGAGTCTATAATCACAGCACAATCATAAATTGACCTTTCAACTTTCACTAAAGTAATATCCACGATGTCACAAACAATAGAAATTAATACTAAGGCGACAAGATACTTGACAAACTCAATATTCAATCTTAACTATATCGCTATTACAAGCCACATTCGAGATGTACGACACAAATAAAACAAACAAAAATGAAAACAAAAAAATTACTAATACTTTTCTGAGAGCAAGCAACTCCTTACTCGTGTTGGGTAGAGGATGATCTTTGCCTTTTTTAACTATGTTACTATTTCTTTTTTGTTAAAGAGATGGGATCATAGGGTAGATTTAGTCCCTCCCAATTCACAAGTTGTAGCCTAGACGCTAAGGTAATAAATGAGAGCACGATATTAATCTTATTTTCACTTGAATCTTTTCTTTGAATGAAGATTCCAAAGGAAAAGTAATGATATCTATGTCCATGCATGCTTGGTAACAAGCAATCAGAATTTAAGATGAACCTGTGATTCTGATCATATATGATAGTTTACTCGTTTCATTCAATTAAACACAGTTTAACGATGTCTAACCAAAACATATTAATCTTATTTTCACCCGAAACAGAAAAAGAAAAAAGATAAATGCATGAACATTAATAGTCGCAATAAAAAATAATAACTTAAACTCCAATATATGCACTACTGCCCGGTGATTGAAGGTCTAAGAGATGATGTAGGATAGATAAAAAAAAAAAGAAAAAAAAGAAATTTGTGCGAAATATATATAAAATTACAAACTAAAATATTACCTTTTGACTATTGAATAATGAAAGATTAAAGCTCCTACAAATAGTTGTGTTCTAAGTGCATATAGTGGTGATGAATTTTTTCAAGTGCGAACAACTGAAAGCTATTGAAGATTTGAACAAATGGCTATTCCATGTTTGATGGTAGGGGAAGAAAGTTATAGTGTAAATGGCAAAGGTAAGAGATTGCTTCCGACGGTAACGGAAATGTGTTGGTTTTAATGGTGAGTAGATGGCAGTTAATATATTATGTGCTAGCATGATGTTTTAATTAGCTGTCTAGTGTCTATATGGCAATAATTAATTGAGAATTACCCACCACATGAGAAATCTACCTAACATATTAAGCTCAATGAATCTTTTCTCACTCTAAGCTATCTCATGAGTTAAATTAAGCTACGAGCGCTTGACACCTTGCACTTAGATGATAAGTTCATCAACTTTATACCTCATGTTTAGCTATAATGAATATATGAATATTATGCAATTACAATATAACATTGTCTATTCCAATAATCCACGGTCTTTCCTCACTACCTATCTGAATAAAACCACTCGGTATAGGCTTATAGCTTTGAAACCAACCCTGCTTAAAACACACGTTGTGTCCATTGCTAAGTTTATGACCCAAATGTAAACACCACCGTTACTTATTTTATGGGGGAAAAAGTATCTACAACGGTAAGGAGTTCTTTTATAGCGAAACAAATGGTTTTGAAAAGCCAGTACTTATTCTTTTCAAAATAAAATAAATAAATTAAGAACAACGTATAATTAATATAGAGAAACGGTGGAACTCCAGCACGGAAATACGAGGATTTGACGGAAGGAATCAGAATGGGAATGTTGAGTTCATGAAAAAACAGAGAAAGAAAAGGGAGGAGCAAGGAGGAGTCCAATTACATGTGTTTCTGACATATTCCCGGTGCATATCAAGGCAACTTATTGTCTGGAAGCTAACCATCCTCGCTGTGATTGCCTTTGTCGCTTCCTTCAGTCTCCATCTACTTCTTCCTATTCACTTTTTATTTCAAATGTATATAATATAAATATATATGCATCATGCAAGTAAATAAATTACTAAGCTTCCAGATTCTGCGGTTCAATTTTCACAAGGCACTTTAGTGTGACTTGGTAAAATCCAAATGAATACGACCCGACACTAGGAAACTAGGAAACATCCGTGACACAATAGTGAATGAATCGAAATCTATAAAACTGTTAATGGATATTGATTTACATAAATTTACAAATTAATACATTGAATTGTTTACATTTTTTAAAGTGCATATCTTATGGCATCATTGTAATGTATTTTTTCTTTTATAACATCAACTATAAATTATAAATGACAGTATAGAGAAAATATAATAATAAGTTGGAATATTCATTAAGAATTCAGCTAAAATCATTTTTTTTTTTTCCGTAAGCGTATAACAAGGTTATAAAACATCAGAAGTAGCTCTTAAGATCCTTAATCTATACTTTAGCAACAGGAAACATAAAATTTTGAGGAAGTAATGGAAAGGAATATTTAGGAAAGTCAAATAAAGTACGGCATTAATCACTGATGTCCGCTAGATAGTACAAACTCAATTCCTCTCCGTTTTTCCCAAGCAAAAAGCTGTCAGGGGTGTTGGAATCGTTTTACCCAAAAAGCATAGGGTAGTTGTTGTCCTTCTCGCAGTTTGAAACTTTGAATGTGCCAGCATCAACGAAAAACGTAACTGCAAATTTGCTGTCCACGGTTCAACCGAATTTGAAGCCGAGACAGCCTTTCTCGAAGTGGTGAAGAATGGTGGGGGAATGAAAATAAGTGGGTAGAAAAGGATAAACTAACTTAAGAAGAAAATATTAGTTTGTCCCTGTTTACTCTTTTTCTTGCATGCAGGTACAAACCAAGTCAACAACAGTGAATTTACGCTTCGGGGGATTCATAAAGGAAAATATAGCTCTTACTTACTTTTCGCAAGAGAGTAGTAGTCTAGACATAGGGAATCAGATGAGAAGGAAAGGAAATAAGAAAATATTTTAGATAAAACACAAAAATGTAACATTTATTGGCATATGATCCCAAACAGAATAAAATTGTTGATTCCACTCCGATATATGTCTGTTTGTACATATTTGAAATAGAATGAAATGTATATAATATTATTTGTCAAAATTACTCTTAATTGTTGGATACCATAAATATTATATTATAAGTTGAATGGTAAATAAGTAATTTTTTATTAATGAGGATAAAATAGAATTATGATTTTACTCTCTTAAAAGTAAAACCAAATTTCCTTTTAAAGCTATAATTGGCAACTTTAAGGAATTACGATTTTAATTTTTAAAAACAATTCCAAACATGTAAAAGGAAATCGAACCTAAAATCGTAATTCCACTCTAGATTTATTCCTATATACCAAAAGTGTCATAAGGTTATTCCATGTGTATATATCCTTCATTTTTTAAATTTAGCATTTAAATAGAAAAATTTAAATGAGTTTTGTAAATTTTATTTTACTATTTTACACTTAGATAAAATAATTAAAAATTCTAAAAATAAACCTAACGTAACATCACATAAAGAAAGAACTCCCATTTTATTTTCTTTTATCGTTCGGATTTTTTTAGGATAAATATTTTTTTAATTTCTTGTTAGTTTCTTTTTAAGGGAAGACTAATCATCCATTGTTTAAAAGAATCTTTATGAAGATTTATAAGTGTAAATACTCAAATATCATTATATTAAAGGTAGGAGGCCTATTGCTTATAAAGTCAAATATGAGAGAATATATTCATAACTAAGATAATATTTCGATTATTATTTCAATTTTACACATTTTAATAATCTTACATCTCAAGTAATATGCTATTAAACCATATACCCTATTAAAAGTTAAGTTGTTGTTTTTAGTGCCAGAATATGTTCCATCAATAGCTATACTAGTAGGTGATTTTAGCTAAAGGCTCTAGGCTTAAGCCAACCTATATGAGGATTGAGCTGAGCTATTTTTTCCTAGTATAACCTACTTAGATAACCAAAACTAATTTTAAGTATGATAGCCAAATGATCTAGTAAGGGCTTAAATAGGATTAGGATAGCTCAAAATAAGTTAGAACAAGTTAGAACAAAAGTTACAAGAGGTTAGACCATAAGGCCTAGTTAGGTTATGCTCAATCAAGAGTTTAAAATTTTAAATCATGATAAGAGATGTAAATAGTTCCACAATTATTACATCAATAATTGCTAATCACTTGCATATTCTCATAACGTTCTATATACTTCAATGTATTTTACTTAAGCATCAAATAGCTATACCGAACAACCCTAACACCCCTCGCAACCCTTCCTTTACATTTTACATGTTTCATGTCCATCATGAAGATTCTACAACAATAGGCTATTAACCTAGTCATCATCAAAAACCAACAATATAGCTATGTATAATTTTGGTGCAATTGGTTTTACATCAAATGAGTTGCAATTTTCTTTGTTTTGTTTTAATATTTTATTGCATCAATTTATTTTAATTTTTTCACTTCTATTTTATATTATATTAATGGTGTGTATATTTTCTTGATATGGATGCATGATTGGAATTTGATTAGCTGATTAGGAATTATGATAATAAAGATTACACATGATGTATTTTTGTCAGTTCCAATAATGATTTGGTTAACATCTAGTAATAGAAAAGATAAGGTGGAGACAGGAGCAATTAGACTTCTAATTAGGTATATAATGTAATATTTTAAATCTTGAAGCTTAAAATTGTAAAAACGTGAAAATTTTTAGTCACTATTGATAAGAGTTTTAGGACATAGGCACCTAGGCTCTAAATTGATTAACACAAAACTTAGGCCTCATCCCCAAAAAATAAGAAAAAAGGCCCCTAAGTAAATGGTCTTGGCTCCCTTCCTCTTAATTAGGGTTTTCTATTCCCTCATCACCTCTACTGACTTAGGTATTTGAGTGGCAGCATTGAAGCAAACTTTGGCACCCCCAATAGCTGTGCTTTGCCTTGTAGATACTCATACAACAAAGCAAAGAATACCCACCAACATTGGTGCCCTTTATAGTGAAATGTAACCTACTATCCCATTATTTTTATGAATTTCTAAAATTCTGTATGCCAATCTTTCTAGATTTAGTTGTGATATTAGTCTCTTATCTTATTTTCTTTTTCAAATCTAAATATATCTATGAATATTCTCTCGGTCAATTATGATATCTAGGTTTTTATTGCCCCCTATTCCTTTAAGATCGGGGTTCGGTGTTTTCTCAAGATTGATTTGTCCAAAAAGAATCCAAATTATGATTTCTATTGCCTCTCATGATGATGCAAACAAAAAAAAAAAAAAAAAGCAGTAGCGATATGTCGTAGTGGTAAAATAAGCACTCAATGTTAAGCTATCGCAATAACATATCTAAATTACTTTAGATAAGATCAACACTTGATGCTATGTTATTGAAAGATAGCTACTAAATAATAGGTGGCGAGTTTTCTTAGTAGTAAGAAGCCAATCTCAATGAGGTAAGCATCAATTAAGCCTCTTTCCAACATAAGCAACCACATTGGGCTCTAATAACATATAGACAACAACCACATAATTTGAGCAATGTCAAGCTATGCATGAAGTTCGAGCTCTATGTTGTATAACCTGGTTGAGCTACATGCCAGACAGTAGCTATACACGACCTATACAAAATTTCGAGAAAAGCAAGACCAACCTTAGCAAATCAGCTATTCCGGCATAACAGCAAGCACCTAAACAATCGCTAAGGACGAAACTGAGCTTCGAGCTAAGCTCCACATGAGTTAGTCAATGGCTACAACACCAATCTCCTACCCAAGCTGCTACCTTAGCAATGAAGGAATTACATCCCCACAAAATGCCAAGCTAATTTGAAACTCTTCTTAAGCAAATCATGAACACAAGCAAAGTAGCTCATTAGCAAAGCTGACCACAGTTAAGCAACAATAAGCTCTAGCAGTAATAATAATGAAAATGTACAAAAATCTAAGCTCAGAGTAGTACACTTCAAGCTAATAGAACCATCGTCTACCTTTAGTAGCAAAAAACCATGCTACCATAACCTTGTTAGTGCAAAAACCCAAGGAAAATTCAACTTGCTTTTTCAAATAACCTTGTTGGCACGAAAGTTTTAGGAAAATCTAAATAGCTTCTTTAGATAATCCTGTTGGTATGAAAGTTCAAGAAAATCTGATATGTTCCTTTGGATACCCTTGTTGGTACAAAAGGGTAAGGAAAATTCGACTTATTTCTTTAGATAACCTCACCGGAATGAGAACCTAAGGAAATTTTCAATAACTTCTTCAAATATTCTCATTGGCACAAAAGCCTGAGAAAAGTTTGACCTACTCCTTTGGATACCTTTGTTGGTGCAAAAGCTCAAGGAAATCCAACTTGCTTTTGCAAATTACCTCGCTAGCTTGAAAAGCAAAGAAAAATCCAAATAACTTCTTTAGATGATCTTGTTGGGACAAAAGCCCAAGGAAAATCCAAACCATTTCTTTAAATAACTTCATTGGCATAAAAAGCTCAAGGAAAATCCAACTTGCTTTATTAGATCACTTCATTGGCACAAAAGCCTAAGGAAAATCTAAATCGTATCATCAAATAACCTCATTAACATAAAAAAAAAAAACCCAAGGAAAATCCTACTCACTTCTTTAGATCACCTCATTGGCACAAAATCTAAGGAAAATATGAAGCACTTCTTCAAATAACCTTATTGACACAAAAACCGATAGAAAATTTCAACTCGCTTCTTTGGATCGCTTCATTAGCATAAAAGCCTGAGTAAAATCTGAAATGCTTCTTCAGATAGATTGGTTGCCATGAAAGCTTAAGAAAAATCTTACTCACCTCTTTAAATCATCTCATTAGCGCTAAAGCTTGAGGAAAATCTAAAACGCTTCTTTAGATAGTCCGATTGGCGTGAAAGCTCAAGAAAAATCTTATTCGCTTCTTTGGATAGTCTCGTTGGCGCTAAAGCCAAAGAGAAATTCGACATGTCTTCTTTAGATAACCTCATTGGATTAAAGCCTAAGGAAAGTTTCAATGCTTCTTTAAGCCATTCTAATAGCCTTAAAGACATGAAAAACCCAAGGAAAATCAAACCTGTCTTTTACAGATGTTTAAATCACCCTGAAAGCATTGAAGCCTCAAGGAAATCCAATTTAAACATCTCACGTACCAAGCTACTCCATCTAAGTCACGACTCTAACTCACCAAATTATAGGTAAATTTAAAAATGCCTACGAGAAGTTCCTCGTACAACACATTAGCATAAGTTAGAGCCTTAAGAGCCTAATCTATGTCAAGTCTCCTTGTCCTTCTTTGCCAACAAGGCTTGAGTAAGGGAGGGCTTTTATTGATAGATTTAGGACATGGGCTCCATAAGCCCTAAACTAATTGGTCGAAAACTTAGGCTAAGCTCTAACAAACCCAATCTAAGGATAGCTTGGTCTTATATCTTATAAATAGGAGATAAATCCCCCAAATAAAGGGCCTTAACTCCCTCTCTCTCAATCCATTTTGTCACCACCTCCACTAACTTAGGTATTAGAGTAGTTGTGCTAAAGCAACTGGCACCCTTCGTAGCCATGCTTTGTGTTACAAGTGCTCAACAATAGAGCAAAGAACACCCATCAATAGTTACTGTAATATTATTCCATTTATAATGACTATGGGTAAAATTACTTAACTAATAAGTAACATGCTACTATTTTGTATTGTTTTGACATTTAGAGCTCTAAGCACTCAATATCGAGCAATAAATATGTAGATTGTATTATATTCTTATCATGATTATATGTATGAAATTAGAAACAAGAAAAAAAAAATGCAAATAGAATAAGCAATTGTATATTTTTTGTACTGACAATAATAACCATTTCCCTTATAAAAATACATCTATGACATTTCTTCCTTTTAACAATATTCATTAGATATTTTGGGAGGAAATCGAAATACATTTAAAAAATTTAAAGGTTAGTTACTTTTAAACATGATCTATATTTAATTCTATATACTATTGTAGATACTTCATTTTTGTACCCCTTTATTTTATTTTTCAAATAATAAAGAAAAGGCTTATATTAAGAAAGGCACAAAAAATGGAAAAGTTTGAGGGATTAAAAAAATTGAAAAATTAGAAAATACAAAAAATAGAAAAATGAAAAAAAAATACAAAAGATAAGAAAATAGAAAAAATCTTGGATTTTAGGAAAATAAAGATTAATGGTTCTCATTTCTAGGGCCTTTTAGTTTTTCAAGGTTAAAAAATTCGATTAGAAGCCAAATAGGTATATGCAATTTGATAGAATTATAGTTTCTTAGCAAAAATAGGAATTTTCATTAAAAATTAACTTTTAAAGCTAGGTTTGGCTTGGTTATTTTAAAATATTGTGAAAATAGATTTAACATTAAATAGTACATCAATCAGACTTAAATTAACAATGTTATGAGCAATTAAAGTTTTTAGGAAGGTCCACTTAAGGGAGCTGAACCTATGATTCTACCAGATTGATCTATTTTTCAAAATAATTTTTCACATATGCTTATTAGACTTGATTATATTTTATGGGAAAGAATTAAATTTTTAGGATAGAAAATGCTTCGGCTCATTTTTAAGGTTTAACGTCAATTGGGTGCTTTTATAAAGATCGGCCCAGGCTATATTTAAAAATAAAATAAAATCCCTGCTTGCACTAAATTAAAGAATTGAGCCTGAAGCTCGGTTAGTAACTGACGTCTCATTCAGTCAGAAGGTCTTTGCTTCGAACCAACCAAGGGACATCAGGCACTGTTTTTTCCTTTTCAATTGAAATCACCGCATGGCGCGTGCACGTTGGCTGACTCATGGCGCGTTCCCATTGGCCAACCCATTGATTGTTGACCCTACCATTGTCGTCTTCTCCAGGAGCTTGAAAATTGCAAACATGGAGGAAATAAAATACCCGCCTTTTCTTCCACCTAATTAAATTTTTTTTTTTTGTCAAATATGACCAAATAAAATGTGGGAATCAATAGAGGGGATGGAATATTTTGAATCTGGGCCAAAATTTTGTTTAAAAGCACATGTTTAGGGTTACATTTTTGGTTTGGAAAAATGGGTAAAATCATAAATCGTATGCACTCCAACTTGCAAAATATGTTATTTCAAGCAAGAATCAAAGCTTCTGAAGCTTATTAAGCAACTCCATGTCCATGGCACATTAAATCACCCATCAATCAATGATTATTTCCTTAAAAAACGAATCAATTAACCATGACCAACTCAAATCCGTATTTTCAAGATCCTCCATTTTTGGACTTGTCGTCTTCGATTCAAGCTCTAATTCGTATAAATAGGACTTCTGAGAGCTCAATTGAGAGGGTATCTCAACAAGAATTCGATGATACTCACATTCCTAACCACTTTCTCTCTCTTAACTCGTGCCCCTGACTTTCTCTCTCTAAAACCACCTCTTTTGAGCAAAAAAACCTATACCATTGAGTTCCTTACCGTCTATAACATAAAAAACCACTCTACATTCAACTCAAGTAATTGCCATCTAAGCTCTGCCGCTCCTTTCTCTCTTTACCCAAACCGATCACCACACCACTACCTCTCAAACCACCAATTGAGCTAAGGCACCATCACCATTGGGTTTTTCAACTTTGCAAACCCTATAAGAGTGCAATTTCCCATTTGTTTGGCTGTGATCGCCTGGAATCAACCCTAGTAGTCACTGCTCTTCTTCATTGAGCCATCACACTATGACTCAACCCAAATCCTGCTCCAATCTACTTTATGACGTAACTTAAGAGTTTTATATGAATAGGACTTCTTTTCCAAAAAGTATTACAGAAAAGAATTTGTTTTAAAAAAAAAAATACGAATATGTTGTCATGAAGACATATAAAGCATACGTCTTCGGTTATGGGTAGTTTTTATACTGAAGATACATTCAATACATGTACTTTCATTTTAAATTTCACGTATTATTTAATTTGTGATTAAAAACAATTGTTATTAAACGTTGTAATTTCTCCCAAACCAAAACGAAAATGTAATGTTCTTTCAATCCTTAATTTGCAAACTGAATGGAAAGTTTAATCTAGTAATTAATTACATAAAATCACAATTTGTGAAACGCTTCAAAAAAGATAGCAAGTGAGGAAGAAATAAACATATGGGTCATCCGATGACCATACGAATTAAATATAAAAAAAAAAGTAATTACAAATTGTAATACTAGAATAAATAAATAATGCGTTCAATTGTGATATCTGATGAAAATAAATTATATTTCGAATAATCAGTATATACACAAAACTTATAATGAGTCAATGATAATATCAATATAATGACCAAAAAAGGCAGAAACAAAAACAATAAATAAAACATATTTATTGATGCCAATGCTGTGTAAAGGTCTTTATAGCACGAGAAAGAAGTGAACATCCCTCTCTATCATGTGACTAAGTAGGACTAAGTAGGCTGAGGTAGTGGATCGTCGATATCAAGATCCTTATGAGGAATTAAGTTTGCTGGATAGGTCAAATGCAACTGAGCGATGCCCTCACCTATGTATAATTGTACGGGGGTGGAACATTGCTTTTAAGGCGTTAGTAGAGTTGCAAGATCAAGATGTTGCTAGATCTTGAGAGTTATACAAGAGCTAGATTCAACTCCTGATATGGAGGCTACACCAGACTTAGGGTATGTGTTGTATCCTTCGTTGATATACCCTAGATCAATGGATGTACATGTAGTGAGATATCGTCACTAAGATCTACCCGACGATGTCCCGCTTGAGCCTTACCTCCTCAAACTCTAGCTCTACCCTTAAGTGGTGTACGAAGAGCTAGTATATCCTCATTAGCATGTGCTCCCTGCTCTTTGTCATGGTCCACATGAGGTAGCCCATGTACGCCCTCCTACCATAAGTAAAGGATAAGACCACTATGTTGCTCAATAAAATATTAATAACTTTCGTGAAATATTAATAATTTATACAACTTACGATACATCTATGATTAGAAAACATATGTAATTAAGTAACAAATTTTTTTCAAAAAAAAAATTGCATAATGTTGATTACTACTAAGATAAAAAAAAAAAAAACAATCATGCTTATAAGTTTTAAATTATTACATGTTTCAAACATACGTTTGCGTTAAGAAATTGTTCAATACTTCAACTATGGGTTTCTTTGAGTTTTCTCTATGTTTTGGAAATTTTAGAAATTGATATAGATAAGAATGAAGTTTCGCCACGTAGATTGGGGTTTATATAGGTAATTTAGTGAAGGTGCATATAGTGTAAGCGCCTTCAGTTATAAAGAACTACACTAAAAATGCATGAAGATGCGTCTTCAATGTAAAAAATATAAGTGAAAGCACATGCACTGCATATCCCTTCACAATACCATATTCATATTTTTTTTTTTTCAAAACAAGTCATTTTCCATAATATTTTTCAAAAAAGAAGTCATATTCATATAAAACTTTGTAACTTGTGACCTAGGTTCCTTTTCCTTTCTTCTTAAACTTTATTTTTACCTTATTATTATTATTTTGTTTTTGCATTCCTATTATTTTTTTCATATATCGTTTTTCTCTATCATTATTTAGCATAATTGATTTATATTATAAATTAAGGTAGGGGCATGTGTAGTCCTGTGGTGCTATAGGGTAACAACTTCTCGGGACGAGTATAATCAACGCATAATAAAATAATGAAAAAGAAAAATATATATATATATTTTTTACTCTTTTAGGTTGCTATGAATGATTTTCTTAAAGAAAGCTTCTATAGAAAAAATATCCTTTTACGAAAAAAAATTCAATTAATCACCTTTGCTTGTTTAGGGAATTAGGATTTTCTAAAATAAAAGTATGAAATAAAATAAAAGTAAAAAAGGAATAAAATGAGTAATAATACAAAAAGTTTTTATTTAGGCTTACTCTAAAAAAAATGCATTCTTTAAAGACAAACCAATACAACATTTTCTAAAAAAAAAAAAAAAATTAGGAATGTCAGTTTTTGCCACTTAGAAATTTTTTTTAAAAAAAAAATTAATGAAACCTTTATTCCAAAATTTAGAAAATAGGAGTTTTTAAAAAATTCATGAATAAATTATGGTCTTCTTTAGAATTTTTTCAAAATGAATGAACTAGCTAATGATCTAATTCCAGCTTGTTTTTCAAAATTAAAATTAACCAAATCACTAAAATTTTATAAAAAGTAATAATGAGAGTTTAATAACGAATAATCAAGATTACTAAACTCACGATTTTACCTAAAATTGCTAGAAAATCGATAGAATCAAAATGTGAAAATGAAACATAGAAACGTAAATTTCTACAATATATGTAAAATAGTTTTAAAAAAATGTGAATATACTTATAATTATTTAAAACTTGAAATACATCATAGAAAGAAAGAAATGAAGAAATTAATTTTTTTTATAAAAAATTCCTAATGATAAATAATTTAATATATATATATAGAGAGAGAGAGAGAAGAAGAACAAATAAAGTTAAAATTAAAAATTTTCTAATATTTCTCTTTGAAAAAAGCGATGAATTAAAGAAAATTAAATATTTCAATTTGTTTTAAATTATTGATGGTATAAAGTGAAGTAGATAGTTTTCCATATAATTTTTGCTACTAGGTTGAAACTTATATAAAGGTTGTGAATATAAAATAAAATACTAAGAGAAAGAGAAAAAGGAAGAGGAAAAAATTAAAATAGGATATAGAAGATGATATAATATGCTAATAGTTTATGGCTTGTAAAAATTTAGTTGTATTTCTTCTTTTTTTTTTAACCCGTTCAACTCAAATATGTAGAATCGCTAAACTTAGTTAAAAACATAAATTTCTGCACAAAAACAATTTTATGCATAAATTAACTCGGAAAAGCCTTCTAAAATTATAAACTCATAAAATTTTATAGGTAGAATCACAATTTTAACAACTATATAAATAATGGATACGTAGGCAACTATATGATGACCTAAAAAAAATTTAAAAAATTATTTTCCCTTTCTTTTCTAAGAATGCAAAAATTAAAAAATAAAAATTTAAGAATAAAATATATTAAAAAATAAGAAAAATAAAAAAAATGTTTCATTTAAGTTTAAGGAGTATTTAAAATGTTAAAGCTCAATTTAATCTTTTAATATAGTAACCTTTGAGTTTTAATAGGTTAGTTCCTTAAATCTAGTATCTTTAGTTTTAATTTTTTTTTTCAAAATGATTTTCAAACAAGAATCATTAGTTAAATTAAACCAATTCTCCTTATTAGTTTTAACATACTTTTTTTTCTAGTTTTAAATGAGTAAGGACTCTAATTTTTCAAAACTAAAAAGAAACTATTTTTTCTTAACTTTCATCAAAGGTTTAAGTTAAATAGACACATATTTAATTTAAACTAAATTAAGGAAAATAGTTAGCTGAATTTTAGGCTCAAGAACTAGGGAAAAGGGAAAAAAATTTAAAAAAAAAAATTACAAAAATGTTGTATCTAGGAAAATAATCCTAGAAATACCGCACTTAAAATCACCTCATGAAAAAATAATTTCAGTACAAACTAAAATCCCTTCTTCAAGAGGAGATTTCAATACAAATTATTTTAAAACACCCACATTTTACATTTTCATCTATACCTCCACTTTAAATTTAGTCGAGCCTATATGTAATTGCAGTTGAAAACATAATCACCTTAAATTTAGTTAAGCCCATGCACGATTTTAGTTAAAAACATAATCAAAACATGATGTTTAATAGATAGTTATTTTTTTTGTCCATCAATTGAATTGCCTCCTTAGGAGGCGATTTCAGTATAAATTATTTCAAAATGCTCATATTTTACATTTTCATTTACCCCTCCACTTTAAATTTAGTCAAGTCTACATACGATTGTAGTTGAAAACGTAATCACCTTAAATTTAGTCTGGCCCATACACAATTTTAGTTGAAAACATAATCAAAATGTGATGTTCAATAGATAGTTATTTTTTTGGTCCATCAATTGAATTGTCTCTTTAGAAGGCGATTTTAGTACAAATTATTTCAAAACACTCATGTTTTATATTTTCATTTACCCCTCCACTTTAAATTTAGTCAAGTCTATGTGCAATTACAGTTTAAAATGTAATCACCTTAAATTTAGTCAATCCCACGTACAATTTTAGTTGAAAACATAATTAAAATGCGATGTTCAATATAGAGTTATTTTTTTAGCCAATCAATTGAATTTTATTCGATTTTTTATTTGTGAGATATTCAATTTTGTCCTCTTTTAGTACTATACAGATATACATTTTGAATTGACATCGAAACCTGTTTATAACTTTAAATTATGAAGAAATGAAATTATTGTATAAAATATAAGTAAACTGTCGAAATTTCTAAATAGTGTTTCAAAAATAAAGAAAGTAAATCAGAAGTAAAATATCCAAAGTTAATGAAGTCAATGTCATCATTAAGCCAATGGCCGAGCATCGTAAGGTTTTGCGTTGTCCTATAACTCAACCATCTAGGTTGCATCCAGTTGTGTGATCTATTCGCTGTCCTTACTGTAAGCACTCAAGAACGGTCCATGCATGAGGATTGGAGAAAGATCCATCTGCGTGACTCCCTCGCTCATGTTGTACTAAGGATCTCTAATCGACCTCTTCAATGGTGCGAGAGAGTATGGACTTAACTAATGGAGGTTTCTCTAACGATAAGAGTATGATACATAAGAACCTTAAAGCTCTCCTCAATGAATGGCTTGCAGAACTCAAATCCAGGTGGTCTAGGAGATGCTGGTGGCGAGAAGTGTAGGGGAGAAGCATCGTTGTGAATCTCCATGCCGAACTATCTATGTCCTCCGCTCCCCATTGATTCATAAGTGGTTGACCATCGATAGCTATCGTAATTTGACGACGTAAAGGGGTGATGTGTGGGAAATGTTCCAATGCCTACACTTGCAGAATCACCAATGAACCACTAATTTCTCCTGTGTCTACCCTATAAGCTAGGCACAATTGGCAGTACAGCCACACCAAGCAAACTACTCTCTACGCGTATCGCCTGATCATGGTGAAGTCTGATTGGAGAGGTAGGAGCATAAGGTATACGACATTATTAAACTTGTCTAAGAACAGCATACCCCTGATCAACTACATGATATGTGCCCTCATGAACGCTGTACTGTCTCTTCGTCTGCATGAAAAGGCAAATTAGTAAAATTGTCCTTCAATTACGACAACTTTAATTTGACATCCTTTAAGGCACTCTCTGGTAAGTGAATTCTTAATTGGCGATGACATAACTTAGCCCACCTAGTAAAAGTCATCACTCCAGTAACTGCATCATTCTTAGCTAGCAAACCTATGAGCAGAGATACATCATATAGCATCACCATCATCTTATTAGTGTGGAAGTGAAACGTATGTGTTTCCTCCCCCCATCACTCAACCAAGGTGGTAATAAAATGCCAATCCAATTGTATGAAGGAAACTTGGTGTGCACCAATGAAGCCCGACTGCTCTAGATACAAGATCATACGTGGATCTATCGGGATCTCTTGGCTATCCCGATGCCTAAATATCGCCTCATGTCTACGGTACTTGAGCTAGTAGTTTTCCTATAATCAAGGAGGAAGAAATATTGTTTCAATCAATATAGGAAATTAAACAAATCACAAGTATGTTTTCCATTTACTATTTCTTACCTAACCACCCCATACTAGCTCAAACCTATGGGATGATTACAAATGAAGCAATGACCTATCTACTAATCTTAGATCCATCTACTCCTACAAGTATAAAAGAGGAAAGAAAATCTATAAACTTACTATAAAACTCATATGGTAAAAACAAAAAGTCAGAAAAAAGAACTACTTCTTAAATATACTACCATATATATAATCAATAAATATTATCATAGGTTTTTTTATATTCAATAAGTGAACTACCGATGTATCCACTTGACATTGGTTATCTTCCTCACTGCGGATATCTTCTCCTATTATGTCCATCCCTACCGCATAGTTCATAGGTATAAGTTAACGATCTCTCCTAGATATCTATCTCATTTTGGAATCATTTCTGTTATAGCTTGCTTGGATTCCTAACCCTATCTGATGATGTAATTAGATGCCATATAGAAATGTCAAGATATGACCAACTAGACTTATTGGCACAAGGCATAAAGGAATATGCATATATACGTAGCTGATTTTGCATCGTGTACCAATACCCAATGTATGCAGCACAGTCCATGCTCATTTCCCATAACAGCTATAACATGTGAGCACGGAATTTTTTATGTTTGCGACTTATTGTAAGTACACTGTATGATCCTAAAGGCAACCGTACGGTTGTTCTCTCCTTTTTGCCCATGCGCCATTGGTTTGGGTGTTGTTATGGCCTTCAAATATCTACTCATTGTAGTAAAAAATCACGACTCGGTGACCATTGGCCACTTTGTGCCACTTGTCAAACTTTCTCCTTATGAATTTTGTCAACACTTTGCCAATGCCCATTTGCTCCGCTAACTCGATCCTACATTTGTTGAAGTAGTCATTGCAGTTGTAGAAAGTTTTCTTAAACAGTGCTGCGACAAGCAAGTTCCTAGCATCATGCAAAGTACTATTACAACTTTATGTAATGTTGGTCATCCCATAACCAAACCAAGCTCCGTCGTCATACACTAGCATCTACATTTTAGGATGTAAGCCTCTAAAGTAAGCTCTAGTATGGGGGCTCATAGTCTTAGCCTTATCATAGTAGGTGAGAAAGTTTCAAGGTTAGAACTATTAAGCGGCCCTCTTTATCATCTCTTTGCAATCTTTGTTCTTAACTTAAGTGTTGAAGTACTAGCTACGTATTGAATACACCACCGCCAAAGCCAACCCCTTGGCCATATTGCATTCTCGCCCTGTACTGTAGACTAAATCCCAACATGACAATCCGAAATTAAACATATATCAGTATGATCTCTTATAACGTGCATGAGCACACATGTTATGAACTAACTCCATCCATTGAAACATTCCTCATCAATTAGGGTGAAACCAAGTGGGATCACGTGATTCTAAACATCAACTCCGGTTATAATCAGCAATTTATGCTTGTACTTCTCATATGAGAATATTTCGTTGATCGTAACTATAGGCCTACAATGTATAAACACCTTAATCCATAGTCCGAATGCCTAGAAGACTCTATTAGAGAACACGTGCCCAATAGTATCATTATCTCACCATTTTCTCTCTACCATAGTACAAGGATTAGCCTTTCGGATCACATTTAGTACATGTGGGAACATTGCATACAATTCTTCCCACTTACCATAAACCTGTTCAATCACTTTGTGGTTCGTTTCCCTAATTCTCTTGGTATGAATAGTATAATCGTTGCAAATAGTCTCCTGCAAGTATCTTACCTTATCGCTTGGTGACTCTTAAACACCCTTAATTAGAAAGTAGGATAGCGTGTTTGAGTCCAATTTCGAGTGGTCCTAGCTAATTGTAAGATTGAGGCACATGTATGTACCCACTAACTTGGTTATCACAAAGCATCTTGCATGTTGCTTCTTACAAGCTTTAAGTCTCCACCCGCAACCCTTTTCCCAATCAATGCATCTGATAGACCATAATGTTGGTTTACACTCCTTCACGATAAAGTCATGATGATTCATAACATGATGCAACTTCACAACTACCTGCAGATGTTTTTTACTCTCAAACCACATTCTTATCTTCAATTCATCGATGAAACTCCATTCACTACTACTTATACAATCATCAATCATTGGTCCATCCCCTACACTTAACGTATAGAAAGGTACAAGTTTCGATGTCCCGGCATCATCCGCAGATATTGATAACCCATGCCTCCAATCGTTCTGTCTATGTAACCCTTATGCTTCTTCCACTTCTTGCAACCAACACTCACTAAGGCCATCGTTAGCATTACTATCTGTATCATTGGAATCTTCATCAATGTCAGCGAATGCCAATTCATTCTCTACTTCAGTATCTTTATTTGAATCACTGGTGATCAAGACATTAGGTTTGATGGACATGCAACTAGTACTCGGTAAGTAACTTGATGGGATCGCTCAAGATTTGAACACCCCTATTTGAACTTGTAGTCTGAGATTATCGCTGTGCAATCTAACATTGTCTTCAACTGCAACAGAAGCTATCGGTAGTGGGTTCACTTCATGAATTTCAATATATATTTCCGCAGAACCACTAACTCCATCATATCCTATTGAGGAAGCCATCAAGTATTAGACATTGTAATCATCGCTGATGGAGATGGTACAGAACATGTCTTTAGTCCCACCTATGAGGGGACATGTATGAATTAGCTCGATCCGGTGTATTATCATATCAACCCAAAACCAATTACATATCATTCCAACTATCTAGTCATACATAGCCCTCAAATGGAACTCCTATAACTATTCTCGAGCGCCTATCATACCGCACCCCATCCTTTCCTTTTACAATATTTCCACCAACGTAACAAATCAACCTCATATTATAAATTGTACACCTATTTGCCGCATCAACTAAATAAACTTTAACATATACATATAGAAATACTACCTTATGCTAGCAAACACTAATTTTTTTTTCACAACTAATATTATGAAAGCTAATGGATCTTATTACACAAAATATTGGGAAATAATAATATTTATATTATTTGTTACATCACTAGTTTCTTTTTACAATTAATATTATGAAAGCTAATTGATATAATTAGCAACCAATTGTCTAAATACTTACATTGAGAATGAATTTTTCCAATAGAATTACTAATTAAATAATCTTGTTAAGTCATCATTCAAAAAATTATATCATACTAATGTCTATGTTATTGTTATGTCATTATTTTAATACTACTTTTAAGTTTTTTAAATATATATGTTGTGATATATCTTTGTGGATAATAAAATTCACACAAGTTTATATATTAATCCCATTTTTCAATTAATTGATTATTAAAATTAAATCTATAATTACCTCCATGAAAAGGTGAAAGATTTTACTTTCTTGATCCTTTTTTGAATTACATAGAGCACTAATAATTATTTCGTAGTAGAGTTTAAAATTCTCATCTATTGAATATTAAGAATACTTCTTAGTAATATCATTATATATGCATTATAATTTACAATAATTAGTATAATTTTTTTGAAAGAAAATTCTAGTTTTATATAAAATAAGATAGATCCACTCTTCTTATGGTTTTATGTCAATCCCTATTATAACGTTTATAATTCCTTCAATAACTTATGTAAAGAAATTTTAGGATCCTATATGTTTTGATAATTAGTAAAGGGATTAACACTTTCTAGTGGATGATGGGATATGACTACCTTATTTTATAATAAAACGATCCATTTTTCTCCAAATACTTAAGTGTATGAGCAAGCATTTCATAACTTATAATGAGCAAAGAAAAAATATAGAGAGAGAGAGTTGTTACTTGATTTTGCTTATAATGTACACAATTTATACAAATATTAACATCATATAAAAAATAATTTATTACATACAAACGTACACATTTACCTAAAAATTACCAGTATACGATTATGTATTATCATGTATCAATTGATAACACTATTTCTTCAAAAAAACATAAACTTAAAATGAATCAAAACGAATAAAATTCATACCTTTTCCTATATTGATATCTTAAGAGAGAAAGTGATAATAGCATACTGATTGTCTTTTCGTTTCTAAAAAACTTCCCATAATATAAATTTACACTACATAACTACTCCGATTCTATAATTGATTCATAAAAAAAAACGAACCTAGATTGTTGATTTAGTTAAGGGTTTTCTCGGATGGTTAAAGAGAGAGAGAGAGAGTTTTCAAATCTGTATGCATGCAAATGGGGAAGAAGTGCTCAATGGAGAGTCGATTTCTAAGTGTGGTATTTCTAAAATTATTTTCTCAAATGCTACATTTTTATAATTCTTTTTTTTTACATTTTTTTTTCTTTCCCCCCATAACTATTATCAAAAGTTAAGTTTTATGTATACATTTACATTATCATTAGGGAAGATGGGCCCCATATGTCCATGTCCACCTATCATGCACCGGATTCAACACTTGTATTCGATTCATGCTGCGGGTCTAAAAGCCATAATATCACTTGACGTATCCATAGGCCAAATATGGGTCATGCTAGAAGACCAATGGACTAAACATATCGGTTCTAATCGGGTCTTGCCAACACAAAATTTAGAAAAATTTAAAAGATAAAACATAAAATTGAATTATATGAAAAAACAAATTATTTCTCTATAAATTTGAAAATGATCTTTGTCATTCACAATATATAATGTATTATAATTAACAATACAAGAACTAAAAAAGCCTTATTGTTAGGGATAAGTATGGATCAGTTTAGTTTGGTTTCCCTTTTAAACCAAACCAAACTAATAAAATGCGATTCAATCTCTTTTTAGTTTTGAACTAAACCGTACGATTTGGATTGGGAATTTTTTTTAACCATAAAATTTTGGTTTGGTTCAACTTGGTTTACATATTGAACCGTATCTTCTAGTTTAAAAAGTATATTTGTAAAACATGTAAAAAGTATTGAATTTAATTAAAACTAATAAGTATTATCATAATAGAGGTTGATAAAATAAAAATTCATGTCACTAAAAATTTTAAAATATTTATTAATTGCTAATTTCATTTATAAAAATAGCATATGGTACAAACTTTTAGTCAAACTACACATAATTTATACATTACGGTAACAAAAATCTAATACATATATATTTCAATAAATGCAAATAGGAAAAAATATTTTTAAATAATAGAATATAATAAAAAAAAATTCTTTAGTTGAAGTAAAATATTACTATGTTTTTATAAAATAATTTGATTTAATTATCCTTTCAAAGTAACCATAAATTTTTAGTTTAGTTTTGATTGGAAAATTTCTAAACCAATTTGTAAGAAAAACTCTATTTTCAATTTGGTTTGGTTATGTTTGTGGATTTGCTATGTTTGGTTTGGTCAGTTTTTTTTCTCACTCTTACTTACTGTTATGATCGTATATACAAACCTTCATTAAAAGAAGGACCTTTTTTTAGAGCAATGTCTAACTAAATTTTTTATATCATTTTTTATTTTTTTTCCTATTTATTAGTATCAAGGTGTAATTTAATGTAAATTTGTAAAATCATAAAATTAAACCATTTGAAACTTTATTGAAAAATGGGCTACAAATACTTATCCTTGAGCTTGAATTTATTGACTTTAAAACATTGGAAATTATGAAAACAAACAAAGAAATAGGAAAAAAAAAAGATATAGGTGCAGTGAGTCTTAGACTGGTGACTTAGACCTATAGGCCTAACGTGTCCAAGGACTCATACTAGAACTATGCTCTTAAGGGCTATTCTCCCATCCTTAATCCAATGACCTATGACTTAATTTTTCCTCTCAGGTTGGATTAATTAGGTACCTAATACTTATGTCTAGGTAAACATATGTCACCAAAAGGATAGGAAAAAAAAAAAGAGTTATAAGGAAAAGGACAGTTAAAAGAAGAAGAAGAAGCAAAGGATTACAAACTAGATGAGTTTTAGAGGAATGAAGAGAGAGAAAATAAAAAAAAAACTATAAATAATGGAAATACTAAAGAATAAGAAGATAATAAATTATTTGAAAATGATTTTATTGAAATAATAACTTGGATTGGTTACTTAGATTAATAATAAGGTTTAAAAAAAAAATCAAGCCAATATTGTAGGATGAGTTAAAGAATTTTGGCTTAGTAAGTTTGAAGCAAAAGCCATAAAAGTTAATTAGACTAATCCTAACGTTTTCCATCAAGCTCATGTGTCACAACCCAAACCGAAGAAGTAATAACGATCCCGCTATGTAAATTATTCAATGATGGAAGCTAACCATATAGCTATTATCATAGAAGTAGCCCACATAAGACGTACTCGACTCAACTAGTTTTCAAGTAGTGAACTCAACACTTGTTATATATAAACTTGTGGATAAACTTTTTCAAAATACTATTCGCAACATAAACTCGTAGTAGTTTACTTTATATAATACTTATATTCAAATTAGTACATATTATTTGAAAATTCCATAGTTTCAAAAGAGATTTACAAACTCTACATGTTTAACTAGTTATAAACTAGATTATCGGTTGAGACTTCTAGGCCGGCTAAAGAGACCTAATTAGTTTCCACAAGAGATTCGCAAAAGGTAAGCAGAAGTCTAACATTCTCATCAGATCAATAATTTAGGGGTTGTACCAGCACATCTTTAATTTGATCTTGTAAAAGAGGCTATATGAATGTGAGTGAGAACTTGTTTACTAAGTTGGACAAAGATAGAAAAGTATAAACAAACACAAACATGGTTATCAAACATTAATTAAATGTGACACAACAAGCAAAGAAATCATCACATAATATTAACCCATACATTATGAAGTTAAAGAAATTTCATCTGCTTTAATCTGGATTGAGGAGTTTAGACATGATGCACTCACAAATCAAGCTAAACCCAAGCTTATGCAATAAATAATACCTTCCTCCAAAAACTTCCTTTAAACTATGATTGAAGATTGAATTCAGCATTCTTGCTCATTCTTCACGTATTATTGCTTAATTTGTTGTTTTGATACTTCTTAGAGTGATTTCACCAAAGTATCGACATTTTTTCAATGCTTGACAATAATCTAAATGTTTCATGTGAGGAGAAGGAGGGTTTTGTTTAAAGATTTCAATACTTAACCACAATGATTAGGCAACACTATAGATCATTAGATGAGATGAGCTATTAATAACATTGGTTGGATATGACATTAAAAGCCTCTTAACCCTTTATAACTCCCCATGGGATTTAAGTGTAGATGTGTCCAACTAAACCCAAAGCTTTGTAAATGAGCCAAGGACGACTAATTAGAATGAAAGGCCTATTGGAAGGCTTCCATCATGTGAGATAACTAAGAAAAGTTGAAAGTATAGTAAAACTAGTTTTGTTATCCTGGTTTCGACTCTATTAAGTCAAATCTCTAAGATAGCTTTAAAGAATTATGGTTAATCCCTAGCCTAACTACTAGCCTAAGGAACCTATCCTTAATATTAAATTGGACTAAAAAACACAACTACCGAAATAACCTTCTACATTAAGCTTCTAAGATGAATTATCAAATAGAGACTAAAAGATCAAAAGCTCTTAATATTCAAGTTATTCTTACTTTGAGATCAAGAATTGTAAAGTTGACGCTTTCAAGTTCTTTTATTATTATGTGTATAATTTAGTTGAGACTTCTATTCCTTCTCATTAGGCCTCCTCTAATTCATCCTACAAGAAGTTATTATCTCAAGTTGCATTACTCCCTAAACATCATCTAACACGTAAGACTTATGCATGTGATATGCATCTACTGATATTTCCTATCAAAATTAGTTTTTCTATTAAACTCTAAAATATGGGAAACTCTAATATAGCCACTCAAAAGTAACTAAATGATGTAGTTATTTTTAAATTATGTTAAATCACTCAAATTACAATAAATATGCCCCATCTAAAGTAAAAGAAATTGGTGGTAGCCTCTATAAAGTTATTAATAACCTTTACAAAAAAGCTGTTAATAGTTTCATTTTTACCTTTAATAAGCCGTATTCACTATAATTCTAAATTATTTACCATAAGTCATAAGGAAATACAACATATAGCTATTTTAAGTGACTATACCATAAAATTCTTTATAAAAAATTCATGTAATATGAAATATCGGTTTAATTATTTTATTAATGCAACACATACTTAAATCACAAAACAATTATTCGTAGGGTAATAAAAGATTAAGTTTTCATTTCTACAAATTGTTTTTCACCGAGGAATGTGTTACCGAAGGTTTCATGTTTTTGTTTCTTAATGTATCCAATATATATATATATACGTGTGTGTGTGGAACAATAGAAAATTAGTTCTCAAAGTCTGCATATTTTTCCATTTACCATACTTTTCTTTTTCTTATGAGTACTCGGAGATTTTAAACTTTTTGGAATCCTTCATTTAATTTTGATAAAAAAATCTATTAAGTTAATTTATGATGGTTCTTAATAATTAATTTAATTAAATAAAATTACTAACTATATTACATTAAATATATAGTGAAAATTTATAAAAAAAAAGTTATAAAAACTATTAAGAAGGACACGTCTTTGACTGTTCTATTTTAATATGTCATTTAATTTACTATTTGAGAAAGTGTGACTCACTGCTATTTCCGAAAGTTTTTGACTGATCGTCTCTCTTTGCCAAATTCATCATGAATCCCGGTGACATTGATCATCACTCTCTCGGATAGTTTATCTATTTATGCGAAGAGACAAAATAGCTCGAAGGTGCATTTGTTGGTCTATTTATTGGTTTTAACCTTTGTCACCTAGTTTGCGAACTCACTTGTTAACTTGTTTCTTTCGGGAAATATTCTCAAACATTTATCGTTAGGCAAATAAATTTAGTACACACTCTATGCCTTTTGAACGTGGTTTTACTTAGAGTTAGAGGTGTGTTTTCTATCACCATTAATCACTTATTGGATAGCTCAAGATTCAAATTCATTTTTATTTTAAAGTTGGGTAACTTAGATAGAAATTAAAAAAAAAAATTAAAGAGATGTTTTTTAATAATAATTAGCGATTGATGTATCCACCTTACATGTATAAAAAGTACAAAATGAGAAGAAATAGAAAGAAAAAAATATAGGTTCAATTAGTAGGAGAGTATGCAAAAACAAGAAAGTAGAAAAAGTAGGAAAAAGAAAATATAGATATACGTGTAGTTAATTAATGAAAGAGTTGAAAGTGGAAGGATGGAAAAAGTTAAAAAAAAAAAATAAAAATGAAGAAAGAAAAAAAAATAAATGTACATATTTATCTTTTAATTATAATTTTAATAATTTATTTTATTATTAATTTTTTAATAGATGATAATGAATATATAATTTTAATAAAAATAATTACTTAAGATTTCATCTATTTTAATAATATTGATAGTAATACAATTAATTCAGATGATCATATGCTTTGCCCGGGAAAAGTAGGCAATTGGCTTGCAGGAGTACTCTATATAGAGACAATTTTCTTTTTCTCCGTACGATCATTTGATAACAAAATTTACAGTACTTTCTTTACACAGTATGCAACTTTTCTGCATAAAAAACCGTTTAGTTAGGGAATTTAAGGCCATTTTCAAATTATCGTTTGAGGGAACACGATTGAAATATTGAGTTCCATTTAGACCGTCACTCACTAAGAGACAATGAAAATCATTGGATCCAAAAATTTCCAAGCCTTTAAAAGCTGCCATATCCTGCAGTTCAATTTTCAACCAAGTATTTTTGCTTGATTTGGTAAAATCCCACATGAAAACAACGCGACGGTAGGCAACATCCGTGACGCAATAGTGAATGAAACTCTGGAAAATTTTAATGGGTATTTGACTTACTTCGATTTATAAATTAATGATTGATAATGATTTTTTATAAATTATTAAAATATTATTTTTTTAATATAACTTCAATCATTAGTTACATCTTGCAATATATAAATGAAACAAACTGCTGTGATGAGATAATATATATATATATATATATAAAAGCATCCGAATACTTTTTAAATAATCAAATAAAGAAATCTTTTATTTTTCTTCAAATTTATTTTTTTAATTATAAAGTGTATAACAATATTATAAAATATATGTTTTTCGCTTTTCAAAATCTTTAATAAATACGTAAGGTGATTTGGTGGAATATTTAGGAAAGTCAAATCAAGTACTACTGATGTCCACCTCCACCAAATAGGACAAACTCAATTCCTATCCAATTTTTCCCGAGTAAAAAGCTGTCGGAAGTTTTGGAATTGTTTTACAAAAAAGCATACGGTAGTTGTCCTTCTAGCTGTTTGAAACTTTGGAAACTTGACACAACCTTTGTCGAAGTGGTTTTTTCGTTTCGTGGGGTGGAGATTTTTCCCCGGGCGGTGGGGGTAGTGGGGGATTGGTGTGCGGGTGTAGTTTGTGTAGAGCTTTGTTTTGCAACTGGCACTATATTTAGATGAAGGAAAGAAAATAAGGAAAAAAAATAAAAATAAAAAAGACTGAATATAATAAAAAAAGGTTAATATCATAGTTTATATTTCAATTTTACTATTTCTTATAATCATATATTTAAAATTTTAACTTATTTAGTCATACGCTCAATTGAAAATTTAATTATCGCTATTTATATCTCAATTAACTTTAATTGATACCGTTAGTCTATTCAGCATGATATCAATGGAATGATCACCTACAGCCTGTAGAGAAGAGGGGCCAAGTGAACCCTTACAGGTAGCCAATGGCTTATCCTTGAAAAAAAAAAATAAGTCTTGATCATTTTTAACTTTAATTTACACCATTAATCCATTTAGTATGATACTAATGATATGGTAGCTCACAACCTTTGGAAGGGTAAGGGGTAAGGGGTAAGGTATAAGGTTTGAGTGACCCCTACAAGTACAAGTAGCTGCTAGCTCATCCTTGAAAAACAATATGTCTCAATTGCCTTTAAAAATGCCACTCACAAGACCAATCGGAGGCTATTGATGGTCGTATAAGGACCTAAAGATGTCACGCAACTTCTTAAGGCTGTAGATGGTTACCTCATTAATTAGTCATGTTAATTTAACTAACGGTATGAAATAGAGTTAACTGAGACATAAAGAGTAACAACTAAATCTCCAATTACATATATAGTTAAGCAAGTTAAAACTTTAGATATATAATTATAAAAAATAATAAGATTGAAGTGTAAACTATCACATTACCCTAAAGAAAAATACTTGTTTGGATAAGAAGAATGATTGTGGAAGAAAAGCAAAGTGTATTAGATTTTTTAAAAAACTTGGTAAATTACCAAAATATCCTTAAATTTTCATAATTCCCTTTTTATGAAAGAGTATTTAAGTAAATTTAAATATTTTCCTTTATGACTCTCTACAAAATTGAAGTAAAGGTTTTTAGTGGGGCTGATAGAAAATTTTAAGTAAAATTTTCTTTTCCACCGTTTTCCTTCTTTCTCCATACAAAGGAAAGAAATTAGGAAATAAATGTTTCCTCCTTAATTCCTTTCCTCCCTTTTCTTTCCTTCACTCCAAACATGGTGTAAGGAGGGAGAGAGAGAGAAGAGGAAAAAGACAAAAGAAAACAAATAAACTAAATCAAAAGGGAAAAGAGCTTTTTATATCAAGTGGTTGATGGCAATGGGCTTCAACTCTAAGATTTTTTTTTTCCTTAATAAACTCTAAGGGATTTATAAGGGAAAAAAAGATAACTCTTGCTAAAAAAGTATTTGCTGAGATTAGGGGTAAATGAATAGAGAGTGGGTAAGATGTGAAACTTTGCTTATATCTTACCTAATAAGATACTAATTCCAAAATTTTGAAACTAAACCTACCTTATAATACTTTGAAACCATCTTGGAACCTGTACTTTATAAAATATGCAAGGTATAGAGTGTTATATGAAACATGTAAATTTTGCTATTTTTATTTATAAAATTAAAATTATGTGATATAAAAAAAAAAAAACGTAATCTGTATCTAATATTATAGGTTCTTTATATACAAAACCTATGTAATCTATAATAAAGTCTACAAAATTAAAAAAATAAAAGTAAATTTCCTATCTTTGTTGTTTAAAGTTTATATGATCTTCTCACTTAATAAATGAGAAATAATAGGAGAAAGAATAAAAAACATAAAGTTAGGAAAAGAAAATGGAAAGAATAAAGGAAATAATGAAAAACACAAAATAACAACATTAGGAATAGCTATTTAGGGCTTTTGACTTATGGTCTTAGGCTCTTTTTTCTTTTTCTTTTTAGTAAAACATTTATTGGACTGAAAAATATAATACTATCATTCATTATTTATTTATTAATACTACTTAATAATTTTTTGGGGTTAACACAAGATACCATAGGACATGTACTCTTCATACCTTCTTAGTACAATATCTAAGGTGTGCAAAGGGTACTAAGACCTTGTACCCATACCATATCCTACAAAAGTAACTTTCAATAAATCTATACCTATCATCTATCTTGTAGTCCTTAATACCCACTTGTAACTTACTCAATTGAGTATGGTACATATGAGTACCCTATATAATAAGGTTATCCACTTACCCTTAATTGATATATAGGGAATGAGAAGAAAAGGAAACAAGAAAATATTTAGGTAAAATGCAAATGCATTTCACTATATTTATTCTGTGTGTGTTTATACTTCATCATTCAAATTAAGCTTTTAGAGCCAAAACTTTATAAACATGTTTCAAATCTATTATACATTTATCTCCTTAAAATATAATAATTAAAAATTATAAAAAAAATTAAATCACAATAAAGAAAGAACTTTTGTTTTATTTTCTTTTATTTTTGGAATATTTTGTTATCTTTAACAATTTTCCATACTTTTTTTTTAATTTTTTGCAAGGAAAAAATAATCACCTATGGTTTAAAAGAATTCTTTTGAAGATTTATTGTAAATACTTTAATATCAAAGATAAGAGGCTTGATGCATATGAAAGTATGTATAACGGAGTATATTTACAGTTCACTATACGGAATATCTTACCAATGTTATTATTTTGTATCAGTTTGATATTAGTGCTTCAAAACTCAATAATGAGTAACAATTAGGTAGAGACAAAGAGTATATCATATTTTTGGGTTTTTCTTTCTCCCTAAAATATTTTTGGCATGTTTATATATATGAAAATAGAGAATGGAAATCAATGTTAGACTTATTGGATCCTTAACAATTCATACGAGAATTAGTTCAGGGGGATCTCTTGAGACAAAGGGTTGAGAAACTCAATACCACTATTTTTGAAGAACTTGGAGACAAGTCTTTGTTTCGCTCTATTACAAATACTAAAATAATGAAAAAATTGAATTCAATTATCAATCACTCCTACTTTGAATTGCCTAAACAAGAATTTTTGAATTTAGAATGAAATAGTCCAACGGAAACCAAAGGGTTCCTTTGCATGGTTCATCCACAGAGGGTAAGTTAAGGCCTAAGATCAGGCCAAAAGGTGTAGCTACATACAACGTACAAAAAGTTCATATCCTTCTTTATTTTTAAAAATAGGATGTCCTAACAACTATTCCATCCCCATTGTCCATTGAACAAATATCTTCATTTTTTATTCATCATTCAAGCAAATGAACTAAATTCGATGGTTATATGAGTGAATCTTTCTAGTCTCAAGCACTAATATATTCTATGAGGAGGCACCCCTTCTCCCGAAGTTACAAAGCTATTTTGCTGAGTTCCTTAAAGAGAGTTGTTTTACACCCCTAGATATTCTCTACCTACCCACCTGTATCTCATTGACAAGGACAAGGTGTTACATATTTTTTATACTAGCAATGGTAACCCTTTTCCTTTATTAAGATACATCTCCAACATTTCTTCTTTCTTCTAATATCCATCGGATATTTTAGGTTCAATTCGAAATATAGTTTAAATTTTGAAGTTTACTTATTTATGAACATATAATAACATAGAAATTTAATAAATTTGATTATTAAATCACAGATTAATAATATTATTAAAGGAAGGTAAAGGTAGATATTTAATGGAAAGGATAAGGGAAAACTTATCATAGAAAATTAAGGATACAATGGTTGAGGGAAGGGGTATAGGTATATAAAATAAACCTACATTCTTCTCTCTCCTTCCTAATGTTATTTTACTGGAACCCAAGTAGTTTCAACCCTTCAACCACGAGAAGAATCGTAGAACAAAGGTAAGTCTATAAAATCACTACTTTCTGCAAGTTTCTTTAATTTTGGTGCATATTTAACACAAATCTTATCGTATCCAATAGAAGGAGTTAATCTTTAAGAAGAATTCTGTTATCGTGCAAGTCTCGAGAAAGGAAACTCATCAGCAAGTGATATCTTAAATGGTTGTGAAAGGAAGAGTAGTATAATGCGGGTATGGAAGGATATGTGTTGATGTTTCTGAGTTCTTTAACAAATTATAATTGATCGGTGTAGAAGAGAAACGGTAACGAAGGAAGAACTTTGGAACAAGTAAATCCCTCTAATGGCTTGATTTATGTGTAATAAAGGATAGTTCATCAAAGAGGACAAAAATTAGCGAATAGCGACCTTTGAACTGACCAGCTAGTAGGCTAAAGCCGAGAATTGCCTTGACGACTCTAAGGGGAGCTAGCCTGCCGATTAGTCCCCCTTCCTTGCAAAGTTGAATCGATCCTATTTGCAAAACTGTCGTAACAGTATTTCCTAATGTCAACTTGATGGTAGTTGATCGAAAACATCTAAAAACTTATATTTTTCAACCTATAAACATATTCCTATTGGACAAAACGTAATTTAACACAAATACACTTAAAATTTAACCCAAATCGTTAAACGAACGTGCATTAAAACCACCTACTAGCAAGTTGGAGATTGAAAGGAATTAACCAAGATAGTTTAAGTTTGACTTTAACATGATAGAGACCTAAAGCTTAGTAAAACACGTTCTTATCTTAGGTTTTACAATTAATATAGGTTGTCTAGAGAATCAAGTATTGTATAAGGCTGTTAGTTCAAGTGTGAGGTTCGATGTTTGTTGTTTTGTACTTACTAGTTATAGTTTGAAATTAACCTTGATTATATCTGGCTATTAATATTAATTGTGTTGGTTGTAATTTGGGTCAAAGGATAGAGAGTACCGATAATCTTAGGGTAACAATCAAGGATTGGTAAGTGGTGTTATCGTGAGTATAGTTGCTTACCGAGTCTATCTGATTAGATTTAGGTTGTTTAATGACTCTAGGATATTAGAAAGTAACCAATACTAAATATTTATATTATATATGATTTTTTTGTGACTTAACTCCATGAGTATCCTAAGCTTTACAATGTTAAAGCCATGTTAACAAAGATAATAATCAATTTGCAGTACATCATTACACCAAATTCATGATTTTGGGGTAGTTAAAATTGCCCTAATAAAAAATTTAATAAGGTGGTTTAGTTTTCTCAACGGTAATTTGATGTGCTTTATAGGTGGCCATTGCAACAAGTTATAAAGGTGACTTTTATGTGCCCTTGTACTCTTGCCTTGAAAATATATATTAGCAAGACAAAAACCATCTTAAAAGGTCTTTTTTATATCATTAGGTATTAGGTTTAAGCATTAGTGATGGCTTAAATGGCCTTAATATGTGTCTATTAGGGTGGTTTTTCTTTAGATAGATACATTGTCTTCATATAATTGAAGGCAACAAATACCGCCCTAAAAGGTGCTGCTATAATAAACTTATTTATTGTAACACAAGAAACTGCCTTAACATTTGACTGAAATCCCTTTTTATCAAATCTATAAGGGTATTTTCACATACCCTGACGATAAAAAGGGGGGAAAAAAGACTTCTATAGCTTTTTTTAATTTTGTTATCTTTTGTCCTTCATAAGAATATATGGTCACACAAGCTCATTGTGTGTAATAAATAAATATATATATGAATTATTTTATACGCAACTCGAATTTGTACACAACATAATATTAACTTAAAATATAATTTCATGAACCAATAGATCAATTGAATTAGATAATAAAAGTAGTAACCCACAAATAGATGACAAAGGAAAGATGTATTTATGAAATAAAAGTTCAATTCTTTGAGTTATGAATTTGTCTAAGCACATCTAAACTGTTTCTCATCATTCAAATATTCTCACATTTCCTATTATAAACCCAATAATCATCACATATGAAAACTCCCTCGAAATCTTGAATTCTTCATTGCTCAAGCATGTTTCATAATTTATCATCTTCTACCTACAAATCAAGAAGCAAAATTATCAATATCAAATCATTATGCTATAACTTCGATATAAAATGATAGAAAAAATATATATAAATAATTCATTAACCAACCTACGTTTCAAGTGGAAATATGGCAAAACTTCTGACCACTAGATAAGATTGTTGATAATAAGGTTCCTAATAAAAGGAATCTACCAGCGAAACCAAAAAAGAAAGTTTAGAAGGAAAACTTACCCTAAGGAAACATGAACTTTTCATTTGATTCGTGTATATATATCTACGATCAAATTATCCAGCTTTAATAATTTGGAAAAGTCATAATTAACAATACCTCATTTGCAACATCCTTTTCCAATTTCTTTTTCTAATTTTAAACTCGAAGATTATATACTATAAAAGCTAAAAGACGAAAGAAATCCCCCTCACATATAAACAACTTTACGAAAAACATATCCCAAATTTATACTTCTAAGAAACCAAACGAGTTATCTAAAAGTAGACAGTTATGCTAACAATCACCAAAAGACATACAAAATACTTGCAGTGATTTCTTCTTACTAATCAAAATCTCTAAATCATTCTAAATTGAGCATTATTTTACCCTAAAGAGTAAACAAAAAAGGATGCTTACCATATGAAAGTAATAAAATTTGTCATACCTTGAATTATGAAGTAATTTCATATGAAATTGGAGGACATAGTAGAAATTCTATATACTTACTTCCTTATAGATTAAATATGTTATAATGAATTATTTGTCATGCAACCCCTACTTGAACTCTTAACGATGAAGCTTCTATAAAGAGGAGCTGGTCCAGTCATTTCTACTAAATGTTCTAAAAAGAATTATCATCTAAAACCTATATTGCAATAACTAATGTCTTAAAAGAGCAAACAAATGTATTTATATGTCTAAAGAAAGCAATAGACATCAATAAATAAGCTCTGCACATACTAATGAAATCAATCCAGCTAAAGAACCTACATTCTTGAGTTCCTCTAAATTCAATTACAATAGCGAGAAGATCCTCTGCTACCTCCGTCAAAGGAATGCAACAATACATGCATCAACAAGAAAGAAACGATATGGATGGATACTTCAAGAGCATGTTAAGCTATACCTGGCCACCTATAAGTAATGCTGCTCATCAGCAATCAGCTCAATGACTTCAAATCCCTAAAATTCATATCAGAAAATCAAATCCAGATTAATAGTTGGAGTACATTGGCAATTTCAATTACACATCCTAAAGCCAAGGAAAATCCTCACTCTAAGGCACACCATTTAGAAATGAGATCTCAACCTAATAAACAATTCAATCAATTTGAAATATAAAACCAAAAGAGATAAGTTTGGATTATCTTTCAAAGACACATGGAACCAAAAGGCAAAGAAAGAGAAACCTTACTGGTGGTTGCCACTAGTTACAGAACTAGCAAAACAACAAAAAAGGAAGAGTGATAGTGGTTGTCTCTCGTAGTATTTGGTGGTTAAGTGGCACAAAGAGTGATGTTTGTCCATCTGGTGGCTGGTCAAAAGAGAAATTATAATAAGTTGAATTAAAAGTAAGCCTCTATATCAATTCATGTAGCCAACAATAAGATCAAGAATCTTAGCAACACTAGAAGCATTACAATTGAAAATTCTAATATGCCTAATGATATATATAATCATCAAGGATATTGACAACAACCTGCAATAGAACAAGGAGGTCATTCCAATAATAAACACAACATAATGTTCTATAAGATTAAGAGAAGACCAATACATCAAAAGTTGAAAGATATGACAACAAAAATCCATGCCAGCTAATACAGATTCCTCCCATACCTTATAATATTTAAAAAATAAAATCGGATATGAAAAAATAACTGGACAAATACAATTTATCAAGATGAACTTAGGAGACCCGTAGTTATTTAAGATGACATCCTTTTTTCTATTCTCCACATAGAGAAACTAGTAACTTTGTTGAATATCAACCGTGTCCTTGTCCAATTTATTGCTTAATACAACTACTTCAATCATTCTTAACTCTAAAAGATATGCGCATTTGCATGTGTATATATGTATTTATATAGGATATGATGATAAACTTCAATTCAAGGGTACCGACGGGCTATGAAAAGAGCAGAAGGTCAATAGCGTTAGGACCATCTATATATCTACATGCATCTTCTCATAAGATATTGGCACTCATAATAGGTTAATGGATCTACATGTCAGTCTTATTTTCTTGTGTGTCAAAATATTAATAGAAGGTCCACGTGAAAATAGATGGACTGAGGACAACTTTTCCTTTATTCTTAAAAGACCAAAACCGTAAATTAAGTTACATATAACAGTAATTATCAAGGGATATAGGCATGAAAGTATGCCTTATAAGCCAGTTATCTTGAAGAGCTACAAACTTGTCTATACTTGGAAAAAATACACCTATCCATCCAAAGCCCCATGTCTTTTATGCAAAACAACAAAAAACTTGATAGATGTTAGCTACTATAGCACCCCAAATTGGCCCCTTTTTAGATAATACTGGGGAGTTCTATTTGATTTATGAATACATTTTTACTAGTAAACACATTAATAGAGAAACTTGGAGAGCATTTTATTTATAATTAATGAGTTTCTAATTGCATATATTTTATTTAGTAATTTTTGATAATTTTTCTCAATATTTTAGTTTATTTTAAAATAATAATACTTACTTGAGTAAAATTTTATTTTTTAAAATTTTGAAATAATCTACGCAAGAGTGTGAGAAAATAGAAACAAATTTAACTTAAATTGAAGCTAAAATAAAAAAATTATGAAAGTTTGAAAATTAAACACAGTTTATCAATATGACTATATCGTTTTCAAATAAATTTAGAGCTTATTTACAATTGTCACAGTCTAGAACACGATCAAAAGATACAATCGTATCCTCGATTGTATCTTTTTCAACAAACTTTTTTTTTTTTTCTCTTCCTATATAAAGCCTTATTAATGTTTGTTTAAAAAAAAAAACTTGTTAGTCGAGAATTAGATAGAGCTTTTCAAGATAATAACACTTAAGGAGTGAAAAAATTATCAAGAATTCAAAATTCAAGATTTGATCCTATTTAAACTTCATGACTTTCTTTTATATAATTTTTTACTCTTTGTTTTTAAGTTTTTATTTTACAATATAAGTAAGTAGACCTTTAATATCTAGGTTTTGTAGAACCTACATTATTAGTATTTAATTAATTTAATTCTTTAATCTTTTCTTGATTCAATAATATTTGCATCATGATTTAAGTTATTATTTTCATTAGTAATAATTTAGAATTTAATATCTTATAAAAAAATCGAAAAATTTCTTATAAATTTAGATTTGAGCATAATTGATGAGAATTATTATAAGATTAAAGATAATTTGCAATATTCTTCCAAAATTTTAAATTAAAGCATAAAAGGTTCATTGTTTAATAATACAATTTTAGATCATGTTATTGAAAAAAAAAATTATAGATGATTTTAAAGTTAGAGTTAATTAGCTTAAGAAAATGATTAATTTTAATAAAGAATTCTCCCAGTAAAAAAAAAATTAAAGAATAAATTAGATTACTTTAAAAAAAATCATAAGTTAGATTTAGGTACAAAATTGAATCATAAATTAATTTCCAATTGAATTACTTTTATGTTAATTCTTTAATTATGTCTTAGTTAATATTTAAATTAGTTTTAACATTAATTTAGATTTAATTCTTTAAGATTTTTGAAAATTTACCAGTTAGATAATAAAGACCTAATGAATACTAATAATCAGAGTTTTAAAAGATCAACATCTGAACTTATATCCATTATATTATAAACTGATATGTACACTTAACTCATATCAATAATTTATGTATAGCCTTTGTTTATAACTATTATGTAGCCTATGGTTAGAAAGAAGATAATTGGTAATTAAATCTTTAAAAGGCTTAGATTAGAGCAAACATTTTAAGTAATAAGAAATTAGTTATTTCTATTTACTAAATTAAGAATCCATTAATAGGAAATATATTCATCAACTATATATCATACAAAATACAAAGTGTTAGAATAGTGGCTATTATTATGCTTCTCGTGTAGCCACTGAAAAATAAGCTGCAGATGAAACCTAAAGGGACATTTGACAAGAAAATTTAAGCAAACAAGACAAAGTGTAAGAATAATGACTAGGTTGAATCTTCATCTCAATAAGACAAATATATCTATTACATACAAGCAATTTCTTTAACTATGTCATTGAAAACCAATAAATTACTAAGACTACATAAATAAAATATTGGAGAATATAATCAAGAAGAATCAAGCTTGTTATTCTCAAGGCCAAGCAACTAACTTGGCATTTCCCTTTCTTAGGAAATGTTGTCCAACTCATACTATGTATACCAGAACTTTTCTATAGACTAACAAAGTTTGACCAGTATCTAATGCATCTTATTTAACAAGAAGACTTCCAAGACTCTAAAATAGTTAACATCATCACATAGACATAGATATCTGAAATATTGGCTTCTTTATGGCAATGGCTAAAATACTTCACTTCCACTTCGTAAGTTACACAGCGCAAGATTTCAATGAGAGGAAAAAGATTTTTACAAATTTGGAATTTCAGGAAGGTCTTTCAAGAATCAAGGATATATATTTGGAAGAGAGGACTAAAGCATTCATTTGACAGCAACAATTTCAACTACTATATGCACATCTCATAAAAGAGAAAGAAGGTGAAAAGTGGGGGAAAAAAAAAACTAAGAGGACATTGTAATTTGTGACACAATACATAAACTAATTGTTGAACTAAGAAGCAAAAGCAATTTACAATGTACTATGTGACATAGATATATGATAGTTGAGCTATATTTAAACAGTTGGAGATTTATGTGAGAAATGATACCTTTCTAAAGGTAGCTATTACTGTACTCTGAAATTGGTGTAGGCACAACCAAGGATGCAACAACAAGAGCAAAAAACTAGGCTTTACTAAACAACAAAACAGAAAGGGAAAAGAGAAACAGAATAATGGGTGTTTATTACAATGGACTTTAATTGCCACCTTCTAATTATCATAGCATGGCTTGTCAACTTAAGAAAGACATAGGGTTTCGGGCTTTCACTTATTCATATATAATACTAGAGAGGCTCCGGATATAATAATGGAGAGGGGCAAAGGTAACAAAGCAAATTTGAAACTAAATTCAAAGGGTGAAAAGAAAATAAACGACTTGAAATATTTGTAATTAAAACTATAAGATTAATTAATCATGCAAAGATTTTTGTATAACAGGCAAAGCATAAACTAAAAGATGAACAAGCATTTAAACATAGAGTCTCAAAAGCCTTCCCCTAAAGGGAAAAAGCAAGTGAAGCAATGATGCATATGGGCGTTTAAAGGAATATAGAACTTACTGGTCACTTCCTTTACCCTTTGGTCTCCATGACCGTTGCAATCAAACCAATGCATTTTGCCAAATTCTTCTGCATGTTTCTAGGCTTAAAGTTAAGTCCAAGAATGTGCTAACATAGTGATGCCTCTTTTGGTTAATGGGACCATTTGTAGCCCTTTTGACAGCAATTTGCAATATAAGTTCAATTGATAAACAAATAGGTTATCTTCTTCTCTTTGTCTGTAATGTTAAGTCATACTTGTTTTTCGTTTGGAAAAACTAAAGGTGTCTAATCAGTAAAGGAAGAAAATTTGAAGAAGAAGAGGTCTTCTGACCCTTAATGACGACTTTTTCCCTAAAAAAGGGGAAATAAAAAGTGTTGATTGGTCAGAAATAAATACTTTTGCCCTTCTCAATACAAAGTGAAATCGCTAAATAAAATTTCACACATCTCAATTTTTTTAGTTAGAATGAAACCCTATTTTAATTGAAAGCTTATTAATCAATTTTCTTACCTTGGCCATCATCCAACACTCCTTGAGCAGGTACATAGTTGTTTGAAATCACTGAACAATGCCCCCAAGGGAGAGGTGTTCGTTTTGTACATCGATCAGTAGAGCCTATGGGTTGAACACTATCTTTTATTGATCATAGAGGAGGGAGAAGAGTGATTACTTGAATGGGTATGGTGTGCCACCGAGAGAGAGGGAGGAGAGAGAGATAGAGAGAGAGAGAGACGAAGAGAGAGGGTATCGTTGAGAGTCTTTGCAAAGAGAGAATTATGACGAGAGAGAGGATCATGGGGGTCTTCGTAGAGAGTGATAAGAGAGACTGTGCCAATGAGGGGCTTCACACTTCACACGCAGGGACAATGATTCAGAGAGACAAGAGGTGTGCAAGAGAGAGATATGGAAGGAGAATGTTACCGGTTATTAGGGCCTTTTTCTTTTCCACTAGAAAGGTATTTATGCCCCAATTTTTCAGTTAAATTAATTTTCTCAGCTAATGAATGTTTCCCCCCATAGTCTTAAAATGCCACCTAATGTACCCGCCTTTACAATTAAATCTTAAGGTTGTTATAGATAGTCATCCCAATAAAAGCGTACTAATGAATCAAATTTGTTGTAGTGCATGTTTACATTTGCATGTGGAATGGATATTGTTTGTTCATGCGTGAGTAATTGCATAATTATCATACTAAGTATATTTTCTTATCTTTCGAAGACTTTTGATTTTTAGATGTGGGTGATGCAAAACACCAATATTTCTATGATGATATAAGGTACAACTTAGTGTAAGACCTGGAAGATAGAGATGACTACTTACTTCGGAGAGTAGTAGGAGGGATACATTAGTGAAATGTGATGTTGTGAACTTTGTAGTGAAGTAGGAGATATGAACTCCATTATTAGTTGGTAGTTTTGGCTGTTATGTTGAATATTGTTGTATTAAGAGCATGTGAGACTCCAATAGTAGTTTTACCCATGTGTAATGGTCTTAAGAGCATAAAGACACCCCTCCTAGTTATGGTGTGATTTCATGCATTGTTGTAAGGTATAACTTATATAAGTTGCCTATGATATGACTTAGAGAATTATGTTATAACAAGTGTGGTTTATGATTGGCTTATTAAACACATCTAAGGTTTTGACGAGGTTTTAAGCCTTTACATATCAGTACCTCGACATTGATGTGTGGTAGGTTATATTGTCCTAGGTTTTGGGGCATTATAAAACATGATCTATATGTAAATTTATTTACTATTACCAAAAGGTAGGATTTAGATAGACATAAATATGAGCATAAAGATAAACCAGTCTTGTGTTTTAACACTAAGCCATACGGGGTTCAAGACTTGAATTCGATTCATAGGATTACTCTAAGATTAATGGTCGAGCTCACATATCTATGAAGTCAATTATAGGTCGTACCTAAAGACTCATGGATTTAAGGGATCCTAATTTCTGTCTTGGAAAGGTAAAATTAAAAAACAAAGTTAAAAGAAAAATAAAACATAAAATTGAATTATAATAAAACTTAAATTATTTATATGTGACTTGAAAAGAACATTTAATATTAACAATAGTTAACCTATTGCTATTAACAATATATGAATCAAATAAACCTTAATCCTGGTTTTATATATATAAGATTTCATCAAGAGGGTTGTCTTTTATTGACAATATGGGTATTGACTTTTGATATCTTTTTTTTTTTTTTTTTTGCTGGACATTGCTAATATCACAGTATATTTTGTTTCGAAATTCGCAAAATTATAGAAATAAATCCTTGAAAACTTTATCAAAAAAATGGGATAGAATTACTTCATTATTAGGCTCGAAGTTATCAACTTTAAAGCATGTAAAATTAAAGAAAAAAAAATGCTAAGAAACAGGAAAAGGTATAACTATAGTAGATCTTAAGCTCTTAACTCAAACTTGCAGCATTCGACAGGTTTAAAGATCTTTACTAGAATTATACCCTTATTGGTTAATCTCAACCTTTAACCCTATAACTTAGACTCAACTAGTTCACTCAAGTTAAGCTAAGTTTAGTAACCATATGTGTCTTTAAAAGAACATCAAAAGAGAGCGGTATAAGAAAGGAGAGAAAAAAGGGAAAGTTATTGGTTAGATGAGTTTTTAGAGGAATAAAGAGAAAAAAAAAAGATAGAAAAGGACAATAGATAATAAAATACTTAAGAGGATAATATACTATTTAGAGATGATTTTATTCTAATAATTACTAAAACTAATTACTTTGATTAGTAATGGGGTAAAAAAAAAATAGGCTCACACCTCGAGATGACATAAGTAGTTTTACCTTAGTAGGTTTAGAATACGGAGTCAACGACCATTAGAGCTAACTAGACTAGCTTCAATAATTTTTAATAGGTTCATGCACTGGGTATAGGTACCTAATTTTACCCCTCTATAGTCCTAATTTTTTATTTTTTTACAAAAAGGGTCCTAATTCAAAAATAAAAATAATAAACAAGAAAATTAATAAAAGATAAAAAATAATAAAAATTAACAAAAGATGAAAATATAAAAAAATAAGAAAAGGAAAAATTATAAAAATTTCATAGATTTTTAGGAAGTAACTTTTATTAGGAACAAATAATTTTAGTTTAACTTAGTATAAATAATTATTTTATGGAATCCGGTAGTTTAAGTACAATTTAATTGTATTGAATATTAAGGCACAGGTCAATGGCCTAACGCATAATTATTAAAGTATTTGGAATGGATGTAGTTTGAGGTCTTAGGTTCAAGTTTCGTTAGATACTTATGTCCTTTGTTTTTCTATATTTTATAAGAGTGAGAGAAATAAATGGGATTCATATCTAATTAAAAATATTTGAATCTAATTTGATTTTATTAAATCGGATTTGAGTTAATTTGGATTTAGTTTTTATCGAATCAGATACAATAGATATAATTAGATATGATTTGATTTGGACCTTAAAACACACATACACATGCATAAAAAAGAGGAGATACAGTAAAAAAAGATGACCTTGACACAGCAATAATTCGACGACTAAACACAGTCCCACAAATAGCCTACTGTTATAACACCCTTTAAGACTGCATACGTCTAACGACTACTGCTGCAGAATTCTTCAGCATAACTAGGTAAACAGCAGCAACACCAGGCAAACAACAACATAGCAGACAACAGCGAACAGGACAACAACAAGGCAAACAGCAGCAAGGCGGACAACAACAAACAGGACAGCAGCAAGGCGGACAACAACAAACAGGACAGCAGCAAGGCGGACAATAGCAAACAGGATAGCAACATAGCGGACAGCAGCGAATAGGACAACAACAAGGTGGACAGCAGCAAGGTGGACAGCAGCAAATAGGACAGTAGCAAGGTGGACAGCAATGACATCCAGCATCGTCCCAACGTCATAGATAGTGACTTTAGCATAGATTCCAATTGCAGTTAACCCCATCCATCAACAGCAGCACACATAAAACATGTACAATTCTCTCTATACTAATGTAATCTACATACTGATCATTCGTACTGATCGCTGCAACTGCACGAACTGTCGATCACCAACAAAATCTACATGATAGCGCTTTGCAATAACTATATACGTTGGAGACAGTAGCCCCACAATCATGTTCGATTTCTATCCAAATTTTTTCTAATTTATTATATTATTATTTTGTTAAGACTTTAATGGTTTAATATGGTATATATATATATATATATATATGTATATTAGTTTAAGGTATTTTTTTAGTATTAGTTTTCTTTGTAATATATATTAGGTACATTATATTAATTTAAGTGAATATTTATTTAATAAGTGGACATAAACATTAGATTAGGAACCGTTAAGATTGGTTTTTTATTACATATAATGTTATTATATTAATTATACTTTATTAGTTAACATAATATATGATATATGTATATGTTAGTTCAGGAGTTTCAGTATTAGCTCTTATACTAGTGTATCATATGGAGTTAATTTATTTTAATAGATAGTTGTATATATTAGTTTAGGGATTGTTAGGATTGGTCATATCTTAAGATTTGGTTTATCACGTAGAAAGTTGTTTTTCTTTAAATAAAATTAATAAAAGACCCTTTTTTAAAAAATTAAAAAAAAAAAACAAAAACACTTAAGAGTTAGGATCGTTTAGATTTTTTTTTAAACCGAATCAACTAAAACGTAAACTCGACCGGTTTTCAAAAATTAAAATCAATCAACACATTAAGATTTTCTAAAAGAACTACGATCGTCTAATCCCGACTAGCGAGTACATAAGCACCTCGGGGTAACGATAAAATATGTAAAAACTTAGGTTCTTTTTTCTTTTGATTTTATTTATTTATTTTTGAAATATTATAATTAGAAGAATAATCCTAATTTCGGTAAATATATAATGGTACCCGTTAAGGGTTTAATAGGTTAGCCCCCGAACTTGGAACCCTCTGGTTCTTCATTTAAAATTGAAATCAAAGACCGGTAGCCAAATCGTAATCAATCCACCTAATTGGTTACGGTTTCTTTTTTTTTTTCCCAACTTCGGTCGAGTGGCGACTCCAAAAATTATTTTCAATAAAAAACCGGAATTTCTCAATTTCTTTAGTCGGGGATTAATATTAAATGGGTTAGGGTTTAGTATTAATCGGGAAATGGGGAAATCAATTTTAAATAAAAGAAATTAAAAAATCAGGCTCGATACTAGGCAAGATTATCCTTAGACTATTAGGCTTAAAAGATATAATATTCCTTAAGTATTAGGTAACAAAATTCTAATCACTAAGACACCTTTTGGTATAATAGCTTGGAGTATATTAGAATTCTGAAGTTAAGAGTGCTCAAGATGGTCTTAAGATAGGTTACCTCTTGGGAAGTTGTTGCATTAGGGAACAAAACTATACAGTATTCTATGTTAAAGTAAAAAAATACTTATGGGAGAAGTTCCAATTAAGTTGTAATAAGTAATATCAGAGTAATCCACTAGCCAAAAGGATAGTGTCCTTACTTAGCAGTGGCTTTAGACTTGTATAATGTAACTAACGAGGATTTCGGTTTTATAAGGGAGGTGGATTATAATATCATTTAAATACTAAGTAACAAAACTCTGATCATTAAGATATCTTTTGATGTAGTGGGTTAGAGTATATCAAAACTTCAAAGTTAAGCATGCTTGAGCAAAGTTAATCTTAAGATAGGTGACCTTTTAAGAAACTACTACACTCAAGGACAAAATTGTGTAGTATTATAAGCTAAAGTGACCAATTTTCTGGTAAGAGGAGTTCCTATTGGGTCATTACAAAAAAAACTTAATATTTTCTAGAGAGAGTTTGCCAATGGTGTTCAATTCATCAAGGTGATCCAATAATGGTAATTGAGCTCTAAACATTACATATGGCTACCATATCTTCATCTTCAAAATAAGACAAGAGACAGAAACAAGAACTACCAATTATGTAAGGCGGATTGTTGTAAGTGGTTGATTATTGACGAGTTACATAACAAATGACTTAGATAAGACCTAAGATGATGACACGTAGGGGATGTTTTTAAAGAGTGATGTTGGACAAGAATTAGATAAACTCAGTTTCTTAATAGAACATGTGCAATAGAAGATGGAATTGAACATTTATGCTCATTCTTCATTTGTTCTTGCTTAACTAGCAATTATTCTTCTTAGAGGGATTTTAACAAAGCATTGATGTTTCTTGAGAGCATGATATTTACTTTGAATGTGTTAAAAAAAGGAGAGGAAACCTCTATTTAATGATTTGAGTCCTCGACCTTGACTTTTAGACAACTAGTGCTCTACAAATGAGATGCATTGTTGATAACATTCGTTGAATCACTTGCAAAATCAAATAACGAGATGAAATCTCTCAATACTTTATAGCTCCTATAGGCTTTAAGTGTAGATTAGCTTGACTAAGCCTAAAGCTTTAAAGTAATCCCTATAGGCTTATTAAAATAAAATGCTCCTTTGAGAGCAAACAAACTAGTTTTGTGATACATGTTTCATGTTTAATAGTGTCTTGATCGCCTTTCCATAATGTTACACACAAATTATAACCATCTGCCCCTTTTTTAAGAAAGTGTAGAAATATTATACTACAAATTGAACTCACTTGCAATCTTTACAAAATATTTAGTGGAAACTATACACTAACCATAAGTGTACTGGTCAATTTATAGTATATAGTAAGCACTAAGGTTGTATTATGCGATAAAGGAAAGAATAGAGTTTAGAAAGATAATTAAGGACTAGATTTTTGTATTTCTACTCTAATCTAAGCAATTTAATTCAACAATTTCAAAAGAAAGCATGCAAGTTATCTAAAAGAGAATGAAAATAACAATGGAGTTAAGCTTAGATTTTAGCAAATTTCATGTTATTAAGATGTTGATTTCTTTACAAAAAAAAAAAAAAAAATGAATAGCAAGCAAACAATCGTTTGAAATCATTATGGTCTTACTATTAGAGTATTTATGATAATCCAAACATGGATTATACTCACACTCACATAGTTTATCCTACTTTTATTTCATAAATTCAATCATGTAGTAGGAGTATTATATTACTAATCCCCCATCTACACTATTGGCTAGTTATCCAAGTCCCCTCATTACTCAAATAACCATGTTAGAATTGATTTCTCATCCTATCCAATTTTAGCTTGGGGTATGTGTAAGGATTTGATCTCTAATTCTCAAGAATTACCAATCTAAATTAGGAATCTGAGATTCTACTTGGAGTTTTTGAATCCTATTATAGTATCTAGACCCTATTAGGATAACAAAGAAAGAGGCCCAATATTGCAAACCATGATAAAAAACAGATAAGACCGGTCGTTAGATGAGTCCAAGCATATAGAAGGCTTGAAAAGGGTTAATGGGGAAAGTGCAAAAGGGCAAAAATAACAAATGAAACCGTAAGCAAAACCCATGAATAGCTCTAGAGGATATAATACACCAATGGAACTTTCGAGGACTCACGACATAATTCGATATGATACACGAATTGGTCCGGTGAGATTACTCCCCACTTAACCTTGCTTAAGAGAAATAATAAGAGTGATGTCGAAAGTAAATAAACAGTATTTACGCAAGGAAAAAAAATACTCAAAGTGTGTATTAATGATTGTGTATCTACCTATAATTACAAGGATATTTATACCCGCAAGTTAAGGAAACTTACCAAAAAAGGAAAAGACAAAAAGAGCATTTTTCAAGGAAGTAATGTATAAGATACAAAGGGAAAAAATGAATATACAAGAAAAGCAATCATTGATGTAACGGATTCTACATATGATATTATACACATGAAAATGCTATATTGGTGATGTTGTTGGAAAATGCGGATAAAAAGTATGGACAGTTTTCTTGTTTAAACAGGGGCAGTTTATGTAGTTTAGGGTTTCTCTCTCAATATGTCGGCAAGAGTGATGCTGAGTAAGTAGTCAAGCATGAAGGAGGATTAGATGTTATCTCGGCCAACCATTTCTCTGCATTTTATTTGCAAGAGATTAGTAATCATTCTGCTTGGCTTAAGGAGTGACTCAGTAAAGAGATATTCAACATTGATAGGAGTAGATTGGAGAAAGAGTATCGATCGTGCCAGACCTTCCAATCCTCAGGCTCAGCTTTGGGTCAATGGGTCAGTAGCTTAATTTCCATCATTCTCTCCAAGTTGATTTAGATTTGAGATCAAATCCAAATGATCCTTAATTAGCTCTTTATCGGGGTGATATAGACTTAGGTCAACAATATTGAAGGTATCGGAAATCCCATAATCCTCTAGCAGCTCCAACCTGTAGGTGTTGTCATTAATTTTCTAGAGGATTTTGAAGGGTCCCTTAACCCATGCGAATAATTTGTTCTTTCTATTGGTTGAAATTGCTTAGCTGTCTTACCTTTGGCCTTCTTTCGCATTTTTCTATCAACTTGGTCAATGTGCTGAGTGACCTTATCGTATATGTGTTGAAGGGATTGTGCTCTGGCTGAGACGTCGAGGTTCTCTTACGCGAGTACTGGTACATGGGTGTGGTTAAGGGGTAACTCAGGATTGAATCCATAAACCACTTCCAAAGGGAGTCTATTTAGTAGTGTCATGTATTGTTCAGTTATAGGTGAACTTGACTATTGGCAAGCAGATATCCGAATCAGCTAAGTTTTTGCCTACTGTAGCTCGGAGTAGTAATCCCAAAGTGTAATTAACCACCTCTATTTGGATGTCAGTTTGGGGGCGACATAAGGTATTGAAGAGTAATTTGGTCACTAGCCATCGCTACATAGTTCTCTAGAAATGGCTCAAGAATTTTGGGTCTTTATTAGAGACTACGCTTCTTGGTACGCCGTATATTTGCACAATCTCTTGCAATAAAAGAGAAGCACTAGCCGAGGTGTTGTTAGTCTTAGTGCAAGGCATGAAGTGTACCATCTCATTGAACTTATTCATAATGACCATTACAAAATCTTTACTTTAGGTAGTTTGCAGTAGTTTAAGAACAAAGTCTATGCTCAATTCAGTCTATGGCCTCGTTGGATCAGGTAAAGGGAATTACTCTCCCTTTCTCAGCTCGACACTTGGCCTTCTTATATACAGCACAACTTTCGACAACTCGATGCACATCTCTCCTTATTCTCAGCCAAAAAAATTATCCATTCAATAGTTCACAGGTCCTCCTTTCTCCAAAATGTCTGGAGAGTCTGCCATTGTGAGATTCCTTGATCAATAACTCCCTTAAGGAACTAGTCGGCATACACAATATCCCATTTCCAAATAAGTAACTATTCTTTACATGGTATTTGTCTACTATTCTTCCATTAATACATCATGCAAGTATGGGTTTAAAGTGTGGATCCTCAAAGTACTACTCTATTATACTTATGAACCTAAATAGTTAGGTTTGCAATTCAAATAAAAGCGCATGTCTTCTTAAAAGAGCATGTACAACTATGTTCTTCTTTCTCTGCTTATATTTTATTATAAAATTAAGTCCTTCAAGGAACTCAACTCATCTCACCTGCTGCTTCGATAACTTAGTCTAACTTCGGAAATACCTTAGCGACTCATGGTCAATATATATGACAAACTTTTTCAGTAGTAAATAGTGTTGCCATACTTGTAGTGCCTAAACCAGTGCCTAGACCAGTGCCAAAAGTTTTTTGTCATATACGAAGTGATTCAACTAAAGTCCACGGAGCTTTTCACTATAGAAAGCAATTGGTTGGCCTTCCTGCATTAGGATAGCACCTATTTCAATGCCTGACACATTGCATTTTAACTCAAATATTTTGTTGAAGTCAAGCAGTACTAACATAGGGGTGGAGGTTAATCTTTTTTTTTTTTATCTCGGTAAAACTCTTCTCCTCCCTTTTTTTTCATCGAAAGTCGATGTTCTTCTTTGTTAACTCGGTAAGTGGTGCGGCGAGAGTACTGAAATTCTGGATGAACTGCCTATAAAATAAAGCCAGTCCATGGAAACTTTTTACGTCGGCACAAATAGTAGGAGTCGGCCATTCGACAACTACTCGGATCTTCTTATCATTCACTCTTAAGCCTTCTCCACTAACTACATAGCCCAGGAATATCACTTCCTCATGGCAAAAACAACATTTTTTTAGATTATCGAATAGTCACTCAACATGGAGGATATCTAGGGTTACCCTGAGATGTTCATAGTAACTTGGCATATTGGTACTAAAAACCAAGATATCGTCAAAGTACACCATGACATACTTCCCTATGAGATGTCTCAATGCATGGTTCATTAGTCTCATGAAAGTGCTCGGGGCATTTGACAAGCTAAAGGCATGACCATCCATTCATAAAGTCTATGTCGAGTCTTGAACATAATCTTCCACTTATCTCCTAGCCTCATACGGATTTGATGGTAGCCAGATTTAAGATCAATCTTTTTGAAAATCTTGGCTCCAATTAGTTATCCAACATGTCTTTTAGCCTCGGAATTGGATATTTGTATTTGATTGTGATCTTGTTTATAGCTCGGCTATCTATACAAATTCGCTACGTTCTATCCTTCTTTAGCATGAGAAACGCCGGCATAGCATAGGGGCTGAGACTTTCCTTTATATATCATCTCTCGAGCAACTTATTGACTTAGTGCTAGAACTTAATAGCTTGCTCGAGATTCATTCGATTGGCTAGTTTATTCGACAATGCGGCATCAAGTACTAAGTCAATACAGTGATGTATGCCTCAGGTCAATGGCAATCTTTCAGGTAACTATTTTGAGAACAAGTTGGTATGCTCGTTCAATAACCCTTTGATTTCGTAGGGTAATTCACTACGCTCCTTCATTTCCAAAAGTCACCTAACCAACATGAGGTTCGGTTCATCTGTTTTGATGACCTCTCAAAACTTGACCCTACTCATCACTAGAGCTTTCTTCGATCTGCAGGCAAGTTTCATCTGCAACTTATGAACTTCTCTAGGTAGCATCAGGTTTAGTGTAATCTTTTGGTCGTCCTTCTCAAACATATACGTGTTCCTCTAATCGTCATGGATGACTCTCCTATCAAACAGTCACAGTCTACCTAGCAATACATGGGAAGTACACATGGGTAGTACGTTACAGAGAATCTAGTTAGAGTAGTTTCTAATAGTGTTCGACAGTAGTATTTACTGAATGACATGTAATGCTCATTTCTCACTCAACCAATGCAACTTGTACGGCTTCGAATGTACAACAGTTAGCAATTTCAGTTTTGAAATAAGATTAGCTAATGCTACATTGGTGTAGCTTTCATTATCTATGATGAAGACACACACTTGATAATTCATTTTATAGGTGGTATGGAACAAATTCTTTCTCTACTATTCCTCTTAGGAAGGCTCCATGTTCATAATGCATTGGACAACCATAAGTAATTTATCTAAGTCCTCAGCAAATACGTCCTCTTCAATTAACTCTTTCTCGGTAGAGACCTCCTTTTCTTTAGGTTCCTCATTAGTGTTGTCTACTTGTAGCTTCGAGATGTATCCCTTAATGACCATCATCCATCAATTTAGGTACTGAACAGCCATATGTTAGAACCTTTGGCACTTGAAACATTTAATCTGGCTCATTTTCCTATTAAACCCTTTTCTCTTCTCATAAGTTCGAGTTAACACTTCACCATCAAGTCGAACTTTCTGTTCAGCTCAGGTATCAATCTTTCCGCTCAGTTTAATACTCGACTAAGCTTGGTAGCTTGCTTATCCTGGTCGACTAGTCAGCATCCTTATCGATACTTGGCTCCTTCTTTGCCTCTCTACTCGCTAGGTAATTTTAATAACTTTATCCATTGTGGTAAATTGTTGAAGTTCTATAACATCTTGAATATCACCTCTCAGCACAATAATACATCTTGACATAGTTCGAGCTAGCGGTTCCTTCACCTCACAATGGATCATGAGCATTTGAAACTTTTGAACATACTCGTCAATAGTTTGGTTTCCTTATCTCAGCTCTTGTAGCTGAGTAAAGGTACCTAAGAGATAAGTTTCTGGCACGAACTTATTTCTGAGTACTCTCTTCATCTCAGGCCAAGTGTTAATTTCTTGGTAGCCCTCTCGTTTTCTCATTGCTTGGAAGTTCTTCCACCACATAGCGACATATCTAGAGAACTCAATAATAGCAGTCCTTACTTTCTCGTAATCTTAGTATTGATAGTAATCAAATACACGCTCCACCTTTTTTTCCCACTCCAGATATTTATCAACATTTCTAGATCCATTGAAACTCGGTATCTGACACTTCATATAGTCGGATGCTTTGGGTACTTGTACACGTTCTTCTTCAAAATACTCTTCTTCGTCCTCTTCTTCGAGCTCTCTCGAGTCTATCCTTCTCCTCACTCGTTTACCTACTCTTCCACCTAGAATGGGTCAAGTTAGGTTCTAACCTTTAATAGGTTGAAAAGTTGGTAGAGTGTTTTGCGTGGATTTAGTGGGTTGTCAAAACAACGTATAAACAGCTCGGGTTAAATCCACCAAGAGGTTAGCTACCTCATTGAGTCTCTCGTCAATGCTTCTGGGTGTTCCTTAAGATTATCGTCTATTGTAGACAACTTCACTATTGTCGTCTCTAATACCAACATTCACACTTATGTTAGCCATTTTCTATACAGATTTAAGCCTAACAAACACTTCAAGAAAGTAATAGCTATAAAATACAGTAGCGAAGATGAATACAGTAACTTGCTCTGTCCTACATATGCAAAATAAAGAACAATGGAATTTCAAAAACCAACTATAATTTACATAAATCCTTCGCTCTAATACCAGGATATTGTGAACCATGACCAATAATAGACAAGGCCGGTTGCTGGATGGATCCAAGTTTATATAAAGCTTAAAAAGGGTTAATGGGGAAAGTGTGAAAAGGTAAAAATAACGAATGAAACAATATGCAAAACCTATGAACAGCTTCAGAGGATATGACGCACCAATGGAATTTTTTAGGACTCACAGCATAATTAGATATGATGCATGAATTGGTCCAGTAAGGTTACTCGCCATTTAACCTCGCTTAAGGAAAATGATAGGAGTTATGCTAAGAGTAAACAAATAGTGTTTATGTAAGAAAGAAAAATACTCAAAGCGTGTATTAATGATTATGTCTTTGCCTACAATTACAAGGGTATTTATACCTATAAGTTAGGGTAATTTGCCAAAAAAAGGAAAAGATAAAAATGACATTTCCCAAGAAAGTAATATATAAGATATAAAGGGTAAAAATGAATATACAAAGAAAACAATCATTAGTGCAATAAATTCTACATATGATACTGTACACATGCAAATGCTATATTGGTGATGCTGTTGAAAGATGTGGACAAAAAGTACGGACATTTTGCTTGTTTGAGTAGGGGTGGTTTATGTAGTCTGGGGTCTCTCTCTCAATATGTCGACAAGAATGATGCTGAATAAGTGGTCAGGCATGAAAGAGGACTGGATGTTGTCTGGGCCAACCGTTTCTCAGCATTCTATCTACGAAATATTGGCAATCATTTTGCTCAACTTAAGGAGTAACTTGTCAAATAGATACTTGGCATTAGTAGGAATTGGTTGGAGTAAAAGTATCCACCGTGCTAGACCTTCCAGTCTTCGGGCTCGGCTTCAAGTCAATGGGCTAGTAGCTCAATTCCCATTACCTAATATGTGGGAACCACTACCTAGCTCCATATTAACCTAAACTTAAATTATACTTAATTGTTCTATAGTTTTAAGTAAGATTTTAAGTTTACACTATCACAATACAAAAACATCAATAGCCATAACTATTTCATCATTTTTTTCATACTACCCATAAAATTCAACGAGTACTATGCATCATACTCAAGGAAGATAAACATACACATGAATATGAAAATAAATATTGTATTAAATATCGAAAATATAAAGAGAATGTTACAAAACCAAGCTCCTCAACTTCAACAATGGAGTTCCTTAAGATTTCTTTAACATTCTCTATGTATACAATAGAAATCCACATAGCCAATCCTTGAAAAGTGCAAAAATCTACTAAAACTCTACGCTACAAATATAAAAATATAAGAAAATGCCATGGAAATCATAAGACTAAACTAGAATTAGCCTAAGATGTCCCAAAGATGAAGAGAGTAGCAGAGTTACAACCTTAAACCCTAAGAATTCTTCCAAAATCCTTTGCTGCAAAATGAGGAAGAAGGACTTTTATATCCAGATATTATCAACATGATAGTAAGTTAGGTTACCGTTAAGCTAGTAGACACATAATAGTCATTAGTCCTTCTAATCCTTAATGAAACAATGCATTTCATTTCATGGGTTAAGCATACCATCATGATGGCAGCCAAGATTATTGTCAGGATGGTATAGTCCACTCTTTGTGACTAGCTTGATGGTTGCTCAAGCCAATTCTTAAAGTCTTCTACTGGTGAGACAATAGTTGGAAATATCATCAAGCCGATATAGTCCAATCTTTTTTCAACTTAAGTCATTTTAGTTTCAGACACTAGCTTGATGGTAGCTTAGATTATTGTTGAGTCAGTATTCCTTGCTTCATGTCTTCATCTTATCTTCTCTTCCAGCTTCTTAAACAATACATGGTTGCCTTGGGACCAGTAAGAACAAGCATTAAGAGTTTAAATTCTTCAAATATACATAAATTCTGAGTGTTGACAAATAAAAATATGAATTACACTTGTGTTGAGAAATTATATGTGATTTAAATAAAAATTTATATAATTTAGCTAAAAAATCTATTAAATCACATGTAATTGTTAAAGAAATCCTTCATATAAGTATATGGTTTCACACATTTATCATTTACTAAGCCAAATCTCCTTAATCAGCCTTAGCAACCAAAGTCCTAAAATTAGGCCATGAAGTTGGTTAATTGAATTAAACCAACTTAAAAGCTCAAATACGAAAGTACTCTCTACATTAAACTTTTGACATGAAGGATCAAATAGACTAAAAGATTAAAAGCTCCTTGCAATGAAGTTATTCCTTCTTTGATGTTAGAAATTACCAAGTTAACACTTTTAAGCTCTTTTCTCAACATAATATGTGATTGTGTTGAAACTTTTGGTTCCTTCTTCATAACCATCTTTAATTCATCCCACTTAAAGTAGTTATCTTATGTTACATCACTCCCTAAACAATACTTATTGCACAAGACTTGTATACGTAATATACATTTAACAACCTATCAAAATTGTTCTCTCCTTTTTTTTTTTTAAATTAAACTGTTCATGTAATCTAATTATTGTATTGATCTATTTTTTTTATTTACATCATTAGACAATTATTGTTATGTAATAAGTTTTATCGTGTCACAAAAGTTTAAGTATGTTTTCAATCAAGGAATTTGTCACTAAATGTTTCTTGTTTTTTTTTTTTTCTTAACATACTTAAAACATATATATGTGTGTATGTACATATGTATGTAAGTGCATATATATATATATGCATATGTATATGTGTATATGTATATATGTATATATGTATTAACAGTAGGTACTTAGTCCTTCATGTTTGCCTAGTTTTCTATTCATGTATTTGACACGTTTGAGTATTTAACGATTTAAAACATCTTTTGAATCATTCATTTAACTTTGTTTGAAACATCCATTTAGAATTGAAATGTATCAATTTTTTATTGGCTCATAATGATTAATTTAAAATATGATATTTAGGGGTGAATAGATAATCTTATTATATAGGGTATTCATTCATACTATGCTTAATCAAGTAAGTTTTCAATAAGTATCAAGGGTTATAAAGTAATTTCTAAGCAGTATTTTTCATAACCTACTATACATACGCCTTTTTTGCCCCCTATATATTTTTAGAATTTTTTCTTTTAAAATAGGGAAAAATGTCTTAATTTAGGAAAATACAAAATACAAAAAAAAATATAGAAAATTTAGAATATCACAAAAAATAGAAAATCTAGAACAAAAAATCACAAAAAAAATTAGAAAAATAACAAAAATACAAAAAATACAAAAAAAGAGAAAAATGTGAAATTAGAAAAAATTTAAAAATAAAATAAAATAAAATATTTTGTAAATAAGATAAGTTTTTTAATTTAGTATTTAGGTCATAATAGAATAAGATTAGATTGTTGGACTTAAGCTTAGATTTAAATCTAAGCCTAAACTAACCTAATCTATGTGTGCAATTTGATTGTACATATAGACAAGACATAGGATAATAGTTTAGCGGTTCAACACTTTAACTTAACATTGCAAGTAACTTGAAGATTTGGGGTTTAAATCCTGCTAAAGGCATAAAGTGCTTTTCATTTTGTCCATAACAACATGCACTACCACTTGTCAAGCAATCATTATGCCATGCATTTGACATATGGCACTTCGTAGGTGGATTATGCCAGCTACTAATACGTATCAGCTACGTGGTAGATACATGTCACATGTACATACGCTTATAGACACATATAAGCTACATGGCATTATACGCTCCATCATTAGCTACGTATCTCATCATGACACATGGCATAGCATCATTGGGCTACACAGATGACGTGGCGCCATGTCAACGCTACCTTTAGCCCCCTTTTCTCTCTTTTTCATGCCTTTTCCTTCCTTTTCCAATGTGTTTTCCCATGATTTCCTCCTCGATTATCTCACTTCATGGCCCTTATTGTTCTTCATTTCTACGTGATTTCATTAAATTAATGATGAAATCATGTAGAAGACTTGAAGCACTTTGAATCGGACCTAAGAACACATTTAAATACAACCATTTAATGAGTTAAATAGAACTTTGGAAATCAAGGAAAAACTCATTTGAATTTTCCTTCCCTTTCCTCTTGCCTGATTCAAGTTTTTTTTTCTTTTTCTTTTTTTTAAATGCGAACTGAAGCTACCTTTGGAGATTTTTAGTAAAAACAAAGAACTAGGAAGCAACTTTGACTCTAAAATCAACTATTGTGCTATTCAAAACCCAAGTCAAAGAAGATAAAATTTCGAGTATTTATGGCCATTCATAGCCTTCCCTTTCGATCCAAGCCAATGCAGTATAAATAAAAGATCCAAGCAAGCTCCAGGAGTAGGAATCAATTGAGAAACTCCCTCTCTCTTTCTCTCACTCTCTCGAAATCCTTAAGTTCTCTCTTTCTCTATAAATCCCTAACTGCATTGGCTTTCTCTCTCTCTCTCTCTCTTGTCAATTACTCTTAAACAAAGTTACAATCGTAAACTTACTCCCTATGCTCCCAGCTTTTAGCCCACACCATTCACAAGCCTAGCCACACCTCTTAGCCACATCTCCGAGCTACCACCTTGAAGCCCTAACCCTAACCTACCACCACAACATCGAACCACCTATTACTACCTTACCTCATTCAAAACCACTACTACGGCCGAACTCCCCATACCTCAGAACTTAACCACTTCTCTTAACCCTCAGCCACTACCATATAGTCGGACCAACTCTACCGTCATCGCCACCATTTTGAAAAATACCAAACTGAGCTCCATTAGCCTTGGCACTTTAACTATCGCCTTAACCTCAATAAGAAAACGTACAAGAACACTCTCCCTCGCTCATTTCAGTACCTAGATCAAGTTGCAATTGCCCTCCTCAATCGTGTTGATTTTCCCAACTATGACCCAAATCTCACCTTAATTCGACCCAAAGACTTGCTCCAACTTGCGTACCAAGAATTGAAGTTCAACCCGCATCTAGCTGCATCCTTAGTTCGATCATTCCTCCTTTGGGTATTACTACTTATTTGCTTTGTATTTTTTTTTATAATGAACATTTCCTATTATAAATGTAACCTAAAGAAAAAAGAAAAAGAGAAAAATACAAAAAATAAAATAAAATAAAATAGGGACAAAAAAAAAGAAAGAAAAAATAAAAAGCAGAGTAGCTTAGTTTTAAAAATTTATTTATTTAGCTATTTTCTTGATTAAAACTTAAATAATGAAAAAATGATAAAAAAAAATTAGATAAAGTGAAATAAAATAAGGAAAAATAAAAAATTTGTTTTATCACTTAGAAAGATTAATTTTCCAAAATAAACAAAAAATAAATCAACACATTTTCAAGATTAAGGCACTTTAGAATTTTTCAAAAATAAAACCCTAATTAGGATCCTTTAAAAAATTTCCTTAATTAACATCAAACAGAATAAAAAATGTAAACCTGACCTTTTTTCTTTAATAAATTCAATCAACCCGCTTAAGTTTTTATCGAAAGAATTACATATGTCTCATCCTGAATAATAGGTATGTAAACACTTTCAAGACGACGTAAAAAGTGTAAATACTTGTTTTTTTTTCCATTTTAGTTTAAATTATACAATTTTTTATCAAATTTCATAGGGTAATTTTGAAAGGTGATTTTAAGAGGTTAGATCTAAATTTGGAAAATTAATGGCACCAGCAAGTGTTTAAAAAGCTTATCCCTCGGACTCGATTTTCTGGTTTTCTAAACCATTTAATAAAATTAGTTTTATTAAAAGACCAATAGTTAAATTATAACTAATAACTCTTTTTTCTTACTTTAGTCGAGTAGCGACTCTAAAATATATTAAATATAAAATAAAAATAGTTTTCTTTAAACTTGAGTCGAGGGTCAATATTAAATAAGTAGAATTTAATATTGATCAATTTAAAAAAAAAATTGTCTATTAAACTAGGAAAATATCAAGCGCCACACCTACTATTACACGATAAGGTATGATCATGATATCTTTATACCTTACGCTTACTTTAGACCTTATACTTTAAGATATAGAGAGTAATGTTATCAAACCTGAACCAAGATGTTGATTCAGGAACGACAAGAGATTAAAAGTTGAGAGGGTCAAACCATAGTTGAACCGAGATTAAACTAAGATCAATAAAAATCACAATATAATTTATATTTATTTCTTAAGTAATAAAATTGCATATATCGTTAGATTTGAAAGTAAAAAGATTTTTACATTTTAGTTTTTGTTTTATATTTTCGATCTACATTTATTTATTTTTTAATAATCATACCTTAGACATGTTAAAAATATCCGATCTAAAACAATGCTACCAACAATACATGAGTTATGCTACTCCTTAACTTGATGACTTGCAAAGACAGCTGCACCATTTTGGTACCCCTTTCATTTTCTATGAAACCTTACTTTTCAAATCTAAGCCATTCCATAGCAAATATGAATCGAAAGAAGCTTATGAAGATAGGGTTGTTGGTCCATATTTACGGAGATATCTCTATTATTTATTTATTTTTTTGTGTTTTTACGTTATTCCTCTGCCATTTACAATACATTTATGACAAGAAAATGTAAGCTAGCTGCCCCCTTTCTCTCTTTTTAAAACTAAAACCATCACCCAGTATATTCATATGAGTTATTGCCAGCTTGCTCATTGGATAAACATTACCATCGTGCAATTTTGTACAAGCACAAGCAATGATGAGGTGTTGTGGCGTGGTTTGTACCATCGTACCATTAGGGTATATTTTTCCATTATTCATCTTCTAGGACTGCCCTCCTCTTAACCAGCATGTTGTCACACGACCTTCTTTTCAAAAACACACTGCACAATCAACTGAACCACAATTATTTTGAACATTACCATCCAGACTCTACACCATTCTTACTGACCATTAGTCTCAAGCATTACTTTTCATGTCCAGCATATTGGTTTTTCATACACATTTAGCCTCTACACAATTACCCTTTTAAACACCTAAATACTCCTGTGCATTCCTCCTCCCACATTATTCCTATTTCGCTTTCATTACCATAGTTTTTTTTTTTCATCTTTTTTTCTCCTTTCTGCAACTACTCTTCATCCATCTTCCTCGTCCTTCTTTTTTTCATTCCCATTATTTTCTACCTCTTCTTCAATTCATTGCTCGTTACAACTTCTCATACACTCATCTCATACACGCACATCCAATCTGTATTCATCATTTTCATACATGCTCTTACTTACCTCTATTTCCATGTGCTTGCGCCCTTTCATTCTCATCTATTTTAATCACTTCCCTCTTTCTTAATTTTCTTTTTTTTTTTCATTTTTAATTTCTGCTACTTCATATACATTTCCTTTTTTGTTCCATTTTTCTCTGCTCCATACATTATCTTTCTCACACTCCTTCAATTTCCTTTTTTTTTTTTCACCTCATACACATTCCCACCCCCCAGAAATTCCAACTAAACACAAATTCCCCCCTTCTTTTATATTCTATCCACTATTTTGGTTTCAGGACAACATGACCGAAGTGCTGACGTTGCAATGAGTACCATATGAAGAAACCACACATTGAAGATTATTTGAAGACTTTGAAGTATTCGAGGTTGCCATTGAAGGCCAGCTACTATTGAAGGAAAATATGAACTTTCATGACCATAAGACCATCAAGACAGTGCGATGAAGACCCAAACATTGAAGACCGGAGACCGAAGTAGGACACCAAGTTACTAGCAGAGAAAGTTGAAGTGTAGACCGACACTGCTGGAATTTGAAACCAAAACCGACATTCAGGAGAAAACCAGAGACTACTTACTGCAGCAGCTTAGGACATCATGGGTCAGTAGCTCTCACTTCCCTCTTTTACTTCATATTTCTAGTTCACTCTAATACTCGTCACTCTTGTCGTGTCTTCAACAGGTATGCCGCTTCCCAATAATAGTAGAATTAACTGGACCTCAAGAAGGCTATGGGAAAGACGGAAAATGACGACCACTAAATCATCAGGGAACGATTCATATAGGTCTTTCCTTTTTGGTTGGTCCATGACTACTGTTACTCTCCTGCATTTTAACATGGGCTGCTCCTTTCTAACTTGGCATAAGATTTTTTTTTTTTAATTTAAAAAAAATAATCAAGAGACACACTTCTAGTAGTAGCTTCATGCTCCTCTTGAGTAATTGCTCTGAAATGTACATGGTAGCTAAGCTCTTGGTTGGCTTGCACACTATTGACAAATTCTGGCTTTAAAACTCTCTTGCAAATAGATACTCTTGAGCAGAAATGCTCCATAGCATTTTTTTTTTTCCCCAATAATTAAAGGACTCCATAATCCCCTTTTATTTCTTCCTCATAGAAGATAATACTTAGCGATAGGATCCAGAGCCCACAGACAGACCTATCTCTCTTCCTTATATGTGAAGACTATTGCAATTCATATAAACAACTCACAATAAGCAACAGCCAATACAAGTATTGATGCCAATCCGGACCAAACTGCTAAAAAAATGCAATCATTATTCGGTAAGTAAACACTTAAATTCTGACAAAACCAAACACACGAAAACAGCCCATCTCCTTTGTCCAAGTATGCACACACAACTGAACTAAGGACACCACTTATTGTACCTCACTAAACGGGGCAAAGTAAAACAGAGACAACAGCTCGTGAAGCAAGACCTACCACCCAGCAGAAGATAAACCAAAATTGTAGCTACATTCCTTATAAGCAATTCATCGAGCAGTTTCTTTGCATTCGTCAAATAGCCAAACTCCACTAATCGTAATAGTCCATGGCTTTTCCTTCTTACCGAAAACTACTACTATGCATGAATTTTGTTGTTTACTGATTTTGAATACATTTTGACCATTTATTGATGGTATGTCTTGTAGGATGTAAAGATAATACAAAGTTGGGCTTTAAATTTGGGTTAGTCAAAGGAGTAGAGAAGTGACAGCAGGGTTTTACAGACAAATCGGCAACTGTAATTCATAGTTTATTTACATGGACTTGATTGAATATTGTATCTGTATAGACAGAGAGCGCGGTTAGGCGAGTGAGTGGGGATCTGGTGCGAAGGAATTTATGTTTTGAACTGAGGAAGGGGGTAGGGGTTGGGGCAGAGAAAGAGAAACAGCTATGCAAAGAAAGCCCACTTACGAGGATTCTGTTCTTTTTTATCTTTTTGTTTTTTAAATAATAATATTATCTATATTATTAAATCTTTTTTATCTTAATCGTCTCCAATTTTATTTTTTATTTTACCAAAATAGTTTAAAACATTTTATAATCATAAATAACTTATATTTTGAAAAGTAGTTATTAATATTTTGCATGGATAAAGTTATTACTGTCTACTTTCATCTTGACAACTTTCCTTTTTTTCTCATTTTTTACCTCTCTCCAACATATTCTATTGAATAGCCAAAATTTTCCAATTTTTTCAAACTTTCGCGTTATTATAACTGCTTTTGAGAAGTTTTCTTATATTTTTTTTTTTCGATCATTTACATTTATCTCTCCCTTTATGCTTTAACTTAAATTTTACGCAACAGCAAATGAATTTGCACCCACATTTTGGTATTACTCAAAAGAGACATTCCAATGAGGTAGAGATTGGGAAAGAAATAAAAGGAGGAATGTTGTAAACTTTAATGTTTATTCATATATATATATTTATTGGAATAATTTGTTGTAGATATTGTCTATATTTATGGATATGTGAAATGTTATAAACTGTAATATATTTATATATTTGTTAGTTTCTCTTTTTGAAAAACATTGTTCCATTTGCTTCATTGTACATTTTTTTTCCTTTCCAAATTGCAGATAAAACATGCAATACATATCTATAATTATTTAAATTAGTGCATAATTATGTTGTATCGCATGGTTGTACCTTTACTTTTCTTTATACAATTTAGAAACCACTCATGGATTTCATTTTTTTTTCTTTCGAAATAATCATCTATATGTATTAGCGAATATGCACATATGATACATATGTTAAAATTAAATTTGGTTATATTCATGAATTTTTCTTTTTCCTTTATCAAATAATCTATTATGTATATTGTTTGATTCAATAATTAGTTTTTGTTATATATTTGATTATATAGTAAAATTTAATTCTTGCACACGCATCATGAGTGTGCGTTTGTTAATTTAGGTAAAAGAGTAAGTAGGGGGACTTGAATTCGATAGAGAAGCTTATGTCCTCAACTTGTCTTTTAGTTCACCTGAAAAGCATTAGAAGGGTATCTTGTTTATTTACCTTTCTCCATTTGACAAGAGATGTTCACTTTCATTTTTTTTTTTCTCTTGAGAGTCGAAAATACCAAGGTCTCATCTATTCCTAAACTTACTTTTCCTTTCAATTATTCGAGAGCCATAGTCCATTCTCATTCTTTTACATTCTCTAAGACCTTTTTAACTACCTTTACTAATTGCTTAATATAAGCCCTAAAGCCAAGCCAAGCCAAGCCAAGTAACCGTAGGATTGAACTTAGAACCCAAGGTTTAGGGCGATCAGTTAATGGATTTGTTCAAACCCAAATTATAAACTAACGAGAGAAATATTAGTAAAACTGACCCCATAAACTTGAATTTAAGAAAAGAAGTAATAAAATAGGAAACTATAAAATTTTTAAATTTTAAGTATAATAAGTACTAATTATTGAAAATGTGAAAAGTGAATAACTAATAAATTACTAAAGATAGATTATATGTATACTAAAAATTTTAGAATGACTAAAATAATAATTAGGAATGTTCACGTGTACCCCACATGTATTTAGGTATAGATAAAAATACGCGAAATTACCTAAATTGGCCAAAAACTAAGTAAATAATTAAAGAAAATTATAAATTAATTATGGAAAAATAAAAATAAAATCAGAAGAGGATAAGATGAATCAAGATTAGGTCGTGGCAGGTCCAAATCTGCAAAAGAAAAATCAGCCAATAAAAATTAGACAACCTAAAAGCCAAAAATCAAGGAAAATGGGCAAAGTTTTGTCAAATTAATGCATATTAATTACAACAAATGTCTATAAATAGGGGAAAATTTTTCAGAAGTCATTTGGTTAGTTTAGCATTTGGGAAAAATAGGAACACTGAAAAAATCGAGAGAAAATCTAGAAAATAAAAAAAGGGAAAATTGTACAGATTGGGGCATTTGGGAAAAATAGGAACACTGAAAAAATCGAGAGAAAATCTAGAAAATAAAAAAGGGAAAACTGTACAGATTGGGCAAGTGAGCTAAACCCACTACTCACCACCACCTGGGACCGAACCACCACCACCATCCTACACTAGACCCATCGTTTGGGCCGGCCGACAACCTTGGACCAGGTCTGGACGGCCAGAAAGCTTCGAACCGGTTAGTCTCTTATTTACCCTGATTTTTGAATAATTCTGTAAAATTAGTTATTTTACCCAAAAAATTATGAAACTTGTTATTCTGAGGTTTTATTGTATGCAGATTTAGAGAAAATATTTATTTAGTTTAATTATGTCTGAAAATATAGGGCCCTTAACAAATTGTTCAAAACCAAGCATGATTAGAACAAAAAATAAATAGGCTTAGGAATGTAGTTTGGAGCTCAATTTTTTTTCTGTAGGATGCTCATATGATGTAGAACAGTGCTATGAAGCCAATTTTTTTAAATTATTTTTTGAAATTTTTAAGTTAATTTTTAGCCCTAAAATGATGAAAAAATTGGGTGATTTGGGATTAATTAGGTAATTAAGATGTTAATTACTGATTTAGATCTTAATTAGATGTTTAGGGATGTTAATCTCTGAAGTGGAACCCTAATCATAGCCTTTGGAGTATTAAGTATGGTTAATTTAGGAAATTAGGTAATTAATATAAGAAATTAGTAATATGTGAAATTGTAAATTAATAAATCTAAAAAATTAAGGTTATTTAGATAATATTATAATAGAAATCAGAAAAATAATAAATCTGAAATAACATTTAATTTTAAGTAAATGTCTCAAAATGTAAGATTTTCACATATCGGGAATAAATTCGATACCGCAATTAGGGTTAGCGTGTACCAAATAGTTTAGAATACCAAATTACGACCCAATAGGATATTTGGACACTCGAGCTTAATGTGATTAATTTCACATTAGGATTCGAGCATATTTAAGGCTTAGAAATCAAAGTTTAAAATATCATTTAGGATTTGAACACCGAAATAGAGTACAACGAATCATTAGTACATTATAGGTATACATGGGAAAAATAAGTTACATTATGAATTAGAATATGAATCCATAAAATATAAGTACTAAAAAGACCTATTTGTATTATAGGATATCTAGAAACAAATCAGCTTGTGACTAAGGGATCGAGCGATTGAGCAATTTCATGTAAGTTGGGTTATTGCTTATTGTAATAGAGTACTAGTTTTGTAGTAATCGGAGATTTAGGCTTGTATATGATTGTGAATGTAAGTAGTTTACGCATGTGTTTGATGTATCTGAATTCGTGCTGAAATTTGTATTGTGAGTGATTTTGTGATTGATTGAATTGATATGAAATTGTTTGAACACCTTAAACGGAATTTAATCTTAGTCGATCCTAATAACCAAAAATGTCATGCATTGCAACCCGTTAGGAGATCATAGGATTATCTAACCAAATACTAACCCCTTCGAAAGGGATAGCGCAGGATTGCAAAATGGTCCCTTCTTCATCCTCAGTCGAACTAAGTGACAGGAGAAGAGGTCGTGGTGGGGGTGAAGTCAATGGTTCGAAGGTAGTCGCGGGAGGAGCGAGGTCTCCATTGTACAAGCCTGGGTTTGGTTGTGAGCTGTTGCATAACATGGAACTCCTTAACCCGGATTGGAGCGGGTGAAATTTCCTGATTTCACAACGGACCGGACTACGTTGTGCAATGACACTTGATTGTTGCATTGCATGAAAATAATTGTTTGATAACCCTGTTTGTGCTTGTATGCATGCATGCATGAGTTTTCAATTCAACTTACTGAGCTGTAGTTGCTCATATTCTTATAGATCATTTTGTAGGTTTTGATTTTTGAACACTTCAAGTACTATGCCGCCTTACAATTACCCAGAGGTTAGTCTGTTTGAAGCTAGGAATGTGAGGATCAAGTTACCGAGTATAATGTGTAACTAGAGTAACCATGTAATTAGGGATGAAAGACTGATAGCTATTATGTAAATTAGTAAACCGTAGTGATTATTTAAAACTTCCTAGGAAGCTCTGTGGACTTACTTATAATTATCTGTGTTTATTAGAAATTTTTAATATTTATCATAATTGTAGTATAACTGTTATTCGGACTGTTTACTTCAAAGTGAGGAGTCGTCGACACCTTGTGTAGATCATGTCTATAGTAGGCACTGTGAGGCCAGTTACTATCATAGAATGGTTTATACGGCGAGACTGTTGCGACTCTGCGACTTTGGGACGTAACAATTAAGACTACATGTGTCCTTAACTTGAAGTTTGTTCCACCACATTATGTGTGAATTTGCATGACTATATATGCTTAATCTGAGGATTTATATTCAATAGAATATGGTCCTTAATTTTACCTTGCTTGACTTGTCTACTTAATTTGCTTCATGAACAATTGCAAATAAACTAAGCATAAACTGTAATCTTCATGTCATGTCGAAAATTCCCTCATTCTTAACTCTTTCCTTTTTTTTTTTAATCCTTCTTGACAAGTGGAAATTGATTCATCTTTCTTTTTTCATATTCTATAAGTAATGCGAAATCACCCATCTTTTCCCTTCTTCTCCTAAGTTGTAGGAAGCATATTTAGTGTTGTTACCACTTCTAAAGACTAGTAGCTAGCTGAGCAATCATTAAGCAAATAAGATATCATTTCATAATTGTGAACATCTTGCTAATACCAAGCATTCGATAACAAGTATTGTGAAGTGAAATTGCATACGGGTACCATTCAAAGCAATTACTATGTAGTGAAGACCATGCCAAGATGTTCAATATGATAAGGACCATTGAGGATGTAGTGTAATGCCGCAAAAGAGTGATCTCATGAAATTAAAAACGCCAACACTGTTGTTTAATAAGAATTAGGCTATTAGATCTCTAACTCGCAGCCAAGCTTAAGTAACTACATATCTCTGAAAAGTCGTATGTCAACTGGACGAATGCTCTATTGACATCCTAGCCCTTCATTCACACCTGCTCGACAATGATTAAGTCGACCTCTAGATTGACAACATTAGTATCAAGAAGCTAAGAGCTCTAGTACATATCTATAGCCACTCCTTCTCAGATGGGCTTAGGTCTACTTGGTACCCTTGCTCGACCCTTCATCATGACCACACTATTTTGTCTTTTTCTGTCAGAAGCATCCCCAACGTGCTTTTGCTACATATCTTAGGCCTGCATAAAGGAATATGCAATGCTCATCATTAACTTACTTGAATTATCATTTGTACCCTTTATTATTTTTTGTACATTATTTCTTTCACACATTTCCCTTTTTATCTTTACCATTTTAGGCAGGTTACCTTAATTTCTCGAGTATAAATACCTATTGTACATGTAGCCACAAAAATCGATTATTTTCTTATCATCAATATATTAAATATGCTCTTTTATGTAAATGTTGCTCTTGTTAGCTTGTTCACTTTTATCCTAACCCTTAAGTAAGGCTAGGTGGTGAGTAACTTCATCGGATTATTTCGTATATTATATCGAGTTGTGCTGTAAGTCCTTGAAAGTTCCTTAGTATGTCATATCCTTGGAGCTGTTCATAGGTTTACTTACTTTACCTTTTTACTATTTTCACCTAATCCCATCACCTTCTTCAAGTTTTCGGCAAGCTTGGACTCATCCCTACGATTGACCTTGTCTGTCCTTAGCTTTGGTTCGCATTATCTTGGTATCAAAGTTGAGGTTTTGTTTGGGTAAGTTGTATTTTGTTTTGTATAATGTTTACTATAGTAGTGTGTCGAAGTTGTGAAGAGAATCATTGAATTATTTAAGTAAGTAATAGAGTATGGTAGTTTGTTCTCGAAGCATACCTTGTTTCGGACATTTAAGAATAGAGCAAGTTTCTATGCAGTGATTTGTTCATCTGTATAGTTAAGAGTGTTTACGAGTTAATTTGAAATTTGTATGGAAAGTGTGTGTATTGTTTAGTTTGGAGAATAGTGTTAATCGTATCTTAGATTTCAATACTAACAGCAAAATTGTTGAAGGAAATGACAAACCCTAGAGGTAATGCTAGTATTAGGGATGACAACAGTAGTGTTATCTACTATAGTCGACACCCTAAGGTACCCTTAAGAGTACAGATAAGAAACTAGATGAAGTAGCTAATCTCTTAGTTGACTTGACTAGAGATGTTCATTCAATGGCCTGTCGACCTGCTGAGACTGTATAAAATACTCTACAAGTTACCCAACCTGTTAGGGGTTAGATCCTAACTTGACAAGTTTGAGGTGGGGGAATAGGAGGACGAGTGAGAAGAAGGATTGAATTAGGAGATCTAGATGGTGATGGAGAAGAAGAGTTTGAAGAAGAAGAGCATCTTGAGTTGCCGACCATGTGAAGCTTCAAATTCCGAGCTTCAATGGGTTTAGAAGTACGGATGGTTATTTAGATTAGGAGGAAAAGATTTGGAGGAAAAGATTTAATGCGTTTTTTATTATTACCAATATGAAGACCAAAAGAAAGTGAGGATTGCTACTGCTAAGTTCTCAAGATATATTGCCATGTGGTGGAAGAACTTCCAAATCATGAGAAGATGAGAATAATACAATGAAGTAAATACTTTGTTCAAGATGAGGAGGATACTTAGAAACAAATTTGTGCGAGATACATATTTGCAAGATACTTTTGCTTGACTTTAAGAGTTGAGATAAGGAAGCTGAACTATTGATGAATACATTCAAGAATTCCAAATACTCATGATTTACTGAAATGTAGAAGAACCATTGGCACAAATAGTATCTAGATTCTTTATTGGATTAATAACTAATATTTGAAACATTGTGGAACTTCACTAGTTCGCCACATTGGATGAGGCTATAAAGATAACTCAACAAATAAAGATGCAGAGAAGAAGTCGAGTATTGACTTGACCCCTGACGAGTTGACTTACCTAGGGAAGTTATCAAGTTCAGTTAAACACCAAGTCAACTTGAAGAGTAGATGCCAGAGCTGAACAGAAAGGCTGACTTGATGGTGATGCGCAGACAAGATCGTATGAGAAGGGACAAGGAATCTAGGAGGAAGACGAGCTAAATCAAATGCTTTAAATGCGAAGGGTTTAAGCACATGGTTGCTCAGTATCCAAGTCAGCAAACCATAATTATTAAGGGAGATGCTCCTAAGCTTAAAGTGGATAGTAGTGATGAAGAACCCGATGAAGAGGTTGTTCTTGAAAAGGAAACCACTCAGGAAGACAAACTAGTCAAGGAAGATGTGTTCATCGAGGACTTAGATACATTGACTCTAGTTGTCCAATGTGTAATGAGTTTAGAACCCTTACCTAAGAAAGAGTAGAGAGAGAAGCTATTCCACATCACTTATAAGGTGAATGATCAAGTGTGTACACTCATAATGGATAGTAAGAGCTACACTAATGTGGCATCTGCCGACCTGATCAAGAAGCTAAATTTGCCAATTGTCACACATCTGAAGCCGTACAAGTTATTAGTTGAATGAGAAAGGAGCACTATATGTCACTTAGCAAGTATTCTTGCTAATCTCCATGAGGAATTATTCTGATGAGATTCTTTGTGACGTATTACCCATGTATGCATCACAAGTACTGCTTGGTCAACTTTGGCTTTTTGACTGAAGGGTTGTTCATGATGGTTATAAGAACACATATGTGTTTGAGAAGGATGAAAGGAAGATTATGATGAACCTTATGTCGCCAAGTCAAGTTAGCAAGATATAAGATAAACTTACAGGAGGACCTAAGAAAACCTTAATCCTAAGTAGAGTCGAACTCTGAGAAGCTATAAAAGCCGACATGCTTACCTTTATGTTGGTTAGAAGGCTATTAGAATTGAAGGGACATATTAAACTACCCCTTGAAGTGAGAGAGCTACTGGATGAATATGTTGACCTATTTTTGGAATAGTTATCTGAAGGATTACCACCTTTTAGAGGCATTAAATACTGCATTGACTTGATACTCGGTACTAAATAAGCTAGCTTATTGAATGAATCTCGAGCAAGCTTTTGAGCTTCAAAAATAAGTCAATGAACTTTTGGGAAAGGGTTATGTAAGGGAGAATCTTAGCTCTTGTGTTATGCCAATGTTCCTTGTACCAAAAAAGAATGGCACTTGACGAATTTGCATCAATAGTTGAGCTGTGAACAAGATCACCATTAAGTACAAGTATCTTATCCCTAAATTGGATGACATGTTGGATGAACTGAGTAAAGCTAAGGTTTTTAGCAATATTGATTTGAAGTCTGGTTACCATCAGATCCAGATGAGGCTAAGAGATGAGTGGAAAATTGTATTCAAAACTCAACATAGACTTTATGAGTAGATGATAATACTTTTTGGCTTGTCAAATGTCTCGAGTACTTTCATGCAACTGATGAACCGTGTACTAAGAAATTTGATCAAGAAGTGTGTCATGGTGTACTTTGATGATATCCTTGTATATAGTGCCAACCTTCCAAACCACTTGGAACATCTTTATGCTGTGCTTGATGTACTCCAAGCTAGAAGGTTATTTGGCAGTCTTAAGAAGAAGTATTGTTTCTACCAGGAGAAAGTAGTATTTCTGGGTTATGTAGATGGTAGATATGGCTTACGAGTAGATGATGAGAAGATTCGAGCTATTGTTGAGTGGCTATCTCCAACTATTTGTGTAGAGGTGAGAAGTTTCTGCGAACTAAAATCCTTTTATCAAAGGTTCATTATAAACTCTTATACCATTGTCACTCTCCTTACCACGTTGACTAAAAAGAATATTGAATTTAAGTGGGGAGAGAGAAAGGAAAGACGTTTTGTTGAAGTTAAGACGAGATTAACTTCTATACTCGTATTAGCCTTACCCGACTTCGAGAATATTTTTGAGTTGGAATATAAGGTGTCAGGCATTGGTATAAGTGCTGTCTTAATGTAAGAAAGCCGATCAATTACTTACTACGACAAGAAGTTTAAAGGACCTTAATTGAACTACTCTGTATATAACAAAGAACTCTTAGCCCTTATCCGAGCACTCCAAGTATAGTAGCACTATCTATTGCCAAGAGAGTTTATCATCTATACCGATCATGAGTTTTTCAAGTACCTTAAAAGTCAAACCAAATTGCCAAAGCAATAAGTGAGATGGGTTGAATTCCTAGAAGTATCTAACTTTATGATAAAGTACAAATAAGGTAAGAACAACATCTTTATTGATGCTCTATTAAGAAGATATGTTCTCTTGACCGAGTTGCAAACCAAATTGTTGGGATTTACGAGCATTAAGAAACAGTATCCTAAGGACCTACATTTTGGACTTATACTTAAGCATTATGCCGATGGAAGAATTGTAGATGAATACAATGTGGAGGATGGTTATCTATTCCAAGGAAGCCTATAGTAGAGAACTTTCCAAACATTTTGTGGAGAGAGAAGAATACACAAACTATTGAGTGGAAGGTTCTTTTGGTTGAGAATGAAGCGAAATGTGGACTAGATTGTTGAGGGTTGTACCACTTGCAAGAGGGCTAAATATTTAGCCAAGTAAGGAAATGTAATACCTTTTCCTATCCAGACTAAACTGTGGATTAAGTTGAGTATGGACTTTGTTCTCAGATTATCAAGAATTGCCTAAGGAAAAGATTTTGTGATGGTTATCGTGGATCGATTTAGTAAGATAGTTACTTTGTGCTTTACTCTAAGACTAATGATGCTTTAGCTATTGCTTCTCTCTTTTTGTAGGAAATTGTTCGGTTACATGATGTATCGAGGAGTGTAGTCTCAAATAGAGATTCATAGTTCTTAAGCCATTTCTAAAGGACTTTATGGTGTTAGACGGGGACTAAATTACTATTCAACAGTTCCTATTATCCCTTAATTGATGGCCAAATATAGGTAGTTAATCGTACCTTGGGATCACTACTTTTAATCGTAGTGGGGAATAACTTAGCTGATTGGAATGTCTGTTGGCTCATGGTAGAATTCGCTTACAACTGTACAATGCATGACACCACCAAGTAGACTCCCTTTGAATTCGTCTATGACTTCAATCTTGAGCTGCTCCTTGATTATATACCTATAACCATGTTTGAGCAAGAACACCCTAATGTAAGAGCCTAAATGCAGTCCTTATGGTACATCTATGAGAAGGTTACTTAGTAGATCAATCAAGTTACCAAGAAAATGCGAGAAAAGATCAAGGGAAGGAAATTAGTATAGTTTCATCCTAGAGACCTAGTATGGCTGTACTTAAGCAAGGATAGGTTCTTGAGCAAGAGAAAGAATAAATTGTCTGCCCGAGTTGAAGGCCTTTTAAAATCTTTCAAAAGATCAATGATAATGCCTACAGGTTGGAACTACCTGAAGATTATGGAGTCTTGGATGTTTTTAACATTGTCGACCTCGGTCCCTATTATCTTGAAGGAGCATTAGACGAAGATTAACCGGATTTGATCCCAAATCCAAACCAACTATGAGGGAACGATAGGAATTAGGCTACTGGACATCTAATACACAAAAAAGTCTGAGGCCTAAAAAGATTAATGAGGCGGATACTCCTGTTCTAATTGACTTTTGCCTTAGCCGGGTTGATCTTCATTGCTGACTAACTTCTTATATCGAGTCGAGTAACTACACATCTTTCGGAAGTCATGTGCCAACTAGACAAATGCTCTGTTAATAGTTTGGCCATTTACATATACCTGCTTGGCCATGACCGAGTCGACTTTTAGATGGGTAGCATTAGTACTAAAAAGCCAAAAGCTTCAACACATATGTCATGCTTTGAAGTGGTTGAGTCGTAACAACCTTACTATACAAACTATTCTAAGATAAAAGTTGGCCTTACAATCGTTATCCTAGACCTGATGTACATAAGGTATCAACGATTAACCCATTTTGAAGTAAACAGTTCGTGATTTAAATAAGTTATTTATCTAAGAAAGTAAGAAAAAATATATATATATACTAGAATTCAGTCATTACAACTAACGTTTACAACGTTTCATCGTAATTTATTTCTTAGTTAATACATTATTCAGAAATGAAAAATTCTAAAATAAGAGCTTGGACCTTAAAAATATATGTCTGTTCTTCAAATATTTTTTCTTACTCCTTAGGATCTAGCAATTGCTAGTTTTAAGGTAGTTGTAAGCCGTTTCTTAGTTAGCACCTGCAACGACATCTAATGGGATGTGAGCAACCACAACTCAGTAAGTTAGGACGAAAACTTAAAATTATACCCCAAACACAAACAAGGTTATCAACTAAATTATTAGGTACAATGCATGTTTAAGTAAATGTCATCTTGTGATGGGAACGTTGTCTGGCCCGTTGTGAAATTAAAGAAATTGCACCCCCTCTAATCTAAGTTGAGGAGTTGTCGTTAATGCAACAGTTTATGACCAAACCCAAGCTTGTGCAATGGAGACACCTCTCCTCCCACGACTACCTTCGAACCATTGACTTCACCCTTGTCGTGACCTTCTCACCTGTTACTTAGTTCAACTAAGAATGAAGAAGGGACTTATTATACTATCCAGCGCTATCCCTTTTGAAGGGGTTAGTATTTGGCTAGAGAATCCTAGGTTTTCCTTAATGAGTTACTATACAGGTTCAATTTATGTTTATAGGTTATGCATTTGTTTAGGTTCAGTTTAGCGTGATCAATCTTTTCATGCAAATCATACAATACAAGCTAAGTAGCAAATCAAAGTCATATTATCAGCTCAGAATAAGCATAATCAAGCACAATTTCAAGCCTCCAAAATACAACACTGTATTAATCCCAACTTATCTCGATTCTTTGCTTGCTTACTCAAGGTGAGACTTGTTTAATTGATTGCCAATGATCTCTATAATACCAATGTTGTCTTAGTTTTCATATAACTATAATAGATTAATTTTTATCCTATAACACTTATTATTATCTTTTGTTTAGAGTTTAATATGTCCAATTATCTAAGTTCTGAAATCTTTTACAATTATTCTGGGTTTGAGGTTAGGTTCGGGTTCAGTTTCCATATCGATTTCTAAATTAGGTTCTAGTTTAATTTCTAAGTACTGTTTTATACACGAACCTTAAAAACTCGTTTCAACTCATAATGTGAAATTAATCACATTATTTTCGGGTATCCTCAATATTGTTTTAGTTTTTAACTAATGTTCTAATCTATGCAATATATCATAATTCTAATTTAACAATCGAATTTACTCCCGATGTGAAAAAATCTTATATTTTTTATATAATTACTTTAATTTAAGTTTCCTACCAGATCTTATATATAATCCTGCTATTAGTATAATATCAATTTTTATGCTAATATTTTCTATTTATTATATTTCCAATATTTACATATTATGTATTATTACATATTATGTATTATTACCTATTATGTACATAATACAAATCTAATATTTTTATCATTCTAAATATCATCTCCCAACATCAATCAACATCTTAAAATATCTAAATTCATTCCAAATCAGATTTTTACACCTAATTACCCTAAATTACAAAATTAACTTAAACATACCATTTTTACCTATTACATATATACTACGTAATACCCTAATAATTACATCTAACACCCTATATGCTACAAGTATCATACTTTATCAAATTTCAATATCTTAAAACATATAATTATGCACTAAATCAGTAATTAATCATTCCCATTTTATGCATTATTTTAAGGCCTAAAAATTATACAAAAATTTTGAAAATTAATTTTTGATAAAAGGGCTTTGTGGAACTATTCTATATCACGTAAGTAATCTATACAAAAATTTTGAGTTTAAAACTACACTCCTAAACCTATTTATTTCTAATTTGAAATATGTTCGGTTTTGTATGATTTCTTAAGGATAGTATATTTCTAGATATAAATTCATTAAAATAAAAATTTTCCCTAAATTTACATACTAAAATATTCCAGAATAATAAAATTTATAATTTTATAAATAAAATTAATAATTTTAATAAATTTAATAAAATTGGATTGAAATTGAACTCACTTGGCCGTTGAGATTTTGGCCATTAGCAACAGCCCTAGGGGTGTTGGCTAAATTGGACAGTGGTGGTGGTTGTTTGTTTCCAAGTGGCTGTCGAGTGTAGGTTTTCTTCTAAAATTTTAATTGCACATATTTTTTTTGTAATTTTTGTAAAAACCCTAATTCCTTTTAAATTTTGGTGCTCTCTAATTTTCTAGGGTTTGAAATTGACCAAACGAGCCTCTATAAAAAATTGGCTATTTATAGAGGTTTTGGAGATTTTTTATGCATTAAATTGATGTGACATTAACTTTATCCTTTTCTAAATTACCTTTTTTCTTGGCTAATTTTTATTGGTTAATTTTATACTTTAATTTTTTGCTTGCCACATTCCTAGTCCAGATATTTCCATAACTTTTTTGACTTTTTCTTAATTATTTATGAGTTTTCTTTAATTATTTAACATTATTTTAGCCTATTTCGCGTATTTAAGTAATTATGCGTATTTCTACTTATATGTAAATTCTATATAGTACAAATAAATACTCTTAAATATTATTTAAGTTATTTTATGATTTTTTTGTATGTATATAATTTATCTCTAGCGATTCGTTAGTTATTGGAATGTATTTTACGCATTTTTGATAAATAACAGGTAATATACTTAAAATTTGGAAATTTTATGTTCTCTTATCTTATTACTTATTTTCCTAAATTTAAATTTATGGGATCGCTTTTACTAATATTCTTAGCTTCGTTGTAGAATTTGTGTTGAATCGAATAGTTTGCTCAATTGCCCTAAATTCTACAAACCGAACTTTGAATAGCTAAATGTAGGTTTTATAACATATCCGCAACTACTCCTTCTTCGATGAGCCTAGGTTTGCCCGATAGCTTTGCTCGGTACCCCTGCTTAGACCTCCATCGTGACCATACTATCTTGTTTGTTTCTGCCAGGAGCATCCCTAATATACTATTGCTACGTATCCAAGACTTACATGAAGGATTCTACAATACTCATCATTGACTTACTTGAATTGTCATTTATGCTCTTTATTATTCTTTGTACATTATTTCTTTTTAACATTATCTTTTTTTATCTTTTCCATTTTAGGCAGGTTGCCTTAATTTCTCGTATATAAATACTTATTGTACTTGTAGCTATAAAAATCAATTATCCTCTTATCATCAATATACTGAGTATACCCTTTATTGTAAACATTACTCTTGTTAGCTTATTCACTCTTTTCACTCATATACTAACCTTTAAATAAGGTTAGGTGGTAAGTAATCTTATTGGACCATCTCATGTGTCATATTGACTTGTGCCATGGGTGTTCAGAAGTTCCTTGATACGTCATATCCTCGAAGCTGTTCATGGGTTTGCTTACTTTACCTTTTTACTATTTTTGTACAATCCCATTACCCTTTTCAATCTTTCAGCAAGTTTAGTCCTATCCCTGTGGTTGACCTTGTTTGTCCTTGGCTTTGGCCTCGGTTCACATGACCAAGTATAAGTGTTCTCCTTGAGAGATTTAGAAAACTCCTTCAACGTCAAATCTTTGTTTAATTTGTAAACCTCTAAGGTTTTAATGAATTTTAATAAGTGCTCCTTAGCACTCCCTTTCTTACCATTAAACAACATAAATTTTGAACTCATGTAGTCTTTTGGATACTGTTTTGTAGTGATACATAGATGATATGGGAGCTTTGGTTTTAGCATACTTCTTGTTAATTTTTCTTATATTTCTCTTAAGTACATGTCCAAAACTTTCTTGGTTATAAAAGAAACCCTTTGAGTAGATGTTTCTACCTTTGTTGGCATTGTAAGGGTAGGTACAAAGTTTGTAGGGGTCGAATTCATGGGCATAAGGTATACAGATTCAACGATCATGACATATGGGGTATTATATGAAGATGAGGAGCCTCTAATATGAATTCCTTAATTCCTTATTTTTGGTGGGGAATGTTGTGTAGGTATAGCTTCCGCTACATAAAGCTATACCTCGACCCTAAGAGCATCTTGCTTGCTGGTAGTACAGAAGTTGAGTAGTTGAGGAGCTTATGTAGTGTATTGTTGGACCATATTAGAGGGACTCGAGATAGTTGCCCCTTGTTGCGTAGTAGTAAAAGAAGCTAAAGCGAGTACACATTGAATAAACATTATCCTAAGTTCATTCAAATTTTGGTTAGTCTCTTAAATGCAAGCTCTAAAGTTAAGTCAAATAACTATAGGATTGAACTTGGAACACAAAGTTTAGAGCTATTGGTTCAAGGATCCGATCAAACCCAAATTATAAACTATGGATAGAAATATTAGTAAAAATGACCTTATAAACTTGAATTTAAGAAAATAAGTAATAAAATAGGAGATTATAAAATTTTCAAATTTTAAGTATAATAATTGTTAATTATCGAAAAGGAAAAAGTGTAATCTAATAACTAATAAATTACTAGAGATAGATTATATGTATACTAAAAATTATAAAATGAACTAAATAATAATTAAGAATGTTCACATGTATCCCACATGTATTTATGTGTAGATAAAAATATGCAAAATTACTTAAATTGTTTAAAAACTTATTAAATAATTAAATAAGATTATTAATTAATTAAGAAAAAAAAAAGAGGAATAAGGAATGATATGGATTTGGTCATGGCAAGTTAGAAAGGGAAGAAAAAAAAAATTAACTAATCAAAATCAAGTAACACAAAAGGAAAAAATTAAGGGATTTGGGCAATGTCTTGTTTAATTAAATACACAATAATTACCACAAAGCTCTATAAATAGGGAAAAAAAATTATAAAGCTCCTTTAGACAGTTAGAAATTAGAAAAAAATAGAGAGCATCGAAATTTCAAGAGAAAAACTAAGCTTAAAAAAAGAAAGAAAGAAGTAAATCTATACAGTAGGAGCTAGCTAGCCAGCCAAACCTACACACCACCACCACTTGGGACCGAGCCACCACCACCACCTCACTCCAGACCCACCACTTGGATTAGCTAACACACTTGGACTGGTGTTGGAAGGCCAAAAGTTATCGGACCAGGTAAGTCTCTCATTTGCTCCGATTTTGTATAATTTCTTAAAATTATTTATTTCACCCAGAAAATTATGAAATTTATTATTCTGAGGTTTTATTGTATGTAGATTTAGGAAAAAATAGTGATTAAGTGTAATCACATCTAAAAATATACGGTTCTTAAGAAATTAAGCAAAATCGAGTATGATTAGGATTAAGAATAAATAGGCTTAGGAGTGTAGTTTGGAGCTTAATTTTTTTTTTTGTAGAATACTTAAGTGATATAAAACAGTGCTATGAAGCCATTTTTTAAAATTTAATTTTTGAAAATTTTAAGTAAATTTTTAGCTTAAAATGATAGAAAAATTGGGTAATTTTGGGTTAATTAGGTGATTAAGATATTAATTATTGATTTAGATAGTTAGGGATGCTAATTTTTGATGTGGAAACCTAATCCTAGCCTTTGGAGTATTAAGCGTAATTAATGAAGGAATTATGTGGTAATTGTAGGAAATTAGGAATATGTAGAATTGGAAATTTAATAAACATGAAAAATTAGGTTTATTTAGATAATATAATAATAAAAATTAGTATATAATAAATCTGAAATAAAATTTAATTTTAGCTAATTGTATAAAAAATGTAAGATTTTCTTACATCGGGAATAAATCCAGTACCCTAATTAGGATTAGCGTGTACCAAACAGTTTAGAACACTAAATTAAGATCCAAAATAATATTAGAATACTCAAGCTTAATGTGATTAATTTAACATTAGGATTTAAGCATATTTAAGATTCCATAATTAAAACTGGAATCTAATTTAGAAACTGAACCTCGAAATATGGTAGAATGAATTATTAGTAAATAATAAGTTAGAATGAATCATTAGTAAATAATATGTGTATATGGAAAAATGAGTTAAATTATAAATTAGAATATGAATAATTAAAGTATAAGTATTAAAAAGACCTATTTGTATTATAGGATACCTAAAGACAAATTGGCTTGTAATTAAGTGATCAGACGATTGAAAAATTCCAAGTAAGTTATATTACGCATGTGTTTGGAAGTAGTTTATGCATGCGTTTGATGTATCTGAATTCGTGCTGAAATTTGCAATGTGATTGATTTTATGTTATGATTGAAGTAGTATGAAATTGTTTGAGCACCCTAAATGAAATTTAATCTTATTCGACTTTAATAACCTAAAATGTTATGCATTGCAACCTGTTAGGGGATCATTAGAATTCTTCAACCAAACACCGACACCTTCGATAAAGATAGTGTTGGATAGCAATTAGTCTTTTTCTCGTCCTTAATCGAACTAAGTAACATGAGAGGAGATCGTGGTAAGGATGATGGCAATGGTTCGAAGGATAATCTTAAGAGGAGCAGTGTCCATTGCACAAATTTGGGTTTGATTGTGAGCTGTTGCATAACATGAAAATTCCTCAACCCGGATTAGAGCGGGTGAAATTTATCTGATTTCACAAAGGACCGGATTATGTTGCGTGATGACACTTGCTTGTGGCATTGCATGAAAATAATTGCTTGATAATCTTGTTTGTGTTTGTATACATTCATGAGTCTCCAATTTAACTTACTGAGCTGTAGTTGCTCATACCCTTATAGATCTTTTTGTAGGTCTTGATTTCTAAATACTTCAAGTATTATGCTGCCTTATAATTATCTAGAGGTTAGTTCTTTTGAAGCCAGGGGTGTAAGGATCAATTTGCTTAATAGTGGATGTGTAGCTAGAGTGTCCTTTATAATTTAAGAATGAAAGACTGATAGTTATTATGTAAATTAGTGAACCGTTATGTTTATGTAGAGTTTCTTAAGAAGTTCTATGGACTTTACATATAATTATGTATGTTCATTAAACATTTGTGATAATTATTATAATTTTAGTTAAACACTTAATTGGACTGTTTACTTTAAAGCGAGAAGTCATCAATGCCTTATGTAGATTATGTTTATGGTAAGTACTGTGAGATCAGTTCCTATCATAGAATGGTTTACACGGTAGGACTGTTGTGACTTTGTGACTTTGGGGTGTAACATTAAAGTTTACACGTTGATTGTGCATTGTCTTGGACACTTTCTCACATTCCATCTCCTTGATTCATGCCTCTAGTTAGAGATGGATTTTGGTCGTTGGTTATAGTAGTACCATCTTGTTCCTAATTATTATTGTTCGTAAGATTAGTAGGTCTTCTTTGTAGAGGTACCATTAAGCAAATATCAAGTCTTCCCTTCCTAGTGGAATTGCAAAAAAATATGTGGGTGTATAGGTTCAAATATGACGATTACATGTGTACTACATAATTAATCGCACTATACGTAAGTAAGGAAATGATTTGAACTGAATATAAGGGATGATTAAGTGAGGTAGAATAGGGAGGAGGAGTAGGCAATCTTGATAAGGGATGATAGGTGAATGAGAATGATGGAATTAAACTCTACAATCGATGAATAATAAGGAAGTGTTCTTGAAAAATTTAAGTGTTTGATTTTCGAGGCAGGATTCTGGTAGAATAATGATGTTAGTCGAAGTTTTCTCTTATTCAAATGAGGAAGGAAAGGGGATATTTATAGAAAATGGTCGTTAATCCCATCCATCAAATTGTGAAGGTGATCTATAGTCAGGATTGAAGTCTTTTATTGATGGATCTGAAATGGACTCTTTTTATGGGCCAATAAATGCCTTATATTTTAGTATGAGACAAACCAAGAAAGGTTAAATTGGCAGACCGATCCAATAAGCTTTACTCGAAACCCGCTATGCTAAATCTGTCTTGATTATCTCAAATATCATGGGTTTGACTTTTTAAGCCTTATTATCTTAGCTTAAAAAGTCAAACTTTCATTTTAATTATTAGGCCTAAAGCCCATGAATTGAATTTAGCCTTCTAAAATATGTACATAAGTTTAATTATTATGTTTTTCTTTCTTTTTTATGATATACGTATTGCTCTAATTACAAGTGAAAAAACACTATTTGTAGAGCTCTTAATAAAAAATGGACTTGTCAAACTAGATTGTGAGGAGCATACTATAAAGGAACTTTATGGCTAGATATTTTGTTTTAGGAGTTGTGAGTTTTGAGACTTGTTATAGTTAAAGAAAACATTGTCTTTTTATCCTTTTTTAGAAACCTAGTGGATTTCTAATTATTGGATTTGTATAAAAAAACTATTGTATAAAGTGGGTCATCCATATTTTCTGATCTAACTTTCCTAAACCTCCATATATCTACATCATGTTAAGTTTTTTTATAACTAATGTAAAAGCATACTAATAATTTTTGAAAGCTAGCTTATATAAGTAAAAAAAATATAAGTTTCTACATTGTAATTTTATGTTTTGATCCTACAAACCATTTGATAATTTTAAGTAGAAGCACAACAATCTTGTTATTAGGAGAATTAACTAGATATTATCTTGTGATAACCCCATGCGAATCAAATGTAAATGGAGTCTTATAGGGATTGTGGGAGATATGTTGAGCATAGATATATAAGGTTAAATAGTAAGTAATATGTGAGCATAAATGAGAAACTTTTATGCTAAGTGGTTGAAATGGGCTAATTAGTGTTTGTAAATTTAGCTATTAATTACTTTTAGCTTGAAACACTATAAATGTTATCAAAGCTAACCTCTTACTAGTAGGTATCCATTGTGGGAACAATTTAAAAGTAGGAAAGTTTAAATCCAATTGTAAGGTCTTATAACAAGGAACTCATGTGTTTTGGGAAAGGGGAGGGGGGATTGTGATACCCATGTGCATAAAATGTAAATGAAGTCTCATAAGGATTATAACAGTAGTATGTAAGATAATTAGTCATTTAAATGTTAACAATAGTTAAAAACTTTTAAGATAAATCTTTGAAATGACCTTATTAGTATATATTGACTTAGTTATTAATTACTTTCCATCTCGAGTATTACATGTCTATCTTGTTTTATTATTTTAAGCCTAAACATTTATCTTCTCTTATTTATATACAAGCAACGACATTGACTCATCAGTGGCAAATTATTTTGATTGAATGGTAGTAGTTCTACTACGTGAGAGAGAAAAATTAGCTATTGTGCTATAGACTAGGTGTCTGCAGTTATCTATTGAACATTCACATGTAATGTGTGCAAATGAGCCTAACTGAATGGCATTCTGGGTTACAAATTGTGAATGATGTATTGTTATGCATTTCGTATTATATATTGTTGAGTATATGCAACGTCTTTTTCCCCTAATAATTAAAAGAATACTAAACTTGGCAAAGCAATCCAAAAGAGTGTCACATCTTCTTAGAATCACACTTTAGCAACGTGACTAGATTCAACAAACAAGTGGAGGACATGTTCCTTTCTCATCCTTGGTTCAAACTTCAAGATAAATGACTTTAGTGATCGAATGAGATTAAGAGTGAGCTTAACCTGTATCATGGCTATGAAGGTAACAAATGGATGGAATTGAGCAACGAGACTTCAAGCAAAGTTTAATGGTTTCATGGGGCGAAGGAATAAAGATCGTGGAAAATTATTTGGAGAGATGACATAGAATCAAGCAGAATTTTGATTAATTTAATGTTGGTTTGAGTGGAGCAAACAATTTTGGGTACATAATGGACTGCGGTTCACAATGGAATCGTTACATTTAATTATTAATTCCAGCATTTTCTTCTTTGGACTTTAAACTTGTCAACCATGGTGTAAGAATCTTTGTCCATCATTTGACATTATTGCAATGGTATAAATAAGTCACACGTGAATACAAATAATAATAGTTAGTTTTTTAAAAAAACTATAATTTATATTTTTATGTGTCAGAATTTTATTAATACTTTGCACGCTATTAGTTATGTTACATAATAAATTGGTACTATTGAAGCTTTTCTTATTGTCACCATGGTTAGAATTAAATTCAAGTGTATCAACCAAGCTTTACAAGGGGTCAATCAAGGGTCTTTAAATTATTGTCAACCTTGGATGCATAATGATTAACTGCCATTATTAGTTGTTAATAAAGCCGGAGCATTGTTTGACATTTAATAATTTGACAAGTGTCAACCAAGTTTTACTAGCAATTAAGGAATAAGGCTTCACAATCAACAACTTATATGCACAAGTAATGACATGATATTAATTGAATATAATTGCCACTTTGGTAATCTAATCATATCTTGTTAAATTAGTTAATCTTTATTAGATCCAAATGAGACACTTATTTCCTATTTTTAAGTGTCTATTATTATGTATATTCTACTTTCTTAGATACTATTTAAGATGTTATTTTATATCCTAGATTATTAATATATTTCTTAGTTTGTTTAGGTGTTATTCATGCCAAGGCCAAGCACGTATTAAGCAAGTCACTAATTGAGACAGTTTATGGAATCATGAAAAATTATTGACTTAGTGAAATCTTCTCTTTCTTTTGGGACTTACCAAGAATTTCAATTCTTGTGGCGCTTATTCTTATACTAAAGATCTTGACTTTTTTTGTTTAATGGATTGAGGTCTGTTAATTCAATTATACTAAGGTTCTTCATTAATATAATTCAATGAGTTGCATTCAATATATGCCATATTTAATTTTAGATTTGTTTAACCAATGGGCTAAGATTGCTTTACTCTAATTTTAGCATTAATGAAAAGGGAATCTTCGAAGAATTAATTGAATATAGTTCAAAGGTCGATGAAAAGGAAATTTTTGAAAATTTTAGCGTTAATTTTTAAACGTGGCCACTTAGTCCCTACACACGGTTTTCAACAAAATTCGTATAAAAAGTGATCTTAGATAATCAATTAGGTATATTAGAGTATTATCAAGCGTCAATCAAGTTTAGAATGATTCTTAGATACATTCAAACCTAATTAGTTAATTTAATTTTTAAACCACACATCAGAAAATTTAGTAAAATAAAGGACAAGTGGATCCCTTCTTTCTTGTGTTACCTAAGGTTCTAAACTAATACCCTTCCCATGCCCTTTTAATGTAGCCACTTCCTCTTAGTCTTCTCTATGATGAATATATATGTGATAAATATCACTATTCAATTAAGTTCACTACTCATGAAAGAGTCAAAGATGAAGGTTGTACAATGATAATTTACACATAATTTGTCCATCATGAAACAAACATTTAGCAAACAAGAATCCAAAAGAAGGTGACATTAAAAAAAACTATCAACAAAGCATGACCTTAATGGAAATGGTATCTTCATCTTCCACTTTCAATTTCAAGTGCCACTTGATTCTTTATGCTATCATAAGTCATTGAGTTGCTTGTAGTAATTTCACTATATTTACTAACTTCTTTAGCAAGCAAGTATTTAGTCTCATTAAGATTGCTTTCCGCCTACGGATGCCTCTCCATTGCTTTAATGAGTCCCTCTAATTCCATTGAAACCTCTTTCATGGTTGGTCATTCCTCACTTCTCATTTGAAGACACCGAGTTATTAGATTTGCAACTTCTGTGATTTCTTCAACAAATTCTTCTTGAAATATTCTTTCATCGATGATTTCAAACAAATTTCCCTCTTTATATTTAGAAACAAAATACTTTGACAAGTTCTTTTGCTTTTTTGGTCTTTTAAGGGAAAAGGCCTTTATTCTAGTCAGTGACTCGACAAGGACAACACCAAAACTATAAACATCACTCTTATCAGTTAACTCTATCCCACTTAAATACTTGGGATCCAAATAGCTAAGTATCCCTTAGATTAGCATGGAAATTTATGTTTGGTCAACAATGACTAACTTAGAAGCTCCAAAATCAGAAACTTTAGCTGTAAAGTTGTCATCCAAGAGAATATTAGTAGTCTTGATATCTCCATGTATGATTTGAGTAGTAGCATCAAAATGTAGATAGGAAAGCGCCCTAGAAATTTCTATAGCAATGCATAAGCGAGACTTCCAATACATGTATACGTGATGACCAACTTTATGTATGTGATCAAAGAGTGTTCCATTTGTAATGAATTCATAAACTAAAAGTAGGACTTCTTTTTCTAAGTAACATCTAATCAATTTTACTACATTTTTATGATTGATTTGAGTGAAGATTACTAATTCATTTATAAATTCTTTTACTTATGATTGATCCACAAATTTAGATTTCTTTATGGCAATTGATTTGCCATCTAACTCTCCTTTGTAAACTATTCCATGACCTTTTTGACCTAATATGGTACTCTCATGATAATTATTTGTTGCTTTTTTGAGCTATCCATTAGTAAATATTCTTATAATCTCCATAGAACCTCTATGTTCAACAAGAAGTTTTTGTAGCATGAAGCCTCCGTTTTGTTGAAAGAACTTTTCTCTTTGTATTGATAGCTTTCTTTCCCTTAGGCCCCAATATATCCAAGAACATAGTATAGAAGAGAAGGTACGCTTAGACCTACACTTATAATAAAGGAGATGAAGGAGAAAACATATGCTTTTGCTCAATTAAAAGTGACTAAGAAGTTTGAATTTATTTTTTATAAAGTTTGATTGACCAAGCCCTATTGGACAATTACTTAGATAATTGTTGGTTACTAAGTGATTGCAATGCAAAGGAGGTACAATAAATCACTGGCAACAAATATACATAACAAAAAATTACAGTAAATTATGACAACACTAGATGAAAAGTGTAAAAAAATGATAGAAATACATAATTAATTCAAAAAAGGAGAGATTATGTCAAAATACTACTTAAAGTTTAAAGTTTAGGTGTTTTGTCCATTTTACACTTGATGTTTGAAGTTATTAAATGTTATATCCAATTTTACTTGTTACCGATGTTATTTTTAATAGATGATGTGGCAAATCATTATTGATCAAAATGTCTAAGTGTAAATAAAGTATTCAATTTGGTGAGGAAATGCTTCAATTCGATATTAGAATCTAGTAACTTCAGTCTTTGTATATGAAATTGTAAAGACACTTAAGGTATTGTCAACGCAAAAGCCGCCTACCCCAGCCAAAACTCCTGCATTCATTTTTCTTTTAAAGAACTTTCTCAAAATTGTGGGATCCATTTCGTTAACTTTGTTGTCATTTAAGTAAGGTTAATTGCTTGCATTTTTGATAGTAGGTTTAGTATTGCATTTTTTGAATTTGAAGTATTTTTATTTTTATCATTTCAATACTTCCGAAAAAATTGTCAGTGTAATTTGCCCCAATAATTATCTAATATCTCATTGCTGATCACATTCCAAGTGACCCAAAGGGGACATATTGTTGTGACGGAAACTTCGAGGATGATCCTAGTACAAGAAGGCAATTCCTTAGACCTTCTTAAAATATGTTTGTTATTTTCTCTTTTATGTTTATCCTTATTTATAATGGATGGTTATAATAAAGGTCTTGTGTTCAATCGATGGTTGCTTGAATTACATATGAAAATGTGTAGCTTGTAATGGACATATAAAATTTTCATCATGTTTGATTTAAAGTGATCAAAACCATCGAGGGCGTACCTCAATGGGCAATTGCGGGGTAACGCAATTGTTTCACTTGTAGTTTTGGAAGGAGACCATTGAGCTGTAAATCTCACTGATAGTCGGATAGTAATTTATGATTTGATGAAATTACGTTTCCTTTTTAGGAGAAACTTGCTAATGCACCTTGATATATGCATTTTATATGTATCTGAAATTGAATGTTTAGACTAATATTTTATTTTACTATTTTCCCCTTAGATAACATAATAAAAAATATTAAAATTAAAATAAAATGCACAGAATTAAGAATAAAATAATGGTTGGATAGAAATGTAAAATAGACCTTTTTCTTTTTATAGAATTTAGATTTTAAATATTTAATTTTAAAAACAGCAGATAAATGTAAATGAAGCGAGTATAAAACAATGTATTTACAATTATATCTTTTTTTTTGTTATTTTTAATAATCATACAATATTCACTGCCAAACCATACAACTAGTTCACCTTTTATCATAACAGTTCAAATTTCCTTTATTTGATGTATATATATATAGCGAGTGCGTGTCTCTCCATCCCATAAACGCAAATATGCAGTGGCCTAAATGCATAAAGACTATGGAGTTCTGAGTTTGGTAAATCATGTCATATCTATTCCAGCAGAGTTAATTAAGTCATGTAAAGTTTATGATAAATGCCACTTAATAATGATTTAAAAGGTAGAAAACTTTGAAACCAAATTACCAATCTTTAGGCTGCCGCAAACACGTACCTAGCACGATGTCAATTGTTGGTACTGACTTCTTTCCATCGATAGGTTTACAACCAGTTCCATTCTTCATTCCATCCCCAACATACCCTTTAAGACATGAACATGTGAAGCTTCCCTCCGTGTTTGTACAACTTGCATTTTCATGACAAGGGCTCGTTGATATCTAGAACCACAACAGCATCCATGGAGAAAAGGAGTTAAACCAACTAGATGGTTGTTCCAAATATACATGAGCAAGCATTCACATGTACCTAGTAGGATGTTTTTGAGTGGAAGATTTGTTTCTACCTGTACAACCATTTCCGTTCTTCCTTCCGTCCCCATTATATCCTTCCAGACACGAACAATTGAAGCTGCCGATGGTGTTGGTACAAATTGCATTTTCACCACAAGGGCGAGTTTTATTGCACTCGTCAATGTCTAACCTAAAACACCCGGGGAGAAAGAAAGTTAATTGAATTTTAGTTATGTACAACGATGCCTTGGCTGAAATTTCTTTCGGAAAGTTGATATACAATAAAGATGTGAGAAAAGTATATATACCTCGACAACCTTCGTCTCCAGAAAGGTAAGGGTTTCCTTGGTGACCCTTCAAACAGCTGCATCGATAACCTGTCCCGTTATCTGCGTCGGAACAGTTGGAGTTCTCTTTACACATGTTAGATGCCATTTCCATTTTTGCTTCTTTGCAGGTTCCATCTCCGACGGACCAGTCTAGAATTAGTGGTACCCTATCATAGTTGAAATTCGAAAGATACTCCGCAGAGAAGATGAAAGAATCAATTGCTGCTACAAATGCATAGCTGCAATTATTGAAGTCCAGTACCTCGGAATGATTATTGTAGATAGAAACATTGATTTGGAAACTATATGCATTCTTTGGTATGCCGGTCTGGCAGCAACCAACACCCGAACACGTCCCGTCCACCACGCTATTATGGTCCGTACATGTGGTCAAGCACCCAGTTTTATCATCATCCCCATATTCGAAATCTCCGACCTTAGACAAAACTGCACAGGTATCACAACCGATGGCAGTAAATTTGTCTTTTGTGGTTGATATAGGGAATGTTGGAGCTCGTAAATTTGGTCTACTGCTGCCTAAGTTGTCACCCCATTGGTCGTAACAATCATGAGAGGTGAACATAGGGGTCCGCAGCTCATGAGCGACTAGAGAGATACTGGAAATCGGCAAGTCACCCGTCTTGTTATCCCAGTAGGGAATTTCATGAGTGCCGTTCGACTGAATATATTTCTTTGAAATAGCAGCCTATCCCGTCTCGGAGTAGACCGAAGGGATAGGGAACTTCAATGTCGCCACAACGACGTCGGCATGCCATTGCAACCTCCATTACAAAAATTACGCCCAAGCAGGCAAGAATTCTTGTGAGAAGGTGCATCATCTTCTTAATTATTTGGATAAAACCGACTTCTTTGATGGTGTCATAAGAAGGTATGGTTCAAGGATATGTTGTTATATAATATGTCCATAGAAGAATACCAACAAATGCCTTGCGAATTATACGTTTAAGAAACCTTAGAAGTGGAGAAAGGTTTCAATATATCATGTATTTTAAAAAATGATAGATAAGTATGAATAAAATTTTAATATATAATAATATAAACTTATTATTAATAATACGTAGTATGCCATATACCAATAAAATTTTACAAAAATATTCGAAAACTTGCAATTGAAGAATTGAAGTAGAAGAAAAATCAAGAGGGTTTTAGAATAAAATTTTGGACTACCATCACATTAAGATTAATAAAAAGCTTAATTGAGTTTTAAATTTCAAATCCTTTTAGTGAGTAGATCAAATAGGTTGATTGTACATAATGACCAAGAAAAAGAAGTGGTAATAAGTCATGTCTTTGATAATTGTTACAATTTTAAGTATATGGTAGGCATAAATATAAATAATTGATAGATAATTATACAATTTTTAAAAGTTAGCATATTAGTAGCTTGGAATGGTAGTTTTTAGTGATTATAATACTTGTTTCTAGTATTTATAATAGCAATTGTATTTGGAGTGAAAGTTAGTTACTAACAACAAATAAAAAAATTAGAGCATATATTTCTATAAAAAAAAATGAAATATCAATAAAGATTAGGGGGAAAGTTTTAATCAAATTTTTAGGTGACTTTTTATTTGGAAATAAGTAAAGGAAATTGATTATCTGGAAATAAGCCAAAACCTTGTCATTATCTTTTCTTTTTGTCTTTTTCATTATTCCACTATTACTATACTTTATATCAACATCCACAATATTGCTAACAATAGAATAGCAGTTACAAGAGCTAACATTTATTGTGCAGAGCTTGTTTTAAATGTCATTTGATTAGTTAATTGTTAGACAATATTATCAAAACCAGACTGGCTAGGATTCATCTTGGTTCAACCGGAACCGGCAATAAGGGTGGGTCGGTCCTTAAATATGAACCGTATTTTAATTGATCCTGTGAAACCTGGACAACCATTTAAGGCTTAAAAAAAAATTAAAAGTCAAATATGTATTTTTCTTTACTTCTGTATCGAGTACCGTAGGTCTAATACAATTATTGAAAGGTTCCTCCAAATAAAATACCGGGAAGCTGCGCGTAGTTACAGAAAGCTGGGGGAGGGGGGAAAAAGGAAAGAGAGAGAGAGAGAAAACTTATCCAGAAAATTGGGGGGAAAAAAAAAATTGTTACTCAGGTCTTCTATTATATCAGGTCTCCTCTTGGGTTGACCAAAGTCGTCGCAGATGACGAGCCTGCTGATCCTTTTTGGACGTGGCGTACAAGTTGGACGGAACGTCAGGTGCACGAAAATTTGATGGGGTTCCTGGCTTGCTGCAGTAAGCGTAAATATTCAACGGAAAAACATAGGCGGATGGATAGACCTTAAAGTTGTAAGATATTTCACAAATTATTATCATTTGTAATTCTTTTAGTCATCATATAGAGGTTTTGTGCATATCTTAAAAATTTGTAATTCCGGATTCTATTCATAAAAGCCCGAATGTATTTCAAACTTCGAAAAAAAAAAAATTCTTTCTAGGTCCATTCCCAATATTTAGAGGTCATCTTATATTTTCTTTTAAATCCATTTATATAATTAAAAATCTATTTATTAATAGCCATCTCAGTTTGACTTTTGTTGATACTATTTAATGCAGAAATAAAATTAAATATTTTAGCTTTTTATTAATTAGCAGAACACTTAACTACGCTTTTGTGGATCTTTTCTCTTTCTTTCTTTCTTTCTTTTTTCTTTTTTTAACCAGGGTAGAAAGTTTTTCTGGATATTGATGAGGTTGCTTTTGTCATTTTGTTGGGATTTAAAAGTGTTTCTTGTAGTTAATTATTGTTATTTCTTTTCCCTTTTATATTTTTATCTTATTATTTAATTAAATATATTTCACATTATTATTTTATAAAATTATGCCTATTAAAACCGATAAATGTCAAGATCAAGGTTATAAATGATTAGAGTTGAAACAATATAATGTAAAGCTCAAATTGATTTGAATTAAAAAACTTAAAGCTTAAACTTAATTGTGCTTTCATTTATAAAGTTTGAACTCAGTTCGAAATGAAATTCAATAAGCTCAAGATTAACTTGATTAAATTTGTTTAAACTTAATAATCTTAAAAAATATTATAAATACGATTAAACTTGATTTTTGATTAGACTCTCAAGCTTATCAAATTGAGCATCACAAAACTTGAGCTTGACTTAAAATATTACTAGCATAGCTTAAGCTCGATCTTGATCTAAATCTCGACTTGATTGTAGCTTAGTTGAATTCTAGTAAATATCGAATCGAACTTAAGTAGTATGTGAGTAAACTTGTGGTTTGCACTCTTAATTAAGGTGGATAGAAAATTAAACAAGGCTTAAAAAAACTTATATTGAGGACTCATATGGAAAAAATGAAAGGAATGCTAAAACCATTGAGAATTAAATCGGTATTTTTTTTTTCTTTTTCCTTTTCCTATAATCTTTACTTAGAACCTTTAGCTCTGAAACAGTTATTAATATGTTCCTTCTGTAAAATACAGGAAAGCTTCATGTAGTGACATAAAGCTGAAAAAAAAAAAAGGTTCCACAACTTATGAGGTTTTCTATGGTAAAAAGAGTAAAAAAGAATTGCCTCACAGCTATTGAATGTGAAGGATTATGGAGCAAAGTCGTCCCAGAGTACAAGCTAGCCTGCTAATGCATATAGACATGTCGCACAAGTTGGACTAAACATAAGTGCATTAAATTTACACGGAAATTCGATAGGCCCAAGCATTAAGTGCACACATATATATATATATATATATATATATATATAGCAAAAGGGGTCTAGAGGACGAGCTAGCTTGCTAATCCATAAAGACATGTCATACAAATTGGATGAAACATCAATTGCGTTAAATTTACGTGGAAATTTGATAGGGCCCAAGCATTAAGTGCATATATATATATATATATATATATATATATATATAGCAAAAGGGGAAAAAATAAAAAAAGAAAAAACAATTAGTGGGACGACTAGGCCCTTAAATTTCAATTATCTTATTTGTGATTTCCATCCCTTAAGTAGAATTGAAACAGAGTCTCATGTTGAGGATGGAATTCAAACCGTATTTTTTAAATAGATTATGGCATGTAAATTAAACGGTATTGGCTTCTATATATTTTTATATTATGGATTTTTTTGTCGCAAAAGTATTCTATTATGGATGGAATTCGAACTGCACATTTTAAATAGATTATGGCACATAAACTAAATTGGATTGGCTATTATATATATTTTTATAATGTGAAATTTTCGACGCAAAAGTATTATATGCAGGAGTTTTGTCATGACTTCCCCTCGGACCATGTGGGCACACTTATTAAGTCTCGGCAACACGATTGTCTTCTGCACCGAATTTGGACCCATGAAAGAGAGGACAAGACAAGAGACCTAAGTTTTGTTTACTCGGTCAACACCGATTATATACAACAGAAGTTAAAGGCATCTGTGGCAATGCAAACGTTAGTACAGATCCATTGTGTAACTTTTTTGTACGCACTCGGAGTCCTCTTTAAAAATTATCACTCTTTTCGTAATATTTCATACTTCCTAATCTTTTCCACATTAACTCGACATTCGTTTATTTGGGGAGAGGAAAAAAAAAAAAAAGAAGAAAGAAAAAAACTCAACGCTCGTTTATTAAAAAACAATAGGACAATAGAAGTGGAAAGTTACTTGTAGTTTATCAGTGACTGCAATAATTATTAACTGATAGTAGCAATATGCTTTTATTGGGCGTCAAAAAATAAAATCTGCTTAGAATATCTGCTGCGCTACAATATGGCTAGTTCTTTGGATGACTGGTACAATTCAGCTGATCGTACATTTAATACGGTCTTTTATGTTACAAATTAAAAAAATTTCCTTTAATATGTAAACGAGTACTACAACTTAGAAGAAATATATTGATATAGCTGCTTAGTAAAAACATAATTACAATTTAGACTGACAACAACAGTAACTACCAAGAAATTACCACTAATATTATGCAGATATTGTTTTATTACCGTTATTATTATTATTATTATTGTTATTGTTTTTTTTTTAATGATTTTAACAAGTTTATTCTTGTCAAACCAATTTTTACGAAGAAAACTGTTCGTTGGTATACAATGCACTTGGTCACAATACTGTTGATGGGTTTATACTCATAGTTTGACAAGATGCAAAAGAAAAACTCTATTTTGGTGTCTGCAAATGAAAAAAACAAAGTGTTATTATCTTTTTTTTTTTTCTATCTTCGAGGGAGAAATAGAAATAAGCATTTTACACTTCCACAAGAACTTGGACTTTCTTTTCCCGATGGAACGATTGAGTTAGTTTCTACTTTCACCTCTAACAACATAAAAGGTTTTCTTTGTGGTTATATGTAAAGGAGTTTTATTAATCTGTCTCTACATAGACACAATTGATAGTACTGAAAATTAAAACAACCCTATTTCGGCAAATTATTGAAATGAAAAAGGAGAAAAAAATAGGTAAAGAAGTTTGAGAATATACTTCTGGTTTTACTCAGTCCACTAATAAAAATTAACTTAGTCCTATCGATCAACATTATAATAATGTCAAATCGTCGCCTGATCTCCAAATTAACCGTTTTCACCCACTACATGGTGGATTTTTATTATAATCGCAAAATTTTGAGAATCTACGTTTTACTAGAGTTAGCGAAAATGTGGTCCCATTAGACTGAAGAGTAAAATTTAAGTTGCATTTTCCAATTTGAACCGCAAGGCACAACACTAATAAGATTGAACCTTTTTAAATATGTTTTCAACTGCAGTCATTTATTCAATTTTTTTTTTTATTGTCACTTTTAGATCTATTTTGATGCGTTCTGCTATCACTTGCCTTGATCATCTTCTTTATAAACAATAGAAATATTTATTTATTTATTTAGAAAGAGAAATCAAGAGCGGAATTAAAATAAAATGAATATGTCTAAATAAGATCACCGTGGAAAAAAAGTGGAATGAAGACTCTCGTATAAATTAATTTTTCTTTTCCCCTTTAGTAGTAAATTTTGGTTCAAAATAGTTCAATTCAACATGATAAATACACCTAATTTTCGTATGCAGCCAAGAACACCTATAATTTCCTTCTAGTATAAACTTGTACCTCGAACTACAAAAAAAAAAAAGAAAAGAAGTAAAATCATTCTCTAATCATATCATAAAACTATATTCATTGCAAAATGACATTTGTATCGAATAGGTTTACATATACTGGGAGGGAGAATTATAACAGAGGAAATCAATATTTAAGAATAAGTTCAATTAAGCTATTAATATTTCGAAAATTTTAAATAAAAAATTAATGTGTCATAAAATGGTTCAAATAATGGATTAATGTTTCAAAAAATTCCAATAAAAAATTCATGTTTTACAAGTAGAATAAATAATTTTATGAATTAATTATTTGAATTGTTTATTTAAACCACTTTGTGAAATCTTAATTATTTATTTGAATTTTTAAAATATTAATATTTTATTTAAATATTGATTCTTTTATTAAATTTATCTTCAAACATTAATTTCTTTTATCTTAGAATTCCTTGAGAGCAATACTCAATACAAGGCAACTCGGTAATAATTATAATTTTCAACTTATATCCAAGTAACTTATCATTAATCAGCAACATAATCCAAAGCTAAAGGACAAAACTTTCAGTCCTTTTAGACTCGAGTTCCCTACAAAGTTACTCAATTTCGAGCTTAAAGACTTGAAGAATTAAGGGCTATATGACTACTTTTCTCCTTTTTAATTTCTGAGTATCTTAGCTTTGGTACAGTAATTAATAGGTTCCTTCATATAAAATACAGGAAAGCCTCACGTAGTTACGTACAGCCAAAAAAGAAAAAAAAAAAAGAAAAAGAAAATCCATATCCAGAAAGTAAGAGATTGCCTGTAGGGAAAAGAAATGAATAGAATGCTCATGCTATCGAATGTGAAAGGACTTGACAAAGACAAAGTAATATTAGGTCTCCTCTTGGATGGGAGGGAAGTTCCAATGGTATTAAAAATTGAATGGAATTGAATCGTTACGCAATACGAGGTCGTGTCGTACAAACTGAATGGAACAGCCTGCGTTAAATTGGACAAAGTAGGGCCGACCATCTCCATTATTACGGCATGTTTAGCTTCTATTTCTAAATAAATTTATATTTGAAAAACTTAAATTTATAATATAATATATTTATTAATCATATATAAGAATTTAAATTTATAGCTTAACATATCTTATGTGTGAATTGAACTCATTTATATTAAGATTGATAATCTGTATCATCATATTATATTCATTTATCTTAGGTTCATTACTTTTTATTAATTAAAATATTATAATTAAATTTATAAAATATTTATAGATATAAAAAAAAATAATAATATTTAAATTTTATAAAGATAAATAATATAATATCTTTATACTTAATAAAAAGTTACAACCGAAACAAAAGTTTTTAATAAAGTAAAATTTTACTAAATATAAAAAATCCAAAAATTTATATAATATAACATTATTATATTAAATGGAATAATTGATTAAATAAATATTAATATTATTTCTAACGTTAATTTCCAAATGTATTATATTATTTTTAAGATTTTTATGTGAGATGATAAAAGAATCTGCATATAAGTTCATAATTTTTTACGAATTTAAAACACAATGCAATAATAAGAGCATATAAAACCATCTTTATCCCTAAGAAACTTGTATTGTACTTCTAAATGCTATATCAATATTTTAAGAAACTTTTTTTATGAAGGAACTTAATTACTACTTTAAGCAAATTAAGGGGGGTGTTGTTGTTGAGGACATTGGTAGTCAAGAGAATGTTCCCAAATGAAGGGATGCACATTATTGCATGAGGATCATGTCAGAGTTCCTTTACATCTGGTAAGAACCCAACGATGAAGCTGCTCTAACATTACTAAATTTGAGTTACATAATGCCATTAAATTAAATTGAATCATTGCTTGAGTGGATATTAATATTATTACTAGTTTTAGTTTTGAAATTTATTACATTATTTGTGGGATTTTCAAGAGAAATAGTTAAAAAATTTGAGTTTAAATTTTTTTATCCATTTAATTTATAATGTAGCAAGAAGAATATATAACTAAAAATATCTTATAACTTTAATTGAGATTTCTAGCTTCTAACGAAATGATTTTTGCAATAAAATGAAAATACGGAAGAATATATAATTTATGTCGTATCCCTTGTGCGCATTTGGAAGTTTGACTTGAGTTGGAATACGAATTTAATCATGTCAAAATGAGTTTAACATGTTTATGCCTCATGTCAAAATTTTCTATACAGTAATCAATTTAAATCATATCCTGTCATGTTATGTTTGAATCCATCGTGTTCATGTCTCCAACTAATAGCCATAGGCCCAAGCAATAAGAGTAGAAATCAAGGAAATAAATAAATAAATAAATAAAAAGATTGATGGAATGTATAGACCTCTAAAGCTTAAAATATATCATAAATTATGACTTATTTATAATTCTTTTAAGTATGCTTTTAAAGTTTTATACACATAATAAAAAATTTACGTGGAGTTGAAAGTTGTGATTGGATATCTACATCCGGTGAATTGTTATGGTATTGTAATTTAACATTATTACTGTTTAATATTTATAAATGGTTAAAGATATGGGTTCCTTAAGCTTAGGCTAATTTGCTTAGATCATACGCCAACTCATTTCGATCCATGACTGCTTAGTTTAAGGCTTTAGGGACTTATGATTAAACGCCTCTTGGGTGACTAACCTCTTTCTAGCCTGAACCCATCTATCGAGTACTTAGATCGTTCACTCCTGAAGATTGCCAACCTGTTAGAAGGTAAGTGTTCAACTTATAAATTTGACTGAAATTAAGAGCTAGGCATCAAGTTTAGACTAAAGCTTGGAAAGGAAACTCAATTGGTCATACCACTCCCTTGTTTTCTCAAGATTTGGCCATATCTGCAGATCCACCTTCCTAATTTGGTAACATAGACTTTCCTTCCCCATAAGATTCAATCTTATCTAAGTTTTCTAATTTATCTCCATGCCTTTAAAATAACTAGGGTTAGTCCACTAATGGCAAGACATCTACACTTATTCACATACTCTTGTACTCTTGCTATCTTGCTATCTCCTTAGTCTCACAAATCTATGCTAATTTAAGTATCGAAGTGGCTACCATAACAAACTTGTTAGAAACCATTGAAGAGGTAAAGAACTTTAGAGCACTAGGTCTAATGCACCAAGGTAAAGATTGACATGCTTTTGATTTACCATTGGATCCTACCATCACCATCACTATCACCAGCATCACCAACTCCAAATTTCAATGAAGAGATAGAGGAGATGAAGTGGAGGAAAGTGAAGAAATGGAAGAAGAAGATGATTAATCTTTTAAAAGACTTCATTTATTTTTCATTTTAATTTAGATGACCATATTTTTAACTAATTATTGTTACTTTTGTTTTATTAATTGTTTAACTTTTCACTATTTAATAAGTTCTACATGTTGATTTAGTGATGCATGCTTTAGTAGTTTTCTAATTATTTAGATTTTTTTAGTTAACTTTTTTTTTCTTAATTTTATAATTAGTTTGTTCTAGTTGCTAGAAAGGAAATTTTGAGCTTAATTGGATTGAATAGAATTTAAGATTTTAGACTTTTAAAATTTTCAAGATCAATATCACAAATCGAGAAGTCTTAGTCTCTTTTCATATTTTCTTTTTCTCCCATCTTATTATTATTTGTGTTGCCATAATAATGTACACTGGGGACAATGTACAACTTTATAAGTGTATAAAGAAAAGATATGAATCGTTTGTTAATGAGTATGAATTGATTAAAATACCATACACCTAAGCTTTTAAGTTTTTAAAATAGAAACTTTAGAATTTTAAGCCCTTATATGTATATAACCAAGCAAAATCTTTCCAAAATTTTTCCACAAAACTATGATTTTAGTTAACTTTACTAAATTTTAATAATTTAATCGTCATAATTTAGAGTTTCTTATTGCTTAAACTTAGACTTAGACTCAGGATTAAGATAGATAGTAATGATTTAAGAACTAATTATATTTATTTATACGCTTAATTCTTAAAGATAGTTATCTATCTCTCTTTTTTCAAAAATTATTTAGTTTAGATAAGAAAGATTTGTCTTTCGAAAGTTTTTTGAAAATCAAATTAATTGGAGGCATAAGAGAAAAAAAAAAAAGAAGATAAAAATTGGTAAGGATTGATTTCGGTCCCTTTAAAAAGGAAAATTCCTTCTCATTGGCCATGTAAAAAAGAAATTGATTTAAAATTCTCAAGGATTAGCCTTGGTCTCTCAGAAAAGCAAGGCACTGTCTTGTTGACAATTTAAAAAATAAAAGGGCTAAATTAACAAGTATTGACTTTGATTCTTCGAAAGAGTAAGTTTTTTCCTATGCTAATAAGCTTTGACAAAGAAATTAATTCAAATTAAAAAACCTCATAATGAAAATTAACACAAGTAAAGAGACGATAAAAAAATATATTGATGTAACATGAATCTAATCTAAGTTTTCATAATCAAACTTGCTTAGGGAAGATTCCTCTTTTCTTGAGTTAAAGTAACGAAATTTCTGCAACTTTTTCTTAACTTGTTAATGTTCGTCTTGATCTCTAGTTTAGTTTTTGTTTAAGTAATAAGGCTAACTTTGTATTATCGAGATTGATCATTGAAATTTAGGTAGTTCTTAAAGTGTTATTGTTCAAGTGTTCTAACGACATTATCAAATCAAGGAAGAAAGGTAATTTTGTAGAAAATTGTGAAGCTCTTTAACTTAAGGACGTATTGTTCTAAAATAAAGAAAAAATTGATCATCTATTCCTTAAAATATTATTTCTTTGATATTTCGATTGTTTTGCTTAAAAACAAGCAAAAGTTTAATTATGGGAGACTTTGATAACACCCATTTAACATAGATATTTTAGAATGATCTTGCATGATATTTTATATTAATCGAGTTAATTTTATAGTAATTTAGAGCTTAATTCATTAATATTTCATTTGTAAGGATTTTGGAAGTGTTTGAGGAATTTCTATAGATTTTGGAGTTTAATTGAAGAAGTGTATTGATCAAGGAATTGAAGTGAAGGAATTTCAAGCAAGCAATTGAAGTTTGAGGAATTTCTATAGATTTTTATTAGATTTTGGAGCTTAATTGAAGAAGTGTATTGATCAAGGAATTTTAGTGAAGTGAAGGAATTTCAAGCAAGCAATTGAAGTGAAGGAAATGTAGTCTAGAGAGGATCATGTACACACTCCACTACCGTGTTCCTTGGCAGTTGACCTCTTGTCCTTAATTTCCATCAGATTTTAAGATTTCTATACGAAGTGATAAACTATGCCCACATTCTATAGGCATAATCTTGGGGCATAATGGTTCTATAATTTCTAAATCTTCTATTTTTGACAAGTTTTTATTATAAATCTATATCTTGTCCTTATAAATAGATGTTTAGGTTTATGTTTACAAAGAGAGCCCCTTTGGAGAAGAGTTGGTAAGGTAAAACAGTAGGGGTTTCTCTATTTTCTTATTATCTTCCTTCTATTTTGTCATTATTTTAATTATTTCTAGTAAATCGTTATTGAATTATATATTTCTAATGTGACTCTTTCTAGTAAATCGTTATTGAATTATATATTTCTAGTGTGACTCTTAATATTTTTATATCAATATTTGTTTATTTTTATAATGCCTCATTTTTTAGGTATCTACTTAAAGTTTTTTCTAACTTATGGTACCTAAAGATGGTTTGCTAGTACCATTTTTAAATTAAGGATAAGGTAGAACCTGTACTTCACATGTCATTCAATATCATAAACACTTGGTTCCAAATACCTTCTTGTACAATATAATACACCAATGCGGAAATCTTTTACAAGGGTGAGTCAAACCTAGAGTATTACAACTGTAAAATCTTTTACAATACATAACTCTATTAAAAAGTTTGTATAATACATCTACAATTTCTATATTGAAGCCTTCATATAGTAATCAAATAATCTTCTAAAAGAGCTTCTTCCTAGAATTTGAACCAAAATCTAAGAAAAATTGTTGTTACTTGGCTTTCTCTAGTCTTTACATTTCCATCGAGTGAAATCTTACTTAAATTCTTCCTAACCCAAGGATAAGAAAACTTATCCCCTCAACTTACTATAAGCTGAGTGAGAGTTGATAGATAGATAATAATACAAGTAGAATCACATCATAAATACATAAGCAACTCACTGAGTTAGTCACAATACACTTTAACTTAACCAAGCAATGCAAATGCGTACTATGCTAACGTATGTAACATGTATCGATACCGATTTCTTAGCCTAACCTTAGTCCTAGACCTAGACATTTTGGTAGTCAACATTATTAAGGATCTGAATTATCAAATTTAGAAACCTAGAAAAGAGCTTAACATGCTCAACTTTGCTTAAGCTATGCAATTTTATACGCTAAAAAATTATTCTGTAAACTAAGATGTTTAAATTTCAAAACCAACTTCTAGAAACTAAACTCTTTACTTAATAAGAACCCGGTTTTCAAAATAAAGCTTAACCAAGTAGAATCCTAGTTTTAGAAAACTTGACTCATGGATCCTTTTTGTACTATGTCATGAATGCATCAACTACATACAAAGAAAAATCAAGCAATTATCTAACAACACAAACAAGCTTATTCATCAATTTATTAACTAAGCTTTTACTTTATTCCATTTAAGTTTCCATCTTTAAAACCTCTGTATCGAGTTCATTTAAGTGAACATTTTAAGAGTTGGGGTTAATAGCTAGTACCTAGTTTCTTGTCCTAGTTAAATATAAATCCACTTCATCAATTACACCAAGCAATAACACAACTGAAGTCTTCACAATTAATATCAAAGCATGACTCACTCAACATAGTATACAAAAGAGTACAGGAGGCATTTCATAACTCATCAATCAATATGTCATATTCATACACATAAGATTGGTTGCATTTACTATAGTTAGATAAATTAAGAATAGATATAATCTACTCTAAAATACAAGCAATTCACTTATGTGGCCTACCTAGCAAATTTCCAAAGTTTACTCTTGTATTCGAAGTTTTTCTTATGCTTGCTTTAATTAAACAAAACGTGTACAACATTTGAGCCGATAGAGGTCAAGTATAAGGAAAATTACTAACTTACTTACACTTGAGGTCTAGGTCTTGGTGTTATTCTTTTAAATGCAACTTTAGTTCAGAATACTTTCTAACTCAGTTTCTAACTTACTTTCTGTATTTTCTCACATAGCTTCTGATCACTTATCGACTATAAATATACATGGTTATATCCCATTTCTTTACTATACTATTTTAGTTCTAAAGTGAGATATTTCAATAAAACTCTATTTAAGGTCCCCATCACTATAGTACTATCAATATATAATTTAAGTTAATAACATGTCTAAATGCATAAAGGGGTTATAAGGAATTATCTCAAAAACACATATAAAAATACAAGATCCGCTAATACACTTATACAACTTTCTAATTTATGTTTTACGTATTTAGTTATTTCATATTTTCACCTACTTGACATTCTGATTGATACTTTGACTTGCAATAAAACATTTCTTAAATCATCAAATCACATAACTTTAGCACTAACTCTCCTATTTTTACACTTTACCAAAATAGGTCAATATCCTAGACTCATTTACAACATTGTTGTAGCACATGCACACCAGAAAGCAACTACTTTAGTATACATTCAGTACATTACTCTATATTAAACCAAAAAAACCCAAAATCTAACATCATAATTTTTCAAAAATATTTACACAACATTAAAATAGACCCTTTGAAGAACTTATATGCAAAAATTTGGGTGGAAATAACACCATTTGCTATTTTTAAAAATTATTGCAAAATTTGTTTTCAATCTTGACTTCTTAAGGAGCCCATATTTTTGCTTTGAATCTTAAAAATATGATTTGATAGTTGAATTCTATATGCAAAAATATTAAGGAAACCGAGTTTCATAATTTTTAGACAACGTTTATTATTTTTAGAATTTAATTAAAAATTGGAGACAAAATGGAAACTCATAAACACATGAACTTCTGGCCATCAATGGCTACTTGGTGGTTATTGGTCAGTTAAGGCAATATATTTCCCTTTAGGTGATGGTTGGTTTACACTTCCAAATCGCGTGTTTGCATACATTCCTTATCAACCTTAAATTTGCACCATATTTTCAGTTGCATTTTCCCTAAGCCAATTTCTCTCCTTCTAGGATTCTCTCTACTTTTTCCTAGATGCAAACTGACCAAAAATGGAAAAAGAAGCTAGTCTTGAATTTTTAAATTGAATACTAGATTTTTCTTTTGGTGGACAAGTGTTATCTTACGTTACATTATGCATGGATGATGGTCCTACATGGTTCTCATGCATAGCCCATATTTATCCAACAATTGACATGCCCAAGACTTACATTCTTAAGTTGGAACCTTGAGTTAATCCTTATTTTATTAGTTTAACTTAGTTTATCATATACATTATATAATAGTTATTACTATGTGGGTGTATATATATATATATACATATATTTCATAGACATTATTAAATGCCTTTTTATTTGCTTCATTGTCCAAATAATTTATCTTTAGGGTCTTATTAGTTATTAGATCTCAAATAATACAATTTCGATAAAATAAACAATACCAATAAATTTTCACTTTTGTTAGATTAAATATTTTATCTACTTTATTTTGCTAATTAAACTTTCCTAAAACCTTTCTTGTAACTCTTGTAACCCTATATTTAAATTCATTTGATTTCGAGAATATTTTTTGAAACCTTAAATCTACTGATTTGGAGTAACTATGATCATATTACATAAGAGTACTTATAACTTATATTATTCACAACTACTTTAACTTTTTACTTCTTAAATCATATTTTCCAAGTTCCATGTTTGTTGGGAATGTGCTACCATTCTAATTCCTTATTAGTTGGTTAAAAACTAAGATCTCACAATTTTAATCTATAATATTTGTATGTTGTGATCTAATTATATTGATTTGTATCATTCTTTAATTCAATTTTATTGGTGTTGAGTTAATGTATGAGTATGCTATAAATATTGTATGATCATATAGTATGATAGACTGATATAATTAAAAGAAACCAATTGACAAAAACATGTAGCTATTTGGTTTTTCCAAATTAGGACAACCTAATAACAAGATTCAAGAGCATAATACAACCTTGAGATACTCTATTGTAGAAGCGATTTGGATGAAGTATACTTCGGATTAGAAATTAACTAGAGATAAGAGTTCAATTAGTTCAAAATAGAAATTTCCATGGTCTAATATTGCAATTGAGATTGAATAGTCACTTAGAACTAAGTAGTAAATAGCTCAAGATTTACTAAGGATTATATTGATTCTTAATTCTAATTAATTATGTTATTATATCTTTTATTTTAACTGTTATTACTTTTACTCTTGCATCTTTATTTTATTATTGTTCTTTATTTTATTAATTATTTAATTACCATTTTAAATATAAAAGTTAAATAATTGGAGAATTATAGGGAAACATTATTAATTAATTAGGTTTTGCTCATATTGATGGTTCTTGTGGGATCGATATTCAAAGTCAAATTCAATTTCTATATTATAACTTGGTTAGGTGTGCTTGCCCAATATCCCACCCTGTATGAGGTCTTGATTAAGGACCAACTTGCTCTCATACTCTATAAGCAAAATCTATAAACAACAATTACGTTATTGTTATATATTTTTTTTCTATGTTGAACAACAGAAAATTTGAATAATTTTAACTTTAGTCAATAAAGAATTATGTATGTAAATTGGATATGTATAAATTATGCACCATTAAAATCCTTTTATTGAGATGGGACCTGAACCACATTTTCTATATATTGTAGTATGTCCTTCCCAAAATTATACAAGTTTATTAGCCGATATATATTTTAATAGTACAAATTTTCAACACAAAAAGTATTTATGTACCTCCCAAAAAAGTTGGTTAGCTACCTCCATTTTGTTCTAAGGGTCATCCATTACGAAGAGTGTCAAGTCCTTTCTCCCTTGTCCTAATTTGCTTAGGCGAGCACAAAAAATCAAAAGGTTGTTGAAATAAGGCATAAGTTTTGTGATGACTTTTCCTCCCGAAGTCTCTACAACACACTTGTCTTCCGCACCGACATTTAATCCAAGAAAAAAGAGACCTCATTTTGTTTACTTGGTGAAATTCGTTTGTACACCATAGATATTAAAGTAAGATATTATTTGATTGCACAAAATTTGTAAGACTAAATTGGACAAAATGTTTTATTTAAAATTTGAGTTTGGTTAGTAGACAAGAGAAAAAAAAAAGAAAAAAAGAAAAAGAAAAGGTTTGAACAATTGGACAAAATTCTTAAATTTCATCATATCTAGAATATGGTATAAAAGTTAATTTCACTTGACAAAAATATAAATATTGAGAATATAAGTGTAATTATATATATATTATACATTATTGAGGGCATAAATATTAGATAATATTTGAAATTTATATATTTAAATAATATAAAAATATTATTGAATATATTAGATAATACTAAGAGTATAAATATAAAAAAATAATATTGATTCTAGTAGTTTTACATACCAAGAAGGGATATCATAAAAATCTTTATCAATAATACTATACAAACAAAATGTAATACTATCCTATAATTTTTATATTTGTATTGTTTAATTTTCTTTATTTAGTTTAATCTTAATAACTAAATGCTACCTAAAGATAGAAATAGAATGCGTAAATCGTTGTACATATTCGGAATTTTCTTTAGTCACATTTGCTAGTTGTTTTTCATAATAACACGACACTCATTTATTAAAAGAACAGAAGAAAGATAGCACAACATAAGTGGAAACCAGACGTAGATTATCAATAATTGCAACGACCATTAGCTTATAGTAGTAATTTGCTTTTCACTGAGCGTCTGGTAAAGCAATTTTTATTGAAATGTAGTAATGACACGTCTAAATTAAAAAATAAAAATCTGCCATAAAATGTTTCTTGCGCTGCAACATGGTTAGTTCATTGCACTTACACCGCTAGTACATTCAGCTGTTGGTACATTAAGTCTTTTTTTATCATAAATTCTGAAAATCGCCTCTAATATATAATCTACTAGAGTAATCGAGAATATATATATATATATATATATATTTTTTCAGCTGCTTAAGAAAATCAATAATTACTATTTAGATTTCTTTTTTTTCTTCCTTTTCTTTTTCTTTTCGACCTGCAGTACATTACGATTTACGATTGTTAGAGGAGGGAGACCAAGTTTGGTCCATCCGTTTGAAGAATAACACTCATATAACTGAGCTTCAACATACTTAAATTGCAGTCATACACGTTGATTAACCAAAAACCTCACAGAAGCGCCAGCCCCGCAAGCTTCGCCTTCTCCGCATGTGCTGGTTTTATTCTTCTTTAGTATTTTTGTGTCGTCTAATGTATTTAATTTAAGATTATTTGTAAGTTATATTTTGAATAAAATTTAGTCTTTTGAAATCAAAATTAGGACCTCCGAATGAAATCAAGCGCTCTTTTAAATAAAATTAGTGTTTTCAAGCAAAATTAGGTTCTTTTTCGGTCATTATAATTTTTTCTGATAAAAATTATTTTCCAAATAAAATAAAGGAAAACACAATGAAATCTGAAAAATCATAAAATTTGAGAATTTTTTAAAATATAGAAAAGAAAACTACATAAGAGTTTCTTGAAAAACGAACTATGATAGCTGGATAGCATAAAATGTGGATACAGGTATCTAAATATGTAACGATCTTATTAAAAAAAAAAATATCCCCGTTTTGCTTTATGTTTATTCTCTTTGTTTGCAAAAAATAAATTTCTTTCCTTTTTAATTTCATACTTTTCTTAGTCAATCTTTTTGGAGAAGAAATAGATGGACCACTTTCATTAGAAAATATTTTTTGATAGCTTTTGGGTTTAAATTTCTCATCCCTAAACCTACAAGTTCAGTTTTCTATTTTCCGATTAAACTAGTAAGCGGGTTAAAACCAATCCACTTAAATTGATAAGTTTATATTAAAGAGTGATTTTGGCCAAGAGTGAGAAAGGAGTCTTTTCCTTAATTTTTACTGAGAAATTTGTATTAAAAGAGTCGGGTCTCAATAAAAATTAAAGTTTATCGTATTTAATATTTGCTTGTGCTTGTTAGAGTCCACCTTAATAATATTACTAACTATACGTATGTATATTGGTTGTAATTGTATATGCATTAGTATGATTGTCTAAACATGCCTACAGTTGGATGTATGTATATGATTGGTGTAATATTTTAATACCGTGCTATGGATACCCGTGCTTGTTGTTATTTAAGGAGTAGATAGCTTTTTGGATATAGTCAGTGATATGACTTTTGGATTTGGATTGGGATTGGATAAAGAGGGCGATAGTGTACATGATGGTTATGATTGTTAGATGGATAATTTTAAGTTCTTATTTTTCCCTTTGTGAGATACACTTTTGTATACGGTTTAGTTGGATAAACAGATAAATGACTAATGAATGTTCAGAATTCACACATAAATATATATTTTTGATATAAACATTTGGGACTTTTCAGTTATCCGTATCTTTTACCATTAATACTCCTATCCCATGTAGAAGTATGTGAGACATGATGCTTTTTTAAGTAGTATATTAGAGTCAAGTTTGTAATGTTCAGAATGCTTTAGGAATTGAACTTGTAAGACAAAGAGTGCAAGAAGAAAAAAGGCTAAGTTATGACCTTGAAGTATAATCTTATCTAACAGTTGTTTTACGGAATTTTGAAAAGTATATATGGTATAAATGATTATGGTGGACACATGTATATTTATGAAGCATACTGTTGTTTTGGACTAATTTATTTCACATATATATAGATATTCTGAATTTAGTTGGTTTATCATCAAAATCTTATACCGTCGTCTTTCCCCTTGTGACCTGTATGAAAAATGTTTAGTAAAGCCAGAATCAACGATAGTGGCGCTGCAAGTGAGATCGATGGGGGTAAGAGTTATAGATAAAAGGTTAATAGGTCACAAGATTATACGTAAGACACAAGGGGAACATATTTATAAACCATATAATAACAATAATATATAGATTCCTGCATATGCCGACTCCCACTGGTCGGCTATATTGGACACAGTGGACTCTACTGGGGATGTTCGCCTGGACATTGTCCCACTGACGGCCCGTACGGAAGGAAAGGTTGCAGCAAATTATTCGAAATGTGGAATAGTAAATCAAAAATCGAATAGTTACGTGGAGAAGGATATCCATGTCTTCCATCGGACCTCTACAGTGAGCAATAACAAATTGGCAATGATTCATCTTTTATGCGAATTCACCTTTTGTTATTCTTAACTAAAGCTATAAATAAGCTGAGTTATTAGCAAATTATTCAAGATTAGCTTATTTTAAGTAGATTTGAATTAACTTGGTTCAACCTCGACTAAAAGCTTGAATAGCAAATAAACTTAACTCGAGATCAGATAAAGCTTATTTATCTAAAATAGCTAAAATCGAGCTTCTATTTAAGCTTGTTGGCCTGCTCATTTAGGCTTATAAGTAAATTTGGAAGCTTTATATATATATATATATATATATTATAATATGATACGGGATAATATATAAAATATATGATCTAATCTTTACTCATTATTCATCTCGTGTGTAGACCTGAGCTCGACCCATTTGGCTTGTTTTAAGCTCGACTCCGCTCAAGCTCGATCTAAAAATGAGCTGAGCTTAAGCTTAAACTAAAACTTATTTATTTAAAGGAGCTCAGCTCAAACTTGTAATATTTTGACTTAGTAATTTAAAGGGCTAAATTCGATTCACAAGCCTTGAGCCTTGTGATTAGAACGAGTTTGACTATTTGGGTTAAAGGGACAAGGTTTAGAGAGTCAAGCTAGTAAAGATTTGAAATGATTAAGGGAGTTTTGCCATGATAGATTTGGAATAGGGCTGGTTAGATCAATTAGTTTGATCTAACCTTTCTTAATATTGGTTTACACTAAAATTGAGTCCTTTATTAGGGATAGATCTAGAGAAGGAGTACACTTAAGATCCAATAAGGGAAGAGATTAATTTTGGCCATTGATCAATATTACAATTCAACAGATGAAATCAATTACAAACTGTTAAAAATACCTATTTTATCTCTTTTATTTAAAAGATGGAGAGATATTGATAAAAACATCTTTATTGTGCTAGAATCTGATCTCAAATAATCAACAACAAAGTTTGATACCTTTTGTCTGTTTTACTTATCACTATGAGTGTTAAGGCCTTGTTCAGATTGTATACTCTTTCTTTTGTGCCTTGCCTTGTTTAATTATCTTATACGTACGATTCAAATTATTTTTTTAGTCAAGTATAACTCGTTTGTGCCTTACCTTGTTTAATTATCTTATATGTACGATTCAAATTATTTTTTTAGTCAAGTATAACTCGTTTGTCATGTAATACATACGTGACTCTCATAGCAGTAATGAGTTTGAGCCACTAAAAATTCTCCTTTACTAGATTTTTGGATCCACTTAACTCATTTGCATCTTCCTATCATGTAGTGCCCAAAGTCATGCATGCTCCCATAATTTTGTCTTTGTCGGGTTTATGTTCGTACGCAAGTGGACTTTGTGCCACCACTATTTATACTATGTATATAGTCATATGACAGGGTAAATACTATGAAACAAACCATGTACTATTGGCCGTACGAAATAGATTTCATGAAGGACAAAATTCTAGAAAAATCCTAGATTTTCATCATTAGTCTTGAGAAAAACTCTAATTTTTATACTCTCGATTAGAATTCCTAGAGAAGTAAAAATTTTCAAAATTACTAATTATTTAAAAAAACCTTAATTTCATCATTTATTATTTAATTTTCCAGAAAAACCCTATTTTTAATTAATTGTCAAAAAATCATTAATTTAACTCATAATTTAATTAATCATGGAAAAATTGTTTTTATAAATTTGAAAATGCATTTTTTAAAATAATTTTGAAAAGTAACTTTTAAATTATTCCGAGAAATTTGATTTCTAAGTAATTCCAAATACTAATTTTTAATCCAGAAAAATCAAGAAAACATCAATGCAAAAATAATTGATTCAACCACATCTTTTTCTATAGTAAAGACACATGCATAAGTAATATAAATTGGTGGGACGTGCTCTATATCTGCTGAACTTAGTGAATATGGCTATCAACTAAAGAGTGGTGTCTATAGAAAAAACAGAGTGTGAAAAAGTTGCTTAGTGTTAGCTGTATTGCCCTGTTACCTGCTTATAGGGTAAAACTCCTCCCAATCTATGCACAAGAGAGTGGTACAAATACACAACTAGACACGGTGTGGGTTGGAATTGCAATCCGGCCGGAATTGGATCGACGGTTTCTGATTTGTACTTGAAACTATTGACATGGGTCTTACCAATGGAGGAGAACTGTCGGTTTGGCAGGTCCCAGCTTGGTCGATGAGTAGGACCCGTTAACTTAGCAAGTGCAAATTAACCAACATTAGGGAAAAAAAAAAAGAAAAAAGATAAAGAATCAATGCAAAAAAAAGTAGAAGAAAATAAAAAAAATTAAAATATAAAATTAAAAATTAAATAAGATTAAAAGAATAAATAAATTAAATTAATTTTACTAAGGTTTTTATAGCCTAATGGTGAGAATATTAATCTCGTAAGTTGCAAATTAGTTGGCTTAAAAGAAGAAGAAGAAAAAAAAAAAAGAAGCTAATTCCATCTTAAAAAAGTTTATTTCATATTGATAACATTTGTTGTGTTGTTTTTAATGATATATATAATAAATATATCATGAAAACATACATGATATGATACATATAGACTTTTTCATTCAAAGAAAAGGCTTATTTCTTAGTAACGTGAGATTAGCATTTGTTTTATAAACTTCATTGATGCCTTTAAATTTTGGTTCCACATTGGGAATGCTGCAGTTCAAGTTGGACATAGTTGTATATAGATAATTGCACATCTCAATGATTGTTTCACAAAATGGATTGAAGACCTGCATAACTTTTAGTACTATTTTTCTTTAAAAAATTTAATTTATTATATTTTATATTTTAAATTTAATACCTAAAAAGAATAATTTTAAAGTATCAAGGTTACGGGCATTCACTAAGTGTTTCGAAGCGTTATCCGGTGATTCTTTCTGAATCGAATTAGTACTGTGCCTTGTTTAGGTGCATATAATCAATGGTCTGCTCCTTACCCGTTTTGTGTTTCCCATAGTGTGTGAAGGCATGGATTCACGTCAATGTAGTCACTATCCATCTTTATGCATTTTATTATTGAAGTTTTTAACCCTTTTGAACATGTACTTAAAAGCCTCAAAACTCTTACGTGCTTCGATTTCGGTGATGTGCTATATAGTGATAGTGAAAAGAGAAAATGAAAATGCAATTGACATGTGGACTCATTGTTGTAACATTTGAGGTAAATTCTACTGTAGGATTACTGAAAATTCACTATACAATATAGTTTTTTTTTTTCTTGTTTTTCTACTATTAATGACTTTTATTCACCGTAATATTATAACATGGAAGTGATTTATGATCAAAACAGAAATTATAGACAATTTAATTAAGGGTGTCATTAGTTTTTTCTTTTTATATATATTGTTAATAGTCCTTATTTGTACTCTAATTCAGGAAATTTTTCTATGACTGAGCGATGAGTATATTATGTAATCACTTTTGAGTGATTGTATCATAGAATTTTCAACGTTTTATTTATTTCTTGTTTTGGAACTACTGATGTTGTTTTTCACAACTAAGCTAAATATTTATGCAAAAAATAATATTGTTTAATTGAGTACATACTATAAGGGGAAAAAAAGAAAAGATTAAAGTTACATAACAACATTTTATACTTAATGTGTTCAACATGAAAAAAACATGCAGTGAGAAAGGGTCGAAAATCAAGGATGATAGTATGATAGAACAATCTTCATCTCCCACTTTCAATTTGAAATGTCACTTGATCCTTAATATTATCATATGGCATTGAGTTGCTTGTGGTAGTCATGCCATACTTAGTGACTTCTCCAATAAGCAAGTGTTCTATTTCATCATGATTGTTTTCTGCCCATGGATGCCTTTCTGTTGTCCTAATGAGTCCCTCTAACTCCAGTGAAACCTCTTTCATGGATGGTCTTTCATCACCTCTTATTCGAAGACACCGAGTTGTTAGCTTTGCAACTTCTCTGATTTCTTCAACAAATTCAGCCTTAAAAATATTTTCATCGATAATTTCAAGCAAATTTCCTTCATTATATTTAGAAACAAAGTACATAGACAAGCTCCTTTGTTTTTCTGGTCTTGCAAAGGAAAAGGCCTCCATTCCAGTTAGTAACTCAGCAAGGACAATACCAAAACTATAAACATCACTCTTATTAGTTAATCCTGTCCCGTTTAAATATTCAGGATCCAAATATCCAAGTGTTCCTTGTACTATTGTGGCAACTTGTGCTTGGTCATTTGGGACTAACCTAGAAGCTCCAAAATCAGAAATTTTAGCAATGTAATTATTGTCCAAGAGTATATTAGTAGACTTGATATCTCTATGTATGACTTGGACATTAGCATCGATATGAAGATAGGAAAGTGCCCCAGCAGTTTCAGCAGCAATACGCAAGCGTGATCTCCAAGACATGTGAATATGATGACCAAAGTTATGTATGTGATTAAACAATGTCCCATTTGTAATGAACTCATAGACCAAAAGTGGAACTTCTGTCTCTAAACAACATCCAATCAGTTTTACCACATTTTTATGATTGATTTGGGTAAGAAGCACTACTTCATTTATGAACTCTTTTACTTGAGTTTGGTCTACAAATTTAGATTTTTTTATGGCGACTGTTTTGTTATTTAATTCTCCTTTATAAACTGTTCCGTGACCTCCTTGACCTAATATAGTACTCTCATGGTAGTTATTTGTAGCTTTTTCAAGCTCTCCATTAGTAAATATTCTTGTATTCTCCGTTGAAGCTTCATGATCAGCAAGAAGTTTTGGTAACATGAGACCTCCATTTTGTTGAAAGAACTCTTGTCTTTGTTTGATTATCTTTCTTTGTTTGTAGCCGCAATATAACCAAGAGCATACTAGAAGAAGAAAAGATATGCTTATGCTCACACCTATGACATAATGGAAGGGGATAAGAAATAATTGGTTATACTCAGTATTACATGAAAAAGGAGATAGTAACTAATGGAAAGTTTTCACTTTTACAAACATATGCTAACCTAAATAGTGAAAGTCATTAGAATTAGTTTTCACCACATACTATATTATAATATATGATATAGTATTAAAAACAACAAGTCAAAATTAGTTAAAATGGATTCAATATTGTATTGATATTTTTAAAGTAGAAACAAGGGTAATGTTATAGTTTGCACTCATCGTCTATTTATCCACTTTCACTTAGCTTACAATAAGTTAATGGGATAAGTTATTTTATCCTCAAATTTGGAAGAAGCTTATATAGGACATTACCACCATAAGGGTGAAAAGACTTTAAGTGCCCTCACTAGAGCCTTTCTTTTGATAGTTGCAAAGTTCATTTCTAACTTTAATGAGCCATTTTGCAGGAGTATCTTAGTGTTATGTTGCAATATCTCACATGAATATTATCATTGTAAAAGTGCATCTCTTATTCGGTTAATGTATTGTAAAGAAAAATGAAATGTGGTACTCTTGGCATGGCCCTCTAATAAAAGTTTCAATTGTGATTTATTATATTAATTAAGAGAAATCTTAAAGATTTTATATGTTTGTGGAAGTTATGTTGATATATGGATTTCATGTTAACTTTATCTGTAATTTAGAGATGGTCAATTCAAAGATGGTATTATGAATTGTCTCACAGGAATCAGAAGTTAAAAAAAAAAAAAAGAGAAAAAAAGAAGAAGGTATAAACAAAGTTCTTGAGCAAGTGAAGCTATGGAAAAGATGGAAAGTAAAAAATTCACTTGAAGTTATGTAAAACTTTGTTCTTTATCTATGTTGCTTAATGGAAAAGATGGAAAGTAGAAAATTTTAAAGCATATTATAAACTTTAGAATTGCCAGAAGAACGTACCCAAAGCGATGTGTTCAATTGGTGGCTTCTTTCTACTACAAGAACTTTTTCCATCACCATGATATCCTTTATTACATGAACAAGTGAAGCTTCCCGCATTGTTGTTGCAACTTGCGTGTGCATGACAAGGGATAGGCCCATTATTGCACTCATCAATATCTAAAGTACCCACGGAGAAAAGAAAATAAGTTAATCTAATAAATGGTATCTTTGCTCCAAAGCTCTAGATAACAGAAGACAAACTTGATCTTCTGCACCATATCAATATTCTAAAACTCATGATTTAAATGGATATCACTAGCAGGTAAAGATTGACAAAACTCGTGATGGAAGGCTCAATTGTTGGAGGGCTATAGCTATTAGCAATCATTCTTTGTTAGAACTTTCCTTCAAAAAGTTCATTTGACTATATGGATATGCAAACCCGAGCATAGGTCTGAATCGTGCCGAACCTGGCCTCAAATTGCCGGTTTCCAAGTTCAGAAAACAGGGAACCAAGATCCGTCCTAGACAACTGATTTCTTGGTTAGTTTTTAGCCTACCAGTTTTTGAGTTCGATTTGTGGACCCATAAAACTCAAACCCATAAATCTTGTCACCTTTAAATTTTGAAAAGTTAAATCTAAAATTGAAATAAATTAAATTTTAATCTGAAAAATTGAACCCAAGAGTCATATAACATTTACCTCATTTCACGATAATTATTGAATATGTGCACTTACTTGTATACAACAATATTCAATTTGAGTTCTAGTAACACAACTGTGGGACAAGCAATTTAAAACTACAAAGAAGTTCAAAAAATAAAAGGTATTCCTACGTTACTAAGAAGTGAGATTTTTCTTTAGTTGAAAATTTATATGTATCAAATCAAATATGTTTTTAATATTATATATATATAAATATTTACTTACTTACCGCTTATGTTGATGATAACAATACATTAACTGTTGCTAATGAAAAATAAATCTTTTCTACTCATATGGAATTAGTTAAATTTTTAAATAGTATTCAATTTTTTGATTGCTTAATTTTATTGGTTCATGCCTTAAGCTTTTGATTTTTTTTTTCTTTTTTTTTTTTTCAATTTGGATTATTACTTTGAAATCATTTGATCTATCTGGTCAGGACCTGGCCAGTGACTAGGTCTAAACAAATGGATAAAGTGGCTAAGTGAAAGAGTAGTAATTAAGATGTAATTATGGCATAATTGAATTTCCTATACTATTTAATCTCCAATGGATTTATAGTGTCTATTCCATATTGTCGAAATTACCCCTTTAAAATTTAATATTTGGTATGATTTACCATTGTTAATTTATAATACATTCATGTAAATATTATTTCACAGAGAATATTAATCTAAATTAACTTAACTATGCTCTCTCTCTCTCTCTCTCTCTAAACAATTTAAGAACCTTTTTCTTTTCTTCCTATATTCCATATTTCCTTTTTCTTTCCTTTCATTGTTGTAATTCCTAGTTACTCTAACCCATAATTTCTTTTTTTTTTCCTTTCTTTATTCATGGTTTCTCATATAGAATTAATTGCATTTCTAAACTTTTGATATATGAGATTGGTTATATAATTTTATGACTTCAGATAGATGTGTAATAACCTTTTCACAATATAAACATTGAAAAATTAATTATGAAAGTTTTATATCTTTATCTAATTTCATAACTTAAAATTTTATAGACAATGAGAATAAATATTTGATTTTTATTTTATAACTATTTTGGGTTTTTCTGGACAAATATCGTAGATCCATCGTACTTTTATCATTTTTATTAATAATTTTACCCATAGTAACTTTTACACCAATAGTGTCGGTTCATCCTCTACAAGTATAATTTTACCCTTGTTATTTTATGTGAAGTTGCTGGGACACCAATAAAGAATTACTCCATTTAATATTGTAGATTTTCCTTTTATTAATTATATATTGTTTCTCTTGAAAGGCATAATCCCTCCTATTCACAAGTAAACAAAAATAATAAAAAGTAAATTTACTAGAAATAAAAGTTTATATGTCTATCAAATTTAATTTAATTTTTTTTCTTATTGATTTATTTTTAATGGGCAAAATAGTAAAGTACAATTTAATAGGAGGCTTGCTTGGTGGGATATGTTGTAAAAATATGGCAGCATTTTAATGGAGGCGCATTTCCCTGGTAAGTGTTAAGGAATGAGCATCCGTAATCTATTTCATGAAAACATGTAACTAGTATCTTTTCTCTATCTTCTCCCTCTACCAGCGAGATTAAATGGCCTACTCTGGCTCTTCTCTCTGTTGTGGGGAGCGATTTACAGAACCAAATTAAGGTTGGGTCGCACAAACATGGTCATGGCTGCGTCACATTGGGTGATCCATGATTAGGTCGATTAGTCCATATGCATTGGCCGTTACTTGGCCCAACTTTCTATGGAGAAGAAACATATTTGGGGTTGCTTCACCAAGATTAGGCATAACTTAAACAATTATCATTGCTCTGAGAAGCACCTTGCTTTTTTCTTTTTTTTTTTTTTTTTATTTTTTTCTTTTTTCTCTTTTTTTTTTTTAGTTTTGATTGGTTAGAATATATTATTAGGATCTACAAAAACTTCAAAAAATTATGAAGAAACTTACAAATAAAATAGTGAGTTTTTTTTCAAAAAGTTACTCAATACATACGTTGATGTGGCATAAGGGGAATTGAAATAAGTTAGTTTGCAATGAACCTAGTCTTAGTAAAAAAGATTTATTAATACTAATATATCACACATTTAAATAAATAGTATGCAAGTATTAATGATAGTATATAATTTAAAAAAAAAACACTTTCATATTTTTATGTATTGAAAATTTATTGATATTTACATACTATTAATTTATTTATGTGGTATATTAAAATTACACGTAGGTTGTTATCATAATAAGACAAATGCTATTATTAAATTATGGTTTCCACTGAATTATGCATCATCTGAAAAACGTTATAATCTTATAAAATATACGTGCAAAAAAAATTTATGAGTAATTATAAGAGTTATCTTATTCTATATTAAATTATGCAAAGAGTACTACTATTCTAAAATGTGGTTTGCATGCATAAAAGGGCTTTTCCCATGAACAAAAAGTTTCAAAATTATATATATAAAAGAAGACATGGGGTACATATCATTATCTAATTATGTAAAATTAATAATACATTACAAATTTTATATGACTATTAGATAGTTTTTCATGAAATGATGTACTATTAAGAAAAAAAAAAGGGTTATAAAATTTTAAAATATTGGAGTGAAACATGGGAAAAGTTGTGTTGTTTTGTATTACTTTATAAAATATAGCAAACACTCTAGAAGTTCCATCATTTGCATAAAAGAACATGTCTTTTGAATAAAAACTTTTGAAATCTTACATATAAAATTTTATCATTTATAACTTTTCATTCATAATATAATTTGGCTATTTATCTTCATTCTGTCATTTACACTTTTTTTTTATTTCAAATTATTTTATTTTAATTATATATTCAAAATAAATGTCCTTTATGCAATATATATATATATACTTATACTTATGAAGACATTCAACCTTTGCATGACAAGTTAGTGTTTTTCATGAGACTCATTAAGAAATAGCATAATTTTAGCAAATAACAGTGTATTTTCATAATTTGAAGGCTATTACTTTTTTTTTTCAATTGTATATCATCTCATATAAATATTGAGACAAAACCATTGATGGTGATATGAATTTAATATGTAATCCGTATTCATATAATAATAAAAATAGTATAAACACGATTATTATAATAGTTTACGAACATTAATTGAATAACATGGATTTGCCTATTTATTCTTGATATCCTACATAATTCAACTTAATCTTTTTTGCTCCATGCTATTAGACTGTGTATAAATGAGTACCTAAATGAGGTATTTAAAGTGACACATTAATATGTTAAGCAATCCTTTTCTTTTAATCGACACTCCACTTTATAAGGAATATTTCACAAAGGTATCTATTAATTTAATAAATTATTTATGAGTTCTATATTATTGTTATTTTTTAAATAATATATAAAATATGTTTTAAAAAATAATGGAGCAAAAATGAAAAAAATGGGCCAAAGGCCTGGCTGTTGGAATTTTTAGTAGTCTTTGTCGACGGCTATTAACGTAGCAGCTGAACTCAAAGGTTCAAACGTGGCCCACATGTCAGAAAAGAAAACTTAACGACCGGTGCTTAAATTCACACTATTACATCATATTTATAAAGGGGTTTTGGGAAGAAAGAAAAGAAAAGAAGAGAGTATTTAGGATATGATGTGAGCATTCGACGCACATGTTTGTAAGCGATGCTTTAAATAATGGTTTTTTCATTTTAATTTAGTTATTTCGTGGATCCTTACCATTTTTTCTAAACAATGTATAGAAAATGTTTTGTAGGATTTTATAGTATGAAATCATTTTATCAATATTACATATTACAACAATAATATATTGGTTGGTACAAATTTGCAGTAAGAAAAAACCAATTAAAAATTATTTAATATATATGTATATATTTTGGTAAAGTACTACTTAATATACTAAAGAAATAAAAAAATAAATTAAAAACTATAATTTAACAAAAAATTAAATGGCAAACATTACTGTTGCAGTATGCTTTGTAGAATATTGGGCTCAATAAAACAGTTGGACATATAAATACTGCTCAAAAGCATCAATGTATTTTAAAAAAAATATTATAGTACCTAACACATTGACCACATAGCAAATTATATTAGAAAAAGTAAAGTAAAGAACTAATTTTTCAAGAAGCAACTCTCTCAAATTAAGCACCTCCTCACATGCAAATTATAAAAAGAAAGGAATGCTTAGTACGATGTTCATGCTTAATAACTCTTCATAAACGTGCTCTTAGGGTTGGAAGCACGGTTTGGTGCTTGACCATTATAGTGATACATGAGGTGGTTATAACTTGAATATATCAAACGATAGTTACATCTTGGAGCAAATATCTTAATTTAAGTACTATTGTATAGATTTTGTTAGAGAATCCATGCATAAACCGACACTTCTAAAGGAAAAGGTGGAAGATTATGTAGAAACAAATGCACCATGTCTACCAATTTTTTTTTTCCATTAAAAGGGAATAGCCAGAATCAAAGTACCTTGACATCCCTCGTCCCCAGAACGGTATGGATTTCCTTTGTAACCCTCCCGACATTTGCAGCGATATCCCGTACCATTTTCTGCTTCAAAACAAGTGGAGTTCTCTTTACACATGTAGGATGTCTTATTCTTCTCTGCTTCTTGGCAGGTTCCATCTCCAACAGACCAGTCTAGTACTGTTGGTACCATGGGCTTGTCGAAATGTGAAAGATACTCCCGAGAGAAGTTGAAATAAACATTTGCTGCTACAAACGCATAGCTGCATTTATTGAAGTCGATTACGTAACTATGATTATAATAGCTAGAAATCGCGATTCGAAAACTATACGTATTCTTCGGTATGCTGGCCTGGCAGCAACCAATACCCGAACAAGACCGGTTGACCACACTCCTAAGGTTGTCACATACGGTCAAGCACCCTGTTGCATAATATTTGTCATATTCCAAGTTAGTCAAAACCGCAAGGGTATCACAACCAGTGGCAGTAAACATATTTTTGGTGTTGGAGATAGGGAACTCTCTAACTTGTACGGACGGGTGATTGCTATCTGTTTTATCACCCGAAATATTATAACAATCACGAGAGACGTAGCTGAGGACTTGCAGCTCATGATCTACTAGAGAGATGCTGGAAATTGGGATATTGGACTTTCTTAGGTAAGCAACTGCACCGTGAGTACTGTTCCTGGTGCAATTGACTGCATAAGATGCATTGTAGTAGCAACCTATTCCGTCTTGGTGTAGACCAAAAGGATAGGGAACTTCAATGCCGCCACACCAACGTCGGCATGCTACTGCAACCTCCATTGGAAAAATTACGACCAAACAGGCAAGAGTTCGTATAAGAAGGTGCATCGTCTTCTTAATTATTTGGGAAAAACTGACTTCTTTGATAGTATTGTGAGAAAGGTATAGTGTAGGAATACAATATGCTTTTATGTAAAATGCCTAGCCAGTTATGTATTTATAAGGCCTTTTCCTCTCTTTCTGTTTATGATGTATAACCACCGGACAAATAGGATAACCTCACGTGTCTGGCAGATATAATCAAATAATTGTTTCATTTTAGGGGAAATTAAAATATTAGACCTATGTTTTAGGATTTTTATAAACTCATGGTTAGGTTTTGAGAAACATACAATCCGTATTTTATCATTAATATAGTTAAGATATACTGTTACTTTCTAATTGGTTTGATGTAGTTAATTCAATGATATATTATTATTAAAACATGTATGTGTAAATAATGCAATATAAAAAAAAAAAAACTAAAAACAGAGAAAAAATAGAAATAACAATAAACAGTAGATTTGAATGATATGTTTATAAAAAAGAAAAGGAAAAAAAAAAGAATGATATTGTTGTATAAAAAAGGTCAAATAAAATAAATATAATGCAAGTCAACGTTATTTCAGGTTTCTAGCGTGGGTTTTAATTCAAAAGCAGTTTTGTGATTTTGGAAATCAATAACTCGTTTTACATCCTTCAATTTTCCCCATTTTATCAATTAATAGTTGAAATTTTATATAAAAAATTGAATAATTTCACAATTTATGAAGTCATTTACTCTTTATAATCTTAATTAGTAATTACATGTGGTAGTATTACAGAAGAAAATTGTCAGAATGTAAATTTGAAGATCCAAATCCTTTTTTTCTTTTCCTCCCCCTTCTAATCACCTCGATGAAGATACCAAAGCACATGTCCGACATTCTCCTCACGCTATAAAACGACATGTGAATTTGAAATTATGCAAAGATAGAAAAGATTTATAAATTTCATAAGATATCTTCTATATTCACTTTTTAATATTTATTGAGGAATATATAGTAATGAATATAAAAATTTTTTATTTTCAGTAAAAAAAAATTAAGAGAATACAAACAATATTATATTGATGTTAAAAAAACTACTTAAGCTTAATATAGGCTCTAAATCTTAAGTTAATAACTAAAACTAAAAAATAGTAACCTTAAGGTTCAGTGTGTAATATTTGTTCTTGTATATTTTTTTTCTTTTGTACATCCACCCTCGTTCATTTGTTATTTAACTATTGTGCTAATAAAAAGCACCATTTAATATTTGAGTTTCATATAATTTTTGAAAAAGTAATCTTTTAGCATGGACTAGAAAATATAAATAAAATTTGCTAAAAAAGGATATGTGGACTTGAAATCATTAGGAAAATAGAAAAAAATTTATATATTTCATAAGATATGTCATATCATATAATTTTTATAAAGTACAAATTTTAAATTGATTTCAAAGTGTTAAATGATAAGTTGTACTTATAAAAATTAAGAAACTTATACTTATTATATAGAGTGCAAATAGAACCTTGCATTTACCGCTATATATCTACTCACCCTTTTGGATACTGCTATAGTCTAAATTTATTCACCATCTGCTTGTCACGGATTTTTGACGCGAAGATGAAGGTCTGCTACACCGCAAGGAGACAAACTGTGTAATATACAATTAAAAAATGATAAATAAAAAAATGAAATGATCAATTATTCAATTTGATTGATGGGTACGAATTTAAATACACGGAATTTCTGATGGATTACGTACGGAGTCTGCTGTACGAGGACCAGTTGGATGGGACGTCAAGCAGCAATAACGTTAAATTTCCATGAATAATTTATAGGCCCAATCAATTGGTATACAAACGTCAATAAGGAAAATATCGGTGATGGAAGTTTAAATTATAATGTTATTATTATTTTAAATTTATAAAATTAATAAAATGATAAATTTATAATTTTATGAAAAAAATTTACCAGCTAAAATTATAGTTGAGATATTTAAGAAGTTTATGATATTTAAGTAATAATTTTGATGTAGTTTTTATTATTATTTAATACTACAATGGGAACCATAAAATTGTGCTATGGATTATTCTATCGAAAAATATGATAGGCATGAAGTGATGTGGACATACTCGCCTGAAGACTATACCAACGTGCTTGACTTGTCCAACGACTTTGACCAATAAAAAAGAGACCTCGATTTGTTTACTCGGTCATATTCTGTACATGTCAGAGGATAAAGGAACTAACGTGGAAGCCAACCTAAATAAGAATTAAATGATGAATTTGCTCGTATTCCAAACACTCTGTGGAAACTTATCGTACCTGCTAATCTTTCTTTTTTCCCTTTTTTCATATTAATGTAGAATTAGCTCAATATAAAAAAAGAGAGAGAAAAGAATAGAATAATAGCAACGTAATTTGTAGTGATTTTTTAATAATTGCAACGATTATTGATTTATAGTAGCAACTTGGTTTTTATTGAGTGCCAATTGCAACAATTTTGATTGGAACATATTAAGAATTTATAAGCTCTATTTTAAAAAATTTTGCAATATAAAAATATGCTCAAAGTATTTTTTTTTTTATTCCAGTATGCCAACTTCTTTTTCAATGTTGATACTTATAGGTGAAAGGCATATTAGCAATGGTTTCTTATATTGTCAATTTAAAAAATTATCCATCGTATATAATGACATAGGTAAGTACATTTATCAATTTATAATATAGTAAATATAAGTTTCAATATCGATTCTATAGGGACTAGTACGATTACTAATACTCACTAGATCTTTATTATATAATTAGCAAATTAAATTTTAAAAATCTTAAAGAAGTGAATCTAAATTACTATTAAAATTAATTTAAAAATTAACTATGATGCAATTTAAGAATTAACAAAAAAACAATTCAATTGGAAATTAATTTAAGATTCAATATTATACCTAAATTTTACTTCCTCTAGATTTAACATGTGATTTTCTTAAAGATAATCTAATTTATTCTTTAATCTTCTTTTACCGAAAGAATTCTTTACTAAAGTTAATCATTTTTTAAAGTTAATTAACCCTAACCCTAAAATCACCTATTATAATCTCTTCTCAATAGCATGACCTAAAATTGCATTATTGAAAAATGAATTCTCTATACTTTAATTTGAAATTTTCGAAGAATCTTACAAATTATCTCTAATCTTACAAATTATCTCTAATCTTGCAACAATTCTTATCAATTATGCATAGATTTAATTTTATAAGGAATCTCTCGATTCTTTTATAAGATATGTAACTCTAGATTACTACTTGAAGAAAAAATAACCTAATTCATGAAATATACATAATTGAATTAAGAAAATAATAAAGAATTAGATTAATAAAGCAATAATAATATTACATGAATAGATCAAGGTTTCATAAGATCTAGATACCAAAGATTTATATCGCAAAATAGGAATCTAAAAACAAAGTATGTAAAAGAATAGAAAAAAACATCATGAAATTTAAACAAAATTAAATCCTGAAATTTTCTTTTCTCCTATTTTCTTGATTTTTTTGGTTTCAAAAACTCTTTAAAAGTCATGCAAAAAAGTTCTCTCCTAAGCCAATCCTATTAAGGCCTTATATAGGAAGTGAATATATATATATATATATATATATATCAAGTCGGCTAAAAAAACATAACCGGGGACACAAATTGTATCTTTTGGTTGTAATTCTAGGCTATGGTAGTTGAAAATATACTCTAAATTTGCTTGGAAATTACATAGTCATATTGCTGGGTTATGTCAATCTTCAAACTTTCATAATTTGCTCATTTTAGCTCCAATTTAAGTGAATTTTGTTTTATCTTCTCATTTTTCCATGTAGATCATTTCAAAACTTTAGAAACAAAATTTTACTTGATTAAGTATTATTATAAAAAATAAACTTAAATATCAAGGAAAAATTATGAAAAATTACTAATTAAAATATAATTAATTTGAAACTCATCAAACTTCCCTATATTTAAGAATTTGCTTGTTCTCAAGTAAATAAAAATTAAAACAAGAATTCTTAAGTTAAAAACCATCACTACGTAAGAAATTAGCCAAAATTTACACTTAACCCAAAAAGATTTAACTTGAAAATCCAATCAGTTTTCTTTAAATAACTTCCTTAACTCTTATACTTAATCTTTTTTCCTATGTCCAAGAAACACAAAGTACCAGAATTCATAAACCAATCTATGTAAATTAAAGGTTAATCAGAGCATTTAATCAAAGATTCTGTACTTAAAATAAGATTTAATATCTCGCTAATCAGGAAAGAGTCATAAAATTTTAATCCTACTTAACTAAAATGTATATAACCCTCTCTTTAATCTCGTTAAGCACCATAATTCAAAGTAAACACATATTACGTCCACTTATTCTCTTATCATCTCCTTAATTCATGCCTTAGTTGGAAAGCTTCAAATTTATTGAATTAAACACATTAATTAACGATGATTGTGTTGGTAGCAGAAAAGGATCTCACTCTTTTGACGAACCAAGATTGATCTATATTAACTTAGCCCTCATATTGGTAATGGGAAAGAACTTTGCTCTTTGGAGAGATCAAAATCAATCCATATCAACTCATTCTTTAAACTTATTTTAGCATTAGCAGTGGAATTCAATCTCGCTCTTTTGAAGGATTAAGGTGAATTCTTATTAATTTTTCTTTTTTTATTTTATTTTATATCACTTTCTATATCTAACTATTTCAAGTTTTCTAGAGTTTCTCAAAGGATAAATTTCATTTGTTTGTTTACTAAGAATTATAGGGCTTTAAAGTTATTTAAGATGAAAGTATATATCAAAGTAAGCTTTGAAAATAATCATAACTAACTCCTAATATCACTTTCTATATCTAACTATTTCAAGCTTTCTAGAGTTTCTCAAAAGATAAATTTTATTTGTTTGTTTATTAAGAATTATAGGGCTTTAAAGTTATTTAAGATGAAAGTATATATCAAAGTAAGCTTTGAAAATAATCATAACTAACTCCTAACCAATGATGTTGCTATAATCCTAAATACTAAAATCCTAAGCTAAATAATCCTTAATTTTACTGTACAAATATTTTACCTATCAACTCTAACATCATATAACTTAAACATCAAAGATCAAGTATTCAAATGTATTCAATTTAGTGGAAGTTATCAATTGTCAAATAATTGCAAGTTAATAAAATAATAAAATTGGGTTTAATGCGAAAAAATTGGTCTATCAAGTAGTTAAAATTTCTATATCTTTTTATATCCCCTTTTGCATACTTAAAACCATACATTGTCCCCAATGTACGAATTAAGTCACATAATGAAAAGTAATCAATCAAAATAATCATAGATAAGATGAAATAAAAGTGGGAAAGAAAAACCGATATTCCCCTAAAAATTTAAGTAACACGATTAAAAAATGTAAGAAGTATGAAGTTTGAAGTAGTCCAAATCAAACACAATCTCCAACATGAGCTTTAAAGTTCTAAGACCTTGACCTCATAATCCTCCTAATCGGAGGGATCATCCATGAAATCATCCTCATCCTCTTCATATTCTTCATCCTCCTCTTCCTCATTAACATCTTCAGTCGAACTCTCTTTCTTAACTCCTTTCCCTTAACTTGTAATTTAGCTCTTGGTACCATGTTTCTCTACCAGAGGAAACAAGATTCAAGTCAAATTTCCAATATACTAGAGCTTCTCCACACTTAAAATAAAGAAATAGACCAAAAATCATGACTAAGTGTTGAAAATAAATACTATAACTCATTGAGGAATTTTGTTAAACACTTGGTATGCATACAAAATGTAGTTGTGTTCTTAAGAAATCCTTCATGCAATCCTAACAACTATTATTACAAAAGGGATTCCAAGCATGTTTAAACTCCTAATTCCTTAATGACATGAATCAATAGGACTTGTATATTTGATTAAAAACTAAAACCCTAAGTGCTAAAATGAAGAATAAAGTATATAAAGTAATGAAATTCAGCACTACAATCCAAACATTCAAGAATCGCATGCCTATAGTAATGTATTATAAATAATATGGCCGTGTCATAATTCTGTGTCTTTCAAAATGTAATTGTAGCGCCTAATTCAAGAACACGGCCATGTTCATGTTCTTCGTGTACACTACTATCCATCTCTCAAAATTCATGAACACATACTAAAAATTACCAACATGCATTCAAAATCCTAACTACACTATCATGCATAAAAGTCTAATCTAAGTAAATTTTTGCAGAAAAATTGAAGAAAAAGAGAAATCAAGAACTTATCAGAGTAGTTGAAGTGAGTGCACTTGGAAAAAACATGAATTGGTATAAGTGATGAGTTGTGAATCAAAGATGGTTCTGAGTGTTTGCTATTGTATGTTTAGAGTGAGTGAGAAAGTAGATAGAAAGAGAAGATCATGTGTGCATTTGTGTAAGGAGCAGCGAAAGAAAGACAAAGGAAAACTGGTTTGTACACACATATATATTGCGAGTGATATGACCTTAAACACGAATGTATCTTATGGTCATGTATCCTTTTATGGCGTAGCCAAAATTTAGCTTGGTACTGATACGATCTGAGACATGATCGTATCTTATGACTGTATACCCTTTTGTGGTGTGGTTGTGAAGCATGCTTGGAAATCACATGGTCCAAGACATAACTGTATCGTTGGACTGTATAGTATGCTATTTTTCTTTTTCTTTTTTTTTTTTTTGCTTTTAAATTTTATTATTTTATTTTAATTTATGCCTAGCCGAAATGCATGAATTCAAAAATAAAAGAAACAAAAACACTAAACTAGAAAATGAATCAAAGAAATTTAATGCAAAAATTAAACTAAAAGGAAAACTTATTATGTTGTACTTATTAATTTTAAATTTTATTTAGCTTCTAGGGTGCTGCCTTAGAAACCTTGTAGGGGATGATATCTTCTTAACTCTTGTTTGCTAATCAGCTAGTAGGTCTGCCGTATGCGTAGCGTAACACAAAAGTGAACTTAACCCTAAAATGAAAAATAAAAGTATTAAAGTGACAAGATAAATAATAAAAATTACTAAAATAATCTACAAGCTAGAAAAAAATGAATATAAATAAATAACTTAAGTTGCCTCTTAAGAGCGCTATGTTTAACGTCAATAGCTTGACTAGATACATGAGTTACTTACCTTCATTCGAGTAGAGATGGATCTCCATCCTTCCTTCGCTTTTGAACTCTTTAAACAAGGTTAAACTTACCCTTTTTCCATTAGTATAGCAAATTCTCTCTTCTATTTGCATAACTTCTATCAAGTTTTTTCTTATCACGCTACTCATCAAACTCGTGTTGCTCAAGCCTATTCTTTTTATCCACTTTTTGTTTAAATGGGGTAGTTGTTGGTAGCTTTCAATTCCTCATTATAAAAGCATGTTCTAAATAATCTTCTGAGTCTTTTCGCTTTAAGAATGGTGGTTTTAGTTTGGGTGGCTCTAACTTTCTTTAGTTTGGTCTACAAAATGGTTTAATCCCTATCTTCACCACATTGGGTTCATTAGCTCCCAATTGAGCTATAACTTCTGATCGATTAAGGGTTTTCACCGTTTCTCCATTTCTCGTTTCTAAGCAATCGTTCATAGGTTCTTTGACAAGTGTTTCCTATACGCATTCAGTAGTAATAACATTAGAAGTATCACCATCATAGCTTGTGTCCTTTGAGTCAAGAGATTTGTGTATTAAATTTGGATTCTGGAAAACAATTTCCTCATCTCCGACCTGTAAGATGAGATTACGCTTGCTAACATTAAACACAACCCTAATAGTAGTTAAGAAGGGTCTACTTAGAATCAAAGGTACTTTGAGATCCTTATTTATGTCAAGGATAACAAAATCTATGGGAAAAATGAATTTATCAACTCGCACTAGAATATCTTCTATAATTCCTCTAGGTATTGTGGTAGACCTATCAACTAATTAAATGTACATGTATGTTGGTGTGGGTTCTCCTAACCTTAGCTTTTTAAACAACTTAAATGCCATCTGGTTTATACTGGCTCCTAGATCTACTGAAGCATAATCTACAGACAAGTTTCTAAATACATAAAAGAGTAAAACTCCGTGGATATTGTAATTTCTTTGGCAACTTTTTCTGGAGTAGTATAGAGCATTCCTTGCTCAATGTGATAGTTGAAAGATCTTCTAACTTCTTCTTGTTTAACAAAAGATCCTTCACGAACTTTACATATTTCAGCATCTGCAATAAAACATCAACAAGAGGTAAGTTTATTTATAGTTGTTTAACAAGATTAAGGAATTTTTTGAATTACTTAGTTAGATTAGGGCAATCTCGCTTAAGTCGCTGTGGATATGGGGTGAACAGCTTGTACTCGTTTATTTTTAGTGGCTCTTCACTTTCTTTTGACCTCAGTGGTTTTGAAATTTCCTTACCCTTAACCTCCACTTCTTTCTCAACTATTTCCTTATCCTCCTTCTTCTCAACTTGCAACTCTCTATCACTTCTCAAGGTTATTGCATTGGCATGCTCCCTGGTAACAAAGCAAAAAACTTGGTGTAGGCAAATATACCTATTGGTTATAATATAGCAGATATAAGTTCAAATATCAATCCATTAGAGACTCTAACTATTAGTACTCACTGGGTATCTCGTTCAACATCTTAGCAATCTGGCCAATTTGATTTTCCAAGTTATGGATAGAAGCTTTTTGGTTCCTTAAAGATGCCTCTGTTTGTTGTACTATAGCCTCATTAGATTGAATATATTTTTCTAAAAGGTTTTCTAACTTCTTCTCTAAAGTTGGTGGAGGTACTACTGGTTGTTGAAACCTGGTGGAGGCAAATTTAGTCTTTGTTAGGGTTAATTCCTTATCTATCATTATTGGCCTTGACCTTGATTCTGACCTCCCTATAAAAAGTTAAGGTAATCTCTTCACCCCATGTTACAGGTATTGCTATAAGGATTATATAAGGGTCTTATAGGTTTCCCCAAAGAATCAAGCTATTCTATTTGCTCGTACCCTACAATCCTTCTTGGATGAAGTTGTTATGGTTGAATTATGGTTTTTGCAAGACAATCAAGAGGGATTCAATTTTCTTACTCAACATCTCCACTTGAGTGGCTAAAGACTGTATAGCATTGAGCTCAAATATGCCTGTAACTTTTTTCTTCCCCTTTGGGTTCTCTCACTGGTAATTATCAAAGCTTAGACTTCCTCGAGTGTCATAGTGTTAAGTGTACCTCTAGTTACTACGTCTATCATTTGTCTTGTAGAAGAGTTGAGACCATTGTAGAATGTTTGCATTTCCATCTAAAAAGGGAGGTCGTGATGTAGACACCACCTTAATAAGTCCTTAAAGTGCTCCGATGTGTCATAGAAGGTCTTACCCTCTATTTGGGCAAAATATGAGATGTCAACTCTAAGTTTTGCAATTTTCATAAATGGAAAATACTTCTCCAAGATTTTTTTCACCAATTTGTTCTAGGTTGTGATTGAATTCCTTGCCAAGGAATTCAACTACTACTTAACTTAGTTACATAAAGATAATGGAAAGAAGCACAGTCAAATAGCATTATTAGTTGTCCCCTTAATCTTGAAAGTATCACTTATTTCAAAAAAGCTGGAAATATGTACATTGTGATCTTTGTCTTGGAGGCCGTTAAATTGTACAAACTGGTGCACCATTTGAATAATATTTGGCTTAATCTCAAAGTTATTGGCTACAATAGTTGGTTAATTGATGCAAGACTGGATACCAGTTAATGGCGGTCGGGAGTAGTCCGACATGGTTCAATTATGTTCTTCGTCATTGGCCATGATGCTGTTGAGTAAGCTCTTGTGACCAGATTCTTATTCTACTACTTGATCCTTTACTTCACCCTCTAACAACTCCATTTCATCTTTCAATCTAATCAGAGATCCTTGGTTTATCACCTCTACTATTTCTCTAGTAGATAATTTCCCTAAATTGCATAAATCCATCCTCTCAATCTTAAGATCAATTTTAATTAAATCTTTTGACTGACTTCTTATCATGCACTATACCAAAGAAAATAGAAAATTTAGTTAAAGATCACTCCAAGAAAATAAAAGAGTTCAAGAAAAGGAAAGAAATCAAGAAAAGGAAAGAAATCAAGAAAAGATTAAAAAAAAAGGTTAGATTAATAAATCTACTAGCTTTCTTAATATTGTACAAAAACTTGATGTAGTAAAGTGCACTTATTAATTTATAATATAACAGATATAAGTCCAAATATTGATTACACAGGGACTAGTATGATTACTAATACTTATTAGATCGTTATTATCTAACTAATAAATTAAATTTCAAGAAACTTAAAGAAGTAAATTTAAATTACTACTAAAACTAATGTAAAAATTAACTAAGATGCAATTCAAGAATTAACAAGAAAACAATTTAATTGGAAATTAATTCAAGATTCAATATTGTACCTAGATCTTACTTTTCTTAGATTTAACATGTGATTTTCTTAAAAATAATTTAATTTATTCTTTAATATTTCTTGAATGAAAGAATTCTTTACTAAAATTAATTATTTTCTTAAGCCAATTAACTATAACCCTAAAATCGCCTATTAGAATCTCTTCTCAATAGCATAATCTAAGATTGCATTATTGAACAACGAATTCTCTACACTTTAATTTGAAATTTCACAGGAATCTTACAAATTATCTCTAATCTTGCTACAACTTTCATCAACTATGCTTAGATCTAATCTTATAAAAAATCTCTCGATTCTCTTATAAAATATTAAACTTTATATTACTATTCATTGAAATAATAACTTAAATCATGAAGCATATATAGTTGAATTAAGAAAATAATAAAGAATGAAATTAATCAAGCAACAATAATATCACATGAATAAATCAATAGATTAAGGTTCTACAAGATCTAGATACGAAGAATCTACTCTCTATACATCGCAAACTAGGGATCTAAAAACAAGTATAGAAAAGTATAGAAAGAAGTATCGTGAAATTCAAATAAAATTAAATCTTGAAATCTTCTCTTCTCCTCATTTTTTTTTATTGTTTTTCCTTTAAAAACTCCCTAAAAGTCATGCAAAAAAGTTCTCTTAAAAATAAACCCTAATAAGGCCTTATATAGGAAGTGAATAAAAAGAAAAAAGTCGGCTCGAAAAGACATGACTAGGGATACAAAATGTGTCTTTTGGTTATGTCTTTTGGTTATGTCCTAGGTTGTAGCAATTAAAAATATGCTCTAAATTTGCTTGAAAATGATATATTCATGTTGTTCGACTGTGTTGATCTTCAAAACTTTATAACTTGCTTATTTTAGCTCCGATTTGAGTGAAATTTATTTCTATCTTCTTGTTTTCTTATCTAGATTGTTTCAAAACCTAAAAAATAAAATTTTACTTAATTAAGTATTATTATCTAAAAATAAACTCAAATATCAAAGAAAAATAATGAAAAATCACTAATTAAAATATAACCAATTTAGAACTCATCATATTAGTTCTACAACAATTCTAAAAAATGAAAAAAATAAAAATATTCTACTATAGGAACCTAATAAAAACATAATTACAATTGAAGATTAACAATTGTAGCAATTGCTAAAAAATAGCAACCAACTTTATGCTACTATTACTCAATTTTCTTGTAATAACTACAAGATTTGCTCTTGTCCAACCAATTCTATGAAGAAACATATTCATTAGTATACAAACCATAGAACACTTGTTTAAGGTTCAATACTGTTGAAGCATATAACATTAGTTGATGGGATACCAAACGAGAGGGTGGGTGGGGGCGAACACTATTTTCTTTCTTTGGAGGCAACTAAAAAATAAGTCTCATCAACCACTGCCTCAACTACGACCAATTGTTTGTCTGAGCTGTGAACTTGAAATTAGTCCCCTTTGGATATTTCTTTTTTTCCTTTTTGGATTAATGATTGCCGTTGTGTTATAAACAAAAGCATAAAGTCTTGTACATAAACGCGATGTCCAACTGAATTATACTTAGTAGAGGTAAAAACCTTGTCTCTATACATCATAGTTTCATTAACTTCAAACATTTATACATGCCATAACCTTGGATATTCCTCTGTAAAATTGGGTACAGAATCCAGGAGGATCTTTCAAAAATAGTACTTCTTCCTTATCATGCATGCAAAAATAGTACTACTTCCTTGTCATGCATGATCCTTGTCAATCCATCAACCATCCTTTGGTGCGGCTTCAATCAACAAGCCTTGTAATCTGGAAATGATTTCCCTGCAAGCCATTACAGCATTGTAATATTTATAACATATATTTTTCTCATGATTAATGAATAGTGCTGCTGTTGCTGAATCTGTATTAATTTCGTTGTGTAAGTATCCATGTTGTATACAAAGTGACACCCCAAAGTATATAGCCTAAAGTTCAAGTAAAACAACATCATCTACTGCTAATTTCCTACTGAATCCAAACGTCCATCTTCCCTCTTCATTTCATAAAACCCCCACAATTGTGGCTCTTCCCTTTCCTATTGTCAGTGACCCATATGTATTAAGCTTGCTCCGTCCTGATGTAGGTGGCTTCCAGTGTAAATTCATCACCTCAATCTTTACTAATTGATTCTTTTTGTTCAATATGCCCCAATACTGATGGACCAACTTTCTAATACTCTTTGGATGCAGTACATCTGTGTGAGTTGAATTAAAGATTTTTTTATTCCTAATTCTCCACACTTGCCATAGCATCATTGGAAAAATAAAAACTGATGAGGGAGGCACCTGATTTTTATCTCTCTTCTTGATATAACAGTTCATCTTTATCTACTTAAAAAAGTTTTTATTTATCTATGCATGAGTAAAAGAATATGTCTCCCACAATATGAGCACATCCTTTATTTTGTTACGGTCCTAGAAGACATAATGTATGTCTTCATTGCCTCTCCATAATGAGGGCATCTTTTATGTATATTAATATTACTTTTGCTGAGATTTAGTGATGTAGGCAATTTATCATTCCTAATCCTCCGGATAAATAGTTGAGGTTTCCGAGAAAAAACTGGTTTCCATAGCTATCGCCATTCATTCTTTTGTTTCTCTTCTTTTTGCGACACATAATGTTGTATCTCTCGAATGGATGGATTCACCCTTGAATTTTGTGGTAAACCATACCGAGCTATTCCTTGATTCGAGAGCACTATTAGCCTAAGCTGATTGTTTAGGAAACTTGATATCTCAACCCCAATTAGTTCATCCTTCCAATTCAGTGCATTATTCCAAACATCCATTAATGTCAAATGCCATGAGTCCTTATGTATAGGCCTTTGAATGATTAATCTAATGCTAGTAACCTTACTCCAGCAATTCCACCAAAAAATAGTTTGTTGCCTATCTTTCAATACTTGAAAGTGCTTCTCCTGTATGATCCTTGTACTTTTGATAATTTCCTTATATTAATGTGATCCTACAATTTCTCCTTGCCAGTTTTCCTTTTTAATCTTCTCATGTTTTGCTTTCATTAACTGACCTCATAGCGCTTTTCTTGTATGAGACTCCTAATATCTCTTAATCATACATGCTTTATTTCTAACCTGCAAATTGATCAGTCCTAGATCCCTTTGTTAATGAGATCCCAATTTATCTAATGGATTCTTTCTTTTTAATGCACCTCGTTCCAAATAAAATAATAGCTTGGGATAGATTGTAGAACTAATTTTGCCAATAGCATTCGGCCTGCTATCAAGAGCTATCGACTTTTCCACCCACTCAATTTCTTTTGAATGTTATCGATTAAAAATTGTAAATCATTTACTGATGGTTTGATACCATCCTTAACTAGATACCAAAGATATCGATCAAACCCTAGTACACTTTTGAATGTTAAAATCTCCTTGGATATTTCCACTCTCTTCTAAGGTAGATTCTTTGTTTGCATGGCCAAATTCTCCCCTCGTTTTACCAATAAGACACACTACAATCTTTTTATGAGTAATATACGGGTAAATGTTTGACTTATGTGTAAAAATTCTTTCGAAAAGGCAACAAATATATAAATAATTATTTTGATCATTTAAATGATCTTTGGCCGTGATCTTCTCGACTACAATTTCTTTCAAATCTCTTGCTCACACTTTACCTTAGCACATATGCAAGGAAAAATCATGCTTGTGTTCTTGAGCAATGCTCCCTTATTCTGCAAATTTCCTCTCCAAAACTTAACTTCTTATGCCAAAACCCTATCAACATCACAACCCATCTTACTGATTAAGCCCACCAACATCTTAAACTTCTTTAATCACAAATCTCTTCATCTTTAACATTCAAATACTATCAATTATCATATTGATAGTTCAATCCTTCTCCTTTCAACCATCATAACTAAATCTAAATACCAATACACATTAGATTTGTAAAATTTTCTTCACTTCCTCATTCGATATGTTTTGCAGATCCATTCTTCTATATTAGATTCTTCAATTTTTTTTTTCACCAATTGTATATTAGATCCCCACTTAAGGAATCTTAGATTTCCTAGTCTAATTTTCCAATTTTTCACCAAATCGAACACCTAATGAAAATTCTTTCTATTAATTCAATAAAATCTAACGTTATTACTCTTCAAAATCTCCAAAATGGTAATTCCAACTATTGATGCACTACCATAGTCTATTTAACTTTTCTCTATAGGATTTTCCTTTATTCTCCTTATATTTATCACGTAATTTCTTCCATTAGAATTTAGGTTTCCAAAATCTTTTCACCTTTTAGATCTTACTCTAATTATGAATTTTAGATTTCCTAATATTACCTCCAGTTTCTCTAAGCTCATAAACTTAAGGACTAAACACCTCTGTTTTGTCATTTATAAATTCCAACTTTATAAACTTTGGTGGTCTTAAGATTTTGTTATCACCTCCGACACTATTAATATTTTCCATGTTCCTTTAAGGTAGTCATCTACTTTCCATTACTCATCTTACTTTTGTTATTTCTAAGGGAAAAAAAATATTACAGCTGCATTACTATCTTGCAATCATAATTATTTATGTTATTCCACTAAAGCTTATATTCCTTATTATTAATACTTATTATCCTTATTTTTCATTATTTAAGGATTTATATACCGTTTTATTTACTTTTTTATATCTTATTTTAATTATCTCTATTATTATTACTCTTATAATTATTAATTTAAGGATATACACTTTGTTTTCTTTGTTTTCTCCTAATTACTTATTTGTGTATTTCCATGAGAACGTTATATCTCTTTTCGAAAACTAATTTTAGATTTATTGGATTTAGGACCATCATTAGCCTTATCATATTGCTTACTTCTCGTTGTTATGTGTGTTTGTGTATATTTATCATTGATGTATTTATTATTTACTTTCCAGCTGTCATGATTTCTTATTCTCGTTATTATTTATTACTTATCAAGTTTGTTTCACTATTAGTAGTATTTCATTATTGACTATTCTTTATTTAGGAATTATAATGATGAAATTACCTATATATATATAATTATGGAAGGTTATTATAAGTTTATTATATTAATTCCCCCCACACCCCCCCCCCCCTCTTTTTTTTTTCATTCATCCTTGTAATTATTAAGTTTGATTAGATGTATATATATGTTCATTGTCTTGTTGCAGTTATAAATTACCAATACTTTACTATTATTATTATCAATATTTTTGTTATTAGTTGACTGGTTCTTATATTAGATTCATCATAATTATTGTTGTTTATCTCATTAACATTTATTACTTATATAATATTGATGATGTAAATATTTTTATTAATATTTTATAATAGAGTGTTCATAAACTCTACATATATACTTATATGAGCAACAGTAGCGAATTCGAACGTAACTTGACATAAGATACTGACTTGATATGACATGATTGACACGAATTGAATGGGATGTTGATATGAACATCACTAAGGATTGACAAGGCCTATTGCAAGGGGTGGGTTTAAGCTTATAGAAAGCTCAAAGCAAGGGGTGGAAATGCATAAGAAATGAAGAGACCAACAAACAAACCTCAATCTGCTCTAAAGATGTTATACACCAGGAAACTTGATATGACACATGAGTTGGTTTGGTAAGATTACTCGTCACCTAACTTTACTTAAGGGTTAGGATAAGAGTGAAGCAAACAAGTGAATAAAGAGCAATTCTCATGAAAGGAAAATTATATTCAATATCAAGTTTCTTGTGACTACATTTACACTAGGTATTTATACCTGAAAAATTAGAGCATCCTACCTAAAATGGAAAAGACTAAAAAGGCAATGTCCAAAATAAGTACAATACAAGGAATGTTTGAAGGGTATAATTGAAAATGCAATAAAATGGGTATCCTGTACGAAAAATTATATCACAGGAGATCTTTGGGCATATGGTGGATGATAAGTGGTTATGTACTTGGAAAAATGGACAAATTGCATAGTTAGCTTAGGTGTTGTTGAGTGATGATGCTAAGCTAAGCCGATAGTTTAGTAGTGCTAAGCTGATCAAGTGACTCTTCTAAGGTAAATTCAACTCAAACTTATTAGGTACTGCTTGGATTCAAGTCGGTTGAGTAGCTGGTCAGTTAGATTGAGTTATTGCTTGGATGTATCTTTGGTCGGCAAGTGGAGACTATTGATAATTACAAGAGGGTTCTACTTGAACAAGGCATCAGGTCGGTAGACTGTGGCAGCTCAGATTCCTTAATTGTAGGACATAAAGAAAGAACTCGTTTGGTTATGCTCTCTACTCTTTAAACTCAAGCTCAGGTTAAGGGTTAGGTGGTTTAATTCCTATCATCCTCGTTAAGCTGATTGGGATTTGGGATCAAATTCGGTTGGTTCTAATCTAAGTTCTCTTAAGTCGATAAGTGCTAAGATTGGCAACATTAAACACATCAAACACTCCAAAGTCTTATGATAGCTTTAGTTGGCAAGCATTATCATTTATCTTCTAGAGTATTGTAAAGGGTTCTTCAGCTTTGGTAAACAGCTTGTTGTTCCTCTTATTAGGAAGCCTCTCTTTACATAAGTATAGCCAAACTTGGTCACTAGGTTGAAACTGCTTGGTCTTTCTTCCTTTTCCTTTTTGTTTTAGTTTTCTAATAGCTTGATCAATGTGCTAAGTGACTTGCTGGTAGATTTACTGGATGGACTAAGCTTTAGTCCTTCCTTTTGGATCTTCTTAGTCAATGGGTGGCACTAAGGTGTGATCGAAGGGTAGCTCAAGATTGAAGCCATAGACAACGTTAAATGGGGTGTGTCCAGTGGTGGCATGTATTGTCCTATTGTAAGCAAATTCTATCACAGGAAGGAAAATGTCCCAGTTAGCTAAGTTCTTTGCCATTGTAGCTTGGAGTAGTGATCTCAAGGTACGGTTAACAACCTTTGTTTGGCCATCGATTTGAGGATGACAAGAGATGATGAACAGTAGTTTGGTTCTTATTTGATGCCAAAGAATTCTTTAGCAATGACTTAGGAATTTTGGGTCTCTGTTTGATACTACACTCCTCGGTACTCCATGCAAGCAAACTATTTTTTGTAAAAACAAAGAAGTAATAGCTAAAACATCATTAGTTTTGGTGTAGGGCACAAAAACTATCATAAAGTCTTTACTTCGAGCAATGCAGGTTAGTCCGAGGAGAAAATCCATATTTAAGTTAGCTTATGGTTTATTTGAAATAGGTAGAGGCATTTCTTTCTCTTATTCAGCTTGACTTTTGCCTTCTTACAAACAGTACATCCCTCAATCATACTATGCACATCATGTTTCATTTTAGGCTAGAAAAACCTATCATTCAATAACTCATATGTTATTCGTTCTCTAAAATGCCTAAAAAATCCTCCACTATAGGCTTCTCTCATTAGCAGTTCTCTTATTGAACAGATCGGTTTGCACAACTTACCTCCTTAGAATAGATAACCATCATCTACATGGTATTTCTCCACCATTCTTCCTTCTTCACATCGTTTAAATATGAGACCAAAATGAGAGTCATATTGATATTACTCTTTAATGTTTGTAAACCTTAGTAGTCTGGTCTGTAACTCAATGAGAAGAACATGTCTTTTTGACAAGGCATCGGCAACTATATTATTTTTTCCTTACTTGTATTTGATGATGAAATTAAATCCTCTTAGAAATTCAATTCATCAGGCTTAGCATTTAGAAAGCTTTGTTTGGCTCCCAGATATCTCAAGGACTCATGATTTGTGTATATGACAAATTCATTTAGGAAAAGATAATGTTACCATAAGTCAAGAGCTCTAATTAACACTAGTAGTTCTTTGTTATATATAGAATACTTCAATTGTGTTCCTCTGAGCTTTTCACTATAATAAGCGACAAGTCGACCTTCCTACATTAGCACAACCCCGATGCTAGTATTTGATGCATTGCATTCAAGCTCAAACAATTTATCAAAGTCAAGTAGAGCTAAGACTAAGGTAGAGGTCAACCTCGCTTTCATCTCTACAAAAATCCTCTCTTGTTTTTCTCCTTACCTAGACTCTATATTTTTCTTTGTTAGCTTAGTCAAAGGTGTTACCATAATACTAAATCCTTAGATAAAGTGTTAATAGAATGATGCAAATCCATGGAAATTTCTCACCTTAGCACATAAAGTTAGGGTTAGCGACTCAACAATAGCTCGAACTTTCTTTTCATCAACTCTTAATCCTCCTCCACTAACTACATAACCTAATAAAATCACTTCTTCCTAATAGAAACAATACTTCTTCACATTTTTGAACAATCTTTCTACTCGGAGGACATAAAAAACAACTTAGAGATGATCAATATGACTGGCTAAGTAGGTACTGTAGACAAAATTGTTATCGAAGTAGACTACGTCACATCTTCTAATTAGGTCTCTCAAGATATGGTTCATTAATCTCATAAAAGTTCTTGGGGCATTTGACAACTTAAAGGGCATGATCATCTACTCGTATAGGCCATATTAAGTGTTAAAAGCAGTTTTCCATTCTTCCCTTACCTTATTTTGATCTAATGGTATCTAACTTTAGATCAATCTCGCTGAATACTTTGGCACCACTCTGTTCGTCTATCATATTGTTTAGCCTTAGAATAAGGTATTTGTACTTGATCGTAATCTTGTTGACAACTTTGCTATCCATATACATACACCAAGTACCATCATTCTTTGGTACAAGCAATGCAGGCATATTATAGGGGCTATGACTTTCTCTTACATATCCCTTTTCGAATAGCTTATTAACTTATCTTTAGAGCTTTGCAACTTGCTCAGGATTCATCCTATAAGTAGGCTTGTTCGGCAGTGCAGTGCTGGGTATCAAGTTAACATAATGCTCAATTCCTTAAGATTGGGGTAGTCCCTCAAGCCACTGTTTTGGAAAAAAGTCGGCATATTCATCCAACAGTTTTCAGACTTCCTTGGGTAGCACAGCTTATTCCCTCAATTTTAATACTCTCTTGACCAATAGGTAGGTTAGTTTGTTAGATTTAATGGCTTCTTAGAGTTTGGCTTTACTCAGTACTAAAGCCTTCTTGAATCCTTCAGCAAGTTTAGCTTATAGCTTACTAACTTGACTTGACATCATTAGGTTAAGATTAATCTTCTTATCATCTTTGTCAAATATATATGTATTCCTAAATCCATTATGCACAAATCTTCAATAAAAAAGCTAAGGTTTGCTTAGCAACACATGAGATGCGCATATGGGCAACGCATCACAAAGAGTTTATTAGAATAATTTCCAATAGAGATCAATAGCAAAACTGACTAAGTGACATGTAGAGCTCTCATTCTCGTTTAGCCAATGTAACTTATATGGCTTTGGGTATGAGATAGTTGGTAACTTGAGCTTCTTAACCAGGTTAGCAAATGCCACATTGGTGCAGCTTCCACCATCCATTATGAGTGCACAAACCTGCTCATTTACCTTATAAGTGATGTGGAATAAGTTCTCTTTCTGCTCTTCCTCAATTAAGGGTTCATGGTCATTGTTTGTTGAATAACTAAAGTTAGTTTGTCCAGATCCTTAGCAAACACATCCTCTTTAACAAGCTCATCTTCTTAGTCGGTATCTTACTTGGCACCAACCTCCTCCTCGGGTTCCTCATCATTACTGTCCACATTAAGTGTAGGAATGTCTCCCATGATAATTATAGTTCTTTTATTTGGATATTGGGAGCCATATGTTTAAACCCTTGACACTTAAAAAACTTGATCTAACTCGTCTTCCTCCCAGATCCTTGTCCCTTCCGTAGGTTCTCAACAATGCCTCACCATTGACTATCGACTCTTCTGTCCAACTCTGACATCTATTCTTCTGTTCAGATTAGCACTCTATTGGGCTTGATAACTTCTTTAGGTGAGTCGACTTGATTGTTCAAATCAACTCATTAGAGGTTGGCTTGGCTTATTCCTCCTTTGTCTTTCTACTCGTTGGGTTATCTTTGTGGTCTCATCCAATGTAGTAAACTATTAAAATTCCACAATATCTCAGATGTCAATTCTTAATCTAGTAAGAAACCTGGATAGTATTCGGGTTGATGGTTCATTCATTCACATCGAATTGTAAATATATATAACTCTTAAACATATTCATCAACAGTTCGATTTCCTTATCTCAATTTTGAAATCAGGCAAAAGTATCTTAAAAGTGAGTATCTAACCTAAATCTATTTCTAAGAATTCTTCTTATTTTGGGATAACTATTTACTTCCCTATATCCTTCTTGTCTCCATATAATTTGGAAATTCTTCCACCACATCGTAGCATAACTTGACAACTCTACAACAATAGTCCTTACTTTCTCATGGTCTTTATATTGGTAATAATAAAAAACACGTTTAACCTTCTCATCCCAATCCAAGTAGTCATCTGCGTTACTAGAACCATTAAAGCTTGGAATCTAAAACTTCACATGGTCGGTAGCTTGTAGTACTTGAGCTTGTTTCTCTTTCTCATTATACTCTTCCTCCCCCTCTTCATCTAAATTACTTAAGTCAATCCTTCTCCACATATGTCCTCTTACTCCTCTACCTCATCCCTGTTGAGCTAGGACCTATCCTCTTGCAAGTCGAGTAGCTTCTGGAGTATTTTATATGGCCTTAGTGCATGAATAACTCTACTTATATTGACTATAAGGTTAGCTACCTCATCAATTCGCTCATCTGTACTTCTAAGGGTGTTCTAGGGTTGTCATCCATGCTGGATAATACAACTACTGTCATCTCCAACACCAGTGTTGACACTTGAGTTCATCATATTCTTAACAAAATCTAGTAAACAAACTCAGAATCCACAAAACATCAAACAATGTCCTATTAAGTTAAACAATTCACACACACTCTCTTCCATGTGAAAGTTTAAGATGGTTGTTAACATGGAAACTACTTTTGAAGAACAACAAATCTAGTTGAATCTTACTTTACTTTCGTATGTTCGAAATAGGACAAAACATAGTATACAATATTAGCAAACTAAAATGCCTTCTTATTAGCTCAAACACTCATAGCTAACCTTTACATAAGTACATTGCGTTATCATAGTAAACACTAATTCACAAGAAAGCTTTAACACAACATACCCAAATAAGCCTTTCCTCTCATACCAAGATGATAGGAATTTCACTAAGGATTTCACCAAGGATTTACAAAGCCGATTGCAAGGGGTAGGTTTGAGTTTGTAGAAAGCTTAAAGACAAGGGTGGAAATGCATAGGAAACGAAGAGACCAATAAGTAAACCTCGATTCCTTCTAAGGATGTTACATACCGGGGAACTATTGAAGACTTTCGACTTAACTTGATATGATGCATAAGCTAGTTTGGTGAGATTACTCGCTACCTAGCTTTACTTAAGGGTTAGGATAAGAGTAAAGCAAACAAGGGAATAGAAAGTACTGCTCATGGAAGGAAAAGTATATTTAATATCAGGTTTCTTGTGGCTACATTTATACTAGGTATTTATACCCAAAAAGTTAGGACATTTGCTTAAAATGGTAAAAGACAAAAGGTAATGTCCAAAATAAGTATAACACAAGGAATATCCAAAGAGTATAATTGAAAATACAAAAAAAAAAAAAATTGGGTATCCTATATGAAAGATTCTATCATGGGGGGCCCTTGGACATGTGATAGATGATTAATGGTTGTACGCCTAGAAAAATGGATAAACTATATAGTTAGCCTTGGTGTTGCTAAGTGATGATGCCGAGTTGAGCTGATAGTTCAGCAATACTAATTTGATTAAGTGACTCTTTTAAGTCAAATTTAGCTCGAACCTATTGGATACAACTTGGATTTAGGTTAGCTGAGCAGTTGGTTGGATGAATTAAGTTGTTGTCCAGATGTATCTATAATGCCTCGAGACCTTAAATGGCGCTATAACTTGCCACATGTCTTGGCTAGTCCGATATATGTAAGGATTTCTAAGTCCACAATTGAAACATGGAGAATCACATCACATAATATATATAATCCACTAGGGAGTGGGAAACTGCATCTACTCATAACTCATAAAAACTAAAAAATTTAACAGAGTTCAGAAACGTGATGACTCACAACCAATAACAAACAATAAAACAAATAACTAAAATCCTTAGATATCAAAGGAGTCCATCTCCTCAAAAGAACATAATCTTTAACAAACGATAAACCATTAATAAAATAGATAACATCCTATCTAGTCATCACAGAAATATAGATACTTGACTCCATCCCCCTTCTGGATGTCATCGACAAACGTTTCCTCATAAATAAGGAAGTCCTCAGATCCGATACCTAAAAAAGAAAAGAATGAGCCGAAGCTCGATATAGATGTACAAACACATACGCATGTCAAGCCAGATCATTCACATATAGAAATGCAAATAATAGTAGATGAATGCAATCAGTAGTTTAGTTATCTCAAATTAGGCTAACAAAATGACAAAGGGGTATTCATAACCCTGCTATACTTGTCTTTACCGATATACATAGGTGGATATAATTATACGTTTTCCTTTAAATCTTTTATGCCTAGAAACTAGAGTTTAGAACCTAATATTCTAGCTGTGTTGTCCCAAGTACAAGTACATTAGGGAATTCTCACGCATGATCAGTAGTTGCCCCTCTAGGGATATGCCACTACGGGCTCTCAAAGCAAGTGAGCTAAGCAAATTTAGCAACCAATATCAATTAGGTTGAATATAGTTAGTCCGGTTAGATCATTTCTAGCTTAGCAAGCATAAGTAACAACAAACACAACATACTTAGAATTGCTCCAAGATCGAATACAAAACTCTGGTCTTAAACTTGAACAAAAGTCAAACCTCAACAAAGGAAACCAAACACCACGAATCTACAAGAAAACAAGTAGCGTGTTAACCCTTAAGAATTTTAAAGCTAAGTCTTACCTAGGAGTTATCTAAGAGCTTATGATATACTCATTTAAGGTCCTTAAAGAAATCATTAATTCAAATAATAGTAATAACATAATATAAGTAAACTAAAAAGGTGACATAACTATATATATAAGATCACTTTTATAGAAACTCGTAAAGTTATATGCTATTAAAGATAAGACGTACTAATAATAATATGATATGCCATATATATATATATATATATATTCTTAATACTAATACAATAAAATAATTAGATCACAAAAATATCGATAATAATAATAATGATACTAATAATAGGATAGATTTGTAGTATACTAAATCGACATTTAGGGCTTTATATCAAAATATGATTGTTAACATAACCTATGAATAAACAGAAATTAGTGACCCACTTGAATGCGATAGAAATAAAAAAATTGGCCCACAAAATATATCTATAACTAATAACGTGAAATACGATAACATATACTTTAACCATAACTCTTATATAAAATAATAATATATAGCATGATAATTGAATACTTCAAAAGCAGAAATTAGGATCTATCAAATACTCATTTCCACACTTAAAAATTGAATAAAATAATAATAGTAACAAAATAAAACACTATGTATACGGTACCGAAAATGAAATTAGAATGGCTTGCGATCAATAACTGGGATGCAAACACTTGATAGCAATGAACGAGAACTTATCATACACAAAATACAAAAATTATGATTTATTTAATAAAATATCTAAATAATTAATCAATGCTATTTATCGGAAAAGCTTGCAATGTGTGAAAGTAATTACTTGGAAAGTTGTCAGCAAATCTTAAGGAAGCTCATGAGAGAAAAAAAAATAGGCAAAAGGAATTAGAGTGGTTTAACACTTGGAAATTGAAGTTCATCTCGTCTATCGAGGAAAAGTCTAGTACGAGAATTGGAAATTAAGGGGGTTTTCCAGAGTTGGGAATTGGATAAAAGCAGGAGTGGGATCTGGTTATTGCTTATGGACTGCCCGGTTAGGGAAATTAGGAAGGGGAAGGGGCCTATTATGAAAGAAAGGGACAGAGAGAAAGAATTGATAATAGGGGGTAATTATGAGGGGGCCTAACGAGCGAGATAGAGAATGACGAGGATAGGGGTGACAAGAGAAAGAGACGATGATAGGTGATATGGACTCGTAGATGAATACATGAACCCAATATCACGCGTAACCAAAGGGGGTGAGTCCAAGCCATAAGATAGCCTGAAATGCAAATGATAGTTGAGGGAGTGCAGAGGTTCCCGTGTACTGACGATGGATATGATGCACCAATACCTCATACGAGCTTAGGTCACACTTGATATGATGCATAAGTGTGGCAGGAGGTCACTCGCTACTAGTTGACGCTCGAATAGGCTAGATAAGAGTAGCTCAAGAATAAGCAAGAGGACACTTAGCTCAAGAGATGGTACAAAGTTCAATGTATCCTTCTGTATATCTTTTTGTTGTGGCTATTACATCATGTGTCTATTTATATGCCTTGTTAATGCAAATTCTACATTGTAGAGAATGATAAAAGAATCCCTATTTGCTAACTAAAAGAAGAATAATGTACAAGAAAGCGTGAAATCGGGTGCGGCGAATGTCTCCTGTTAGAAAGGACAGGACGGTTATCAGAAAGAACATTGTGCACACGTTTTGTGCATTTTTATTTTGTGACTCTGACAATATTGTGAATCAAGTAGGGGTGGTCCTCTAATCAGGTCAGTTTGGGATCGGCAATTTGGTGCCCTGTCGACTAGGGCTGGGTAAGGGGATGGATCGGGTGCAACTCATATTCAAGTCAGCTTCGGATGGTCGGCTATTCACAGTTATCAGCTCAGCCTTAGCATGTTGTAGATGGCTATTTTTCCTAGTTTGGTGCTTGGACTGGGGCGTAGGGAGGGGTTGGCTCCAACTGTAGGTTAATCACCTCGGCAACTTATTGGATGATGTGGAGAGCAGAGTAGCTTGGTAGATCAAACTAGGGAAAACACTACTCCTCGGTGCTTAACTCACCTTGGATAGTTCGGTGGACCACCTAAGAGAGCCTTCGGGCTTGGGAGCGTGTACTCGGACCTTGATCCCTATTAACAAGGGTATGAGAGAGAGTGAAGTCAAGTGAGGAAAAGAAATGGATGTCGAGAGAAAGAAAAAAATTACAGCTGGAAGAAAATAAAGAATAAGGTTTGGGGTAGGGTTTTAGGGTAGACTATTTTAGAACCTTCTAGAATATAGGGTAGTATTTATATATATAGAAAAAGAAAATAAGAATTAGTTATAATATGATTATATAAATACTACATAGGAAAATAGATTTTATATAATATCTCAATGTAAAATATTAGTAAAAATTATTGTATCATATACGTAAAATATAAAATTTAATATGCTTAATATATTTACGTAAAATAAGAATTTTAAAAATAATTAAATTGGGACCTTAATTTTGATTTCTAACGATACTAGCCTAACGAGTTATGATTTAAATAATATGCTGAACTAACTAGGGTGTTTCAATCTTCCCCCTTAAAGAAAACTTTCATCCTGAAAGTTTACCTTAACTCGAGAACAGATTAGGATACTTTTGCATAATGTCATCTTCTAACTCCTTGGTGGCCTCACGTTTTGAATGGTTCTCCGACTGGATTTTCACAAAGGGAAGTGATCTTCTCCTCATTTGGCGAACCTTTCTATCAACGATCTTAATAGGTTTCTCCTTCATTGAAAAATCAAGTTGTAAGCTCAAGGACTCCAAATCTTCTATTAGTACTAACTAAACACCTTGACTCCGACTCGGATTAGCCACAAACTTCTTCAACAACGATACATGGAAAACGTCATGTACCCCTTCCAATATTGCTGGCAAAGCTAACCTGTAAGCCACTCTTTTGATTCAATCTAATACTTAAAAGGACCAATAAACCAGGGGCTTAACTTTCCTCTCATTCTGAACCTTGCCACACCTTTTACTAGAGAAACCTTCTGTAAGACTTGATTGCTAAGTTGGAACTCTAAAGGCCTTCTTGCCTAATCTGCATAATTTTTTTGTTTATTTAGAGTTGTCAACATCCTTTACTGAATGATCTTGAGCTTGTCAATGGTTTCTTGCACCAAATTAGGATACAAGAACTATCCTTCTCCCACTTCATCCCAATGAATAGGCGACCTACACTTCTTTCCATACAAGGCCTTATAGGGCGCCATCTGAATTGTCGCCTAATAGCTGTTATTATAAGAAAACTTGACTAAAGGAAGGTACTCATCCCAATTTTCTTCGAAGTCCAGAACATAAGATCTCAAGAAGCTGAATGGTCCTCTCAGACTGTCCATCAGTTTGAGGATGAAAAGCTATATTGAATTGAAGCTTTGTACCTAGCGCTCTCTACAAACTCCTCCAAAACCTACTCATAAATCGAGTGTCCCTATCAAAAGTTATTGATACGAGTATACCATGCAATCTAACCACTTCTCTTACGTAAGCTTTGGCTAACCTTTCTATCTTATAACTTATGTTAATAGGTTTGAAATGAGTCGTCTTAGTCAACCTATCTACAATCACCCATATTGCAGCATGCTTGTCGTTAGTCTTCGGAAGGTGAGTGATGAAATCCATAGTAATGTGTTCCCACTTCCACTCAGGCATTGGTAGGGGTTATAATTCTCTTACTGACTTCTTACGCTCAAACTTAACCCTCTAGTAAGTAGAACACTGTGAAATAAACTCTGTTATATCACGCTTCATGTTTCTTCACCAATAGTGACACATCAAATCCTTATACATCTTTGTGCTCCTAAGGTGTACTGAATATGCTGAACAGTGAGCCTCTTGCATCATTTCCCTTTTCAGTTTTGAAATCCTTAGCAAACACAACCCTGTTCCATACCTTAAAATCCCATCAGTGTCTAACTTAAACTTAGGTGCCAAACCAAGTTCCACTTTACCTTTCAAGTTTTGAGTTTCCTAATCCTCTAACTATACTTCTTTGACTCGGTCCACTATGGTCGGCTGGATGCATAAACTTGCCAATCTTGCCCCAACTTCATTAGTCACAACCTTTAAGTTTATCTTGCACAAATCCTACAGTAAATGCTTTTGAGTAGTCAATAAGGTGGCCATATTGCCATGCTTCTTTTGACTAAGTGCATCTGCTACTATATTTGCTTTTCTAGGATGATACTAAATATCTACATCATAGTCCTTGATCAACTCCAACCATCTACGCTGTCTCATGTTCAACTCTTTTTGAGTAAAGATATACTTCAAGCTCTTATGATCCATGAATATTTTACACCTTTCACCATACAAATAATGTCTCCATAACTTCAAAGTCAAAACAACTACTACCAACTCTAAATCATGAGTTGAGTAATTCTTCTCATAAGGCTTCAACTGCCTAGAAGCATAAGCGATCACCTTCCTATCTTGCATCGGTATATAACCTAAGCCTTGACTCGAAGTGTCGCTGAAGATTGTGAACTCTTCCTCGCTCTTGGGCAAGGTCAACACTGGAGTTATACTCAATTTTTCTTTCAACTTCAGAAAACTAGCCTCATAACGATCATCCCACTCAAACTTTACACCCTTTCGGGTTAGCCTCGTAGGTGGTGTAGTGATTTTAGAGAAACCTTCCATGAATCTTCGATAATACCCTGCTACACCTAAAAAGCTTTTGATCTCAATCATTGACTTCAGTCTCTACCAATCTACTACTGCCTGTACCTTTACTAGGTCTACGGATATCCCATTCTTGTCCATAACATGACCTAAAAGCACCACGTGTTCAAGCTAAAATTCACACTTAGAGAGCTTTGCATACAACCATTCTTCCTTCAACCAACTCAAAACCAATCTTAGATGCTCCTCATGCTCTTCCCTGCTTTTAGAATAAATCAAGATATCATCTATAAATACAATAACGAACTTATCTAAAAAGTCCCTGAAGACTTGATTCATCAAATCCATAAAGGCTGCAGGGGCGTTAGTTAACCCGAAGGGCATCACAAGAAACTCGAAGTACCCATATCTCGCCCTGAAGGTGGTGTTTTGGATGTCCTCCTCTTTTACCCTCAACTGATGATAACTTGACCTCAAGTCGATCTTAAAAAATACCTAAGTTCCCTGTAACTGATCAAATAAATCATCAGTCTTAGGGAAGGGATACTTGCTCTTAATAGTAACCCGGTTTATATCCTGATAATCAATACAAAGCCTCATACTGCCATCCTTCTTTTTAACAAACAAAACTAGGGCCCCCTAAGGAGAAGTACTTTATTTGATGAACCCTTTATCTTGCAAATCCTATAACTGTTTCTTCAGCTTAACCAACTCAACCAACTCAACTAGAGTCATCCTATACACTTGCTTTGAAATTAAAGCAGTTTCAAGCACTAAATCAATGCTGAACTCAAACTCCTTCATAGGTGGTAACTCTAGTAACTCATCAGGAAATACTTCAATAAACTCATTTACCAAAAAGGTATGCTCTAACTTCGCAGATTCCTCACTTCCAAGGATAAAGCTGAAATCCTCCTCTTATCCCAAAATTCATAAGTAAGTAACTTAACCAGCCTCTGAGCATCCAACTTAAAACTAAACTCACTTCCATCATCTAGTGTGAAGTGCACCATCAAACCACAAAAATCTATAATAACTTGGTATCTAGCTAGCCAATCCATACCCAAAATCACATCAAATTCAAACATATTTAAAACTAGAAAATTTACTGGCAAAACGTTACCCTCAATTTCCACACCAACTCCTCTATAAATCTTCTCCAAAGCTTTCCTAACTCCTAAAGGTGTACAAACACTTAAAGACCCAACTAAAGACTTAGGAATCAAACCACAAACATGCATAAACATCTTAGAAATACAAGAATCTGTAGCACCAGTATCAAATAACACTTAAGTATTGCAAGAGTGGACCGGTGGTGTACTTGCAGCGGTGTCCTCATCAGGTAGGTCCTAATGCTGCTGATGTAGTGCAAAAACTTTCGTTAGAGCTCTCTATCTAGGTCCTCTAATCTACTATTGCCCAATCTAAACTTTGGCTGGAGGTTTAGTAGTCTGCTGTCCTACTCTAGCCTGACTCCCTGTAGGCCTCTCAATGTAATCCGTGGCTAGGTATCTCCTTTGAGTGTAGACGTAGTAGAAAGAGAGTGGTATAGACTTATTGGTACAATCCTTACTGAAGTTACCTGTTGCGAATCGTAATTAAGACTAGATAAGGCTGATCACTGGATGGATCCAAGCTTGTAGAAAGCTCGAAAAAGGATAAATAGGGAAAGTGTGAAAAGGGAAAAGATGAAGAATGAAACAGTAAGCAAACCCACGAATAGCTCTAGAGGATACGACACACTAATGAAACTTTTGAGAATTTATGGCACAATTTGATATGACATACGAATTGTTCTAGTAAGGTTACTCGTCACCTAACCTTGCTCAAGGGAAATGATAAGAGTGATGCCAAGAGTAAACAAACAATGTTTATGCAAGGAAGAAAAAGTGCTCTAAGAGTGTATTAAGAAATGATCTACTCTTCGTTACAAGTACAAGGGTATTTATACCCATAAGTTATGGTAGCTTGCCTAAAAAGGAAAAGATAAAAATGGCATTTCCTAAGGAAGTAATGTACAAGACATAAAAGGGTAAAAATGAATATACAAGAAAAACAATCATTGGCGTAATGGATTCAGCACATGATACTGTATACATGAAAATGCTACATTGGTGAGGTTGTTAGAAGATGTGGATAAAAAAGTACAGGCAGATGAGCTTGTTCGAGCAAGGATGGCTTAGTCAGTCCGGACTCTTTTTCTCTTGGTTTCTCGGCAAGGAAGATGCCGAATAATTGGTTAGCTCGATGTTAGAGAGTAATCATCAACTTAATATACTACAGAAAAATGAGCGATCATATGGTACAACACAAAGGGTAACTTAGCAAGGAAGTATTTGGCCTCAGCAGGGGTTGGTTGGAACAGAAGGGTTCGACGTACGAGCCCTTCTAGTCCTTAGGCTCGGCTACGAGTCAGAGGTTCGGTAGCTTGATTCCTATCATTCCCTTCGGTTTGTTTTGGATTTGGGATCAAATTCAAATGGTGTTTGCTTAGTTCTCCGTCAGGGTGATATGGACTAAGGTCGACAATGTTGAAGGCATCAGAAACCCCATAGCCCTCGAGCAATTCTAACCTGTAGGCATTATATTGATTTTCTAGAGGATTCTAAAAGGTCCTTCTACTCTTGCAGATAATTTGCTCTTCCTCTTGTTCAGGAACTGTTCCTTGTAAAGGTGCAGCCATACCAAGTCTCTTGGCTGAAATTGTTTGGCTAACCTACCCTTGGTCTTTTTTTGCACTTGTTTAGCAGCTTGGTCGATGTAACGAGTGACCTTGTCATAGTAACCTTGTCATAGATGTGCTGAAGGGATTGTGCTCTAACCGTTGCGTCAGTGTCCTCTTGTACGGGTATTGGTATAGGGGTGTGGTCGAGGGGCAACTCAGGATTGAACCCATAAACTATCTCGAAGGGAGTCTACTTAATGGTATCATATACTGTTTGATTATAGGCGAACTCAACCATTGACAGGTAGATGCCCCAATTAGCCAAGTTCTTACTTACTGCAACTTGGAGTAATGACCCCAAAGTATGATTAACCACTTTTGTTTGACCGTTGATTTAGGGGTGGCAAGAGGTATTGAAGAGTAATTTGGTTCCTAACTGACGCTATAAGGTTCTTTAGAAATAACTCAGAAATTTTGGGTCTTTATCGGAGACTACACTTCTCGGTACGCTGTGTATTCGCACAATCTCCTGCAAGATAAGAGAAGCAATAGCTAAAGTATCATTAGTCTTAATGCAGGGCACGAAGTATGCCATCTTATTGAATTGATCCACAACGACCATTACAAAATATTTGCCTCAGGTAGTTCGTAGCGGCCCAAGAACAAAGTCTATGCTCAATTCAATTTACGGTTTCGTTGGAGCAGGTAGGGGCATTGCTTTCTCTTGCTCGACTTGGCACTTAGCCTTCTTGCATACAGCACAACTTTCAAAAACTCGGTGCACATCTTTCCTTATTCTTGGCCAAAAGAATCGTCTATTTATCAGTTCACAAGTCCTTCTTTCCCCAAAATGTTCGAGAGACCTCTAATGTGGCCTCCTTAACTAGTAGCTCCTTCAAGGAACAAGTTAGTACGCATAATTTTCTGTCTTGGAATAAGTAGCCATCTTCTACATGATACTCGTCTACTGTCCTCCTATCGACGCATCATGAAATTATGGGTCTAAAGTCTAGATTCTCGAAGTACTTTTCCTTGATACTTGTAAACCTAAACAACCTGGTTTGTAGTTTTGATAAAAGCGCATGTCTTCTTGAAAGGGCATTTGTAATGACATTGCTCTTCCCTTACTTATATTTTATTATAAAATTGAATCCTTCAAGGAATTCAACCTATCTCGATTGTTGCTTCGATAGCTTTGTTTGACTTTGGAGGTAATGAAGTGATCCATGGTCAGTATATATGATAAAATCTCTCGGCAGTAGATAGTGCTGTCATACTGGCAGTAAATAGTGTTGTCATACTTGCAGTGCTCGGATTAGTGCTAAGAGCTCTTTGTCATTCATGGAGTAATTTTACTGGGGTCCTTGGAGCTTCTCACTATAGAAGGCAATTGGTTGGCCTTCTTGCATCGGGACAATGCATATTCCAATGCTTAGTGTGTCGCACTCTAACTTAAAAATTTTGTTGAAGTCAAGTAATACTAATACTGAGGCAGAGGTCAACCTCTCCTTATCTCAGTAGACCTCCTCTCCTCCTTTTCTCCCTATTGGAAGTTAGTATTTTTCTTCGTTAATTCAACAAGTGGCGCAATGAGGGTGTTGAAATTCTTGATGAACCTTTGATAAGATGAAGTCAGTCCATGGAAACTTCTTACGTTAGCATAAGTGGTAGGGGTCGACCACTTAACAAGTGCTTGGATCTTTTCATCATCAACTTGCAAGCCTCCTCAATTGACTACATAACCTAAGAATACCACTTCCTACTCGCAAAAGCAACATTTCTTCAGATTACCAAATAGTCTTTCAGCATAGAGAATATCCAGGACTGCTCTGAGATGTTCATAGTGACTCGGTATGTTAGCACTGTAGACTAGGATGTTGTCAAAGTATACCACGACATACTTCCTGAAGAGATGTCTTAGCACATGGTTCATTAATCTCATGAAAGTGCTCGGCACCTTCGATAAGCCAAAGGGCATGACCATCAACTCGTCAAGTCCATGTCGAGTCTTGAATACAGTCTTCCATTCGTCACTTTGTTTCATGCGGATTTGATGGCATCTAGATTTAAGATCAATCTTGCTGAAAATCTTCGTTCCACTTAGTTTATCTAACATGTCTTCTAGCCTCTAGATCAGATACTTGTATTTGGTTGTGATTTTGTTCACGATTCGGTTGTCTATACATATTCGCCAAGTTCCATCCTTCTTTGGCACTAGAAGTATAGACACAACATAAGGGCTAAGACTCTCTTTTATATAGCCCCTCTCCAGTAACTCATTGACTTAACATTAGAGTTTAGAAGCCTGCTTAGGATTCATCCGACAAGCTAGCTTATTCGGTAGTGTAGCATTGGATACTAAGTCAATACAGTGCTCTATGCCTTGAGTTAGGGGCAACCCCTTAGGTAACTATTTTAGAAACAAGTCGGCATATTCATTTAATAACTCCTTGATCTCTTGGAGTAACTCACCTTGCTCCCTCATTTCCAATAGTTGCTTGACCAACAAGATCGTCGGCTCATTAGCATTGATGGCCTCTTAGAGCTCAATTCTACTCATTACCAGAGCCTTCTTCGATCCATGAGCAAGTTTCATTTGTAACTTATTGACTTCTCTCAACAGCATTGGGTTTAGTGTAATCTCCTGGTCATCCTTCTCGAATACGTATGTACTCTTGTAGCCGTTATGGATGATCCTCTTATTAAATAAACAATAACTTACTTAGCAATACGTGAGAAGCACACATGGGTAGGACGTCATAGAGAATCTGGTCAGAATAGTTCCCAATAGTGATTGGTAGTAGTATTTGTTAAGTGACATGTAATGCTCATATCTCACTTAAACAATGTAAATTATACGGCTTTGGGTACGCAATAGTCGGCAATTTCAGTTTTAAAATAAGATCGGTTGATACTACATTGGTGCAATTTCCACTATCTATGATGAGGGCACATACCTAATCATTTACCTTATAGGTTGTATGAAACAGATTCTCTCTCTACTTCTCTTCTTATGAGGGTTTCATGTTCATAATGCGTTGGATAACTAAGAGTAACCGATTCAAGTCCTTGGCAAAAACATTTTCCTTAATAAGCTCTTTCTTGGCAGTAACCTTCTCCTCCTCAGGTTCCTCATTTGTACTCTCTACTTCGAGCTTCAAGATGTCTCCTTTGATGACTATCGTTCGTCAGTTTGGGCATTAAGCAGCCATGTGTTCGAATCCTTAGCACTTAAAGCACTTGATCTAGCTAGTCTTCCTACTAGACCCTTGTCCCTTCTTATACGTTCCAGTCGACACTTCATCATTAGATTAGCCTTTCTACTAGACTCTTACATCAACCTTCCTTCTCGGCTTGGTACTTGGTAAAGTTCGATGACTTACTTGTCTAGGTCAACTAGTCAGCATCCTCGCTGGTACTCGACTCCTTTTTTAGCTCTCTACTCGTTGGGTAATCCTAACAACCTCATCCATGGTATCAAATCGTTAGAGCTCCATAACATTTCAAATGTCTTCTCTCAACCTAGTAACAAACCTTGAGACTGTTCAGGCTGGTGTTTCCTCCACTTCGCAACCGATCATGAGCATTTGAAACTCTTGAATATATTCGTCAATAGTTCGACCTCCTTATCTCAGCTCTTGAAGTTGAGTGAAAGTATTTTGGAGATAAGTTTTGGCACGAATCTGTTTTTGACCACTTTCTTCATCTCGGGCCAAGTGTTAATCTCTCGGTAGCCCTCTCATCATGTCATGGCTTGAAAATTCTTCCACTATATGGTGACATATCCAAAGAATTCAACAGTAGCAGTGTTCACTTTCTTATAGTCCTCATATTGATAGTAATAAAATACACGCTTTACCTTCTCTTCCTATTTCAGATATTCATTAGCATTCCCAGATCTATTGAAACTCAGAATCCGAAGCTTCACATGGTTGGATGTTCTGGGAACTTCTACTCGCTCCTCTTCAAAATACTCTTCTTCCTCTTCATCAAGTTCTCTCAAGTTTATCAGTCACCTCACTCGTTCGCCAACTCCTCGACCTCGAACTAGTCAAGTTGGGTTTTGACCTCTAACAGGTTAAGCAGCTTGTGGAATGTTTTGCGCGACATCAATAGGTTGGCAAGATTGTGCATGAATAGCTTAAGTTAAATCTACTAAGAGGTTAGCTATCTCATCAAGCCTCTCGTTAGTGTTTTTGGGAGTTCCTTGAGACTGTTTTCTATGGTGGACAACTCTACTATCATCACCATACCAACATTCATACTTGGGTCGGTAATTTTTCCTTACAGATTCAAAGCTCAAACAAATATTTTAGAAAGTGAATAGTTAACAACACAGTAGTCAAATGAACATAGTAACATGCTCTGTTTCACATACGCAAAACTGGATATAACGGAACTTCAAGGAGAACTAACTATAGATCACACAAAATCTTTACTCTGATACTAAGAAATTGTGAATCGTGACCAAGAATAGATAAGGTTGATTGTTGAATGGGTCCAAGCTTACAGAAAGCTCAAAAAAAGATAAATAGGGAAAGTGCAAAAAGGGCAAAGATGAAGAATGAAACAGTAAGCAAACTCACGAACAGCTCCAGAGAATATTGCACAAATGGAACTTTCGAGGTCTCACAGCACAAATCGATATGACGTACGAATTGTTTCGGTGAGGTTACCCGCTACCTAACCTTACTCATGGGAAATGATAAGAGTGATGTTGAGAGTAAATAAATAGTGTTTACGTAAGGAAGAAAAAGTACTCAAAGAGTGTATTAAGAAATTATTTGCTCTCCATTACAAGTACAAGGGTATTTATACCCGTAAATTAGGACAGCTTGTCTAAAAAGGAAAAGACAAAAAGGACATTTCCTAAAGAAGTAATGTACAAGATATAAAAAGATAAAAATGAATATACAAGAAACATAATCATTAGTGCAACGTATTCTGTACATGATACTGTACACGTAGCAATACTACATTGGTGAGGTCGTTAGAAGATGCGGACAAAAATGTACAGATAGATGAGCTTGTCTAAGCGGAGGTGGCTTAATCAGTTTAGACTCTCTCTCTCTCAGTTTCTCGACAAGGAAGATGCTGAATAATTAGTCGGCTTGGCATTAGGGAGTAATTATCAACTCAGCATACTGTAGAAAAATAGGTGGTTATATGGCATGGCACGAAGGGTGACTCGGCAAAGAAGTATTCGGCTTCGGTAAGGGTTGCTTAAAATAAAAGGATTTATTGTGTCAGTCCCTTTAATGCTTGAGCTCGGTTGCGGGTCAGAGGTCCGATAGCTTGATTCCCATCATGACCTGTCTTTTTGTACGAAAAGTAAGTACAAGAATAAGAAGAAAGGAAAAGAAAAGAAAAATTGCATTACACTTAAACTTTCAAATGTATTTAAACTATTGTTATTTGATTGTCTTTTTAAAGGACGGTTTTGGGATTATAAATTTATGTTGAGCGGAAGTTGTGATTAAGAAGTTTCGAGTTGGCATCCATGTATATTTAACGGCTTTGTTACTATGTTATAAAACTCTACAATTTCGACTATATATTTTTGTATTATGTATTTTCCTATGAAATATTATTATCGGCATGAGTTTCGTCACGACTTCCCGTCCAACCGAGTGGGCACGCTTGCTTGGAGAGACTAACAACAAACTTGAATTTTGCTGCGACTTCGTTTACTCGATCCAATTCTTTTGTATATAACAGATGATAATGTAATTACCGAAGAAGCAAACCTAAGTACAAATGAAATGTATACATTTGTTTATAGGTTGAACTTTGAAGTTTAATATATGAATTTTTTCCATTTTTGTAATTAACAATTTAAAGTTTAAAAATTTCAATTTATATGAGGCAGTTAATATAAAAAATTGGTAAAATTCAGGTAGTCTATTGCAAAAATTGATAAAATTAGATATTTAATTGAAAAAATTGATAAAGTTTAGTACCAAATTGGCATTTATGAATTTTAGATAGCTAATTGCAAAAATAAGTAAAATTTATGTAACAAATATGTCATTTGCCCTTGTGTATATTCACTTTTATCATAAAATTATCACACTTGTAAATCTATTTTTTAAGAAGGCATTTGCTCACTACAAGAAAATGGAATTATGGAAATGAAAAAAAAATAGCAGTTTATCCGTAATTACTACAGGCATCACTATATTGTAGCAATTTAGTTTTTTTTGAGTGCCCGCTGCAACAATGTTTGTCCATCGCATCAGTAACTTATATATTAGGAATCCTTCTTAAATTTTGTGATATAAAAATATGCAACGAAGTGTTCCTTGCAATGTGGTATGCATAGTTCTTAAGTACGTGAACAATGGTTTTTTATATTATGAATTTAAAAATTCGTCCCTGATAAATAAACTTCCACTATAATCTAGAAAAGATTCTCTATATGTGCTTGATAAAAACAAAATTTTATGACAATAGCGGCAATTGCTGGATGCCGTTAACTTACAGAGTCTTAATGATTGTAACATTGATTAGAAGATGAAATAATATTAAAATATATATCATAGATAGATAGGATATCATAAAAAAAAAAAAACATTACTTTGTTTGACTAAAAAACTAAAGTATTAGCAGTCCTTGTTATGTTTTTTCATGTAGAAAAATTTGTTACAATTAATATGAATCAACATCAACTCAGTCCCATCAACCATGCGTAGCAACTACGGCCAATTCTTTGTGCGAACTCAAAAGAATCTTTCCTAACCATTTGTATGGCAACATTCTCCACGCGTTTCTCTGGTAAGACTTGCTACGTTGTCGTAAATGCTAGGCGAAGGACCGATCGATAACGTGAAATTGATTTTTAGGAACTCGTTTACCTAAGCTTTGGACTGATCGATAACGTTAAATTGATTTTAATGAACTCGTCTAGCTAAGCTTTTTCTTTGACAGCCTAAGGCATTTCAAACTGTCCAAATTGATGTCGGTGAAAAGGCGAAGAAGGTGCCTGAGATGCTTCCAATTGCATCCTTTTCTTAGATATTTCCTTTTATCATACAGGGCACCTGCGCAAGACACAAAAAATCAACCTACACACAATTTTATTTATCAAACGTTAGTGGACGCACGCATCCCGTCCTATAAGGATAGGCGAAAATATGATCTAGTTCATTTGAAGGGCTAAACTGTAATGGAATCAAATTTTGCATTTTGATTTGAAAACTCCTTTAAAACTGAACCACTTCAGATGAATTACATTCACATTCATTTATTACTCTTATTGTTGTTTTACTTTGTACTATCACTTTTAGGTTTATTTTGATATATCTTATAATTATTTTCACTCAAATTAAATTTTAACATTTTTGTTTTTACTAGCATCTCCTACTATAAATAATATACAATTTAGAAAGAGAATTAATGATGAAGAGGCACCGATGCTGGAGGTTTTAGATTTAAACCTAGTTTAGATGCGTTGGAATTTGAATAAAACTATTACATATAAATATTATAATTAAAATAAAAAAAAAGATTGGAGAGATCCTCTTACATAAGTTAGATAATTTTCCTCTTGCAAAGTATTTTATTTTGGCTTCAAATAGTTCAATTCCACTTGATAAATGTGCGTAATTTCGACATGCTACCAAGTATGCTTATATATTTTTTTTCCTCTACTATAAATTTAGAGGAAAACTATATATTTAGTCCTCAAAATTTATTTACTTTCTATTTGACTCTTTAATTAATTTATATTTAATTACTTAACATTTTCCACATTCTAGAAAGGGATTCACATTAGGTATATCAAAAATTTCATCATCCCTTGTTATGTGTTGAACTTTAACCGGATCATGATAATTAATTTGATAGAACAACATTATTTAATATCTTTAAGTAAATATTATACCAAAAATAAAAAATTACTTTAAACAAATCCAAAGCTCGTTAGTGCACTCGTGTAGCGGCTTAAAGCACATCGAAACTCTGACATTAAATGTGCTCGAGCTAAGTCAAGCCCTAGGATGGGTGACCATCTAGGAAGTTGTTATGCTAAAGAATAAAATCGTATAATGTTCTACGCTAAAGTGAATAATACCTCAGTAGAAAGAGTTTCAATTACGTTATGGAAAGTAGTATCAAAGTAGTCTACTAGTCAAAAGGATGACATCCCTATCTCGTGGTGGTCTTAGACCTATGTAACAAAACCTATAATGACGTTAGTTTTGTAATTGAGATGGATTATAGTACCCCTTAAATGATAGGAGAAGGAACTCTAAATCATTGAAGAGCCTTTGAGTGTAGTGGCTCATAATACGTTAGAATTTTAAAGTTATGTGGGCTTAAGTTGGGTCAATCTTATGATAGATAACTTCTTAGGAAGTTATTGTATTAGGGAAAAAGACTGTGAAGTATTCTATGCCAAAGTGGACAATAACTTGGTGGGAAGAGTTTCAATTAGGTCGTTACACATTTGTTGGCTATCCTAAGATTGGAAGCAATAGAGATCACTTCTACATGTGTTCTTTCAAATCAATATTCCAAAAAAATTGGCCAAAAAATAAATCCAAAGATGTTAAACATGCTTCTTAACTTTTTGTGTTATTATTATATTTATCAAAAACTAAATTTTGTATTTTTATTCTTTGATAATTTAACTAAAGTATGATTTTATCATATGTTATTTTTTAACTAAATGTGCCTTTTAATCATCCCAATTTTACAATTTATGATTTTAGTGCCTTATCAACAATATTTTTATAATGCCTCAAGACCATAAATGGCGCTACAACTCACCATATATCTTGGTTAGTCCGGAATATGTAAAACTTTCTAAATCTACAATCGAAACAAGGAAAAACACATCACATAATATATATATATATATATAATCCACCGAGGAGTAGAAATTGCATCCACTCATAATCTCATATAAATCTGCAACATCCAAAAGTTTGGAAATGTCTCAACTTATAACCAAAACATAAAATATGTCAAATGACTAAAATCCTTAGATATTAAAAGGAGTCTATCTTCTCAAAATACAAAATCCTCAACAAAACATAAACCATTAGTAATATAGATAACACCTTATCTAGTCATCATAAAAATATAGATACTCGACTCCATCCTCCTCTTGGATGTCATTAACAAACGTCTCCCCATAAATAAAAAAATCCTCAGATCCAGCACTTGAAAGAAAAAAGAATGAGTCGAAGCCCAATACAGGTGTACAATCACATACGTATGCCAAGATGATTCATTCACATATAGTAATGCGTTATGATAGAATAGTACATACGATAGTTTAATTATCTCAATTTAGACTCACAGAACAACAAAGAGGTAATCAAACCCCACCATACTTGGTCTTTATCCACATACATAGGTGGATATAATTATACGTTTTCCTTTAAATCCCCTACATCCAAAAACTAGAGTCTAAAAACCTAATATTCTAGCTACGGTGTCCCATTGTATGAGTCTACTAAGGAATCTCACACATGATTAGCGGTTACCCTTTTAGGGATCTATCATTGCGAGCCCCTAGAGCGAACAGGTCAAGCAAACTCAGCAACCAAGATCAATTAAGTCGAATATAGTTAATCTGGTTAGATCATTTCTAACCTATCAGGCATAAGTAACGATAAACACCACGTACTTGAAATCGCTTCAATGTCAAAAACAATAACTTGATCTCAACTCGAATAAAGTCAAACCTTGATAAAAGAAATCGAACACTACGAATCTAAAAGAAACAAGTAACACATTATTCTTTGAGCATTTTGGAGCTAAGTCCTACTTAGAAATTTATCTAAGAGCTTATGATCTAAACAATCAAGGTCCTAAAAGAAATCGTTGAATTAAACATAATATGATTAAACTAAAAAAATGATATAACTATATACAAAACATCACTTTAATAGAAATTTGTAAAATATGTAATGTATCTATAATATATAAATATATATAACATATCTATATATAAAAGAAATTATACCAAGGACACAATACTAGAATATCAAGTAATATATATTATCGAATCGATATGGTAAATAAGCAAAACGTATTTAATTAGAAAATGGTATGATTCGTAAAACTTATAAGGAATAATAAAATAATAATAATAAATAGATAAAACGGACATACTATGAATAATATAATATGCTATACTTTAATAATACCATTGTGATGATATACTTAAATCATAATACCATTGATATAAAAAAATAAAGCATACTAGTAATAATATAGTATTGTATTACACCAAATTGATACTTGAGATTTTTAAATAAATTACGATCATTAACATATTCCTATAATTATGTAGAGAATAGTGACCCAGCTTACATATAACAGAAACAGAAATTTGACCCCAACAATAATATATCTAACTAATGATCCAAAATATAATAAAATATATTTAACAATAACTCTTACATAAATAACATTATATAACATGATAAATAAATAATTTAAAGGCAGTAATTGAATACTAATAATACTTAATCAACACTAACAATGAAGATAATAAATAAAATAATAGTAATAAAATAATAAACTAAAAGTACGATACCGAATATGAATTCAGAATGACTCGCGAAGGCAATTAGAATGGAAATATCGAACGACAATGAAAGAAAATCTATAATAAACAATAACACAAGAATTATAATCAGTAAATAATATATTAAAATTATTAATTAGTAGCATTTTATTTGATCAACTTGGATTGCGAAGAGAATGGAAATACCCCAAATGAATTAGGTGCTGGAAGTATAATGGTTTGAAATAAAAAAAAAAAAAGTTGTTGTTGGACTTGGCTTCGAAAGAAATTGGGAGCGATTGAAATTGGAAATGGGTGGGGTCCGAATGATGCCGTTGGGCTGCTCGGTCAAGGGAATTGGAAACGAAGGGAGGGGCGAAAGGAACAGGCACTAGGGCGCTTGGGAATAGGACGCAGCGCGAGAGAGACTGCGGGACGAGGGGGACAAACGAGATAGGAGAGGAGGGGGGTTGGGGAAATTAAAAAGGGGGTAGGGGCCTGAAGAAAAACGACAGGGACGGGAGAGATTTTTAACAGTGAGAGCAGGGTGGGAGAGAGATAATGAGACGAGAGAGACAGAGGGAATTGCAGCTAAGACAATGATAAGGTTTAGGGTAGGGTTTTAGGGTAGGTTATAAAATATAGGGTGGAATTTATATTAAGAAGAAAGAAAAAAAAAGAATTAATTATTATAAGAATATATAAATACTGTATAGGAAAATAAGTTTTTATATAAATGTTATAAAGTATAATATTAATAAAAATTACTGTATCCTATAAGTAAAATATAAAATTAAATATATTTAACATGTACGTAAAATAAGGATTTTATAAATAATTAAATTAGGACCTTAATTTTTTATTTCCAATATTACTAACCTAAAAAATCTACGAATTAAAATAAAATATTAAACTACCTAGGATGTTTCAATTTTCATCAATAAAACTTGATGAATTTATCAAAATAGAATGAATGGTTTGTATGAAATTCGATTTCCAATGTTACTAACCTAAGGAATCTATGAATTAAAATAAAATACTAAACTAACTAAGGTGTTTCAATTTTTATCAATAAAACTTGATGAATTTATCAAAATAAAATGAGTGGTTTGTATGAAATTAGACTAGAATTAGTTTAAATGCTAGGGATAAAGCTACAAGAAGCATCTAAACTTTCATAGTTTTTTTTATTTTATTTTAGTACTTAAACTTTAAACTTGTTCATTTTAACATTATAGTTTTTAAATGAGAGAAATTATTAATTATATTATAATGAAAGTTATAAAAAATACTTATTTATTTCACATAAAAACTTAAAGTACCAAAATGAAATAAAAAATAGAATTTGAGCACTAAAATGGAAATAAAATAAAAGTTGACGTACATATATTATTATTAAACCATTTTATAATAACGGCCGTTATAACAAAAAAATGAATTTATCTCATTTAAAAAGTTGAAGTACTAAAATGAACGAGTTTAAATTTTACGTATTAAAATGAAAAACTATGAAAGTGTAAGTACTGTTACTGATTTTATCCCTTAAATGTTAATATGAACTTTTGCACTTTAAATTGATTTTAGGAATCATGCTCTTAATGTTATTAATATTAATTTTTATAATATGGACATAGCATGAATTTTAATATTATTTAAGGTAGTAGAACTTGTAAGAGAAATCTTCTACATAATTCATAATCATAGAGAAACCACTTAAAGAGTTTTTTTTTTTGCTATAATTATGATATTAACAACTTCAAAGGCAAGTGATTCTTGGATGATTTTGATTAAAAATTGATTAATTAATTTTGACATATTTTAAACCACATTTTTGTTATATGATGGTGTTGTTGAAATCCTATGCCTTTAATTTAGTGATTTGCATTTGTGATATTTTTGTTTTAGTACATTTATTTCTTTCATAATAATTTGTTTGAATATTTCGACTAAATTGCCTAGATAAAACCAAAATTACCATAATATAATAATTAGGTAATCCTAATCTCTAAGGATAACTTGGTTCTCACCTCCTTTTATTATTGTAGTGTATAACTTGATTCACATGCTAATATATTTTTATTGAATTTTTTATATAAAAAATCCTCTCTTATCAAGTTTTTGACCCCATTGCAAAATTAGGCTTAGCTATTGTTAGACTTTCAGTTGTATTGTTAAACTAAATTTTTCTTTCATGTTTTGATTTTATTAGTTACTCATGAAATTCATCCTACACCATATTTTATTATATTGATTTCATTCACTTGGATTTGCTTTTCGATCATATACTTATATTTTGTTAATTCATCTGTTAATGCTTTGATCATTATATTTATTTCTTCATTCCTTTTTGCTTATCAACGTTGTTTCATTAAATTATTATGTCATCAAATTTTCTTAGTCAGTCTACTTTATGTATTTAAGGTGTACTCTACGTCACTTAGATTTGGTGCAACTTTTGAAAGAGAAGACGATAATAGAATTTAGATTTGTGTATAAGAAAAATATAGTGGTGTAATAGTTAGGGTTGCACCTTTCAATATTTGATCAAATGCTTACATTAAAAATTTCAAATATTGTTAGTGAATTTTCATCTACCTTGTATTGAGTTTCTCTAAGCCTGCAAAATAATAAACATCGAAATTTCCTCCAATACAGCCACTTTGATGTTTAAATAAGTTTTTTATCAATATTAAAAAACCCAATGCCAAGGTTGGGGGGGGAAGGGGAGGAGGCAAAGTGTTTAAATCACTATCAAACTCTTAAGAAAGTCTCCTTTTTTTTAAGTCTCCTAGTCGCATACCTAGCTAGGTCATATATATAGTTATGGGTTAAGGCTGGATCTAGCTTGGGCAATTAGATTAGGGCATAGTAATTCTTTGTCAAGTAGAGCGAAAGTTTTGACTTGCTTGCGTTTTGTCTCATGGTTATCTCACCATATTAAATGCATTATGACCTCTAAGCTTTGCTAGGGATGGGGGCACCGATGGGAGTAAGGATATTGAAGGGTGCACACCACCTTATTGTCTTTGTACCATAGTGAGGCTCTATGGTCCCCTTAAGATAGGAGTCGTATTGTTAGGGTACGCTTAGGGTGCTCAAGTGTTGAGCACTTTTCTGGTTGTCCAAAGTGCTTACTTTCATGCATTGAGCTTAGGCCACTTTTATTGGGCCCTTTGATCCTTTTTGGGTGCTAAGGCTTAGCTTAAATTTTGGTAGTCATTGTTAAATTAATTTTAAAGTCCAATATTAACTTTTGAAGAGGCAATATATTTTTTAGTAGACATTTAAGATCTATTCAGTTAATGAGTTTCAATCATAATAATACATCCCATGTTACCATTTTGAAAAACGAATGTTCACCTACACACTTATTGATAGACCATTCTCGGTCTGAGCTCCAAAAGCCCAAGCCAATTTCCCACCTATTTATTTTAAGAAATAAACAAGTAGTAAGAGTATTTAGGATAGTAACTACTAGTAGGTTAGTCATTTCATTTTGGATACCAAATCTTTAGTTATGTTTAGTATAGTTTATCATCTAGTTTTCTTATGTTTTTCTAGTTACATTTTCACACAACCAATTGATAGGGTTTCCCTTTGACTAAATTTTTTAATTATATAATTTGAAATGCAAATAGAGAGTCAGAAAATAAAAAAGAACCAAACAAACAAAAAAAATAATTGCATTTTGCTTAGATTTTCCATTTTCTTTCTAGTTTTTTATTTAAATTTTTTAAAGAATCTTCATTATACATTTTTCCCCACAAGCATATGTTTAGAATTAGGAGTGTTGATTTATTGATTTTTTACCTCAAGATCGATCACTCCTTTTATAAGCTCAAACAAAAACGTGCATGCTTTATTTAAGAGTCCATCAAACCATGTCTGAAAATATACAGAAAGAAAAAGGTCAAGCCCTTTGGAAATATTTTGTTTATGTTGTTAGAGGAGTAGCATCTATTATCGCACAGTCCACAATTCAAGCCAATAAATTCGAGCTCAATCCTACCCATATATAGATGGTACAGCTAATCAGGTTCGAAAATCTCTACCCGAGGTTTCTCGTTACCTCCTTCAAAAATTTCCATAGGTATGTAAGACTACCAAGAGTAATGAGGCCTTAGAAGATGCGATTCACCTCTAGTTACTTTTATTTTCATTGAGGGACAAGGTGAAAAATTGACTCAAGAACCAAATTTTTTCCTCCTACTGACTAGTGTGAAAATTACAAACAAATCTCTATTTTATACCATGTTGATGTGCATATTTTTATACTTTTGATTGGAAAAATGTGTAGCTCCCGGAAATACATACAAAAGTTAATTAAAATATAAGTACTTTATGAAGAAAAGGACAGAGACAATACAAAATGAAGCCTCGTATCAATGCTCATGGTCATGCCAACAATTCAAAAGAGAAATCAAGGCATAAAAACACCATGGTTATCATGAAGAGGTAGCCGAACGGACAGCCCATGCGAAGTTAAAGCCACAGTCCACTCGAGAAATCACACCAATATCTCCATATGTTAAGCATCAGCCCATGTTCTTGGAGCAATCCGCACTTGACAGCACAACAGTTGAAAGCCTCAGCCCACATCATCGTGGAAGAGTCTTCGGAAGTCTAAATTGAAGATAAAAGTAGCCATTAACCCATAAATCCAAAAGCTGCGAGAGTTCAAAAAACTTGAGGAATGTTTATAGAAGGATTACGAGATGGGATTAGGCATAGATTTATATCAAGTTCTTCTTTTTCTCTTCATTTATATCGAATCCATGTTTCTTGTTAATCGTTTTATTGTACTCTCACCTAGTACGGGTTAAATTATTCTATGAGATTATAAATGATTTGATGGAATAATTTAATCATGACTCTTTTATATGCCATCTGTTAAGTAGTTGAATATTTTTATTATTTGATTTTATATGGTTTATAAATATTTTATTAGGCATGTGACTTATTTATAATCTAAAATTTGAAAAACACAGAAGTGAATGTTTTGTATAAAAATTGGAATATGTTTAATTTAGGATTAACTACAAATATACAACCAATGTTTTAGTAATTTTTCAAATAAGTGATCTGTGTTTTTTATTTTTTATTTTTTTTTGGGACAAATACATGACCTGTCTTTTTTAATTTTGTGTAAATTATAAATAAAGTGCATATAACAAGCTTTTAGTGGTCCATCATATAATTAAATAATTTAAACTACTAATGTAATTAAAATTTCTTTAACAACTGCAAAAATTAAATTAAAAGAAAAAACTACGACTTGATGCAGTAAGAGCAACGATGAGAGCTCGAGAGCACCGTAGGTTCACTCCCTCATCAGATTAGTTGATGAATAGACAACAAAACTTCAATCGTAAACCATCTTGTTCGATGATGGTAGCCAATTTGTGTTCGACAATCTCTTTAGTTAAGATGTGTTATTAAGGTGTACCTCGAGAGCAAACCTTACAAATAAAAAAAAAAAGAAGATATGTTTGATAGACATACCTATGACCTAAATTTGTAAGAAGATGGAATCTTGGGATTGGTGTAAGAAAGTTGGGCTGATTTCAGCTTTTATTTTTTCACTTGTGACAAAAAATATGTACATACATATTTATACATACACACACATATATATATATATGGATTCGTGTAAGAGAGTCGGGAGCACATGAAATGATTTTGAGCTAGCCTTGCAATTCGTAGGTCTCATTGGTCCATCACTGAAGTTATAATACACACGGTAGCCATGTAAATTGTAATTCACTTCTAAAAGAGTCAGGCTTTTAAACAAGTTCCAATAGGAATTTCAATCCATAACCTTTGCTTCGCCTCTGTCTCTGTTACAACATGTCCACGATGAGATTTGGCTTCTTGGCATTGATATATTATGATTGATGCTTCCTGTGAGTCATTTGTTTCTCCATTGAATCAATTCTACCCTTGATTCGATCAAATTATTTGTTTTATTTTGTTTTTTGATTATTTGCTCCAGTGGAGTTCTTCTCCATTAGACCACTGTTGTTTCTTTTTTTTTTTTTTATTCAGTTGTTCTATTTAAATTATGTATTTTTTAAAGAATTTTTAATTATATTATTAGTTGAAATTATTTAATAATATAATCAACCACTAAGAGCTTGAAACATACCCCTTATTTGTAATTTACATAAAATTAAAAAACACGGATCATGTGTTTGTGGAAAAAAATAACACGGGTCACTTCTTTGCAAAAATACTAAAATACAGATTATGTTTTTGTAATTAACCCTTTAATTTAATTATGATATGACCACATGCATATTAAAATGAATTGGAAATTAATTATCCTAACATAGGGGATATATAAAGTAATTAAGGTTTAACTATGAATTTACTTTCTTTTTTTTGGTAATTATCTAGTTTCATGCTTCAGAACCTAAAAGTTGTTGATAGTTGCTGCATGCTTCCTCAAATAAAATACGTGAGGCTCACTTAACTAAGTAGGTTTTTAGTACGTTTTAGATTTCAAAAGAAAAAAAAAAAACTTTTAATTAATTTTTGAAAAATATTCTAAGTGCCAAAATTTTTCGAAAACCTAACGGAGTACCAACTATTTCTAAAGCATATATTAGTTTGTAAAAATACTTCTAGTAAATCTATAAACGATATATATCAACACTTTGCAATAAATACCTCCAACACTAATGAGCTCATGGCGCTGATTTATTTCACATTACACGTGCCCATATTCGAGCCTTAAAACAGATAAAAGATAAGAGTTAAAAAATTATAATATTTCGTTTCCACAGACAAAGGTTCTCATATGCCATTTATAACCAAGTAATGGTTAGATAAATTCTGCATACCTACACGCTTTCATCATGCCACATCCCTTAACCAACTCTCACGTTAAACCAATACTCGTAACTAGTGGCATCAATAACGCTGAGAGTATCCTTACCTGAAAAAGATAAGACAGTGAGCTTTAACAAGCTCAGCATATGTAATCACATATATATGCCACACGAGGCTCATATTCCCATACTAATGAAACAAAAAATGATTCATTTAGTATTTAATGTAAAGTGAATCAACCAACAATAAAAACAAATGTCTCGTGTCTCGAAATGGGAGTGGGAGACAGTCCTTGTTTTTATTTTGGATACACATAGAACAATCAAAGATGACATTCTCTTCTCTCAGGTCCATACACGAAGTCCATCAACTATACATCCTCCTTTAATTTATGCCGAAGCTATGTTAGTGCTATGGACATTGGTTTATGTAAATAAAAAAATCCTAACAAACCTAGGGAGAGAACACCATATTCTAGCCATTCTTTTTAGAGGGGTATGGATCTTGACAATGTTCCTTCTTTCTTTCCTCTAGAAGGGATTACTCTCTTTTCTAATGGCCAGCATGAACAACTGGATTTGACACCAAACGAAAACTAAAAGAAGTAGTCATGTAAGAGCTTCACAACCACTATTCAATTGTCACCATCCTAGTCTATCCATAACATATTATACATACATCCTATACCATCATACAACACTTGTTATGACTCCTCTTCACTTTGATAACCATTACACCTATGTCATTCCTCCCTATCGATTACCGTTAACTTTATTATGTACATATTTGGTACCTTTAGTTTTGTTTATTCTTTCATTCTTTCTATGTGTACAATTCATTACACATGCTTTTGTATGTAAGTGCCTTTGCAAAGTAGCATACTTTTAGTTAATTCAATTATTACAAATTCTTAGTTTTCTTCATCTTCATTTCCTCTTTGCTCTCATCTTGGTTAAGCCATAGTTCTCTATTGATGGTGGTAAAGTAAGTACACAAATTTACTTAAATCCTCTTATACTTGAAGCTTACATGGTATTAGAGCTTTGGATAGTTCAATTTTGATTATGTTGTCTATTCAATTACTTCTTTTAAAAATAAAAATGTCGAATATGCAATTGACTACAACTAACACAAATCTAGATATTGCTTCAAATGATCCACTCTTTCTTGTTGGCTCTGATAATCGTAGAACGATTATTATTAATGTTGTTTTCAATGGATCAAATTTCATTACTTAGAGTAGATCAATATGTCTAGCTCTAGGAGCTAAGACTAAGCTAGGGTTTTTAGATGGATCTTGTATAAAACCAGAGGATTCAATTGGTGAAAGTAAATGGATGAGATGCGATTTCACAGTCTACTATTGGATTCTAAATTCTATGTATAAGGAGTTATTGGAGGGTTTCATATATGCATAATCCTCTAAGGATTTATGGGAAGACGTATGTAAACAATTTAGTATATTGAATGGTCGATTATTTTTCCAATTACAAAATGAACTTGTCGATTTTAAGTAGGGAAATTGTAGTATTACGATGTATTTCAACAAGCTTAAGTGCTTGTAGGATGAACTTAATAACTTCAATGCATTGCCATAGTGGTTGTGTAGAGTAATACAGCAATGTAGCTATGAGATCTTTGATAAATATCTTGATATGAACAATAAGAATAAGCTGGTTCAGTTTTTGATGGGATTAAATGAATCTTTTGAGCATACTAGAAGTTAAATTCTTTCTATGGATCCTCTTCCTACAGTCAATAAGGCTTATTACCTAGTTTACCTAGTTGAAAAGTAGAAACAAATTACACATGGAGGTCTTGTTGGAGATGATAGTATAGCCTTTGTCGTTAGAAATGAGAAAAGAGTGAACTTTGATGAAAAGAGAGACAAGAAGAAACATGTTCTTAGTAAAGTTACTTATGCTCACTACAAAAAGTTAAGGCATCTAGAACATAGAGTTACTTAAGATGATACTCAATTTATATCTAAAATTTGTAGCTAAGTTGTGAGAGTTTTAGGGACTCAAGGTAATATAGATGGGGTTACTGATTTTGTTGATGCAGAGTAGCTAACATCTTCATTCATGGCTTTTGTAGGTACGAGTCAACATACTTTTATTTCTCATAATAGTAATGAGTGTTTTTGGCTAGTTGACATAGGAGCATCAAATCACATTACCCCATATTCTCACATTTTGTTTAACAAACAAACACTTGCCTATCCAATTCAAATACACCTACTCAATGGTACCAAAAAGTTTGCATACGTAGTAGGTAATATGAAAATTAAGTAGCATATTATTCTAAATAGATTTTTTTTAGTGCCTAATTTCCATTTCAATCTCTTGTCAATGAGAAAGTTGCTCGAGTGTACAAGTTTACTTACAGTATTTGAAAATAAAAAATGCTTATTACAGTGCCTAACTAGGTAGAGAACCTTAGCTCTTGCTAATGTATATTGTGGAATATATGTTCTAAAGTCGAGTTCATTCTCTTCGAAGTTTTCTTTTGAGAATAAAGGACTAGCATTTAGTTTTAGCTCCATTTCTACTTTAAATAAGATGTCTCTTGATTTGTTGCAAACAAGACTCGAACATGCTTGTACTAAAATTAGTTCATATTCCTTTGTGTGAAGACTTAAGTGTATATGAATTTCATTATGATACATGTGCTCATGCAAACAACTTGTCATTTCATTTAAGTATTTCTAAAACTTTATTACCTTTTGATTTGGTACATTTAGATATTTGGGGGCCTTATAGTACAATATCTACTTTTGGTGTTAAATTTTTCTTAACCATAGTAGATGATATGAGAAGATGTACTTGGACCTTCCTCATTGCTCATAAATCACAATCCTTTTCAATCCTTTCTCATTTTGTTTCATATACCTAAACACAATTCCATACCATACCAAAAATGATAAAAAATAATAATTCTAGTGAATTCTTATTTACCAAATGTTAAGCTTTTTTGTCTCAAAATGGCATTGTACACCAAAAGTTAGCTCCATACACTCCATAACAAAATAGGGTAGTGGAAAGAAAACACCGTCATCTCTTGGATACTACTAGTGATAGGGATCAAGGACTAATCATGCACTTCTGAGCTTGAACACTTACTTATATGGTTCATTGAGTTGTTCAAAGAGAGTTGAACTTAGAAGAGAGGTGCACTCCCCAATCCAACTTGCCGAGTTACTTTACTCTCCATCTCATCCAAAAAGTTGCCGAAGTGACCAAACCATATGTCGAGCCGATCTCTCCACAACATATATGTCTAAGGCCAAGTATCAAATCAGTATACTATTGACCTGTACATGCCAAAGTTGAGTTGACACCTATCCGGAGCCAATTACTCGAGGCCAACCTGACAACATGCTACCTTTTGAACTAACCCTTTCTTAGCCCTAAACATCCAAGATGTCGAGTTGTTGAATTACCGACCCCAACTCGATCTATTTAGAACTTACCTTACTTAGCTAGCGGTGTCATTAAGACCATAGAATGGATAGTTGACACACACCTTGCTCTTCTTAACATCCGTACTATCCTTCTTCTATTGCTAGATATTCTTTATGTTTGTTTACAATATTACCCTTGCAAATTACTCCTTTTCCTTTACTAGTAGGAATTCTTTTATAATTTACACTAATCTAGGACTTACCCTAATTGGATTATATAAATACTTGTGTATTATAATAGTTGCAACAGTCAATACAATTAGTATTCAAACATTTTTCTTCTTACGTGAGCTAAGCGTATCTTGCTTACTCTCGATTACTCTTATTTAGCCCATTGAGCATGGACTAGTAACGAATGATCTCTAACCACAGTTATGTATCATATCAAGTGAAACTTAAATTCGTATGAGGCATTGGTGTGTCATGTCTACTGTTGGTTCATGAAGATCCCTACTCAACCTTTGACTATCATTTCTCTTTTGAATTGTCTCGAGGTTTAAACCCATCCCCTTAGTTCATGTGATATTGGACGTCGTATGTTTACCTACGTTTGCCTATATCATCTTAGTATCAAAGCTAAGCTACATTCGAGTAAGCTTCTAGTACTTTGTACTCTAAGTGATTTATTATTGTTTTTGTAAGTTTTATTAGTTATATTGCTATTGCTACAATTTGGAAGGCAAATAGTGTTAGAGAATTTTGTACTCTATTTTTCCTTGTTTCTTGTATGCAAAACAAAGTACAAGTGTTTGTTTATTTATCGTGCATTGGTTATATTTGTTATTGGTGTATTTGATGTTATTTTATCCTTGTTTGTAATAGGAAGTTTTGAATAATGTTTCTACTATCAATCTCTTGAAAATAGAGAATAACGTCTGATTTTAGTGTACATGAAGCTATTGGTAACCAAGAGAGTAGTACTCAAAATAGCCAAAGCAACAAGGAAGTTTTACACCCTATTTACTGATGATCAACTATATAGATTTATTAACCTAGCAGCTAATCTGGTGACTGCCATAAATGATGAAAGAAGAGCTAGAAATGATCCCTATTAAGGGCAAACTAAGGAACAGCTTAAGAGAGGCAATGGTCGAAATGCTCGAGCTAATGCTTAGGTTCAACTACATCGAGCTCAAAGAGTAGAAAGCATTGCTCAATGCAAACTAGTGTTAGATGAGATTGAAGAGGAGGATGAAGAAGAAGATGATGGAATGGAAGAGTATTATGAGCCTTAGGAGAGGAATGTCTGAGCTCTTAGAGTGGAAGGGTTAAGGATGCATATCCTTAACTTTTATGGAAGTAGTGATACAAAGGACTACTTGGATTGGGTAGATAAAATTGAAAAATAGTTTAAATGCCATGAGTTGCTTGAGAATGCAAAGGTTAAACTTGTTATGCTAGAATTTGCTAGTTATGTTGTCCTATAATGGAAGCATATGCAAGACAAACGAAGAAGAGAAGGAGAATGCGAAGTTAGGAGTAGGGATGAGATGAAGAGAGTCATTAGGAGGAGGTTTATCATAAGCTACTATTTACAGGATACCTTTAAAAGATTCCAAGAGTTGAGATAAGAAAGATCAAGTGTTGTTGCATATGTAAAGGAATTCTAGATGTTGATGATCTAATGTGAAGTCGTTAAGGCAAAGATTGAACTATGTCTGGATTCAATATTGGGATGAAGTACGAGATTGGAGATATTTTGGAAACTATGGATATTAGATCACTTGATGATGCTATTTGAGTTACCCAAACGATTGAAAGGTACTGAACTGAAAGATTCTAACCCCCTATCAGTTGACCCAACAATAGCCAACTTGTTTTTAGCAGACTTGTGCGGTCGGAACCAAGTAAGGTCGTTGAGACTAAACTTGCTCAAACTACACGAGCATAGGAGAAGGAGATCTCGAAAAAGTTTGAGAAAGGCTAGAGCTTAGGAAGGAAGACAATTGAAATAAAGTGCTTCAAGTGTCAATGAATTGGACACATGGCTGTCCAATGTTTGAATAAAAGAACCATGGTGATCCGAGGCAAAGCACCAACTATCGAAGTAGACAACATTGACGAAGAAATGGAAGAACCAATAGAGACTAAATAGATAGAACAGTTAGAGGAGAAGGAAATTATCTATAGAGAGGAAGGTAACTTCATGCCTACCACCCTAGTGTTGAGAAGAAGGATGAGTATTAGTCTTGTGCTTGAAGATGAATAGCAAGAAAATCTGTTCCACATTAGATGCAAGGTAAATGGGTGATTATATGCAATGATTGTTGATAGTGGCAATTGCACTGACGTAACATCTGCTTTCATGGTCTAGCAGTTGAAGTTATAAACTAAACCCCACCCCAAGCCATATAAGCTGCACTAGCTTAGTGAAAAAGGAGCCCTCCAGGTGAACAAATAAGTATTAATGCCGATTAGTATTGGGAACTATTGAGATGAAGTGCTCAGTGATGTATTACCCATGAGTGCATCCTACATTCTGCTTGGATAACCATGGATGTTTAACCAAAGTGTGATGTATGATGGAAGGAAGAACACATATTCCCTAGAGTATAAGGGTAAGAAGCCGAAGTTGAGCCCAATGATTGTTGAACAAGTTAAAATCATGCAGGCTCAATTGAGCTAGGTCCTGAAGAAAGAGGCTTTAGTGTTTACCTAAGCCAAACTAAAGAGAGAGACAAAGCTTGAAGAGCTAACCTATCTACTAGTCATAAGGATACTTGAGATGAGGGGATCTAAGGAAGAGCTACTGCTTGCCAAGGTGAAAACCTTATTAGATGAATTTACCGACTTGTTCTCAAGAGAGCTATCGAAAGGTCTGCCTCCTCTTTAAAGCGTTGAACATTCAATTGACTTATAGTTAGGATTTGCATTGCCAAACAAGCCTGCTTATAGGTTGAACCTTGAATAGGTTATTAAGTTGTAGAGATAAGTAAATGAATTGATGAAGAAGGGGTATGTACGAGAATCCCTTAACACCTGTGCAATGCTAATCCTGTTAGTACCAAAGAAAGATTGGTTATGGAAGATGTGTGTAGATAGTTGAGCAATCATTCGATTTACCGTTAAGTACAGGTATCCCATACTAAGGTTAAATGATGAGCTAAATGGAGCTAGATTATTCTCTAAGATTGACCTTAGATCTTGATACCATTAGATCCAAATGAGAGACGGCGATGGTGGAAGACCGCATTTAAGACCCGCCATGGATTGAATGATGGATTATGATGCCATTTGCACTATTAAACGTATCGAGCACATTTATGTGATTGATGAATCATATGCTTTGAGAAATAATGGGGAAATTTATGGCGATTTACTTCGACAACATCCTAGTTTATAGCCCTAATCTTAAGACTCACCAAGAGCATCTTCGAACAATCTTTACAAACCTCTAAGTTGAAAGGCTCTATGCTAATATGAAGAAGTATGACTTTTGTCGACCTAAAATAATCTTAAGGTTTATTGTAAGTGGTGGTGGAATACGAGTCAATGATGAAAAGATAAAGGTGATCACTGAATGGCTTTGCTAGCCTCTTTAGCTAATGTAAGAAGCTTCTACAGCTTAACATTATTCTATCACAGATTTATAAGAAATTTCAGTACGACTGTGGCCCCACTCATTGAACTATCAAAGAAGAATGTTGAGTTCAGATAGGGAGAGAGGGAGTAGAGGAGTTTTGAAGAGGTGAAGGAAAAGCTTACTATAACGCCTCTCTTAGCTCTGCGCCAAGCTTTGATAAAGTATTCGAAGTGGAGTGTGATGCATTCAGACTAGGCATAGTTGTCATATTGATGCAAGAAGGTTGATCCATTGCTTGCTTTAGTGAGAAGCTTAGAGGAGCTATGATCAATTATTCCATTTATGATAAGGAGTTTTACTCCTTGATTCAAGCCTTGATTGTATGCTAATACTATCTGTTATCGAAAAAGTTTATGATCTATACTAATCATAAATCTTTAAGATATCTGAAGAGTCAACCTAAGTTGTCTCGAAGACAAGCCAAATAAGCTAAGTTCATGGAGGAATTTTCATATGTTGTGAGGTATAAGAAGAGAAAGAATAATGTAGTGGCCAATGCCCTACTAAGACGACATTCCCTCTTGATTGAACCGTAGACTAGGTTGTTTGGTTTTTTAATAATAAAGGATTTATATGCTGAAGATCCACATTTTGGTCCTATCTATAGTAGGTGTAAGGAAGGTCGAATACATTATGACTATTATAGGGAGGACGGATACTTGTTTAGGAAGAGAAGACTATGTATCTCAACCTGTTCTATAAGAGAACTATTAGTGTGTGAAGCACATCAGGGAGAATTTTTTGGACACTTTGGCCAGCACTAAACTCATGAGATAATATCCTTAATATTCATTGGCCAAAAATGAAGAGGAATGTTCGATTTGTGTTGGAAAAGTGTACTACTTATAGAAAAGCAAAGATTGAGCCAAGTGGGGACATTATTTACTATTACCCATTTTGACTAAACCATGGTCCAAACTAAGTATGGACTTTATGTTAGGGTTACCGAAGATGTCTAAAGGAAAGAACTTCATCATGGTGGTCATGGATTGATTAAGTAACGTAGTATACTTCGTACCTTACTCTAAAATTAACGACGTTTTAGTTATCTCATTTCTTTTCTTGTAGGAAATAGTCAAACTTCATGGAGTAACTACAACCATTGTTTTAGACTGGGATCTAAAGTTCATGAGCCACTTTTAGGGAATGTTATGGAGATGAATAGGAAACGTGTTATTGTGCAGCATGTCTTGTCATCCACAAACAGACAGATGGACTAAGGTTGTCAATAGGATAGTGGGAACTTTACTCTACGTTACCGTTGGTAGCAACATAATTGATTGGGATCTATACTCGTCAATTATTAAGTTTGCCTACAATAGGACTGCCTACAATATAACAAACATATCATCATTTAAGGTTGCCTATAAGTTTAACCCTGAGCTCCCAATGGATCAAACACCCCTTCCAAGTCTAGATGATGACCAGCCAGTTGTAAAAAGAGTTGAAGCTATCAAAGCCATACACTAGAAGGTTATAAAACAATTAAGCCAAGCTACTACTAAGCTTGAAAGATGATACCTAAGATGGAAGAATAGGGAATTTCAGCCAGGTGATTTGGTTTAGATCTACCTTAGTAAGGAATAGTTTCCATACTTAAGGAAGAGTAAGTTATCTCCTAAGACTGATAAACCATTTAAAGTGCTTGAGAAGATCGATCTTAATGCTTATAGGATTGAATTACTGGAAGAGTATGGTGCTAACCTCCACTTGCATACTCTTGAAGATGAGCAACATATAATTGAACTGGATTTGATCCCTAATCTCAAATAGCCTAGATGAGATGATAGGGATTACGGACCAATCAGGCGCTCCTGAACTCAAGGACTTACTCATATGGTTCATTGAGCTATTCAATGATAGTTGAACTCAAAAGAGAGGTGCATTACCTAGTCTGACCTACTAAGTTATTTTGTTCTCCACTAAGAAGTTGTCGAGGTGGCCAAATTGTGTGTCGAGTTGATCTCTCCACAACATATCTATCCAAGGCTTAGTATTGAATCAATACTCTGCCAACCTGATATATGCTGAAGCCAAGTTGACGCCTATTCGAAGCTAACCACCTAAAGTCGACCTGACAATGAGCTACCTTCTAAACTGACCCTTTCCCAGCTTCAAACATCTAAGATGTCGAGTTGTTGAACTACCGACCTTGACCTGATCTCTTTAAAACTTGCCTTGCTCGGCTAACAATGTCATTAGGACAATAGAATGGACAACCGACACATGCCTTGCTTTTCTTAACATCCATACTATCCTTATTTTATCACTAGATATTCTTTATGCTTGTTTACAACATTACCTTTATAAATTATTCCTTTTCCTTTACTGCTAGGAATCCTCTTTGTAACTTACACTAACTTAAGACTTACCTTAATTGGGTTATATAAATACTTGTATATTGTAATGGCTGCAACAATCAATATAATTAATATTCAGACATTTTTCTTCTTGCATGAGTTAAGTGCATTTTGTTTACTCTTAACTATTCTTATCTAGCCCATTAAGCATAGACTAGCAGTGAGTGACCTCTAGTTACACTTGTGTATCATATCTAGTACGATCTGAGTTTATGTGAGACATTAGTGAGTCATACCCATTTTCGATCCACAAGAACCCTTACTTAACCTTTAACTATCATTTATCTTTCAGACCATCTCGAGGTTTGGACCTATCCCCTTAGTTCGTGTAATATTGGATGTTGTGTGTTCACCTACATCGGCCTGTATCAGCTAAAGTGCTTAAAATTCATGCAAATCTACCTAAGAAGTTTTAGGGAGAATGTCTCTTAATTGCTACATACCTCATTAACAAAATGCCTACCTAAAAGCTCAATTGGAAATCACCATTTGAATTGCTTTATCATGAACCACCTACTTATGATAATTTGCAAACTTTTAATTGCCTTTGTTATGCAGCTACTAATCTAAATCAATAGATAAATTTGATGCTAGAAGTCATAAATGGTATTTATAGGCCAGCTACCTTATCAAAAGGGCTATAAAGTATATGATTTGGAAACACATTGCATATTTGTGAGTCGTGATGTAAATTTTGTTAAATGTGTATTTCTCAAAATTAATCCTGAGGCTGATAACACAGCTTTTCCTTCACATGATTTTGGTCATTTGTTTTTCCCTAGTCAGGTTTTTATTGATTTTAGTTGTGTTTACGAATTTGGTTCTAATTACACACGAGTCTACTTACACTCCAAATTCGATCACATTAGAACAAAATGATTCTCCTCCTAATTCAAACACATTATCCTCTTTTATTCCTAGTTCTACACAATTTGTTCCAATTTAGTCCACTTCTTCTCATATTTCTTTGGTTCATAAATCATAAAGAGTCAAAAAAATTCCTAATTGGCTTTAAGATTATATTCACAATGTGCATCATGTTTCATTAGCCACATCTAGTCATACACAAATGCTTTCATCTTCTTGCAATTATCCTTTGTTTCATAATAATTATTTACTTCATTTGTCCTATGATTATGTGATCTCTTTAGCTAATGTGCTAACTACTAAATAACCTCAAAACTATTATGAAGCTAAAAGTGATTTTAATTAGGTAGAGGCCATGAATAAAGAACTATTAGCCTTAGAATCGAAACATACATAGGAGTTTACACTAATTCCAAAGTGTAAGAAAGCTATTGGTTCTATGTGGGTCTATAAGATAAAATACAAGCTAGATGGATTAATTGAGAGGTACAAAGCACGATTGGTTGCTTAAGGGTTTATCCAAGTCGAAGGGGTCTATTATACATATACGTTTTCCCCTATTGCCAAGCTTACTTCAGTAAGAGTTTTAGTGGACGTTGCCTTTATGAAACATTGACATGTTCATCATCTAGATGTTAATTATGTTTTCCGTCATGGCTTTATTGATAAGGATTTTAACATGAAACCACCAGCTGGCCATCCTTAGGAAATCTCAAGCAAAGTTTACAAGCATGTTAAGTCGTTATATGAACTTAAACAAGCTTCTCGTCAATGGAATATAGAATTTTTCGAGTTTATTATTGCTTTAGGTTATGAGTAGTCTAAGTCCGACTAATCTTTATTTGTTAAACATAAGGATTGTTCTTTTACAACAATCTTAGTTTATGTTGATGATGTTTTGTTGGCTAGCAATTCACTTGATGAAATTCAAGCTATTAAAGATGCTTTGAACAAGACATTCACTATTAAGGATCTTCGAGAAACACATTTTTTCCTTGGTATAGAAATGTGTAAAACCAAAGAAGGTTTCCTCTTTAATCAATTGAAGTTCATGTTGGATCTTCTTGGAGATACTCGACTAATAGGTGCAAAGCCTCATAAAACGTCTTTTCCATAAAGTATTCATCTAATAATTGTACTGGTACTTTATTGAAAGATCCATCTTACAAGAAAATTATCAAAAGGCTACTTTACTTGACAATTACTCCGCCTAATATCTCATTTCTTATGGAACAATTGAGTCAATTTGTTGCACAACCAAGAGCATCTCATTTTAATGCTACTGTTCATGTTTTAAAGTATGTCAAAGGTACCATAGATTTTGCTTTATTGTATTCCTCCTCTAGGACACGTAATTTGGTCGATTATAGTGATGTTGATTGGTTAACTTCATGGGTTCATTGAAAGTCCCTTACAAGTTTTGGTATCTTTGTTTGTGCTTCACTTGTCTCTTAGAAGACAAAGAAATAAGCTATGGTTTCCACTTTTTATACGGAAGTAGAATACTGAAGCATGGCTTCGACTACAAGAGAGATGTTGTGGGTTTCCTATTTGCTTCAAGATTTAGGCATTGCTATTTCCTTGCCAGTTATGTTATTCATCGACAGCAAATTTGCAAAACTTATAGTTGAAAACCCATGTTTGCATGGCTACACTAAGCATATTAAATTGGATATTCATTTCACTCACGATCATGTATATTCTAGATTTTTACAAATTTACCATATTCCAACACATTAACAGATTGCAAACATATTCGCCAAAGTTCTTAGAGAGCCTTGCCTATCACAATTCTTATCCAAGTTAGGTCTAATCTAGTAGCCAACATGAGGGGTATGTGTACGTTCTATACATATTTTGTACCTTTAGTTTTATTTATTCTTTCATTCTTTCCACGTGTATAATTCATTATACGTGCTACATTTGCTTTGTATATAAGCACCTTTGTACAATTGCATACTTTTAGTTCATTCTGTTACAACAAATTCTCAGTTTTCTTCATCTTCATTTCCTCCATGCTTTTATCTCGGTTAAGCCATGGTTCTCTATCAATGGTGGTAAAGTAAGTACACAAATTTACTTGAAGTTTATAATTACCTACCAAGACAGCTAAGTGGCCTAACTGCTTAAACTATAGTATCATCTTGAAAACTAGACCCATAGAACTAGCCTCAGTCCAAAGGTGTTACTCACCAAATTGAGAGAATTAAGCCACATACAACACATAATTACTAAGCTAAGTTTACATTTTAATCCGGTTATTAGAAATCTATCCCAGCAAGTAACATCTAAAGTTATTTTCAATTATAAGGTATTATAGTTGAAATTTATATTTCTAAACTCTTAAAATAGGACTAATTAGAAATAGGTTTGCTAGATTAAGTTACGTGTGGAAATATTATGTTATATGTAATTTCCATGCTACACTTCTATGCTTGATCCATGTCATTAAGTTATATTAATGTATGTTTGTTGAAGGGTTAGTTACGACATATATAATTAAACTTGCTTTGTTCCTATATTACTCTAATTGATGGACCAAATTGTTGGTGATGCATTTGGTAATGATAGTAAAATTTCGAAGTACTTGTAAGGTTTATACACAATTATAAGGTAACATATGTAGTTTAAGTGGGAGACTATTAGGTTTATTTTAATAATAAATCATATTGGCTTATATGTGTTAATAAAATAATTGTGTAATTAAGTTACCATAAAGAAAGTCCAAATAAAATAATCTAATATATTAATGGACTTTAATGCATCATATAAAGTATATATTTATATGTATAGAGACTATAAATATTATTTCTTATTTTATGATGGGTAGAATTATAAATAATAATAAAGGATTAACAAGCAGTTAACCTTATTAAAAATGTTATATAAGGTTGTGGTCTCCAAATCATAAGCATTATTTTATTCTCTCTAACTTCCCATCAGTAAAAAGAATAAGAGAGACAATATCTCTAAAGAAATTGTGTGGTTGGTTGACATATAAGGTTAACAATCAAGTTATTGCGAAATTCCATGATGGAATTTGGTATGCATCTACATCTTCTTATTTTGTTTAGTACCCTAATTTCGCATGTGTATTGTTTCTTGCATTTGGAAACCTTATTTTTATTTTATCTAAGCAAAATTGTGATAGTTCACATACTTTTTAAATAAAATGTTATCAGAATAAAACTTATTTTCAATAAAGCTATATTTGATTTTCTTATAAACCTTATAAAAAAGGGTAAATAAGTATAACTTAATAGAATTTTTTTTAGCTATTTTGTTTTGTAAAGGATATATAACCATATATATATATATATGACTTCAATATTTTACTATCTTGAAAATAGTGCCAAAATGATGCAAAAGGATGAAAAGTGTACAAACCAAAAAAACCAATAAAAAGCGTGAGATAGACCACAAATAGGGCTTGACGAGCAATGACTATGTCAAGGATGTGTTATTTCACCTTTCCACCTCTGTTTTCTTCCCAATGTACAACTGGATTTCATAAATGTTGCATACTATGACAAAATCTCACACTATGCGTTATCGCTATCGCACGTGGAATATTTAAATGTTCACATGCCTCATGATTAGAATGTGAAAAGAAAGAAAAGTTATTGAAATAGACTACTCAAGTAATAAAAGTGACAAAATAGAAAAGTTATTGATATATACTAAAATAAAAAAGAAAAAAAATGAATTAAAATGGGAAAAAGTATAAATACTTCTCTAAAATAATTGACCAAGGGCAGAGAAATTACTTAAATATCCAAAACAAGTTCATCTTTCCATGTAACTCTTAAGAATATTTATATAAAATCCTTAAATTGTAGCTAAAACCTTAAAAATTTACTCATGGTTTTTTTAATAATAGTTTAAACGATATGTAAATTTATTCAAAGATATATATGGGTCATAAAGTTACACATTGCAAATTAAAGAACTTATACAAATATACATACATAAGAATTTATTTATAAAGAACATTTTGCACAAATTTCAATATCAAATACTCAAAAACTCCTTACAAAGTTTAAGTACTCTTAGGTACTTATTAATACTCGAGTACCTAAATAAGTACCGATATCAAAGATATTTTATTCTCTTTTTCTATTGAAGTCCGACACAATGTTAGACAATCACTATGTGCTGTTGCTTTTATAGCATGAGCTACCTTTTTTTTCATTTTTTTTTGGTATAAATAAATAAAATATTAATTATATAATATATAATAATAAAAATATTATATTTTATATATGGGTTTGAAAAGTAACATTTATATATAATTTGTAAAAAATTTAAAGTTAGTAAGCAACTTTGATTAAACACCCATTTATAAAATAGAGGAATGTTTAAAAAGGAGTGATGCTTAATTTGTTGATATAACACCCTAAGGATTCCTTTTTTAAGTACCTACTAACAAACATACTCTAATGGAAAATTTTATCGTATCATCTATTAAATAAGATTATATGATGTAGTCGTCTTTGTAGACATCTAATTTTTACCCCTCTATAGTCTTAATCTTTATTTTTACAAAAAGGGTCTTAATTAAAAAAAAAATAAAAATTAATAAAAATTAACAAATAATGAAAATACCAAAAAAATAAGAAAAAAAATCATAAAAATTTCTTAGATTTTTAGGAAGTAATTTATATTAGGAATAATTAGTTTTAGTGTTAGTTTAGTTAAAAATTTTATTTTAGGGAATCGGATAGTTTAAATATAATTTAATTGTAATAAATATCAAGGCATAGGCTAATGGTCTAATGGATAAGTATCGAAGTGTTTGGAGTGAATTTAGTTTGAGATCATAAGTTCGAGCTTCAACAAGCACCTATGTCTTTATTTTTCTATCTCTGCAGAAGCGAAATGAAAATGAGTCATATCTAATTAAATAATATGAATTTAATAATATGAATTTAGTTAAATCAGATTTGAATTTATTTGAATCTAGTTTAATTAATGAATAATATATAATTAGATATGATATCGTTTAGACTATATAAACACACACGTAGTCAGAAAGGGGAACAATGGCACACTTGCAAAGAAAAATCCACTTTCATTTGATCTCCCTAATCCACCAATCACCCAATTCGCTGCCTCTGTACCCAAGTCCATTCCCAAAATGCCTTCATCCGTACTCCAAGCACATCCACGCGTGCCCACCCATCAACAGTAGTTGCAACAACTACAACAACTGAATACGACCGCTCCCCCACACTCATTCTCCTCTTTGCCTTCGACCGGTCACCACTCTATGCGATCACCCTTGCTTCAATTCGTTGCTGTACCATATCCGATTGCCATCGCCGTGACCTAACACAACAGCCTATCTTCTTCATCAGTACACACTATCTACTGGTTACGGGCAGCGCCATCCTCTTCATGGTCAGCGTTGTCCTCTTCACGGCTACAATCTGCGTAATTTAAGACCGACCAACACCCAAACAGTGGCACCATATCCCCTTTGACGCCATACAATAGACTAACCCAACTCAATCTACCCTCCATCTCTAATAGCAACAACAGAAAAATGCAACGCCAAACAACATCGCCTACTGCGCAAACCCAACGTAGTGCGCATATCCTCTTAGTTAATCACGATCTCCGACCAACTCCATAACGCAGGGATCCCCTCTCCTTCGCCTACGCTGCAGTTCATCGACTACAACAGCAACAGCCCCTGACTGTCTAGCACTTGTACCTGCTACTCATTGCTGCAATGCTTACTACTGTCATCATCCCCTCGGACAGCAGTAGAACCCCTAACACTGCAGCATAGTCCTCCTATCATACTCGCCCACGTCGACTTTAGTCAATACTTCGCCGATCAGACGCTACACGACTCATCCACATGACTACACATCGTAGTCTGCACTCTACTACACGTCGTTCTTCAATCATAGCCTTCACTTTGCCAACAGCTGCAACATTCAACAGTAGCCCACTGCAGACCATCCACGAAACTGATCAACAACATCGGACAGACCACTTTCGGCATCCCCTCTTAACCGCGCAGCACCAGCAGTCACATGAACCAAACCCTGCGGCAACACTGACCCACGCTCGCAGCTGCTACTTATTCAACTGCTGTCCACTGTCAACTGTCATCTTTACCGACAACTCTTTGAAAAACACTATTGAAGCAACCACCACCCGATCACTCACAATCAATCAAATTCGACCCTTAATAATTGCTGGAGTTAGTTTTTTTCTTGGCAAACCGAATTCGTTGTTACCGATCTGATCCGCGACCCAACCGAATCCAGGCTCCATTGACCGTGTTTATTTGTTGCTTTAGGTTCAGCTTCTTTCTTTATTTGTTTTCTTAAATATATTATGGTTATTTATTTATTTATTTATGTAGGTTTGTTTGGTAATTGTTTAATAGTAGTATATATATATATATATATATATATATATATATATATATCTTAGTTCATGAATTTTTTTTTTAGTATTAAGTTTTTAGGATTTCTTACTTACAAAATCCTTTTTTTTAAAAAAATAAAAATTACTAATTTTTTTTTTTTAAAAAAATTTAAGATGTTTTAGATAGTTTTTATAAAGTAAAATAAAAGACTTAGTGAATTAGGGCTCTTTTAGAGTTTTCTTTGAATAAATCAAATTGATAATAATATAAACTCGGTCGGTTTTCAAAATTAAAATCAACCAACACACTAAAGTTTTTTGGAAAGAACTACGATCGTCTGATCCCGGGTAGTGGGTACATAGGCACTTTCGGGGCGACGATAAAATATGTAGAAACTTAGGTTTTTTTATTCTTTTGATTTTATTTATTTATTTATTTATTTTTAAATATTATAATTAGAAAAATAATCCTAATTTCGATAAATAAATAGTGGTACCCATTAAGGGTTTAATAGATTAGCCCTTGAACATGGAACCTCTGGTTCTTCATTTAAAATTGAAATTAAAGACCGACAGCCAAATCGTAATCAATCCACCAAATTGGTTATAGTTTCTTTTTCTTTTCCCGACTTCGGTCGGGTGGCAACTCTAAAAATTATTTTCAATAAAAAACCAGAATTTCTCAATTTCTTTAGTCGAGGATTAATATTAAATGGGTTAGGGTTTAGTATTAATCGGAATTAGGAAATTAATTTTTAAATAAAAAGAAATCGAAAATCAGGCTCGACAGTTTGGCAACTCCACTAGGGACCGCTAAAGGGCTAACCACTAGAAGTTGCCGAAAATAGGATTATTTTTCAAAAAAATAAAAAAAAAGTAAAAAAATGAAAAAATAAAAATAATAAAAAAACTTAGGTATGTTATTTTATGTATTTGTTTATTTTATTTGTTTTTTACTAACATTTTTTTTTAAGTAGTGGCAGTTTAGTTAAGGGGGAATTTTAGGGGGTTTTTACTTTTATTTTATTTTCTGCATCATAAATGCATGGTTCTGACCGTATCTACTATGCATTTATGATGCAGAAAAGAATCTATGATTTGGCGAACCTAAATTGATAAAGGTAGTTGTAAAGTTGTAATTGTAACCTTCCCTTGTAAATAATTTGTAATAATTTTATGTAAAGTTTAGAATACGTTGTAATTGTAATTTTAATTTTGATTTTGATTAGTCATGGCTAGACCAAGTCAAGGGCCTTTTGAAGACATTCATGTCTACCTACTGCATTGGCCACAGAAACTGCTTCAAACCTGGTTTCGACTCTTCAATCTAGATAAACAAAAGTTTATTAAGAATAAGATTGGGCCCATCATCTCTCTATAGAAGATCTATGTGAACAGCACTCTAGTGCGGGCTTTAGTCCACTTATGGGAGCCCGAATCCATTAGTTTTTGTATGGACCTACATCAGCTAAGCCCAACTGTGGAAGAATACTCCCAATTGTTGTGGGCTCCTACAATCACAAATGATATCTATGTCCCAAACTTGGAAGCTGCAGCACCAAAGATCTTTAGCAAGTTGCTAGGAATAAGAAAAACCAAACTAAACCGGGTTCTAAATCAAGGAAAGACCATTCAATTAGAGGATGTCATGGATTGGTTTTCTCCTGAATTAAAGCATAGAGAAAAACGTGAGGTTTTTTGTGCAGATTTAGAAGTATGGCACCAGTACCGGGTCAACGTTTTTATATTGGTGGTCTTCAATACTATCCTGTTCCCTGATGAAAGACGTCGAGTTCATTTCAGAATTGTAGAACTCGTAGCCCAATTCCTTGAAGGGAAATCATATGTCCCGGCTCTTCTGGCTGAGCAAATTTGGTCACTAAACCATCTCAAGAAAAAGAAACGAGGAGATCTGAAAACTAATGTGGTCCTACTAGTAGTCTGGTTCATTAGCCACATGAGAAGTTACCAGCTTGATTTCAATTGGGCTGAGTTTACTCAGCAATATGATCTCATCAAATCTTTTGGAGAAAGAATCGAGCTGCCAGAAAATATAGCTAGCCGCTACTGGGTCCAATACTTTCAGAGTATGAAAGTGGAAGAGTTTTTGTTGACACCCAGGTAGTTTGCAAGCAACGAAATGATAAGAGGATGTGGAGACTTCAAAGCGGTTCCTCTGATCGGCTTCAACCTCTACACCGCATACGTCCTATCTAATGGACTCATTGAGGACATGATCCCCAGACCATCATTAGAAGCTGTCTCATTAGACTTCCTTAATCCCATCATGACGATGGTTAATAAAATAACCAAGCTTTAGAGCATCTGAGCTCTTTGGTACACGAGAAAGACCACCCCTACCACTAGAGGGATAACAGCCAGGAGCCACACAACCAAAGGATTTCTTTATCACCAGCTAAAAGGGCTGAAAGATATGGAAGACAACAAAGAGAAGGGGGAAGTTCAAGCTGAACCCGAGAAGACGAGTAAAGAGAGTAGGAGTTGGAAAGCCGTTGCAAGGAGTATCATCAGAAGATAAAGGCATTGGAAGCACAACTGAAGAAGACCAAGGGTAAATAAGAACAAGCTCCCATGACCCAAAAGAAGAGAAAGACGCAGGATAAGCCTACTAGCCACTAGGAGATTAAATTTTAGATTTTAGGTTTTTTATGTTTTCATTAGAATTCATTTTTATGAATAGAATAGGAGGTGTAAAGCTTCACAATTGCAAAAAATTAATAAAAGCTAGTTAGGTTTTGCCGCATCAGAAGTTCTCCCCAATTCTTGATTTTTCATTGCACTCGTATGACATACATTTTATGTTTGTATGATTAACAACCCTTTTTTAGGAAAATGTAATATGTACTAACCCTTTGTTGAGTTGTTCAATAAACAATCTAGTAAAATTTCAAGATAGTTCCCAAAAGTTAAGTCTTTTAGAGAAGTCCGATTAGAACACGTTCCCAGACCGGGATGACCACCACTCAAGGAAATGATAGAGACCCTGAGATCAATGATCCCTTCGAGCTGAGGTTTCGTTCCATAGAAAAGGCTATGAAGAAGATGGCAGAACAAATGAGTTTCCTAGCGGATAGCATCGCTTTGCTACGAGCTACAGCACTGGCTAATGAAGAAGGTTCCAAAACCCGTTATGGGAAGAATACACAAACTCTTGAAGCAGAGGACGAATATCAAAAAGACCCATTCGAGTCAGAAGGAGTTTACCCGAAAGACAACCCGACCTTCGAACTTGACACGTATGTGGCCCCGAGACCTGTCGACCATGGGCCAAGAATAGACAGCTTAAAAGAACTAGAAAAGAAATTGACACAATAGATTACTGAGAAGATGAAGGCATTTGTAGGGTGTGATGGATTTGAATAGGCAGGGATCACAAAGTTTTCCGCATATGACATGGGATCATATCCTAAGAAGTTTAAGGTACCGGAATTCGAAAAATATAACGGGACGGGTTGCCCCAAGCTCCACACCAGGTTGTATGTTAGGAAGATAGGTAAGTATGTTCAGTACGATCCACTTATGGTACAGACATTTCAAGATAGTCTAACCGGACCGGCCTTGGCTTGGTATGCCCAGCTTGATTTGAATCAAATAAATACATAGGAGAAACTTGCTTGAGCATTTTATGAACAATATAAATTCAATGTGGAAATAGCCCCAACTATGATGGATTTGGTTGCCCTACGGAAAAAGAATAATGAATCGTTCAAAGAATACGCTCAGAGATGGAGGTCCTTAACTGCAAGAATCTTTACTCCAACGATTGAGAAAGAGCTCACATCGGCTTTCATTAACAACTTAGAGAGGCCCTATTTTTCCCATCTCATCAGCCAGGCCTCGTCCAGTTTTGCTGAAGTAGTAGCAATCGGGTACAGGATTGAGAGTATCATCATCTAGTCCTAGACTAGCTGCCAGCAAACCTAAAGAATCTATGGTTAGTATGCGAATCCACCTCCCACTCAGCAACAGTACAGAGACTAGTTTCAAACTAACAGGACTTATAGACAATTTACCAAGATACCGGTCCCTTTAAGTCAAGTATTCGAGAAGTTACAAAGGGATAATTTGATATGGTACGAACTTCCTAGCTATCGATATCAATTGAGAATCTTTGACCCCAAAATAAAGTGTGAATACCACTGTGGATAAGTAGGGCATTCGACTGATGCATGCTGGAGACTAAGGAACAAGATTCAGGACTTGATAGATGAAGGGATAATGCATTTAGATTTTGTGGAAGCCTCGGTTCCTAACGTTAACAATAATCCCTTACCTAACCATGGGTCGATGATTGGTATGATATTTGATGACTATGCTGTTAATGTCATCGATTCAAATAAGAAGCCTAAGGTTTTTGAGTTTTATACTGGCAACTAGACTCCAGAAGTGAAGAGGTACACATTCCATGTACTATTGCCACCAGAAAATTACAAGACTGCTCCATTTAACTATCACCTAGTAAATCAGGAGAAACTAGGTCCTCTGGTAGGGGGCATTACTTGATCGGGAAATATTTATCACCCAAGAGAGGAGCATCGGAGGAAAGTCATGTCGGGAGAATCGAATGATAAGACGGCAGCTAAACGCGTTGAGGGGCTATTGGCCTTTACCAAAATGATCAAGTCAAGTGAGTATAAGATCATGGATCAACTTAGTAAGACTTTTGCACAAATATCATTAATGGGCTTGTTAATCGCATCTGAACCACATAGGGAGGCTTTGTTTCGCACTTTAAATGAGGTGAAGGTCCCTCGGGAGATTCCAACTGAGAAGATGGGATTGGTTACTAATTCGATCCTTGTAATAGATCAGATTTCATTTTCAGTTGAAGAATTGGGCCAGGAAGGGAACAAACATACAAAGCCACTCTTTATCATGGTTAGGAGTAATGACATAATTGTTACCAAGGTGCTCATTGACAACGAATCGTCACTGAACGTCTTCCCACTCACCACCTTGCATTTGCTAGTCATTGACACATCTGCAATTAAGCCTTCTTCCACAATAGTCAGGCCCTTTGATGGTTCCGAAAAAGAGATTATAGGGGAGATTGATTTATCCGTGAGTATTGGCCTTCAACACTTTATTATTAGATTCCAAGTCATGGACATTCCAAGATCTTTCAAACTACTTTTGGGAAGACCTTGGATCCATGTAGTAAGGGCTATACCCTCAAGCTTGCACCAAAAATTGAAGTTTATCTCCAATGGCCAGGTGATTACAATTTTAGGAGATCAAGATTATGAAATCTATAAGGAGATGGTTATACCCTACATAGGAAGTGAAGGACAAGAAGAGCTGGGTATACAAATGTTTGAAGAAGTGAACATGATTACTGGTCCTGACAGAGAGGATGATAGAAGGAAGGGATTCAAGGAAGGTCAGATTGGCACCTATGGCCTTGGCTACAATCCTACCGCGGCGGAAGAATTCCAGAAGAAACAAGCGAAGCGCAGGAGAGGTAACAAATTATACCATACCTTAATGACCTTTTCACCACTAGCTGAGACGTTCATATGGGAAGAGACTCAAGCCCAAGAATCTGATAAAGAAGGATCAACAAACTCGCCACCCAAGTTTTAGCATCATTTGAACAATTGGTTCTCCATCTCGACGAATAACAGGTTTTCCCTAGGGTAAAGGGGTGACCCGTAGTTAGTATTTTCTGAATTTTTATTTTTAATAGTCATCGTTTCAAATGTATCGTTAAACCTTTCATTCAAAATTAGTTAGGCCTTTATCTCATTTGAGACCATACCTCCATTTATTCAATGAAATCTTAGTTCATTTCTTTGTTGCTCTTCAGTTCTCTTTTGTTTACATGCATTCTCATTCAGATTCAATGAACCAAGCGAAAACCAAGAATACCCTACGTAGGTAGAAAATGAGAATATTGATATCACTTTCGGCCTTACTAAGTTAGTCGTCGGGAGCGATGTCAATGACCATAGTAATTTACAAGAGGAATGGCAAAAACATGAACTAGGTAAAATCACTATTGATGAATCGATTGAGACAATTAATGTGGGGAACAAAGAAAATCCTAAGAATTTAAAGATTGGGGCGAGTTTAAAAGAGAAACAAAAAACAGAAATGATTGCGTTGTTAGTTGAGTATCAAGATGTGTTTGCTTGGTCGTATGAAGATATGCCTGGGTTAGACTTGTCGATTGTAGTCCACCGTTTACCCACACATGAAGACGTCAAACCAAAAAAGTAAAGATTGAGGAGATTTCTACCTAACGTCTTGCTGAAAATTAAGGAAGAAGTGAAGAAACTACTGGAGGTTGGATTCATCGAAGTGTTGGATTACCTGGGTAGCTAATATTGTTCTAGTAATGAAGAAGAATGGGAAAGTTAAAGTGTGTATAGACTTTCGTGATCTCAACTAGGCAACGCCTAAGGATAATTTTCCATTGCCTCACATTGATGTCTTGGTGGATAATACTGCCGGAAATCATCTATTCTCTTTCATGGATGGTTTTTCAGGATATAATCAGATTCGGATGTCCGAAGAGGAAAAGACGAAGATAACTTTTATTATGACATGGGGAACATTTTGCTACAAGGTGATGCCGTTTGGGCTAAAGAATGCAGGTGCAATATATCAGAGGGCCATGGTTGCAATTTTTCATGATATGATGCATAAAGAAATAGAAGTGTATGTTGATGATATGATTGTGAAATCAAAAGAGGAGGAAGATCACTTAGAAAACCTGAAGAAGTTGTTTGATAAGTTGAAGAAGTACCACTTGAAATTAAATCCGGAGAAGTGTACCTTTGGTGTGACATCAGGAAAATTGTTGGGGTTCATAGTCAGTTAAAGAGGTATTGAAGTCGATCCTGATAAGGCCAAAGCTATAATTGACATGTCTCCTCCACAAACACTCAAAGAAGTGCGAGGATTGCTAGGGCGTTTAAATTACATAGCCCGATTCATTTCACAGTTAATGAACAAATGCTGCCTTCTTTTTAAGCTATTAAAGAAGAATGCAAAGATCGACTGGAATGAGGAATGCGAAGAGGCTTTCATGAAAATCAAAGAATACCTCATGAAACCTTCGGTGTTAGTAGCTCCTAAACCTGGAAAGCCGTTGTTCTTATGCCTGACCATAATGCTGGAATCCATGGGATCCATGCTTGGCCAGAAGGATGAAGAAGGGAAAAAAAGAGTCATTTACTATCTAAGCAAGAAGTTTACTGAAGGGAAGCAAAAATACTTAGAAGCCAAAAGAACCTGTTGTGCATTAGTTTAGGTTATGCATCGGCTCAAACAATATACGCTGTATTATCATATTGAGTTGATAACACAACACGATCCTTTGAAATATTTAGCTGAAAAACCGGCTCTCATTAGTATAGTTTCAAAGTGGCAGATGTTGCTGACAGAATTTGACATTAAGTATGTGAGCCAAAGTTCAGTCAAGGGGCAAGCTTTGGCGGATCAATTAGTAAAGAATCCTCTTGAGGATACCCCTCAAGGTGCACGGGTTAAGTTTCCCGATGAAAGCATCCTAGTAGCGGGAAATGATTCTGATGGTGAAATAGTTGAAAAATCTTCAGGGTGGAAAATGTTCTTTGATGGAGCAGCTAATGTGTTTGGATGTGGAGTAGGGGTAATTTTGGTATTGCCTGGAGGTACACAATTTCCAATGGCTGTAAGTTTGGTTTTCCCATGTACCAATAACATTGCAAAATACGAGGCATGTATTTTGGGACTCAAAATCGCATTGTTTAAGGAGATATGGGAATTACAGGTATATAGAGATTCTTCATTGATTATAGGCCAAGCTCGGGGTGAGTATAAGACGAAAGACCCCAAATTAGTGCCTTATCGCCAACACCTGGCCGAGTTGATAACTAAGTTCGAAAAGATTACCTTCGTATACGTACCATGGGTTCAAAACCAATTTGCCGATGCTCTTGCTACTTTGGCATCAATGATTCAAATATCAATAGGAGTGGAGATTTAGCCACTTAAAATTGAAATTGAAGAAAAGCTTGCTTTTTGTTTGGCAATAGAAAGTTCATGTGATGAAAAGCCTTAGTATCATGATATCAAAATATTTTTAGAACATGGTACGTACCCTGAAGGAGAAAAGAGGAAGGACAAAAAATTAATTAGAAGATTAGCAGCTCAGTACTTGATGAGTGATTCTACGTTGTACCGACAATCATTTGATGGTACGCTTTTATGTTATGTAGACGAGAAAGAGGCAAAGATGCTAATGAAAGAAGTGCACGAGGGAATATGTGGCCCCCATATGAATTGCTACATGCTTGCCAAGAAAATCATGAGGATGGGATATTACTGGTCGACTGCAGAAGCGGATTGTATCACACATGTTAGACGCTGCCATTTGTGCTAGATTTGTGCAAATAAGATAAATGCTCCACCTTAAGAATTGCATACACTATCAGCACCATGGCCTTTTTCGATGTGGGGAATAGATATCATTGGCCCAATCACTCTAAAAGCATCTAATGGGCACCAGTTTATATTGGTAGCTATTGATTATTTCACTAAGTGGGTTGAAGCCTCATCCTATTCTAGTATGACGAAGGGAGTAGTGGTCAAGTTCATCAGGAGAGACATACTGGCTCGGTATGGTATGCCAGGAACAATTATTACTGACAACGGTATGAATCTGAATAATAAATTGATGTCCGAGTTATGCCGATACTTCAGGATCATTCATAGAAATTCTACTCCTTATCGGCCCCAAATGAATGGAGCCATGGAAGCAGCCAATAAGAATATCAAAAGAATTATTGAGAAGATGGCCATTAGGTATCGAGATTAGCATGAGATGTTACCATTTGCAGTCATAGCCTATCGAACTTCTATCAGAACATCAATAGGGGCAATACCCTACTCGTTGGTATACGGAATGGAGGCTGTACTACCAGTGGAGGTTGAGATCCTATCTCTCAGAATATTGTTGGAAACTCAGTTAGATGAGGCTGATTGGATAAAGTAGCGTGTTAAGCAATTGAACCTAATTGATGAAAAGAGGCTGATAGCCTTATGCCACAACATTTGCTATCAGCAACGAATGGCCAGGGCTTTCAACAAAAAAGTACGACCCTGAAGTTTTGAGCAAGGAGATATGGTGTTGAGGAAGACGTTGCCTAACATAACTGATTCAAGAGGGAAGTTTGCCCCAAACTATAAAGGGCCTTACATTGTGAAGAAAGTATTGCCTGGGGGAGCTATTATCTTGTCTCAAATGGATGGTCTGGATTTGAAGTACCCAGTAAATGCTGATGCATTGAAGATGTACTATCCTTGAACATCAATGATTTTTTTGCAAATAATCTTACTATTACTGTGGTCTCACTTTCATTTTCTACATGCAAAGTTGGTATTCCTAGTAGTCGTTAACATTGGATAATATCCTTAGCCTTTCTTTTTCTCATTCCACTAAAAGACCCCGCTCTTCGCTCTATCATCTACCCAAATAAACCTTACACACAAGAACCATAAGAAAAATAATCACTTAATTTGAAGTGATGGCTATTGATAAAAATTCTTTTAATACTTTATTGTGGTTAACCCCCAAAGAAAGGGAGACTTGTTTCTTATTTTTTAGGACAGGACCATATTTGAAAAGAGTAACGTGTGGTATATAAGTAGAAACTCATTTGAGAATAAATGCTTGCATGAAAAGCCAATGTTTGGATCGGAAGTTTAATACAGGACATCCTTGTTTGAGAAGAATATGCTTTACATTCGTTTCAAGCTTAAGTTGCTTTAAAAAAGAAAAAGAAAAAAAAGAGAGAAATAAAGAGAAAAAAAGGGGGTTTTGGAAAGAGATGGCAGAAGAAAGAAGAAGAAGAATGAAAATAAGAAAAGCAATAGTAAGGGTCAGAATCATTGGTTCTAATCGAATTGCTCAATAAGACATGGGACTACTTGGGAGCTATCATTGAAACCAGGTAAGTGGATCTAAACCTGATAAAACATTGCATTGGCAATTGGTTTTCCCTTAAGGATAATAGCTTATTTTCCAAAAACAATTTCTTAGCAAGATAGTTAGCTCATAGAGCATGGTCCCAATGTTTCTTCAACTCCCAATAGTCGAACTTATAGAACTTTACCTGACTCAAAATTTTTCCAAGGGATTTAGCACTTCGGTCAGCTTATGGAGTGCTATTTCGATTCATATTCTCATTTAGGGATCTAGCCAGTTCATAGAGAGTAGTCACAATCTAAAGCTTCTTAAGCTTCTGGCTGACTCCTAAAACAGTCCTAATGTATAATTTCCTAAGGAGCTTGCCAGTTCGTGAGAGTAATCTTAATCCAGAGTTTCACAGGCTCCCAATCGCCCAACTCACAGAATGTTGCTCAACTTATAATCTTTTGGGGATTTAGCAAGCTCATGGAACGCTATCCCAATACCAAGTTCCTTCATTCTTTAGGTCTTAGCCAACTCAAAGGGCACTTTGACCGCCTTAGTTAATCAGCTCATTAGGGTATAACCAAGTTTTCTTTATTCTTTAGGTCTTAGCCAGCTCAAAGGGTGCTTTGATCGCCTTGGTTAGTAAGCTCATTAAGGTACGAGTAAGTTTTCTTTATTCTTTAGGTCTTAGCTAACTCAAAGGGCACTTTGACCGCTTTTGTTAGTCAATTTATTAGGGTACGACCAAGTTTTCTTCATTCTTTAGGTCTTAGCCAGCTCAAAGGGTGCTTTGACCGCCTTGGTTAGTCAGCTCATTAGGCACGACCAAGTTTTCTTCATTCTTTAAGTCTTAGCCAGCTCAAAGGGTGCTTTGACCACCTTGGTTAGTCAGCTCATTAAGGTATGACCAAGTTTCCATATGCTTTTAGGTCTTAGCTAGCTCAAAGGGTGCTTTGACCGCCTTGGTTAGTTAGCTCATTAGGGTACGACCAAGTTTTCTTCATTCTTTAGGTCTTAGCCAGCTCAAAGGGTGCTTTGACCGCCTTGGTTAGTCAGCTCATTAGGGCACGACCAAGTTTTCTTCATTCTGGCATGACCAAGTTTTCTTCATTCTTTAAGTCTTAGCTAGCTCAAAGGGCGCTTTGACCGCCTTGGTTAGTCAGCTCATTAGGGCATGACCAAGTTTTCTTTATTCTTTAGGTCTTAGCCAGCTCAAAGGGCGCTTTGACCGCCTTTGTTAGTCAGCTCGTTTGGGCACAACTAAGTTTTCTTCATTCTTTAGGTTTTAGCCAGCTTAAAGGGTACTTTGACTGCCTTGGTTAGTCAGTTCATTAGGGTACGACCAAGTTTTTATTCTTTAGGTCTTAGCTAACTTAAAGGGCGCTTTGACTGCCTTGGTTAGTCAGCTCATCAAGGCACGACCAAGTTTCTTTTATTTTTAGGTCTTAGTCAACTCAAAGGGCGTTTTGACTGCCTTAGTTAGTCAGCTCATCAGGGCACGATCAAGTTCTCATTATTCTTTTTAAGGATTTTTGCCAACTCACAAAGGTGCTACTCTTTGCTATTCTAACCCTCATCAAGAATCTTAACGTTCCTTAGGATAGAGTCGTCCTAAGGCAAAAACGGTGTCTTTTTTGTTTTTATGGCAAAATTTTGCTCAAACTTCACCACAAAGAAGAGTAACTGTAGACATCTAATTTTTGCCCCTTTATAGTCTTAATCTTTATTTTTACAAAAAGGGTCCTAATTAAAAATAAAAATAAAAATTAACAAATAATGAAAATACCAAAAAAATAAGAAAAGGAAAAATTATAAAAATTTTGTAGATTTTTAGGAAGTAATTTATATTAGGAATAATTAGTTTTAGTGTTAGTTTAGTTAAAAATTTTATTTTAGGGAATCGAATAGTTTAAATATAATTTAATTATAATGAATATTAAGGCACAGGCTAATGGCCTAACGGATAAGTATCAAAGTGTTTGGAATGGATTTAGTTTAAGATCATGGGTTCGAGTCTCAGTAGGCACCTATGTCTTTATTTTTCTATCTCCGTAGAAACGAGATGAAAATGGGTCATATCTAATTAAATCATATAAATTTAGTTAAATCAAATTTGAATTTATTTGAATCTAGTTTAATTAACGAATCAAATATAATTAGATATGATAAGACATGATATGGTTTAGACTATATAAACACACATGCAGTCAGAAAGGGGAACAACGGCACACTTGCAAAGAAAAATCCACTTTCATTAATCCACTTTCATTTGATCTCCCTAATCCACCGATCACCCAATTCGTTGCCTCTATACCTCATGTCCATTCCTAAAACGCCTTCATCCGCACTCCAAGCACATCCACGCGCGCCCAACCATCAATAGCAGCTACAATAACCACAACAACTGAATACGGCCACTCCCCCACGCTCATTCTCCTCCTTACCTTTAACTCGTCACCACTCCATACAATTACCCTTGCTTCGATTCGTCGTTGTACCATATCCGATTGCCATCGCCATGACCCAATACAACAGCTTATCCTCTTCATCAGTACACACCATCCACTGGTCACGGGCAGCACCGTCCTCTTCACGGTTAGCATTGTCCTCTTCACGGCCACAATCTGCGTCATTCAAGATCGACCAACACCCAAACAGTGGCACCATATCCCCTTTGACGCTATACAATAGACTAACCTAACTCAATCCACCCTCCATCTCTAATAGCAATAGAAGAAAACTGCAACGCCAAACAACATCGCCTATTGCACAGACCCAACGTAGTGCGCATATCCTCTTAGTCAATCGCGATCGCTGACCAACTCCATAATGTAGGGATCCCCTCTCCTTCGCCTACGCTACAATTCATTGACTACAACAGCAATAGCCCCTGACTATCTAACACTTGTACCTACTACTCACTGCTACAATGCTTACTATTGTCATCATCCCCTCGGACAGCAGCAAAACCCCTAACACCGTAGCATAGTCCTCCTATCACACTCGCCCACCCGACTCTAGTCAATACTTCGCCGATCAGATGCTATACGATTCATCCACACGACCACACATCACAGTCTGTACTCTGCTATACGTCATTCTTCAATCATAGCCTTCACTTTACCAACAGCCGCAACACTCGACAGTAGCCCACTGAAGACCATCCATGAAACTAATCAGCAACATCGGATAGACCACTTTCGGCATCCCCTCTTAACCGCGCAGCACCAGCAGTCATACGAACTGAACCCTACGGCAGCATCGACCCACGCTCGCAGCTGTTGCTTGTCCAACTGTTGTCCACTGTTAACTGTCATCTCTACTGATAACTCTTCGAAAAACACTATTGAAGCAACCACCACTCGAACACTCACAATCAATTAAATTCGACCCTTAATAACTGTTGGAGTTAGTTTTTTCTTGGCAAATCGAATTCGTTGTTACCGATCTGATCCGCGACCTAACTTGGACCCAACCCGAATCTAGGCTCCATTGACCGTGTTTATTTGTTGCCTCAAGTTCAGCTTCTTTCTTTATTTTTTTTCTTAAATATATTATGGTTATTTATTTATTTATTTATGTCGGTTTGTTTGGTAATTGTTTAATAGTAGTATATATATATATATATATATATATATATATATATCTTAGTTCAGGAATTTTTTTTTTTAGTATTATGTTTTTAGGATTTCTTACTTACAAAATCATTTTAAAAAAAAAATAAAAATTACTAATTTTTTTTTTAAATTTAAAATGTTTTAGATAGTTTTTATAAAGTAAAATAAAAGACTCAGTGAATTAGGGCTCTTTTAGAGTTTTCTTTGAATAAATCAAATTGATAATAATGTAAATTCGGTCGGTTTTCAAAATTAAAATCAACCAACACACTAAAGTTTTTTAGAAAGAACTACGATCGTTTGATCCTGAGTAGTGGGTACGTAGGTACCTTCCGGGTGACGATAAAATATGTAGAAACTTAGGTTCTTTTTTTTTTCTTTTGATTTTATTTATTTATTTATTTTTTAAATATTATAATTAGAAGAATAATCTTAATTTCGGTAAATAAATAGTGGTACCCATTAAGGGTTTAATAGGTTAGCCCCCGAGCTTGGAACTTCTGGTTCTTCATTTAAAATTGAAATCAAAGACCGGTAACCAACTCATAATCAATCCACCAAATTGGTTATGGTTTCTTTTTCTTTTCCCAACTTCAATCGGGTGGCGACTCTAAAAATTATTTTCAATAAAAAATCGAAATTTCTCAATTTTTTTAGTTGAGGATTAATATTAAATGGGTTAAGGTTTAGTATTAATCGGAATTAGGAAATTAATTTTTAAATAAAAAGAAATCGAAAATCAGGCTCAACAATCTTTGAGCAACAATAAGTCACTAGGACAGTAAATAAGGCTATTAATAGTAAAGAATCGACAACTTCTATAAAAAAGTAATTGATAGTTGCATTTTTATTATTAATAAATTTCATGTAGCAATTTACTAGAATCTATTCTCGCATGATAAGGTATGGGTATGAAGTTAAGGTATCATATACTGACTTTAAAATTGTACTTTGAAGCATATAGAATATAGATTCCAAGTTCCACACCTTAAAATAGTAATTAAATAAAATTAATAAATAAAAAATAATATTTCATCAAAATAAAGTAAAATTCAACGTATAGGAAACCTAAATTGAACACTTGTTAGTTCCTTCTCTTTTATCTTTTATCTTTTATCTTTACTCTATCGTCGTTTTCTTTTAACTCCCTTACTTACTAAATTTATCATTTAGTAAAGTTTAAAAAAGAAATCTAAATTCTTAGCTTGTACTTCTAGAGCTACCTACACCTAAAAGGTATATCCATTACATGTTTTCTATTATGTAATAATTTCTTTATTTTATGTTTGACAAAAGATTAAGTATTATTATTAGAGCGAAATTTGATTTTCTTAGAGTATAAGGAGATTATTTTACTAATATATGTACTTTGTGGATGAAAAATATTTTAGTTTGAATTTAAGTTTTCTTTCATCTTCCATGTTATGTTTTTATTTTTTTATGATTGATTATTTGATCCTATATTATCATCACGTCTATAATTATTGAATTACATAATTATGTGAATTTTTTATTCTTATTTTAATAAACTTTATAAATCTCATGTTAAGTACTACATTTACCACTTTCATTTTTTTAAAACGGTGTACTTATTTTCTTAAATATTTATGCTATGTGATTATTAAAAAGAATGTTTTGTTTACACAAATAATGTTTTGTATAATATTTACATAAAAATTCATCCATAATCATAATAGTTAAAGTACAATTTGAGGAAAAAACTGATCGGAAATAAACTTTAATGTATTCCATTCATTGACTTCATTTGAAAGATTAACTAAATCGAGTAATTGTTTTTTTTTTTTTAAAAAAAAGAGGGTTGGATTTATTCTATGTTTCTAAAAAATGGCCATATTGAAATTCATAAAGAAAAAAAAAATTATAAGTTCTACAAGGTACCTTCTATCTCATACAATCTATATATAGGATATAAGATGGTTTTAAAGTTCTACAACATAAGGTATAAGTAATAAAGTTTTAGAATTTATACCCATAAGATAAGGTAAAGGTAAGTTTAATACTCTATCCACTCTATACTCACTCACTCCTAATTTTAAACCCTCTTTGATAAACTATCACTCTTATCATAAAATTATCGTGCACTCTAATCTTCTTTTTTATTTTTATTTTTTAATATTAGCATGGCATTACCTCACTACTAAAATTAAAAAAATAAAAAAAGAATAGTGGCGATGTAACTAGTGTTGATGGCTCAATTATCGTAATAGTTAATAATTTATAGAAGCAAATTGGTTTTTATCGAGTGTTAATTGCAACATTTTTTGTTGGATTGCATCAATAACTTTTATATCATAAGACTACTTTAAAAATTGTGCAACATAAAAATATGCTACAAATTACTTTTGTTCTCCAGTATACCTAATTCTTTTAGAACACTAATAATTACTAGTGAAAGGTGCATTAGTAGCGTTTTTTGTATATTATAAAATTTTGAAAATTATTTCTATTATACAACTTCTACTACAATCTTGAAAAGAAAAAAAAGAAAAGAAAAGAAAAGAAAAGAAAATTTTGCTGCAGGTACTAATGTTTGTTTGTAATAATTGCAAACTTATTCTATGAACTACTTGTTTAAAGTTTAATAATGTTGAAGTATATAACTCTGGATGATAGGATATCATAAAAGGGAAAGAAAAAAAGAAAATGAAAACATAGTATTTTGTTGTTTGGTGGTAACTAAAAACTAATAAGAAGCAACTTGGTCACATCAACCACCGTCTTAACTCTAGCTAGTTATTTGTTTGAACCCTCAACTCGAAAGTAGTCCAGGATACTTCTACCCATTTCCAAGGTGGATTTTTTGTTTCCATGATAAAACTCTCATTTTCCAATTAAACTTGCTGCTTTTGTTTAATTGTTATATTTTCGTAGTATTAATCTTTTACTTAGTTTGCGTAGTATATCAAATCACGGGGGAAAAAAATAAAATCTTAGAATACTAGATAAAAATTAAAAAAAAAAAACTAAGCCATCTAATGGTACAAAAAATTATCCTACAAAACAAAATAAGTATATTCTCAAAATTGTAAAAATAACTACACAACATCATCATTCTTTTTACTACCATGTCCATACTAAGACTCATGCAATGGATTCTCATGTTGGCGCTAAAGCATGGATGTCAGCGTAATAAAAATTTATGTGCTATACTATATATGTAAAGCAACTTCCTACTTTTGCAACAATCATGGCTTTAGCCCTGACCCCTAAATTACATGGGCTAGGTTCTTCACCTAGTCCAATTCGATCTTCTACTTTCTATTTTTAATTTTATATAAATAAAAAATGAAATAAAATAAAATCAAATAACATCACACCTAAGACCAATTTGAATTGTACAAATCATATGTGTGCTAAACTAATAATTTTTTTAAAACACACCTAAAATTAAAGTAAAATAAAATAACTAAAAGAAAGAAAAAAAGGCTAATCTGGGTGCATTCTAATGACATTGAAAATTTGAAATAAGAGTTAAGATTGCAAATAAATAAATAAATAAAGTATCTATAGTTAATCTTTTTTGTGGTGAAGTTTAAGTAAAACTTCACCATAAAGACAAAGAGATACCATTTTTCCCTAAGGGTAAATTTGTCTTAAAAAGCATGACAACTGGTTAGCCATCATAAGTTCTGATCCACTATGAATTTAGTGAAGGAAGATATCGCTTTGAGAGCAATCTTAAAGTGACACCAGGATAGTATGTAAAGCCCTAAAATTGTTAGTGCCCTATGAGTTGATTAACTTAAATGAGAGTATCTTTAAAAGGCTAGCAACCTAAATGAAATATCAATTTAGAACCTAATTGTACTGTTTTGAGCTAATTAACCTAAGTAGGAGCATATCTAAGAGACTAGTAATCATAAATGAAAGATCAATCTTCTAAGCTAATTAACCTAAGTGGGAGCATCTCCAAGGGACTAGCAATCCTAAATGGAAGATCAATTCAAAACCTGGTCATGCTCCTCTAAGCTGACTAATCTAAGTGGAAACGTCTTTAAGGGACTAACTTCCTTAAATGGATGATTGATTTAGAACTTAGTTGTGGTCCTTTGAGCTAACTAACTTAGGCAGGAATGTCTCTAAGGGATTAATTAATCTAAATGGATGATTGATTTAGAACCTAGTCATGCTTTTATGTGCCGACTTATTTAAGTGAGAAAGTCTCTAAGGGATTAGCAATCCTAAATAAATGATTGATTTAGAATCTCGTAGTGCTCCTCTAAGCTAACTAACCTAGGTAGGAACAATTCTAATAGACTAGCATCCCTAAATGGATGATTGATTTAGATACTACTCATGCTTCTCTAAACTGACTAACTTAGGTAAGAGCGTCTCTAAGGGATTAGTAACCCTAAATGGATTATTGATTCAAAACCTAGTTATGTTCCTTTAAGCTGACTAACGTAAGTAGTAGCGTCTTTAAGAGACTAGCAACCCTAAATGAAGGATCAATTTAGTACCTAGTCATACTCCTTTGAGTTGATTAACCTAAGTAAGAACGTCATTAAAAGATTAGCAACCTTAAATGGAAGATTGGTTTAGAAATTAATTGTACTCCTCTAGGTTGATTAACCTAAGTGAGAGCATCTTTAAGAGACTAGTAACCCTAAATGGAAGATCGATTTAGAAACTAGTCATGCTCCTTTGAGCTAACTAACCTAGATGAAAGGATCTTTAAGGGACTAACAACCTTAAATGGAAGATCAGTTTAGAACCTACTTGTGCTTCTTTAAGTTGACTAACTTAGGTGGGAGCATCTCTAGGGACTAATAACCCTAAATGAAAGATCAATTTAAGACCTATTCGTGCTCTTATAAGCAAACTAAGGCCAAGGACAAGTGCTCCATGGGCTAGACAAGACCCAAAAAGGGATAAAGGTTATGCTAGCTAACACCCTAGGTAGGATGTTTAGCATAAATGCAACACTTTGAGAAACTCTCATATCTATATGCTAACAAGTATGGAAATACTTACTTAACTTAGTTGATAGTGCTCAAACGACCAAGTCTTTCTTTAAGAAGTTTGATCAAAACTGATGGTTTAGCCTTTTGAACTTCATTTTGACCTTGAAAGGAAGCATACAAGGTCTTGCAATTTAAGGAAAGCAGCTCGTTACCTGAAATGTTATGGAAGGGTTTTGTATTAGATTTTTGACCCCATATATCTTCAAAACCTCAACAACCCCTTAACTTTCCTTGGCTAAACCTAGGCTTTTTATATTTTGACTATGTAATATTGATATGTCGTGAGGTATTTGCTTCTTCTGAGTGTAGCCTTGTCTTGAAAAATAGAAAAAAAATCTCCCCTATCAAGAAAGGTGAATTGTAATAAAGCATTTAAAGAGTTTTTATTAATTGTCATGTTTCCAAGGCATGCGCTCATCTTCTCTTGTGTTTATACTATATGGGGTTTTGTTTGAGTGCGATGATACCTTTTAACAGAGTGGGGAAAATGTTTAGGGTGTTATCCAATGTCTACGACCACTAAGGATACTAACTTTGCTTATAGAAAATGAAAATAAAACTATAGTAATATCATGATTGCTAGCATTTTGCAATCTAAGTAGAAATTCCATTGATTTTTCAAGGGTAATACAACTTCACTACTTCAGCATTTATAGGGTCCCTCAAGTTTAGACCATCCATTTAAGATAAAATTAAAGCTCTCCTAGAAAATACTTTCTTTATAAAATATAAGGACTTCCATAATTTGGAGTAGATTTCCCCTTAAGATCTTCTACCTTAGGGAAAATCATTCTTAATACCATGTTACCCTCTTTAAAAGTCCTAGGTTGCACTTTTTTGTTAAAAGCTCTAGCCATTCGTTGTTGATAATAAGTGTTGTAATACAGTACTATCAACCTTTTTTCATCAATTAGATTTGACCGTTCGATGTGCTCTTTTATCTAATTAGCCTCATTCAACTGTGTTTCTAATAGTATCCTAGGAGATGTGATCTCGACTTCTATTGGTACCAAGGCATAGGATGTTGCCTCTGTCAACATTCTGATAGAAGTTTTATAGGCTATAAGTGCGAATAGTAATAAAACTCAATATGTAACAACCATTTTTTCAATAATTCTCTTGAGATTCTTGTTAGTTGCTTTTATAGCCCCATTCATTTGAGGTCAATAGGAAGTAGAATTTTTGTATTTGATCATAAACTACTAAAACAACTTTGATACGAGTTTGTTGTTAAGATTCATACCCTTATCGATAATGATTGTTTTTGAAGTCTCGTATCAAGCTAGAAAGTCTCTCTTAATAGACTTGATCACTACTCCTTTGGTAACACTTGAATAAGATGAATTTTTAACCTACTTATAGAAATAGTCAATGGCTACCAATATAAAACAATGGGAATTAAACGCCTTTAGAGTGATCAAGCCAATGATGTCTATACCCCATATTGAAAATGGCTAAAGTACAGATAGTGTATGTAATTTTTAAGGTAGAGCATTTATTTTGTTAGCATAAACATGGCACAAGTGGCAGTGCCTGACATGTTTGATACAGTCTCCTTATATAGTCAACCAATAGTATCTTAACCTCATGATATTTTTGGCGAGCATGTAGTCGTTCATATAGGGTTCACATATTCCCTCATGTACTTCTTTCATTAAAACTTCCACTTCGTTTTTTTCTACACATTGTAGGAGTGTACCATCAAATGATCATTGGTATAAGGTGGATTCACTTACTAAGAACTAGGCAGCCAACCTCCAAATCATCTTCTAATCCTTATTCTCAACCTTTTCATGGTATGTACCTTGTTACAAGAATGTTTTGATATCATGGTATTAAGGCTTTTTATCATGTATTTCCTCAATAGCTAGATAGAAAGTTGGCTTCTCCTCAATTTTGATCTTAAGTGGTTGAATTTCTATCCCACTAGATATCTAAATCATGGATACTAAGGTAGCTAAGGCATTAGCAAACTGGTTTTGAGTACTCAGTATGTATGTGAATGTCACTTCTCCAAACTTATTAATCAACTTAGCCATATGCTAGTGATAGGGCACCAATTTATCGTCTTTTATCTTATACTCACCCTGAGTTTGGTAAATGATCAATGAAGAATCCTTATATAGTTCTAATTCTTGTATTCTATTATCTAATGCTATTTTAAGTCTTATAATGTAAGCTTCATATTCAGTAGTGTTATAAGTGTATGGAAAAGCAAGCCTTACAATGATTAGGAACTATGTACCTTCAAGAGATATAAATATTGCCCTAATTCCACACCTTGACACATTGATTGCTTCGTCAAAGAACACTTTCCATCTTAGGGGCTTCTCATGTGTTTCTTTATTAAGCTCTTCTTCGGTCACTAAAATATTTTCATCAAGAAACTTGACTTACACTTCTTAGAGAACACCTTTAGGAGGATTCTCTACCAGTTGGTTTGCCAAGGCTTACTCTTTGACTGAATTTTGATTTACGTATGTGATGTTGAACTCAGATAATAACATTTTCCACTTCGAGACCCAATCAATCAGGATTGGTTTCTCTACCAAATACTTTAAAGGATTATGCCCTGTGAGCAACTCAATTTGGTAATAGAGTGTATATTGTTTGAGTCAATGCATGACCCAAACCAATGAGCAACATGTCCTTTCAATTTTTGAATACTTTTGCTCCCCCTCTATAAACTTCTTGCATAAATAATAAACAGCCCAGTCTTTCCCTTCTTTACCATTTTAGCCAAGCATGCATCCTATGGATTCCAACAATATAGTAAGGTACAAAAATAACGATTTTTCAAGTTTAAGAGCTACTAGCATTAGAGGATTCATAAGATGTTCTTTAATTGTTGCAAAAGCCTCTCCATACTCTTCATCCCATTTTACATTGCCATTCTTCTTCAATAGCTTAAATAGAAGGCAATGTTTATTTGTAAGTTGAGATATAAATTGTGTTATGTAATTTAAATGGCCTAGCAAACCTCTTACTTCTTTGAGCATGGGTGGAGGGGGCATATCAATTATGGCTTTAATTTTATCGAGACCCACTTCGATGCTCATTTCACTAATAATGAAACTTAACAATTTCCCTAACATCACCCCAAAAGTATATTTTTTTGGGTTTAACTTTAGTTGAAACTTTCTTAATCTATCAAACAACTTTTTCAAAATTTCCATGTGATTCTCCCTTTCTTTAGATTCAACTATGATGTCATCAATGTATACCCTATCTCTTTATGCATTATGTCATGAAAGATTGTGACCATTGCCCTCTGATAGGTTGCCTTAGCATTTTTTAGTCTAAAGGACATTATTTTTTAACAAAATGTGCCCTAAGTTGTAATGAAGGTTGTCTTGGTCTTATCTTCTTTGAACATTCGGATTTGATTGTACCTAGAGAATCTATCCATAAATGAAAAAGGTGGTTCTCGACTATATTATCTTCCATGAAATTAATTAGGGTCAAGGAAAGTTATCCTTAGATGTCGCCTGATTGAGTTTTTGAAAGTTCATACATATCTGACTTTCCTATTCTTCTTCATTACCGACATAATAATGGCTATCCATTTCTGATAATCGGATACCTCGATGAAACTTACTTCAAGTAGCTTCTTAACTTCTTCCATGATTTTCAAAAGGATGTTAACTTGAAATCTCCTTAACTTCTACATTTTAGGCTTGATTTGTTCTTATGTGAGTAAATGATGAACTAAGATCAAAGGATTTAACCCAAGCATACCATCATAAGACCATGTGAGTATGTTTTGATATTCAACTAACAATGTGATATTTTCTACTCTTTCTTCAAATTCCGTCCAATCTTTAAATTCCTTGATTTGTCATCTGTCCTTAAGTTAATCAGTTCAATTGGTTCATTAATGGAAATTCTATCTAATTTGTGTTTTTGCTAGCTTTCTTGTATATCACTATGGTCATTGATATCACTTTTGATGACTAACCTAGTAGGGCCGAAAGTGATATTAATATTTTCATTGTTTACCTACATGAGGTATTCTTAGTTTTTGTTGGAAGCATTAGATCTGGGCAAAGTGTATAAAGGAAAAGAATGTAAGTAAGAGGGAATTGAAGAATAATGGAGAAAAGGAGCTAAATTTTATTCATTGAATATGGCAAAAATTTTCACTTGTACATTTGGAACAATGACAATAAATAAGAATAAGAAAAAAAAAACTCATAAAATGCTAAACTATAGTCCAGCCTTTAACCTAGAGAAGACCTATTGCCATTTATAGGGATAGAAAACCAATTATTTAAGTGATGCTAGAGCTTATGGGATGGGCCTACTACTTCAACTTTGTAGGGGAATTCTTCTTTGGCAGATTTTGGGACTTAAGTATCAACATTTACAAATGTCTCGATTAGTAGTGAGAAGGTCATTATGACATAGCATAACCTGTCACCTCTCTTGCCCCTTCTTTGTTTCTCTTAAAGCTTCTTCGCTAGAGTTAGCTTGTAGCTAAGGCTGTAAGTACTAACCTGGCCTTCCTTAAACTTCATCTCGTCACCCTTCATATTGTTAAGGCTAGTAATCATTTACACCTTATTAAACATTTGAAGCCCAAAGCCATCCTGCTCTTCATTGCCTATATAAGGTATGGTCGTTTCTTTATAGATATCATGGTTTTGATATTCTAGAATAGTTATCACTTGGCCATTTGTGATAAACTTAACCTTCTGATGTAGACTTAAAGGTACAACCCCTATAGAGTTGATCCAAGGTCTTCCTAAGAGCAAGTTGAAGGATCTTGGAATGTTTAGAGCCTAAAATGGAATTCGGATGGTTTAAGGGCCAATATTAACTGAAAAATCTATCTCCCTTATGATCTCCCTTTTGGATCCATGAAAAGCTCGAATGGTAATAGAGCTTGGCTTGATTGCAGTTGTGTCGATATCCAATAGGTCTAGGGTAGCTAATGGGCAAAAAATCAATGACGATCCATTGTTAATGAGTACCTTAGTAATAATTAATCATTAATCCTGACCATTATGAAGAGCGACTTGGTGTGCTAATTACCTTCCTCACTTATTTCTTTGATTAAAAAAGTGATATGATCTATGGTGGGGGTAGAATTGGTGATTAGCTCCATTTTTTCAGTCCACATTTCATGAGGGACCTTAACCTCCCTCAAAGTTCAAAATAGAGCTTCCCTATGGGGTTTAGATATCATCAACAGACTAATTAATGATATTTGTGCCAAGGTCTTAGGATGCTACTCCATTATCTTATACTCGACTTGATCATCTTGATGAAGGCGAATAACCCTTCTTTATGGTTAGTAATCTTGTTACTCATCTCTTTCAACACATTCTTCTTCTTGAGATCTTCTCGTAGGTCATAAATCTTTCCAAATCAAAGTAATGCCTCCTATTAGAGAATTTGATCTCTCTTGGTTGTAATACCCTTTATATGTTAGGTGACGGAATTCTAAATCATCGAGGTACTTTTTGGTATAGTGGCTGGAAGCACATTGAAACTTTGAAGTTAAGCGTGCTTAAGTTGGAGTAGTCCTAGGATGGGTAACCTCCTGGGAAGCTGCTATACCAAGGGACAAAACTGTGTAGTGTTCATTGCCAAAGTAGATAATAACTCAATGGGAAGAGTTTCGGCCAGTTCATTATAGGTAATATAAGAGCAATCCACCAGCCGGAAGGTTAGAGCCTTACTTAGTGGTTGTCTTGGACTTATGTAACGAAACCGACGAGAGTGTCAGTTTTATAAGAGGGGTAGATTGTAATACCCCTTATATGCTAGGTGATGGAATTCTAAATCATCGAGGTACTTTTTGGTGTAATGGCTTGGAGCATGTCGAAACTTCAAAGTTAAGCATGCTTAAGTTAAAGCAATCTTAGGATGGGTGATCTCTTGGGAAGTTGCTACACTAAGGGACAAAACTATGTGGTATTCTATGCTAAAGTAAAGAATACTTCGGTAGAAGAAATTCCAGCCAGGTTATTACACTTGACCACCTGATAGTTGAATGGGGTAGCCTTGTAGTTCTCTAGTGCTGCTAGCACAATTTTTTAGGCCTATTTGGTCTTGTAGAACTAAAAAACCTTGGGCTTCTTATTTGAACCAATCACATCGATAAAGAACTTGAAATCACTAGAAATCACGTCGATGACTAGATTGTGATTGGGTAGGGGGTTGTTATTAACATATGGGGCCAAAGTTTCTATAAAGTCCAGCTACACTGAGCTTTTATCAAACAAATGCTAGATCTTGCTCTTTAGCCTCCAACACATGTTAGTTGAATGCCCCACTTGGCCCATGTGATACTTACATTTCTGATTAAGATCTTATGCTCTTGGCTTGTATCTTTGATTAGGGAGCTCATATAAATTATGTTGTCTTTCACAGCTTCTCAAAAACTTAATTTAGAGGAACCGGTATCTTAGTAAACTTCCTTGGGGTTCTGTTGACTTAGGATAGATTTTTGAACTGTTGTTGAAATTAAGGTAGATTCGTCTTGAAGGAGACTTGAGCATTGGGCCCAGTATTTTAATTCACTAAGTTGACCGTAGATTCTTTAGGTTTGTTGATTGTATGTTTATAAGTAGATGATGAAGTAGAAGTCCTTCTATCAGATAACTCTTGAAGCTTACCAGAAGAGATGGCGCTTTCAATCCTGCAAAGCTGGATAAGGCTTGTCTAATCACATAGGAGAAATAAAGCCTCTCAGGAGTATTGATAAAAGCTGAAGTCAATTCTTTCTCTATCATAGGAGTTGATACTCTTGTGCATACTCCTTGAATGACTCATTATTCTTCTTCAACAGAGTGATTAAGTCCATCATAGTCGATGCCACTTCAATATTGAACTTGTACTGTTTGTAAAATGCCTTGGCAAGCTTCTCCCAATTGTTTATCTAGGTTAGGTTAAACTAGGTATACCAAGTCAAATTCGAACCTATTAGGCAATCCTGAAATGTCTAGACCATGAGTTGGTCATACTGGACATACTTGCTCATCTTTCTTTCATATAACTTGGTGTGAAATTTGGGGCATTCTATCCCATTGTACTTCTCAAATTCTGGTACCTTGAACTTTTCCAGATAAGCCCTAACATCAAATGTAGAGAAGTTAGTAATTCTAACTTATTCAAACCTATCATAGCTCCTAAGTATTTTCATCTTCACTGCTATCTATTAGGTTAACTTTCTTTCTAGCTCTTTCAGGCTGTCTTAGTGGGGCCTTAAGTTATCCGGCTTTGTGTTGATCAAGAATGAATATGTATTAGGGTCGAAGGATAGGTTGACCTTTGGATAGACTCCTTTCAACTTGAACCCATCCTTCAAGTAGTTATCCTTTGCTTTAGGGAGTAGAGCCTCAACGTTCTTCCCATAATGGACCTTAAAGCTCTATTTGTTGGATGGTGTCATGACTTAGAGTGGGGCAATGCCATCAATAAGGAAACTCATTTGTAAGGCATGTAAGGCATACGAATTTAAAGAAATTTACATTGGCAAGAATCTTAGAATGTGGCAAAACATTATCGACTTTTATTAATTTTTACAATTGTGAAGTTTACATCAATTATTCAAAAGAAAAGAAAATTTCCTAAAGAAAGCTACATCATGTTCCTCTTATTATGGCTAAACTCAACTTGTACTTTCTTCCTCTTTTAAAACTTTATGAGCCTCTATGTCCTTAATTTTGCCCCTGGCTTTCTTAAGTTTTGCTTCTAAGGCCTTTATTTTTTGGTGATGTTTCTTACAACATGCCTTCACTTCTTGCTCTACTTCCCTTGCTTTCTCTAGTGTCGCTTCAACTTGGGCCTACTTTTTCTTCTTTACTTTTTCCACATCTTTCAGCTTTGAGGTTGTTGATATGGGGACTCTTTGGTTGTTTGAGGCTTGCTAGGTGTGCCCTTGATAGTAAGGATAGTGTTCTTCTTGTACCAAAGAGACTTGACACCTAAAAATTTAGACACTTTGTTAGATATTAGGACATGTCGGTCGTAATAGTCAAGCGAAATTGACTCTAGTGATGGCATCTAAATTTAATTTTAAATAAGCTTGCTAGTTAGAGAAATACCTAGTGCACATGTTGAAATCAATTAAGGGTACTACATTAAAGTCTTTGCATTCTTTTATCATCTTATCACTTGAATGCCACCTGGGTATCCAAAGCAATTCTTCAGGTTTCATGTTCTAAAAATATTGGACCTAATAACGAGTAGCTATATTTTCAGGCAATTAGATCCATTCCTCAAAAGATTTGATGAGATTATACTTCTGTATGAACTTGGCTCGGTTAAAGTCGAGCTAATGGCTCTTCATATGGCTAATGAAGCATACCAAGATTATAGCTATGTTGGTCATCAAATCTCCGTGCTTCTTTCTCTTGAGGTGATTCAGTGAGCAAATTTGCTCAGTTAGGAAAGCAATTATATACGACTTGCCTTCAAGGAATTAGGCTGCTATTTCTACAACCCTAAAGTGAATACGATGTCTCCTGTTTGGGAATAAGATGGCATTGAAGATCATCAAGATATATGCATTAACCTAGTACTGATGCCAAGTCTTTAGATTTATACAAGAAATGTCTCGTTTCTCTTTGTACCTCAACTCGATAGAGAACCAGGCAATGATGTCATCTATCCAAATGGTCTTATTTTGAATTAAGACCTAGTTTATCTCAAATTTTCAGACCCTTAGTAGCCTGCTAAAAATTTTTGGTGTTGCAGCTTTGAGATCCAAGATGTAAATATCATCAGTAATAGCTGAAGCCTAAAAAAACTAGGAATATTCCTCAATGGTTAGGCTCAACTGGTGTAGGCCAAAATGGAATGCAATAGCCTTGGGCTTCTAAAAGTGTACTAAAGCCCACATCAGAGTGATGTTTAGAACAATTGTTTGTAACAATAGCTTGTAAAGACAATACTGGCCTAATTTTGCTTTTGATGAATTCTTGTCTATTTGGGCTAAAGACCTAAAACCAAGTCTCAAATGATTTTCGGTGTTTGTGAGACAGATAGACATGAATCTCCTTAAAAGTTGTCTAAATTGATCTAGCCATATCTACAAAAGGTATGATTATAATAAAAGCCTATTCTATAAAAGGTACAATTAGAATGAAAATCTATTCTAAATTTTTATCTACAAAAGATACAATTATAGTGATAGCCTATCTTAAATTTTTACATGTATTTTTTTATAAGGAAAATTACAATAATTACAAAATAAGAATAGAAAATATAGGAAAATTATAACATCTTCACAATGGCAATTTCTTTATTCAGGGCTTGCCATATTACGGGATCTTACCAATTCTTTGAAAACGGGTTCATGCAATGCAAGAGGGTAGGTTCTAAAGGTTCTCAAGTTTTGTGACTTTATACATTTTTGAAGAAACAGTTTTTTGATCACATCAAAACTTGAGTAGAGTAACTTGATCACCCCCAAAAGGTGGTAACCTCACAACATCTAAAGCTTACCTAATAGCCTTCCTCCTAAGGTCCTACGACGGCTGGGTTTTGATCATATTTATTAATCGTTTATGGAATGAAAAAAAAAAAATAGAAACATAGAATAAAAGAGCAAGCATAGTAATAGACAAAAGATACATAAAAGAAATATATAACTTAACCCAAAATAGAAAAAAAAAGAACTAGTGTAACAATATACAAAAGATAATTATAACAATATATATATATAACTTAATATAGGTATTTTGAAAAATAATTCTAATTTTGGAAAATTTTAAATGGCTAGCCTATTTAACGTTACTAATGGAGTTGCTAAGATATTGATCCTAATATTTTTCGTTTTTTCATTTTCCTTACTTTGATTTAAATTAAACCTTATACCTATTTAGTTTAAATCCTCGACTAAAATTAAGGAAACCTAGTTTCTCTATTTTTTTTTTTCAAATTTGGAGTTGCCACTTGGTAAAACCAAAAAAAGTGATTAAATTATAATCTATTAAGCGGATTGATTCTAATTTAGTTACTAGCTTGTGTTTTGGAAAATTTTTCAAGAAACTAAATTTTTTGAATTCAAGGCTATCATATTAAACCCAAATGAGTACCATTATAATTGTAATTTAAATTTATTTTTCAAATCATCCATTTAAAATATAATGGTGACAATTAAAGAAAAAATTTTATTTTACAAAAAAGGGAGAAAGATTTTTTTTTTTTTCATATTTTAAGTAGCCCCAAAGGCACCTATAGGTACCTATGTACTCATTAGTCATGATTAGACTACTATAGTTCATTCTAAAAAATTTAGTGGGTTGGTTGATTTTAAACTTAAAAATGGTAAGGTTTATGTTTTAGTGAATTATCTTTTTCTTTAAGAAAATTATAGGAGAAGATTCCTAATTTGATGTCATTTTCATTTTAAAATTCCTACAAGTCTAATTTTGGAAACAGGGTTTGTTATTATTTTTTTATTTTGATAAAAATAATTTTCTAAGCAAGAAAAAAATTTTAATTATTTTTTTAAACACCAACTTTGGAAAAGAGTTTGTCATGGAAAAATCCTAAAAAAAAAAAACTTAATCTTAGCAAATAAATTATTTTTTTTCCCTCTCTCTCTTTTTGTTAGAAAACTTAACAAACAAATAATGAAATAAGATAAAGAATGAATACATACCAGGATCAAGTTGATTCTAGTCAAGTTGGGTTCGAATCTTCCAAAGAGGTTAAACTTGAACACCTACTTATATTAACTTATAGATGCGATTCCAACCGATCTCTTTACCAAAACGAATAGGAAACACAATTTTTTTGTGTTTCTAATTGGATTTAGAGAGTTAAGAGTGATGCCACAAGTTATTGTGGTGGTTTCTAGGGTATTTGGAATTTGGAGCCGGTGGTGGTTTCTAGAGTTGAGAGTGATGCAATAAATGATTAAGGCTTGGGCCTTAATCCATAAATTATGTAGACCAAGTTCTTCACTTAATCTAATCTGATCTTCCCCCTTTTTTAAAAAAAAATTTATATATATAAAAGATAAAATTAAATAAATAGAAAAAATAAAATAAAATAACACCACACCTAGGCCCAACTTGAATTGTACAAATCATGACACACTAAACAAATAAATTTTTGAAACCACCGTTAAAATTAATGTAAAATAAAATAACTAAAAAAAAGGGATGAAAGCCTACTTGAATTTGTTCTATGAAACTGAAAATTTGAGATAAGAGCTAATATTGCAAGGGGCAAAAATGGGGTGTCTATACTATGGAACTTAGTAATATCGAACCGCATGCTGTTATTTGTAATCAGGGCATAAGGGACCTCGAACTAAGAGAAGATGTTCTTGAGGATAAAGTGTTCGGTTACTTTGGTGGTGATGCTTGCAACTACCTAAGATTCAACCTATGAAGTAGTCTACAACCACCAAGATGAACTAATGCCCCCATATGCTTTTGGGAAGGGTTTGATGACGTCCAATCCACATTAGGTGAATGGCCATAGGTTCGTGAAAAGCTGGAGGTCAAAGCTTGGTATGAGGCTGATTGGTACATGTTTCTAGCACTTTTGACACCTTTGAACCATCTCTTTGGCGTCTTCTTTCATCATTGGCAAATAGTAGCTAACGCAAAGTGCTCTGATGTACAGTGTTTAAAAATGGATGTGGTCACTACAAACCTCAACACCCAGTTCTTATAAGGCATAAAGACCCTCTTAGGGCTTAAGGTAATGAAGGAGGGGAATTATATGGCCATGGTGGTAGATCGTGTCATCGATAAGAGTGTAGTTTGCTAATGCTTAGGCTAGCCTTTGAGCCTTAATCTTATTATCACGCAATGATGAGTGTAAAATAGCACTCATCCATTATATTATTTTCTTCAATAATTTGAGCTATTTTGATATGATTCCTTTGAATTTGCTATGGATTGGAATTATTTTTTATTTCAAGACTCAAATGAAGCAATGAAATAAAGAAATGAGAATTTAGGCAATTTTTTAGAAGAATTTCATTTATTTTGAAGGATAATTTGAAGATAACAAGTGTTAAAAGAGAGTTCGTCTAACAAAATAAACCAAAGAAGATGACTATAATTACACTTCATAACCATATTCCTAGGTCATAAAGCCTACATCTTTAATTTCCAATTAACATTTGAAGGTTTTTTTATAAGAGCTTGACCATCATCACCTACTACGGCCGTGTTTCCCAATCGTGATTCCCTTGCCATTAATTTCAAGATGATTTCTCAAGAATTATTGCAAGGAGTAGTTCATGGCTAGCCACTATGCCTGTGTACATGCTTGTGGACCTTCAGTTTACTTTGATTCACTTGTTATTTTGGTGATTGTTTCACCTAAAGACTATAAATAGATGATAGACATTTGTATTCAAGAAGAGAAGAGAAGAGAGGAAGAAGAGAAGAGAAATAATAGGCTTAGAATAACTCTTTTCTTAGGGTTTAGTTTATTTTTATCACGTAAGCTTTTATCTTTATCATGATTGTAGCTTAAAGCTTTCATATCTAGACTTGTGAACCATTGAGGTAACAATATAATGTATGATTATTATTTTATTTTAATGCAATCTTATTCTTGTTAATTCAATTATGTGTTTCATTTAGATTAAGTTGTTATTTCTTAAGTTTTAACTTAATTATCTGATTTTATGTGTTGAAGTCGTAAGGCTAATACATAATAGATCTACTATAATTAAAGAGATTTGCTATAAGCTTAGAGATAAATTATAGTTTTTTTTTTCAGAATTAAAATTTGTTCTTGTTCGTTTGTAGAATTCATGTTCTTAATGTTGTTTTAAGGAGTTCTATCCTAAAAGCAATTTAGGTAAAATATAATTAGGATTATAATTTAATAGAGAAGAGATTCTTATTAAATTACCAATCGAATTCCTCAAGTTAAAAAGATTAAGAAATACATTAAAAAAACTAAGGCATATGTTACGCTCATGGTGATTAGAATCCAAATAACCAATTTATGGTTATTTAGTTTTATTTTGTTATTGTATTCTTAATTGATTTCTTATGAGTTTATGTTTCCCTATTTTCATTCAAATCATCATCAATATTGAAACTAATTATCAATTAGAGTAATTAGAATGACTGAGTAATTATTCAGTCTTCATGGGATCAACAACCTTAGACTTTTGGAGTTCTCTATACTATTACTTGATAGGTGTAGTTACCTAATAAGTGTAGTATATACACCATTAGGTAGCGCCCCCAACTTGAGGTATTCGATGATCGGGTCCATCCAACAAGGTTTAACTTGAAGTACTTCTTGGTATGGCTCCTCAATGGTGTGCTTGGGGAGGTATTGGATGAAAATCAGCTTGCTAATGTTGTAGGGCATCGGGATACCCATAAAAGCTAACTTCAATAGCCAATCTATTTCCATGTTCTAGGCTCAGGGGTTCTTCTTGATGTCCCACAAGGTGAACCTAGAGAGGAGGCCTTATACGATTTGGAGGTATTTCGTCATGGCTTCCCTTTTTGCCTCATAATCCCCTTTGACTTGATGTACAAGGACCATATAGTTAGAGTAGATGCTCAATATTTCTACACTGATGTCATTTACGATCTTAAGGCCAGCGATGAGTGCTTCATATTCTACCTTGTCATTGCTTATTGGGAACCTGAACTTAAGTGAGTATTGGACATCGATGCCATAGGGTCCACAGAGTTGAAGGCTAATTCTGGCTTAAACCCTTTACCCCTCCCCCTTACAAATGAGTAAAGGATCCATCGAAATAGAGAGTCCATACTAGTATGTCCACATATTCAAGTGCTTCTTCCTCTCTTGTATATTCGACGATGAAGTCTGTAAGGGCTTGTACTTTGATCACTTGCGTCAGTTAAACTTTACACCATGAGTGTTGACCTCTAGGGTATATTTCACCATTTAACTAAAGGTGTCTAAGCACTATATAATAACCTGTAATGGCTGGTCAATGAGGATGACAATTGGGTGTGCTTAGAAGTACGACTTTAGTTTCTACACAACTATCACTATGGTTAACGTGAACTTTTCTACTAGCATTTACTTGGTCTTTAGGCTTTAAAAGATATGGTTGATGTTGTATACCAATTTATGCTTGCATCCATCTACTCGGATGAGTACTAAAGATAGTGCTCGGTCATTGACAACTAGATAAATGTAAAGCTCTTCGTTGAGGACTAGTTTGGAAAGCATAGATAGGCTTTATAGAACCTACTTGAGTTTATCAAATGCATTATGGCACTCTTTAGTCAGGCTAAACTCCGATGGGTTCTTCCATAGGTTGAAGAACTTAGAATATTTGTTAATGCTTTTAGACAAAAAGTGATTGAGCGCAGCTACCCTACTAGTTAGCTATTGGACATCTTTTGTTTTTCTAAGGAGCTTTCATGTCCTAAATAGCTTGTGTCTTATCTAGAGTGGCTTTGATGTTCCACTCCATGGCCATAAATTCGAAGAACTTGCAAGAATTAACCCCAAAGATACACTTTTAAAGGTTGAGCTTCATTTAGTACTTTCTCAATGTATCAAAGGTCTTGCATAAATCCTTGATGTGGTTGGTCTTTTACTTACTCTTAAAGATCATGCTGTCGACGTAGACTTGAACATTTCGTTTGAGTTGTGGTTTGAAATTGTTCATCACCAACCTTAGATAAGTTGCCCTAATGCCTTTTGAGGTTGAAGGGCATGACCTTATAATAGTATGTCCCAAAGTTAGTAACGAATGTTGTATGCTCCTAGTCCTTGAAGGCTTTGCATATTTGGTTATAGCTTAAATAGGCATTTGTGGAGCTGAGCCTTTCATGGCATGAAGTTGAGTCGATGAGCTAGTCGATCCTCAGGAGAGGGAAGAAGTCCTTAGGGTAGGCTTGTTGAGGTCAGCGTAATCTATGTACATGCATTATTTCCCATTGTACTTCTTAACTCTTACAGTGTTTGCTAGCTAAGTGATGTAACACTCTTCCCTTACAAAGGCAGCTCGAAGTAGCTTCTATACCTCCTGCCCACTAGTGACCTACCACTTTAGTACAAAGTTTCTTCTCCTTTGCTCGACGAGTTAGACATTGGGGTTAATTTGGAGGTGATGTACTGCTTCTAAGATGTCTACTATACCTAATATCTCCTTAAGAGAGGTTGCAAAGATGCTGGAATTGGTAAGGAGGAAGGCCACCATATCATCCTTTTCTTCAGCGGATAGGGAGGTCTCTATTTATGTTGTTTGGTTGGGGTTGTACCTAAATTTATCTCCTTGGTTTTTTCCATAAGCTCTCTTCTTAAGCCTTATGGCTCCTTCTATGTTAACTCAATGTGCATGACATAGTAATGAGAGATGTTACTCAAGTAAAGTGACATTGATAGCTCATGGTTTCCATAGGAAATGACTATTCCCGTAGACATTAGGAACTTTATCTTTAGAAACCTTTGGCTAATGCACATGTCGAACTTATTGAGACTTAGCCTTACTAAGATGCTATTGTAGGGAGACCAATGGTTGATAAGAGCAAAGTTGATTAACTGTAAGGAGATGTTCACATCATTGTCGAGCTAAACGGGTAGTGTAATTAATCCCTTAGCTGGAACAGACTTCCCTGCAAAATTAGTGAAGCTTTAGCTATATGGTCGGAGGGGTTCTTCAAGTTGACTTTTCATCTATACGTAAGCATAGTAAAATAGGTTGTCCACTAAGCTCCCATTGTTGATGAAGATTTTGGGAACATTAAAGTACTTTATTTAGGCATTAATCATGAAAAGGTCTATGCCTTCCTTATCTTCATTTGAGAAGGAGATAGTGGTATTTACCTTTAGCTTCTCAGCTCAAACAAATAATGCCTCATGCTGTAACTGTTAAGAGTATGTTGCATTTGAAATTGCTAGTGCTCCAATTATGATTTATACTTGTTTGTATCTACCTTAATGTTGTTCTTCATCGGTGGTGTTTTTCTACTATAGTTCTTGCTGCTATGGACTTGTGGCTTTCCTTTGACTCGATGATGCTTGGTTAACCATTGAACCTAATTTCTCTTATTGGCGATGAGGTGGTCAATGCAACCTTTATGAACAAGGCCATAAAGGTGTGTTTTTGAGGTGGTGGCGCTAATTAGTGTTGTGGCAACAAATACAGTAGTAATCACAAAATTTACCTAAGCCAATTGCTTTGGGAGTTTCTCTAACTTAAAGAGGCTAAGGAGGTTAGCCGTAGACATCATAGAGGATTCACTAAGCGGGATGTAATTGTTGTAGTCTACAAATTTTTGTTTTTTCCTTTTTCAACATTCTCTGGAAGAAGGTAGGCAATCTTCTTGAGGACTGAGTCAATGCTTTACTGATAGACCTCGGTTATATATATTACTCTCCAGGCTTCCTTGAAGGTGTCTAGCCAATGAAGTGTGATGGCTTCAAAAAACTTATTAGTGGGGTTTAGGCCATAGTTGAAACTTAGTATCAACCATTGAGACTTAGAGCTTTGCATAGTTGAAATGTTCCAAGAAGGCTTAGAGGGTTTCATTAGGTCTTTATTGGATGCTATACAAGGTTAATGAGTCCCTTCGTAGTACTTTACTACTAAGGAAGTGCTGCTAGAACTTAACTACTAAGTCATTGAAGGAGTTGACCGAACTGTCTTATAACTAATTAAACCATACCAATGCTACCTTAGTTAAGATACTTGGGAAGGACTTACACATTATTGCATAAGAGAAGTTGTACAGGCTCATCTTGTTGTGAAAGTATACTAGGTGGTTATCCGAGTTGCTTGAGCCATCATAGGTACTTAAGCATAAGAGTTGGATTCCATAAGGGAGTATCTCCTCCAAAATTACTAGTTTGAACAGGCTTTTGCCAGTAGCCATTCTTGATTAAGGAATTAAAAAATCAACACATTTTTGTTTGCAAATGCTTAAAGCGCAACAAATGTGATTGTCAACCTCTTAGGCATCTATTTCCTCTAATGGCTTTTGTGATCATGTAAGTGAAGGGTCTTTTTGTACTTTGCTAATGCCAAATAGTTTACCTTATGTGTATGCTTTGGTAATTGTTGTTCAATCGATTGAGTAATTCCTCAACAGGATGACACTCAGATTATAAACTATCATGTAAGTACGTAAGGTTTCTTAGAGGCGTTGGTTAACATCTAGTGCACTTGCTTGATTTGCTCAAGGAAATGATAGAGGGGTCTTCCAAAAGGGCCTTGCCTTTTATCTTATGCATGGTCACTAACTCCTATCTTACGTTAGCATTTTCTTGGAGGTTTTTTTTTTTTTTGTTAGCCTCCATTAGCTAGTTGAATATTTGTTTGATTTGATCAAACTTTGAAGGTAGCTGGGTTATTTGTGGTTGTGGTAGCGATGTAGGTAACTGCTCGCTACCGCCATAAAGTGATGGTTAAGGGTTTGCATTTTTGCTCTTTTCTATGTTAGCAGGTTTACATAAATGGTAAGTGCCAAATGGTGATAGCAAGTATCACTGATAGGGCTCTCATATGCACTCTTGATGGTTTGGTAACCGTAGACCTACAAAAACCCCCTTATAGCATAACTAGTAAGGGCAAGGGCCCTCCAACACTTAAGTTAATGAGAAGAGTATTAGGGAGTAAAAGAGGGATTAAAAGGAATGCTTAGAGAGAAAATAAAAATTTTATCAAAAGGAAGGAAGAGGGATCCAAAAAAGATCCCTTTCACTTGAAGCTTTAAGCCTTATTTATATGGAATGAGGCTGACTATTTTAGGGTACATGGCAGCAAAGATTGATTCATATGCTACTGGAGATATACGCACGATCAATAAGGGAAAGAACAGCTCCTTTTTGCTGGTTGGTGGCCCTCAAAGACAATGCACTAATATAGGTGGTCACTGTAACTTAGGTGGCTCCTAAGTTGTCCCTTAAACTATCACATAGCATTTAATGAGGAGGAGCGAAAAGTGGAGTCCTCTTAAGCGAACTCTCGAGCTTGAGTATCTAGTGGTAACCTATTAACCAAAAAAACTTGATAAACAAACTTATTTTCTACGTGCAACCAAGTTCACTTTATATATATATACATATATATATATGATGCTAATTCCCTATATGACAAATTATCATAGGGAATTTCACCATTGTTTTCTTCCTTTAGTAACTTTCTAACTTGCTCACCTATTAATTTTGGTAAACCAGCTAAAGATTTTTCTTTTTAGAAGGGTTGATTACAATCATTTCTAAGAAAAACTCTTTAAAAGAAAATATCTTTATATTGTCTAAATTCTCTTAGAGACTTGCACTTCATATTAGATAATAGATCTAAAGTTTTATCCCTAATATGAGAAGGGTCTCCTATTAAATACTGACTTATTGAGAATATCAAAGTGTTGACCATATCTTGAATCGGTTCATTATTATCATATAATATTCTCCTGTTATTTTCATCAATTTTATATAAAGTAAGGATATTAATTCTTTGTTCCTCAATGAGATAGTTATCCTACCAACCTTTTAACTGTCCTGTGAAACCAGAAATTAAAAGGAGTACTACTTGATAATCAGTAGTATTTGTAACAGTTTTATTAATATTTGAGAACATTATCATTTGATTGAGAACATTGAGAATTTTCTGTTTTGAATATTCATCTATATTCCATTCATATGTGGATCTTATAGAGTATTTATTTTGGTAATTGTCATTTTTCTCTTCAATTAGTATATCAGGAGGTGTTTCCCTTTGATAATACAATTTTTGAGGTTCCTTCCAATTAATCTTATTAACTTCATCATTATTAATATTATCTTTTAAAGAAATATTAGACATTGTTTCATTTATTGATTCATTATTTGTTTTATCTAAAGCATGAATTCTTTCTGAAGGTGTATCATCAATAACAATTCCTTCTCTAATTATGGTTGGAGTATCCATATTTAAAAAATTTATTGGTTTTGAAGAGAAAGTTTCTTCTTTTATTGTTTTATTTTTCAATAATCTTTTCCTATCTTCTAAGGCTTTTAAAAATTCATTATTGGGATTTTTAGGCATTTCTAAAGGTTTGAATAAAGGTTTATTTTTATTGTTTAAAAACTTTTCACTTATTTTACTGATTTCAATATTAATTGTATCTTCCATTCTATTTAATTGTTCTCCTATGGTGTGCAAATGCTGATTAGTATAATTATTTTGATTTATTATTTTCTTTATTCCTGAACCTTCTTCATTTGTAGCATTTTTAAAAGGAGTAAGGGTTATTTTTGTATTTTTGTGAACCATTTTTATATTACTTAGTGGTGGATGATATGATTCTATTATCTGTCCATCACTTAGTTTCCATTTAAAACATCCATTAATTACATTAATAAAGATTTTTATATGTTTAAAGTGTTGATCTATATTGGATGAAAATATTAAAACATCATCTATATATATTATTATGAAATTATAATCATTAAAGATTTCATTCATTATCTTCTAAAATTCAGAAGGAGCATTTTTCAATCCGAATGGCATTACATTCCACTCAAATTGACTAAAAGGAACTATGAAGGCAGTTTTGTACCTATCACTTTCCTTGATTTGAATTTGCAAAAATCCAGATTTCATATCAAAATTTGAAAATATTTTAGCATTATTTAACCTATTAAGTAAATCTTTTTTATTGGGTATTGGATATCTTATCCACTTTAGAGTAGAATTAAGAGGTTTATAATTGATTACTAATCTTGGAACACCTCTTTCTATTTCTGCATTTTTATTGACAAAAAATGTAGAACAGCTCCATGGAGATCTACTTTTTCTGATTAATTTCTTATTATGCAAGTTTTTTATTTCATTTTTACAATGATTTAAGACTTCATTATTCATTTGTGATGGTCTAGCCTTTGTTAGAATATTTTTCTCATTAAAATCACTTTCATATGGAAGATTTACAATATGTGATTTACGATTCCAAAATGTATTCGGAATTGTAGAACAAATTGAATTTTTTATTTCTGGTTTTAATTAGGAAATTTTTAATCTTAAATTTTTATTGTTAAGTTGATCTTTAATTCTTTTGAATTCAAGGTCATTTTTTAAATACATCAAATGATTTTCTTTACACTGTATTAAACAAAGAATATTTTCTTAGTGAATGTTGATTTTAAAAAGGAATATTTTCTTTACAATAATTTTACAATCTTAAAATACCTGGCTCTAATACCAAAAGAGGCACCCAGGCAGACTTTAAAAAAGAATATTATTAATTATTGTCTAAAATACCTACCAGCTAAATAAAACCTATCTCCAAGTAAAGAATAGACCCAAATTATATAAAACAAAAACTCTATTGCATCTTCTAAATATTAGTTATATTCAATTAAATCTTCTTTGTTATTAGCCTTTGTATTTTGAGACATTAAAGGTTTAATCACGATCTAAAATATTTTGAACATTTAATAACCAAAAATATAATTCATGAAATCTCTCAAGAAATGTTATACAATCTATTAAATAATTATAAAATAATTCTATATCCTGTTCGTTTTCACGAAAAGGATTATAATCTACAGACATATATTTTACAAAATTTAGTTTTATTAATGATAAAAAAATATTGATTACACTGAAAGCAAGCCAAAGATAATTCTTATGAAAATGCTCTAGCCAAACTATAACACTAAACAGATATTTTAATGCTTTGGCTTCTTCTTCTCAATTTTTTGGATTATATTGTTTACACATCTACAGAACAAAACATTTTATTAATACCAATCACTATTAATTATATTAGTATAATACCACTCAAGAAATTCTATTGCACCATCCAGATAATTATAAATATAAATATCAATAATAATTTGTGACATAAATATTCATGCAAAAATATAATTAAAACCACCATAGGCGGTAGTGCTACGTCTAGTAGGGTTTTGTGTAAATATGAGACTTCCAAAAGGCGGTAATACCAGTCGATTATGGGGTTTTGATTTGTTGATAGGTAGGTAAAATCTCGTGGAATTACACCCAAATTGATTGGAGATTTCCCACATGAGATTTGAAGTAAAAGAAGAATTAATTAAATAGAAATTTTATTGATTGAAACTGATTTATACAAAATACAAGAGCATAAATAGATATTGAAATATTGAGAGGTAAAATTGTACTACCTCAAGAACAGAGAGAAGCAAACAATTATGCTTCAAGAAATATTTGAATGATTGTAAAAAACTCAAAGAAGAAAATAAGTTGTGTAGGAGAGAGAGAGAGAGAGAGAGAGAGAGAGAGATGGAAGAGAGAATGGGAGAGTTCTGCGGTTTTTTTGCGGATAGGTATTTTAGACAATAATTAATAATATTCTTTTTTAAAGTCTGCTTGGGTGCCTCCTTTGATTTATGAATGATGTTCTTAAAATGGCATTTTTATTCAAGTTTTTTACTAGTATAAAAGAAGTTTTATAAGAAGCATTATCTTTTAATGTTTCAACATTAGATAATTTATATTTGATGCATAATTTATTACTCGATGCAGAACTTAGAGATTGGCTAGTTTTCTCAAAATATTTTGTTGGGATTAAGCCTTCTCTAATGTAATTTAAATCTGCACCAATGTCAAATAAAGCAAGTGTTTGTAGAACAAATTCATTATTAATTCTGATTGAAATACTTATTATCCATTTTTTTGTTGTTATTTGAACAAGATGCAGTAAATAATCATCATTCCCATTTAGTGATATTTTTATTAAATAATCATCATTCCCATTTCGTGATTTTTTTTTTTCTTCATTCGAAGTCTCAGATTCATTTTCTTGGATTATTTTTTGGTTTAATTCAAGTAATTCTTTTTGAAATTTTATTTGCATTAGTTTTAATTATTTTATTTCTTATTTTTGAATGTTGATTTCATTTTGTAAATCACTAATTGTTATTAATTTCTTAATTCTTCTTTTACTTCAAATCTCATGTGGGGAATCTCCAATCAATTTGGGTGTAATTCCACGAGATTTTACCTACCTATGAATAAATCAAAACCCCATAATCGATTGGTATTACCACCTTTTGGTGGTCTCATATTTGCATAAAACCCCACTAGACTTGGCACTGTCACCTGTTGTGGTTTTAATTATATTTTTGCATGCATATTTATGTCACAGATTATTATTGATATTTATATTTATAATTATCTGGATAGTGCAATAAAATTTCTTGAGTGGTATTATACTATGTAGATTACAATCCTTTTCGTGAAAATGAATAGGATATAGAATTATTTTATAATTATTTAATAGATTGTATAATATTTCTTGAGAGATTTCGTGAATTATATTTTTGGTTATTAAATGTTGAAAATATTTTAGATCATGATTAAACGTTTAATGTCTCAAAATACAAAGGATAATAACGGAGAAGATTTAATTGAATATAACCAATATTTAGAAGACGCAGTAGAGTTTTTGTTTTATATAATTTGGGTCTATTCTTTACTTGGAGATAGGTTTTATTTAGCTAATAGGTATTTTAAACAATAATTAATAATATTCTATAAATTATGCATAAAATATAAATTATCTAATGTTGAAATATTAAAAGATAATGCTTCTTATAAAACTTCTTTTATACTAGTAAAAAACTTAAATAAAAATGTTATTTTAGGAACACCATTCATAAATCAAATTCAACTGTTTACAGTAGACGAAGATGGAATTAAAACACAATATCTGAAAAAAAAGATTGTGTTTAAGTTCATCACAAAGACAATCGTCTCACTAAGAAAATATAAACTTTCTTAAAATACCTATATACTCCCTATTAGCTCTGATACCAAAGGAGGTACCCAGGCAGACTTTAAAAAAGAATATTATTAATTATTGTCTAAAATACCTATCAGCTAAATAAAACCTATCTCCAAGTAAAGAATATATATATATATATATAATTTAGTCTGATGGGAAAAGTATAGTTTTAGTTATCACCATTCATCTACTTTTTTATTTGACTCCTCAGTATTTTATTTTCTATTTAAGTTATGAATGTTTTCCATGTTTTACAAAAAGGATTTCCTTGTAGAGTTGATTATTTGGACTTCTAAAAGTATGTTTATAAAGGGGTGTTTGGCATAAGTGCTTATGAAAAACCATGTTAAGCATTGGTTCTTACACTTGTTAATAGTTTCTTAACATAGGTGCTTACGAAGAATTGATTCTTCATTTTACTTTTTCGGATATAGTTGGTCATGTAGCTAATATGTTAAGCACCATAATTAAATAAAGAAATGGTTTGATATAAAATTACTAAATAAAGGTAAAGAACCTTTGTTTAGAGTACCCATTTAGAAAGCGAAGGAGTATTTTATATCAAAAGGTGCTTAGAATACTTATGTTTCATTCACTTGAGGGAAATTGTAATTCAATTCACTCCATTTTTCTTATTATAATATTCACTTGATTTTTTATCTTTGAACCGTAATTCATTAGGAATTCTTATTATGTAAAATCAAATAATAGGAATTCCTTGATTTAACCAAAGAATCACTATTCTTTATAAAATTTCACTTTTTTTTTTCAAAAAATAATCTCATATCAATTTAACGATGATCATCACTGTCATTTTCATTACTACTACCAAGCACTACTACCACCACCACCACTACTGACTATCATTACCATTACTGTTGCAACCGCTGCCGCCGCCTCCATCGCTACCGTAACCATTACCACCACTACTACTATCACCGCTATTACTACTAATCGTCACTATTATTACTACCTATCGTCACAATCATTGCCACTATTATCACCAACTGCCATTATTGTCACCAACACTACTACCATCACATTGCTACCACTACCATTACATTGCTACCACCACCATCACTCATCACCCATCACTCATCACCACTACCATTGTCATCGTTACCATCACCACCGACCATCGCCGTTGCTGCCGTCACTACTATTACTATCAACAACATCATTGCAACTACCTTTACACACTCTTATTATATTCTTTAGGAATTCTAATTATATTCCTCTCTTATTCTATTTGGTGAAGTGAATGGGCTAACCTAACATTCTAAGCACCGTCTTTAAAAAATCTTTTATAAACATACTCTCATAAATATAGATCTTAGATATTTGAGTGGAAATATTCTTGAACTCATAAAGAAAAAGAAATTGTCAAAAGTTTAACTATGAATTGATGCGCGTCAACTTCTAATTATACCACAATAATTAATTTGATAAATTAATATTATCAAATATATTTAATTAAATATTATAATAAAAGATAAAATTAAAAGGAAAGTAAAAAAAAAAAGGAGAAAAAGAAAAAAAATGTTTCAAAAATCTTCAAAGCCCCGTGGATCCTTGGCCAACAACCTAAAGGCCGGAAATTGGCACTCGACCATCACCGAGGGATTCCTTGTTTTTCTTTTTCTTTTTCTTTTTTTTATCCCCTTCTCGTCGATCGTTTTTCGAAGGAAAACAAAAATCCAATCCTTCAATCTATTATTTCTCACATTTATTAAGTACGAATAACTTGATCCGATATATTGAGATTATTTTACTGTTTTATCCACCATTTAACTCATCATCGAATCATCCCATTAACTTCTATAACAATTTTACGTATATGTGGAAGTCTCCTTTGGAAAGATGGGAGCAACCGTATTACTTAACATCTAGAGGACAAAATACTTTGCAGATTAACCAATGGGACTCGTATGATGATTTGAAATATAGCATGAGATGTATAGACATTATTCATTGTGAGCTTGTCACTTACACGCGTTTTGACGGGGAACAGATGAAGATGAAGGTCACCTATATCACAAGGAGACCAATTGTATAATATATAATTCGAAAATTAAAAAAAAGAAGAAGTAATATTGAAATGAATCGATTGTTGGTGGATATGAATTAATAACTTCCATGGAAATTCCGATGGATTACGACTCGGGGTTGCTGATGGTTCAGCATGTGTACAGGTTGGATGGAACGTCAAAGTACCAATGTAAAATGTTCACGAATATTCGATAGGGACAAAGAAGTAATTAAAGTACAAATACCGACAAAAAAATAATTGGTAATGGAAGTTCTTATATATATATATTACTATATTATATTATAACTTAAAAATAAAATTAGATTTATCTATTATATGAGTATTATTTATATCATTAGATTACAATAATCTTCAAAAAAATATATCTTATAAAATTGTTATTTTTTTGTAAACGATTGGTTTTGAGGTTATATATATATTTTTTTAAAAGTTAAATTATCCTGCCTTTTCCCCCAGTTCTGTGGACACACTTGCCTAATGACTATGTCGGCATGCTTGACCCATATTTTGTTTACTCATCAAATTCTTTTGTACATGTAAGATGAGGTATAGAAGCCAACATAAATGAAAATGAAACGTAAAAATTTGCATGTATTCTGAACCCTCTTTAGAAAATTATCGCTTTTATGCTAAAATTGTCACACTTGCTTTTTTCTTTTTTCTTTTTTTTTTTCAATATTAACGTGGCATTAACTCACTATAAGAAAACAAAATAATAGAGATGGAAAATGACCGGCAGTTTATCAATAGTTGTAACAACTATCAATTATCGTGGCAATTTGGTTTTTCTTGAGTGCGTATTACCACAATATTTGTTGGATGTTATCAACAACTTGTACATTAGGATTACTTTAAAAATATGTTGGGAAATACTTCTTGCTCTGCAGTATGCCAAGTTCCTCTAGAATCTTAGTATTTACTAGCGGAAGGTACATCAGCAGCAGTTTGTCTATATTATGAATTTGACAATTATAAATCCTTCAATATGTGAAACCTAATAAAACCTGTGATATCAAAAAGTTAATGTTTGTTGAACAAATAATTGTTGTATGATTCTATTGCGACGAAACTTGATGAAATTAAGCTTCTCTTTATTTTGCAGATTTCTCATTTAAAGGCATACAATTACCTCGTTGAGTTCAACCCAACTCATTCGAGAAAGCGGCAATAACAAGCCCTTCATTATTACTAGGATATCAATTACGTGCATTTCTTTTAGGTTAGCATATTAGTTTGTTGCTTATACTTTCGCATGGGCTTGGATATGATTTATGTCTTGATCAATTTCTACTTTCTTTTTTTTTTTTTTTCAGCTACTATCTTTTACAACTATCAAAAGAGGAAAATAAAACTCAATTCATCTCATTTAAAAATTAATATTAATTCCATTAAGTTATAAGAGCTTTGACCACCGATTCCTCCTCTTACTAAAGTAGCAAATTAGGATGCCTGTATCTATTGGTTTAATTTCCGTTGCCCAAATTGCTGCAGCATATTTTACCATTTACCATGCATCTGATTTTTCAAATTTTCATAAGTTTTATTTAACACAGCGTTGGATGTATTTATTTTTCAAGTTTTATTATTAGTCGTTATTGTTTGAATTCTTGTGCAGTTGTGTACTTGCAATTTACCACATGTTGGCGTGATCCATTGGCCTAGACTTACTTAAGGGTCGGTTTCGAACTGTCAACCTACCCAAAACCGGTTCAGGAAGAACTTGAATTGGCCTGGCCAGAAAGTGGGCAGGCTGAATCATCTTAGCAAATCGTTAGGCCGACCCGTCATTAAACCAGCGGATTGATCTGACTAGTTCATCCTCTTTAAAAAAAAAAAAAGAGAAAGAAAAAGAGAAAAAAAAAATTATTACTAAGTCAAAAAAAATAATTTGATAATATTCAATAAGTCAGTATATATCAAAACTATTTTATTTGTAATGATGAAAAATAATTTTTTTAAAAATAATATCATCAAACTAATAATAGATAACTAAATATAAACTAATTATGTGTTAATGATAGATACAAAATTCAATTTCAGTTAATATAAGCTATTTTTATAAAATTTATCAAATTTTAAGGATTCAAATACGAGAAAAAAAATAAAATTTGAGAGAAAAAAATAAAAATGTTGAAATCGTATTAAGTCAGAAATTAATAAAAAAAAATTAGAAAATTTTAATTATTAGTAAACTTAAACAAAAAAAAAAGAGAAAAAGGAAATCACATTATAAAAAATTATTAATGTATTATAAAAAGGAAATTAATAAAAAATTAAATATTTAAAATTAAAAAAAATGGTTCAAAAGTCTCAAACCGACCCTTAAACCGCTGGACCTAGTGAACCAACCTAGAACTGCTAACTCATGGGCTAGTCATAGTTCACCGTGTCACCAACCCGTGAACAGACAATTTAAGAGTGGTTCAGAATCGGTTCAGCCCAACGCCCACCATTATGTTGGCACTTGTTTTACTCGTCAACTTGGATATTATTATTATTATTAATGGTAGTAGTAGATTGTTGCAGGAACAATTTCGGAGTCTTTGTGATAGTAATTATTAGCAAGTTAGTTTTTTCATTTTGAATAGAAAATTTATAGTTAGGCTTAGTTTAGTTTGTCAATTAGTTTTCATACGTTTTACTAGTTACATTTTCATATAACATATGCCAATGTAACTATATAACATATGCAATTGGTAGGGTTTCTCTTCGACAAAATTTTCTTAATTATTTAATTTGAAAAGCAAATAGAGAGAAAAAAAGAACAAAAAAATTATATTTAACTTGGATTTTCCATTTTCTTTGTAGCATTTTATTTTTCTAGAAAAAAAAAATCCAAAATGTACTTTGTTCCCCACAAGCATACACATAGGATATGGAGGATAGAGTTATTGATCTTTGACTCTGAAACTCACTGCATAGTTTTATAAGCTCAGCTGAAACACTCAAGCTTGATTCAACAGCCAAATTGAGACCGTTGAAATCAATTGGAATGGAGAAGACCGAGCCCTTTGGAAATATTTTGTTTTCGTTGATTGAGAAGTAACACTTACTATCATGTGCCCCAAAATCTATGCCAATAAATTCAAGCTCAAGCATGAATTGACACAAATGGTGCAAGCGAGTAGTTTGGAGAATTTCCTTTCCTATAGATATGCGGCAAGATCATCAAGAGCAATGACACCTTAGAAGACGCTATTTGCCTCCGATTACTACCATTTTCATCAAGGGATTAAGCAAAAAGTTGGTTTAACTTTCTCTCGTCTTGTTTAATTATTAAGTAAGAATAGTTAGTTTAAAGATTCGTATCAATTCTTTCCTCCCATTAATCAGTATGAAAGTTACACATATTTTATCGTAATTTTATACTATATTTTTGTGTGTGTTTTTATATTTATAATAAAAAATATGTGAGGATTTGGAAAAATATATAGAAAAGGCCTAAAAGAAAGTAATCCATGTATTCGTTCTGGCTTCCGCTTGCAAAGAAAGAAGATTCAAATATCAATCTAAGTCTAGAAAAATTAATGATGATTAATCTCACATTTAGAATCTAAATTTTATCTGTTTTTACAATTAATTATCTAAACCTTAAATATGTTGATTCACTACCTACAAATTTTTCGAATTTATAGTACTTGGATTATGTACTTAATTGCAAAAATGATTAAAGTTTACATAATTAAATGTGAAACAACATTCTATTACCCTATCAATGGCTGAAGTTGGGTATGTTTTAATTAATAATTGTTGTGCTTAGATTCTTGGATCAATCAACAATTATCTAATTATGAATTAAATTTGAAAAATATTCTAATAAAATATGATAATATATGTGCAATCAATTTGACTAAAAATTTAGTACATCATTTTAGATCTAAAAATATAGAGGTTAGACATCATTTTATATGTAATCATATTAACAATAGTGATATAAATATTGAATTTGTTTCAATCGATTAATTGATATTTTTACTAAGCCTCTTGATAAGACCAAATTTGAATTTATTAGAAATGAAATTAGTGTATGTTTTCTATTTACATAAACATATTATTGATTGACTAGAATTTTTGCAATATCTTCTATTATAATTTTGCATGCCTAATAAATTTTTGATGTGTTATGTTCAAATTTGTAAATTTTATTAAAATCTCTTGGGAATTTTAATTTTCGTATGCATGTACTTTAGTTTGATTAATTGAAATATTTAATAAAATTAAATACTATTAATTCCCTATACATAAAATTCCGTATTTTAGTCTGATAATTAATATACCAATAATCAATACGATGTAAGATAAGTAAAATATCATGTATCTAAATTAAGTATATCAATTAATAGGTATAAAACAGGATAATTATTGTTCCAGAATATTGGGTGTTTTAATTATAAAATAATGAATCAACTTTCCCCCACTATATCATTACAGAAATAAATGAGCTTCCTTATTTTTTTCTTAGCACACATGAGTCGATGGTGCAACAATGAAATCCTTCACTTTTCATTTTCGCACCATTTCATTGTGTGTCCAATGAGCTTCTATTCTTTTTAACAGCCAAAATTCTTTTTCTCTCTCCATCTTCAACTTTAATTAACTTCCACACTTCCATTTTCTCACAACTACTCTCACACAATCAAGGTTCTAATTAACTTCCACACTTCTTTCTTTCCATATTCTCTCTTTACTGAAACCCCTTGCTTTCTGTATCTCTCCTTCAAATGGCTCCTAGAAAATCATCTCAGCTTGAATTCAAGACTAAGAGAGATCCTAAGAATATGAGAGATAATACATAATCCTTGGTTGATGAACCATCAAATTCTAATGTAAATCAAACCCCAAGCTAAGAACCATAAGACCTTAATTCTGAAAATCCTCAACCTGAAAACCTTAACCCCAATCCTAAGAAATATGAAGCTATTACCTAAGAAAAGAGGAAACCTAATGAAGGTTTAAGCTCATCCAATTAGGAAATTGCTGAAATAGAGGAGTGTAAAGAAGAAGAGTAAATTGACAAGGAAGAGAGTTATGCAAGTGAGGATAACATTACTAAGTCAAAGACAAAATCAAAACCATAACTAGAGTCTTATCTAGAGTATGAATTAGAACCAAAAACCATAGTAGAGCAATTCGAGCAAATTAAGGCTTAAAAAAAATGTAAAGCCAATACATAATGCCTAGCATTTTTTAATTTGAATACTTTCAGAAGAATGACTTCTATTGGGATGAGTTTCTTAATGTTCTAGGTTGTGAAAATATTTGTATTGTAGAGACTACAGTTTTTGGAGAACTATTGTATGAATTTTATGAGAATGTAGATACGGGTTAGAAAGACATGTGGGTTTCTGATGAACTATTGACCAATGGTCCAATTACTTGCCCACGGCTCTGATGACTCTAATCCTTCACTCAGCGAATTCTTTCTTGGCGACCTACTGATGACGAGAAAGTTTACGCTAAGGGAATATGACTAAACTCATTGAGCTCCTTGAATGGTTATACGTTGATTTATAGACTTGGTAGTAATGATACTGATAATTTCCTTGTCAAGGATCCTGTATCGAGTTAACCGACCAATAACTACTGAGAAGCTTTTATCGAGTGACGAGAGACTAGCCTAAATGGTTAAGTAGTTTTCTTTTAGTATACCGCCATCTCTCTTATTCCGACCCCCTTAGTACCGCAACATTTTAACCTTTGTCAACTGCTGTACTTAGAGAATATTCATACGGGACCAATATTACATTGCCAACTATCCACTTCGTCTGATATTTAACTACTTTTTCATTTTTGGTCTTTTGTCCTTTTTACCCCTTTTTGTATGTACTAGGAATCTCTTTTTTATGCATACTTTTTTGTAATTTCATTATTTATAATGTTGTCATAGGGATTTACTATAAATAGTCCTTTTCTCTTGTAAGTTGGAGATAACTAACATCTTAATACTGAATTTTTTTTCTTATAAGACAATTCTCTTCAAGTCTATACTCCTCACACTCTTATCTAATTTTGTTGAGTAGCTCAAGGTTAGTGACGGGTGGACCTTGACATCAACTTGTGCACCATATCAAATAAGGTATCAAGTCATGTTGTGTTTGTTAATGAGTCGCATCCTTTGAGCAGCTTCATGTCAGCTACTCTTATTTGATTATGGACCGTTTCCCTTTAATTTTTTTTTATATCTCAAAGGACCCATTTTAGTTCAAATTTGCCACAATAAGTCCTACTGATAGGCATACCATATAATCTTGGTATCAGAGCTTGAGGTTGAGACCAAGAGCTATGTAGTGTTAGTCTACTATTCAAGATATTTGTGTGTGTTGAAAGCATTTGAGTTAAGTGTTCTTGTTAAAGCTTCATATTGAAAATGTCAAACCCGAGTGTACAGGGAGAGATTTACGATGTCAAAAGTGATACTCATGGCCGTAGTTGAGTAAACCGACAAACACCAGATACTACCGATGAGCAGATACAAGATCTTGCTGCTATTGTGGCGAACTTAGTTGTTTCAGTAAACAGGTCTTAGAAGTTGGGCCGTATGAAAGAGTTGTTGAGTAAGGTCGAGAAATAAGAGATAAGTTAAGGAGGCAAATGAACGAGCAAGCTTCGAAAGCCTTTCTTGTGAACCAAGCATCACTGCGATGTGCTGATAGAGTCATGAGAAGATGGTTAGAGTTGGATAAAGTGAAAGAGTACGAAGAGGAAGAAAACTAGTATGATGAGGAAGAAAACTAGTATGATGGGATTGATGAGCGTAAGTTTAGAGTGCCTAGAGGTGCTAAGTATTTTAAGGTACAGATTTCAAGCTTTAATGGGGTTTGGTAGTATTGATGACTACCTTAACCGGGAAGAGAAAATCGAAAAGATATTCGACTTCTATGATTATGAAGATGCTATCTGTATTAGGGTAGCTACGTTAGAATTTTCTGGGTATGCGGCGATGTAGTGGAGGAAATTGCAAAATGTTCACTTAAGGGCCCAACGTGAAGTCTGAACATAGAATGAGATGAAGAAAGTTTTGAGAAGTAGGTTTATTCTCGAATACTATGAACAGGACATTTTCCAACAACTCCAAGACTTGAGGTAAGGTATTAGACCCATAAACGACTATGTCCAAAAGTTTCAGTTGCTCATGATATGATGCAATGTTGACGAGCCTAAGGCTTGAACTATAGCACAATTCATCTCGGGACTTTGAGCTGAGATTGGTTACGTCGTAGAGTTGTAGAGCCTCACAACTCTAGATGAAACCATCCGTATAGCCTAGAAAGTTGAAAGGCAACGACGGAAGCAAGCTAGCTGAATGCCGAGTAACAGAACACTGATGCCGAATAGGAATGGCCTGCCAAATAAAGCAGGGAATAGCAAAGCATCGAATAGTTTCAAAGTAGAATGCCGAGGTCACATGTCGAGTTAACCAGATGAAGGTCGAGGTAAGAGTAAGACCGAGGAACTTGAGATCCAAAGAGACTAGGGTTAGAGTTTAGGATGGAAAACCCAAGAAATCAAATATTTTAAGTATCTTGGCTATAGACACATGGCTATTCAATGTCCGAACTTCCGAGTCATGACCATCAAGGGAGATAAGCCCCAGTTTGAAGTAGAAAGTATAAGTAAAGGAGATGAAGAAATAGCAACCGATTAGATGCTGGAAGAATTGGAGGAAGATCAGGCTAAGATACCCTTTGAGGGCGAAGTAGAGTATTGCTTTGTTGTTCGGTGATCTCTCGGTACTTTTGTGACTAATGAGAACGAGTAAAGAAATAACCTCTTTCATACGAATTGTTAGGTGAATGGGAAGTTATGCGTTGTGATCATTGACAAAAGGAGCTATATCAACGTCATCGCATAAGGGGTAGTTAAGGCTATGAAATTACCAACCCATCTACATCCTAAGCTATATAAGATTCATTAGTTGAATGAGATAGGAGGATTACATGTTTCCGAGTAAGTCAGAGTACCAATTACTATTAGTGATAGGTATAGGGACGAGGTGCTATGTAATGTCCTATTTATGTGTGCATCTTACATACTATTCAGTCGATCGTAGCTATTTGACTTAAGGGTGTTACATCATGGGTATAGAAACACCTACATGTTTCAAAATGATGAGAAGAAAGTTATATTGACACTAATGAGTCATAGGAAAGTGGAAGAAGCCTAAGAAAAAGTTGTGAGATCTCTATAGTGGAAGTCCTTAGTGATTTCCCGAGCTCAGTTTGCATGAGAGGTTAAGCCTGAAGATTATGTACTCTTCTTGGTCAAGAGACTCATAGAGGTTAGAGAGGCCGAGAGAACTTACCTGCCAAAGTGCTGCAACTACTTTAAGAATTTGCTAACCTCTTCCCTGTCAAGATGCTAAATGGATTACCTCCCTTGAGAGGAATTGAGCATTACATCGATCTTCAACTTGGAGCAGTCCTATTGAATTGACTTGCTTATAAACTCAATCCTGAGCAGGTAGCCGAGCTGAAAAAGCCAGCTGATGAGTTGGTAAATCATGGATATATCTGTAAGAGCATGAACCTATGTGCCGTTCCAGTCGTACTAGTATCAAAGAAAGATGGATCTGGAGGACGTACATTGACAGCAGTACCATCAACAAGTTAGATGATATGCTCGATGAGTTATATGGTGCACGCATCTTTTCAAGGATAGATCTAAAGAGTGGCTATTATCAAATATGAATAAGACCGGGGGATGAACGAAAAATAGCCTTTAAGACTTGGGATGGTCTATTTGAGTGGATGGTCATGTCGTTTGGTTTGACTAACGTATCAAGTACATTCATGTGGCTCATGAATCATGTGCTCCGAACATTGATAGGCAAATGCGTTGTGGTTTATTTTGACGATATTTTGGTCTATAATGCTGACCTTCTCATTCATATTAAACATTTGAGATTAGTGTTTAACATACTCCGTGCCAAGAAATTATTCAGCAACTTGAAGAACTGCACCTTTTGTCAAAGCGAGGTTGCATTTCTCAGATATGTCGTTTCAGGGAGTGGAGTTCAAGTTGATGAAGAAAAGGTCAGAGCTATTAATGAGTGGCCTACGTCGACTGGTACTATCGAGGTTAAGAGCTTCCATAGCCTAGCCTCGTTCTATCGGAGATTTATTCAGAACTTCAGCTCCATAACTATACCGTTGACTGAATTGACCAAGAAGAATATTGAGTTTAAATGAATAGAAAAGGCTTACAGGAGTTTTGAAGATGTGAAGTGTAAGTTAATGTCTGCTCCAGTACTTGCCTTACTAGATTTTGAGAAAGTTTTTGAGGTTGAATGTGATATGTCTAATGTCGACATTAGTCCTATACTTATGCAGGAGCATCGACCTATTGCTTACTTTAGTGAAAAACTTCAAGGTGCTATCCTGAATCACTCAACCTATGATAAGGAGTTCTATGCCCTTGTTTATACACTCTAGAATTGGCAGCACTATTTGTTGTCAAGAGAATTCATCATCTATTTGGATCATGAATCTCTCAAGTATCTTCGTGGGCAGTAGAAGCTTTCTTGGCATCACACTAAGTGGGTTGAGTTTCTAGAGATCTTTTGCTATGTCATCAGGTATAAGAAGGGAAGCACCAATATAGTGGCTGATACACTTTCTCACCATCATACCCTCATCACGACGTTGTAAGCTACAGTGCTTAGATTTGACATTTTACCCGATCGATATGAGCATGACCCACATTTTAGGCCTTTAGTAGCCAAGTGCACTGATGGAGGAGCTGTGGACAGATTTTACTTGAGTGAGGGGTTCTTGATGAAAGGCAAGCAGAGTTGCGTATCAAGTGATTCTATAAGGGAGCTCCTGGTTAGAGAAGCTCATGTCGAGGGTTTGGCTGGCCATTTTAGGGAAAAGAGGAAGGTTGAGATATTGAAGGAGCATTTTTACTAGCCTGGGATGATGATAGATGTTTACCGAATACTTGAGAGGTGTAAGGTGTATAAGTATGCAAAAGGGAGGAGAAAGTCTTATGGAGGATATATACCCCTATCAATTCCTAAGTGGCTGTAAACTGATATAAGCATGGATTTCATGCTTGGCCTTCCCTACACACCGAGAAGATATGATTCAATTATGGTATGGTTGATCGGTTTAGCAAAATGAGCCACTTGATCCCCTACTACAGAACTAATGATACTTTATTCATCACTAATCTCTTTTTGCAGGAAATTGTGCAACTGCATGGAGTGCCAAGGAGTATTGTGTTTGACTGTAATTCCAAATTCACGAGCTTCTTTTGGAAGACCTTAAGGAGGAAGCTCGGCACTAAGCTCCTATTTAGTACCTCTTGCTACCCCCAGACAGACGGCCAAACTAAAGTAGTAATAGAACCATTGGTAATCTCCTGTACACCATTATTGGAAAGAACTCTCGTGATTGGGATTTATGCCTACCCATCATTGAATTTGCCTATAATCACTCAACTTACAGCTCCACTAGAACATCACCATTTGAGGTTGTTTATGAACTTAACTCGAACCTATCCTTGGACTTAGTTAACAATTCGTCTATACAAGGGGAGAATCAATCTGGCTTACAGTATGCTAAGGAATTTCACCGGTTGCACCAAAAAATTACCAAGCAATTGGCCAAAACTGTAGCTCGGCAGAAGGAAATGGGAAGTCGCGGAAGGAAACGAAACGTTTATGCTCCTAGGGACCTTGTTTGGATCTATCTTAGCAAAGATTGCTTCCCTAGCAAGAGGATGAACAAACTTTCTCCCCGAGTGAATGGACCCTACAAGTTCCTAAGGCACATTGATGATAATGCCTACGAGATTAAGCTATCTAAAGGTTTTAGTGTGTCTACTACATTTAATGTCGCTAACTTAACTCCATATGTGCCTAAAGATGACGAAGACCAAGAATTGAGGGCAAATCTTTAACAACCTCGGGGAACTGATGAACTGCCAACCAATGATCCCATTACTCACATACAGCTCCGAGGACTCCAATCCCTTACCTAGTGAATTCTCTCTTAGCAACCTACTGATGACAAGAAAGTTTATGCCAAGGAAATATGGTTGAACTCATTAAGCTCCCTAAATGGTCGTACGTTGATTTGTACACTCAATAGTGATGATGCCAACTATTCTCTTACCAAGGACCCTATGCCGAGTTAACTGAACAATAACTGCCAAAAAGATCTTACCAAGTGATGAGAGACTCACCTAAATGGTTGAGTAGTTTCTCTCAGCATACTACCATCTATCTCGTCCCGAGCCCCTTAGTGCTGCAACATTTTTACCCTTCCTAACTATTGTACTAAGAGAATATTCATACGGGACTAATGTTGCATTGCTAGCTGTTTACCTCGTTTGACATTTAACTACTTTTCCATTTTTGGTCTTTTGTCCTTTTCACCCCCTTTTGTATGTATTAGGAATTCCCTTTTTGTATATACTTTCTTATAATTTCTTTATTTGTAATGCTGCCCTAAGGACTTACTATAAATAGTCCTTTTATCTTGTAAGCCAAAGATAACTTACATCTTAATACTGAATATTTTGTTCTTATGAGACAATCCTTTCTAAGTCCATATTCCTTACACTCTTATCTAATCTTATTGAGTAACTCAGGATTAGCGGTGGGTGGACCTTGACATCAACTTGCATGTCATATCAAGTGAGGTGTCAAATTGTGTTGTGTTCGTTAGTGAGTCACATTCTCTGAACAACTTCATTTCAACTACTCTTGTTTGATTGTGGATCATTTCCCTCTAATTTTCTTTCGATATCTCGAAGGACTCATTTCAGTTCAAATTTACTACGGTAAGTCTTAGCGATAACTGAGCTCCTAGGCATACCAGTTTCTAAGGTTAATGGGCAGGAAATAGAGATTATAAGGGAGGATAATCAGAAGTGTTTTAAGATACCTAAGATGAATAATGATAGGGAATTAATGTAATGTTTAAGAAAGCAAGTATTTGAGGAATTGAACAAGGGAGAAAGAATCTGGCTAGGGAAGGAGGTTAGCATATTCAACTTCAGGTTGATTGTATGTATGTTGCACAAAATGGTAGTTAGTTGCATTCTTCTTAAGAAAGGAAGTACTATAAGTATTTCCAAGGAAGAAGTAGTGATTTTGGCCATGTTGAGGAAGAAAAAATTTATTATATAGTTTCTTAGATCCTTAGGCATGCCTTCATGACTAAAAGGAAGAGCCTTATGGCAATTTATTGATGAAGTTATTTGAACACAACAAGGTCAAGATGCTGAAGGTAACAAAAAAAAAAAAAAAGAAATACATATTAGAGTGATAAGTAGAGATTACTTTAATCACATGGTTATAAACTTAAAGAATAATATCTGGTATATTGATAACTGAGCTTCCTATGTGCATGACAAGCACAAGAAAAATAGATTGTGCAAATTACTGTTTGAGGGGAGCTTTAAGAGCAGCATGAGAACTTGATTCAGAATCAAAGTCAAAACCAAAGGAGTAAGTCAGCAAGGAAAGGAAAGGTAAGGAGACATAAAGGATTTTGAGATTAGGATAGGAGCGAAGTTTGAAATCAAGTGAAGAAAAAGGATACCTAAATCAAAGGAAGATTTAGAATTTGATTCAAAAGTTGAATTGAAAGAATGACCTAGTGAAACATCTAAAGCTGAGACAGTTTCAAGGAAAGAAATTAAGCATATGATAGAGATAAGGATAGCTTGGTTACTAACCAAGTTGCGAGCTTCACTCAAGGAAGCCACAAAACCAATGCCCTCTAAACCATCTCCTTCAACTTACACTTCACCTCTAAGGTTACTACCTTAACCATCCATGGAACCAATAATTCCACCATTTGGCATTCTAATCCATGATAAATCTAATCAACTTACATCTCTTATATCTCCAATTGAACCACAATCTTTGAGTCCAATTACACAAATTCCATCTAATCACTTGTTAACATAAGCTGAACTTAGTTTGTTTGTTGTCACTAATCCAGTTGTAGAGCAACTAACACTATAGGTTTCTTCATCAACAATTTTGTTGCTACGTTGGAAGGAATCTACCCTACCTCTACTAGAACCTTTAAGAACTTCAGCAAGAATAAAAGAGAGTTTCTTAAAGAAAAAAAGAAGAAGTCAACTTAGTGTTTCTATTGCAATCTCTGTTTTGTTTATTTTAAGTTTGTTAGTTTCAAGTCTCTACTGTTTGTGTCTATCCATCATCCAAGTTAAATGTTCTAGTTTCTTTTGCATTCAAAATCATGTTTAGAGTCAAATTCAGGGATTACCTGAAGTAATAAGCTCTAGTCGATGAAATATTAGCATTTTCTATGACTAATTTCTTCCTTTTTTTATCTATTTTTCCTTTTTTATATATCAGATTCATGAAGAGTAAAAAATAGATAATGATAACAAAAGGGTGGAAAAATAGGGAAAAATATTGAATTGATAATTCTAATATTATGAACTATTTCTAACATAATGAATTCTAAAATTTTTAGACCTTAAAATAATTTTGATAATTTGTGCTTAAAACTAATATAACTTACATTATAAAACCTTTCACATATCATTCAATATTTTATAAGAAAAGGGTTTTATTTTCATAAAAAAGAGGGAGAATGTTAATTTCTTTCATTATTGTTTTAATAATAATAAAAAGAGTGAGATGTTTAATCATTGTATTAAGTGTACATGTCATTAAGCAAAAGATACAAATTTATTTTAGAATTGAATTTAAAAATAAAAAATAAATTTAGAGACTAACTTAAAGACACTAGACAAGTATTAGAATGTTATAAAGCAGTTTGATCCATGAAGTTTATTGGACTTTTAATTGTTTCAAGGCCTAGCTCCTATTGTTAGATATATTTAGGTAATGTATTCAACACATTCCACTAAGTTGGACATTACATCAATGGGGATTAAGGATAATTAATTAAATTATCTTAAGGGTAAGCTTAGTCGGACATGATTCTTTATAATAGTGAAAAAATTTTGTTGAAATCATATTATTAGATTATTCACAAGTTTTATGATGGATTATCGTTAAGATATGTAGAGGATTTCAAGACAATCAATTTAAATTTTTATAAATAAAGGTTGAACATAGGCACATGTGTGAAGATAATACAAGATAAGGATAAATCTCAACTATATTACTGTAAAAATTTTTTTTATCAAATTCAAATTAACCTTTTATGATAATATCTTTAAAGGAGATTGATTCAATAATATCATATATTGATTCAATAATATCATATTAGACATAAGATTATTCATGTATAAGCTTCAACAAGAAAATATATGAAGATTCAAATTCAAATTCAACTCCTAATTTTTAAGAGATATTTCTCCTTAAAAGAATTCAATTTTTTGAAAGGTATATTGATGAATTATGTGGTTAAAATAGATCATACAAGAAAACAAGCATACTATATTCATTATAAGTGCAACAGTATAATGTTTGAATTGAATTAATCAAAAAGGGTGATTTAGTTACAATAAATTAAGGGATTACAACTTCTAATGGCTAGACCAAGGTTTTTCTTGATCCCTTAGGATTGTGTCAAGGGTTTATCCAAGATTTTAGCAAAGAGACTTTACAATTGAAGGATATAAAAGTAAGAGAGTTCAAAATTTCAAGATATATTTGATCTACAATTGTTTACTGCAAACTGCACACTCAAGAAAATTCAAAGACATACTTAAAAGCTAAATCAGAGACTACATTGTCTACTCTAGTTTAAGACTTTGTTATTCTATTGTACTTACATTTCAAGGATCATTATGTCATCATTGTTGTTGTAAATCTTATTGTTTAGGAGATAGGATTTGTGTTAGAGGAGAGATTCAAAGTTCTATAAATTTATGTATAAGCAAGGCTAGTTTAGTGAGATAGAGCAAAAAGACTTGTATTTGTTTCTCTCTTAATTAAGAGAGTGAAATGTAGATAGTGGAATGATATTGGTATGGAATATTGGATCCTTAACGATGGAGCTAGAAGAGTGCAGTAAGCATAAGGTCGAAACACTATAATTTTAAGCCTAATCTTCTCATCCATACTCTTCTTTAATTTATGCCTTTTTTATATATTATTTTATGCCAAACTTACTAAAGCAATCAAAGAGAATACGTTTAAGTTTTGTTTTACAACAAATTTTAAAACTTTACAAGTAACCAATTCTCCTCCCTCTTGGTTACTTTTAGGACTTACAATCGGTATTAAAGTTTAGCTCTTGATTATCTATAATTCAAAGATCTATGGCAAACAATGATATACTTGTTGCTACAAATTGTATGCTTTATTTCGATGGAACTAGCTTTGCTTATTAGAAATGTAGGATGGAAAGTTATGTGAAAGCAATTGATTTTAGATCATGGAAAATCATTGAATATGGAGACATCTAAATTGCTATCAATGAAGTGTCAACACTTATAGATGTTGAGAAGAAGAAAACTGAGAAAAATAATCAAGCTAAACACTTATTACTAATGACAATAGCACCATTAGAGTATTATCTCATTTCTTCTTGTAGGACTACAAAAGACATTTAGGATACATTGTATGAGACTTATGAAGGAATATCAACAATCAAGGGCACTCAGATTAATTCAATGCTTCAACAATACGAATTTTTAAGTTTCACCTTAGTGAAAATATATGTAATGTGTTTGATCGTTTTATAGTAGTTATTGATGAATCAACCTTACTAGGTAAAAAGATTGAAGATTGTGATCTTATTTGAAAGATGCTATGGATTTTACCTAGGTTGTTGGATCCAAAAAAGACAACAATTGAAGAAGCTCAAGACTTATTAAAGATGACCATGAGCTAACTGAGGAAAAACTGCTTGCTTATGAATCTTATATCAAGTGCATCAATGAACCTGAGAGCAACAATAAGGCAATTGCGTTTAAAGCTCAAAAAACTTATTTAGAGACGGAATAAAAAATAGATGATGATGAGGAAATTATACTGCTAGTAAGAAAACTCAACAAGATTCTCAAGAAGAAGGGTAAGAAAAAGTTTTTCAATAAACATTCTTCTACTAATCGTTCTAAGTATGATGTAAGGAAAAATTACAAGGAAGAGAAGAAGGACAAAAAATAGAAGAAGGAATTGATATGCTACTAGTGAAAGAAGGATGGTTACATTAAGTATGAATGTCCAGTATCACTTAAGAAACTAGAAGAATATAAGAAGAAATACAAGGCGATGCTGGCCACATAGAGTCACCTGGATGAATTCGAAGTAAATTTAGAAACAAATTCAGAGATAGAAAAAGAAGCCAACTTATGTCTTATGGCTATCTCTAAGGTAAATTCTAACTCTGATGATAATATTATACCTAAAAGTGTAAGAAAGTAGATTAAGATTCTTTCAAAAGTATTTGAAAGAGCTAATTTAGAATTGAATAAACAAGATGATGGAATTAAAGCTCTAAGAAGTGAAAAGGATGCTTTTTTATAAACACGCTCACTATTGATTGATGAAAATGAGATATTAAAAGATAATACTAAAGTTCTACAGATAGATAATGAAAATCTAAAGACAACTCTAGATAATTTGGGAAAGGAGAGTTCAATGTTGAAAGAAGAAATTAAGGAATTAAAAATTTGAATTAAGAACTTATCTTACACAATAGATAAAACCTTCAAAAACTTCCATGAAAGTGAAAAAAATTGCAACTATTGCTATCTTCATAAAGACTAGATAATTCTAAGAATAGATGTAGGTACAAATACGGTGAATTTTCTAAAACCCATAACAAAACCATATTTGTCAAGATAAGAAAGTAGTTGGTATGAAACCAATTAAAAATAATAGTGTGCATGTTGAGGCTAAATTTGGTGTGCAAGAAAATCAGTATAACAAAAGATATATTGGGCAAAATAGCAAGCATCTAATTAGAGGCAGATTCAAAGGCTACCAAAGTCAAAATCTAAAGAACTAAGTAATTCATCAGTATAGACCATCTAATTCCTACGTATGTTTCTTTTGCAATAAACCTGATCATATTGAAAAATATTGCTTCTATAAAATAAACAAGTTCGGTACACAATAAGCTAGATCTTTGCATAATACAAGCATGAATTTTGTTGGACCCAAGCTAATCTAGGTTCCAAAAAGGACTTAACCTTATTTTGATAGTTATAGGAACATGAAGTGAGATTTAAAGGGACGCAGTACCTAGATATTGGGTGTTCATGTCATATGAGTGGTAATGCTTCATTATTCACAAGTTTAGAGTAGAAACAAGGAGGTTATGTGAAGGTTAGAGATGATAGTAAGGGAAAAATCATTGTAATTGATAACATCAGTATACCTCCTTATACTATAGAAAATGTTAGTTTAGTTAGACACTTAAAACATAATTTATTGAGTATTAGCCAATTATGTGACAAAGATTATAAAATGGTGTTTGATAAAAAAACAAAGTAGAGGCTTATGATAAAAATGGTGCAAAATTGTTTAAGGGCTATTGAAAGAAGAACATATATCTTATTAAACTGACTAAGGTAGAAAATGAAAGTTGTTTTTTGAGAGTTTCTAATAAAGCATTCTTATAGAATAAGAAGCTTTGTCATGTTAACTTTTATCAATTAGATAGCTTTTCTAAGAATAACCTTATTTATTGATTGCTTAAAATGCATATAAAGGATGATTTTTGTTGTGCTACATGAATTAAAAATAAAATGAGTGCCTTTTCCAACAAGTCTAAGTATGTTATATCAATAAAGAGGCCTTTGGAACTCTTACATCTCGATTGATTTGGTCCAACACATATTGAGCTTAGGTGGTAATAAGTATGATTTAGTGATAATAGATGACTTTTCTATGTATACTTGAATTCCATTCTTAGACATAAAAGTTATGCTTTTTGAGTTTATAAAAAGTTTTTAAGGCAAGTAAAAAGGCTTTTCCATCATTAGTATGAGATCATATATATTAGAATGTTGTAACTAGCCGAAAAGCTAGCTGTAGTGAAATTATTTGTTAGCTGTCGAACCTGTGTGATTCAAATTTGAGAATTAACAGGCTTATAAAAGATGAACTATTGGGGTACGTAACTAATAAAATAACATGAAATAATATTTAAGAAGAATAGAAATATATTTAATATGTAAATATATATATGCCAATAAATTAGTAATACCCCAACTATGTATATAATATATCTCTATAGGAAACTAGGAATTAAACTCTAAAATATAAAAAGATGCTAGAGATAAATAAGTAATAAAGATGCACTAGAGAAATAATATATATATATATATATATATATACACTACTTCTTGAACAATAATAACAATATTTAACAAATAACGAAACATGGAAGTGGGAGAAATATGAGAGTATGAATGCTTCAAACCATAAACCCAGACATTCAAAGTATGTTATAATTACACCAACATGTAATTTAAACTAATAAATAAATATCATATTAATTTACAAAGGGAACACATACTATGTAATTTGTTGTATGCCTTTAATTTCTTCACATTTAATAATAATTATAAAGTATTATAATACCAATGGCAAGATTAGTACAATTCTATATAGTATTGAAAAGGCAACATTTAATAATAATACCAAATGGTGAAAATATGCAATTAAAGAGTGGGAAAACTAGCTAAAACAATATTTAACAAATAATGTATACATAAATCCCCAAATAAAAATAAAATATACCCTCTAAAATGATAGGAAGTCTAGTTTTAGCTATTCCAGTTTGCATGTGGAAAGTGGTTGTGGTCAAGATAAAATGTTATAATAATTTTATCTTAATAAATAAATGAAATTACAGGACAATTGATATTTGACCCCACCAACATGTAGAGCAAATGAGGGAACTTAAAGACATTTATTAATCAATTTGATAGCAATGTTTGAGAAATAATACTCAAGCATGCAAACTATTATGTAATCTATGCATTTGACAAAGACTTTAGAATTTAACAAGAGATATATCGTGTTTCTATCAATAATCAAAATAAACCTATTAAGAACAAGGAAATCTTTCTACTATGTTGGTAAGTAAATGGAAAGATAGCCACCTAACTTAGAAAAGAACCATAACTTCCTATAGATGTACTTTCTACACTAAGGAATATGTTAGACACACTCGTATGGGTAGAGTACTACTGAAAGTTATCGAGATTCTCAAAAACTATTGGAGAAGACAATCAATTGTTTCATCATGATGTACAACTAAACCTAAATGAAAGGAATATATATACATGTCTGTATATATCTATTTATCCATTTAACCAATTCTAAAACACATAAGCTAGTTTTATTTCAATTCTAGATGAATGTAGTGACTTATGCGAATATACTAGATGATTACATGTACATGAATTGCTAATGTTGTTTTATATTTTTTCTTAATAGAAACCATTATAATGATGACGATCTGTAGCTAGTTGAATTTGGAGATACAATGACTCCTTAAATTATGCATTATAAGCTAAAACTAAGCCTAAAAATAATATACTTTGACAATGAATCTTGAAATGGCCAATATGTAGAATTTTAATAAATCTTTGCAATGTAACTTAAACAAAAATTACTATAGACTATTAGTCAATATGCTTGTTTGGTGTTAAATAGTAAGTTGGTGTGGTGAAGAAATGATGGAACATAGGCCAATATATGGAAATTTGGAAGGTTTATAAAGTGTTTAAGTTAGGTTAGAGGGTAAGTCATAAATTTCATTGAGTATAAATCTCATACTAGACTCCAATCAAAGTTGGTTTAGAAGGTACCATGTTGGAAACTTTAAAAACTAGTCAAACTCTAGAAGTGATTCAAAAGGTGCCTTGCTTATGAAACTTAACTCAAAAAAATAAAATATAATAAAATACTAAAGACAGATCTCATTTGAGTAATGACTCAATACTTGAATATAAATAAATTATTAACTTAAACACAATAAACTTAATGCTAAAAATATCGAACAAACTATTAATATTTCATATTTGACGTTGAGATTAGAAGTGTTAATCATGACATGGGAATCATAAATGACTAGTGGTAACCAAAATTTATGGATTCAATTAGACTATAAGGAAAACGATAAAGGCAGAAAGTGATTTAGGAAGTAGGTTAGGAAGATTATCCAACTTGGATTAACCTAGAGAGTAACTTAGGTAGTATATAGGGCATACGATATAAAGTATGAGTAGAGCTCAACAAATGCAACCAACTCAAGCAACTAGGCTCCAAGTAAGTGTAATTAATGCTTTGTAGCATTTTGGAGTATTATTTTATAATACTTAGAGGCTTGGTATGTCTTTGGCTTGTGCTTGTAATTTAGTTGGTTATGTGTATGCCTTGCATGTGTTTGACTATTGCTTTGTTGCTACTATAAGAGTTGAACTCCATGCTATGGTTGTTTTGTGTATTTTGTTATATTTAGAGTAGCTAAAATGGTTGACTACCCCAAAACTTGAATTAACTCAAACTCGGCCTAACTTCTAATAGGACATGCATCATAACCTATTTGAGGTAATGATTAGAATTCTCGAGTCAAACATAAACCCCTTCGATGAATATAGTTGAAATGGTTATTTCTCCATCCTTAGTAAGACTAAGTGATGGGAAAGGAGGTCATGGGGGGATTGGGGGTCATGGTTAGAAGGGAGTCTCAAGCAGAGGGTGTTCACTATTGCATAAGTCTAGGTTTGGTTCCAATTCATCAATGCATGACATCAAACTCCTCAACCTGGATTACATCAAGCACAATTTCTTTAATCTCATAATTAACTAGATAACGTCGTGCAATGGTATTTTCTTATATATACATTACATCTAACTACTTGATTGAAAACCTTGAATGTGTTTATGCTAAATGCATATTTCGGTCTTTGCTTCACTTACTGATCAAGTTATGACTTATTCCCCTATAGTTGCTTTGCAAGCTCAGGGTAAACTTGCCAACATGTTAACTAATTCTATAAGATTAGAAAGCATGATCGAGAAGTGAGGATTTGAAGAATTAGCTAAATGTTGTTCTTAGTGTTAATTTTGCTAACTTTTAGAAAAACTACTAGGATCTCCTTAGATGGCCCTCTAGTTTTCTATTACTGATATGTATATTAAGTTCTGTAAACCTGCAAACTTCTATAATCCTCTCCTTAGACTCGTTTTTGTTTTCTATACAAATGTAATCTTGTAAATACTTGTAAATTTTGAATAATTTGTCAAGAACTTTTACTTTAACTCCCTTACTTTGGAAAGCTTTGGTTAAAAAAAAAAAAAATTTATTTTTATAATAATCTTTAAAGACTACACCACAAGTTTATAGCAAGTAGATACAAAATCGAATGCTTTAAAATGGTTAAGTTAGGTTCACCTTATGTGAATTGGGTCTACAATAGCAGTTGTAAGGTCAGTTTCTATCCTAAGGTGGTTTAAACAGCAAGGCTGTTGCGACTCCATCTCAATAGGGCATGACAATTAGTTTACGAATTGATTATGGGAAAGAGTTTGAAAATGATGATTTTACAAAGTTTTGTGATAAAAAAGGCATTACTCACAAATTTTCAGCCCCTTATACTCCACAACGAAATGGATTCGTAAAGCATAAGAACAGAACAATCCAAGAAATGACACGAACTTTCTTGAACGAGAATTGTGCAGCATAATATTTTTAGGCTAAAGCAATCTCAGTATTATGTTACACCATTAATCATGTATACGTAAGGCCATTCACCAAGAAAATGTCAACTATATAAATGAAGAAAACCTACAATATCATACTTTCATGTGTTTAGTTCTACGTGCTTCATGAAGAAAACAAGTCTAAACCTTAGTAAATTTGAGGAAATAGCAAATGAAGGCATATTCTTAAGAGACTCCTTAAACAGTAAAGTATATCATGTGTTTAATAAGGTTACTAAAATAGTTGAGGAATCCATAAATGTTAAATTTGCTAATGAAATCAAAGTAGATGATTCTAATGATGATTCGAATGAGAAAGCCAAAGGTATGAATGACAATGTACAAGAAGGATAGACAGGTACATTTGGAGAACCTAAGGCTAAAAGCTTATTAGAACAAAATCAAAAGAAAATCTAGAGGCATAGCCAAAAGCAAAGGTAAAAGAAAATTTAGTTGGTAGATCAAAACTTAGTTAATGTTTGGGCCTTATGGAACAATAAGGTTTTAAACTTATCATCCACCTAAATAAATAATAGGTAATATCAATGCTGGAGTTAAAAATTAAAACTAGCCAAAGAAATATTGAAAGCCAACTAGCCTTATTATCTAAGTCATAGCCTAATACTATTATCTAAAAATAGCTAGATAAATGCCATGCAAGAAGAGATAAATTAGTTTTAGTGAAACCAGTTATAAACACTTGTTCTTAGACCTAAGGATAAATCTATCATAGGAATAAAGTGGGTATTTAAAAATAAGGTAGATGAGCATGGTAAATCTGTTAGGAATTAGGAAATATTTGTAGCTAAGGGCTATTAACAAGAAGAGGGAATTGATTTAATTGAAACATATGGTCTGGTTGCTAAGTTAGAGGCAATTAGACTTTTACTTACTTCTACTTGCTATATAGGCTTTAAATTATTTCAAATGGATGTTAAATTTTTAAATGGATATATAAAAGAAGAGGTGTATATAGAACAACCTTAAGGCTTTGAAGATCCATTTAAAGAGGACTATGTGTATAAATTAAGAAAAGTCTTATATGGATTAAAATATGCTCCTAGAGCTTAGTATGAAAGACTATGTGACTTTTTGATTAAGAATGGATTCCAAAGAGGTAAGATATACATAATCTTGTTTCTAAAACACTATAACAATGATATATTAGTAGTTCAGATAAATTTTGATGACATTATTTTTGGATTTACTAATAAGTCATTTTGCAAGGAGTTTTCTAATCTTATGTAAGTTGAGTTTGAAATGTATTTAATGGGTAAGTTGAACTTCTTTCTTGGACTCCAAATAAAACAAATAAGTGATGGGGTCTTTGTGCATCAAGAGAAGTACATCAAGAAAATCCTTAAGAAATTTGGAATGGAAAGTATTAAAGGCACAATTATACCCATGACTTCCTCCATTAGGTTAAATCTCGATGAAGCAGGGAAGAAAGTTAATGAAAAATTTTATAGAAGTTTGGTTGGTTCACTATTATGTTTAACAGCATAAAGACCAAACATATTGTTTAGTGCGTATATTTGTGCATGTTTTCAATCTAAATTGATTGAAACACACTTATCAGTTGTGAAAAGGATTTTCAAATATATATCTTGTATAACAAAGTTAGGGATCTGGTATCTAAAGAATCAAAACTTTAATTTTATTGGTTACTCATGCGCTGACTATGTTGGATAGAAGATAGATAGGAAAAGTATCTCAAGTGCTTACCAATTTCTAAGGGACAATTTAGTTTCTTAGTCTTCCAAGAAACATAATTCTATTGTCCTATCTACTACAACTGAAGCTAAGTATGTTTCAATTAACAACTATTGTGCTCAAATTCTATAGATCAAACAACAATTATCTAACTATGGATTAAATTTGATAAATATTCCAATAAAATGTGATAATACAAGTGTAATCAATTTGATTGAAAATCTAATGCATCATTCTAAATCTAAACATATAAAGATTAGACATCATTTCATATGTGATCATGTTAACAATAGTGACTTAAGTATTGGATTGATTCTACTTGATAATCAATTAGTTGATATTTTTACTAAGTCTCTTGATAAGACCAAATTTGAATTTATTAAAAATGAAATTGGAGTATGTTGTCCATTTGCATAAACATATTATTGATTGACTAGCATTTTTGCAGTATCTTGTATTGTAATTTTGTGTACTTGATAAACTTTTGATGTGTTATGTTTAAATTTGTAACTTTTAGTAAAATCTCTTTAGGAATTTTAATTCTCATATGCTTGTACTTTATTTTGATTAATTGAAATATTTTATAAAATTTAATACTATTAATTCTTTGTATATAAAATTCTATATTTTAGTTTGATAATTAATATACCAATAATCAGTATATTATAAGATAAGTAAAATATCTTGTATCTAAATTAAGTATATCAATTAATAGGTATAAAAAATAAGATAATTATTGTTTTAGAGTCTTGGGTGTTTTAATTGTGAAATAATTAATCAACTTCCCCCTAGTACTGTTATAGTAACAATTGAGCTTCATTATTTTTTTTTCTTCCTACATGTGAGCTTATTGTGCAAGGATTAAATCCTCCACTTTTTCATTTTCTTACGAGTTCATTGGAGCTTCTGTTCTTTCTAATAGCCAAGATTCTCTTTCTCTCTCATCTTTAACTCTAATGAACTTCCATGCTTCCATTTTCTCACAACCACTCTCACACGATCAATGTTTTTATTTCTTTAAATTCTAACTCTAACATAGCTGTAAAACACTTCATCTGTTCATCATCTTCCATATTCTCTCTCTTATTTTCTTGTCATAGCTCAAACCTTTGCTCTCCTTATCTCTCTCATATGGTTCCAAGGAAATCATCTCAACTTGTATTCAAGACCAAGAAAGATCCCAAGAATATGAAAGATAATCCGTATTCCTTAGTTGATGAACCATCATATTTTAATGTGAATCAAAACCCAAGCCAAGAATCACAAGAACCTAATTCTAAAAGCCCTTAACCGAAAAACCGTAACCTTAATCCTAAGAAATATGAAGCTATTACCTAAGAAAGGAGAAAACATGATGAAGGTTTAAGTTCATCCAGTGAGGAAATTACTAAAATAAAGGAGTGTGGAGAAAAAGAAGAAATTGACCAAGAAGCAGAAGAAATTGACCAAGAAGCAAGTTCTATAAGTGAGGATAAGAGTATTAAGTCAGAGATAAAATCAAAACCATAACCAAAATCTAGTCCAGAGTATGAACTAAAACTATAAACCATAGTTGTGCAATTCAAGAAAATTATGGTTAAAAAGAAAAAAGTAAAGCCTTGAATTGTTTATTTTTCATCTTCAAAACAAAGTCAACACATAGAGGCTAGCATTTTTTAATTTGAATACTTGTAAAAGAATGGCTTCTATTGGGATAAGTTTCTTAATGTTCTAGGCTATGTAAAAATGTTTGCATTATGGAGACTGCAAATTTTTGGTGACTGTTGTATGAATTTTATGAGAATTTAGATATAGATTAAAGACACATGTAGGTTTCTAAGGTGAAAGGGTAGGAAATAAAGATTACAAAGGAAGATTTTTAGAAGCGCTTTAAGATATCTAAGAAGAATAATGAGAGGACATTAATGAAATAGTCAAGGAAGCAAGTATTTGAGGAATTGAACAAGGGAGACAGAATCTAGCTAGGGAAGGAGGGTAGCATATTCAACTTTAGGTTGATTGTACGCATGCTACACAAAATGGTAATTAGTTGCATCCTTTTAAGGAAAGGAAGTACTATAAATATTTCTAAGGAAGATGCAATGGTGATTTTGGCCTTGTTAAGGAAGAAAAAATTTATTATAGAGCTTTTCAGATCCTTAGGCATGCCTTCATGACGAAAAGGCAGAGACCCTACAACAATTTATTGATGAAGCTGTTTGAATACAAAAAGGTCAAGATGCTAAAGGTAACAAAGAAAGAAACACCCATGAGAGTGATAGGTGGAGATCGCATTAATCACTAGATATATATGTGAAGAACAAGATCTAATATACTGATGACTGAGTTTTCTATGTACATGACAAGCACAAGAAAAACAGATTGACTAGATCACTATTTAAGGGGAAGCTTTTAGGAGTAGTCTCAAAACCTGATTTAGAATTAGATTTAGAGCCAAAGGAGCAGGTTAACGAGAAAAGGAAAAGCAAGGAGATATTCAAGGGAAAGAAGAAGGAAAGTAAAAAGGATTTTGAGATCAGAATAGGAGGGAAGTTTGGATTTAAAGAAAGAAAATGGATACTTAAATTAGGAGAAGATTTAGAGTGTGATTCAAAAATTGAATTGAAAGGACCTAATGAAACATCTAAGGCTAAGGCAGTTTTGAGGAAAAAAATTAAGCATATGATAGAGGCATGGATAGACTATCCGTTAACTAGATTGCAAGCCTCTTTCATAGAAGCTACAGAACCTATACCCTATAAACTGTCTCCTTCAACCCATACTTTACTTGTGAAATCACCACCTCAACCATCTGTGGAACAAAGAATTGCACCATCTAACATTCCACTTGATGATAAATTTGATCAACCTGCATCTCCTACATTTCCAGCTGCAACAAATGAACCACAATCTTTAAGTCTAACAACATAAATTCCAATTGATCACTCATCACCGTAAGTTGAACTCAGCTTGTCTACTGTCACTAATCTAGCTACAAAGGATCTAATACCATAAGTTCCTTCATCAATAATTATGCTGCTACCTTGGAAGGAATCTACTCTACCTCCACCACTACCTTCAAGCACTCCGACAAGAATCAATAAGAGTTACCGGAAGAAAAAGAAAAAGAAGTCAACTAGGTGTCTTTATTATAGGTTCTACTTTGTTTATTTCAAATTTGTTAGTTTCAAGTCTCTATTATTTGTGTTTGTCCACTATCTAAGTTAAATTTTCTAGTTTCTTTTATATTCAAAATCATGTTTAGAGTCAAATCAAGGGATGACTTGATGTAATCAACTTTATTCAATGAGACATTAGTATTTTCTATTGTCAATTTCTTCCTTTTGTCATCTATTTTGTTTTCCTTTATACATTAGATTCAGGAGGAGTAAAAGTAGATGATGATAACAAAAATTGGGAGAAGTAAGGAAAATTATTTAATTAATGATTTTAATATTATGAACTATTTCTGATAAAATGAATTATAAAAGTTTTGGACTTAAAAAAAATTCTAATAATTTGTACTTAAAATTGACATGACTCGCATTACAAAACCTTTCACATATCATTTAATATTTTTTTGAGAAAAGCTTTCATTATTATCAAAAAGGAGGAGAATATTGAGTTTTTTCATTATTATTTTGATGATAACAAAAAAAGTGAAGATGTTTAATTAGTGTGTTAAGTATATAGATCATTAAACAAAATATAAGAATTTATTTTAGAACTGAATTTGAAAATTAGAAGCAAATTCAAAACTAATTCTAAGACACTAGACATGTATTAGAATATTACAAAATAGTTTGATCCATGAAGTTTATTAGGATTTTAATTGTTTAAGGCCTAACTACACTTGTTGAATATATTTGGATAATGTATCCAACACATTCCATGAAGTTGAACATTAAATCTACGGGGATTGAGGATTAATTAAATTCCTATAGACAAGCTTAGCCGAATATGATACTTTAAGATAATGAACAAAATTTTTATTGGAATCATATTATCAGATTATTCACTACATTTGTGATGGATTATCATCAAGATATGTGGATGATTTTAAGGAAATCAATTTAGATTTTCATTTAAGCTCAGATCAAGGTTAAACGTGGTACATGTATAAAGATGATACAAGAGAAAGATGAATCTCAAGTCTCAACTATGTTGTTGTAGATATTTTTATCAAATTCAAATTAAGCCTTGATAATAATATCTTTGAAGGAGAATTCTTCAAGAATATCAAATTAGATACAAGATTATTCGTGTGGAATCTTCAATAAGATATAAAGATTCAAATTCAAATTCAAATTCAAGATTATCATGTGTCAAGATTTTCCACTAACTTTTAGGAGATATTTCTCTTCAAAAGAATTCAATTTTTTGGAAGGTATATTGATGAATTATGTGGTTAAGTAGATCATGCAAGAAAACATGCAAACTTTATTCATTATAAGTGTAACAATACAACGTTCAAATTGAACTAACCAATAACGGTGATTTGGCTTCTATAAATTAAAGGATTATAACTTCCAATGGCTAGATCAAGATTTTTCTTGATCCTTCAAGATTGTGTCAAAGGTTTATCTACGATTTTAGTAAAGAGGCATTGTAATAGAAGGATATAAAAGAAAGGGAGTTCAAATTTTTGAAATACATCTGATCTACAATTATTTACTACAAACTTTATCCTTCAAAAAAATTCCAAAACCAAATCAAAGACTACACTATCAACTGTAGTTTAAAATTCTATTATTCGATTATACTTACATTTCGAGGGTCATTATATCATGTCCTTATTGTTATTGTAAATCTTATTGTTTAAGTGATAGGACTTGTGTTCGAGGAGAGATTCAAAATTTTGTAAATTTATATATAAATAAGGCTAGTCTAGTGAGACAGAATAAAAGGGTTTGTATTTGTTTCTCTCTTGATTGAGATAGTGGAAAATGGATAGTGGAATGATATCGATGTAAAGTACCGGGTCCCTAACAGTAAAATTGGGAGAATATAGTAGGCATCAAATCGAAATATTATAATTCTTGAGCCTAATTTTCTCATCCTTACTCTTCTTTAATTTATGCCTTATTTTTTTCAAGATATTAGTTGAAGCCATACTTGCTAAAGTAATTAAAGACAATAAGTTTAAGTTTTGTTCTACCAAAAATTTTAAAACTTTATAAGTAACCAATTCATCTCTCTCTTTATTACTTTTAGGAATTACAACATGCCTAGTTAATTCCTAGTTTACCTAAGTAAGCAACTTTTGGTAATAATGACTAAGATATTAGCAATTAGCACATATTAATTCTTCAAACTTTACTCAATATAAGAGATTCTTGAAATAGCATGATATCATATGTGGAAATTCTAATTTCTCAAAGCATGGATTAATAAAATTGATAGGCTAATAAGACATTAGTTTTCAATTTTTTCTTACACCTATAATTTCATAATCTCATATTGCAATGAGCATTAGTATTCAACATATTATTAATTGGATACTAGTTTTTCCATAATTAATTGTGCAATTATTAACAATAAATTTCCTAATTCTAATATGAATTTAGGATATGTGCTAAAATAAATTCTACCAAAAGATTATAAGAATTCATGGAGTTTCTAATTACACAAAAATTTCAATCACTACAAGTTTTCTAATTTTCGACTTGAATTATAATTATTACATTGCAAGAATAATATCAAACCTATATTTCCCATCACTTTTTTTTACTTTCTCTCACTCCTTTGCTTTCCTTCATCATAGAAAATCATTGTTTCATTGAATCCTTTACAAGCATATGTTCTTCATGTAATTTATATTAGATAATATGTTTTATTACATTATCTATACTAAATCACTTCTAGAAACTCAAATTTTTATACACGCATCTAAGGATGTTCTTTATGAAACCCTTATCAGAAATCAAAATTTCTTTTTAACATATTCTAACCACAACTCTAAGTAAATAAATTAAGAAGGATGATGTATGTATCTTGATTTCATAGTGCATGGTGTCGATTTGTGATATTTTGGGGAGTATATAGAGAGAAAAATAGAAGAAAATATGAATTTAGAGATAGAGTATTTATATTAGAATGAGTTTTCACGTACCTATGTGCAATTTACAACATGGTCTTTGCCTATGGACTTCTCATCCACTAATTTTTTGCAAATTCTTTTGGAAACAATTTTATGAGGGGAATAGGGGCAAAGTACACAAGCATATAGTTCAACAATGTTCTTCTCTAGTTATTGAATTTATGCAAATTTGATTCTCTTGACTTGGTTCCTACAACTACTCTTGAAAACTCCAAATCAGAACACACAAAAACGGACCAAATAACACTTCAATTGGATGAAAATTCAAATTGCCACTATTGCTTATATAAATTGACCTTTCAAGCAGAAAAAAAAATACTAACTAATACTTCAAAATATGACACTTGGATTGACTTATGAGACAATGACTAAACAAATAAACAAACTAAAATAACTGAAATTGAAATATATCAAACCAAACATTAGGCTACTTCCTAAAGAGCATTGTTGTTTTATGTCATTGTCTCGATAAGGTCAAATCTATCCTTAGTGCAATTCCCTAACTAATACCTATACAATTAACTGGTTGAAAGTGTAGTAAGAGAGAGAATATCAAAAGAATTGTAGGAAAGATTATTATAAAAGTGTTAAAATAATTAGAAATTTGAGTTCATGCTAGTTTTAATTAGGTTACTCGTTTTGGCTCCTTAACAATAGTGCCAAAAACTTGATTGGGCATATACTACACTATTAAGAAAGTGCAGTTGGTTAAGTTATAGTATAGAATAAGACAAACGTAAGCTCGAGTGTCGATCCTATAAGAAACTAGTGTATGAGAACTTAATTACTAACAAATTAGCTAAAAAATTCAAATTACCTAACTTTACAAGAGAGGAATGTCGTGATCAAATAGGAAAAATGAGTAAAGACAATGAAGGAAGAATAAGAAAATAAAATAACAAAACTAACTAAAACTAAAACTAATAAGTAAGCATGAATTAATTAAAATAAAGCAAGCATGATCCTTAATGAATTATTATTATTATTTACTCTCTAATTCCATGCAGCCTTTCAATCTCAATTATTCTTTGAATAGTGGAGATTTCTAATCTTATTCTATAAAAATCAAATTTTGAATTAGTTGTACTTGCATCTCTAGCTAATTCTTAACCTTGAGACCCTGTCTATTCACATTGTTGCTGAATAGAGCCGCTTAAGATTATATGAAATACGTGGATCTTGTTATTAGGTTTCACCAATTCGAAATTTGATTCAATACCTAATCTTTTAATGCATTGAAACTCTTTTAATTACACTTATCTATTAACCATAGGCTTGGCAACTCTACAATAGACTCAAACATCAAATTCGTAACTGTGGTAAATACTAATTGAAGATAATATATTGTGCATAATTAGATCGTCAAAGAATAATATCTTAGATATAAAGAAGGATTGTCTCAAGGATAATTAGATTTCATTAATGAATCACTAAGAATAAATTAAAAGAGTAACAACGTAATGAAAGAGAGAAAAAGTAACTAAAGAAACTCCTACAATATTTTAGACTATAACTTGACCTAAGGAGACACTCTCTAAAAACCTAAGCTTAAGGATCTATTTATAGAGATGTGAGGTTGGGTTTATAAAGAAAGACTTGATAAAATAGAAGATTCACTAAATATTAAATATCTAAAAATAGAATATTTGTTGTAAAGATAGAAGATTTTCTTATCATATAGCAACAATACCGTAAGTACTCGGTCGTGGTCACTGGATGTATACTTGCTCTCTATGTGAAACATCAAATTTGATGAAATTGATTTACGAAGGAGCTATCTATAGTCCTTAGCCGTAGTTGTTTCTAGTTTCCAATTTCTTCTTCATTTATCACTTGTTTGCTCGCAATTTCAATGCATGTTCATGGGTATGGCTTTTTCTAAGGCTTCAAAATTCATCTATTAAATCTTTCAAAACTTGATCTAAAGTCATTAACCTTTCCAAATCAATCAAATAAAGCTTCATATCACTATAAGAATAGCTTAACCTTTAAAACTTCATAAAATGCTTTTGAAGTTTTAAAGATGAAATTTAATCAAATTAAGCTTAAAATAACATAAAATTTACTTAATTAAATTCTAAAATAGTACAATATAATTGTAGGAATTGTATGGTAATTTGGAGTTATCAAATACCCTTATACTTAATCTTTTACTTGTCCTTAAGAAAAACAATAAAAATAAACATAAACATATCTAAGACAAGATGATTAATTATAATCTTAGAAAAGTACATAATTAAAGTTTAACAGCTTAGTAAAAAATTTTCTTGAATCACCCTTATTCCTTAACTTCACAATGCCTTTAGAACTCTTAAATAATAGAAATTTAATAACTATTGAATTTCAGTGATCAATCTAAATAACTTAGAGTTAACCACAACACTTAAGCAAAAACTGAACTTAAGATTAAAACAAACATAAATCAATCAAAAAATAGTTACAGATATTTATTTACTCTAACTTAAGAGGAGAGAAATGTTCCTTAAGTATTTTTAACTTAAAAACCCAGATTGGATGCATATTACATCAATTCATTGTCTAATTATCCTTTTAGTTTTTTCAATTTTCATTTAAAGGCTTATTAATTTAATTTGATTTTCTTTATTGAAGCGTAATTAACATTGGAAAAGTATCCTACTCTTTGGAGGGATCAAGACCAATTGTTATTAATTCAACTCTTTTAGTTACTTTAGTAGTTATCAACGGAAAAGCACCTTATTTTTCTAAGGGATTAAGGTTGATCCTTAACAACTTTAATTAATTTCACTTTTTATTGACAGTGGGGAAATAGTCTTTCTCTTTAAAGAGATAAGGATCGTTCCATACCAATCCTTAATAATTCCTTAATTAATTAATGTCTTCAATTATTTTGATTTTCAAATGACTTTCGAATGGCAAATCTTCTTGTTCATCCAATCTAAAAAACTTTGAAAAAGAAGGTTAGATAACTATCTTCTAAAATTAAGTTTATAAATCAAAATAACTAGCTCTTAACCCATTCATATTTATCCTAATCCTAAGTTTAAGTCTTAGCTTAAGAGAAAGAGAACTTTGAATCTTAAAGATTTAATCACTCAAATTTAGTAAAGTGTTTTGAATTCATAAAGGATATAGGCAATTTTGAAAAAAAATTTCTTAGTTAGATGCAAATTTTTAAAATTTTTAAAGAAAAAAATTTCAAAGCTTAAGTATGCTTTAAAAAATAGTAGCATACATAATCTAACTTTCCTAATCCTCCCCCCTCCCCAATACTTAAGGTATGCATTGTTCTCGATGTACATAATGCAATACAATTCAAAACTCAAGTAAGAGAAAAATTAACAATAAAAACAATAAAGGAAAAAGAATTGAGACTTCCTTGGTTTTTAGAATTGACCTTGAAAATTGTGAATTTTGAATTTGAGTTTCTTTAACCAATTAAGTGCATGGAGTTTTCCTTGCATTACAAACAAGCTAACTAATAAAAGAAAAGGAAAAGTTAAACTAAATAAACTACTACTAATTGAAGTATCAAGTGTTAGTATCCTACAAATTTACAAAACATAAGAAGTAAAAATAGTTATCTACAGCAAAATTAAAATAGGGAATAAATTAAAAGTATAGTCATCGAAAATGAAATGTCAAACTAAGTTTTTATAAAAGTGAAAGAAAAGCTCATTCTTCATCTTTATCGCCATCCTCCTTCAAAAGAAAAGAAAAACCAAATTTTGATAAAAAAAATAAACAATTTTTGTTATATAGACAATAGCTAATTTAAAAAACTTAATATAACTCAATTATCATTACTAATTAATTACTAGTTCACTCCACTAAACAATATAGGAAATAATGAATTAGTAAAGAGATTGTATAGTATAATACTAATTTTGTTAAAGTCATGGATTAATGCACTTATAGGATTGACCAAGTTCACGATCCTATTGACAAAAATATTAGCAATTGGTACATACCAATTCTTCAAATATTGCTCAATATAAGAGATTCTTGAAATAGCATGGCATCATATATTGAAATTCTAATTTCTCAAAACATGGATTACTGAAATCGATAAGCTAATGAGACATAATTTTCAATCTTTAATTAAACCTATAATTTCAGTTTGTAATGAACATTAGTATTTATCATATTATTAATTGAAAACTTGTTTTTCTACAATTCAATTGTGCAATTATTAATAACAAATTTCCTAATTCTAATAGGAATTTAGGATATATGTTAAAATGAATTCATATCAAAACATTTTATGAATTTATGGATTTTCTAATTACATAAAAATTTCAATCTAAATAAGTCTTCTAATTTTCGATGTGAATTATAACTATGATATTGCAAGAACATCAAACTCACATTTTCCTTTGCTTTCTCCCACTTTCCTTTACTTTCTCTTACTATTTTTCACTCTTTCCTTTATTTTCTTCATGATGGAAAATTACTGTTTCATTAAGTCCTTTATAATGATGCATTTTTCATGTAATTTTTTATAGATAATGAATAATAACATGATTTATTACATTATTTATACTAAATTACTCGTAGAAACTCATATTTCTACATATGCATCCCAAGAATTTCTTTGTGAAACCTTCATCAAAATTAAATTTTTTAAACATAATAAAACCACATATCTAAGTAAATAACTTAAAAAGGATTATGTACATACCTTGATTTTATAGTAGAGGATATTGGATTGTGATGTTTTGTGAAGATTTGGGAAGTATATAGAGAGAGAAATAAAAGAAAATAGGATTTAAAGAGAGAGTATGTGTGTTATAATGAGTTTTTTGCGTACTTAGGCATGACGGTGGGTAAGGTCCATAGGAGTAGTACTTGCCTTTGGATTCTCATATGCTAATTTGTTTGCAAATTCTTCTAGAAATAATTTTACATAAGCAACACGGGCATATGCTTCGACCATGTTCTTCTTCGGTTATTGAATTTGTACAAATTTGATTCCCTTGACTTGGTTCTTGCAATTACTCTTGAAAACTCCAAATTATAACAAACAAAAAACTGACCGAATAACACTTCAATTGGATGAGAACTCAAATTTCCACTATTGCTTATGTAGATCAAGAATTGTTCAAATAGAAGAAATATTAACTGGTACTTCAAAATTTGATACTTGAATCGACTTATGAGACATTGACCAAATAACCAAACAAATTAAAATATCTGAAATTAAAATAGATTAAACCAAATGCTAAGTGTCTTTTAAAGAGTGTTGTTGTTTTATGTCATTAGCTTGATGGTTGAATTCATCCTTAGTGCAGTTCCTTAACTAATACCTACACACTTAACTGGTTAAAAGCATATAAGAGAGAAAATATCAAAAGAATTGTAGGAAAGATTATTGTAAAAAAGTTCAAATAATTGGAAATTAGAGTTCAAGCTAGTTTTAACTGGGTTACTCATTTTGGCTCTTCAGCAACGGCATTAAAAACTTGATCGGACGTATACCAAAATAATAGACAATTGCACTTAGTCAAGTTATAGAAAGTAAAATAAACGTATGTTAGAGTGTTGATGCCATATGAAACTAATGTTTGAGAACCTAATTACTAGAAAATTACCTAACTTTACAATAAGGTTATGTAATGATTATGTAGGAAAGATGGATAAAGACAATACAGAAGAACAATGAAATAAAATATGAGCAAATATAACAACAAAACTAACTAAAACTAAAAATAACAAGCAAGCATGAATTAATTAAAATAAAGAAGGCATGATCCTTAGTGAACTGTTATTATTATTTACTTTCTAGATTCATGCAACCTTTTAAGCTCAATTATTCTCTAGATCTTGAAAATTCCTAATCCTATTCCTATAGAAATCGTATTCTAAATTAGTTGGACTTGCATCTTTAGTTAATTCTTGATCTTAAGACTCTTTCTACTCGTATCACTACTACATAGAGCGTCTTAAGATCGCATGAAGTATGTGATTCTACTATTAGGTTTCCTTATTCCAGAAAGATCCAATACCTAATCTCTAAACACATTGAAACTATTCTAATTACATTTGTTTATTAACTATAGGCCTCGCGACTCTATAGTTGACTCAAATATCAAATTAATAACTATGGTAAATACTAAGAAGAATTGTTACAAAGAGAACTAGATTTCAATAATGATTCACTAAGAATAAATTAAAAAAGAAATGACATAATAAAATAAAAAGAAAAAGTAAATTGAGAGACCTTCACAAAAACTATAACTTTACCAAACAAGACTCTCTTTGAAAAACTAAGCTTGAGGATCTATTTATAGAGATGTGGGGTTAGTATTACAAAGAGAGACTTGCAAAAAAGAAGATTCACTAAATATTGCTTGTCTAAAAATAGTATGTTGTTGTAAAAATAGAAGATTTGCTTATCATATGGTGACCAACCCAAAGGTATATGGAAGTAGTGGCTAGGCATGTACTTGCTTTTTGTATGTAAACTTCGAATTTGATGAAATTGCTTTACGAAGGGAGCATAGGTAAGGACCATGGCCATGGTCATTTTTAGACTCTAATTTCTGCTTCTTTTCTCACTCCTTTACTCATGATTCCAATAGATGTTCATTGTTCATGGGTATGGTCCTTTCCAAGTTTTCATAATTTATCTAAAACATATTTAAATCTTCTAAAATTTGGTCTAAAATCATTAATATTTCCAAATCAATCAAATGAAGCCTCAAATTACTCCAAAAATTGCTAAATAAACTTTAAAATTTTATAAAATGATTTGAAAGTGCTTAAAAATGAAATTTAAATGAATTAAGCTAAAAATAACATAAAATTTACTTGATTAAATTCTAAAATAGTACAAAATAACTATAAAAAATGTATTTTAATTTGGAGTTATCACTCATGTGTAATACCCAGTGTCAATTTAGGTCATGCAGGACATAGTGATGCATAATATCCATTGGGTTGCTTACAAACCTACTAAACCCTTCAAAAACCCACTCTTAATTTAGTTATAGTTAGTCAAACCCACTTTTCTTCATATTTTAAGTGATATCCTTATGTATTTGATCCTGAGGCATATTAATCATTATCATAAATTAGGTGTCTAATTCTTACATAGTTTTTGCATCCTAAGTTTTGGGATGACAAATAACCAACAATGCAAACATATAAGTACTACATAAACGATGCTGGTACTCATCAACATTCAAGAGTCCAAAAGTAAGTCTTATTGTACTAAAGTAAAACTAAGCAATCATTAGTTAAACCGATCCATTACAATTGCCTATAAAGATATCTTAGAACATCAATAGGACTTGATTATAGTTTTTTCCTAGCTATTAATCTATAAAATAGTATTCTCCTTAATTGGTAACCCATTATCATGTAGTTCCTAAAATTAACCAAATCATTTTAGTGTGCAGCTCTACCTAGTAAACCACCAAACCACCACATGTTGGACAATGGATGCCATTCTAAAAACACAGGTAATCTTAGATTCTCAACCCCACTTAAGCACAAACAACACGCTTATTCAATGTCACTCTTTTATTAAATTTGTTTACGATTGATATAATCACATTTCCTTTTCTAAACTAAGATAAATTATGAGCAAGGCTATGGTATTTCACATATGATTCAAGATGGTCATATGACAAGATACATGAGAGTATATCATTAGCACTCTTAAGATTACTGATACTTGTTCATCTATAATGTAGTGAATTTATACTTCAAAGATAGAGATTATAAACTTTATTTTGATATATTCTCTTTGAAAATAAATAACCTTAAGTGCCCCTTGAATGTCTATTGAGTATGCTAAATACTTATACTTATTAAGTTAGTTATATATATATCTACACACATACATATATATATGAGTGATATGTACATACCAATATTTCTGCGTACTAACTCACTTTAGGGTGGTTTAGTTAGTGGATGCATCGTGTATGTTATAAGTGTGACAGTAACTATGAGGTTAATTGATATGACACAATGTTGTACATGGTGAGTATGTACAATTAGTAAGTACCCTCAACCATGACAGTAACTATCTTAACTAATGATTTACTGTTCATCTAATTTTTTGGATATTATTATTTAGAATTAATCAATACTATATACTTATTTGGTATATATATAATTACTTTTTGTTTTTGCTTAATATACAATGCTACATTTTATTATATTATCTTTAGTATGGATGTAATACTTTGGATTATAACTTATGCAAAAGGTTATGAAAATGTACAACATTAAGTTGTAATCATTTCTAAAGGTACATTTTTTTTCTTAAACCTTTTATAAAATCCATAATGTGTGTCTATGCGTTAGTTTTTCTATCTAATCTTATAGCATGGGATTTTCTTTATCACATCATTGTAACATATTAGCTCTATAAATGGGGAAAAGGTCATTAAAAGTTATTTATAAAGTCTTTATACATTTTATCATCTATGTTTTAAATCTTTCTAAAATATGTTTTTTTGTCCTAAAACTCTTAACATATTAGGAGGTGGATAACGTATCATGTTAGTGTAGTAAAAAATAATAGAAAATTGTGAGACCAATAGATTGAGTCAAAAATTAATAAATGGATTCATACCATACATCTTTAAAGGTTTAAAATTTAAGTGTATGATTTAAAAGATTAAAGATTTGTATTGAATAATTAAACAATGAACTGATTCAGATCCTCTCATTTACATTATCTCAATTTCAATAAATTTATTCCCTTTATATGCTAACACATGTAATCAAAGCTTAAAATTACAAAGATAAAGGTGATCTCACAATAATATTATAAGGTAGTTTAAAAAATTGGATAATCTCAATTATTAACTTAGAAATTAGTGGAAATTGAGACTATGAAAATGTAGATGATCTATTTCCCATTTTGTAACACTTAGATATGTTAATGATACTTTCAGATGGAAATGCTAAAAGCAATAGTAACGTATAGTACTAGATCTTCCAATAAAAGGAAATGGAGATTATATTAGAGTCAAGTATGGTCTAATATTATGAAAAAAAAAATGAATAAGTAAATAAAAGAACCAACTTTTAGATAATTTGACTATTAATTTCATATTTCATGGATCCTTAAGTTGGTTTACATATCAATTAGAAATGAATGAATGAATGAGTTAAGATTATGTACCACCTCATATTTCAAATTCTTTTTGTAAGTTGTATCTCATCAATAAAAATCTACTTTCTACATCTATAATAGGGGTGTGAAATACCAACACATTGAATTTATTTGTCAGTATAACCATTTGGAAATTGTTGATATTATAGTTAATAATTACAAAAACATTATATGTGAAAAATAAGATTGTTTAATTGAGTTCACAATAGCAAAAGAAACAAAGATGAGGGACACACACTATCAACTTATACATGATCAGTCTAACATAAACAAAAACATGTAGCAGAAAAGATTCTAAAGGTAAGGATGACATAACAAGTAAATTGTCAACAAACTATGATACCTAAATGGATGATTATTAGGTAATGAACATCTTCATCTCCCACTTTCAATTTGAAATGCCACTTGATTCTTTATGCTATCATATGTCATTGAGTTGCTTGTAATAATCTCACCATATTCATTGACATGTTTAGTTAACAAGTATTCTTTCTCTTCAGGATTATTTTCTAACCATGGATGCCTTTCTGTTGCCCTAATAAGTCCCTCTAGTTCCATTGAAACCTCTTTCATGGATGGTCTTTCCTCACCTCTCATTTGCAAACACCAAGTTGCTAGCTTTGCAACTTCCATGATTTCTTCAACAAATTCATCTTGAAAAATTCTTTCATCGATAATTTCAAGCAAATTTCCCTCTTTATATCTTGAAACAAAGTAAATTGATAAGCTCTTTTGCTTTTCCGGTCTTATAAAGGAAAGGGCCTCCATTCCAGTCAATAACTCAGCAAGGACAACACCAAAACTATAAACATCACTTTTATCAGTCAATTCCATTTTGTTCATATACTCAGGATCCAAATAGCCAAGTGTTCCTTGTACTAGCATAGAAACTTGTGTTTGATCAATAGCGACTAACCTGGAAGCTCCAAAATCAGAAACTTTAGCTGTAAAATTATCATCTAACAATATATTAGCAGTCTTGATATCTCCATGTATGATTTGGGTAGAAGCATCATTATGCAGATATGAAAGTGCTCCAGCAGTTTCTACGGCAATACGTAAGCGAGATTTCCAACACATGAGTGTAGGATGGCTAATTTTGTGTATGTGATCATAGACCGTTCCATTTGTAATGAACTCATAAACTAAAAGTGGAACTTCTTTCTCTAAGCAACACCCAATCAATTTTACCACATTTTTATGATTGATTTGAGTGAGGATCACCACTTCATTTATAAATTCTTTTACTTGTGTTTGATCTACGAATTTGGACCTTTTTATAGCAACTGTTTTACTGTCCAAGTTTCCTTTATAAACTATTCCATGACCTCCTTGACCTAATATAGTACTCTCATGGTAACTATTTGTCGCTTTTTTAAGCTCTCCATCAGTAAATATTGTTGTAGTCTCCATGAAACCTCTATGTTCAGCAAGAAGTTTTCGTAACATGAGGCCTCCATTTTGTTGAAAGAATTTTTCTCTCTGCATCATTATTTTTCTTTGTCTAAAACCCCAATATAACCACGAACATAGTAGAAGAAGAGAAGGTATGCTTATACCTATACCTGTAAGATAGCAAGTGAAGATAAAAATATATGCTTATACTTATATATTTAAAGTAGTAGAAGAAGAGAAGATATGCTTTTGCTTACACATATATAAGTAAATAGATAGAAAATAATGGGAAATTTTTACTTCATGTACAAAAACTAAAAATGGTATAGCAAGTTACATATGTATGTTTAAATAATAAAAAAAGTTTATTTAGATCACATACCATTGTTATATTGTTGGTGTGATAAATATTAAGGACAATAAGTAATAATTAGTTAAATTTAATGATATAATGTGTTGTATACACTATGGGAAAATAAGGACAACAAACTAGGATTCGCAAACTAACATGGGTTTATGGAAATGGAAGAAGTTTTTTATTACAAGGTTTTCCTACTAAACTAGACATGCATCTAATTACTTATATTGTTCATGTTAGAGAGCTTCAACGCCTTGTAAGTGAAATCATTAGCTTGGAAACCTCATCACTATGCTGATATTAAACTATGTAAAAGTTTTCCTTCTATTTTTATATGAAAAGTTTATATGTTTTTATACATGTAAGGTCTATTAGATTCTACAATATGGAGTAATTTGATAAACACGTCATCATTTATCCTATTTTAAGATATTCGTATGCAATTGATCGTGCTTAATGATTAAGTATCACGAAGTAATAAATCACGTAAAATAAGTACTTTATAATAAAAGTTGGAAAAAGGATCAAGAAATACAAGAAGTTGTTTGGTTACTTTTGGCAGGTGTCAGGAGGCATTTCGATGGTCCTAATCACCCAGTTGAATGGCACTTAGGGATTCAAGAGGCTGGTAACGTTCGACATCCCATTTGAACATTAGCATCTTCCCATTAGATGTTAGGGAATTTTTAAGTGATCAGTAGCATTTGGCTTCCCATTCAAACAATTCCAACTCATGAACCATTTACAACATTTAGTGACACATCAATCTTATTCTGATAGCACATGCAAGCTGTCTAAACAGTACGCCCCAACAATAAAATTAGAGGCAAAAATCTATGAATCACCTAAAATACTACACTTCACTTCTTCATACTATTCTTTATTTTCTAGACGCCACCGTAGAACTATTATAAAGATTTAGGTTACGTTTAATGTAATTGCAGTTAAACTTTAGCCATAGAAAAAGATTGTAATATGCTTTTCCTTGGATTTGGCTTTAAAACTTAGATTGAAGACAATTGTTCTTTATCTTGGGCTTTCTTGTTTTAACTCAATTTCATTACGGATTGTGATTACATGTGTGCTTTTATCTCTTGGCTATTTGCAATGATCATAAGCTAATTATCTTGTGTGCTTACGTACTATTAGAAGGATTATATGGTTTAGTGAGTTATTCTTGAAATAGGTTATTGTTTATTTGATATTTTGACTATTTTTATTCTTCCTTCGTGAGATATATGATTAAATCCATAAAATACTAATATTTTATGGGACTGGCAACCAACTAGAGTTTGAATGGCAAACAAAGCATAGCATGTTGGTGGGAGTAAAGATAAGAAAAGAGAACGGAAGCAACTATTAAATGTTTGATCGACCAAAACAGGACAAAACGAATAGATGGTGGGTCTACTTGTTTTCTTCATTGACGTATGGGTTGATAGATTGACCACAAGGGAAAGAAGTTAAATCTTGGTTTCTACATAAGTTTAATTGATCGAATCTTATGGGACAACCGATCGAAGAACCCGCAATTAGGTAGTCATTGATTAAAATCATTTGGGATGATGTAGAGGAATCATAACAATTGCTTAAAATAAATATTCACAATAAATAATTACAGTAAATTATGCCAACACCCTCTAGTACCATGTCAGTAGAAGTACATCCAAATTCTAAATATACAATGCTTACTTAAAGTTTTAGGACCCACTTCACTAGTCTAATTGCATTTAAATATGTTATTTTAGCCATACTCCCAATTTTGATAAGAGATGTAGTATAACACTTTGAATTCGAGTATTCCTATAATTTCAGTATTTTTTAAAAGTTGTTGATATAATTTACCGTAATTATTATCTAATGAATAAATAGTTAAAGTGACGCCAATACCCTCTAAAAAGTACCAATTAATATAAGTATGTTGAAATTCTACAACACTCTACTCTTCTTCAAATTTGTAGAACCCACTTCATTTGTTTAATTACATTTAAATATGCTACTTTAATCATACTTCCAATTTCGATTAGAGATGTTGTATTGCATTTTTTGAATTAAAGTGCTCCTATACTTTTAATACTTCTTAAAAAGGTGTCAATTAGAGATGCAATGGGAGTGGATAACGACTAGGTTTTATAAAATCTAAACTCATCACTATAGGGTCTAGTATTTTCCAAAACCCTATTAATACTCTACAAGGTTTGTACACCTATTTGCAAAACTTGCCCTTATGGAGCTTTTAGTTTCTCAAAACTCTATAAGGTTTTTCCTTATATTATTAGATTCTATAGCTAAAGTCATCAACGACTAGATATCAAACCACCCAATCTTATTTATATAAAATATTTATTTTACTTTTGAATTTTTAAGCATTTATTAATATATTCTTAAAGGATTTATATAAAAAAATACTTAATATACTTATTAATCTTTTTAGTAAAAAATATAAAATAAAGTCAATGAAATAATTTATTATTTCATATTAGGTCAGATTCCTCTTCTTCTTCTTCTTTTTTAATCTCAAAACCCAATTTTAAACCTTATGGGGTTTTTAATCATGTTTTAGAACCCAACTCTAAACCTTAGAAGGTATTACCCTATTGGATTATTATTGGATTGAACAAGTTGGGTATCCTATAACAACCCACTTGATTGCATCCCTAGTGTCAATATAATTTACCATAACAATTATTTAATGACTCATTACTAATTACATTCTATATGGATGAGGAGACATATTATTCTAAGAGAAACTCTCGGGTTCATTTGCTAATATAAGAAAGGTAATTTACTAACCTTCTCAAAGCTTGTTTTTTTTTTTTTTTTTTTGTTATAGTGTTTGTCCTTATTTCTTGTTATGGATGAATACTTATGGATTCGTGTTTGGCCAATAGTTAGGTGAATTAGATATGAATGTGTGTAATGAACTATGAGGGGTTTACCACGTTTGATTCAGAGTGATTAAAACCATCATATGAGTACCATAATGGGTTATTGTTAGAGTAGGACAGTGATTGTACTTGTGGTTTTGGAGGGAAAACATTCAAAGATGACCTTAGTGGGTCTTCTAGTGAAACATATAATGTACTTTATCATTCTTCCTCTTCAATAATTTTACAAAACCGCTAGGGATGTAAGAGAGAGATTTAAATAATACTAGCCATTTCAGAAATAAAGTGGACTTTCTTATGAATAAACCAACATTTGAGGTAGTATTGGGATATTTTAATTGTCAAGTAATTTCCATTTATATCGTTTACCCATAGGGTTCAAGGGAACCTAATGTGCTGGCGGGAGCTGGACTACATCTACATATATATGGAATTGTTACGTATCCTAGAAGTCGGTTTGATGTATGATAACATTTCTTGACATGAATACATACATTCCTAAATATCCTATTTTGATTAATCGAGTCATATTTCTTGTACGAAAACCCAAGGGTAACTGATAGTTATTTTATAATCTCAGAAAATTACAAGTTTCTCTTGTAGTCATATTATTCATTGTCAATTCCAATAACCAGCTCAAATTTAATCGTACACACCTTAATTAGATTTTCTTTATTTCAGGACATGTATTATGGGCGCATATCCCTTTGGTATAATTTTGGGAAATATCCATTACCTAAATGCTTAAGTTCCAAGAAACTTCTTTATTTCGCACACACATATACATTTGTTGTAGTATAACCGACAAAAGGAATTTGTTAAAGTACCTAAAGCTCCCACATACTGAAGAAAATTTAATTAAGTTATGTAAAAATTTTGATTTTTTTCTTTTTAATAGGAAGTTGAAAATTAAAAAACTTTAAATCCAATCATAAATTGTAGGTTGCCACAAGCACATACCTAGTGCAATGTCTTTGATTGGGGATTTCTTAGCACAACCAGTTCCAGTCTTCCTTCCATCCCCATGATATCCTTTATGACATGAACAAGTGAAGTTTCCCGGGGTGTTTTCACAACTTGCATTTACATCGCAAGGGCTCTTCGTTTGGCACTCGTCAATATCTGGGCACCCAAGGAGAAAGGAGTTAATCGAATGAATATTATCTTTATTCAAAAGCCCTGGATAACATATCACCAACTTTGACAAAGTGAAAGCACGGTCTTAATAATTTAAGCAATAATTTGTTAGCAAAATGGAAGAGTAAGAAAAATTGCATAGTACGAGAATAGGACAAAACAGTCCTCTTATCCCTTGTTTAGTATATGCATTACTTGATGCAAATTTTCGTATTAAAAAAAAAAAAAAACTTAAACAATTTTAAATAAAAATTATTCATATCATAAATTATAATTAAATTCAATATTATGTTTTGGGAAATTGGTGTACGGTTTTTTTTTTTATTTTAAAGATATTTTTTTTATGTACAAATAGATTTTTGCATACTATCAAATATAAGTACTTTTTTTTTTAATTTAAGTCTAGTACCATAAAAGGCCCAATCATTAAATAATTTTAACAGATATGCAAACCAAATAATGGTCTAGAGAATTTAGACTCATCATTTAAGCACATATCAATAACGAGTAGAGATCAATAAAACCTGTAGGGGAGGGCTTAGTTCAAGGGCCGCGTAGATGGAGTGGTTAAAATTTTAGACATGAGTAGTCATACCCTGGCTGAACTTTCCTTCGAAAAGTTGATTCAACCACATGGATATGTAGAATTAGCCATACATTTAAAGCGAACTATTACAAGCATATAGGGTTGATTTGAGGATAGATTAATTGGGAGTATTAGACAAGTATGCTAGGAGGAGGAGGAGGAGGAGAAATTCCTTCAGGAGCGCTTGACCAAGTCTAGAGCATCAAGCATGCATGGGGTACCTAGTCAAGTCGAAAGGAATACTCGAAAGTAAAATAACTTGGAAATGCAACCGTTTGAAGGGTTATTACTCTTATAAAAAATATCTTTTTATATATATATAACCCATTAATTGTTATATGAATTCAAATTATGATATGCATCATACAATAAGATAATTATGTAAATAATGTATTTATAAATTAGAAACGTATATTTTTAAAATGCTATTCAATTAATCTTTGAAGTAATTTTTTATTTTTCTTGTTTACTATTGTTTATATTTTGAGACAGAATCCATATGGGGAAGATTATGTAGAAATGAATACAATATGTCCATCTTTTAGTTTATTTATTTATTGAAAATTGGAATAGCAGACCGTACCTTGACAACCCCCTTCGCTCGAAAGGTAAGGATTTCCCGTGTAACCCTTCATACATCTGCACCGATACCCTAAACCGTTATCTGCATCGGAACAATTGGATTTCCCTTTACACATGTAGGATGTCATATTCATCTTTGCTTCTTCACAGGTTCCTTCTCCAACAGACCAATCTAGTACTATTGGAACCTTATCCTTGTCGAAATTTGAAAGATACTCCGTAGAAAAGGTAAAAGAATCGTTTGCTACTATAAATGCATAGCTGCATTTATTGAAGTCGATTACATCGCTATGATTATCATAGCTAGAAATCGCGATTCTAAAACTATATGTATCCCTTGGTATGATGGCCTGGCAGCAGCCAATACCCGAACACGACCCATTCTCCACACTTTTAAAGTCTGTACATGTGGTCACGCATCCCGTTGTATAATTATCCCCATATGCGAAGGTTCGGATCTTAGAAAAAACTGCGTGGGTATCACAACCAGTGGCAATAAATTTATTTTTGGTGTTTGAAATGGGGAATTTTGGAATTTGTATGGACGGGCGATTGCGGTATGTGCGTTCACCCAAAACATTATAACAATCACGAGCGACGAACATTGGGATACGCAGCTCATGATCTACCAAGGAGATATTGGAAATTGATATGCCTATCGTCTTGTTATGCAAGTAGGGAACTGTGTGAGTGCTGTTCCTATAGCATTCGACAACATAACTTTGATTCAAGTAGCAGTCTGGCCCGTCTTCAAGTAGACCAAAGGGATAGGGAACGTCCGCGTTGCTACAGTTAGTTTGGCATGGAGCTGCAATAGCCATTGGGAAAATAACCATAAAGGCAAGAATACGAATGAGATGGAGCATCATCTTATTATTTGGTTGAAACGGATTCTTTGATAGTGTTGTGAGAAGGTTGTTCAGAGGTATGTTCTTATATAACATGCGTGGGTCACTTATGAGTTTTGTCTTTTCTTTTTCCTTTTCTATTTTTTCTTTCCCTCCCTCCAATATGAGTATGTTTGGGAGACCTTTCCATTCAACGTCGTTTTATGATGTACAACCAGGTTATTTTAAAGCCGTTAGTTGATAAAACGAGACAGTTAATATTTCATATATTACTTTCTAAAACATTATAGTTATTTATATATGCGGGCGCTCTCTTTGTGAATGTTTATTTTTCTACAAATTAAGGTCACTTAATATTATTTCAAGTAAATTACAAAGACTTTCTTATTACACTTGACCCTTCAATTACTAAAAGGAAAATAAAATTACATTTTCTGCCTTAAAAGGCCATACTTTTACCATCTGGGAAAATATAGAAAAAGTGGTTGGATTTTCATATTTATGAGAAAGAGACCTGGCTTGTCGAACATGTGTTTGAAAGTTTGGGCTTGTAAACTTTTTTCGTTTTAAGGCCTCCATCTCTGGTGTTACTCTTAGCCAATATAGCATGTGTTGCCATTGGGTTTAGTGGTATAGACATGACAGCTCAATGAAGGCCCTCAATGGTTGCTCAACATATCAAGGCCTTTCTTTTTATACACAACATTATTCCAAGCCCTTAAGTGCAGGTTCGGCAAATTCAGTCCTCATTTGCATGAACAATAATAATATTAAACTTCCTTTTACAAATTTTGAAACTAAGCTTAATTTACAATTTTTTTAATGGTTTGGTGGATAATATGTTTTATAAAGAATCTCGATAAAACATACATGCCCATAGCAATAACATTGGACATGCTGCTAGGATTGAAACTCATTAACTGAATACGTCCTCTATGTCCATTAAAAATTATATTACCTCGTTCTAAAGTTATATTAGACTTTATATTTGACTTAAAATTGATATTATATACCATCAAAATAGAATAATGAAAGACGTATGCTTGACTATTAGACCACTGCATTTTTCTTATATACTGATCCAAAACTATTGGTATCTTTTCTTGTAGAAGCTCTAGCAAATCTCGAATCTGGTTCTTATGCAATGATTATATCTTCTCCTTATAGGGATTTTCGTTAGCTGTGTCGCATTGATTGGCAGGTTCCTTCACGTAGATATATAAACCCAAAGGAAGAAACATCAAGATCTTAAATTACACGAAAAAGGAAAAAAGAAAACAATAGGTACTGATACTTTATACACTTAGATAAATACTAATTTTATTTAAACATCTACAGTAGTAACAATTACATTTTGAAAAACTGTAATTTATATATATTTTTACATATTTAAATTTTATTATCCTTATATGGTGCGTGTTAATATTATTCATGTTTTTTATTTCAATAAGTGATTGTCTTTGAAAAAGAGAAATGAATCAAATCGCCTCACATGTTAAATATAAAGAACGTGAGCAATCATCTAGTAGTCTCCTTTTGAATGGATCAAAGTCGTTGCGAAGTCTGAGCCTACTAGTACTTCATCAAGGGTCATACGGGTTGGATGGCTATTTTAGAGGGCAGCAAGAGCACAAATACAAGTTATACAAATAATGAATGAATCGAGTCTAGATATCGCCACATGTGCATTAGGAACTAATTCTAAAAAATTAATTTAATGTTACTATTACTATAATCTAAAGAAGTTACCACAAAACATGCATGATTATTATAGGCGAGGGAGTTCCCAAGCATAGTAGATTATGTGGGTTTTACCAAGCCTGGATTTGGGACTAAAAACGATAAAAAGAACTTCAACTATGTGCGGAGTCGAATTAATATAGATTTTCTTCATAATAGCATAGATAACTCTGACTTGTGCACATACTATTTGCTGACAAGTTGACCTACAAAAAATATTATTTCTCGCTCGGCGACTAGAAAAGTATTTCTTGTCTTTTCTTTTTCTTTTTTCCTTTTTTTTTTTCCTTCCTTTTTGACATACTCAGAGTTGGACCCATTCCTCGTTTGAACTGAAAAGAAATGACAATATGATATTTCCACCCATTTGCATGATGGATTTTTTTTTTTTTGCGTGCCGAGTCATATTCTCCGGTCATTTTCGCGGCAAGACTTCCTCGTCCTCGTTATGCTAGTCGATGAGACTAATTAGTTACGTAGCAGCACCAAACTGATTTTTATGAAATTGGCCTACCTCTATCGAAAATTTTTGTCTATGGAAAAGAAAAAGGCACGATTCTGTTTTCATATTTGCCAAAATTAGTGAAATATGCATCCAATTCTATTAAGGTTGGCCAAAATAGAGGAAAAAAATATGCATCTAATTCTTAGGGTTGCTTTATCTTTGAATTTTTTCTTTTTGCTAGTGTGTTATTTTCTTGTAATGATTGTAACCTTGTTTAAGGATCAAACAATACTGAAATGTATACCATAGGATGATGGGATGCCATAGAAAAACATTATTTTATTGTTTGGCAACTAAAAAACTTAAAGTACTACCAGTCCTTCTTAGAAGAAAGAAAAAAGACCGGACATTAAAAAAAATTTGAAGATAAAGGTAGTTTCTATACATCACAAAATAATGATGAAGATTACCGTGTAGTTAGGTGAAAGATTTCGAGTCATAAAAATCTTCTTTATGAAAATTCATCCTGACAAGAACCTTATTAAATAACTTGTGGAAAAATTTATAACTAATAAAAGTCAACTTCAACTCAGTCCCATCAACCAGCGTAGCGCATCAAGCACGGCCAATTCTTTGTGTTAACTCAGAAGCAGTCTTCTTTGGATATTTCCGACCATTTGCATGGCAAAATATTCTCCACACGTTTCCCCCGTAAGACTACTATGTTGTTGTAATGCTGGTATAAGAAATTGATTCTTAGGGACCTTACAGGCTATGACCTTCAAACTCTCCAGATTAATATACTTGTAAAGGAGAAGAAGGTATCCAAGATGCTTCCAACGCCAGTAATACGCATCTACTTCTATAAGAATAGACAAAAATACGATCTAGTTCAGTTAAATAGCTGAAGTATAAAGGAATCAAATTTTGCATTTTGATTCGCAACTCTTTTAAAACTGAACCGCTTCAAACATATTATCACCCACATTTATTTATTACTGTTTTATTTTATTTTATTTTTACTTTGTACTATCATTTTTAGGTCTATTTTGATATATCCTATCATTATTTGCATTTAAATTAAGTTCTAACATTTTAATTTTGATTAGCACCTCCTACTGTAAATAATATACGATTTAGAAAGAGAACTAAAAACGAAGAGGAACCAATGCTAGAGTTCTTAGATTTAAACCTAGGTTAGATGCATTCGAATTAGAGTAAGATTATTATGTATAAATATTATAGTAAAATATATATATATATATATATATATTGGAGAGATTCCCTTACATAAGTTAGATATTTTTTCCCCTTCCAAGGCATTTTATTTTGGCTCAAAATAGTTCAATTCGACATGATAAACATGCATAATTTCTACATAAGACTAAGTATGCTTATGCCTTTTTTTCCCCAATATAAACTTAAAGAAAGACCATATTTTTAGTCCTAAAATATATACATATATATATATATCTACTTTTTATACTTGACTTTTTAATATATTAACTTCCATTTAAGTTCTTAATATTTTCTATATTTTACATAAGTATTCACGTCAAGTTTATCAATTTTCCTCAACCCTTGATATTTGTCGAACTCTAAGTAGTTCATAATAATTAATTTGATAGAACAATATCATTAAATATGTAAGTAAACGTTATAATAAAAATAAAAAATTACTCAAAATAACAAAGGAAAAAAAAATGTTGCAAAATATCCCAAAGCTCGCTAGGAGTGACCGAGACCAATTTGGAGCAATTACAATATAATGCAATACAAAAGCAAGAAAAAAGAGAATTTTGAATATAGAATTCTAGAGACAGACAATTTTTTGGGAAGCAATGTTGCATTCTTTTCTCTCTTTGATTTTTGTAAAGATTTATATATGTGATATTGTATTCTTCCAATGTAATATGTTATGATATTCTATATGATGTATCCAACTCAAAAGAGTTGGTTACATGATAGAGTAGGAATTAAAAATACATGTGTAATGATTGAAGTATGGGTCTATACATTAACCTTATTCCTTATCTATTTTGAGATTGACATAATAAACTCTAGACTACACTTGTAACATAAGGACTACTTCCGCCGAAAATTGTTGGTTATTAGTTTCATCTAACTCGTCTTGTCTACTTTTGTCTATAACAGTTCTTAGAAACCCTAAACTAGCTATGACTCCCATCTTACTCCCCTTTCCTTACAAAACCCTTCACTACGAGCGTAAATTAGGATAGTTGCAACTCTAGATCTGCTAAGAATTCTCAAGTTCAGTTAGTAGGTGACCTCCCTTTCCAATAGCCGAGAACCATAGTAGCTAGTTTGTTTTATTGTTTAATTAATTTTCGCTTAAGTATGGCATAGGGCTCAACATCTCGTCAGATTTTGGTTGATGAAAAGAATATCTGGACAAACCCAATGGGTCGTGGCATTTTTCCAACTGAGAAACAAGATACGTACTAAATAGCCCAAAGGTAAAGCTAGTTTATATGCAACTTATCCCATTTTATCTATGATTTTCTATAGACCAAAGTAAAGTAGCTGTAGTTTTTGTGCAGAATGAGCTTACAAGCTATGTTAACCGTATGGCTAGAGTTTCAATAGAACTAGGTCATCAATTTCAAAAGAACAATCATATCATCATTTGTTTACATTTTGTTTCATTCGATTCTAAGCTCATTTCATGTGAAATTTCAGCATCTTAGTTTTAGCTTCTTTGTTGCTTAACAACGAATCTATAGTATCATTATGAGAGTTTCCTTAATATAAGGCAAGTGGATTATGAGTAGATACCCATATAAGGGCTCAAAAGGAGTTATCTTTGTGCTAGCATAGTAATTAGTATTATACCACCATTCAAACAAAAATTGATAATTCATCCATGTTTTAGGTTTCTTTCTAGCCGTATAGCTTAAATAAGTTTCCAAACACTAATTAACAACTTCCATCTATGTAATGCCCCAAGTAAAAATAATGAATAATCAAAGCCAACAATATAAATAAACTTATTAATCATTTATCTCAAAAGTTATAACTATGTGTTGACAAGATATTTAATACTATAATTTTATATAAAATACAATTAGTGATTCAAACTATGTAGACATATTATGAAAAAGACTTAGACCATGTGCATTGATCGCTCCTTAATGATTTTCCCAAGACGTAAGAAACTTGAAGTTGTTCCTTATCTGATGTAGCGAGTGGACATGACGTTTCGTATGCTGCTACATTCTGACAAGGAGTGTACCTACATAAAAAATAAGTCATTCTCCTTCAGATAAATCTTGTAGCATATGCAAAATCACTCATTATATCTTCATCCTCAATAGAATATTTTTCTAAATTTCTGATAGAGAGCTATTTTTGGTTATTCTTCCTTTTAATGGGAGAACTTAAAATCGGCTTTTGAAAAAATGACTTTAATTAATTTTAATATAATAATATAAACTTAATATCTTTTCATACATTCCATTATGAGTCCATACATATTCTATAGACCTAAAAAAGAAATCAACGTTTCATCAAAGTAATATCTATTTTCGTCTTTCTCAAATCCTTGACACATACCTTCTATTTCACGTTCAAGATTTCAAGAAAGATGGAAATACCTCTTAAAGAGATGATAGTGTCTATTGCAACACCAACACTAACACTAAACATATCATGAAGAAAAAAAATGCTAATATTTTGTCACAATATTTTGCTGCCATAACTTAAATTCCTTGTCACCAACAAATCTATAAAGAGAAGATCAACCATCAACATTGGTGTCATTTGTGGGAATCGAAATAATTTGAAACTAACAATTTATTTGCTACCTAGCTCTAAAGCAATGGGCACCTGATTTTAGATTAGATGTCTCAAAATTCAATTCTATAGCTATTTATCTTAGGCTAGATTTAAATCTAAGCCTAAACCTAATATTGTTTTTCTCTCTTTTTTTTATTATCATTATTAAAGGCCTAAAAAAAATACTAAGGCTAAATTAAAATTTCCTATTCTAAATCTTTTTTCTATTTTTTTTTTCAATTAAATTGTACTTTTCTAAATTAGAAATTTCGAACAACAATGAACATTTATTGAAAACTAATTTTTTTTGCCCAATTTTGGCTAGCTCGTGTTGAAATATTTTGAAAATTCATTTTTAAGAGAAAGTGGTCTCAAATCGTGCCTCACTTAAATAGGGACAACCAAAGTCAAGAGCCTAGAAGTTAATATTAGATCGTTGGAGCTGAAACTTAGCTATGATGAATTGAAGGAGATTTGTGATGCTGTACCGATCAATGAAGTGTTTAGGGACCAAGATATTAATAAAAAAAATTGAATTCAGGAGCTAACCTATTAAGATTAAATCATCATGTAAAAAAAAAAAAAAAAACTAAGGACACAACCGTATCCCTTAGTTGTGTCTTTTGTCATAATGGCCTCCAAATGACTATTGAATAGATGTGTAATGCTAGTGATGTAACTATAGGGGCAAACTAGGGCAAAGACGGGGACAATGCATCTTTAAAACAACCTTGTCCTTAAGGTTAAAATAAAAAAAGCATGATCTTGAGAATCTCTAATTATAATATATGGAGGTCTTGTATGCCATTCTCCTAAAACTTATTTAATCTAAACAACGTAAAAAATTTTTCTTGTACAAACTTCCAAGTTTTTATAAATTTAATTATTTGACTTTATAAATTTTCATTTATATTTAGTACTCAAATTATTTATTAATTATATTTTCAAGCTTGCTACATGGTATCATACATATAATAAGAAATTGCAAGATAATTTGAAATTTAAAATCTATTAGATACAAAATATATTTTTGAGATGGTTTAATAAATTTACTATTCATCTAAATTTTCAAATCTAAAATAAATATATTAAATGACGTTGTTTTTGGTTGAAAAATTTTCTATAGAATATATATTATACCTAGTTAATTACTCTATAGCTTGATTTTGATTTAATATATGTTTAGTAACTGGTAATATTGCTATTCAAAAAGCCATCTTCGGTGATGGTGTGATACTAATTTGGACTTGTATACAATAAATAAAACAACTTTAGGTTTTATGTATGTTTTTTAGATAATCAATTTTGAAAAGCGAACAAGCCCCTAACTTCAAAAAAAATCTATATACATAAGTGGATATATTATAAGTGTTTCTTTGAGTCTTTTACGCCTAGAGTTTAGAATTTAGAGACCATAGAGAACAACTTCGATAATACTCACTTAACAAAACTCTACTACTTACTACTTCTTCAACAATACTTCAGAATCACTACTTACTACTTAGAATCATACTAGCACACTCCAACGCTTTGCTACCCAACATAATGCAACTCGCTATTGAGATTAAAGCTTGCTCTATTTTCGTAGTCGAAAAACAAAGTAGTACAGATTACTGCAATAGAGCCACAATTACATGAACATTCATCAATCTCAAGTAATCCTTTGGCGTTTTACTGACAAGAAATTCTATAAATTAATTTGCAAACCCTCTATTTACGATTACAAAATTTGAACAAAACCTCAACTATAAAAGGAGATTGAAATGCAACAATGAGGTTCTTTTAGTTTTTAATTTTTTTTTTGTATTTTTCTATATTTTCTATTTTCTTTTTTTTTTGTACTTTTTCTAATTAGGACCTTTCATAGCTTGTTGAAATAAACACTAACAAGTTGATTTCCTTGACGTTCCCAGTTGGGAGTTTCTCAGGGTAAGGGGTATTTCCCTTTATCAAGGTTACTCGAGGTAGTGTATGATCTCTTATAAGAAATGGCTCGAGAAATTGTTAGGCAAGAATCAGCTCAAGATCTTGGAAAGTGAAGTTAGCTTTCTAAAAGTATAAATTAAATAGGAATAATTAAAAATAGGAATAGAGTTCAAAAACATAGAAAGGGACCTAATATAGAAAAACAAAAAAAGAGAAAATTTTAAATTTTAAAATAAATAAATAAAAGAAGAAGAAAAAATAATAATAAATAATTTAAATAAAATAAGAAATTTTAATTTAGCCTTACTATTTTTTATTTAAAGGCCTTAAATAATAAAAAGGGAAGAGGGATTTTGAGCTTGAGCTTAAGCTTAGATTTAAATCTAACCCAAGTTGACCTAGTCTATAAATGTAATCCATAGTCCTTATAATACATAAAATGTTTTAGTATTCATATAACTACTATATATAAGCTTTATTTTGTAACTTTTATTATTATCTTTAGTTTAGGCTTTTACTATATCTAGACAAAAAAACTTTGACAACTCTTAATTTTCTACTATTTAATGAGGCTTAAATGGACAAAATCACGCATTTAGCAATATAGCCTATTAATTTATTAGGTAATGTGTACAGCCAATGTTTAATATTTGTCACCCTTTGCCTCATGTTCTTCTAGCTTGATATGAATACTTAGGAGAGACATTCTTACGCATGCAGATGATGTAAACAGTAATAGATTCTAATTAGTTATAGTTATTGAACATTTTGACTGTAATTGACTTTATGCACATTTTGTATCAGGTTGCATCATAAGGGAAGGGTCTTATGGGGCCTTTCCTTGAGATTGTATAAAGGAGAATTATCATCCTTGTCTAATTGTTGCTTTTGATTGGATTATCGAATAATTGTCAACATATTATTCAACTTCTGAGTCAACTTTACAACAATAATTGAAGAATAGTATGACTTACTTGATCATATGTGTACATCATCACACTAAACTTGTAAAGAGTCTTATATTAGAAGACGAGTAGCAAGATAACTTGTTCCACATTGGTTATAAGGTCAATGGGTCATTGTGCGCACTTATTGTTAATAGTGGTAGGTACACTAATGTGACATCTGTATTTATGGTTCAGTAGTTGAAGTTATCAGCCTCACTACATCCCAAGCCTTACTAATTGCATTGGTTTAGCGAAAAGGAGCTTTACAGGTGACCAAACAAGTAATTGTGCCAATCTTTATTAGAAACTATTGAAACGAAGTGCTTTATGACATGTTACCTATGAGTGCATCTCATATTCTACTTAGAAGACCATGGATGCATGATTGGAAGGTGATTTACGATGGAAGAAGAACACATGTTCGTTAGAGCATGAGGGCAAAGCTTAGCCCTATGATTGCCAAAGAAGTTAAAACCATGTAAACCCAACTTAGCTGAGTTTTGAAGAAAGAGGCTTTGGTAATGGCCCAAGCTAAGCTGAATAAAGTGATGAAACTTGATGAACTAACCTTTTTGCTGGTTAGAAGGCTGCTTAAGATGAAAGAATTGAATGAGGAGTTGTTGCCTGTCGAGGTGATAGGGATTAAGGATTAATCACTTACTCCTATGTTTGAGGATTTTCTAGCTTAGTTTGTTGAAATAGTTGAGTCTTGAAGAGTAATGCCTTCTCTACCCAACTTATCAAGTTGTTCCTCCATCTCATGATAGAATCCTTTGTGGTAACTAACCTAACGCCGATCTGAACAATTACAGATGAGCAAATATGAGGCTAAGCTACCTAACTGTCGAGTAGACTAGCCGAGGTCAAGTAAAAGAATGACCACTTATTTGACCAACCCTTCCTAGGCCTTGAATTGCTAAGCTATCGACTTGACCTGCTTTGCTCGAACGACCTTTGCTTAACATATAGTATAGTATCAACTACAACACTAAGAAGCGGATACGCGTCTTATCTCTCTAACATCCATACTATTATAGCAAGGGATATTCTATTTCTATTATTACCCATTTATCCTTTCTATATAGTCATTTTCCATTCCAAGGAAATATCTAATTTTGTAATTAAAAGAATCCTACGACTTACCATAATTAAGACATATAAATACCTCGCAAAGTGTATCAACTGGAATCAATCGAGTATGTTGAATACAAAAAATTTCCCCCTTAAGCAAGGTGTTTCCCTTACTTGTTCTCCTTATTCTTATCTAGGCCATTTGAGCATAGACCAGTAGCAAGTGACCTTTAGTTATATTTGTATGTCATATCATGTTTGACTTGAGCTTGCATGAGGCGTTGGTGTGTTATATCCATCGTTGGTGCACAAAAAACCCTTACTCAACCTTCGATTACCATTTATCCTTCGAGCCTTCTTGCGATTTGAACCCACCTCTGGTTTACATGATATAGGTAACCGTATGTCTACCTACAGACCCGTATCATCTTGGCATCAGAGCTTGGCCACATTTGAGTAAGCTTTTGGTCATTTGTATTCATGAGTTATTTCTTATAGTGTACTATATGTGAGGATAGTAAGTGAGACTAACAACTTGTTGAAGGAACTTTGCATGGTTGTAACAAGTGTTGGAATAGTATACTAAATTAAGGAAGTTTAGCGCTCTGTTTTCCCTTATTTTATGTTCATAAAACAGAGCATGCATGATTAATTGGTTTTGTTGTTGAGTGGAGTAATATTGCTATTGTGGTATTAGTTGTTAGTGTGTTAGTGCTATTCATTATTGTTCAAAGGAGGACTTTTGAAGTGTATTTCTGTTATTAATCTATTGAAGTAACCAATAATGTCCTACTTTAATATTTAAGGAACCTTAGGTAACCAAAAGAGTAGTACTCGTAATGGCTAAGGTCAATAAGGGAGTTTCATACCCTAATTTATAGGCGAACAATTGGACAAGCTTATCGTCCTAGCAACTAGCTTGGTAACTACTATAAATGAAGTGCTTAAGAGAGGCAATGGTTGGCTTAGCTAAGAAAATTTTCCAACTAAGCAACAATGAGTTAGAGGAGTTGAAAGATGCATTTGACGAAGGTTAACTATGGAAGAGATTAAGGAGGAGGGCGAGGAGATAGGTGATGAAGAAGAAGAGTATTATGAACTTGAAGAGAGGAATATCTAAGCTCCTAGAACGGAAGGGCTAAGGATGCAGATCCCTAGTTTCTCAAGTAGTAGTGATACCAAGTACTACTTAGATTAAGTAGATAAGATTGAGAAGTAGTTTGAATGTCATGAGTTGCTTGAAAATGCAAAGGTTAGGCTTGCCGTACTAAAGTTTACTAGCTATGCCACATCGTAGTGGAAGAATTTACAAGCCACTAGAAGAAGAGAAAGAGTGTACGGGGTTAGAAGTTGGGACAAAATGAAGAGAGTGATGAGGAGCAGATTTGTTTTGAGCTACTGTCTACAAAGTGCCTTGAAGGAGATTGCAAGAGTTGAGGTAAGGTGGATCATGTGTTAATGCGTATGTGAAGGAGTTTCTGATGTTAATGATCACTTGCGAAGTAGTTGAGCCTAAAGATTGAACTGTATCTCGATTCATTAGTAGGTTCAAATATGAGATTGGAGATATTTTGGAGACTATGGATATTGCTAAACTTAACGAGGGAATTTGAGTTGCACAAAGGATCGAGTGACTTTGGATGAACTAAATCCGAACTCCCCCAAGTTGACCTGTTTTGAGCAAACCTTTGTGATCAAAACCAAGTAAATTTGTTGAGATTCGACTTATTGTGACCATTCGAGCAGAAGAGAGAGAAGTGTCAAAGAAGTATGAGAAAGAATAGATCTCAAGAAGGAAGACTAGTGAAATTAAACACTTCAAATGCTAAGGATTTAGACATATGGTTACATAATGTTTCAGCAGATGAGTGATGTTGATCAAAGGAGAGGTGCTGACCATTGAGGTTGATAGTACTTATGAAGAGATTGAAAAATTGAAAGAATCTAGATATGCTAAATAGTCTAAAGAGGAGGAGATCATTTACAGTAAAGAAGGTAACTTTATGCTACAACCATGATGCTAAGAAGAGTAATGAGTGTAAGTCTTATCCTAAAGGATGAGAAGTACAAGAACCTATTCCACATTAGCTGCAAAGTTAGTGGGACACTATGTGCACTCATTGTAGATAGTGGAAGTTGTACTAATGCAGCGTCAGCGTTTATGGTCCAGTAATTAAAATTGCCAACCAAACCCTATCCTAGGCTTTACAAATTGCATTAGCTTAGTGAAAAAGAAGCCTTGCAGGTGACAAAGCAAGTTACTGTACCAATTAGTATTGGAAATTACCAAGACAAGGTGCTTTGTAATGTATTGCTTATGAGTGCTTCTCATATTCTACTTGGAAGACCATGGTATAGACACTCCATTTTTTGCCCCTATAATTTAATTTTTATCTTTATTTATTTTAGCTTCATAGGTAATAAGAGGGCCCAAATTGAAAAAAAAAGAATAGAAAATTAAAAAATTGAAAAAAAAAAGAAAAGGGGAAAAGTTCAAATTAAGAAAAAAATAAAAAGTAGGTAGTATAGAAATAGGTTTTTTAGTGCTAATAATATTTTACTAAATTTTTAAGATTTTATTTTAGTCAAGAGAGGTTTTTTTGTTTTAATTAGGCTTAGGTAGATAGGTTTAAATATATTTTGCTTGCAATAGGGATTAAGGCATAAGCTAACAACCCATATGGAAAGTGCATGTGCGTATAAGTGTGAGGTCTAGGGTTTAAGTTGTAGTACAGGCACTTAAGTGCCTTTTGTTTTTTTTTTTTCTTACCTCATGGATACATGTTAGCCTGTGATTGGCCAACCATGTTTCCTTCTCTTTCTTGGGCTTTCCCATACTTTCTTGTGTGTTTCTTAACTAGGGTCCTCATTTCAAGTCTATTTTTGACTCATTTTTCTTTATGATTTCACCAAATTGAAGGCAAAATCACATAGATGGCTTAGAGTACTTTAGATTAAACCTAAAAGCTTGTCCAAATTTAATCATTTATTAGGTCAAATCGACACTTAAAGATTGGAAAAACTCATTTTTATCCAAAGCCAACTTCTATGATTCAAGATCGTTAGTATAATTCAAAGCTTCTAAAGGATATTTTAAGCAAGAACGATTGTTTAAGGATTATATTTGACTACTAATGTCGGTTGAAATCAAGGAAATTAGATTAAGATCAAATAAAATAGCCAAATACCCATTAAGTTGAAATTTCAATTTTAATGAGAAATTGGACTTTCCTAAGCTTAGTTAAGCATCAATCAATATAAAAGCAGAGTTAGACGCTTGATTCCATCATCAACAATCATCAAAACACTTCCTCTAAGCCCCAGACGAGATTACTCACACTTTAAGCTTTCAAACACCTCCTTACTTGCTCGACACCATGCCCCCTAGCTTTAGTAATGCCACCCCAACGGTTTTGAAAACCTTAAGCTACGATTGCCTACTTAACCCCTCTCCCCACCACAAGTTGATGCAAACCACCACCATGGCTAAGCTTGTTGTGGTTGAAAACCCCAACACACATTGTCTTTCCAACTACCAGCCACTACCCTATGCAACAACCACCTACACCACCTATGGTCACTTTGCACCACCCCTCAAACCACCTCAAAATGCCACAATTCCATCACCAAATGACCTTTCACCAATAAAAACCAAATGAAAGTGGTTTCTCTTGTTTAAAAAACCCACTAAAACCATTATAAGGAGCTCTCCTAGCTACTACTCCTTCCTTTCTACTTTGACCTAGATTATGACTCGCCAACTTGATCTTAACCAACTCTAAACCCTACCTTAGACCCACATGCAAGCAACAAACCAGATTCAGCCCATTCTCTTTCTTTATTTATTTCTTTCCCCTATTTCTTATTTAAATGGAAATTGAAAGAGAAAGAAAAAAATTGAAAAAAAAAAAATCTTTTTATTTAAATGGATTATTTTATGTTATTTTTATTTATCTCCATTTTATTAATGGGTTTGTTTGCATGTGTATATAAACCTTTTCCCCCCTTATCTTTTAATTTATCTACATAGACAAAATGTTTTTTTTTTTAAAAAAAAATAAATGGACCTTTTTTCTAAATTAGTATAAAATTCACAATTTTCTCAAAAAATAAAAAAGTAGATGCTAAAAAATTAGGGCCTTATTTTTTCTTTCTTATAAAATAAATGGTTAATAAATGTAAATTTGGTTAAATTACAACATTAAAATAAATCCACATACTTAAGTTTTAGAAACGAACTAGATGAGCCATATTATGGGCATCTTTTAAGGAATACAACTTCTATCTTTATAAATATTATGGTGGTAGGGGGTAGAATTGAAGAAGCCAGCTTTATAAATGTTATGGTGGTAGGGGGTAGAATAGAGGAAGCCAACTCTATAAATCTTACGGTGGTAGGGGTTAGAATTGAGGAAGTCTTGTGAGCCAAAAGATTGGATGGGCTAAAATAGAAGAAAAGGTCTCTAGAATCATCACAAAAGATAAGTCTAATAACCCAATTGGTGGCCAAAAGCCTAAGTAAGTCCAGAAAGCCCAAGGAAGACATTTCACTCCAATTCCTATCACTCTCTCTAAAGCCTTTCATCAATTGAAAGAAGCAAATATCTTAGACTGTGAGGTTCCCAAACCAAGATACATGCCTTAAAATGGAAGTTCGAAGGCGTAATATGATTATCATATGAGGTAGAAGGGTCATTCTATAAACACTTGTTGGAAGCTAAAAAACAAGATTCAAGATCTAATCGACACAATGATAGTACATCCAAACTCCATGCAAACTAAAGTGTTGAAGGGCTCTAATGATTCTTCATGAGAGTTATCTTTTCTCTATACCATAGGACATGTTAAGAAGTTCATATTTAAATAAGCTAATGTTTGGGGCAAGTTTTTCAAATTATTTAAGAGCATGCATAAGTTGTTTTTATCTCATTAATTGAAAGGTTTAGAATGAAAAGAGGCAAACCTTATCCCAAATACCAACCTTAAAACACTTTGAGAGTTGAGTGATATCATTGTAAGGCTATTGGGCTCATTCCTTAAAGGAGGTCCACATTGAATTTGATACACAAATCAAAATGAAGATAGGCTTTCATTTTCAACATCTTAAATACTACTATCCTTTATCAACCCCGTTGATCCTATTCAGGGAGCATTTTCAAAACTGTACCCTATTAAGAACCACTCTATAATGAGGTAAATAGAAGGTTAGGGGCATTAAGCAGGAGAAAAGGTTAAAAACTAATTTGTGCTTACTTTAATCGCATTGATTCAGAAGTAATTTTTACCATTAATAGCTTATTCCTTTGAAATGAAGAAGTACCTACATCCTAAACACTATACACAAACCACATACACTTTACGTTATAAGACCAAAGAAGGGACAAACACCTCTTTGTTGAGTCAAAATAAAAAAAAAAGGTAGAAAAGACAACAAGAAAAAGAAAAAAGAAGAGAAAAAGAAAAAAGGGGCAAGAATGAGAAAATAAAAGGAAAAAAAAAAAGATCAAGCCCAAAACACAAAGCCTTAAAGAATTAGAGGTATGTACCTTAAAAGGCATGTTCTTAAAGTAGGGCCTACCCTTCAAAATAAGAACCCCTAACTTTGAAATAATAAGGGTAAAAACTAAGACTCCCAAAATCTACTTCTCTTGCAGACTACGGCCCATTCACGATTTGATCTCTTCTTAAAGGCCTTATTGATTGAATGAAATACCCTATCTTTTGTAAAAGTTACTTTTGAAACTAAGGCAAGCATATATAGAGTTTTTCCTAATGGGTTCTTGACTTGTAAACCTAGGTTAGATAAATGAACTCCTTCAAAAAAGGCCTGTACATTATTATTCATTTGCTTAAATTGATGACTAAGCCTTTATTGCATTACAATTTGAAAAAGGCCTAATAGATTGATTAAAGCGTATCACTTCGAAGATGAACCATAATTTTTGAAATTATAGTCGAGAGCAAAATCTAAGTAAAGCGTGTAAGTCCTTTTTTCCTAAACTAACCAATTATGAGATATCATTTCCCTTGACATTTGGAAATCATGAACCCCAATGGCATTATTGCCCCGAAAGCTTCAAGATATGTCTCAAAAAGGAGAATTTGTTGTTATCTTCGAAGCAAGAAAAGAAATGAGTGGACTCATATTCATTGGTCGCCATAAGGACTTATGGGGAATCCATATTTGTTAGCAAGTCCTCAAAAAAAAGAAAAAAAAAAGGATAGAGAGAGAGAGAGAGAGAGGATTTTCAAAGTTTTCATAGAATAAATGTATGTTTTTCAAGGTTTTTTACTTTTTTTTTTAAAAAAAGGTTTTCAAGAATTTGAAATTTTGTAATATATGAAAGCAACTATCCTTCAGTAAGATCTTTAGGAGCTTCTATTGTTAGATTAACCTTAGGTCGCTTGTCAGCTTTGGTGAACTTAGGAACTTTGTTATCTTATGTCTTGAAAACATCTTGGTTACCCTTAAGTTTAAGAACATAGAAATTTTCTGTTTCAAAAACTTGAGTTATCCTCAAGTTTAAGAACTTAAGGCCGTCACTTATTCCTTTCGGATAAAATATTGAAACTATAGGAACCAAGTTATCTTTAAATTAGGAACTTAGGCTATCCTTAATCTTCAAACTAAGTAATCCCTTTTTGTTTTAGGAACTTAGCTATTTAATAGGAACCCTAGTTATTTTTATCAAGAAACTTTAGTTATATAGGAGTCTTAACAATCCTCAATTAGGAACATTAGCTATCTTCGGTCTTAAAACTAACTAATCCTTCTTTTTAGGAACTTAACTATTCAATAAGAACCTTAGTTATTCTTATTAAAGAAACTTTGGCTATCTGGGAGTCTTGGCTATCATCAGTTAGGAACATTGGATATCATTATTCTTAAAACCAAGTAATCATTCTATTTAGGAACTTAGCTTATTTTGTAAGAATGAAGTTATTCTTAAATTTAGAACTTAGGATACTCTAAGTCTTGAGACCAAGTAATCCTATTGTTTAGGAACTTAGGTTATTTCATAGGAATCAAAGTAATCCTTAGATTAGAAATTTTGATCATTCAACTGTCCTCTCTTAAAACTACAAGAACCATAGTTATCCTTTGTTAAGTTAAACTTAGAAGCTTCGGTTGTCCTTTATTGATGCCTAAGCTATCCCCAAGTTTAAGAGCTTTGGTTGTCCTTTAGTGATGTCTAAGTCATTCTTAAGCTTAAGAGCTTTCGTTGTCTTTTTCTCATGTGCAAGTCAACCTTCAAGAATCCAAGTTATCCTTAATTAAGTTAAACTTAGGAGCTTTGGTCATCCTTAAGTATTAGGAACTTTAGTTCTCCTCCCTTATAATTTAGGAACCGTAGTTATCCTTGACTTAGTTGAAGTTATCCTTTGAAACACCCAATTCATACATCAAAATGTGTTCCATTCTTGTCACCTCAATTGCCAATGGATCAATCTTGGGATAGTCAGCTCACTATAATGTTATTCGATCCTTCCTAGGAAAAAATAGTGTCTCTTTTGTCTTTGTGATAAAGTTTTATCCAAAATCTACCACAAAGAGGGGCACATGGATGTATGATTAGAAGGTGATTTATGATGGAATGAAGAACATGTGTTCAGTAGAACATGAGGATGGGAAGGTGAAGCTTAGTGCTATGATTTCTATGTATGTTAAAACCATGTAGACCTAGCTTAGCTGAGTCTTGAAGAAGGAAGATTTGGTAATGACCCGAGTCGAGCTAAGTAAAGAGATGAGACTTGGCGAGTCAACCATTTTTCAGGTTCGAAGGTTACTCGGGATGGAAGAATCGAATGAAGAACTGCTGTTCGCTGGGGTGAAAGCCTTGCTAGATAAGTTTGTCAACCTATTCCTAGGTGAACTGCTAAAATTTTTTCCCTCGATTAAAGCAATTGAACATGCAATAGATCGACAATCAGGAGTTGTAGTATTGATCAAGTCTACATATTGGCTAAATCTTGAACAGGCTGTTGAGCTATAGAGGTAAGTTGAAGAATTAATGAGGAGAGGATACGTCCAAGAATCCTTAAGCTTATGTGTCGTGTTAGCTTTGTTGGCACCAAACAAGGATGGTACATGGAAGATGTATATAGACAACTGAGCCATTAATTATATCACCATTAAGTACAGGTATCCTATACCTAGGCTTGATGACATGCTCGACGAGTTGCATAAAGTAAGAATCTTTTCAAAGATTGATCTCAAATCTGGATACCACTAGATTAGAATGCAGGAAGGAGATAAGTGGAAGATCGCATTCAAAATACACTATAAATTGTATGAATGGCTTGCGATGCCCTTTGGATTGTCAAATGCACCGAGCACATTTGTGAGATTGACGAATCATGTGCTACAAGAACTCATTGGGAAGTTTGTTGTTGTATACTTCAATGATATTCTTATCTATAGTCCTAACTTGGAGACTTATTATGAACATCTCCAAATTGTGTTTTCAAAACTCCGAGCTAAGAAGTTCTATGCCAACCTGAAGAAGTATGACTTCTGTCAAGCTAAAGTAATCTTTCTAAGATTTCTTAAGAGTGGTAGTAGCATACGAGTTAATGACGAGAACGTGAAGGCGATTACTAAATGGCCTATACCGACTTGTGTTGTAGACGTACAAAGCTTCCATGGCCAAGCTTCTTTTTATTGTTGTTTCATAAGGAATTTCAGTACCATTGTAGCCTTGTTTAACAAACTATCTAAGAAGAATGTTAAATTCCAATAGGGAGAGAAAGAGTAGAGGATTTTTGAATAGGTAAATATGAAGTTGACTACTAACCCCCCCGTCTTAGCTCTTTTGAGCTTTAATAAAGTATTTATCGTATAGAATCTAAGTGATATCCTATCAAGCAATTGTGTGATTGATTGAATAGCAATCACAGTACGGTGCAAGTTCAGGGTGAACTATCTAGGAACAACATAGTACGAAGGGATACCTCCCTAGGATGACCACAAAAACTATTAAAGGAAATGAACATATAGGAGCTTGATGAGCACATTCGTTGCACCTCAAGCATGTAGGAGCAATCTAGAATCCTCAGCTTGACAGTTGGGAACAAATATGAGTAGGAGCCTATTCATGTTACTAATCTTAAGAGAAACCCTTCCATAAGGTGTCTGGCTTCCACACCTCAACACCTATGACTGCTTGAGCAACCTATGACCACTTAGTGTACTTTCGCACCATGATGATCTTGTATAATTTTTTTGTTGTAGTAATGTACAAGGCTTTTCCCAACAAATCAAATAAGGTGGCATTAGTATGGTTTAAACAACTGTAAGATGGCTCAATTAGCTCTTTTGACAACTTAGCAGTTATGTTCCAATAGCACTTCCTTAGTAGCAAAATACCGCATAGGGACCCATTGACCATGTATAATGCTTGCAAAGGCCCAACAAACCCCTTTAGGCTTTCCTCAAGCGCTTCAACCATACAAAGCTTCAAGTTTTGAAGGTCAACACTAAGATCTCCCTCCAGGCCATCATATACGGCCTAGACTCCAATAGTAAGTTCTTTAAAGCCATCACATTCTATCATTCAAGCACCTTTGAAGAGTCTATGAACATAGTTGAGCAGTATGTCACTTATGAAGATGCCATCTGGGTATGATTGGAGAGCGACATTAACAAATGAGGCCCATTAGTGAAGGATCAACTTGGCCCTCGAGAAGATAGCCCATCTTCTTCTAAAGGACACTGAGAGAGACAAAAGCAAAAGTTCGTTGATTACATGAACTATACTCTACTTAGTTGCCCTCTTAATAAGATCTATTATGAGGTCTGAGGACAATTCCCTTAACTCGTACATGTTAGAGAAGCCTCCTAGGCAGCTACCTTAGGCAAATTTTGTGATTACCATAGAGTACACAGCCATAACACAAATGAGTGCCGTTAACTCAAAAATGCCATCAAAGTCTTGATTTGTAAAGGTTACACTGTCCACCCTATCACTGACAAGAATAATCTAGTTTAATGGCCAATTGGATTTGATGAACTAAAGAAGAGTAGCAATGGCCACAACCACAACAATAAAATGTCCTCGACAACTTATAACATCTAGGAAAATAAGGAAAAGTCCAAACCATCAACGAATGAGTAGGATTATCAAACATACATTGCTTCTTATAACCACATCACGACATACTATCCATCTGAGCTAAGAAAATAAAGATAGATACCACCATCTCCTTTTCGGACGAAGATAAGGAAGGTGTGGAATATTTCCAAATCTACCTGCTAGTGATCAATGCTAAAATAGGATATTTTGATGTCCTTAAACTCTTTATCTATAGTAAAAGCTCAACAGATATCATATTCTAGTCTATTTACGAACAAATGAAGGGCTAACTTAAAGAACCCCTCCGACTATACAATCAAAGCTTAGCCGACTATAGAGGTAAGTTCCCAATGCCAAGGGTTTGATTAAACTCCCTATTCAGCTGGGCGATGACGAATACATTACCTCACAACTGATCAATTTTGTCATCGTCGACCACTAGTCTCCTTATAGTGCCATATTGGGGAGACCAAGCCTCAATAAATTTGATGTGTGAATTTGCTAAAGGTGCTTAAAAGTGAAATTCCCAATGCCAATGGGAGTTGGTGTAGCCCAAGGCAATCAGAATTTACTAAGATCCCTTTACTTGAAGGACACCTTTCATGACAATGTCATGCACATTAAATCTACATTGAAGTAGGCACTAGGCTCATGAGGAGAGCCCGTAAAGAAGACTAAGGTGATATAATTTAGAGACTGGCCTAACCAAACCATACGGATAGAAACTTTACTATCCGCCAAGGAAAGGGAGGACATCATAGCATTCCAGAATCATAAACATTCTGAAGGCAACACATCACCTCCGAGTATACCCTTAATGTGTAAACTATCAAGCAAAAGATAAAGTATTTCGCACCAAAATAATATGTTACCATTGAACAAGAGGTACAAAATTGCTCTGAGTTAGCTTTATAATGGAGGAGTGTTACCTCACTTAGCTCACAAATAGCATATTAGTGAAGAAGTCCATTGGAAAATGGTAAATGTGCATCTACTACATCGATTTGAATAAAGCTTACCCTTAAGGATTGCTTCCCCCTATCAAGGATCGACCATGTTGTCAACTCAATCTTAGGCCATGTAAAGCTTAATTTTATGGACTCTTACTCAGGCTATAACTAGATATGCACAACCCTCAAAGACCAAGTACATACATTCGTTTCTAACTTTGGGTCATATTGATACAAGGTTATGTCATTCGACTTGAAAAACACTAAAGCAAATTATCAAATGTTGGTGCAAATGATCTTTAAGCAACAACTAAAGTAGAATGTCAAGGTCAATGACATGATCGTCAAGAGCAGGCAGAAGACTAACCACATCAAGGACCTACACAAAACTTTTGACACTCTACACAAGCATTAAATGAAGCTTAACCTCCAAAAGTGTGTCTTTAAGGTTGGCTAACTTAGAGCGTGTGTGAACCAATAAGTGAATCTGATAGTAGAAGTAATATAAACAATGAGTTCAGATCATATTTCATAGGAAGCTAGGTGCTAAGTACTAAATCACTTGAGTTATTCCCTAAGCTAAGCTATCGATAATTGAATTAAAAAAGAGTAAAAACTAATTAATAAAATGAACACTAAACCGAATATTCTAGCTATACTATGACGATCCCATGTCAAGAGATAAAAAGATAATTTGGGATTCGCAAATCTATTCTCATTTGAATCAATGTGATACCATGATGTGATATTTGAAATTGACTAAATAGGATTTAACTAAACTCACTAGAACTTACATACCTCCTAAAGTAGTAGAATTCTAATTATGGTATGAATCCACTCGCTAAGATGATTTATTTATAATTACACGGCAAATATTAATCTCCTTACACTGGAATCAATACTCTTGTTAGAAATATGGACCGAGTACATCCCTATGATCGAAACCATATTTTTAACCGTATTATGTGCATGAGTTCATGAATATAATTAAAACTAGCATATCCCTATAATGAGCAATTTCAAAAATTCAAGCTATTTTTATTAGGAGTTATTGAAACCTTCCGAAATATCCACTAACTCTATCTAACCAAATGTGTTGGCTAAGCACTAACTAGAAAGCCAATGAGGACAATAGAAAAATCCCTAAATACTTAAAATCGATATTAGGACAATACATAAAACACATTAATTTATTAAATCTATTAATGCAAAACCCAATATATACTAAGCACAATATCACATCACAATAACTAAATGAATCGAGATATATAACAATTGAAATAGCAAGAAAAAGAAAACACCTTAATTGATATATTCAAATCCGACTCTCTACATAAAATTAGCATATCTCAATACATTTAACTTCTACTAATTCCTTTAGTAAGTTAAAAAAAAAAAGGTTTTAGTACCTCAAAATTAAAGAAAACATCATGAAATTAAATAGGAAAACAAAGTTCCTATTTGTTCTTTACTATACTATTAAAAAAGAAAAAAAGAAACTGTTGTGTAAAACTATCATCCCATCTCCTCTATTGTCTAATGCTATTTTTCTCTTCTCTTCCCTCTGTTCTCTTAACACCAAAAGTGTTCCTTTGTCTACATGTAGGCCAACTTCTATTTGTATGCTCATTTGCATCCCTTAATTGTTTCATTTACATTGGGAAGCTCTTTACTCACCTTTTTCATAAGTTGGATACTAGAGGCTCATGAACCCTTCCAATAATTATTCATTTAAGGAGATGTGTTACAACTTTATTGGGCACCCCAAATGTTCACTTGTACTCTCTTTTTACTTTACCCCCTTTTTTTTTCATATTTGATTAAGGTCAAGCCTTATTTTGATTTCCTTAATTTAACGTATATCAAGCATAATCTGCTTAATATAAATTACTTGACAATAAATAAAGGAAATATTTTTCTTAAAAAATTTTTAAAAATTAAAGTCACCAACCAATTCAATTAGTAAAAAATTAAATTAGGATTTTCGGGTAGGAAAACCCTGATTTGGCCACTAATTTATTGATTTTCCAAAAAATGATTTAAAAATAAAAATAATTAACTAGAAAATTGAGTTCGAAGGTTAACCTATTAAGACTAATTCACCATGTAAAAACTAAAAAAAAAAATTATGGGCTTTATTTTTATAATTTTCTAAAAATACTAAAATATACACAAATATGCAAAATATAAATAAAATGATTTTTATATATTTTTTATGAATTTTTCAAAAAGAGGAGAAAAAGTATTTTTTTTTATTTTTTACACAGTTACCCGAAAAATGCCTACGTACCCGCTAATCAGAATTAAACCGGTCGTAGTTCTCTTTTTTTATAAAATATTTAGTAAGTAGATTCATTTTATTTCGAGAATTGAGTCAACTTTATGTTTATTTATCCATTTATTATTTAAAAAAAAACCCTAAGAAATCTAATTTTCCCAAATTAAAGAAAACCTCATTAACTAAATATTTTTCAAGAACTCTGTTAAGATTTTTATTTTTAAAACCATTATGTGCCAAAAAAAATATCTTTTCTAAATTATAACTATAAGATATATTAAAAATACGATTTAGATATATATTTTCGTATGTATCTCTTTTAAATCCTAACTACTAGATACGTATCTCGATTCATATCCTTTCTAAATCCTAACCGTAAAATATGTATCTCAATCTAAGATACGTATTATTAACCACATGATACGTATCTCAACTACAAGACACGTATTTCATACGTATGCTTATTTAAAAAAAAAAAACATGATTTTTTCTAAAAACGTAATTGAACTAAATTTTATTAAAAATTGTGACTTTCTAAAAATATCAAGCAAACAATAATAAAATAAATAAACCTACACTAAAATAAAAAATTAATTAGTAAAAATAATTTAATTAAAATTAAGTAAATAGCAAAATAAAATAAAATGACTTTTACTGATAAGTCGAGTCACACGTGTTGATCTTGTACGGGGTCGAAGTGGCATATGTGTGCAACGTATGATAACGTGTACGAGTGAACGATGCTGTGCTAGGGGCTGTTGCGTTTACTTGCTGTCAGTGCGTGATCGCATGTAGGGGTGTCAATGTTATGGATTGTCAACGTGTGTTGGCTGTCGGTCAGGCGGTGGGAATTATTGGAGTTGGCCGTCTGGCGTCGAGAATTGTTGAAATCAGTCAGCTACTTGGATTTCAGCTCGGGCCAATTGAGTGGATTGCAAATGCTACTGGCGTTGTGAGCTTTGTAGAATTCAGTAAGGTGCTGGAGATGGACTTCGGTCAAACCAGGTTATCGATGGATGGACTTGCGTAGAAACTTCAGCTTGCATTAGAGGACTTTGAATTGGATTGCTGAAGGGCTTGGCTTTCGTCAGGGGAATTGGATTTGGATTACGGACGAGGGTCTTCGAATAGATTGTGTTTGATGGTATGGAATTTCGACAACTTGGAATTGGAGATCAGTTAGTCAAAATTTGCGAGTGAATTGTGGGAATCCACAAAAAAGACCCTGAGGTCATGTGTTAATGTGCTATTTATAAACTAACAAAGATACAATAACAATTCTTCAAAAATTTAGATTAACTTTTAGAAACCTTATTTACTTCAGCCTTTCTATTTTTTAAGGCCCGATCTGATCAAATTATATATAACCCAAAAATTTATCTAATAAATTCTAACTTTATTCTGACTTAATATAAATTAGATAAAAAAATCTACTTTAAATCAATTAGGTCAAAATTATTTTAATAAAACATAACTCTTAAATGATTAATGATTTATTAAATTAATCACACACTGCTATTCGATTTGATATTAAACGATTCGATGTGACTCGACTCGACTCAATTTGACTCGATTGGATGCGATACGACTTGACTCGACTCAATATCATTTGATTCGATACATCACGATTCGGCTCAAAACGATTCGACTCGATACGACATAACTTAATATGACACTACTCACTATGATATGACTCTCTTTTTTATTTTTTTAACTTTCGTTTTTATTTTTTATTACTTTCTTATTTTTTCATTTTGTTTATTTTTTTATCCTAACTCAATGAAAATGAAAAATGACAAAAATGAGGTATCTATAATTAACAATTTGGCTAGGGTTTATTTACCCCTAACTTAGGTTCTTTTTGTATTTTGGAAGAAACATTCGAGGCAAGCTCAAGTTTCTCGTGATTTACATAATCATATCAAGCTCTTGAAACTTTAAAGAAATTACATACATATTAGTCAGCTTAAAATTGTAAAGACCTACCCCCTAATCAAGGATATTGCCTTAATCTTAAATCATCAAATCTTAATCTAAACAGATGTAACTAAATGAAGCAGCAATTTCATGTCTTAACTCTAGAGAAGTGATGCATGTCTAACTCATGATCAAGTTGAAAAAGGCACTAAAATAAAAAAAATTGGGTTAACAATTACTCTTTTTGTGAGAAATATGATTAAAGTTCCAAACTTTTTGAAAAAATTTGGTGCCTATGAAGCAAACATCAACAATATTATGTATCAACCATCATTTTCAATAATATGCACAAGGATCAAGGTACACTCAATTCATATGCAACCAACACAAGCACAACAAATAATCGGCATATAGAAATACGTAGATAATCAGATCTACACTCTAGTCAGCATAGAATCTACTATACAACAACCAATGCAACCCCCAACTACAACTCAACACAAAATCCACCCCCAATTTTTAAGACAAACAATGTCCTCATTATTTACCACAACATATATAGATAAAAGAAAAGGGAAAGAAAGAACGGGACATCCTTGGGGCATTGGCTAATGGGTTAACCGTATCTATGCAAGAGTCTAGTCTCCCTTCATGATCTCACCAAAACCAATATATAAATATAGATACCACATTTTTTGCTCCCTTATAATTTTAGAATATTTATAATAAGGTAAAGGGCCCTAATTTAGAAAATTATTAAAAAATAAAGAAAATTTGGAAAAATCACAATAAATAGAAAATATAGAAAAATACAAAAAAATGAAAAATTTAGGAAAAATACAAAAAATAATAAATAAATAAATAAATAAAAGAGAAAGAGAAGTGGATAATTTAACTAGGAAATTTAAATAATTTTAGTTTCTTAAATATCATTTGAGTTGGGTTCCATAAAGGATATTGGGTCTAGGTTAGAAATTAATCTAGTATAGGCCACTTAGTCCATATATATGATTTAAGTATATATATAGACAAAGTATAAGCCAATAGCCTAACAGTATTACTCTTTGACTTGCAATTAAAATGACATAGAAATCTTAGGTTCAAATCTCACTATAAGCACAAAGTGCCTTTTATTTCTTTTTCCACCCATGGATATCATGTGGTCACATCTAGTTAGGGCCACGTGTTGGCCTGGCAAGTGGCAATGCTAATTAAGCGACAATGTCCCTTTCCCCCTCTTTCCCTTACTTTCCCTTTGTTTCCCCAAATTTTCTTACACAATTCCAACTTTCCCCATTCATTTTGCCTCCATTTTTCACACGAATTCCACATACGAACACACTTTCTTTTGATTCAATCTCGCACTACATAGCCTACTGTGAATTGAATCCAAAAACATGGTCAGATTCATTCATTTAACCATTCAAATCAAGGTTGAAAAAAAGGAAAAAAAGAGGAAAATATATGAATCAACCATTAATGTCCATTTTTTCCTTATACCAACCCAACACCCTAATCTTCATCCTCCTTACTCTCAGACGAAAGTCATGATAGAAACCAACCTCTCATATGACCCTTTTCCCTTAACTAGCCACTGACCACAACTCTTACACCAACATTGCTTTACCCTCACACATAACCTAACCATGTGTAGCGGCCAATCAACCCCCACTTCAACTATTCTTAACCAAGCTCCATTGTTTATCTACTACATACGTATACAATAGAAACAAAACAAACAAGCAAGCCTCAGATACACACCATCTCCATAAAAAACATACCCATTGACCCTAAAAAAAAAAAAAAAAAGTTCAACTACAGCAAACCGATCCTTGCATACTATTTATGATCATGATAGTGCAACCACATAGCCATGCTCCAATTCACCATCCTCATTCGACTTAACAACTCCATTGCATTGTACATGCCAACACCTATATAGTAATACTATACACCTCGACTATCTCTTGCCACGACAGTAGTAACACTATAGCCATAGCACCCTTACCCAACCAAAACTGAATAGCCACATCGCTACTTACCTACCATGCAACAATTGATACCCTACACAACAAACCCCTTACTCCACAACATTTGGATACGACCTCCATTGGATTCGACTACTAGCATATGCCCGATGATCACTATACACTAACCAAACACTCCTTAGCCAATCACATGCCTTCTCTGCCCCAACTTACCATCGCAACCAACTTGACCTGCAGCAACCCTAACCACTAGCTAACATCTATGCCCACTTCTAACACAAACACCACCGCCCAATGTATCTCGTACTAAGTTGTGCTTTACAGTAAACAAGAGCACTTCACTATTATGTCAACACCAACCCTAGAATCCCCTACGCTCAACCTTTCATCCCTATTGACTCCATCACCACCATTGATTTTCAACTACTGCCCAAACTATCACCAAAAAAGGAGTTGTCATCCCTACACCCCCATTCCACAATTCGAATCACATGAAAATGTGATTTCCTCGATGAATTGGTACTTGGATCTACCCTAGACACATCCTTAAGTTGCTACTATTTCTCTTGCGTGTGACCTAACCTGAACTACACATAACTCGACCACTTAAACCAAAGTCCAACCCACATCCAAATCAATCTAACTTGCACCCCTATCTTAAGCTTAGTTTATCCCTTTTTGTAATTCCATTGTTATTGTTTTTGTTTTGTTTTGTTGTTTTGTTTATTTATTTATATATTTCATGTAAATATTGTAATTGTAACCTAAAAAAAAAAAGAAAGAAGGTGAAATGTAGGGAGTTTAGTTTTTTTATTATTTATTTTATTTTCTTAGTTAAAACATAAAACAAAAATATATATAAATAAAAAAAAGAGAAAAAGAAAATCAAATCTTTTTTGTCACTTAGAGAAACTATTTTCCAACTAAATAACATGAATCAACCCTTTTTTGAAAATTAAGATTTTTTTTTAGATTGTTCAAAATAAAAACAAAACAATTTAGGAACCTTTAGAGTTTTCTTAAATAAACTTGAGTCATCTTAAAATGTAAATTTGACTAGTTTTTAGAAGTTAAAATCAACACACCCACCTAAAATTTTATCAAACGAACTATGGAAGTCCAATCCTGAATAACGAATACATGGGTACTCGTAACAATAACGAGGCAACTTAAAATATAAAAATAATTGTTTTTCCCACTTTAGATAATTTTTTATAGGTATTATTTTTTACTTTTGAATTAATTAAATTCCTTAAAAGGTATATTGAAAAGTAATCTAAATTTGGAAAGTTAAAAAGTGGTAGCCATTAAGGGTTTAATAGGATAGCCCCTAGATCTAAAATCTTTGGTTCCCAAAACCTTTTTCCTAAAATCGGTTTTTCAAGTAGACTAGTGTTTAGGTTAAATCAATATATCCAATTGATTTAACTTAACCCACTCTTTTTCTCAACTCCAATTGGGTAGTGACTTTAAGAATTTTCAAAATGTATTTAAAAACTTTTGTTTTTCTTAGTTCTTAGTTAAGGATCAATATTAAATTGGTAGGATTTAACATTGGTTGAATTAAATAAAAATAATAAAAACTGGAAAAAAATCAAGCTTAACAACTTGGTGACTCTACTAAGGATGTCAAGAGAGCTAGCCATTGAAAAACTTTCCAAAACTAATGCCTTTTGAAATTCCTATGTTGTTTATTTACTTATTTATTTCATGTATATACTTTGTTTTAATTACTGTATTTATTTTTCATATAACATACTTGGGACATTGGGGGGAACGATTGCATCAAGGATACAAGGTAGATATAGTTAGACCCAAGCCATTTTAGGACCTTAGGAGGAGAGCCATTTTGTAGGTTTCGGGTGTTGTGAGGTAATCACCATTGAAGGCTAATTAGGCTATCCTACTTAAAATTCAATGTGACCAAGGAACCATTTTTTTCGAAAACATGTAAGGTAACAGAGTTTAAGAACCTTTAGAACCCACCCTCCCTAATTGTATATACCTCCCCTAAAGCTTGAGTTAATACATTACTCCTAAGAATTGCAACCCTACTAACATTTGAAAGTTTAATGCAATCAATTTGTGTAAAAGTTATATCAAATAGTAGGGTTAGAACTTAAGGAATATTGTATTAACCTAAACGATCCTAACATCTACATGTTTCCGCGTACATTTATTTTGTTTCATTGATAATCGATTCTTGTTTATGAAACTTTTAGGCAAAAAATGACAAATAATCAAGCAAACAACTAGAGAATTGATAGGTTATAAGACTTCCTTAGGATTCACCAGTAACTACTAGAGGTTGAAATTGCCTACTTGAAGGGAAAACTCAAATGTTTTGAAGGTCACAACTAGGCTTTAGAAGCCCTTCTTAGATAAGTCACTGAGGAAACCCATGAAATGTTGGACGACCTTAGAATTGGTCTACAAGACTTAGTTTAGGGTTTTTTTTTTTTCGATTTATAGCTAAGTGGACTAAAATAAATGTCAAGTTTTAAATCAAGAATTAACATTAGGCCCTCCTCCTTTGCTTTTTGTACTCCAATTTTCTATAATAGTAAAAGTTTCTTTTAGTTTTTAGTTTATTGTTCTTCATTCTTTAATATTCCCTTTTTATAAATAGTACTTCAATAGAACTCATCTAACCATTGTTCTTTCTTCCTTAGGAAAATGTAATAAATCCCTAAACTTGTAAATAGAACCCCAAGAATCATCCTTTTTTGTAATTAGATTTCTCCATTTCTGTAAAATAAAGCCCTATCTTTATCTCTAAAAAAAATAAAGAAAAAAGAAGAAGAAATTTGCTAATGGTTACAAATTCTCATGAGTTTAATCCAAAAAAAAAAAAAACCCTTTGGCTCGTTAAGCCAGTAAGGAAGCTAAACCAAACACTAGCTTCTCAGCCTATTAAGGCAACTAGCCTAAACACTAACCCTTTAGCACAATAAGGCAGTTAAGCCTAAACATTAATCCTTGGCCCATTCAAGCAACTTACCCAAACACAAATCATAGCCCATTATGCTAACCCTTAGCCTATTCAAGTAGCTAACCCAAAACCCATGGCTCGTTAAGATAGTTGAACCAAATAAAAACCCTAACCCATTAAGGTAGCAAAACTAAGCCAAAACTATTGGTTCATTGAGAAAGAGCCTAATTATGAACCAAGTCAAAACATAAAGTCAAATGGAACCTCATTCTCAAATTCAAATCAAGTGAAAAGTATCAAAACTAGGGCATATTTTAGGAAACTAAGGGGCAAAGTCAATCTTTACCCTAGGGCAAATAAATATAGATTCCTCCCTAAGGAATTGATAAGTCACTTTTAAAAGATTTAGAATGAAAAGAAGCAAATGATATCTTATTACTATCCTTAGACACTTTGAGAGTTGAGTGATACTATAGTGAGGATACTTTAGATTCATTCCTTAAAAGAAGTCAATTTTAAATTTGATACGCAGATTAAAATAAAGTTAGGCATTCATTTTCAAATCCTAAAACACAATTATCTTTGATTAACCCCAGTTAGACCAATCTAAAGAATCTTCAAATTTAAACCTTATCAAGAACTACCCTACAATGGGGGAATTTAGAGGTTAGGGTCATTAATTAGGAGATGAAGATAAAATTGGTTTATGCTTGTTCCAAGAACATTAATTCAAAGACAACTTTTATTTTTGATAAGTTATTTTCCTTTGAAATGAAGAAGAGTCAATACATTTCAAACACCTTAAGCTTATACTTACCTCACCTAAGCCCATCCATAGATTTAAGGCCTTCAATCTCTCAAAGTCATAGACTCAACAATAGAAGCCTAAAGAAAACTGGTAACAAGAATGAAAGAATTGGGCAACAAAAAAATATTTAAAAGAAAAAGAAGAAGAAGAAGAAAGAAAGGGGCCAGAAAACGAAAGCCTTAAAAGATAATCACATCCCAGCAAGGGCAACAAAACTGAATCAAAAGGTTGAGAATCAAAGCCTAAATAGCCCCTAAAATGCAAGGTCTTGAATCTCATGCCTAGCTTAAAAAATAAGCCCTATATATCTATCCTAAATCGTAAAACACAAAGCCACCTTACACATCCTTAATCACAAGCACAAGGCCTTTCTACCCATAATACTACCCTTACCGATTTTAAAGGATAATTTATCTTTAATAAAAATTGTTTTTAAAATTGGGGTAAGCATACTATTAATTTTTCCTAAAGGCTCTTGACTCGTATATCGGGATTAAATAAAAGTATTTCTTTCAAAGTAGGCCTTCTCATTATTCCTTTTTGAAACCCTTTGACCAAAAGACTAAACTGATGTTATTGAACCAAAAAAGATCTAATAGATTGATCAAGGTGTATCACTTGTAAACTAGACTATAATTTTTGGAACTGTAGTCAAGAGTGTAATCTAGACCAAAAGTTCATAAGGAAGCCCTCTTTGACTAAGCTAATCATAAGTTACCTTTTCTTTAAATGTAGGAACATTTAAAATCAGAAGGCCCCATGAGGAAGCTCAATATTAGGGTTAGTGGACATTAAGATACTCCACATGGTTACCAAGGAAAGGGATGGTGATAAGACTTACTCTTTAAATAAGAATTTATACCAATTGGCAAACTTTCAAGAACAAGAAAAAAAAAGATGATAGAGAGAGAGCGAAAGAGAGAGTAAAGGCTAGTCACAAGATTTTGCCCATTTTCAAATCCATGTCAGCTTGAGTAGCCAAATTTTCAATTCAGGTCATCCATTTCCTTTTCAATGTAGTAACACCTTTTAAGCTAATTATAGTAATCTAAGTCATTAAGGGACTTAATCCCTTATGCCTTTTTGTCATAAATGGTTTTCATCAAATTCTTTGTTTGTAAATATTTTCAAGTTAGGAAGCTTTTTCAAATAGGTTACATTTCTCACTTTGTCCATCTCTCATCATTTTTAGGGTTCTAGCTAACTTTTCAAGCACTACCCCCTCTTTTATTTATTTTTAAGGTTCTAGCTACACTTTAAGCGTTGTCCTGTCTTTGATCCATTTTTTTAGGGTGGTAGCCAGTTCTTAAGCATTGCCCCCTCTTTCATTCATTTTTAGGGTTTTAACTAGTTCTTAAAGCATTGTCACGTCTTTAATCCATTCTTTTTAGGTTGTAGCCAACTCTTAAAGTGTAGTCCCATCGCTTAATCCATTCTTTTTAGGGTTCTAGTTAACTTTTAAAGCGTTGTCCCCTCTTTCATTCATTTTTATGGTTCTAGACAACTCTTAAAGTGTTGTCTATCATTTAATCCATTTTTAAGGTTATAGCTACCTCTTAGAGCATTATCCTATCTTTAATCCATTCTTTTTAGAATTCTAGCAAACTTATAGAGAACTATCCCGATTTACTATCTCTTTTAAAGTTTTAGTGAGCCCATAAGGCATTCTTATTATCAATTTCTCTTATGGTTTTAGCACGCCCATAGAGCGCTCCCTATTCATCAATCTTTCTTTAGGGTTTTAGCGAGCTTGTAGAGTACTTCCCTTGACCAATTTCTTTTAGCGAGCTCATAAGACGCTTCTCTTTGCCAATTTCTTATGGAAAGCCCATAGCGTGCTTCTCATTTCCAATCTCTCTTTAGGGTTTTAACTAACTCAAGGAGTGCATTGCCCATCCGCCTAGGTTAGTAAGCTCATAAGGGTATAATCAAGCTTCAATTTGTCATTAAGGACCTTAGCCATATCAATGAGCACTTCGCCCTTTTTATCGAGGATAGTCAACTTAGAAGAGCACTTCCAAGTTTTTGAATCGATTCTCCATTTAGGGTTGCTAGCCTCCCAGATACGCTCCTATCTAAGTTAGTTAGCTCAGAGGAGTACTTGTAGGTTTTCTTAAATCGATTTCCATTTAGGGTTGCTAATCCCCTAAAGATACTCCTGCCTAGGTTAATTAGCTCAAAGGAACAAAACCAGGTTCTTATTTAAGGTCTTAGCTAACTCAAGGAGTGCTTTGCCTATTCGCCTACGATAGTCAGCTTAGAGGAGTACTTCCAAGTTTTCTCAAATCAATTCTAATTTAGGGTTACTAGTCTACTAAATATACTTCTGCCTAAGTTAGTCAGCTTAGAGGAACACAACCAGGTTCTCATTTAAGATCTTAGCTAGCTCAAGGAGCGCTTCACTCATTTACCTAGGATAGCTAGCTATAGCGCTTCTTAAGGCAATTTCTCTCTCAAGGCAAAAACAGTGTCTTTTTTTGTCTTTTTTTTGTCTTTATGGTAAAGTTTTGCTCAATCTTTACCATAAAGAGGAGTAATTGTAGACACTCTATTTTTAAGTGCCCCCCATTACCCACAAAAAAAAAATAGAAAATCTAGAAAAATACAAAAAATGGAAAATTTAGATGAAATACAAAAATAATAATAAATAAATAAATAAAAGAGAAACAAAAGTAGATAATCTAACTAGGAAATTTAAACAATTTTAGTATTTTAAATATCATTTGAGTTAGGTTATATATAGGGAATTAGGCATAGGTTGGAAATTAATCTAACTTAGGTTACCTAGTCCATATATCCGATTTGATTCCATATATCCGATTTGATTACATCTATAGACAAAGCATAGGCCAACGACCTAACGGTACTACTCTTTGACTTGCACTTGGAATGATATAGAGATCTTAGGTTTGAATCTCATTATAAGCACAAAATGCCTTTTATTTCTCTTTCCACCCATGGATACCATGTGGTCACATTTGGTTAAGGCTAGGCGTTGGCTTGGCAAGTGGCAATGCTGATTGGGTGACATAGTTAAGGTAGCGCCCATAAGGTACTACGTTAGCGAGCTCTTTCCCTACCTTTCCCCCCTATTTCCCTTGCTTTCCCTTTGTTTCCCCAAACTTTCTTACGCAATTCCATATTTCCCCCTTCACTTTGCCTCAATTTTTCACATAGATTCCACATACGAACACACTTTCTTTTGATTCAATCTTGCATCCTATATAGCCTACTATGAGTTGAATCCAAAAACTTCGTCAGATTCATTCATTTGACCATTCAAATCAAGGTTGAAAAATAGGAAAAAAGAGGAAAATCTAGGAATCAACCATCAATGTCCATCTTTTCCTTATACCAACCTAGCATCTTAATCTCATATAACCCTTCTCCTTCAACTGGCTACTAATTGCGACCCTTATGCCAATACAACTTCACACTCACACACAACCCAACCATGTGCAGCAGCTAATTAACCCTACTCTGACTACACTTGACCAAGCTCTATTGTGCATCCACCACAACAGCACATAACAAAAACACAACACACTAGCAAGCTTCAAACATGCACCATCTCCACAAAAACATACCCATTAACCCAAAAATAAAAAATAAAAATCAACTACATTAAGTCAATCCTCGCACATTGTTCATGATCATGATGGTACAACCATATAGCCATGCTCCAATTCACTATCCTCATTTAACCCAACAACTTTATTACACTTAGAGGTATGTAACTGGGCTTTTGCTTGTGGGTAAACCCATTTAACCTATTTTTAAAATGGGTTTGGGCTAAGGTTTTTTTGTTCATTGAAAAAGTGAGTCAAATTAGCCTAACCCATTTAACCTACAGATCTAAGTGGACCAGTTTGGGTTAACTTGTTTAACATATTTACGCCTTTGGCTAATGAGCTAGACCATTTAATACACTTTTTAAATAAGCTAGGGTTGAGGTTTCTTAGCCGGTTAGCGAGCCAAATGAGTTTAACTTGTTTAACTCGTAGGCCAAAGTAAGCCAAGCCGGGTTAGCTCATTTAACCCACTTGCACATCTCTAACTATACTATACACACCAACAGCTACATAGCAGTACCCTACACCTTTGACTCTCTCTCACCATGACAGTAGCAACACTATAGCCATAGCACCTTCGCCCAACCAATTCGAATAGCGCCATCGCCACCCAACTACCATACAACAATCGACACCTTATGTAGCAAACCCCTTACTCCACAACATCCCAACATAACCTTGATCAGACTCGACTACTAACGTACGATCAACTATCATTGCATACCAACCAAACACTCCCTAACCAATCACTTGACTTCTCTCTTACGTCCAACCTACCATCGCAACCAACTTAACCCTTTCTTTACAGTTTGTTTTGTGCTAACATAAGTTCCTGCAATTTCTTTGCAAGAGGAATCAAGAGAGCATGGTAAGAAACTCAATGAGATCGATTTTTCAATCTGGAAGTTATGTTTTAGTTTGCCACTAATAATTCATATGGACAATCAAATATAAGTGGGAATGAATCTTGAAGAAATGGAAGTATGGAAGGGTAGGAAATATTCTTAGCAATAAGTTTAACATAATAATTGCTTCTATCCTATCTTTAAGGCAAGATATATATTCTTAGAGGATTATTTAATAAAGTTTGTAAGTTGGTGCAAGGAAAGGAATCAATGAATAAAATGGTTCTTGGAAACAAGTAAGTATTGATCCTTTTAGTCACGTTACAATTTCAAGTTAAAGTTGATGTATTAGAGGATTAGAGGTTAGAAATGTTGTCATTTGGGAGTTAATAAATGTTTTAAAGACTGTGATGTATGAATTTTTAAAGGAGATAGTGAAAGTTGAGAATTTTATATGTAGTAAAAAGAGGGAATTCTGTAGTTCTTTAGAATTTAGAACTACCAATCGATTGGTAGCTAACATAATGATTAATTGAGGGGAGAAGTTATTCTACTGATCTATTGGTCAAACAAATAGCGATCAATCGGTAAGGCACTTATCGAGCACATAATGTTTTGACTTCTTACCTCTCCTAGTGACTGATTGATAACTCTTTCACTGATTGATAACTCTTTCACCAATTGATTGGTAGTTCACAAAACCTATACAAAATGTTTGAAACTCTCTCATCTTGTAACCTTTTCCATCATAATCAATTTTTACTTAATTGTAACACTATTCTTAACCCATACACAAAACAATAATAACTTTTAACCAATGGATCAAACTTATCCTTGGAACTTAAATGTTGAGAAGGGTTAAAGGGGTAGAGTTAGGTTGTCAACTAATGTGATTGAGCTCAAGTCTAAACATAATATCTTATTTAATGTCGGGAGGAAGAAGTGAAGTTAGAGTAGATTCTATTGAGTTACTCATTTTATGTATGAGTCACATGCTTATTGTATGTGCTTGCTACTTTAGTCATAAATTGAGTATAATTATATTCAACCTTAAATGTTTAATGTGTTGAAAGTGTTTAGTTAGGTCTAAGGGACTGGGATTACCAGTAATTTTAGGGTAGCACCTAAGTATTGGTAAGTGGCATTATCTTGAGTAGATTTTAGGTTGTTAATGACTTTAAGGTATTAAGGAGTACCCAACATTAAATCTATATATTGTATATAATACTTAAGTGATTTAGAATCATGAGTTACCCTAAGCTTTAGGACACCAAAGTTATGTTGCATTGGACTTAAATAAAAATAATAACCGGTTGTTGATAACATGTTTTGTATTCATTTGTGAAATAGATTATAATTGCTCATGCAAGTGTGATTGCGTAACTTTCATACTAGGCAATTTTGCTTATCCTTTGGGGACCTTGTTTTTAGATGTAGGTAATTTAGGAGATCGAGACTGTTATAATGACTTCGGATATGACTTGTTTATAACTTGAAGGATGATGATTGTACTTACTATAATGAATAGTAGGAGGGTTTAATGGCTTTATTGTGTAATGTTGATATTGTAGCTATGTAAGAGATACAGACTCCTCATGTTGTTTATGGTTTATGTTGTTGCGGTATGCTATAATAGAAGCAAGTAAGACTCCAACGTTGTTTATTATATAGCATAGATTGTAGGAGCATAATAGACTCCATAGTTAATAGTGTGGTTTGCTAATATTATAAGGCAAGACTTATAAAGTCACTTATTTGTGACTTGGAAATTTTCTTAATATTAGTATGGTTTATGGATTGTTCATGAAACGTACTTGAAGATATTAGTAGGTTATGAGTCTTCGCATGTTAGTACCTTAGTATTGACATGTGGCGAGCTCTAACAACTAGGGTTCTACATCTTGTTTCTTAGAAAAGCAAGAAACAAACAAGTATTTCCACATCATCTATTAAGGTAGAATATAGGTCTCTTGCCATGGCTACCAAGAAGCTTCTTTGAACTTCATATATTTTAGAGGATCTTAGAGTTTCAAGTAAGCTAATTTCTTTGTTTTGTGACAATAAATCTACTTCACTCATTGTAGCTAACCCATGCTCATATGGTCACACCAAACACATTGACATAGACATGCATGTTAAAAGAGATCAAATTGTTCATGGATTCTTAAAGACTTTATATGTTCCTTCTCATAGTCAAGTTGTAGACTTATTGATGAAGTCTTTAAGTGAGAAGCGTATTATTCCTCAAGGGCAAATTAGGTTTTCAAGAAGCCCCAACTTGTAAGGGAGGGAGGGGGGATATAGAGTTACACACATATATATGTTTCTTATTTATTATTAGTTAGATTTGGTAGTCTGCATAGGTATAAATAGTCATGTTGATTAGTTAGTTTTAGTTAGTTAGGTTCATTAACAAATGAAACAGTTGAACTTTTGAATTCTTCTTTCAAGCTTTCTTTTCTTGCTCGATCATGAAGTTTCTAAACTCAGAATAGTCTTCTTGTTTAGGAATTGGATCTACTGCCTTCCTCAAATTACCATTAAGGAAAAAATTAGTATGATAAGATGGTTCGTCATGTTCTTTATTTGGTCAAAAACTGATTCTTTGATAATAACATAAGAAGATTGTTGAGGAGTTTGTAATCTAGCATGCATAAGTGTTTATAAGAATGTTTAGGAGACCTTTCAACCTCCTTTTATAATGTATAACTATAACTGAATCATTTTAACACCGTCAACTGATAAAACTAAGTAACTATATTATTTTATATATTACCATAAGAAATTAGTTTTCATTTAGGCATGTTAACTGGTGTATGTATGCGATTTTGTTTCTACAATTTAAGTTCAGTTAATATTATATTAAATAAATCACAAATACATCCTTCAATTTTCGTGTTATGCAAAATACCCTTTAACATTTTAAAAGATAAATGAATATAGATTCTCAGCCGACTTTGTAATGGTTGTAGAGTTAAGTTGGCTTTTTCAAGGTGTTTAAATGAATGGTGAGTAAATGATAATGATTTTATTTAGATACATATTAATAATAGTAAATTAATTTAAAAAATTTATTATCTATATTTCTCGGCATTAGAATTTTACGAATACTTATATGGCTTAACCCATTTACGAGATTCATTGGTAAGATCGAAGTTTTTCTCTAGGTAAAAGGGTTTAAATCTACTTATTAAGAATAAATACAAGTTAAAAGGGTTAAATGCAATATTTTATCCAACGCAAACGTCTTCCGAGTTCAGAAAATCAAAGGGCTGTGATTGTATATGTAATGCTGGTGTGGGGGACTGATGAGTTAATTCTTAGTAGTGGAGAATTGATTTTTCATACAAATCATAGGTCAGTAAGATTTTGTTCTTTAGTCGCCCATTAAAAATCTAAAATTATTATCAAATTGGTTCCGCAGGGCAATTTAATAATTATTATCAAATTATCAATCCACTGATTTCGTACTTTGTCTCTATTTAATTTTTGTATGAACCCGAATTTAACAAGTGTGATAATCTTATGACAAGAGTGATAAAGAAGAATAAGAAATTTAGAATATGCACAAGATATATCAATTTTCAATTACGATATGTCATCATGTCTCTAATTCATATAAGTACAATGACAACTAGTGTTAAAAGGTAGTGTTAACAACCCAAACTTGGCCTAAAGTATAATTTGACATGCGGACAAAATTATTAGAATTCTTCAAGCAAATTTTGACCCTTCAAAGAGATAGTTAAAATGGTTCTTTCCCACCCTAAATTAATTGACAAAAGAAGAGATCACAATAAAATTAGAGGTTTGTTTGAAGATAGTCTCAAAGGAGTTAAGTCTCCACTGAATAAGCTTGAGATTAGTCTTGAGTAGTGGTATCATGTTAAAAACTTCTCAAACTCAAATTAGAGTAAATAAAAATTATTTAATATCATGACGGATTATATACGGTCATGCTAATGGCATTTGTCTATTGTATTGCATTTAACTAATTAATTAATAACCTTATTTGTATTGTATATCTTTTTTTTCCCCGTCCCTCTTATTATGCAATGGTTGCTTACATCCCTAAAAAATCTTTTGCATGTCTAGATTATAAATGCAGTGATATTGATAGCCTTATATTAGTAGTTGATAGGGCTTAGGAGTAAAGGTAAACGAAGATGAAGCTAGATTTTTGTTTCTTTTATGACTTTCTTTTATCTTTTAGGAAACTAGTATTTTATTTTTATGGAAAATCGGTTGAGCCATCTTAGATAACCCATATGGTTTTAGTTACTACTCTTAGTAGAATCATAAAGCTATATATGCACTTCTTCTAAATATAAGCTAAGTATGCATATGAGTTAACAAACTAGCTAACAAGTTTTTATATACAACACGTGTTGAATTGAATGCTTCAAAGTAATTTAGTTATACATATCTTGGGTTAACTAACTCTATGATAACAATTGAGGGGTTAGTTCCTATGTTAGATTAATTTAGATGGCAAGACCATCACAACTTCACTGCTTTGAGATATAACATTTTTCATATAAGTCATTTTTTAGAAAGTAAACAAAATATATTATTGAGTTTTTTTTCCAAAAGCTAGGGACATTTCTTGGAATTTTAAGAGTAAAGACATTTTAAATTAGGTTTTTTGGGATTTCAAATAAAAATATAAAAACATACATAGAAACAATTTTTATGAAAAATAACAACACAATAAAAGTTTTATGAATAAGAAAATAACAACACAATAAACTTTTTACAAAAAAAAAAAAAAAAAGGAACTACAATAGCTTGATCAAGATAGCAAGTATGTAAACATTTTTGAAGCAGTCACCTAAAAATTAGAATTTTTATTCCGACAAAATAGAAACAAGAAAAATGAAAAATGATAAACTCAATGAAAGAGGGAATTAGAAAATGTTTGATTTTCCAAAATTATCCCTAAATAACAACCATAAGAGTTTTGATTAATTAGCTACTGAAATCATATACTTGGTTCTTTCTACAAATTTCTTTTTTAAAAAGTAATAAGAAGCTTTTAGCAAGCTAGTCATTAAAGTTAGGATCTAAGTCACCCATTCAATCCTAACTTTTGCCTTTTCCTAATTTTGGTTGGTGATAACTCTAAGTTTTTTCTTTTTCTAAAAAATAGAAAGGGTAAATATTCCTTAGCTCCAATTGAGCAGTTTATGTTGACTTATCTGGGTTCAAGTTGAATTTGGATTAAGTAAAATAAAAGAAGAAATGAACACAATAAGAGTAGCTTTACCAAAATATCCTTCTATTTAATTTATTTTATGGAACATCTTAACTAACTTACACTCCTATTATTTAGTTTTCTTGTACTAATAATTTAATGATTTTGCCATGGTGGTAGAGATAGAAAAGCTGGCCTTTTAGAGGAGTTGAAGGGTTTAAATTAGCCTTTTAAGGATTAACGGGTCAGTGACAAAACATGAAAGTTTCAAGGGTTAAATGCAATTTATCCAACGCAGACTTCTTCCGATTTGAAAAACCAATGGGCCTTAGTCTTTAGTCGTAAGGCTGGTCGAGGGACTGAGTAAATTCATAATAGTGGAAAATTGACATTTCATAAAAACCATAGACCAGTAACATTTTGGTCATTAGTCGCCAGTTAAAAGGTAACATTATTACATATATAGTTGGTTCCACAACGGTTGACGAAGTGTATACTTTTAACAAGTCCAGAATGAGATATTAAGAACATGAAAAAATGTTTCAATTTGTAATTATAGTCATGTTGATTAGTTAGTTTTAGTTAGTTAGGTTCATTAACAAATGAAACAGTTGAACTTTTGAATTCTTCTTTCAAGCTTTCTTTTCTTGTTCGATCATGAAGTTTCTAAACTCAGAATAGTCTTCTTGTTCAGGAATTGGATCTGCTGCATTCCTCAAATTACCATTAAGGAAAAAATTAGTATGATAAGATGGTTCGTCATGTTTTTTATTTGGTCAAAAACTGATTCTTTGATAATAAGGTAAGAAGCTTGTTGAGGAGTTTGTAATCTAGCATGCATAAGTGTTTATAAGAATGTTTTTCTAATGTATAACTATAACCGAATCATTTTAATACCGTCAACTGATAAAACTGAATAACTATATTATTTTATATATTACCAAAAGAAATTAGTTTTCATTTAGGCATGTTTTCTGGTGTGTGTACGTGATTTTGTTTCTATAATTTAAGTTCAGTTAATGTTATATTAAATAAATTATAAATACATCCTTCAGTTTTCGTGTTATGCAAAATACCCTTTAACATTTTAAAAGATAAATGAATATAGATTCTTAGCCGTCTTTAATTAAAGGCCATGGTTTTACAATTTTGTTATGGCTGTAGAGCTAAGCTGTTTAAATGAATGGTGAGTAAATGATAATGATTTTATTTAGATACATACTTACAGTAAATAGTTTTTAAAGAATTATTATCTATATTTCTTGGTATTAGATTTTTACCAATACTTATAAGGCCTAACCCATTTACGAGAGGCATCGGTAAGACTGAAGTTTTTCTCTAGGTAAAAGGGTTTAAATCTACCTTATTAAGAATAAATACGAGCAGAAGGGTTAAATGCAATATTTTATCCAACGTAAACATCTTCCGAGTTCAGAAAATCAAAGGACCGTGATTGTATGCGTAATGCTGGTGTTGGGACTAATGAGTTAATTCTCAGTAGTGGAGAATTGATTTTTCATACAAATCATAGGCCAGTAAGATTTTGGTCTTTTGTCGCCCATTAAAAACGTAAAATTATTATCAAATTGGTTCCGCAAGGCAATTTAATAATTATTATCAAATTATCTATCCACTGATTTCGTACTTTGTCTCTCTTTAATGTTTGTATGAACCCGAATTTGACGAGTGTGATGATTTTATGACAAGAGTGATAAAGAAGAATAAGAAATTAAGAATATGCACAAGATATCTCAATTTTCAATTATGATATGTCATCATGTCTCTTATTCATATAAGCAAAATGATAACTAGTGTTAAAGATAGTGTTAACAACCCAAACTTGGCCTAAAGCATAATTTGACATATAGATGATTACTAGGATTCTTCAAGCAAATATTGACCCTTCGAAAAGATAGTTAAAGTAATCTTTTCCCACCCTAAACTAATTAACAAAAGAGGAGGTCGCAATAAAGTTAAAGATTTGTTTGAAGATAGTTTTGAGAGGACTTTAGTCTTCATTGGACAAGCTTGAGATTGGTATTGAGTCGTTGCATCACATTGAAAACTCCTCAACTCATTTTAGAGTGGATGAAATTTATTTAATATCATGATAGATCATACAAGGTCATGCTGATAGCATTTGTCTATTGCATTACATTTAACTAATTAATTAATAACCGTATTTGTCTTATATATCTTTTTGTCCTAGTCTCTCTTATTGTGCAGCGGTTGTTTACATCCCTAAAAAATCTTTTGCAAGTCTAGATTAGAAATGTAGTGATATACATATCCTCATGTTAGTAGCTAATGGGGCTAAGGAGTAAGGATAAACGAAGATGAAGATAGATTTTTGTTTCTTTTATGACTTTCTTTTGTCCCTTAGGAAACTTGTATTTTATTTTATGAGAAGTCAATTGAACCAACCTAGACAACCTATATGGTTTTAGTTGCTACTCTTAGTAGAATCATTAAAGCTATATATGCACTTCTTCCAAATATAAGCTAAGTATGTAGATGAGTTGATGAATTATCTAACAAGTTTTTATATGCAAATATGTATTGAATTGAATACTTCAAAGTAATTTAGTTGTGTATACCTTGTGACTAACTCTATGACAACAATTGAGAAGTTAGCTCCTATGCTAGATTGATTTACATGACAAGACCATCACAATTGCATTGCTTCGAGGCATAACATTTCTCACTTAAGCCATTTTTTAGAAAATAAACAAAAAGTATAACTGAGCTTTTCTTTTCGAAAACTAGGGGCATTTCTTGGAATTTTCAAAATAAAGATATTTTAAATTAGGTTTTCAAGGATTTCAAATAAAAATAATAAAAATGTAAAAACATATACAGAAACAATTTTCACGAATAAGAAAATGACAACATAATTAATTTTTTACGAAAAGAAAAAGGAACTACAACAATTTGATCAGGCTAGTGAATATGTAGGGATTTTTGAAGCAATCACCCTAAAATTTAGAATTTATATTCCCATAAAATAAAAACAAGAAAAATAAAAAATGATGAACTCAATGAAAAAGGGAATTAGAAAATGTTTGATTTTCCAAAATTATCCCAAAATAAAAACCTTAAGAGTTTTGATTAATTAGCTACTGAAATCATATACCAGATTCTTTCTACAAATTTCTTTCTTAAAAAGTAAGAAGAAGCTTTTAGCAAGCTAGTCATTAAAGTTAAGATCTAAGTCACCCATTCAATCCTAACTTTTGCCTTTTTCCTAATTTTGGTTGGTGATAACTCCAAGTTTTTTCTTTTTCTAAAAAATAGAAAGGATAAATATTCCTTAGCTCCTATTGAGCAGCTCATGTTGACTTATCAGGGTTCAAGTTGAATTTGGATTAAGTAAAATAAAAGAAGAAATGGACACAATAAAAGTAGTTTTACCAAAATACCTTTCTGTTTAATTTATTTTATGGGACATTTTAACTAACTTACACTCCTATTATTTAATTTTCTTGTAACAATAATTTATGATTTTGTCATGGTGGTAGAGACAGAAAAGCTAGCCTGTTAGAGGAGTTGAAGGGTTTAAATTAGCCTTTTAAGGATTAACGGGTCAGTGACAAAACATGAAAGTCTTAAGGATTAAATGCAATTTATCCAATGCAGACTTCTTCCGAGTTGAAAAACCAATGGGCCCTTGTCTTTAGTCGTAAGGCTGGTCGAGGGACTGAGTAAATTCATAATAGTGGAAAATTGACTTTTCATACGAACCATAGACCAGTAACATTTTGGTTATTAGTCGCCGATTAAAATGTAACATTATTACATATATAGTTGGTTCCACAACGGTTGTCGAAGTGTATACTTTTAACAAGTCCAGAATGAGATATTAAGAACATGAAAAAATGTTTCAATTTGTAATTATATTATGTCATATCTCTAATCGATACAAGCAAAATGATAGCTAGTGCTAAAGCGGGGGTTTTGTTAATTTGTTAAAAAGGATAGAAGAATTAACATTTTTATGTATTTATTTTTCTAATGAAATAAGTATAATAAATTTTTTTTATTAAAAAAATAACGAAACTCTAAAGTATGACTTAATTTACAACATTTGCTTTGATATTCTTCCTATTAAACTTTGAAAGCGAGTTCTTACATGTAATTGAACGAAATCCTTGAATACTTCCTTATTGCTGGATGAATTGCTTGGAAAATATTATAATAATATATATTATTAAGTCTTTCTTCAAGATCATTATAATCTAACAACGACTACTAATTTCTCAACAGAATAAATTATATTCAATTCCCTTCTTTTCAATAGATATAATATGTATGCTAATTAGAGGAGGAGGAGGAGAAGAAGAACAACAAGTCTTCTTGCATATGAAAATATATTATGAACCAATCTACTAATTTCAGTAGAATTTCGCTCATCAAATCATCAATGAATGTAGTTTCCCTTCTTTCTACAAATAATCGAACATAAAAAAAAAAAAATGAAGAGAGTTTCGTACGAACCCTAGAATATGAAAAATCCTTTAGATCTATATTTGATGGATGCTAAGACATAACTATAAAACAATTCTTAGATGGACTTATCCATTAATGGGCACTATTGCACTCTTGAAAACTCCATTAATTGATTCAATGATCTTGATAAAACATTAGAGAAGGTCTAGTAAATTCATTTAAATATGTCAAATGATGGACCACATACAATGAGAATAGGGAATGATGTATTCCCTTACTAAAATCCTCTGGCAGATTGAAAAATCCAAGCATTTATCCATTTATCAATATTAAAATCAATAATTATTGAAAATTCTCTATAATAGATCAACGAAATCCCACTTTAAATCCACCCATTTAAGCCTATGAAATAAAAATGTTTAGATACACTTTATCATATTGATATCAGGCAAGTGCACTTATCAGTTTTAATATAGCGGATGTGAGTCCGAGTCGATCCCTCAGAGACTTCGAGTACTAATATTAACCTTAGCTTTATTATCTAACCGGAAAATTATGAAAGTTTGAATTAATTAAAAATATTAAAATTAACAAACTAACTTATTTATAAGACTTGATTAAGCAATTAAAAAAGTGATAAAATTAAGAACGACTTCAAGAAAGTAATAACGTATTTAGGAATTATTTCCCCTAGAGTTAATCATGTGATCGCTTTAAATATATTCAATTCGATTTCTATTATTCTTGACTGGAGGAATTCACAACTAAAGTTAATACTTTTCTCAAGCATATTAACCCTAATCCTAAATTATTTACCGGAATATCTTCACTTAACAATATAACTTAGAATTACATTAATGTATAATGAATTCCCACACAATTAATTAACTTTCCAGAAGAAACATGTATCTTATCTCTAAGTATACATGTAATCCTCTTCAATTATGTAAAGATCTAATTACACATGCAATTTCTCAATCAACATGCATAATATCATATATTGATACTCTAGAATTATCAATCAACAATTAAACAACATAATTAAATCAAGAAAAGATAGAAACTTTATTGAAATTTCTAAATCAATCCAAAAATCACATGAAACTCTAGATTCCATAATCCTAAATACACGAATTCTAAACTATCATACTGAATCTAAAAACGAGTTCCATAAAAAACATAAAATAAAATATGGAAAACCTCTTTAATTGATGAACAATCTCTCTAATCTTGAAGTCGGTGTTGTTCTCGCATTCTTCTTCTCTTTCTCCTCAAGTCTCTTATCTTCTCTAATGTCTTCCCGTTTCTGTAATGTCCCTCCTTCTTTTAAACCCTAAGATATCCTTTTATATGTGTATTACAAGGATTCTGTTTTCGTCACCAGACACGGCCTGGGACATGGCCGTGTCCCCAGGTCGTGTAACTTTCTGCACTAAGGCAAAATTTTCTATGTAACTTCAAAACTTCTTCATTTGAACTCCGATTTGAGTGAAACTTGATTCCTTTTCTTCGTTTTTGATCCTAGAAATCAAAATTTTACTCAATTAAGTATCAATTTCTTTAAAAAAACCAAAAATGTGAGGAAAATACTATAAAATCACCCTATGAAATATGTTTAAGATCTGAGTTACCAAATTTCCCCACACTTGAGCATTTGCTTGTCCTCAAGCAAATAAATCAAAACAAAACTTTCAGGACAAGAAACGCTAAACAAAATTTATCACTATTTAGGAAACCGGTGAACGAATATACTTGACCCGTAGAAAAGTAAGAAAATCATTCTCAACTAACTTGTAATAATAAAGTCAACCAATTTCATCTGACCATATTCAAATGCTCCAACAATACTTAATACTAGAGTTCACTAGTTAATTTATGAAAATCAAAGTTTACTCAAGTCATTTAACCAAGGATTCTTAAACTAAAAATTAGATTTAACATCTCGCTAACCGAGAAAGAGTCATAAAAATTTTGTCCATTTGACTAAAGTGTATTCAATTCTCTTTTTCATCTCACCCAGCACCATAATCTAAAACAAACACATTTTACATCCACTCATCCTCTGATCATCCCCCTAGTTCGTGCTTTTGTTGAGAGGTCTTTTTAAATTTACCTTATTTAAGCACAATTGTGTTGGTAGCGGGAAAAAATCTCGCTCTTCTGACTGACCAAGACCGATCCATACCAACTTATTCCTTATATTGATAGCGGGAAAGAACCTTACTCTTCTGACGGACCAAGGCCGATCCATATCAATTTTTTTTTTTTCATTTGAATTGCCATTAGGACTCAATCTTGCTCTTCTGACGGACCAAGACGAATCCTTAACAATTTTTCATATTCTTACACTTGTTATTACTTTTAACCTCCATACATTATGATTTTTCAGGGGTTTCTCAAAAGAAGAGTTTCATTTGTTTGTTTGCTAAAAATTATAAGACTCTTAAAAATATCTAAGAGAAAGGTATATATAAAAGTAAATTTAAAAATAACCATGACTAATTCTCAACTAGTGATGTTGCTCTAATCTCAAGTCTTAAAATCCTAAGCTAAATAACTCGTAACTTTACCCTCCACAAATTTGACTAATCAATTCTAGTAAAGTATCATAAGGTCAATAACGATCAACATGATACAGTTGATTTGGCTTAATACCAATTAATCACCTATTGCAAGTTAACTTAAAAATTAATTGGGTCAAATATGAATAATTGGTCTCCTAAACAGTAATAAATTCATATATATCCCTTCCCCACACTTAATAATGTATATTGTCCCCAATGTATGACTAAAAAAACATAACAGCACGAAATGGAACAAAAAAAAGCAGCCAAGGGAAAAAGAAAACATATGTACTGAAAAGAAAACTAATACTTCCTTGCCAGTCGAACAGAAGCGCAAAATGAAGAAGCATCATCATTATATATAGTAGAGTTCACAAGCCTTGAACAACAAAAGTCAACACAAAAAATTAAGAACTAAGAAGAGAGATCAGAATCCGTCTTGTCATCCTCCTCATCAGATGGTGCCTCAGCCATCGTAGCATCATCATCATCATCATCACCGTCCTCATCATCCTCATCACTTTCTCCAGCCGCATCGTCGTCACCACCCTCATTAGCCTCTTCCTCTTTTGCCTCATCATCCTCTTCCTCGTCCTCACTCTCCTCTTCATGGGTAGCCGACTCTTTCATTTTAAAAAATTCTTCCATTTTGTCCTGGCGAATATGAAGTTTATCTACACTTTCTCGTATATAACGAACCTCAGACAGTAACAAATTAAATTTATCTTCAAAGCTGGCTGAAGACGTCTGGACCCGAGATGTGTTGCTGCGAGAGTGTCGACCTTGACGTCTTGTTGGTAGGAGGTTCATGAGTCGGAATGAAGTGAGGCGCATAGGAGTGACTTGGCTAACCAAAGTAAGTGAGGGCCAAGCAACAACTTTAGTCCTCATAGCCTGCACTAGTAAGGTAATATAAGGGCCACAGCAAATATGCCCTTTCTTCCGAGTAGTGGTGGCTGAAGAGTTCGGCGATTTCGATAGCGAGATTGATGGGATGTTTATGTATGACACTGTAGAGATAGAGGCAATCCTTGTTGGACACCACCCCGGTACTAAGGCCTCTGCCAGTTAATGTGTGTGAAAAGAGCCAGTGAAGAACCTGATATTCAGGCCTGACTAATTGAGAGGCCTTACTCCTAGCTGGATTATAGGCATCGCCAACCATGATCTCATTCCAAAACGACCCTGCTGTGACGCCATGAGGAAAACAACACGAGAGACGTTGGAATTTGTCCGTCCGTGTATATCTTTCTTCATATAAACCAAGATATCTACCCAGTTGAGCGATAGTCATATGGAATGGATGGCCACTCAAGGTGAAGTGTAATGTGCGATTTGGGCCCATGCTAGTAACACTGTCTTTATTAAGTTTGAAAGTGTACAAAAACTCCAAGGTCAATTCTTTATAAATTGGAGCTTCAAAGGATAATAAGTGCTCCCAAATGGTACCATCCAAAAGCTCCTTCATTTCTGTAGTGAGCTCTAATTAAGCAAGCACATCCCAATCCAGCCGAAGGGTCTCATTGAAGGGCTTGTTCTGAAGTAATTGATATCGTAGTCCTCCTTAAATTAGAGCATTGGGTGCTCCAGAGGGAGAAGAGTAGCCAGTGGTTCAACTATTGCCCCTGATTGTGATGAAGAGGATGCTGCAAATTTTGATTTCTGGCGAAAGGTAAGCTTAGCGCGATTCGCCATTTGAATACCTGAAAAGAGTCGATAATCTAAATCAAACACGTACATCCGTATCGCACATATAGTTGAAGAAGGCACAAGAAAAGAAGAGCAATAGGGAAGAATGTGAACAGAATGCTCATTGGGGCATTTCAACAAACATATGGAGTGCAGCGAGAAAACAGGATGGTGGAAAAGAAATGAGTGGCAAACACGTCCAATGAATTCTATTACACAACAATTAACGGTGCAAAACAGGTGTCTTAACATATAAAAGATGCTAAATGACCCAGAATTATTATCTCCCATTGCTAACCCTAACTAGCATGAATGAATAAGGATGAGCAAATTAACTAATAACATTCGGAATTGAGAGAACACAATGAAATCTAAGTAGATGAGGCAGCATTATAGCATATAAGATCAAGAAACTCAAAGCAATGATGCATGGCATTAAATAATCAAAAGAAATCTGTAAGCCAAATGGAAAAACCAATACGCATAAAAGTAAAAATGCAAATAACAAGCTGCCTAATCATGAGGAAGAGAGAGTAAAATCAATGGTGAAACTTACTTGGATCAAAATGTGGAACGCAAGAATTGTGGAGAGAAGAGGGAGAATGAGAGAGAATCTAATAGAGATATGTTTGATTGTAAGTATGTGAGAAGATGTGTTTAATTTAAATAAAATGGGCATATGCAAAAATCGTGTAAGTTTGGGTCGACACGGGCTGGGATACGACCGTGTCCCTTGCCCGTGTAACATTCTGTATGTGTCGTATGGAGTCTGGTCGGATACGGGCTGGGACACGACCGTGTCCCATGCCCATGTAACTTACTGTTCCCGTGTGTGAAAACTGGACGGACATGGGCTGGGACACGACCGTATCCCATGCCCGTGTAACTCTCTGAGGTCTACCATGAAATCTGAACGCACACGGGCTGGGACACGGCCGTGTCCCACGCCTGTGTAACACTCTGTTTGCGGGTGGGATTTCTGGGTGCACACAGGCTGGGACACAACCGTATCCCATGCCCGTGTAACTTTCTGTAGGCACTTGGGAATACTGGGCGCACAAGGGCTGGGACACGACTGTGTCCCTCGCCCGTGTAACTTTTTGTACCCATGGAGTAAAAACTGAGCAGACATGGGCTGGGATACGACCGTGTCCCACGCCCATATAACTTTCTGTGGGTGGGTAGTTTTGAAGGTCTGGATGGATACGGGTTAGGACACGACCATGTCCCTTGCCCGTGTAACTTTCTGTGGGTGGACAATGTTGAAGGCTTGGATGGACACGGGCTGGGACACGACCGTGTCCCTTGCTCGTGTAACTTTTTTCCCCCCTTTTTTAAAATTAAACTTAAAGATAAAGGAAACTTAGAAATAATAAAACTAAAGAGAAAAAGCAAAAATAAAGCTAAAAGAGGAAAGAACTATGACGAAAAATTGAAAGAAAATATACGAAGCAAAGCAAAGTTAGATAAAACGGAAAAAAAAAAAAGAAGAAAACTTAAAGAGCTAAAGCATAAGTAGAGTTAGACATGGGTTGCCTCCCAAGAAACACTTTAGTTAACGTCGATAGCTCGACGGGATACGTATTCTCATGTTAGTTCTGTTAGATGGAGATAAAACTCCTCTTGTCCAATATGCTCTAAGTTTCCACTCAAGTATAACTTCAACCGTTGCTTGTTTACCTTAAAGGTGCCCTTCTCCGAGTGTGTAACTTCAACAATCCCATACGGAAAAACTCGTGTGATTGTAAATGGTCCAGACCACCTAGATTTCAACTTACCTGGGAATAAACGAAGGCGAGAATTATACAAAAGAACATGATCACCTTCTTTAAATTGTCGACCTTGTTTGATTCGCTGATCATGATACTTTTTGGCCCTTTCTTTGTATAATTTGGAGTTCTCATATGCATTCACTTGCCATTCCTTGAGCTCATTCAGTTGAAGTTTCCTGTGAGAACCTGCACGCTCAAAATCAACATTAGCACTCTTAATCACCCAATAAGCCTTATGCTTTATCTCTACCGGTAAATGACAAGCTTTGCCATATACAAGTCGGTAAGGTGTGGTCCCGAGTGGTGTTTTGTAAGCGGTTCTATATGCCCATAGAGCATCATCCAACTTTTCTAACCAATCTTTCCTATGATACTCTATGGTTTTTTCAAAAATTCGCTTAAGGTCGCGATTGGCAACTTCCACTTGGCCACTACTTTGGGGGTGGTACGGGGTGGCTATCCTATGTGTAACGCCATAACGTTTCAGTACTTGGTCTAGTTGGGCATTGCAAAAGTGTGTTCCCCTATCACTTATAATTGTCCTAAGGGTGCCAAATCAAGAAAATAGGCCTTTCAAGAATTTTTTTACTACCTTAGCATCATTAGTAAGTAGGGCTTTAGCTTCCACCCACTTAGAGACATAGTTAATAGCTACTAAGACATATTTTTTTCCATTTGAGTTCGGAAAAGGACCCATGAAATCGATCCCCCACACATCAAATACCTCAACCTCGATGATAGGGTTTTGTGGCATTTCATCCCTACGTGATATATTCCCTACTCGTTAGCAACGATCACAACTCTCAACATATCTCTGGGCATCTTTGAATAGGGTAGGCCAATAAAATCCTGCCTCTAGGACTTTATGAGCTGTCCTATTGGCACTATGATGCCCACTCATAGGCTCCGAATGACAGTGACTCAAAATTCTCCAACCTTCGAGGTGTGGTACACACCTTCGAATGACATGATCTACACATACTTTAAACAAGTAAGGATTATCCTAAAAATAATGTTTTACATCAGAATAGAATTTCTTCTTTTGCTGGTGTTGAAGTCCCTTCGGTATGATCCTAGCAGCTAAAAAATTAGCAATATTTGCGAACCAAGGAATTTCCGTATCACTTACCTGGGCGATGGCATAGAGTCGCTCCTCAGGGAATTCATCTTTGATATCGTTCTCATTGAGCATTTCCAAGTTTGGATTCTCCAATCGAGATAGGTGATTTGCTGCTAAATTCTCAACGCCTTTTTTATCTTTGATCTCTACATCAAACTCTTATAGCAACAAGATCCACCTAATCAATCTTGGTTTTGCATCCGGTTTTGCTAACAAGTACCTAAGGGCAGAATGATCAGTATACACAATCACCCTAGATAGAAGCAAGTAAGAGCGAAACTTATCAAAGGCAAAAACAACTGCTAGCAACTCTTTTTTTGTAGTAGTGTAGTTCTCCTGAGCATTCGTAAGAGTTTTACTAGCATAGTGAATTGGTTGAAAATGCTTATCTTGCCTTTGTCCCAGCACTGCCCCAACTGCGTGATCACTTGCATCACACATAAGCTCAAAGGGGAGTGCCCAATCAGGTACTACTATGATTGGAGCATTGGTAAATTTCTCTTTAAGGATATTGAAAGCTTTCAAACACTCCTGAGAGAAAATATAAGGCACATCCTTCTCTAATAACTTGGTTAAAGGACGAGCAATTTTCGAGAAATCCTTGATAAATCGCCTGTAAAAACTTACATGTCCTAAAAAACTTCTTATGGCCTTAACCGAAGTTGGAGATGGAAGTCTTGCAATCGCATCCACTTTGGCAGTATCCACCTCAATTCCTCGATAAGAAATCTTATGGCCTAGCACAATACCTTCTTATACCATGAAGTGGCACTTCTCCCAGTTAAGGACAAGATTGGTCTCTTCACACCTAGTGAGTACCTTGTCCAAATTATTCAAACAAAGGTCAAATGAGTTGCCAAAAACTGAAAAATCATCCATAAATACCTCCATTATGTCCTCAATCAAATCATCAAAAATAGCTAACATGCGTCGCTGGAATGTAACCGGTGCATTGTAAAGACCAAAAGGCATTCTGTGATAAGCAAAGGTGCCATAAGGACAAGTGAAAGTGGTCTTCTCTTGATCTTCCAGTGCGATAGGTATCTGAAAATAACTAGATAAGCCATCCAGAAAACAATAAAACATATGTCCAGCTAGTCGTTCTATCATTTGATCAATAAAAGGTAAGGGGAAATGGTCCTTACATGTAGCATCGTTTAACTTTCGATAATCGATACATATACGCCAACCTGTTACTGTTCTCATTGGGATCAATTCATTCTTTTCATTAGGGACTACTGTCATCCCACTTTTTTTTTTAACTACTTAAACTAGACTCACCCATGAACTATCAGAGATAGGATATATCATACCTGCATCAAGGAGTTTAATAACTTCCTTTTTGACTACCTCTTTCCTGTTTGGATTCAAGCATCTCTGGGGCTGCACAACCAGCTTGTAGTTTTCTTCCATTAAAATCTTATGAGTACAAAAGGAGGGATTGATACCTTGAATATCAGATATTTTCCATGCAATGACCCTCTTATGCTCCTTGAGTACTTTCAGCAACCTCTCTTTCTGTTCTTTTTCCAAATTGGATGCTATAATTACAGGTAATTTGGAGTCCTTCTCTAAGAAGGCATATTCTAAGTAGTCAGGTAATTGCTTTAGCTCCAATACTGGTAGCTCCTCAATCGAAGGTTTTAACTGTGCTTCCCTCCTTTTTTCAAACTCTTCAAACCCTTTCTCAATAAAGATAGGTTTATTTGCCTCCAGTTGGGCTACCACCTCGGATTTGACAGTATCTTCTGAAGCTTCCTACATGCCTAATTGCAAACAACTCTCCAACGGATCCTTAAGAAGAACTTCCTGCATATAACTTGAAACAAAGGTGTCAGTAACATCTAGAAGGTAGCAAGTATCATCCTAATCAACAAATTTTTTCATAGCCTCCGAAATTTTAAATGTGATCTCTTCATCTCCTACTCAAAGAATGAGCTTGCCACCACTAACATCAATAATAGCCCTAGCGGTAGCTAAGAATAGTCTTCCTAGGATAAGGGGTAACTCAAAATCATCATCTATGTCCAATATCACAAATCAACTGGAAAAATGAATTTACCCACTCGGACTAATACATCCTCAAATATACCTCTAGGATATGTCACAGATCTATCAGCTAATTGCAAACTCATACGTGTGGGCTTAGGTTCCCCTAATCCTAGTTTCTTAAAAAAATTATAAGGCATTAAATTGATGCTAGCACCCAAATCAGCTAAAGCTTTGTCAATTAACAGATTACCAATATGACAAGGAATTGTAAAACTTCCTGGATCTTTTAGCTTCTTGGGCAACTTGTTTTACACAATCATTGAACACTTTTCATCCAAGATGACTGTAGAAAGCTCCTCAAGCTTCCTCTTGTTAGATAACAAATCTTTCAAGAACTTAGCGTACTTCGGCATCTGTGACAGGGCATCAACAAGAGGTAAGTTAATATGCAATTGTTTAAAGAGGTCAAGAAACTTACTGAAGTGTTGGTCATTGCGATCTTTCTTGAGTCTTTGGGGATATGGGATAGGTGGTTGATATTCCTTCACCTTTGATGGCTCTACATCTTCCGTTGCTTTCGTCCCCTGCTTACTCTTACTAGTCTCCTCGCTACCCTTCCTCTCAGCTTGCAACTCCTTCCCATTTCGAAGTGTTACTGCCTTGACATGTTCCTTTGGATTGGGTTCTGTATTTTTCGGTAGCGGTCCTTGCGGACTTTCAAAGATTAGCTTCGCAAGTTGACCAATTTGGTTCTCAAGGTTGCGATTTGAAGCCTCTTGATTCCTCAACGAGGATTCAATGTTGGATAAACGAGCCTCGTTGCCTTGAATATATTTTGTGAGAAGTTCTTCCATGTTGGACTTCTTTTCTTGAGGGAGAGGAGGTGGGAATGGCCTTTGAAATCCAAGTGGGCTAAAGTTGGTCTTCGGCTGGCCTTGGTTTTGATTTCCCCATGAGAAATTGGGGTGATTCCTCCATCCTGGATTATAAGTGTTGCTGTAGGGGTTATTTTGTTGCTTGGGTGGATTTCCTAGATAATCAACTTGTTCCAATTGTTCAGGTGCTCCATACCCCTGCATACTAAGATCACTTACATCCGATTGCACTTGTTGAGGTCCAACAGAGAGCGCATCAATCTTCTTACTCGATAGGTCCACCTTGGCTACCAAAGCAGTAGTCAAGTCCACCTCATAAACTCCCATGGCCTTTTGCTTGGCTCTAGTGGTTTCCCATTGATAATTGTTCATCACTATTCCTTCAATCAAGTTTTGTGCTTGCTCAGGTGTCTTTGTGTTCAAAGTACCTCCTACGGATGCATTAATCATCTGCCTAGTAGATAAATTGAGACCATTGTAAAAGGTCTGAATCTGCATCCATAGTGAGAGGCCATGATGTGGGCACCTCCTGAGCAAGTCCTTAAACCCCTCCTAAGTATCATATAGCGTATCCGCTTCCAATTGAGCAAAACATGAAATATCATTCCGAAGTTTAGCGGTCTTTGTAGGTGGGAAATACTTCTCCAAAAATTTTTCTACCAATTCATTCCAAGTTGTGATTGAATTTCTTGGTAGGGAGTTCAACCACTGTTTTGCTCTACCCCTTAAGGAGAAAGGGAATAACCGCAGTCGGATGGCATCATCCGTGGCTCCGTTGATTTTAAATGTATCACAAATCTCTAGAAAGCTAGAGATGTGGGCATTAGGATCTTCATCTTGGAGACCGTCAAACTAAACATATTGTTGCACCATTTTTATAATGTTAGGTGCAATTTGAAAGTTGTTAGCCACGACGGTTGGCCTTGCGATGCTAGAGTCAGCTCCAATAAGTGTAAACCTTAAATAATCGGACATGGTCTAATTTGCTTCATTCCCGTTGTTAGCCATATATGGTAGATCTTCCTGCTTGATGAATTGAGTGTTGGGCCCTTCACCTTCTTCCTTGATTTCAAGGATTGACTCGTCGTCAATGGTCGCCACAATTTGTCTGGGTCGTGATTTCAAATTATGAAGGGCAGTTCTCTCAATTTCATGATCAAGTTCTACCAAATCTTCCGGGTTACTTCGAGTCATGCACTACAATGGCAAGAAATATAGAATCAATTGCAGCTCTTAGCTAATGAAAATAAACAATGAAAACAAAAAAAAAATGGTTAAAGGAATAAAGCAACTAGTGTTCTTAATATCGAAAATCCCCGGCAGCGGCGCTAAAAACTTGATATCAGGCAAGTGCACCTATCAATTTTAATATAGCGGATGTGAGTCCGAGTCGATCCCTCAAAGACTTCGAGTACTAATATTAACCTTAGCTTTATTATCTAACTGGAAAATTATAAAAGTTTGAATTAATTAAAAATACTAAAATTAACAAACTAACTTATTTATAAGACTTGATTAAGCAATTGAAAAAGCGATAAAATTAAGAACGACTTCAAGAAAGTAATAACGTATTTAGGAATTATTTCCCCTAGAGTTAATCATGTGATCGCTTAAAATATATTCAATTCGATTTCTATTATTCTTGATCGGAGGGATTCACAACTAAAGTTAATACTTTTCTCAAGCATATTAACCCTAATCCTAAATTATTTACCGGAATCTCTTCACTTAGCAATATAACTTAGAATTACATTAATGTATAACGAATTCCCACACAATTAATTAACTTTCCGGAAGAAACATGTATCTTATCTCTAAGTATACATGTAATCCTCCTCAATTATGTAAAGATCTAATTACACATGCAATTTCTCAATCAACATGCATAATATCATATATTGATACTCTAGAATTATCAATCAATAATTAAACAACATAATTGAATCAAGAAAAGATAGAAACTTTATTGAATTTTCTAAATCAATCCAAAAATCACATGAAACCCTAGGTTCCATAATCCTAAATACATGAATTCTAAGCTATCATACTGAATCTAAAAACGAGTTCCATAAAAAACGTAAAATAAAACATGGAAAACCCCTTTAATTGATGAACAATCTCTCTAATATTAAAGTCGGTGTTGTTCTCGCCTTCTTCTTCTCTTTCTCCTCAAGTCTCTTGTCTTCTCTAATGTCTCCCCGTTTCTATAATGTCCCTCCTTCTTTTAAACCCTAAGATATCCTTTTATATGTGTATTACAAGGATTCTGTTTTCGTCACCAGATACGGCCTGGGACATGGCTGTGTCCCCAGGTCGTGTAACTTTTTGCACTAAGGCAAAATTTTCTACACAACTTCAAAACTTCTTCATTTGAACTCCGATTTGAGTGAAACTTGATTCCTTTTCTTCGTTTTTGATCCTAGAACGCGTTCAAACCTAGAAATCAAAATTTTACTCAATTAAGTATCAATTTCTTTAAAGAAAACCAAAAATATGAGGAAAATACTATAAAATCACCCTATGAAATATGTTTAAAATCTGAGTTATCACATATCTCTTTTCTACAACAAGCTTTAAAGTAATAGTAACTCTACTCACTTTCTTTTTATTAAAGCAACTATTTTTAGGGCAAGCAAGAAAATGTTGCAAAGGATTAACACTTGTATTTTTTTTTGTCTTAAAAACTAAAACCTATAAGGTCAAGGCATGTTAGAAGATTGCAATGTTCTAGCATATGTTGGCCATTTTATTGCTTATAGGGCAATTGCCAAAGCTTCACAAAAGTGATTTTATTGACCATCTATGTATAAAGATACTAGGAATTTCATTGCTAAGAGAGATGAGATGCCATAAACTAGCATTCCCATAAAGGAAGTGTTTGTGATCTCGTAATCCTCATGATGCTAAAATTGTTGCTAATTTCTTACAAAAGAACAACTTTTATCTGCAGTTTAACTTATGATGACATAGAACAATACATATGCATATACAGCTCACTCAAGAACAACTAATCTTCTATCATTTGACTATGGATGGACAAACAAATGAATAAGTCCATTAGTCAAACTAAGTAGAATGAAGTCGAATGGAAATAAAAAATTCATTTGAATTCGGTTTACGAAAATAAGATTGGAAGAGAATATTTCAGTTTGTGATCTATTCGGAAACTAGAACCAAATCAAACCAAAAAATAAAAAAGTTTAAGAATATATCTATAACATACATACATATATACATATGCATATATATCGTCCCCTTAATTGATGTCTCAAAGTTTTAAGGCTAGTTGCTCTTGAGTTGGTTATACATGCATATATAACTTTTTTGTCCACTCCTAATTATGTATGAAGTTTTATTCATTTATTAACCACCACGTAATAATCAGGTTATCATTTGAGAGTACTCATAGAAATATCATTTTGGCTAAGCGATTACCTTTATTATTATTATTTTAAGTAGAAGTAACTGAATCTTACAAGCATATGTATATATGTAATGTTAGATAAACGAATGAAGTGAGATAAAGGGGTAGCACCCATAGAAATAATGTATGTTTAAAATCTAGAAGGTGATGATCAAATAGCGGGGAATAAATATATGTTTACTAATGTTGAAATAGAAACATATATATTGATCAAATTAATTGATTAACTATATGTAGACCAACTCTCTCTCTCTCTCTATATATATATATATATTATATATATATGTATAAAAGATTTCATCAATCTCTGATAAATGCACTGAAAATAGAGATTCAATAGATAGTACACACTACATGAAAATATATATGGTATATAATTATCAATTGAATTTGAACAACTAGGTTGTTAGCAGGTAGTTTTATAAAAATCCACTACTCATATTGTCAAATGTTTAAATATAATTGGTAATTACACATTACTTATATGTGGTGTACGTAGTATATACTAACTATTAAATCTTATTTTTTTTTTTCACTTAAGTACCTTTTATTCCTTAAGTTTTTGCAAAAAAATAAGTTTATTTCTACTATTCTAGTATGCCTATATACGATAGATAACAATGTCCAGCAATTTATCTCTATCTCCATTTCTTTGGCTTTTGAAAACCTTGCCATTAAAATATTTTTGTATAGATTTCTATTTTCTTTTCTTGCTACCAAAAACCTTGCCAAGGTGATGCTGTAGTTGGATGAGAATTTAGGAAAATTTTTCAGCTTTCCAGTTTCTATTCCATAGAAAAGACACTTCGAATTTACAATTTCTCTTCCATATTTAACTATTTACACAAAATCAATAGGGATTAGAAATTCATATCCATAGATTTTCGGGATCATCAAAGAACATTTAGCATGTTAGGTTTAAAACATAGACCGTAAAACTAACCTATTCACTTACAGCCGTCCTTAAGGAAGCTAATATACATAAAGAAACTTTTACTGGGTCAAGATCCAAAAGGAACCATAAAAGATTTATTAATAAAGGAACTCATCTCAGCTATCGATTGTCAATAATAAATGCATTGGAAGCTAAACTCTATAAGTACATAAAGTCTCTAAGATTTTTAGAGAAATGGAAAAAACAAAAAAAGAAAATGAAGAAGAAGAAGAGTCCACAAGGTTAATTAAAATGCAACTTAATTCTTTTCTTTTTTTTTTTTTTTAGAGTCATCACACTTTCATTAAAAAGTAGTGTAATGGTTTTTTTTTTTTAATACCTTAATTTTTGTCATGTAAGACTTTTACCTCGTAAAATTTGCCTTTTTTAATACTCATATATGTAGTTTAAGTTATGTAACTTTATTACTCCTTTAACATGGTAATTCTACAAGGTTGTACAATTTATTCACTTGTTATTCTTAGATCTTATATAACATTTTCTATACATTTTCTTATCTCATTGTGTAAATTTACCTTCTAAAAGGTTTACATCTATTGATGATGTGCATATAAGTATGTGTTTGTATCCATGGTTAGACATATTTTTTTATATATGTTAAAAAGAAAAGAAAAAAAAGGGAAATTTGTAGACCAACAAAATACGGTCTATAATATATATATATATATGTATTCCTTAACTTTCCTTTTGCAATAACCGAAAAACTCTATATATTAAATTATCTTTTCATTTGCCTTAAAAATTTTCCCAAATATTATATCACATTACTTTTTATGATTGAGAAATTAGATTGGTTATAGTTTGAATCTTTTTATACTAATGTGATTCATGAAGATGCTATTTATCAATTAATGCTTTAATAAAACATACGTAACATAAGTGTGTAGCAAAATATGCTTATATCTAAAATCATTTATTTATATGTATTTTATTTATTTATTTTTATAAAAAGTACCATTATTTTATTTTATCTTCTAATTTTTTGGAAGTACCATTAGTTACAAATAGGAAAATAGGAAAGATACAACCATAATTGGTTCTTTTGCCAATTAGAATGACTATTGGTATTTTATGCTAATCCTCTATAATTGTTCCCTTCTAACATTTTTTTATTTTTTACTTTTTTGGGCAGTAAAAAAATTTCTTAACCCATGCAAAATAAATTCAAATTGTTACTCTTATACTAAATAAATAGGCATTTGTTTTTAATCAGTTTCTCCCATTTGATCTTAACTAATAAATAACTACTTTATATCTTTTTTCAATATAATTTTGTTGAAAACAAGTTTCAACACTTTAAATTATCGAAACCAATATTATTCATCATATCATAATTAAGGTTTATCTTCTTTCTCTTAAGTGCAGATTTAGATTACATTATTACTTGTAAATTTAAATGGAATTTTGATTTTATTTAAAATGTTCAAACCTATGCTCTTGTTTTTTATTATCGTTTTTATTTGATAAAATTCTATATTTACTTTATTTTCACACTTTTTTAAACAAATTTCAAATAACTTTTTTAGAACATATGATGTTAAGTCATTGTAATTAAAATCCTCTCAAAAGTTGCCATTAGTTTTTAAGTATAATCATAAAAAGGTTGGACAAGTGTCATTTTACTCATTCTATGGTCCTAATGACACTACTGGTCGAGCAAGGGTGGATCCTAATTAGGTTGAGTTGGCATCGGCAATTTGGCAGATCAGACAATTGGGACCAGACGGGGGATAGTTCAAGGACAACTCATCTTCTAGTTAGCCTTAGGTAGTCAACTCTTGGAGACAGTCAACTCAGCTTCGGCATAAGTCAGGCCAGCAATATTTTGATTTAATGCTTAAATTGGTGTATGGCGAAGAGGTTTGCTTACAGCATTGGTTGGTCATCACAATAGCTTCTTGGATGGTAGAGAGAGCTAAGTAATCCAGTAGGACAGACTGGGGAATGTACTACTCTTCAACACTTAATTCACCTCAGACAGCTCGATGAATCATCTAAGCATACCCACCAGCTCAAGAACATATGATCGATTTGTGATCCCTATCAGAATGAAGTCTAGAAAAGGTCACAATTAAGGATCACAATCGTGGTCTCTACCCATGAACCTCTCGTCAAGTACTTCTTTTGAATTTTGAAGTTTTACGTAAAGAGCAAGAACACACCTAACCGCCACAACCATGCACTCTAAGCATAGAGTTATTTCAATTTCCAATCTTTTATTTTTGTTATATTCTCTTTGTAATCTTAGGTTCATTTCTTATAAATAGATTCTTAAGCCTGAGGTTATGAGAGAGCCGCTTGAGTAGTTGTTAGGTTTTAGAATTTCAAGGGGGCATCTCTAATCTACTCTTTTTTCTTTTCTTTTTTTATTATGTCTCTATTTTAACTAACTTAGTAAATCGTTGTTGAACCCTATATTCAAAGGGTGATTTTTATTTGTGAAATTTAATCCATGATTTTGCTTATTATAATCTAATTACACCATTTGTATTGTCTTTAAACTAATATTTACTCAAGTTATTAGTTTAATGTTTGAGTTTACTGTAGAGTCATAAGGCCTATAATAAACAAATAAGTGTAATTAAAAGAGATTGAGTTCGCTAAGAAATTAGATATTAAATCTTTCTAGATTAGGGCAACCTAATAACGAGATTCAAGTGCTTAATGTGATCTTACAACACTTTATTTAGAAGTGATTTAGATAGAGAGGGTTTCAAGGTTAGGAGTTAGCTAAACACACAAGTCGGGCTAATACAAAATCTACTTTCCATAGGAATAGGATAAAAAATCTCCATGGTCTAAATTGCAATAAAGAGTGAATAATTCCCTAAATTTAGGTAGTAAACAACAATAAAGATTTACTGAGGAAAAATGTTGCTTCTCAATTGATTTTCGTTATGTTATTTATATTATTATTTAAGTTATGTTATTTATTTGATTATTCTATTTCTAGTTAGTTATTTATATTTTATTACTTTTATTGCTAGTTTAGTCTTTAATTTTTATTTTATTATGATCTTTATTTCTTGTCTTTAGTTTATTTCATCTTCTATTGTTAGAAGTAATGTAATTGAATAAAATAAAGGGTTCCCCATCAAAAATAACTAGATATTATCAAATAACTAGATCCTCATAGGATTAATACTCAGATTGGATATTCTTTTTAATCTATATTATAACTTAACTAGGTGCACTTATAGAGCGATATATGCCCCATCAAATTTTTGGCATTGTTGCTAAGGAACGAAAAATAGAGTAGTTTAATTTAGGAAATTAGCACAACCTAGATTTATTAAATATCTTAACATTATTATTATATTCCTTTCCTTAGTTATTTAGAAATTTTTTTCTCTTTCTATAATATTAGTAACTTCTAAATCTTTGCAGCTTATGATAAAAAGTAGTAATAGAAACTTTATAGACTTTGACCCTAAAATTGAAAGAATAGTGTGGCATCTTTACAGAAAAAATCACGACATCGTAGATCAAAGCTTGCCACTTAGATCAAAGGAGGAGTTAGAATAATCAAAAAGCAAGGAAGAAGACATGACCCTAAATGGTAGAAACAGCAACAATAATAATGAAGCTAATAAGATGCTCATAGAGTTCACAAAGCTAATGGTGATTGGAGTTGAATGTAGCATTGCAAGAACTACAGTTTAGAGCAATTCCCATATTCAAGCTAATGTCATCTAAATGGTCTAACAATTCGTCCAATTCGACGGATTTGCTTATGAGGACCTCAATAATCACATCTCAAACTTCTTAGAAATCTATGACATATTTAAGATCAATAATGTCTTAGATGATGTAGTAAGGTTAAGGTTATTTTCATTCTTTCTATGAGGTAAGGCTAAACTATGGCTATATTCTTTACTTAGGCATCATCACTACTTGGGAATTCTTTAGTAGAAAATTTCTACAGAAAATATTTCCCACCCATAAGGACAGCAAAAATTAGGAATAATATTTCTACTTTTGTTTAATTTGATGATAAGACTCTTTACAATACTTAGGAGAAATTTAAGGAATTATTGAGAAGGTATCTACATCATGAACTAACTCATTAGATGCAAATTTGAACATTTTAGAACACACTTAATTATGCCACATGTCATACCATTGATGCTGTAGCTGGAGACACTCTAAATTCTAAGACACTAGAGAAGGCCTAGAAGCTAATGGAAGGCATGGCAATGAAAAATTCATTGCAAGATAATGTAAGAGCCAAAGTTAAATTGCCTAGAAAATATGAAGTAGACTCCATAACTATATTAATTACCTAGGTTGAAAATTTAAGTAAAAAGGTTGATGACTTAATGAAACTTGTTAATCTAGTGTATGATGAGGTTTTAATAAAAATTAAGGATGTTAATTTTGTCGCTAACCAATTTGCTAATAATTCCTTCAATAACACTTATAATCCACGATGGATGAATCATCCTAATTTTTCTTAGGGAGGATAGTAATAGCAGTAGAATTACAATACACAATAATGAAATACATCCCCAAATGTTGAGGAGTTATTGAATCGATTTATCTAGAGTTTGATGTGAGATTCTAAGCTAACAAAACCGCATTAAGGAAAATGGAGGCATCATTAAGGAACTTAGAGAATCAATTAAGCCAATTGGCAAGATCAGTTACCTAAAGGCAGCAAGGAAGCTCGCCCGAAAATACTGAATCGAATCCTAAACCAGCAGGTTTAGAAGCAATCTAAGGATGAAGTTGTCAATCGTTGAGCTAACAATGAAAAAAAAAAAAGTGCTCCTTAAGAAGTAAGCTAAGTTTGATCAACCCTTTATTTTCCATATTTTAGTTTCTACTGTTTTATTTTCAATAAGTTAATTTAAGTTTTCAATTTTGAGTTGGTTTCTTCTCTTGCTTTGAACATTTCTTTTATGTTTGACGTAGTTAGGTAATATTAATTAGTGACTTTGTTATCTAATTAAGTTGTCATTTAGTTAAGTTCAGGTACTTGATCTGCTATTAATTTTTCATTTTTCTAGAAGTTTCTAGAACCGAGTTGGAAGAATTGAGTTTGGCATGATTTTGATCTCATAAGGAAGATCACAGCCAAAGTCTACGCCCGTAGACTTAGACCATGGTCCTCTCATAAATTTTTTGAGAAGAAATTGGAAAAATTGAAGCCTAAAGGAGAACATGGCCTGGACTACACTCATAGACCATAGCTGTGTATGAGCTATTCCAATTTGCATAGGGGAAGGAGCACACTACACTCCACGGCCATGTTCCCCACCCATAGACAACATTGATTTCAAAAATCATAGGTACTTTTTCTCCTTCTTTACTCTATATTTGCTTTATCTTACTAACACCCACATTCCTCTCTATCTCTCTATACATTCCCTACAATCGCTCCCAAATTTCTTTAATTAAAGCATGAAATCAACAAATCTATGGTATGTATATCTACTTTACTTTGTTATTTTCATAGATTTGTTGTTAGAATAGATAAAAATCCAATTTTTATCTAAGTTTTCAAGTGAGAAACTTTTGAGCCCATCTATGTCAATCAAGATTTCTAAAAGTGATCTAGTGTAAACAATGCAATGATATGTGTTGCTTGTTGATTATTTACTAGAATCCTTGGGAAAGATGCATGCTTTATGAAGATTAGATGAAGGAAAGTGGTAAAAAGAATAAAAAAGTGATAGAAAGAGAAATAAAGAAAGGGAAAGTCAGAGAAAGTCATGGTTTGTACATATTGATAACTTTGATTCATATTGAGAAAGAAATTTGTTGTGCTTGGTGTTTTTATGTGTTGTAGAATTGATATATACATGAATGATGAAATTGAAACAAGTTTCTAATTGATAAAGAAATATTAAGTATTAGTGTTCATGTTAATCTGAGTGATAAGATTATAGGTTAGATTTCAATTTAGAAAATTAGTTACCTATAATTTTATTAATTAAGGCTTTTAAGAACCTAATATTCTAAAGTTGATTATTTCACTTATTGAACCAGAATTCTAGGAAATTTGCATACTCAATCTTAAAACATATAGGGATTAGGCATAATTGATAAGGCTCATAAGATTCGATTTTAAAGCTATCCTATGAATTTAATAATCTATGAATCTAGTGATTTTAGCATTATATGTTGCAAAATTGTTGAAGGGGTCATTACCTTACTTGTTTAGTGTCTTAGCTAGCAATGAAATAGGTTAAATTATAATGGCTTGATTCTTCAATTAACCTTATATCATGAATTATTGTTATCACATTTGAACTTCTCTTTTATTTTTTATTTTAGAAAATGCCTAAAGTTAAGCATGTAACCCACAAAAACTTAGGTGCCATTCCACAACCCTTTCAATTCATATTCGAGCACAAATAGCAGTGTGAAAGGTTCAAACGCCTTTCCAAGAAGCAATTTGACAAGTTCACATACATCAACTAGGAGGCTTTGGCATAAGCTAGCTATGAAGCCAAAGTTTGACAAATGATCAAGTTTGGTGGATAAGATAACCTATTCACCATCAATAAGCCAGTATACAGAGAACTCACCTTAGAGTTCTTCAGCACATTCAAGTTAAGTATTAATAACCTTACTTAGGATAGATAAAATACGGTTCATTTAAGGCATTGTAATTGGGAGGTGACTATGCTTATAGATGATTTTGGTGTCCATATAGGGATATATTCTCCTAAATATATTGCGAAACTACAATATATGGACTTATCATATAAATTACCCTAAGGTGTGTTTAATTTTGTTGTATGGAATAATTTTTTTGGTTGTGAGGGAGGTGTTTATAATCTTAGAAAATCAAAGGCATCTAATCTGCATGATCCTACCCTTAGGTTGGTTCATTATGTGCTGGCTAGAAATTGCAATGGTAAAGGCAATAGTCGAAGAGTGGTAGTTAATGAAATGAATATTTTATATCTGCATAGTATTGTTAACCATTGTCCCCTCAACTTAAGACTTAGGATAGCTTAGTTCATAAGAACCTAAGCTACTAAAGGGTAGTCCAAATATATTTTTATAGGTCCTTTCATTATCCATTTAGTGAGAAACTGCCTTTGCCTTCACAATGGGGCACGTATGGGAAGGATGAAAGCTCTTATTCCCTTCACCTATGATGCAATCAAGTCTATGCACCTACTACTAGCACCAGAGCTACCACCTCAACCAACTGGTGAGGCCACCACTTCATCATCCTCTAAGCAGTGAGCTGAGTCTTCCTTAATGATTGCCACTTTCAAGAAATTCATGAATAAGCTTTTCAAGAGGCAGTAAACCTTACAGCATAAGATAGATCGAGCCTTAATCCAGCTGGAGGTGTTTATGAGTCACCAGCAGATTCATCCACCACCATTGCCATCAATGCTTAAGCTAGACTCTTTTGAAGAATCCACTAGTGATGAATTTGATAAAGACGAGGAAGATGAAGAGGATGAAGAGTGATCTCTTTTTCATTTTTTTTAAAAAGATATGGTTTATTTTTACTAGCTATTTTTGCTTAGTTAACTTTTTCTTTTCTTTTTTCTTAGTTATTTAGATTTGATGCAAAAAAGAAAACTCGATGCTTAACAATTTGTTGGAAGTCAACTTTTGGACTTCAATATTTTTGAAAGGATCTAAAATAAAACTAAGGAATTCCTAGTTTCTTTTCTTCTGTTTTATATTTTTTGTTGATATATTAGTTCCCACTAGAATTATTGGTTTTATTATTGGTTTTCATGATCATGTACATTGAAGACAATGTACAACTTAAGCGTAGGCGAGTGATAGATCATATATGCTATGATGTACATACTCAATTAAGGTTTTGTCAAAATTTTTCAATAGTTTTAGAAATTTGCTACCCTAATATACATTAGGTAAGGATTTTTTTTTTTTCAAATTTGTCCAATCCTTTATGAACTTAGAGCACTTTCCTAAACTTAAGTGATTAAATCTTTAAGAATCAAAGTTACCCTTCTCTTAAGCTTAGACTTAGATTTGAGATTACAGTAAATATAAATAGGTTAAGGACTAGTTATTTTAATATCTAAGCTTGACTTTTGAGAATAGTTATGTATCCTGCTTTTTAATTTATTTTTTTTAGATTGGATGAATAAGAGAGATTTGTCTTTTCAAAGTTCTTTGAAAAATTAAAGTAGTTGAAGGTATAAATTGAATAACTGAATTGAATTGATAAAATAAATTGCTAAAGAATGGTATGGATCAATCTTCGGCCCTCAAAAGAGTAAGACTCTTTCCTACTACTAATCGGCAAAAGAAGAAATCAATTAAGATTGTTAAGGATTGGCCTTAGTCTCTTAGAAGAACAAAGTGCTTTCGCGCTCACAATTGATAAAACAATTAAAAGGGCTAAGTTGGTAAGGATCAGCTTTGGTCCCTTAGAAGAGTGAGGTACTTTCCTAATGCTAATTAAGCTTCAATAAAGAAAATTAAATTTAATGGATAAACCTCTTAATGAAAATTGATAGAAGTAGAGGGATAATTAAAGGATGAATTGATATAATATACATCAAGTCTAGTTTTTCAAGTTAAAAATAATTAATTGAGTTAGAGAAAAAAAATCCTTATAACTTTTTCTTAATTAGTTTATGTCTATTGTAATTTCTAGCAATTTGTTCTTATTTAAGTGTTTTAAATACATTATGAAGTTAAGGAAGAAGGATGCTTTGAACAGAATTTTTGCCAGGCAATCTAATTTTTAGGGTGCATTCCTTTGAGACTACAGTTAATTGTCTTGTTCTTAAGATGCTTTCTTTGATTTTTATTATTTTACTTGAAGTAAAAGTTTAAGTGTGGGGGTATTTGATGTAACAAAAATAGCATATATTTTCTATAGTAATTTTACGTTGATTTCAACTTTATTTTTGTTAAGTTTGCAATATTTTGAGCTTAATTTTTTTGTTGTTTATTGTTTTCAAGGACTCCAAGGGTATTTTATGAAGTTTTGAAGGATTCCCATGAAATTTCAAGCTTAATTGAAGCAAAAACATAAATCAAGGAGTAAAGCAAAAGAATTTCAAGTAAGGAACGAAGTCTAGAAGAAATCACGGTTGAGGACTACGCTAATAGTCCCTACCTATGAACCTCTCATCAATAATTTTTTTTGAATTTTGAAGTTTCACATGAAGAGCAAGTACATGCCTAGCCACCATGGCTATGTACTCCAAGCGTGGAGTTATTTCAAATTCTAATATTTTATTTTTGTTAGGTTTTCTTTATAATCTTAGTTCCTTTGCTTATAAATAGATTCTTAAACCTAATGTTACAGATAAAGTCCCTTGAGCAGTTGCTAGGTTTTAGAATAATAAGGGGACTTCTCCATTATACTTCTTTTCTTTTTTCTTCTTATGTCTCTATTTAACTAACTTAATAAATCGTTATTGAACTGTATATTCAAAGGGTGATTTTTATTTATGAAATTCAATTTATGATTTTGCTTATTGTGATCTAATTATACTATTTGTATTGTCTTTAAAATACTATTTACCCAGGTTATTAGTTTAATGTTTGATTTTGCCATAGAGTCGTGAAGCCTAGAATAAACAAATTGAATTAGGACCAATTCAGTTACGTTTTCATGTTCCAATTGAACACTTTCCATTTTTGATTATTCTCAAAGGAGAAGATTATTCTTTTTACCAAACATCTGCGAATCCAATCACGATCTTATAATAAGAACAAGAGAACTTTCTCGATCAATCCCCTTCCCTTGCCCCTCATTCTTCGAGAATTAGAAAGATCCTTTTCAAGTTTGAATTTGTTCATTTGAAATATGGGTTCTTCTACTTCATTTTTATTTTTATTTACTTCTTTTTTGATTATTTTTCCCTTTTTTTTATTTCTTTTTTTATTCCCTTCCGTCATTCCTTAAGTCCCATAGGTTTGATCCTGTAGAATCTAAGTGTAATTAAAACAAATTGTGTACCACTAAGAGATTAGGTATTGAATATTTTCGGATTATGGTAACCTAATAGTAAAATCCTAGTGCTTATTGTGATCTTGGAACACTTTATTCAAAAGTGATTTAGGTAGAGAAGGTTTTAAGGTAAGGAAGTACTTAGAGACGTAAGTTCAACTAATTCAGAATCTGATTTGTATAAGAATAAGATTAGGAATCTCCACAGTCTAATATTGCAATGAAGATTCAATAGCCCCTTGATCTTGGTAGTAAGCAACAATAAAGATTTACTAAAGAAAAATATCACATCTTAATTGATTTACGTTATGTTATTTTTTTTATCTTATTTATATTATTATTCATGTTATGTTATTTATTTGATTATTTTGTTGCTAGTTAGTTATTTCGATTTTGTTACTTTTATTGCTAGTCTAGTCTTATATTTTATTTTATTGTGATCTCTATTTTCTACCTTTAGTTTATTTCATTAAATCTTCTATTGTTAGAAGTTAGGTAATTGAATAAATTAAAGGGTATCACTATTAAAAATAATTAGATATACTCACATACTTGGTTCCTCTAGGATCGACAAACGGACTCAACATCTATTTTAATATATACTATTTGACTGGGTGCACTTTCCTATTAGAGCCTTATACGCGTCATCAAAGACTTAGCCTCTAACTTTATGTAATACATAAGTAAGAGAGCTAAGGTCCACTCGCCACTAATCTTGATCTACTAGTTAATACTATATAAGAGTATATACTAGTTAATACTAGATAAGAGTGTAAGTTAGCATAACTTGAAGAAGGTCTTCCCTTAAGAAGTTACAAGAAGATTATTCATCAATGGATAAAAGATGATTCCGACTATAAAAAGAAGGGACTATTTATAGTATTTCTCTAAAGTAACATAAGAATACATGAATACAAAAGGGTAATACATGAATGGTGAAACCTAGTACATGCACAAAAAGGGAAATAAGGTAAAGAAGACAAAAGAGAATATTGTACAGTATTAGAAAAGCAAAACAGGTATCGGGTTGCTATTGGCCCCGTACTCAAGCATGAAGGGTTCTTAGGGAGGATTTATTCTAGAGTGATATTAGGTTAGTAAGAAAAGCTTGCACTTTGCTTAGGTGGCCTTTAATAAAAGGTAACTTAGCAAAGGGCGAGTTGATTGACATTTGGAGATCTTTGATAGGGACCTTAGTGTTAGGAAGGTCAGCGACAGTAGTTAGAGTTTGTAGCTTAACATTATGTAAGGAGTTAAGCCGTAGACCGTCTTGATAAGAAAGCTCGTCCTCAATAGGCTGAGAAATCAATAGATGCTTAACCAGGCCTTGGAGACCTTAGAGTCTAGCTGGGATAAGAGGTCCTGAAGTAGTAGTCCATCAATATCCTTTATAATGTCATTCAAATAGGGGCATATGGTCTTATATATTAATATCATTATTTGAGCTTAGAATACAAAAAATGCATATCATAGCCAATTATCTTATGAAGTAATGGCTTCAAGTATGATTATTTGAAAACTGTGATCACCTTGAGTATTCGTACCTTGTTATGTAACTTGACAATTCTTATACTCCCAATGCATAACTCCTTAACATGAGCTTAGTTCCATATAGATTGGTATGAGGTCAACATGGCCTTAGGGCTAGAAATCCGCATTGCTCTACAATATTAAGTAAGTGCTTGACATCAGCAAGATTAAGCTTGTATAAGTGCTCATCACCAAAACAGGTAATGACTATTTGAACAAATTCCTTGACACATTTTATTATTATGCCTACAACCATATGCAAATATTCATCTAAAACATTGCTTGTTATTCCATATGCTATCATTTGGATAGCTACGGTGCTATTACATATGCCAACATTTAGATAGCTATGGTGCACTTTTGTGGTGATGAAGTGCAAGGTTCACTAACAGCATTATTCTTTTGTTTGAAAAATCATAGTAATCTTGATGTACTTATACAATATAGAGGAAAACAACTTTCCTCATTCAAAATCTTCATCGAAGTTGCCCATTGGTATATATAGGGTTGTTTAAGAAGTAGTGATTATATAAATAAAGCAACCTTCAACTCAATCTCTATCTATGTTCTTTCTCTTTTGTTTTCTCATGCAAGAACTCCTACATAACTTTGGAACCATTTGATATAAGAGAGTAATTAGCTCTACCACGTGATTTTTGATAAAAATAATTATGTAGTTGCTTTTAGGGCATTTCTATTTTACCTTAAAATCAAAGTTACTTGTTGAGATGATTACATGAGTGAGTGAAGAATGGAGTAACTTTGAATGAAAGTGAGAACTAGATGGTACATGGTGAAGATGTGTTTATTTATGTATATACTTTGTATATTAATGACTACTTTACAACGGCAAGTTTTTTTGCCTATAAAATTTAATTGATTGATGGACACTTTTATAAGGGCTAGTTTTTCAAAATGATTTGAATGATTGATACTTTTACAATGACCAAATTTCAAAAATTAATTTAAATAGCAAATACTTCACAACGACTATTTTCTTAAAGTAAACTCATCAATAAATATTTTTACAATGACCTTTCCTTTACAAACTCATGAAGATTGATATAATGGCTAAAATAAGTTCATTGATAAATTCGACTTTTAGATATTCTTATAATTGCTAATTTCATCAATGGAAACTGATACAATTGCTACTTAGAGATAGAATTACTGTTGCTTCTTGTTTTCATTATCTTTTTATGCATCTTTTTGATCATTACCTTTGTATTTCATCTATTAATAATGTATCAACAAATGTTATTGACATTTCCTACTCGAGTTACTTCCAACGTTCCTTCTATTCCTTAGCTTCATTAAATTTATGCAAAACCTCAACTACATCATGATCTAGGTACTTAATTCTTCTAACTTCCAAACCACTCCTTTCATTACCTCTCTATTCGTCATCTCTTTTCCCCCTTCCTTTTTCCTGCCAGTCTATAAGGGGGTTGAATGACTTACTTGATGACCTCTTCATTTATTATTTACACCATTATTCTATGATATATTAGTATATCCTCTAACTTTACTTAGCTTAGTGTGCTTGCTTTGGTTTTTTTCGGCATTTCCAACTTGAGATCTCCATTTGCATTCATAATGTAATATTAACCAATAATACTCAACTACGCAATGTTTTTCCTCATTTTATTTTAAACATATCGTTGGCATCTTTTAGATAATCCTGTTCATTCTTTCCTCTTTATACTTATTATTTTATTCAGTCATAGTAAGTTCTGAATTTAACAACATTCTTTAAGATTTTAGACCCTTAGGATTTGTATTTTCACTAGGTTTGCTTTTGTGGATTGTTATTTTAATAAGCTTGTCCATCCTAAAAGCTTTCATATTCATTGCCATAATGTCTATAGTAGCTTATTATTTCCAACAATTGGTTCTTTACTAACCTTTAGCCATGCATAAGTAAGAAGTTTGTCATCAACCTACTTTCACTTTTTCTTGTGTCCTTGATCTTCTTCATTGCCAATATCATCCTCGCCCTTTCATTGTATGTATGTGTGTGTGGAATATTATGGGTATTGCAAACATATGCTACCTTGTGTTTGCAACAACTAATCAAATATAGGTTGAGAAGGAGTTGTTTTCATGAACGTGTCTTGTTGAGTGTTTTCAAGTACAAAGTTAGAAGGAATGAAGGTATCATATTTCTTGGATTTTTATTCAAGTTAAATATTAAATAGAAGTTTTGTGGATTTTTATTTATAATAGGGAAATTTTAAGGGCATGGAAAATTTGGAAGACCTTGAAAAAACGCATAAAATTGAAAACAAGAGCAACTTTGTAAAATTGAAGGCATTTGAAAATTTGTGCATTTTGTGAGTACTTAAACGTAGCAAATTTTAAGAGTTGTTGAGATCTACAGGATTTCTCGATTTTCAACTAAGGTAAAGTTTTGTAAAATAAGGTAAGTTATACTAAAAAGTCAAATGTAAAAAAATTATACACCATCTTGTCTCTTATTGATGGTAAAAAAATGCAATATATATTATAATTTGCAACATCAAGTTATATATATATATATATATATATATGCAAAAATAGAAAGAGGTATCCTTAGGTTAGTAATTAACTATAAACCTTTTAATAGTGCTCTTAAATGGATTAGGTATCTAATACCTAATAAAAGAGACTTACCAAATAGATTGCATAATGTTAAAATATTTTCAAAATTTGATATGAAATCTGGATTTTGGTAAATCCAGATTAAGGATAGCGATATGTATAAAACTGCCTTCACAGTTCCTTTCGATCAATACGAATGGAATATTATGCCATGTAGATTTAAAAATACCCCCTACGAATTCTAGAGAATAATGAATGAAACTTTTAATGACTTTGTAAATTTCATAATAATATATATAGATGATATTTTAATCTTTTCATTCAATATAAACTAGCATTTCAAGCATGTTAAAATTTTCTTTAATATAGTTAGAAAAAATGGTCTAGTAGTTTTGCCGTTTAAGATTGGTTTTTTCCAGACTAAGATTAGGTTTTTAAGCTTTAATATTCACAATGGTACAATAATCTCCATTCAAAGATCCATAGAATTTACAAATAAATTTCCTATGAAATTATGGATAAAAATCAACTTCCAAGGTTTCTAAGAAGTTTAAATTATATTGTAGATTTCTTTCCCAATCTTAATATCATTTGTAAATCATTATATCAAAGATTGAGAAATAATCTACCTCAATGGTCAAATGAGGTAGGTATTAAACTTCTTTTATACTTATAAAAATTATTAAAATGTCCTAAGAAAATACAAGCTAACTTATTAGACCTATATACTCTCACTTGGCTTTAGTATCAATAAGCATCTAAGAGAAGCTACCATAAATGATAGATAGGAAATAGTTATATGAATTATTAAAAAACCGAAGAGTATATATTACTTAATTTTCTTCTGAAGTATATATCGAATAAATAAAACCTTTCCTAAGCAAAGAATAGGCCCAAATAATGTAAAATAAAAATTCTATTGCATCTTCTAAATATTGATTATATTCAATTAGATAATTATTATCATTATCTTTAGTTTTTTGAGACATTTAGCATTATATTTGTTATTCTTCATATGTGGCATTGTCTTTCTAGGTCAACGGGAGGCTTGTGAAATCTTCACCTTTTTTTTTCTGGACAATCCCAATTTCCAACTAATATACTAAAGAACTATTTAGAAGTTTTTATAAAGATTTAATATATATTCAACGTTTCCAAGTAACCAAATATAATATAAGTAAAAAGCTAACAAAAATTCTATAGCATCATTGAAATAATAAAAAAAAATCAAATAAATTATCACCATTATTATCATGAACTATTTGTGACATTAATTCTACAAATTGGTATGTTTCAATTCTAGGTACATAGCGTTGTTTGCGTTTTCTAGTTGATATATCTCAGAATTATAACCACCACAACCTAATATTACTATCGGTACCAAATGGGGTTTAATACCAATCACTATTAATTATTAAAGTATAATATTACTCAAGAAATTCTATTGCATTACCCAAATAATTATAAATATAAATATGAACAACAGATTGTGACATAAGCAGATATATAAACAAAATATATGAACAAACCACCACAAGTGGCAGTACCAAGACTAGTAGGGTTTTATGTAAGATATGAGACCACCAAAAGTGGTTATATCAGCCGATTATGGGGTCTATTATGATAATAAATTAAACAAATCTTCGTAAAGTTATGCCCAATCTAATTAGAGATTCCCCGCACAAGATATAATGTGGGAAAAGAGATAATCAAACAGAAATTTTATTGATTTAAAAAGATTGTACAAAATACAATAGCATATCATATACAGATCATTAAAAGGGAAATTAAAATATTGAAAGCATTCGAAAGAGATTTGAGAATATTGAGAGATATTGGTATTCTACCTCAAGATTGAAGCAAACAATTATGCTTCAAAAGAGAAAGTATGTATATGGAAGAAAACGACTGTAAGATCGGAAGTAGAAGAGGGATTTATTCAAATGGAAGTAAGAGAAGAGAGGTATGTGTAAGAAAAGATGACAGAAGAAGAGAGAAGTCTGGAGGAGAGAAGATGAGAAAAAGGTTGTGTGTATCCAACCTTATTTTGAATTGATTGAAGGCTTCATTTTATAATTAGAGGAGTTGACTTTTTACTATGGTGAATAGTAGTATTCTGGCCAACAGAAACAGTAAAAAGGAGGAAACATAAACAGTATTATGTCAGGAGGTGATTTTTGACGTCAGTGGTAACAATATTGTGCACTGTAGTACATATTTATAGATACTGTATTTTTACAGTGCGAAGTTACATCAGAAAAGAAAATTACATTCAATATTCAAAGATCACCTAGATCTATCCCATAGTTGCCATCTTCATTTGAATTCCTACTGTAATGAGATCCTAATTCTAAATCTGAGCTTAATCCTTAGGTTGATTCATTGATAGTTGCTAATGCCTTTTCCAGGATTTGCTTCATTTGGACTAGAGAACTGGCACTCGCTAAAAAGGATATTAAGAAACTTCTATTCTAGATCAATGGATTTGGACTATTGGTTAGAATAATTGAAGAATTAACTTTGGTTGCAATCCAATTTAGGATTAAATGATCTTCAATTTTATCCCACATTTTATAATTGTCCCACCATTTGACCTTAAACATTCTCACTAAATTAGTTGTATTTAAGTTTCGATCAGGTTTGTAATTGAACCATTATGACATAACCCACGATACACTAATATGTAAAAAATAAAGCATTTCCTTCTAGAAATTTTTCTCATGTGGTGTTAGGTCATATTTTCTCATGAAAGTATTAAAACCATTTCTGGTATTTTCATGAACATTCTCAGGGATTGCTCTAAATTGTTCCCACCAATGTGCAAACCAGTTGAGAAGAGTTTCGGATGAACAATTATAAAAAAAAATATTAGCCATGTATGTGACCATTTTACATCAATCTGATAAAAAACATTCTACCAAGCCTGTTTATAATCAAAATAATTATAACTGGCTTGATAATTTGGTAGGGTAGAAAATAGTTCTATATTGAACTTTATTGGAGTTGAAGGATAAGTTTGCCATTCTTTTAGGCTAAAAACCTTTCGGATTCTGGCCATAAAATAACTTACCATTCTATCTTTTTCAAAATGTTTAAAATTTATTGATATAGTTTCAAAAAATTTTTTTTTTTCATAAAACTGAATTAGTTTGTAAATATCATATGGAATATAAAAGAAATATTTTGCAAAAATTTTCCTTATAAATTCAAAATTATCCCTTTCAAATAAATTTTCTTCAACAAAGAAAGTATATCTTGAAATGGGTTTTGGAAAGAATTTGGACTTTTGATTTGCAAGTATTATTGTGAAAGGTACTGAAGATACTACCTCGGTAATTTGGATATTTTGGTTTTTCCTCTACGTATTCATTTGTTGAGGAATTTCAGGAAGCATTGGGGTTTTATTTTTTTGTTGTAAAGCTATTGAAATTGCTTTCAACAATTCTGGTATTATAGCCATATCGGTTAATTGGGGAAATTTTTCAATGGATTATGTTTAGATATTTGAAGATAAAGATTGAATATTTGGTGAAATTGGTTTGGAGGTCCTTCAAGAGGATTCCTTTTTTTATTGTTAATGGATTGTTAGATGATTGATAAACATCTAACCAGGATTTAATATTGGTTAACCCGTTGTTAGAGGTTCATGAAGCTTTTTCTTTTCCTTTATCCTTCTCTTTTTTTGGAGGCATCTCCCTACAAGAATTTATGAGTAAAGAAATCAAGAAGAGAATTGGAAGATCTATTAATATGCTCGATCTCGAAATCAAATCCAGAAATAATTGATTGCCATTTTGCAAAAATTTGTTTAGATGCAATGTTTTGAATATCTTTTATTAAAACATTTTTTGCAGCTTTGCAATCAATGCATAAAAAGAATTTTTGATTTAGCATATCTCCTTGAAATTTAAAATTTGTTAAAACAATTAATAAAATTTCCTTTTTGATTGTGGATTAATTGTATTGGAAATCATTGCAACTTTTTGACACAAATTGAACAACATATTCTTTACTATTTTGTTTCTATTTTAGTATTCCTCCGAATCCTAAATCAGAAACATTAATTTCAACCACTTTTGGTAGAGAAGGATCTGCAATGTACGGACATGGAATTTCATTAATTTTTTGTTTGATTAATTTGATAGCATGTGTATGCACATTTGACCATTGAGGTGGTTTCTTTCTCAATCTTTGATATAATGGTTTATAAATGATGTTGAGATTAGGAAAGAAATCTGCAATATAATTTAAACTTTCTAGAAACCTTTGAAGTTGATTTTTATCCTTAATTTCATTAAGAAAAATATTTGTAAATTCTATGAATCTTTGAATAGGGATTATTATACCATTGTGAATATTGAAGCTTAAAAACTTAATCATAGTCTAGAAAAGACTAATCTTAGAAGGTGAAACTACTACACCATTTTTTCTAACTATATTAATGAAAATTTTAACATGCTTGAAATGCTGGTCTATATTGGATGAAATGATTAAAACATCATCTATATATGTTATTATGAAATTTGTAACGTCATTAAAATTTTCATTCATTATTCTTTAGAATTCAAAGAGGGAATTTTTCAATCCAAATGACATGACATTCCATTCGTATTGACTGAAAGGAACTATGAAGGCAGTTTTATACCTATCACTATCCATAATCTGAATTTGCCAAAATCCAAATTTCATATCAAATTTTGAAAATATTTTGGCATTATGCAACCAATTTAGTAAATCTCTTTTATTAGGTATTAGATATAAGAGGTTTATAGTTAATTACTAACTTAGGAACACCTCCTTCTATTTCTACATTTTTATTGACATAAAAAGCAAAACAACTCTATGGGGATTTACTCATTCAACTTAATTTTTTATTAAGAAAATAATTTATTTCATTCCTATAATGATTTAAAACTTCATTATTCATTTGAGATGGTCTGGTTTTAGATGGAATATTTTTCTCATTAAAATCATTTCTGTATTGTAAGTCTACAATGTGTGGCTTATGATTCCAAAATGCACTTGGAAGTGTAGAACAAATTTAATTTTTTATTTGTAGTTCTAAGTCTGATATTTTCGTTTTTAAATTTTCATTATTGAGTTAAGTTTCAATTCTTTTAAACTCAAGATCATTTTTCAGGTACATCAAATAGTTTTCTTTGCATTGTATTAAACAATTTTATTTATTTATATATTTGATTTGTGGTTTTGTGATAAAATTAAATATAATTTTTTTATTTAAATATTGTGTTTTAATTCCATTTGCATTTACAAAGAATGGTTGAAACAAATTTATGAAAGGAGTTCCAAGAGTAACATTTTTATTCAAATTTTTTATGAGTATAAAAGAAGTTTTATATGAAGCATTGTCTTTTAATATTTCAACATCAGACAATTTGTAATTTATTCGTAATTTACTACTAGATGCAGAATTTAGAGATTCGGTAGTTTTTTCAAAATATTTTGTGGGAATTAACCCTTCTCTAGTACAGTTTAAATTTGCACCAGTATCAAATAACGTAATTGTTTCTAAAACAAATTCTTTATTAATTTTGATTATGATATTAATTATCCATTTCCTTGTTGTTACTTCAACAAGTTGCATCAAATAATCAGAATTATAAAAAATTGGTAAAACATTTTCATTTGGGAGTTTCTCCATTGGTTATTTCAGGTTTATTTTCTTGAACTATTTTTATTTAAGTTCAAGAAAGTCTTTTTGAAGTTCTATTTGTATTAGTTTTAAATCTTTTATTTCTTGTTTTTATGTATTAATTTCATTATACAAATCATCAATTGTTATTGATTTTTACTATTTTCTTTTTCCTCTTTTTAGGATCTCATTAAGATTATAGGGTAAATTTGGTGAAAGGGTTAAATTATGTTTATTGACATTTTTTATAAAATTAAGTTTTTCATGATCATTAGATAATTAATCAGTATTACAAAGAATTTCGTCTTTTTCATTAGTTAAGACATTGATTTCATTATCTTCTTCAGAAGATGAAGATGATACAGATTCCATGTCATTGACTTGAATTCTATTATCACAATCATTTTCTGATGAAAAAGGTTCATTATCGCAAAAAATTTGTAAGATATTATCCATTGTTTGCTCATCAAGATTTAATTCATTATGTTTATTATTGATTTTGAAAAAAATTGCTGTGTGACCAATTTTCTTACATTTACAACATCTTAATTATTTATATGATTTTCCTTTATATTTTTTATCTTTTCTCTCTTTATTGAATTTTTCTAATTTTTCAAGTTTCTTTGAAGATTTTTTATTGAAATTTCTTTAAGATTTTTTGTATAAACATTGAGGACATTTTGAAGATGAGTAAGAAGATTTTGTTACTCTTTTTTGTTTTCTTACTAACAAAAGAAGGATTATATTAGGCAAAAAAACTCCAAGGCTTTGGTATTTTAAGCGTTGTTCATTTTTTAATTGTTTCTGTAAACTTATTGTAGTACACAAATTGGTTCCAAATTTATTAACATATGAAGTTAATTCTCCATATGATAAATTATCATAGGAAATTTTACCATTGTTTTCTTTTCTAAGTTTCTTCCTAACTTATTCACTTATTAATTTTAGTAAACTACCTAAAACATTTTCTTTCTTAAAGGGCTGATTAAAATCATTCCTAAGGAAAACTCTTTAAAAGAAAATATTCTTGTATTGTTTAAATTCTTCTAAGGATTTACATTTCATATTAGACAACAGATCTAAGGTTTTCTCCATAATACGTGAAGGATCTCCTATGAAATGTTAACTGATTGAGAATATTAAAGTATTAACCATATTTTGGATCGGTTCATTATTATCGTCTAAAATTCTTCCTCCATTTTCATTAATTTTACATGAATTTAAAATATTAATTCGTTGTTCTTTAGTGAGATAGTTATTCCACCAACATTTTAATTATCCAGTAAAACTAAATATTAAAAGGAGTGCTACTTGATAATCAGTAACATTCGGAACAGTTTTATTAGTATTTGAAAATATTATCATTTGATTAAGAACATTAAGTATTTTTTTTTCTGAGCATCCATTTATATTCCATTCATATATGGATCCTATAGAATACTTATTCTAATAATTATCATTTTTTTCTTCAATTAATATATCAGGAGGTATTGCTCTCTGATAATACAATTTTTGTGGTTCTTTCCAATTAATTTTATTAATTTCATCGTTTGAATCATCTATTTTTAAATCTTTTAGAGAAATATTGGACATTGTGTCATTTATTGATTCATTATCAGTTTCACCCAAAACATCAATTTTTTTTTAAAGTATATTGTCAATAACAATATCTTTTTTTATAAGAGTTAGTGTATCTATATTTAGAAAGTTAATTGGTTTTGAAGATGAAGTTTCTTCTTTTATAATTTTATTTTTCAACATCCTTTTTCTTTCATCTAAAGCTTTTAAGAATTCATTACTTCGATTTTTTTGCATTTCAAATGGTTTAAACAAAGGTGTATTCTTATTAGTTCTACTGACAATAGTTTTTTCATCGATTTTATTTATCTCATTATTAATTGTATCTTCCATTCTATTCAATTGTTTCCTATGGTATGTAAATATTGGTTTGTGAAATTATTTTGATTTATTATTTTCTTTATTCCTGAGCCTTCTTCTTTTGTTGCATTTTTTAAAGGCATAAGTGTTATTTCGGTATTTTTGTGAGAAGTTTTTATATTGCTAAGTGATAGATGATTAGATTTTATTATTTGTCCATCACTTAGTTTCTGTCTAAAACATGCATTGATTGCATTAATTTCTTTAGGTTTTAATAATATTCTTCAAACCATTCAAAGAAATATATTTGAGAACTTATTTCATTCATAAAGTTATAATATTCCTCTTTTATTTACATTTCAACATTATTGAATGTTTTAAAATATCATTTTCTAATTTTCTCATTTTTAAATAAATTAAACTCTTTGTTTAGAAGAATCCTATCTGGTTCAAAAGGTTTCTTTGAAACATTAAGCTCTGATCACCTATTTATGAGAGTAAAGGTTCTCCATGTTCTGGTTTGTTGATTGGTTGGTAAATTAGCTAAGTTATACCTGACCTATTATTTACTATTCTAGAAATGGATGGGTTATCTTGGACATTGGTTTAAACATTTGGTTGTATATTGGCCTAAGCCTGAAATGGTGAATACATTATGTTCATAGGATTAGGTGAATCTATAGATCTCTTAGAAGATGATATTGACCTTATTTCTAAAGGTTTTCTAAGTTAATCGAAAGATCTCTTATTAAATTGGACGGTAACTTTACCATCAGGGTATTGGATAACATTTGATGGTTTAATATTGTAAACCAGTTGTTTTAGAAGTAGATTTTCTACTTCCCAATATTCAAGTAAATTGACTTGAGACCATTGAATCATTTTAAGGACAAAGACATTGGCTTTGGTCAAGTTTGTTTGAATAAAAAGAGTTTAACCTCTCTTGTCAATTTTGTAAGCCTTAGAACCAAAAGCAATTTTCATTAATTTGAAATATATTCTGTATATTACAACCATTGGTATAGCATATTCTATCATTCTATAATTATAAGTTTTAATTTGAAGAATAAAAAAAGTCATTATTGTTTTGTCTCTAAGACCAAGGGTGATATTTAGATGACAATCAGATTGGATTAGTTTACTACTAAGGTCGGTTTCTATTGTTGTATGAATTGATCTTTCATAAACCAGTTCTCTAACATTTCTAAGGACCATGAAGACAAATTTGTCAAATTCATGTAGCCTAAATTTCTTCATTTTGTCTGCTTTTAGCTTAAATGCGGTTATCATTGGGAGTTTTGAACGTTTCACCGCAAAGACATGTTCCAAATGATTTCTTGACAGTTTTGGTTCCAAAATTGGTGGCTTCTCTTTGAAAGATTTTAACCTACGATCCTTTGGCTTATAGAGTGGATCAATCCCCTTCTTATCCACAATTGATTCATGAACTTTTATTTGAGCTGCCACTTCTGCACAATTGGGCTTAATCACCAAATTTTCATCTCCCTTTTGCAAGCAATAGCTTGAGGAATCTTTAGCAAGAGTTTCCTGCACACATGTAGATATAACGACATTAGTGGCATTAACATTATGACATGTGTCTTTTGAGTCAAGAAATTTATTCGTTGCCGCTGGAGTTATAAAAACTATTTCATCATCCCCGACCCGTAATATCAACTTATGCTCACTAACATCAAAAACAGCCTTAGCAGTGACTAGGAAGGGTCGACCTAAAATGATTGGCACCTCAATATCTTCATCTATGTCAAGTAAAACAAAATCTACGGGAAAGATGAATTTGTCTACTTGCACTAACACATCCTCTATGATGCCTCTAGGGTATGTGATAGACCTATCGGCTAATTGAAGACTCATGCCCGTTAATTTAGGTTCTCCTAACCCTAGCTTTTTGAATAATTTATACGGCATCAAATTTATACTAGCTCCTAAGTCTGCTAAAGCATTATCTACCAACAAATTGCCGAGCATACAAGGAATAGTGAAACTCCCTGGATCTTTTAATTTTTGTGGTAGCCTTTTCTAGAGAAGTGCCGAGCATTCCTCATTCAATGTGACGGTTGTAAGCTCCTCCAACTTCCTCTTGTTCAATAGAAGATTTTTTAGAAATTTTGCATACTTTAGCATCTGCAAGATGACATCAATAAGAGGTAAGTTAATGTGTAATTGTTTGAAAACATCAAGCAACTTACCGAATTCCTTATTCTGATCAGTGTAACTTTGCTTAAGGCACTGCGGGTAAGGGATGGGAGGCTTGTACTCCTTTAATTTTGGTGATTCCATACTTTCTTTTGATTTTAGTGGCTTTGCATCTTCCTTACGGTTGACTTCCACTTCTTTCTTAACTATTTCCTCACTATCCTTCTTCTCCACTTGCAGTTTTCTACCACTTCTCAAGGTCACATCATTAACATGTTCCCTAGGATTGACCTCGGTATTCCCTAGGAGTATCCCTTGTTGCCTCTCAGAGATCATTTTTGCAAGTTGACCAATTTGATTCTCAAGGTTGCGATTTAAAGCCTCTTGATTCCTCAGCGATGATTCAATGTTGGATAAGCGAGCCTCATTGCCTTGAATATATTTAGTGAGAAGTTCTTCCATGCTGGACTTCTTTTCTTGAGGAAGAGGAAGTGGGAATGGTCTCTGAAATCCAAGTGTGCCCAAGTTGGTCTTTTGCAGGCCTTGGTTTTGATTTCCCCATGAGAAATTAGGGTGATTCCTCTATCCGGGATTATAAGTGTTGCTGTAGGGGTTATTTTGTTACATGGGTGGATTTCCTAGATAATCTACCTGTTCCAGTTGTTCTTGTACTCCGTAACCCTACATACCAAAGTCACTTACATCCAGTTATACTTGTTGAGGTCCAACAAAGAGTGCATCAATCTTCTTACTCAATAGGTCCACCTTGTTGCTAGAGCAATGGTCGATTCCACATCATAAATTCCCATAGCCTTTTGCTTGGCTCTGGTGCTTTCCCACTGATAATTGTTCATCACTATTCCTTCAATCAGGTTTTGTGCTTGCTCAGGTGTCTTTGTGTTCAAAGTACTTCCTGCGGAAGCATCAATCATCTGTCTCGTTGATAAATTGAGACCATTATAGAAGGTCCGAATCTGCATCCATAATGGAAGGCCATAATGTAGGCACCTCCTGAGCAAGTCCTTGAATCACTCCCAAGTGTCATATAAAGTCTCCTCTTCCAATTGAGCAAAACAAGAAATATCATTCCGAAGTTTAGCAGTCTTAGCAGGTGGGAAATACTTCTCTAAAAATTTCTCTACCAATTCATTCCAAGTTGTGATTGAATTTCGTGGTAGAGAGTCCAACCACTGTTTTGCTCTTTCCCTCAAGGAGAAAGGGAATAGCCGCAGTCGAATGGCATCATTCGTGGCTCCGTTGATTTTAAATGTATCATAAATCTCTAGAAAGCTAGAGATGTGGGCATTAGGATCTTCATCTTGGAGACTATCAAACTGAACATATTGTTGCACCATTTGTATGATGTTAGGTGCAATTTGGAGGTTATTAGTCGCGACGGTTGGCCTTGCAATATTAGAGTCAACTCCACTAAGTGTAGGCCTTGAATAATCGGACATGGTCCAATTTGCTTCATTCCCGTTGTTAGCCATGTGTGGTGGATCTTCCTGCTCGATGAATTGAGTGTTGGGCTCTTCACCTTCTTCCTTGATTTCAACGATTGACTCATCGTCAATGGTCGCCACAATTTGTCTAGGTTGCACTCTCAAATTTTGAAGGGTAGTTCTCTCAATTTCAGGATCAAGTTCTATTAAATCTTCCAGGTTGCTTCAAGTCATGCACTGCAAGGGCAAGAAATATAGAATCAAATGCAGCTCTAGCTAATAAAAATAAATAACGAAAACAAAAGAAAAAGAAATGGTTAAAGTAATAAAGCAACTAGTGTTCTTAATATCGACAATCCCCGGCAGCGGCGCCAAAAACTTGATATCAGGCAAGTGCACCTATCAGTTTTAATATAGCGGATGTGAGTCCGAGTCGATCCCTTAGAGACTTCAAGTATTAATATTAACCTTAGCTTTATTATCTAACCGGAAAATTATGAAAGTTTGAATTAATTAAAAATACCAAAATTAACAAACTAACTTATTTATAAGACTTGATTAAGCAATTGAAAAAACGATAAAATTAAGAACGACGTCAAGAAAGTAATAACGTATTTAGGAATTATTTCCCCTAGAGTTAATCATGTGATCGCTTAAAATATATTCAATTCGATTTCTATTATTCTTGACCGGAGGGATTCACAACTAAAGTTAATACCTTTCTCAAGCATATTAACCCTAATCCTAAATTATTCACCGGAATCTCTTCACTTAGTAATATAATTTAGAATTGCATTAATGTAATAAATTCCCATACAAATAATTAACTTTTCGAAAGAAACATATATCTTATCTCTAAGTATACATATAATTCTCTCCAATTATGTAAAGATCTAATTATACGTGCAATTTCTCAATTAACATGCATAATATCATATATTGATATTCTAGAAATATCAATTAACAATTAAATAACATAATTGAATCAAGCAAAGATAGAAACTTTATTGAAAATTCTAAATCAATCCAAGAATCACATGAAACCCTAGGTTCCATAATCCTAAATACACGAATTCTAAGCTATCATACTGATCTAAAAACGAGTTCCATCAAAAACGTAAAATAAAACATGGAAAACCCCTTTAATTGATGAATAATCTCTCCGATCTTAAAGTCGGTGTTGTTCTCGCCTTCTCTTTCTCCTTCTCCTCAAGTCTCTTGTTTTCTCTAATGTCTCTTATGTCTTTTGAAACCCTAATATGTCCTTTTATGGTGTATCAAAAGGTTTTCGTTTTCTTTACCAAACACGACCTGGGACATGACCGTGTCCCCAGGTCGTGTAACTTTCTGCCCCTGGCCAATTTTTTCTACATGGACTGTGTAACTTCATAACTTCTTCGTTTGAACTCCGAATCGAGTGAAATTTGATTCCTTTTCTTCTTTTTCAATCCTAGAATGTGTTCAAACCTAAAAATCAAAATTTTACTCAATTAGGTATCAATTTCTTTAAAGAAAACCAAAAATATGAGAAAAATATTATAAAATCACCATATGAAATATGTTTAAAATCAGAATTATCAACAAGCGACAAATAAGACAACCTTAGAGGACCTCAAGCGTTCACCTTGTAGCTTTAGCGAGTAAGATCAATTCTTTACCTGAATTACTCGTTTGTTCTTAGAAAGCCAAGCCCTTATGGAGTAATGTTGTTTCTCTATTCTCTATAAGAGTTGTAAATGAGGAAAGATTGGATGTTTGTAAGCTCTTGGACAAGTGAGCATCCATCAAATCATCTCGATGATCAACGGATAAGATAGAGATTGCTCCATTTATAGTTATCTAGAATGAGTTAGCTAATGAGTCCAAGGCCAATAACCTTCCTCATGAGTATATGAACCTACCTAAGAAAAGTTAGATGTGGACGGACCAGTCCAATGATCCTTATTTTGAGCTAATAATGAAACTTTAATCATTGAGATGTCTTATAGTGTAGCAGATTGAAAATATGTCGGAATTCTAAAGTCAAGCATGCCCAGACTAGGTTATTCTTAAGATGGATGACCTCTTAGGAACCTACTATATCAATGGAAAAAATTGTGAAAGAATCCACATAAAAATGGACAATATCTCGGCAAGAGGAGTTTCAGTTAAATCGTTACAAGTAGTATTAAAGCAGTTCACTAGTTGAAAGGGTAGAATCCTTCCTCAATGATCTTCTTGGACCTATGTAACGAAACTGATAAAAAGGTCAATTTTGTAAGGGGGCAAATCTTAATACCCCTTAGATACTAGGTAAATAAACTATAATCATCAAAGCACCTTTTAGTGTAGGAGGCTGGAGTACGTTAGAACTTAAAAGTTAAACATACTCAAGCTAGGTCATTTTTATGATGGTTAACTTACTAAGAGATAAAATCATGAGGTACATCACACTAAAGCGGACAATAATTTGATAAGAAGAGTTCTAGTCGAGTGATAATATCAAAGTAATCTACCAAGCCGAAAGGGCAAAGTCCTTACTTAATGTTAATCTTGAACCCATGTAATGAAGTTAACAAGGATGTTAGTTTTATAAAGGGGGTGGATTGTAATACACCTTAAATATTAGGTGATAGAACTTCAATTATCGATGCGTCTTTTGATATAACGGCTTAGAGCTTATCATAACTCTAAAGTTAAGCGCATTCAGTTAGGTTAATCTCAACATATGTGATCTCTTAGGAAGCAATTACACTAAGGAACTATAACCATACAACGTAGATGCCAAAGTGGATGATATCTTAGTGGACGATATCTCAATAGAAGAAATTCTACTCATGCATTACACTTTAATAAGTAAATTGACAATATATTATTATTATTATTATTATTATTATTATTATTATTATTATTATTATTATTATTATTATTATTATTATTATTTATTTTCTTCTCTTTTTATATGCATTTTTAATTCTACTTATGCATAAATTTTTTCTTTTTAAAATAAATGATCATGCCTATAGTTTAATTAACTATATACCTTAATTATATATATATATATTACATATTTTATATTTTCCAAATTTAAATGTGTTTAGAATCTCCAAATACTATAAATGCTCTATATATATGCCTATCTCTTTGTTTATAGTGGATGGATAGCGGTTATTAATCCTCATCTCTTTACTAATAGTGGGAAAATGGTAGGGATAGCAACAAATCTTTTTAGCAAATTTCAAAGACCCCAAATATCTCTACATATTTTCAAAAATTTAAAAGAATTCAAATATGTTCAAATAACAATAATCCTACTTTAGCATATTTTGACAAGTTAAAATACAAAGGCATCATTTCCTATATTTTATACTTTTGATTTATTTAATTCTTAGACATTTCTTATTCATTTCAAAGAATCAAAATATTAAAATGTCATTTCCTATGTTTTATACTTTCAATTTATTCAACTCTTACATATTATTTATTCATAAAATTTTTGTTACCTTTTTTTTTTGTTCCCAACTATAAGTCTAAGTAAAGGATTTTATTGTTAAAAAATTTCTAGTGTTTTACTATTATTGTTTTCATTCAATTTTAATTATTCATGGATTTTTAATATATTAAAATTATTATTTTCTTTCTTTTCTTATTTTAATTTATTTTCTAACCATTCATATATTATTTTTTTAATGTCAACGAAGTTTAATTTTTATATATGGAACATATGTGTATCAGTTATTAGTAATGAATAAAGTGATTTAAATTAATAGCCCTACAAAAATAGTGCACTAAGTTAAAATCTAGAATACCATATTTAAATAAAGGGCTTTATATTATACTGATAGTGAAATTAAAATTAAAATTTCGATCAAATCGATTGATTAACTGTATATAAATCAAATATATATGTATGCAAGTCTGTGTTTATATATAAGGAGAGAAAATCAAGGTCACAATTATTAAAGCATATAAAGAAAAATACTATAATTGAAATGTTTATATATGAAAATTTTATTCATCCATTTTATTGTGAGATCCTTAAGATAGCAAATTAGTAACTTAAAGCTCTCATCTTTGGAAAGCTCTTAGTTTGAGATTTTAAAGAAAATTCTGAGGAACTATTGTTAAGTAAGTATTTAATGAAATATCATCATAAATATTATAACTAAGTGCCAATTCTTAGTTAAGAATAGTGCTTGTTTTATAATCTAGCTTTATTTGTTAAAAACCTTTATAAAGAAATGCTTAACATAAGAACCTAGGTTAATAACCCCAAGTTAAAGATGGCCTTAGAAGCATATGCATATTTCAATGAAATTTATTGATTAATCATGTATAGATCAAGTATATGTATGTAGATGTAGACAAAACAAATTGAGCATTCAATAATGGCTCTTATTATCTAAGAAAGATAAATCACAATAATATTATTGAGAAAAAATCAAAGATATTATTCAACTATATAGAAAAAATCACCTAAATTGAACTGCTCATGTACATATCAAAATTTTATTTATTCATTGACCACTACTTAATATTCTAGTTGTTATGTAAGTGCTTATGGAAGCAAGTGGAGATGTATCAAGCTATATTCCTACTAATATATTCAGCATTAACCTTTCTCTCTCTCTCTCTCTCTCTCTCTCTCTCTCTGGTTTTTGAAAAAAGAACTAACTCAATTTTAGAATCATATGTATGTTTGAAATGTTTGAAAATCAAAATTTGATATTTATAGGCGGGACTAAGAAATATGAAAGGAATGTAGTGCTATATGTGCTTACATTATAGTTGGCAAATTCATTAATTATATTTTACAAAAAAATTGCAAATAACTTCCCAAAATTTTAACGAAATTGCGAATATAGGTCATAAATTTCAAATATTGTAAACATAAACAATATCTCTTCTTCTTCTTCTTCTTCTTTTTTTAAGTTGAAAAAGGTCAAAGTATCATCAAAGTTTAAAAAATTTTTAAAATATACTTTGATAAATTTAAATGGTGTTTCTACACTGAAATCAAAGTTTAGAGAGGTCATTTGCAATCTATATTGTATTTTCCAATTTATCAAAGTGTAAAGGGTTTATTCATAATGTTGAAGTTTATAGGGTAAATTCATATTTGGACTAAAGTTCATGAAGTATTTGTATTTTTATTTATATTTTAAGTATAGTAGTTACATAATAATAATAATGGTGAGAAATGATAGGTGAAAATTTAAACTAAACTAATGATGACATGACAAATAAATATTATGGATGAAAAAGATTAATATGAAAATGTGAAAATTCCAAAAATTGTCAAAGAACATAGAATGCTAAATAAGAAGACTATCAAAACTTGCAGATATAGAAGCACTATGTAAGATGGTAAAATGTTAATAATAGAACCACTAAAACATAGAAGCATTCTCAAAAAGCACATACTGTAGAAGTATAATGAGATGTAAAAGCAAACTTGGAAGCATGTTAGAAGAAATTAGAATTTGACAAAATTATATTTGTTTTGCAGGTGAAAACCTATCTCCATTAGTTAGATATATTTAGTTAATACATTTAACTGTGTTCCATTATAAGTTAGATTAACTTTTTTGCAGCCTTAGTCATGGAAGTGAGAAGAAGTTTTAGATTATTATCTAAATATTTCGATCAAGTGTATGGCTTCACATCTAATCAAGAAGCGATCATATTAATATTCATTTCATCTTCAATTTCAGCAAGGTGGTTCATTCAATTATTGATAATCAAAGTGGCCATAAAAATCAATGTGGAAGAAAGCTTTAAACATGGTAGTTTACACATAACAACTTATGTTAAATTCAACTCAAGTCATGGATGTGTTCGATAATGGATATTTAGTTAATTGTGGCAATTGGCAAGGAAGTTAATTCAACCAGTAGTAACCTTATTATATCAACATGGAATTCAATTAGGAACCAACATGATTTCAGCATAGAGGTGTTTCTTAATTCAAGTCTAACATGACCGGCAACGTGGTAAGTGATCTCTATGTCCAATAATATTTTATTTAAGTCAAAGTGACGTTGTTTGGCTGTTTTGATTGGAATTATTTAGAGAAACTATCGAGATTTATTATCAAGTTTAAATTAAAGGAGATAAAGATATAGACATAGAGCTATTATGAAGAGATATTTATGGGATTCTATTTTTTAATCAAGTAGGATTGATATATACATGGAGCTAATTTTTTTTTGAAGGATTTGGTGAAAATTATTACAAAAATATGAGGTTTTTGAATTTGTATGAATCTTAAATTAAAAGATGTTTTCAAATTCAAATTAAGCCATATTTTGCGGAAGATTTTTAGCAAAGAAAGAGGACACAACATTTTAAAAGATATTTTTTTTTTATCAACAAAATTTTTTTATCCTAATGATATTTCAGGAAGCTAGCCATTGGTTTATCCAAGTATAAAAAGCATCTATTGAAGATCCAAAAGATATACATAAGGCAAAAAGCTTAACAACTCTCAGTTGTAAATCTCAAAAATATCTATTTAATTTAATGATTTACTTGAACTAATATTCTTTACTTGTTGTAAATCAAAAGCAAACTTAGAAGGTTTTATTGTACATAATTTAATGGATATTTCTTTGTAGTTCTTCATTTAATTTTGGATTCCTTATACTTGTTAGTGAAGAGATAGTACTATAGATTTGTAATAGCTTATAGGATAGATAGCAAATAAAACAGTGTTATTTGTAGCCTTAGAGACCTTAATTATACTCTCTTCATTTTTTAAAATAGTGGAATGATTGATTTTAGAATACTGAATCCCCAACAATAGAGCTAAAAGAGTTGACGTAGGCATGAGATTGAACCACAATAATATTTTTGTTGATCTTCTTCACTTTCTCTCTTTACTTTTTGTAACATTTGTTTACTTATTTAGACATGTAAAATTAAACTTCAACCCATTTGAAATAAATTAAAGCAATTAAAGGGGACACTTCAAAAATTCAAAATTTTCATCAGCAATCAATTCACTACCTCTTAATTACTTTAAGGGGACTAACAAAACTAGAACTAAACCTAATCAAATATAGTTTCTTTTATATATATGTATATATATATAAAATAAATGCATTTCATTTGAAAATTACTGCACAATTTTGAATTCATAGTTTTTGACCCAATGGATATTTATGCTATTGCCTAAGACCTATCACTAGGGCATTCAATTTTCATAGGCTTATACCAATTTCATTCAATTTTCATGCTAATGCACTCATCAACCATTTGTTTCATGTGCTTTCTATAAGGAAAAAAAAATCAATTAGTTTATGCCATTATAGATTGCTCAGTAGTCATTAGGAAGTCTCTAAATATTGAGGTGCTTTTCGCATTCACTCTTCCTCTCCTAATACATCTTCCTTTCCATTGTCATTAAGATTTTATCAATCTTTATCAAATGCACTCGCCTACCATTTGTTTCTCTATCAAAAATAAGTTTGTTTCTTAAATTCTAGTATGCTCATATGTCATATAACAATGTCTAGCAATGTATCTATTTTTCTAAATGATAATAAGAAATTATGAGACCGATAGATTGGATCGACAAATTAATAGGTAGATTTATACTAGGCATCTTAAAAGGTTTGAAATTTAAATGTATGCTTGGAAAGATTCAAGACTCATTGAATAATTAACAAATGGACTTATTCAAATCCTCTCATTTACATTATCTCAATTCCAATCAATTTATTTTATTAAATGTTTTTAAATGCAATCAATAGTTGAAATTATAAACAATGAGATGACCTCACAATAATATCATAAGGTAGTTAAAAAAATAAAGGCAACTCCAACCATTAATTTGAAATTTAATGGAGATTGAGAGGATGAAAAAAGTAGATGATATATTTCCTATATTTTGTAACACGTAGATATGTTGTGATATTTGCATTTAGATGGAAATGCCAAAGCTAGAAGTGATGTATAGTACCAAATCTTCCAAAACAAGGAAAAGGTAATTATATTGGAATCAAGTATGATCTAGTATCAGTGGAAAAAAAATAAATATATAATTAGATTTCACATAATTTTCCTATTGATTTCATAGTTTATAGATCCTTATGTTAATTTACATATCATATTGAAAGGAATGCATGAATGTGTTAAGACTATGTACGACCTCATATTTCATATTACTTTTCTTATGTTGTATTGCATCAATAAAAATATAGCTCCTACATCAATAATTAAGGTGCAAAACACTAATACGTTGAATTCATTAATCAACATAACCATTTGGAGACAATTGATAATATTGTTTATAATTGGGAAAACATTATATGTGACAAATAAGATTATTTAATTGAGTTCACAGTTTGTAGAAGAAATAAAGATGAGGGACACACAACATAAATTACACATGATCAATCCAACATAAACACAAACATGTAGCTCTAAAGAATCTAAATACAAAGAAGACATTATAATTGAACCATCAAGAAAGCATGACACATAAATGAACTGTTATTATGTAATGCACATCTTCATCTCCCACTTCCAATTTGAAATGCCACTAGATTCTTTATGCTATCAAATGTCATTGAGTTACTTGTAGTAATCTCTCCACATTCATTGACATGTTCATTTAGCAAGTACTTTGTCTCATCAGGATTACTTTCTACTGAAGGATATCTTTTTGTTGTCCTAATGAGTCCCTCTAATTCCATTGAAACCTCTTTCATGGATGGTCTCTCTTCACCTCTCATTTGTAGACATCGAAATGCTAGCTTTGCAACTTCCATGATTTCTTCAACAAATTCATCTTGAAAAATTCTTTCATCAATAATTTCAAGCAAATTTCCCTCTTTATATTTAGATACAAAGTACATTGATAAGCTCTTTTGCTTTTCTGGCCTTGTAAAGGAAAGAGCTTCCATTCCAGTTAGTAACTCAGCAAGGACAACACCAAAACTATAAACGTCACTCTTATCAGTCAATTCCATGCCATTTATAAATTCAGGATCCAAATAGCCAAGTGTTCCTTGTATTAGCACAGAAACTTGTGTTTGATCAATAGCAACTAACTTAGAAGCTCCAAAATCAGAAACTTTAGCTATGAAATTATCATCCAAAAGTATATTAGCAGTCTTAATATCTCCATGTATGATTTGGGTAGTAGCATCACTATGTAGATATGAAAGTGCTCTAGCAGTTTCTGTAGCAATACGTAAGCGAGATTTCCATGACATGAGTACAGGATGGCCAACTTTGTGTATGTGATCAAAGACTGTTCCATTTGTGATGAACTCATAAACTAAAAGTGGAACTTCCTTCTCTAAGCAACATCCAATCAATTTTACCACATTCTTATGATTGATTTGCGTGAGGATTACCACTTCATTTATAAACTCTTTTACTTGTGTTTGATCGACGAATTTGGACTTTTTTATAGCAACTGTTTTTTTGTCTAACTCTCCCTTATAAACTATTCCATGACCTCCTTGACCTAATATAGTACTTTCATTGTAATTATTTGTTGCCTTTTTTAGCTCTCCATCAGTAAATATTTTTGTAGTCTCCATGGAACCTTTATGTTCAGCAATAAGTTTTTGCATCATCAGACCTCCATTTTGTTGAAAGAACTTTTCTCTTTGCATTATTATCTTCCTTTGTCTAAAGCCCCAGTATAACCAGGAACATAGTAGAAGAAGAGAAGGAATGCTTATACCTACACCTGTAATACAATAGATGATGACAAAAATATGTTCTTATCATCATATAATTAACATAATGGAAGAAGACGAGATGTACTTTTGCTCACATATATGAGCAAATAGATGTAACTTAATGTAAAAATTTTACTTCATGCACAAAAATCAAATATTAGTATTGCGACTCACATATGCAAGTTTACGCAGTGAAAGAAACTAGTTTAAATCACATATTATTGCCATACCATTAGTGCTATAATTATTAAGTATACTAGGCAACGATTAGTTGAGGTTAATGATATAATGTGTTAATATATATGATGGAAAAACAAGGACAATGGATTAGGATTTGCAAACTAACATGGATTTATAGAAATGGAAGAACCGTGCATTAGATGGCTTTTCTACTAAATTAGACTTGCATCTAACTGCTTATATTGTTCATGTCAGGGAGCTTCAATGTCTTGCTAATGAAATTAATAACTTGGAAATGCCATCTATTATGTTGATATTCTGAAACCATTTAAAAGGTTTCCTTTAGATTTTTAATTAAAAGTTCTAGATGTTCTTATACATGTAAGGTCTATTAGATTGTATAATGTGGAGTAATTTCATAAATGCTTACTTTTGATACATAATCCTATTTTAAGATACTTGTATGTAATTGATCTTGTTTAATAATTAAATATCCTAAAGTCATACACTACGCAAAATAGGCATAACGTAATGAAAGTTGGAAAAATGATCAAGAAATACACAAAGTATATTTGATTATTTTAAGTAGGTCAGGGGCGTTCGAATGGCTACAATCTCCCATCTGAATGGCATAAACGGATTTAGGAGGCCAGTAGCATCTGACATCCCATTTGAACATTAACATCTCTCCATTAGATGCTATAGAAACTTTAAATGATCAGTAGCATCTAGTGTCTCATTAGAACAACCCCAACTCCTTAAACCTATCGGAACATTTAGTGACACATGCTTCTTATTCAAACAACACATACGAGTTGTCTAAACAACATGCCCTAACTATAAAAGTAGGGAAAAAAATCTAAAGCTCACCTGCAGTACTACGCTTCACTTCTTTTTATTCTCCTTTATTTTCTAAATACCACCATGGAACTATTATTAGGGTATAGATTAGGTTTAATGTAGTTTTAGTCGAACCTTACCTATGGAAAGGATTGAAATCATGCTTTTCCCTAGATTAATTGAGTCATATGGGACAATCGACTAAACAACCCATAATTAGGTAGTCATTGATTAAAATCAAACATAATGATGTAATGGTGTCACAAGAATTGCATAGAATAAATATTTATCATAGGGCTAACACCGTTTAGAAAGTGCCAAATTAGTTGAAATATATCCAAATTCTAAATGTATAATATTTTACCCCTTTTTCAAAGTTATAGGGCCCACTCTACAAGTCTAATTACATTTAAACAATTTTTTGAATTAGATCATTCCTATAATTTCAATACTTTTTTGAAAGGCGTCAATATAATTAACCTTAATAATCATCTAATGGCTCATTACTTGTCATACTTTATGGGATCAAAGTAAACCTAAGCAATAAGTTTAACTGGCCTCAAATCGACCCAAAACCATGAGGTTTCAATTCCAAAACAAATGGAACCATGATCAACCTAACTATACTTGATTCTAGGTTGATTCATCGGCCCCAAAATCAACAATTATTTTTTTTTTCATTGGATATAAATATAACATATATATATTATATATAGTGTAATGTGTACAAATTACATATAATATATGTATGTATATCATATAAATTTTTATATATATGTAAATTTATCATATGTATTTATTTTATTTTATTTTCAAATTTGATCGGTTTGAACTATTAATTCAAATGAGGTAGCATGTTTGACTTACCTAGACTTATTTGAACAAACGGGTTCAAGGCTGGCTAAAGCCTTGCCTCCACCGATTGATTATAAGCTCTTGATCTACCAAGTCAATCCTCGACCAGTTCATGGGTCTAAATCAATCATTCCTTAGGTTTAGATGGAGCAAACACATTATTCTAAGAGGAATTCTTAGTTTTATCCTACTACAGGAAAGGTAGCTTATGAACATTCTTAAAGCTTGTTTGTTATTTTCTTTTTTATGTTTATCCTTACAGCTTGATATGGATGAATAGTTATGGTTTAGTGTTTAGCTAATAGTTATGTGAATTATATATAAATTTGTCTAATGGACTACGAGGGTCTTTATCATGTTCGATTCAAAGTGATCAAAACTACCATATGAGAACCACAACAGGTTATTATGAGAGTAGTACATTGACTCGGCTTGTGGTTTTAATGGAGTGGGACATCTAGTGAAACATAAAATGTACTTCGTCACTCTTTCTCTTCAATATTTTTACATAAATGTAAGGGATGTAAGAAGGAGATTTAAAGGATGCTAAGCTTTATAGAAATAAAGTGGACTTTTTTTTTATGAATAAATCGACATTTGAAGTAGAGGTGGGATATTTCAATTGTCAAGTCAATTTATATTATTTACCAGTAGAACTCAGGAGAACTTAACGTGCTGGTGGTAGTTGGAACACATATATATGGAATCGTTATATACCCAAAAATTCGGTTTAAAGCGATAATGTTTCTTGACATGAATGCGTACATACTTAGATATCCTATTTTGATAATCGTGTCATGTTTCTTGTACTAAAACCTAAAAGTTGAAATTGTGAAATATAGCTAAAGTTCTAATATGTTGATGAAAATTTAACTTAAGTAATGTATCTAAATTATGTAAGTGAAAAAAGAAAAAATCATTTTCCATCTCAATAGTTTATTATACAATATCCCGTAGCTAGAATATAGAGAATACAAGTGAGCTATTAGGGGTAACGGATAGTTATAATCCCCCAAAGTTACTAATTTATTTTTCTTATGTTGTTTTATTGATTAATGTTCCTAATAACTGGTTCACATTGAATCTTAAGCACCTTAGATTTTCTTTATTGCAGCACAGGTATCATGGTTGCATGTCTCTCTTTATTATAACTTTTGGAAATATCCGTTACTTAAATGCTTTAGTTCCTAGGAACATTCTTTATTTCAGACACATATATCTTTGTGAAGTATAACCTATAAAACAAATTTGTCAAAAAGAACCTAGCATGCCAATGTAAATTTAATTATGTTATGCAAAAATTATGATTTATTCTGTTTAATAAAAAATTGGAACGTAGAAAACTCGAGAACCAATTACAAAATTTAGATTGCTACAAGCACATACCTAATGCAATGTCCTTGTTCAGTGAGTTCTTTTCACAACCAGTTCCACCCCTCTTTCCATCACCTTGATATCCTTTATGACACGAACAAGTGAAGTTTCCCAAAGTGTTTTCACAACTTGCATTTACATCACAAGGGCTATTAGTTGCATTTTCGCACTCGTCAATATCTGAAATACCCATAGAGAAAGGAGTTAATTATCGAATAAATGGTATCCTTATTCCAAAGCTCAGCATATGTTTATACAAACTTTGACCTAAAATATGCACCATGTTGTTGCTTTATATAGAGCAAAATCAGACAATATAAAATAGTGTTTGGTTATAAGGACTATACTACTAAAAAAAGAACTAAACAAAATAAATATGTGAAGAATTGAATAGTACAAACTCATTATATTATGTTTATGCTAAACACGAAATTTATATTAAAAATTAATAATTTTTTGGTAATATTTAATAAAAATAATATTAATTAACTCAACGTTATAACATAGATAGATATTTTTGCAAATAAAAAATATTTTTAGAATTTGTTAAGTGAATTTTATTTTTGTACTATGGTATAGACAAAATAAATTTCGAATCTTTTATCCAATCTATTAGTTTAATTTTTATCTAATCACCAAGCAAAGTTGTAAACTAAACATGAAATAAAATATTTTATCCGATTCAATACTATAAAAATTATATAACCAAACACTACCTAAGAAAACTAAACATCACAGTAAAAGAGATGAAGATATTATAACTCTCCTATACCACATTTTACATGTATAATACTAAATAGGAATTTTTATAGCTTAAAAAAATTTAAAAAATCTTAAAAGTTAATTATTCATATTATAAATTACAATAAAATTCAGTATTATGATTTGAAATTTGAAAGAAATATTTATTATATGCTATCAGATAAATCTTTGTACCATCAGATAATTACCTAAAGAGTTTTAGACTCATGAATTAAGTTCATATATGTGATCAACAAAACCTATGTGGAGGAGAAGGGATTCAGTTGGTAGTATATGTCATGTAAAAATACATTTGGTATATAACTATTAATCATATTTGAATACATAGATTAATAATGGATAATTTTCTAAAATCTTATTTTCTATATATAGTAATATAATATTTATTGAATCTTTTTCTATGATGGATGGCCAGATTGAGGGTCATGTAGATCGAATGGTTAAAATTTTAGCCATGAGCAGTCATACTTTGGTTGTACTCTCTTTCGAAATGTTTATTTGACGAGATGGTACGTAGAATTAACCACAAATATATAAAGCTAACTATCACAAGAATATAAGAGTTGACTAACCGAAGAATTCCATGTCGTTTTGTGGAATGTAGAAGCACCCGTGATATATGTATGTGTGTATATATATAAAATAAATATAATTGAAGTGAAATAAAAGTACTTAATGAAGGGTTTTTAAAATGTAATCAAAGATAGCAATGGACAGTAAGAAGTGGTTAAAATGTAATTAGACCTAAAAGTATAACTAAATTGTATGTTTTATGTATATTACTTGTTCAAGTGGGTGTTACAACAAAAGGACAATTTCCTTCAATATTTTAGTTTTTCCTTTTATTAGTTATATATTGTGTCTTTTAAAAGGCAAAATTCTTTTTTATGCACAATTAATAATAATATTGAAAAGTAAGTTTGTTTGATATTTTTATATAATGGTGTGAAAGATTAAAATCCATCTATCATTATTAGGAAGACTTAGTTTGGTACATCTTTTTTTTTCCCATTTTATTAGTATCTTTTTTGTTTTTACTTGAATAATGTATTTAGTAAGAATAGGATACCAAAAAGCTAAAAATATAATTTTATATATACTCCTCTTTCAAAATTAATTATCTAATGAATCTCTATAAAAATTGAATTCATTTACCTTTAATTTATTCATATTTACAAAAATATGAATTAAAATAATTATCTCTAATATGTAAAATATATATTTTTGAAATTTTTTCTTTTAAAAGCATGTGAAATTTTATTCAATAATCTAATTACTATCTTCATCATAATTATGAAATAAAAATAAATAAAATATAAATAATATAGTTTTCTAAATACCAGATTCTAAATAAATATAGTTTAAAAATAGAACAAATATAGATGAAATGAAGACCAAAAAAAAAATACAAATAGGATCTATATAAAAACCAAATAGATTATATTGACAATTGGATCCTGAAATATTATAATAGCTTTTTATCCATCTATGTCTATCAAGTATATTTTTAGCTATTATATGTGTATGTGTCTATATATATATATATATATATATATATATATATATCTTAATAAGGAATAGCAGACTGTACCTTGACAACAACTGTCGCTATTATACCAATAAAATAAATGATGAAAAAGAGCAATTAGAAAAAAGAAATATCGCGCAAGTAAATCTATGTTATTAGAGTGACTGTTTTTATGATTAAAACTTGCTTGGAAAAAGAGGAGAGATAAATTAATCAGGGAAAAGAGAGGTCAATTAAACTTATTATACATGATTTGATGGTCCGTGACTTAAACTGTGTACATCTTTTGGAAAAAAAAAAAGGGATAAAAAATATGCATATCAACTTGGTTGTTTTAAACATTAAAATATTATCTAGAATTAAAAAGAAAACAAATTTGTCATAAAATACAATTTCAAATTTATTAAGCAATGTTTCAATGTATAGATGTATTATTATTAAAATAATATCTTCCATGTAGGAAAAGATAAATAAGAAAAACCAAATCATATTAACAATCACGTTTACTTGAGAAACATTATGACCCAATTAAAGTGTACATGATCTAAGCAGGATACAAAGAAATATGATAGCAACACAAATTAATTATTTGAAATATATAAAATGATTTTATAAATCATTCAACCACTCTGTAAAATGCACTCGGAGACCAATTACGCTCCATTTTTGAAAACGAAAAGATATTATAATTAAAAAAAATGTGTTTAATTTTTTAATAGTAGTAACTTTACCTTGATTTTTCTTTTCTTTTTTTTTTTTAATTTTTTTCTTCTTTTTTTTTTTCCCACTCTTCAGTCTCCTTTCTCTCTTTCCTCTTTTCTTTTGCTTTCACCAAATGCCCATAAAAAAAGATTCATTGGATACCACACTTTTTTGACCTATACCATCCTTTAATATATAAAAAGAAGATATTTAGTTGGTAAAATGTTTCTTTCATGTATGAAACTCCACGAGTTAAGAATATCATGCATTTTCTAGTAATCTCATTCCTCATTAACTATCTAAGAGATTAGCTCCACCTATCTTTAATATGAAAACAGTAACTACAGCTTCTAAATAAGAAGATATGTTACTTTGAATGGATATATTTCTGAAAACACCTTATATCTTATTGTATATAAGATGTTTTTTGAAAATTGCACAAGCTTTAATGTCCCTCACAAATATAATATTAGAAAAATTGGTATAATTTTTACAAAAAATCTAACATGTCACAAACAGTTGGAAAGTATTTCTAAGATTAGATCTACCCAAACCTACCTATCTCTCCCCTTTCCTTATTTAAGGAATAAATCCCCTTAATTTACTTTTTCACAAGTTCATTTGATTTACTCCTTATACTATTATGTATAATTAGTAGAGATGATAAGGAAAAAAAACAAAGGCATAATGATTACATTTTCTTCCTTGTTACAAATAACCACCACCATCAAGAGCTATTACAACACATCATCGCTTCCTTAGCCAATAGTTATCTCTTCCACTAGCAATTGATTCTCTCACTTTCTCTCTTTAAGGGAGTATAGCAAGGTTACACACAACTAAACCAAAGTTGGGTTGCATAAAGGTGGTCGTAGCACCATACAGCAAGAAAAGTTTTCTTCCTCTCTCTATATATAAGGTTGAAACCAAGTGCGAGACCTTATAATTCTAGTAATTAGGATCAAACTCCTAACTTAGAAAAATGCAAGTCTTGCACTTTTAGTGATTAGGTTTTGAATAATCAATTTATAGCGTTATTGTAAATTATCTGATTAGGTCAAATTTTTGCAAGAAGGCCATATATACTAAACAAAGTGATTCTATGATTCTAGATGGTGAAATTATATGAATAAAGTAATAATATAGCTATATTTCATATTTGTTATAAAATTACAGTTAATTTTGATTGGCAACACAAAAATTAATCCTAGAAATAAAAATATTTTAGTATAATATATATATATAATGCTATAAAATAATATTTGGAAATATATATGTGCTTAAATTTAATTAATATATACGTGTATGTATAAATATGTCTATATATGACTATAAATAGTCAAACTACATCAAAATGCTTAAGAAAATCATTAAAAGAAACTAGAAATCAATAAAGAATTTAAAATGACTAAATACCAGCTTTTGTACATGCAAAATTCATGGTAACATAGGACACAGGAAATCAAGGGATTAAGTCACATTGCATATGCAAAATTATGTGAAACATAGAAGAAATCCACATGTCCCATCTTCCTTTTAAATCTCAAAGTACCTAGAAAAATCACTAATCAGTTGCATATGGGGACCTTTTGGAACATTTGTGTGAGAGAAAACCATTTGCTAAAGTTTTAGACGCTTGCATATAGAATTAAGAAAATTAGAAGTTTAGTGTATAGATCTAAGTTGAAAGAGTTTGTGGGTGTAGAGCGTTGCTAGAAGCAAACCTACCTTATCCCTTGAACAAATAGCTAGCAAAAAGCTCTGCTAACATACCTTTCTTTTTTAACGATCGCTGGAGTGTAGTGTGCCATTGAATAATCGATTTCTTAGTTTTTCTCAAAATTTTATTAAAAATAGCAAATGACTCTCAAAAAATTATGAAATTTGATTTTCCTATGTAATTTTTTGTATAGAACTTAAAAATCAATCTAAATTTTTCAAATTTTAAGTGCACGTATGGCTTTCTTAATAAATCATGTGCCTTTATTAAATTTCAATTGTATTTTCAAAATATCAAATGATATAGTTTCAATCTAAATTTGTGTACGTAAGATCCTAAAAGGGTATACTTTTAAGCTATATAATTGGATTCTCAAAATTGTAAAGTTTGATCATTGAAAAAATTTTGATTTTTGGATAAAAAAATATGCTAATGGAGATTTCCTTAAGAAATCCTTAAGAACCTTCATGTGATCTTGCTTTAAATTTGATAAATTGGTAGATTTTAGATGTATTTTATTGAATGAGAACTTTTTTATATTTGGAAGAAAACATTTTATAAGCGAGTTGTTGGGATTTAAGGCAAAAACTACATGTTTTTCTACTAAAATATAAACATGTAAATGTTGAAATGAAGTTAAATAAATATGATTAGGTTGAAATTTTGCAGATTGTATAAAATTTAGGATTGCATTTGAGTTTAAGTTGTTAATCTTGATCTTTGATGGAGTTGTTATGGTGTCTACCAAGTATAAAAGAGTAATCCTACACATATAAGCATGCATTTTACTTTAAGAGTGAACATCAGTTAAAATAAAAGTTTGGTGGTGATGTGGAAATGTTGAGTATACACTTTTGTTGTTCAATTTAAGCGATGATCATTGGTGTAAGGTGAAGAAATGGAGTATAGATAGAAGGATATGGTCAGAAGTTGAGTTAAAGGGTTGTTTGGTGTAGAAAACCTAGCTATAATGGAAATTAAATGGTAAGTTAGGTGGTTGCTCTACATAAAACACTAAAGGTTATCTTAAGTAAAAAATTGACCTAAAGGATACCTTGATCAAAAATCTTATATTGGCATAAAGTCATAACTTAGGTCAAAACGTACTATGCATAAGTCTTTGTTGACAATTAGCTTGAAAACTATATTTAACTTAAATGAAAATACATTTAATCGTTGAATTTGAACTCTTATCTCATATTTGGATGAAAATAAAGTCGACAATATTGACTATTTAGGGATAATTTAAGTGGAAGAGATAATAAGAAAAGCTAACAAGTAATAACATCAAAGTAAGTGGAATCAATACCTTATAGCATTTTGGAGCATTCTTTATTTGTGGTTGTGATTTAGTCGTTTGTATGTATATAATGTATGAACCTAAATATTGATCTACTGCTATAGGAGCTAAGTTCCATGTTGTCTTTGTTTTGTGATTATTGCTTGATTTGACTATTTAAAATTGGTTAATCACCTAAAATCAAATTAACTTAAATTCAACATAACTTCTAACTTGACATGTATCACAATTTATTAAGGAAAATAACTAGGATTGCCAAACTAAACATGGACCCTTCAATGAGGATAGTTGAAATGGTTATTACCCTACTCTTATTCGAATTAAATGATAAGAGAGGAGATCACTATAAAGTTAAGAATCATTGTTTGAAGACAATCTTTAGAGGAGGGTGTTCTTGATTATACAAGCTCTGGTTTGGCCTTACTTTGTAAGTGTGTATCTCATCAAACTCCTCAACTCAAATTAAAGTAGACATAATTTTTCTATTCTCATGATAGATTGGATGACATTATGTCGATGGTGTTTATTTGTCTATACATTACATTTAACTAACTTGGTTGATAACCATACTTACTTTATAATAAATGTATACTTTATCTCCATTTCATATATTGAACAAGTTGGCAATCATTCCCCTTTAGGTTCTTTTATAGGTCTAATGTAGAAGGTAGAATTTCACCAAATTTTTAGTCTAATAGTGAATGGGGAAGGGTGCAAAGTGAGACTAAAAAAGACTATTGGACAATTTTGTTGACTTTTATGATATTGGAAAAATTAACTAGTCTCCTTGGGTAGCTTAATGGTTTTTGAGTGTTGGCCAATATATAATGATCAAGAACTTGTGGATTTTATAAACTATTTTTTAAAACTGTAACTTTTGGTGTAAATGAACTCATGTAAATATTGTTAAGGCATAAAGGAATGTATTACAAGTATCTTTGAAAAGCATTTTAAAAAGTTATATCACAAGTTTTATATGTAATAAATACTGAGCTAAATTCTTTAAAACGATTAAGTTGAGTATGTCTTGTATAGATTATGTTTACAATAGCAACTGTAAAGCTAGGCTAACCTCACTTCATGAAGAGATAGAGATCAAAACTCAAAACTAATGATGATTAGTGAAGATTTGCTACAATTTCTATTTTGTAGTTATAGTAGCTATTTTATTTTTATTCATAGTAATAGTAGCGATTTTATTTTTATTAAGTAGTTATAGCTTGTATATTAGGATATTTCCTTAATTTTGCAACATGAAAAACCACCATAAAATATATATTGTTATTATAGTATATTTAAGGCACCTGCAGACTGAGTCATGTGAGGCAACCAATGACCAAAGTCGCACGAGTTGAACAGAAAATGAATTCTAATAGGAAACACTCAAGCCAAGAACAACCGTATCGTGAAGCAATCATTTAATTGCCAATCAATTGGTTGCCTCTAGCAACCCGCCACATGTACATTGTCTTTTTATTTTGCTTTTAATTTATTTTGGGAACAGTATCATATTTAACTTTTTATGGAACATAATCAAAGCCTTTATAATTAAATGATAGGAACATGGATTTTTTAATAAGATGGATTACTTTGAATTTCTCTATTCTCCATAATTTTTGTAATAGTATGATAAAAAGGAGAAAAAAAAAAAGCTATTGGCCATGTATGGGTAGAATTTTTATATTTCTTACAAAAAAATATTCATCCTATAACTTTTATATATATGCATATCAACATATGCACTCCAATCTATTACTAAGACCACGAAACCAACATTAGAAAGAGTATAAATCATAAGAATTTTTTAGTTTTAGTAATTATTTGGTGATATGTATTCATACTTAATTAGAAAATTTTATAATATATTTGCAATTTGTGCTTTATCTGTTATCATGGGGTGATTTATTTTTAATGTGCCGTTAATATTGTTTTTATACATCTGTCCCAGCACTATTCCGAAATGAAATTATATCCCAATTAAAGACGAAACAAATACTTATTCTTGCAAACCAAAATACCACATAAATTTGGATAATGTAAACTAAACATATCCATCATTAGAAGGAGGAGGAAAAAAAAAAAAAAAAACCTAATCATATCCATCAAGCCATGTTGACAGGAACTTTAAAGAGAACAAAAAGGGATCCGTCAGTTACAAATGTAATGCATGCCTCTCTTTTGTCGGATGTGCTATGTTCATATTGAGAAGGAATTCTGGGACCCTAGAGTAAGACAGATAATATCCATTTTTAGGTTCTCTTTTTAATATACATAGCAGTGGATGCCAAATCTATACCGTAGGTGCTGAAAATTGGTAAATGCTTGAGTAAGCAATTCACCGGTAAAATAAAGAAAATTTGATTCCTTAAAAATAAAGAAACTATCCTTTGATTAAAAAAATAAAAGGGAAAAAACATAATTCTATTAGTTTTGTATTTCCTTATAATCATATTAGATTTTCACTTTGCCTAAAATTTTTAATATTTTTTCCTAGAACCGCATGATAATAACGTGTAGAATTGGATGGATATTTTCACATTTGAATATTCAAATATTTACATGGCTTAATAGTGTTATCTTTCTACTATATCAATTGTATTATATATAACGTTATCTATCCACTATATCAATTATATTAAATAATACAAAGATATTAAAAGTAACAATAGAAATTACGAAAACTTTGGTAAAAGGGAGATTAAAAAGTATATATCCACCTATTTTAAGAATAAATTTTGTTTTTTAAAAATTAAAAATCTTTGCTTCCATCTTAAAAGATCTTGAGGTATTTTTCTTAATATTATATATATATGATTATGAATCCATAAATTAGAAAAATGAAACAAATAATTAAGTTTTTTCAAATCAACTTCAACATTGAATTCAAGTGAATAAAAAAGAGTAAGAGAAGAGAGAAAACTATGATAAAATCTTATACTAAAACTTATGGAGTGAAATAGGTAGGTAGATGATAACTATTTTCTTCTTTTCTCTTAACTGGAAGTTTATGTCGAATGAAATACTATGTTCTACAATAGTTTCTTTTGCCTTAAAAAAGGAGCATGAGAAAGTACCTTGACAACCCCCGCTGCCGGAAAGGTAAGGATTTCCTTCGTAACCGTCCAAACATCTGCATCGATACCCTGTACCATTTTCTGCATCGGAGCAATCGGAATTCTCTTTACATATGTAAGATGAATTCATCTTTGCTTCTTGGCAGGTTCCATCTCCAACGGACCAGTCTAGTACTGTTGGTACCATAGGCTTGTCGAAATGTGAAAGATACTCCATTGAGAAGCTGAAAGAACCATTTGCTGCTACAAACGCATAGCTGCATTTATTGAAGTCGATTACGTAGCTATGCTTATAATAGCTAGAAATCGTGATGTTAAAACTATATGTATTCTTTGGTATGCTGGCCTGGCAGCAACCAATACCCGAACAAGACCCGTTGACCACACTCCTAAGGTCCCCACATAAGGTCAAGCACCCTGTTGCATAATATTCCCCATATTTGAAGTTTCGGGCCTTAGACAAAGCTGCATGGGTATCACAACCAATGGCAGTAAACATATTTTTGGTGTTGGAGATAGGGAACTCTCTAACTCGTAAGGACGGGTGATTGCCATCTGTTTTATCACCAGAAGCATTATAACAATCACGAGAGACGTAGGTGTGGATAAGAAGCTCATGATCCACCAGAGAGATATTGGAAATTTGGATGTTTGTCTGGTTCGATCTCAAGTAGGGAATTGTGTGAGTGTCGTTCCTGTAGCAATCGACGGCATAACTTGGATTGAAGTAGCAGCCCGTTTCGTTCCCGTCCTGGAGTAGACCAAAGGGAAAGGGAACGTCCACATCGGCACAACGACGTTGGCATGCTACTGCAACAACCTCTTCCATTGGAAAAATTACGACCAAGCAGGCGAGAGTTCGTATAAGAAGGTGCATCGTCTTCTTAATTATTTGGGAAAAACTGACTTCTTTGATAGTATTGTGAGAAAGGTATAGTGTAGGAATACAATATGCTTTTATGTAAAATGCCTAGCCAGTTATGTATTTATAAGGCCTTTTCCTCTCTTTCTGTTTATGATGTATAACCACCGGACAAATAGGATAACCTCACGTGTCTAGCCGATAAAATCAAATAATTGTTCCATTTTAGGGGAAATTAAAATATTCGACCTATGTTTTAGGATTTTTATAAGCTCATCGTCAGGTTTTGAGAAACATATAATCCATATTTTATCATTAATATAGTTAGGATATATGTGTCACCTTCTGATTAGTTGTCTGTAGTTAATTTAATGATATATTGTTATTAAAATATGTATGTGTAAATAATGCAATATACAAAAATAAAAAATAAAAACAGAGAAAAAATATAGAAATAACAACAAACAGTAGATTTTAATGATATGTTTTTGAAAAAAGAAAAAAAAAAGAATGATATTGTTGTATTAAAAAGGTCAGATAAGGTAAACATAATGTAAATCAACGTTATGAAAATAATATATTGCTAGTATTAGCATAGAAATAATTCAAAACCAATCTTATGGTTAAATGTATCTTTCAGGTTTGTAGGTTTTAATTCAAAAGCAGTTATTTTGGAAATCAACAACTCATTTTACATCCTTCAATTTCCCACATTTTATCAATTAATAGTTGAAATTTTATATAAGAAATTGAATAATTTCGCAACATATTTATAAAGTCATTTATTGTAATCTTAATTAGTAATTACATGTGGTAGCATTGAGAAGATAAACCGAAGAAGATTGTAAGAATGTAAATTTGAATATCCAAATCCACTTTTTTTTTTTTTCCCTTCCAATCACCTCGATGAAGATACCACAGCACATGTCTAGCATTCTCCTCAGTCATCGAATTTGCTATAAAAAGACGTGAATTTGAAATTATGGAAAGATAGAAAATATTTATAAATTTCATAAGATATATTTTGTATTCATTTTTTTATAATTTATCGAATAATATAATACATAATAATGAATATAAAAAAAAAATCCCTTTTTTTAGTTGAAAAAACTAAGAGAGTAAAAATAATATTATACTAACGTTAAAAAAACTGCTTAAGCCTAATATAGGCTCTAAATCTTAAGTTAATAACTAAAACTAAAAAATAGTAATCTTAAGGCTCATATGACAATATTTGTTGTTAATTATAAAAAAACTCTTATATTTTATTTTCTTTTGTACATCAACCCCGTTCATTTGTTATTTAAATATTGTGTTAATAAAGAGCATCGTTTATTTGGTTTCATATAATTTTTAAAAAAGTAACCTTTTAGCATGGACAAGACAATATAAATAAAATTTGCTAAAAAAAAGATATGTGAACTTGAAATCATTAGGAAAATTAAAAAAATTATAAATTTTATGAGATACATCATATTATATAAGTTTTATAAAGTATAGGTTTTAAAGTAATTTCAAATTATTATAAAATAAGTTTTGATTTTAAGAATTAAAAAACTTATACTTATTATATGAAATATAGATTGAATCTTCCATCTAGCACTGCATGTGCACTCACCCCTATTGGATAAAGCTCCAGTCTAAATTTATTAACCGTCTGCTTGTCGCTGATTTTTGACGCGAGGATGAAGATCTAACGTACAAGAAGGAGACAACCTGTGTCATATGCAATTCGAAAATGATAAAGAAAATAATGAAATGATCAATTATTCAATTTGATTGATGGATGCGAATTTAAAATTTCCATCGAATTTCGGATGGATTACGAACCGGGTCTGCTGGTACAAGGACAAGTTGGATGGGACGGCAAGCAGCAATAATGTTAAATTTCCATGAATAATTTATAGGGCCAATCAACAAGTATACAAACATCAATCAGAAAAATATCCGTGATGTTAGATTAAATGATATTAGAATTATAATTTTATTATATTTTAAAATTTATAAAATTATATAAAATTGATAGAATTATAAATTTATAAAATTATATATTAAAATTTGTAATTTTACAAAAAAGTTTTACCTTAAACAAATTATATGCAGCTAAAATTATAGTTGTGATATTGAAGGGGTTTATCATACTTAAGTAATAGTTTTGATATAATTTTTATTATTACTTAATACTACAACGGAACCATAAAATTTTGTGCTATGGATTATTCTATCGAAAAATATGATAGGCGTGACTTCTTGTCATGTCCTCCGAGTCGTGTGGACATACTTGCCTGAAGACTATACCAACGTGCTTGACTTGTCCAACGACTTTGACCAATAAAAAAGAGAACTCAATTTGTTTACTCGGTCATATTCTTCTGTACATGTCAGAGGACAAAGGGCCTAACATGGAAGCCAACCTAAATACGAATAAAATGATGAATTTGCTCGTATTCCAAACACTCTTTGGAAAATTATCACACTTGCTAATCTTTTTTTTTTTCCTTTTTTCATATTAATATGGAATTAGCTCACTATAAAAAAAATAGAATAATAGCAACATAATTTGTGGCGATTTCTCGATAATTGCAACGATTATCAATTTATAGTGACAACTTGGTTTTTATTGAGTATCGATTGCAATAATTTTGGTTGGAACATATTAAAAACTTACCAATTATGAGGCTCTATTTTAAAAATTTTGTAATATAAAAATATGCTGAAAGTTTTTATTTTATTTTATTTTATTTTTTACGCTCCAATATGCCTACATCTTTTTGAATGTTGATATTTACAAGTGAATGATATATTAACAACAGTTTCTTATATTATTAATTTTAAAAATTTTCCCTTATGTAGATAAATACACCTATCAATTTATAATATAGTAGATATAAGTTCGAATGTCGATCTCACAAAGACTAGTATGATTACTAATATTTACTAAATTTTTATTATCTAATCGGCAAATTAAATTTCAAAAAATTTAAACAAGTAAATTTAAATTATTGTTAAAACTAATTTAAAAATTAACTAAGATGCAATTCAAGAATTATCAAGAAAATAATTCAATTAGAAATTAATTCAAGATTTAATATTGTACATAGATCTAATATGTGATTTTCTTAAAAATAATCTAATTTATTCTTTCATTTTTTTAACTGGAAGAATTCTCTATTAAAGTTAATTATTTTCTCAAGCCAATTAACCCTAACCAAAAAATTACCAATTAAAATCTCTTCTAAATAACATGACCTAAAGTTGTATTATTGAACAACGAATTTTTTACGCTTTAATTTGAAATTCCGGAAGAATCTTATAAATTATCTCTAATCTTGTGACAACTCTCATCAACTATGCCTATATCTAATCTTATAAGAAATCTTTCAATTTTATTATAAGATATCAAATTCTAAATTACTACCTGTGGAAATAATAACTTAAATCATGAAGCATACATAATTAAATAAATAAAAAATAAAGAACTAAATTAATTGAGTAATAATAATATCACATAAATAAATTTAAGTTTCACAAGACCTAAATACCAGGGATCTACACTCTATACATTGTAAAATATAGATCTAAAAACAAAGTATAGAAAAGAAAAGAAAGAAGCATTATGAAATCTAAACAAAATTAAATCTTGAAATTTTCTCTTCTCCATGCTTTCTTGATTATTTTTTGCTTCAAAAACTCCCTCAA